>CM019830.1:136315211-137802887 GCA_009763385.1 Coix lacryma-jobi var. lacryma-jobi | reverse complement strand
TTGGTGACATCAGGGAAAGAGGCACATATCTGTTCCTATATACAATGGCCAACAGTGGATGCAAATGGAAAAAAGTCAGTTCTATCAGTAGCTGTCACTCTGAATCATGCAGTTTAGAAAAAGCTCGCATTATTATTCCCAAACAAAAAAAAGAATAATACATGCCTGATTATTTGGAGTCGTAATTAACAGCTGAACCAGCTCCGACCGACAACCAATCAAACATTAACTCAATGGCCACTAACATTAACTCAATGGCCACTGTAAATGAAAACGGATGCAGACACATGACCAAAAACATGGGATTTCAGAGGGAGAATAGGAAGGCAACCAAGATGCCATACCTAAGGCAAGGGAGAACAACAGTCGACGTCGGCGAAGTGCCTGCTTGCTTGCTCCGTGCCGCGTTCTCTTCTCCTTCGTACAAGGATCTGTGCCACGTCCTCTTCTCCTGCGTGCTCCTCCGTGCAAGGATCTTGAATATTTAGGGGGAAAATGTCATCTAGGTTAAAGAAATTGCTCTGGTGCATGGGGATAAGGGAGAGGAAAAGGGAAAGGAGAGGAGGCAGAGTGTTGAGAAAGCTCACCGACAAACACGTCGTCTTCTCCCCCGTGCAAAGATCTTGCACCTGAAGAACAAAAAATTTAGGGTTCAAAACCAAATCGCGCTGGTGTATGGAGAGAAGAGAGAGGAAAGGGGAGAGGGGAGGAGCGGAGATGCGCGGAGCGTACCAGAGGCAGAGGGGTGAACGGTGGCAAGCAGCGAGCGGCGACGAGCGACGTCTCCGCGAGCGGCGTGACTGCGAGGAAACGGGGAGCGGCGACTCTGCGGAGCGAGCGGTCACGGGAGCAGGCGTAATCGGATAAGGGACGAAGAGGGCCGGTATCAGGGATGACCGAGCCGTCTTCTGATTGCGCATAACATTATAACGGGTCGGGCTGAACCAAACGCATGAAACGTTATCAAAAGCCGGACGTTTTTAGATGTCGTTACTTTGAGCCCAATCAAACACGTCGTAGGTGGGGTGGATAGGCTTGTGAAGATTTGTTTTTTTTAAAAAGGAAGCCATGGAGTAGCTGCCGAGCTAGATCGGATATAGAGTAGAGAAATAAGTTTTTCAATAAAAAAAAAAGAACCCGTAGAGAAGCTGCACAACCAGATCATCAGATACAGAAGAGAAATAAATAAAATAAGTGAGTACAAAAATAAAAGAAAAATAGAAAAGAAAAAAAAGGTATTAGAGTAACTCTAAGAGACTCCCTACGTCTTTCCTAAATACTCTAGAGATTTTAATGAAAACTATCCTCCAAAAGTGAAAGGACATTGATGTCACCTAGAGTGGGATGAATAGGCCTGTAAAAACTCAACTCGAACAAATGTTACGAGCGACAGTTCTGCAGAGCAGCTGCTCAGCAAGAACCTCTGCTCTACGAGCAGAACTATTGGTCAGCAGAACTTCTGCTTTGCCTGATAAGTTCGAGATCACAGTTCAAAATCTATCAATGGAAAAATAGATCGGGTAAATTACTGAGCTTCCTAAGGTAGTATTCAACCTATTTCACTACTTGAATATATGTGGAAGTGTGCAAGTGAGTAGATCGGCACCAAACCCTAAAATTGTCAATAAACAAGTAGAGAGCAATACAAACAGCAAGAACACAAGAGAGACAAGGTATTTATTCTGTGGTTCAGCTCGCCACCAAGGCTTGCCTATGTCCACGTTTGAGGAAGCCACAAAGGCTTTTAGGTCTCTTTCAACCATATCCTCGATCTCAAGTCAAGAGAGCAAGTCTCTTGAGATGAGGGTGTTCTTACTTGTTTCTTGGGTGATAACAAACGTCCCAGAGCAGCCACACAAGAGTTGGACGCTTCCGGGCGACACCTAGCCGGGTAGGAGCCTTGCTCCAAGAGTAATAAAACACAATCCACTGGCTTGAACGTGAACCAAGTGCTCTAGGAGTTGTAGAACAGTTTGGGGAGCTCTCAAATGAAGTTTGGAGGCTCAATCTCTCATGGGTTTGCAAGGGAAGCAAAGGAGAAGCTTGAGGGGCTCCAATGGAGAGTGGGGGAGAGGGAGAGCTGCTCTGGTTGCACTTGGGAGGGGAATGGTCGAGATGACCGTTGGGAGAGGTAGGGAGAAGAAGGATATACCCCCTGCTATCCAACGGTAGCTTTAAGTCATAGACGTGCTGCTCGCAGAGCAGAACCTCTGCTCCCCGACACTTCTGCTCTCAGAGCAGAACCTCTACTGCCTAGAACTTCTGCTCTCAGAGCAGAATCTCTCCTCTGACATAGACATCCAAAAGAAGGAATGAAAAGCTTGCTGTTGTGGCTAGTTTTCGAGGATGTTTTGATGGAACTTTTGAGCACTTAGTGTTGCAGATCAAAGCTTGTGCATTGTATCCCCCTTTATAGTGTGGCTTTTCCTAAACTCAAATTCAAAGCATAAAAGAATTTAAATGTCTTTGAGTCGGATGTCGCTTTCCTTTGTAATTGGGGTTTCCACCATCACATGTACCATCCTCTTTCTCGATATCACTTGATAAATATTTGCAATCATCCTTGTCTCATCTCTTTGAGCAAACGCACCCTGAGCTTGTGACTTGAATCTTTCCAACACATGTGAGTTTAGTCCATGGCTTCAAGTCACCTCCACTAATGATTTGATCCTCAACATAATATGACTTCTCATACCTTGATTAGTACCTCAACTCAATGCAAGTACTCTCTTCTTCACCTTAGCCATAGTACCTCGTCTCATTGACCTTCACCTTCGCTTAGTACCTCGAAGCCCTTTCCTTGCTATCTTCACCCTATCAAGCCATACTCAAGTCACATCATATTAAGCATCCATTGAAAAATATTTCTTCAATATTATGATCTTTGCTTGAATATCTTCTAGATATGAATGTTGAGATAAATCAAGTTCTAGTTAGATTCACATAGATATAGTCAAGCCAATTCACGATTCCTTGTATCCTTATCATTTTGGCTTGACACTCCTAACACTCACTTCAATATCTATCTTCGTACTTCTAGCTTGATCAAAGCAATGCAAAGTGATTTCTCAAATCTTTATCCATACAAGCAAACCAAAGTAGGGACCGACTTATATCCAATATGAGTTGTGTCCTTTGTCATTTCAGCGTTGCTTGCCATTTCTTCACTTATGCATTCTTATTTCACTCTTCATCCTTGATCAAAGCTAATCCACTATCAAACTCAAACTCTTCTTGTTCATGAAAAACAAGCCATTGTTGAGACCAATCCAAGTTATCAACTCATGTCTCATTTGTCACTTGTCAAATATGCTTGCTTTCTCATGATGCTATGATATCTCACAACATAGAAGCCATATAATTAATTCCAATAGCATTGTTGTCTTTTGCTTGAACTAGATCATTTCCATAATCTTTCAATACAACAATACATAATTTTAGCCTTCATTTCAACACAATGTGGAATACCATCAAGTTTGCTACTTTTGTTGAACCTTTGATACACTTAGCAAACTTGTTAGACCTTTAGTTGAGTTGTCATTCAATTCACCAAAACTCACTAAGGGCTAGATGCACTTACAAAAAGTTTCTCTAAATAGTTATCAAAATATATCCATCTTCTACTCTAGATTTTTCGCTAGCCATAAATAGAAAACAAAAATAGCTCTCTACAGTTTGTATGAGATATAGAAAATCTTTTGGAGAGTAAAAAGATATTAAAAAACAACTTTTATGAAAATGTCATTAAAAATGATGATTTAGAGAGTGAGATTTGAAAAGACTCTTGAAGATGCTCTTATAGACATTTCAATGTTTTTAATAACAAAGCAAAGTTATTTTACCAAATGTTTTTCTAAAACAACTTTAGCTCTACCATTGAAACTGCTTCACTAGACAAAGCCAGAAAAAGCTAATTTATTAGTGAAGCAGAGCTGTACCGAACAAACACTCACTTTTGGTATAGACGTAGAAATCAAACTAGAACAGACGAGCGATAGATGATTTGCAGCCACACTTCATCAACCTGTGCACCACCGCCGGCTCCATCTTACTGTCGTTCAGCACCACCGCTTCAACTGGATGTCAAGCACCTCTCGAATCTAAAGGCGAGGAAGGCTGTGAAGGAGCTCATCAACCCGTTGAGGAAAGCTACGAAGAAACACACGTGACTGATGCGAGGAAGGATGATATGTTTTCTCTGGTTACAATGACTACTGCAGAGAGCACGGGGGAGATAGTGGCATTTCAGATATAGTGTCAGGCATTTTCGCACCACCTCCTCTGGGGGTAGCACCACTATCGCAACCGCCGCTACCATATTTTTCCAAGAAGCCGTTATTTTAATGGATTCCATCTTTTAATTCACAACCCATGGGAGGTTAAATACTTTAGGGAAATTTTGCCGGCAGACACCGTTCTTTGATCGAATTGGCTGTTCAACACCGCTATTTTTTGTGTTTGTCTAGTACCATTAAAAAATGAGTAAATTTGCTCCTAAACACCGCACACATTATTTTATTCATTTTCTTAGATCTGAGGGGAGAGAAGATGGGGAAATGTTACTTTTGCCCTCATTTTCATCATCGAGCTCTGGGCGCTCAGTGCTTGATGCGGTCTGCCATGGGGGCAAGCTCCTCGGCGGCACAGCTGACCCTCGAGCCAAGCCCCGGGCCCGCTCCTCTCCCTCCCCTTCTGTGGGGATATTACATCCGTACACCCCCATGGCATGACTTGGGCTACTCAGCAGATACGGCCTAACTTGAAGGCCTTGAGGCCCGCGACCAGGCTGTCGCAGCCGCCAAGGACTCTCTTGATGACTTGCTCGACAAGAAAGATCCAGATAGATAGACCCGGATTCCTTGCCAAAAGGAACCGACGACTGTAATCTGTTAGGATTTGGCAAGTTGTAACCCTGCTCCCAGACTATATAAGGCGAGCAGGGACCCCCTCTCAAAACATCTCACATCATCCCAGATCCCATCAGATCATTCAATCAGAAATACAAACCAGTCATCAGAACACATGACATAGGGTATTACGGCGACTTGCCGGTCCCAACCTGTCTAAATCGCCGTCTCTTGTCCCTGTGTTCACGCTTTGCAGACGTCTCGCACGCCTCCGCCGCTCAATCTACTACCTTGGGCATACCCCTCGGTAGACTATCGACCATATTTCGTCGACAGTTGGCGCGCCAGGTAGGGGGTGTGTGCTACGACATCATGATCTGCCAAGCGGTCACTTTCCCTCACTCCATGGTTCTTCCGGAGGCTGGTACCACTTTTCAGATCGGATCTATGATGTGGACCGTGGGTGACCACGTTCCTGCCCTGGAAACCGTGGAATCTGCGCAGCTTCCTGCGTCGGACGCTCCGCCGTCCACCCGCCGCATCACCAAGGCGGCACGCCGCCCGCCGAGAATCGTCCCTTGCGACGACCTAATCGAAGCCATTGACCGAGCCAACCAAGGAATCACAGAGTGCATCGACGCCATTGAGGTAGCTCGTATACAGCTTTCCGACCAATCTCGCCTTGAGCAATTTTCAGGTACAACATCGGGAGTTTCCAGCGCTCGTCCCACCCACCGCCCCAGATCGGATCTGCATTCGACTCGTCGCCGCACTTCGTCTCCAACGTCCATGCTCTTCGGGCTCCGCGGTGCGGCTCCTACATATCAGCATCAGGCGCTGCGACAACTCTCCGACCAACTCCAGACTTTTGGTTTCGACCAGATGGCGCCGACTAGCGTACGCAAGCGGGTGACTCCAGCTCCACTCGTTGGCATGGTGACTCTCAAAGAGATCACCGGTGACACCATCTCGGCAACTTCGACATCCGGATCTACCACGACAAACGGCTCCATCTCCACGCGGTCTACGACCGTTATCTCGAACGACTTCGGGGTCGACTTCCCACCATACCGCGGTGGCATCATCTTCAACGTCTCCGCCGACAGTCCTCCACCTCCAAACGAAATGAAAGGCAAACGTGCCAATCGGGAGCAACGCAACATCGACCGACAACACCGACGTAATAACGAGCGACGTGACCAGGAGCGACGCGACCGGGAGCATCGCGACAACGAACGACGCCGGGATCACGACAATGTTGGAGGCCGTGACCTCAACTACGAATTCGACAGGGTCGATGATCAACCCGTCTACCCGACCCAAAGCGCCAACCTTGCCGTTGTCTTCAACGAGCTCTCCAAGCTTCCGGTAACCCCCGAGCTACAAAAGGTTGTCGCCCACGTCAAGGCTGCTGACGTGCAGTGCAACGAGAGAGGGCGCTGTCTCTCACCCTCCGGATCGTCATATAGCGGGACGCCGCCAAGCCCGCATCCCTCGCGCCGAAGGCGATCGCCGCCACGTCGTGACCAGGAAGTCTCCCAAGGCAATCGCACCCGCGATCAAGCTCCGGCTCCCGACGCCTCGACAGGGCCACGCCCCTTCACCTCCCGGCTCCGAGCCGTCCGATGGCCTCAGAGCTTCAAGGTCACCACGATGGACAAGTACGATGGGAAGGACAACCTGGAGCAGTGGCTCACCACGTACGAGATCGCCATTCAAGCAGCCGGAGGAGGACATGACGTGATGGCCAAGTACCTCCCCGTCATGCTATCGTCTTCAGCCAATAGTTGGCTCCACAAGCTCACAGAGAACACCATCAACACCTGGGAGCAATTGAAGGAAGTCTTCGTCAAGACGTACAGCGCTACCTGCGTCCAACCAGGAATGCGATACGATCTCTAAAACGTCCACCAGGAGCACAACGAAAGCCTCCGGAGCTACATTCGAAGATTCTCCAACATGTGCCTCACGATTTCAGAGATCGCCGACGCAGAAGCCATCTCCACGTTCTCCAACGGTCTGCACCACAAGGAGCTCCGTGACAAGATCATCCAAAAGAAGGTACCCATGGTCACCGAACTGATGACGATCGTCAACTCCTACGCCGACGCCGACGATGCCCATCGCCACCACGAACGCCCCCGTCGCCGGTCACGATCCTAGGAGCGTCATCGTGATGATGATCGCCGCAATGAACGGCGCAATGAAGGACGCGACCACCGCTCCAGGCAACGCGATCACCGCGACGATCGAGATAGTCGGCATGATCGGCCAGAGTCTTCCCGTCAAAGGACGGATCACCGTCGGCGTGACCGTCGCTACATCGCCAACACCAATACCCGGCCGAAGTGCACCTATGACAACGACTACGAGAAGATCCTCAACGGCCCCTGTCCTCTCCACAAAGGCGCCAAACACTCCATGCGCGAGTGCGACACCATCGCCCGTAACATTTGCGGGAGCGACGAAAAGCGGCCGCGATTCGACAACGACAAGGACAAGGACGCTGACGCCCATGAGCCTTCATTCCGCGCACCAGCGAGGACACTCTCCATCTTCGACGGCAACATCGTCATCGAGACCGAGAAGAAGCGGCGCCAAGTACGACGCGACATCGCCTCCGTTGCGGCCATCACCGACGACCCCGCCAACGTCCGCTACCTCGACTGGTCGGAGCGCCCCATCACCTTCTCCAGGGAGGACCAGTGGTTGGACGACAAGTACCCAGGGCGTTTTCCTCTCGTCATCGACCCGGTGATCTCCAACTGCCGCTACCGCAAAGTCCTCGTCGACGGTGGGATTGCCCTCAACATCATCTTCTCTTCAGCTTTCCGCGAGCTCGACTACTCCAAGCGGGATCTGTTCCCGATGAACTTTCCTTTCTGGGGCATCGTGCCAGGGAAACCCTCAATGCTCGTCGGACAGATCACCCTCCTAGTGCAGTTCGGCACCTCCGACCACTTCTGCGAGGAGTACATCACCTTCATCGTCGCTGACTTCGACACTGCCTACCACGCCATCCTCAGTCGCCCGGCGCTCTCCAAGCTCATGGCTGTTCCACATTACGCCTACCTCGTACTCAAGATGCCAACGAAGAAAGGCGTCCTCAGCGTCCGGGCAAATCTCCAGGTGGCGTACGAGTGCGAGCAGGAGACAATCAACTCCGCCGAGACATGCCAACAGATCCAGGGCGTTCAAGACTGCATCGCCAATGCCGCCAAGCTTCGCCCCGATGATCTCGAGATCCCGGAGACCTCCGACCAGCGCTCCAACAAGAAGTCAAAGGACACAAAGCATGTGGCCCTGGTGGATGGAGCTCCGGAGAAGACTGCCGTCATCGGCACCAACCTCAACCCCAAATAGGAAGACGCGCTCGTCAGCTTCCTACGGAGCAACGTCGATGTGTTCGCCTGGAAACCAGCAGACATGCCCAGAGTTCCACAGAAGTTCGTCGAGCACTCCCTGAACATCTTCTCAACCGCCAAGCCAGTTCGTCAAAAGCTCCATCGCTTCGCGCCAGACAGGAAGGAGGCAATTAGGGTAGAGCTCACCTGACTCCTAGCCGCCAGTTTCATCAAAGAGGTGTATCACCCGGATTGGCTGGCCAATCCGGTCCTTGTACTAAAAAAGAATAAAGAATGACGTATGTGCGTTGACTACACCGACCTCAATAAGCATTGCCCTAAAGACCCCTTCCTCCTCCCTCGCATCGACGAGGTCGTCGACTCCACCACCGGGTGTGAACTTCTCTCCTTTCTCGATTGTTATTCCGGTTACCATCAAATTGCCTTGAAGGTAGAAGATCAAATCAAGACGGCGTTCATCACACCTTTCGGCGCCTACTGCTACACGACCATGTCGTTCGGGTTGAAGAACGCAGGAGCCACGTACCAGCGTGCAATCCAGGATTGCCTGAAGGACCTCATCCCGGAGAAGGTCGAAGCTTACATGGATGACGTGGTCATCAAGACTCGCACCATCGACACGCTCGTCTCTGACCTCGAGGCAACCTTTAAGGCCCTCAACAGGTTCAAGTGGAAGCTTAACCCCAACAAGTGGATCTTTGGCGTGTCAACTGGAAACCTCCTCGGCAACATTGTCAGCCGCGATGACATCCTCCAACGTGAAGGACATCCAGAAGCTCACCGGGTGCATGGCGTCCCTTAGTCGTTTCATCTCCAGGCTCGGCGAAAAGGGGCTTCCCTTCTTCAAGCTTCTCAAGGCTGGCGAAAAATTCGTCTGGGACGCAGAAGCCGATCGCGCCTTCTCCGACCTAAAGAAGTACCTCACCCAGCCTCCTATGCTCGCCGCACCTAAGGAGAAGGAGCCCTTGCTGCTCTACATCGTCGCCACAAATCGGGTCGTCAGCTCTGTTATCGTCGTCGAACGCGAGGAAGCTGGCCACTCCTACCTCATCTAGAGACCTTGTTACTTCGTCAGCGAGGTATTGAACGACTCCAAAACTTGGTACCCTTAGGTACAGAAGCTCCTTTACGCGGTCCTTATTACCGCACGCAAGCTACGCCACTACTTCCAAAGCTCTGAGAGCATCACCGTTGTCACAAAGTTCCCCCTCGGGGATATCCTCCACAACAAGGATGCTACAGGACGCATCATCAAGTGGGCCATCGAGCTCGGCTCCTACGACATCGTTTTCCAAGGTCGCCAGACCATCAAGTCTCAAGCACTTGCCGACTTCGTCGCTGAATGGACAGACCTCCAAACTCCACTACCGCCGAAAGCGCTAGAACATTGGACCCTCTCCTTCGACGGCTCCCTCACCTTGCATGGCGTTGGTGCTGTTCTCCTCTTCACATCTCCCTCCGGCAAAAAGCTCCGCTACGCTCTACGACTGCTCTTCCCAGCATCCAACAACGCCGCCGAATATGAAGCCGCCCTCCACGGTCTCTGCATCACCAGCGAGCTAGGCGTCAAGTGCCTCATGGTGTACGGCGACTCCGCCCTTGTCATCAACCAGCTCAACAAAGACTGGAATTGCTCCCACGACAAGATGAACGCCTACTGCGCCGCCATCCGGAAGCTTGAAGGCAAATTCTTCGGTATCGAATACCATCATCTACCGCGCGACCGGAACCAGGCGGTCGACGAGCTCTCCAAGTTGGCGTCATCAAGATCTCCGGTCCCCGTCAGTGTATTTGTACACGACCTGCTTGAACCTTCCATCGCCGACCACCCAAGCTCCGCCTCACCAACAGACGCCACGACTTCACCTTCGCCGACAGAACAACTGGTTGTCGCCATACCCACAACGCCATCTGATTGGCGCGAGGACTTCACCAAGTATCTCTCCGAGAACCTTGTCCCCGCTGACAAGACAGAAGCTGAGCGCCTCGTTCGCCATGTCAACAATTATATTCTGGTCAACGGTGCGCTCATGCGCAAGAACTCCAGACACGAAGTGCTCCAAAAATGCGTCTCCCGGGAAGACGGCCTCGAGATCCTCTTCGACATCCATGCTGGAGAATGCGGGAACCATGCAGCCGCAAAGACGTTGGTACGCAAGGCTTTCCGTGCAGGATTCTACTGGCCATCAGCGGTCGCCGACGCCGAACAGCTCATCCGCACCAGCGAAGGATGCCAATTCTTCGCCAAACAAACCCATGTTCCTGCGCAGGAGCTCCAAGCAATACCCGCCTTGTGGCCCTTCGCCTGCTGGGGACTCGACATGATCGGCCCTTTCCGACCAGCTTCGGGCAGCTTCAAGTGGATTTACGTCGCCGTCGACAAATTCTCCAAGTGGATCGAAGCAAAAGCCAATCACCAAAGCGACCGCCGAGAACGCTGTCTCCTTCATCGACGAAATAATTCACTGCTTCGGTCTCCCGAACTCCATCATCACCGACCTCGGCTCCAACTTCACCGGCAACGTCTTCTGGGACTTCTGTGAAGGGCACGACATCCTCGTCAAGTACATCTCTGTCGCCCATTTTCGAGCCAACGACCAGGCCGAACGCGCCAACGACATGATCCTCGACGCTCTGAAGAAGCGTCTTTACCAGAAGGACGAAAAGCACCACGGTCGCTGGATGCGCGAGCTCCCTTCCGTACTCTGGGGTCTCCGGACTCAACCTAGCCGCAACACCAAGGTTTCGCCATACTTCATGGTCTTCGGCTCCGAAGCCGTCATCCCCGCAGATGTCGTCTTCCGTTCCCCGTGCGTGGAAAACTACAATGAAGAAGCCTCCGACCAGGCTCGCTGCGACGACCTCGACCGCCTCGAAGAAGAACGGCTGGCGTCTTGCCTCCGCACCGCTAAGTACCTTGAAGGTGTTCGCCGCTACTACAACCGCAACATAAAGGATCAATCCTTCGTCATCGATGACCTCGTCCTCAAGCGGAAACTCAAGACCGACGGCCTGCACAAACTATCTTCACATTGGCATGACCCCTATACAGTGAAGGAGGTCACCTGACCAGGCGCCTATTGTCTCGCCGACCTCGAGGGCATCGACGTACCTAACTCTTGGAGCATCGAGCACCTCAGAAAGTTCTATGCTTAAGCGGCCCGTACCGCTCACCTATGATGACGAATAAAGAATAAGCAACGTCTCCACCCGTCTCCAGACGGCTCTCCAATCGCTCCAACCCGTCTCCGGACGGCTCGCCGACTGCTCCACCTATCTCCGGAAGGCTCGCTGATCGCTCTAACCCGTCTCCGGACGGCTCGCCGACTGCTCCACCCGTCTCCGGAAGGCTCACCGATCTCCCCAACCCGTCTCCGGACGGCTCGCCGAGCTCCCCAACCCATCTCCGGACGGTTCGCCGACTGCTCCACCCGTCTCCGGACGGCTTGCCGATCTCTCCAACCCATCTCTGGATGGCTCGCCGACCGCTTCAACCCATCTCCGGATGGCCCGCCGACATCTCCAACTCGTCTCCAGATGACTCGCCAATTTCTCCAAAGCCGGCTGGCTGGTGCTAAAGGAGTCTCAAAGCAGGGGCTACTGTCAGTGCCGGACGCGTGCATGAGCACCCACCCTCTGCGCTATGGCGGCCAGTAGTCCCCCCAAGTGACGTCCCGACCTCTCTACGCGTGCATGAGCGTCCGCCCTCTGCGCTACGAAGGAAAGGCTAAGCTTGGGCTGAGACCTCCGGAGGCAACACGTTCCAGTGCCTGTACGCGCCAGTTATGCGCACGTTCTCTATTCGGTCTACAAGCAGCCTGACTAACGCCGACGAAAACTCAAAGTCGGGGCTGTTGTCACTGTCGAACGCGTGCATGAGCGCTCGCCCTCTGTGCTACGATGGCCAACAGCTCTCCCAAGGGGCATCCCGACCTCTCTACGCATGCATGAGCGTCCGCCTTCTGCGCTACGAAGGAAAGGCTAACTTGGGCTGAGAATTCTGAGGCTACATGCTCAGTGCCTCGCATTCGCGCCACCCCACGCGCTCGACAACGGTCTCCAATCGCCCACGTCACGCCATGATCGAGCCTCTCAGAAAAGACCCTAACTGTGGTACCTCCCTACGCGTGCACGAGCGTCTGCCCTCTGCGCTATGGGATGCCAGCAGAGGTCCCTTGGGAGATACCCTCGACTCCTATGCGCAAACGAGCTCCGCGCTCTATGCTATGGATCCTGGGATAACCCAAGGCCAAACAGTTCATTGCTACGGCTCACGACTATCGGGTCTGCGGCATTCGGGGAACGAACAAAACACACCGACTTGCTTCAAGTTTTGATTCTGTTTGCCCAAGAGTCTATTTACAGACTATCTCCTAATATACAAACTACTGGTGCCCAGCACCAAACAAATCTACACCTCCAACGAGGTCTTCGGCAGCAGGCTCGGCCTCCTCCTCCAGACGCTCCATCTCGGCTTCCTACGTGTTCACCGCAAAGCCAGCGCCCAGCCTCGACATCAACATCCACGGATAATGCGAGTGAAGAATGGCGAGGCCATGAGCCGCCACACTCTGCGCCGCCACCTTGGTGTATGCCTGGAAGCGCCCCCACAGGCCACGCGCCTTCTGGACGACATGGTCGCCGATCTGCCGCTCCTTCTCCGCCGGAAGAAAGGCTCCTCATCGATGCACTACACCAACGGGGCCACCTCCTCCGCCAGCAACCAGAAGCGCTCATGGTAACCATCGATACATCGTTGCAGATCTGCAAATTGTATTTTCACGTTTTCCCGGTAAACTGCAAACGCCAAAGCAAGGGGTAAGACGACGAACACCTCCGACCACGCTTGACCAAGAAGACTTACCGACGTGTGTTGATGGTCCTTAAACACCTGTTTTACCATCAACATTTTACCCTAAAGTCCACCTAAAAGGCATGAAATGTAGTCAAATAGGTTTCAAACTAACCAAATTCCACATGTCCATAGATTTTTATTTGAATGCAGGAATTTGGACCAAATTTGGACATTTGAACCACCAGAGGCCAAACCCACTCACCAGGGCCCAAATGGGCCTAGGGGGGTGGCGCCCGCCACAAGGGTGAGGCCCAACTCTCCCTCTTGCCACGTCACTGATCCGTGTGACCATCCCAAGGCCAAATCTTAGCCCTTGGTCACTAGGTCAGTGGCATCGGACGGCTCATGAGGGAAGTGGCATGGATCATGACCTAAGTCGGTTGCTAGGACATGCAACCGACCTCCAAATCGCCTTGGACAACCACCTGGAGGCCGTTGGATCAAGGACGATGCATCCAAGGGCCAGGGGACTGGCGCCCGCCAGTAGGGGGTGGCGCCCGCCACCTGACCTAACCCTAGGTCGGTTGGCTGCCCCCTATAAGTACCCCCCTCACTCATTTGGGCTATAAATACCCCCCTGGTGGCAACACTTCATTTGTACCATCACACACCAAGCAACACACAAGCAAGAGAAGCGGAGAGTTAGGTTAGAAGCTCAGAGAGCTTAGGCAAGTAGGTTAGCTAGTAGAGAGAGTATAGCTCTAGTGCCCTCGCTACAGCGCGGCTCTTAGTTTAGCACAGCTCAGCCTAAGTTCTTGGTGAAAGGAGCGTAGAGCTTGCTAAGAGAGAAGCGGGTGCGAGAGACTGGCATCGGAGGTCGGTTGATTTCCCGGCGTCTCTGGTCTGGTTTGCTCTCTTGTATCTCAGGTACATTTATCTTTATCTCAGTATTACTTTAAGCATTACTTTCAGTATTACTTTTAGTATTACTTTATCAAGTACCTTGAGTGTGACCTAGCTATCCTACAGTTCAATTCACTTAGCCATAGTAGTTAATCTCTAGTGAGCTTAGTGATTGATCTTTGCCAATAGGTTGCTTAGTTAGTTTAGTGTTTATCTTATTAAGTCAAGTATTTGCTCTGACGTCCGCAAGGGTGTCTCTATTCAAAGCTAGGATAGAGATAGTTAGAATATAGTTAAGCATGGTGCTTAGTTATAGACTTACCTTTAGATACGGTTGGACCCCCGGATAGCTGTGGTAGCAAGCAGGTGGTGACAGCCCTGTGCGCCTTGAATTCCACCACGTAGTTGGCCCAGTTTAACAGTAAGGCTCGTTGTGCTAGCATTCAACCTAAGTAAGTGGTAAAGGCTAGTACGCCTCGATACTTGACAAGATAGGAATAAAACTATACTCAACTTAGTTGCTTTATTAACTTTTGTCTGCCTTGCTTCGTAACTATCTTGCTTCGTAGTTATCTTGTTTTGTAGTTATCTAGGAGTAGTTAGTAGTTAGTAGTTAGTTATCTTAGTTACCCTCTATCTACCTATCCATCCACCTTACCTTAGCCATCCATTTCATCCTTACTTATCCACCCATATATTCTTTCTAGCCTTTCATCTCCTCTCTTCTCCCCTTTTCCTTTTTCTTATTTCTTCGACTCTCATCCCCTCCTTGACTCGACTCATACACCACCCTAGCCTTCCCTTGGGATCAAATAAATCGACACCTGGTACTCCCAGGCGAAGTGCTACTACGATAGTTCTGTGCGCTTGCAGAATCTCCTCCTGGTAGATTGCATTCTCTCTAGCTAGCTCCTACTAGTGTCGGGATTGACAACCCCATTTGACATTAGTAGATAGTTGCTTTAGCTTCATTCCTTTAGGTATAGTGACCGGACTTGCTACAAGCACTTCTGACATCGTTGCCTGGGACAGATTCCATAGTATACTCCTAGTAACGACGTTGGCTAGTGTCAACAAGCATTTCTGGTCCGTTACCGGGGATAGTTGCCTAGCTCTATCTTTAGTGAAGCTAAGAACTACCAACAGCATGCATGGCCTGCCACTTCCACACCTCCTCGTCGGACTTCACCTTCTCTTCGGCCAGGAGATTCTTCTCCTCGCCCGCCCGCATCGCCTCTGCAAAAAATGCCTACATGATTCAAGCCTCCGACTACATGGCGCGCCGAACAAAAGGAGTACGACATCGACAACTCACGCGTGGCAAACTTGTCGACCTTCTCCGCTTGCAAGTTCTCCTGCAAAAGGAAGTGGCATGATTCAAGTTCTCCTGCCCCTGCTGGTGGATGATCTCCTCAAGCTCCCGAGAACGCGCATGGGATCCTCAAGTCGCGCCTCCAGACCAGCAAACTAGCCCTCGACGCGCTTCACCTCCGCCCGGAGTCGCTTGTTCTCCTCGGCCATCGGCGCCATCCGGTCAGTGGTGAGCTTACGCTCCTCTCCGACCTTCAACAGGTGCTGTAGGGAAACGACGACCAACATGAACAAGAGCCATCTAGAAGTACACACGAAGAGGTGAACGTACTCACCTAGATCCTCTCCAGCAATTTCGACGCATCACTAATGATGGTGTCTGTCGCCGCGCTTGCCGCATCGTCATCAACCTCGATGACTACGTCGCCCTCGACGTGAAAACGACGGACAGGACGCCGGCTCGGGACGCCTTAGGACGCTCGACCTCCTCGATCTCCGGCGAAGCAGGCGCTGTCGCCTTCCTCTTTGCCCCACGGGCACGACGGCCCAGAGATCCAGCCACCGGCGCCACGGCACATCCCGCTGCTCCGCCACCTCCAGAACTGGCCCCAGGCGTTGGGGACGCCAGCCGCTCCGCCTCCTGAGGCTCGGGGACTGCGGACGCCTCGACGTCCTCCGCCGCCCTCGACGCCTCCTCCGGCATAGCCGACTCCGTCGACCCCCCGGCATCAGCTTCTACAGGAGGGCTCGCTTCCCTCCGACCACCGCCCTCGGTGTCCGGCACCTCTTCAGTATCTGCCGACCTGCAATGGACACGAACATGTCGTCAACGCCCAATTCTGACAAGGGTAAGAAACTACAAAATAAGCAGGAGATACTTACAGGCCCGACACCTTCTTTTCCTAGGAGAAATGGCGAGAGCGCGGACACGTCGTACCTCCCGTGGACTCCCCCTGCGGCCTGGGCACACCGGTCGCCCCACCAGACGCCCCCAGATCTCCGGCGCCCGCTCCGGCGCCTGCGCCACCTTCGGTTTCGGCTCCGCCTGCGCGTCCCGCCGAGGACCCCTGCCCGAAGCGGGCACTCAGTGGGACTTCGTCATCACTGTCAGACTCGTCGTCCGACTAGTCGAAGACCACGCGGTGACGCTTCGCCGCCTCCTCATCAATACTGAAGGCGCCGCCGGTCTCCAGTGACACCTTTTTCATCTTCTTCGCAGGGGCGGCTTGGCGTTTCCCTTTTGGGTCTTCACGCGCACGCCGCCTGCTCGACCGGGGCTCGGGGGCTTGGCTCCCCTCTTCGCCGCCGGTCTCGATCTCGTCTTCGTCGACCTCCGCCGCACCGCGATCGTTGTCGCTGATGTCCTCACGCGGCGGATCAACGCCCTTCGGCCATGCCCTCGACGGGGCTTGCGACACGAACGCTTCACGACCCTGCGCCATAAATTCAAGATATTCAGCTTTCACTCATGCATTTTAACGAACACACACAGGGCAAAGATATTTACCTTCGGCGGAGGATACTCCAGAGAGTACGACCTCCGCAAATACTCCAGTTTCTTCCTCTTCTGCAGGTCGAACAAAGCCTCGACCCGCAGGAATACCTCCTGCGGCTGCAGGAGCTCCAGCGCTTCCCGCGTCTGGTCCTCCGCATCCCCAGCGTACTCGTACGCTGGGTGCGCCCTCTCCTTGTAGGGCTGGCAACGCCGTTTGATGAAGTTCGTCGCCACCGCCACCCCGTCGACGCATCGCTTGTCGACCAGCTTCAGGAGCTCCTCCACCTGCTCCATCGCCGCCGCGCCGGGACGCTCCGACCATGATGGCAACACCTTTGGCTCGAAGGCCGGGTCACATGGTGGCCTCGGTGCCTCTTGATGGATGTAGAACCACTTGGGCTTGTACTCCATCGCCTTTGAAGGCAGCGGCATCGCGATGTACTTCTCCGCCATTCCGTCCCGCAGCTGGAGGTACACCAACCCGACGATGATCGATGACCCAGTACCGTTAATCTTCAGCCGGAAGAAGTGGCGGAAGAGATCGAAGTGGGGCTCGATGCCCAGATACGCCTCGTAGTAGTGGATGAAGACCGCGATGTGCAACATTGTGTTCGGCGTAAGGTTGCACAACGCGACCTGGTAGTAATCCAGCAGCCCGTGGAGAAAGGGGTGGACCGGGATCCCGAAGCCGCACCTGAAGAACGCCTCGAAGACGACGAGCTCGGCGGTATTCGGCGTCGGAAAGTCCTCCAGATAAGCGTCTCTCCAACCGCCGGTGACGCTGTCCAGGAGCAGGCCGGCGAAGACGAGCTCCTCCAGATTCTCCTGGCGGAGAACACTCCGCGTCCACCCGCGCGCCCAGACCAGCATCTTGATGCGGTCGTCGGACTTTGCCTTCGCCGCCTTCTTCGAATTAGTCGCCGCTCCGCGACTGCGCTTTCCGCCCGCCATCGACAGCAACGAGGTGAGGATTTAGATCTAGATCTGGGACTACAATGTTTTTGCACCCAGAACCGCTCGTGCTCAAGAAGGAAGCAAAGGGGACGAGGGCTACGAGGCAAACGCAATTGAAGCAAGTGAGGAACCACCGCCGCTCATTTTCCTTTTTATATGACAAAGCCCGACTCTTCAGCTCCAGGGTTCCTGGGAACCCGTGACCGTTAATCCCACGATCGCCACGTCGCCTGCGGAAGCCGCACGCGCGCACCCACAACGTGTTTGCTTTAATGGACCTTTGGGCCAACGGTTTGCAAAAACGGCCCGTCCGTTTGCTTTCGTTATTTCTTCAATTTTGATTACTTTGCGCTAGTAACTGTGATACTAATGCACTGGGACTGACCAAATCTGCTAGTTCCGATATACATCTCAGGAAACAGTAAACTCTACATTTACTGGTTGGCGCTACCGTCACTCCCGCGGACTGTAGGTCTTGAACTCCACCCTCGGGGACTTTCCCCTTGTATTTACACTAACATATTTTTTCTTTGGCCCTGCTACAAGAACCATGCTGCTTCTTACAACAAGCCCGGGGACTACGTGTACGCACGTTATTTTTCTTTCATAAAATGACTCTGTTTTATTGCAGAAATATTACAAGCTCGACACCACGTGCCTACAGCACGTCAGCACCTACTACCAAGCTCGAGGACTAAGTGGATACACTTCACCTTGCGGTGAATGTATTGTTTCTTTCTTCCTTTGCAGCTTATTGTGGACTAGCTCGGACTTCTATCGAAGCGTCTTCAGCTCTCGATGTCGAGCTGCGTCCAACGTGGATACCCTTCACCAGATGAAAGATCTTCAAAATTTTTCTTGTAGCACCTTGCATCCTTTTTGCAGGACGACCTAGAATACTCCACACGGCTGCACTTCGGCTCCAGCCCCGGCTGCCACGTTCGCGACTAGCTTAACCTGGTCGAAAGTCTACTACAAGTGCACCCATGATCAGGCGACCTGGTCGGAAGACACCATCGTCGACGTACGACCAGACCCGACCTGCTCGGAGGACTTCGCGACGCCCAGCACAGCGGATGCAAAGTGCTCGGGGACTAGCTGTGGGGATATTACATCCGTATACCCCCATGTCATGACTTCGGCTACTCTACGGATACGACCCAACTTGAAGGCCTTGAGGCCCGTGACCAGGCTGTCGCAGCCGCCAAGGACTCTCTTGATGACTTGCTAGACAAGGAAGATCCAGATAGATAGACCCGGATTCCTGCAAAAGGAACCGACTGTAATCTGTTAGGATTCGACAAGTTGTAACCCTGCTCCCCAACTATATAAGGCGAGCAGGGACCCCCTCTCAAAACATCTCACATCATCCCAGATCCCATCGGATCATTCAATCAGAAATACAAACCAGCCACCAAAACAAAGGACATAGGGTATTACGGCGACTTGTCGGCCCGAACCTGTCTAAATCGTCGTCTCTTGTCCCCGTGTTCACGCTTTGCAGACGTCTCGCACGCCTCCACCGCTCAATCTACTATCTTGGGCATAACCCTCGCTAGACTATCGACCATATTTCGTCGACACCTTCCTCTCCAAGCTCCTTGATGTCGTCCTCTCCTCCAACACCTTCCGCGGTGTGCTCGCACTGAACCCTGTCTCCGCCGCACTCGCCAGGCCCCCCGCCGACCTCCTCGATCGCGTCATCAAGACGCTCGACGTCCTCAACGCTGCTTCCCTCGCGCTCGCCTCGCTCTGGGCCACGCACCGTGTCGCGCCCATCGTCGCGTCCTGCCTCTTCCTCGCGTCGTGCCTCCATGTCGCGCACCTCGCCCGCGCGTGCAGGGCCATCGCGAGTCTCTTCCCCGCCGATGACTCTGCCTCCATTGCTAGTCAATGTGTTACAACAAACATTGAGTGTGGAACTAGAGGTTGACGACGAGGGCAAAAGCGACATTTCCCCACCTTCTCTGCCTTCATATCCGATGAAATGAATAAAATAATGTGGGCGAACAAGTAAAGAATGGAGACCTTTTGATTTGCATGACGACATTTATGACCTTTTATAATGGTTAGAATTATTTTCTATCGCCTCCGTAAAATAGCTATCTTTGTTAATTTATTTTATAGAAGGGCAATATGGTCATTGCACATGGCTACTTATTGAGGCGATCTCCTCCTCCTCTGGGATCAAGCCGACTATGGTGAGTTGCCTGCAGTAGTAGGTCATCGGTTGTGGTGTAGTGTTGTGTCCGGAGCTTGTCTCGGTGACGAGGATGCCGTCCACCCGCATCGTCGTGTCGTGGACGCTGCTGCTTCCCCCCTCCTGTCTGTTCATCAACGCATCGAAGAAGGGCAGCGAGATGTGCTCAGGCGGATCTCTGTCGATGGTCGATGCCTAAATCTTGTCCTCGTACTCCATCTGCACCACCGCCATGTCGCCCAACTTGAAGAAGACGAGGTTGTCGTCCCTCGGGGATGACGACTCCATCGCCGGCGTCCTGCATGTATCGTCGAAGAGGTACGCGGTGATGTTGAGGCAGTACATGCAGACGCGGTCGCTGGGGTTCGCGACGTGGAGGTTGAAGACGAACATCAACTTGTTGTCAGCGTCGTCCACTCGCGACGATGACGATGGAAACCTCCGAGTGTATAGGGAGCTTCCAACAATGGAGAGGGCGACCTCGTCGAAGCGGAGAACTAACTTTATGGCCTTGGCGTTGATGGCGACGATCAGCACCATCACCATGGTGGAAACTGCATACCTCGCCGCATCTAGACACTGGCATGCTGGTTTCTCCATCATCTTAATCGACATACCTACGAGAAGACAAAAGTACTTGTCTCCCAGTACTTCTCTTAAAAAAGATTAATGCGGTCATGGCGATTGGCGAGCGAGATCAATGTGACCGCAATTTTACTGTCATAATTAATGGCGGTCACAGGATTTGGGTTGGGTGACATATGAATGAATATCAGCAGCAGCTTCTACTATAGTTCAACTTTTTTAGAAAATTGATTAAATTATTCATCCCAACTATACTATTTTTGACAATTATGCATTTACCCTTTTACCCTTCATTAAAAAAACTCTAAAAAAATGAATTATCACTCCTCTATTTTAGATACTAATCCTCTTAATTTTAGAAGCGATAGGAGGCGACATGACGTATATATGCCCACCGACCATAGACACACCTATTATCTCTCATCGTCTTCCATCGTCTTCACCTCATATGGGCCCACAACCATAGACACATCTATTTTTCCTCTATCATTTCCTGTCGCTTCTTCAACCATTCTTTACGAATAAGCTAAAGTTGAAGAAACACCTTCTTCAACCATCTTTACGAATAAGCTGAAGTTGAAGAAACACCTGGCGAGGAGTGCGAATATTGAGAATTTTGGTGACTTTGGCTACAAAGATCTCCGGAAAATTCTTGGCATCTTAGAAAAATTAAAAAAGTTAATATTGAGGTGTGTTCATCAAATGCTAAAAATTTTGGAGTTCATTGTATAACTTTCCTATTCTGATTTTCTCATTTCATTACAGGATAGTTCAGAAGTGTGCAAGATATCATGAATTTTAGAAGTTGCCCGAGCCTTTCCGCTGATTTGCAAATACCTAGCGGAAGGTAACCCTTTGACAGCTATCATCAGGACTGGGAAAGGTTTTGATGCTTTAAAATGGAATGAAATCTATAAACCACCCAAAAACTGCAATTGTGGAAGGAAAACTTGAGGGTCTGCATTGTATTACACTTGTTGATGGTGGCATGAGGACAAAAAGAAAGATGTATTGCAAATATATTAATTCACATGGGATTGATTTCTGTCTTTGAGCAATGTAAAGAGAAAGATGGAAATACAAAGTGGGTTCGGAAATATAGTTGCAGAGGGGATGCCGAGGAGGTCAGTAAACTTATTCAGTATTGACAAGGTTACGCCACTCTTAATCAACATTTAATCACTGTACACTTTTCTCTTGAATTCACAGATTGATTATACATCAAAGCATTTTAATTGTCCTAACTAAAATTCTTTATAAAGCAGCATTTTAAACATTATTTGGGTGTATTTCTACTGCTTCTGAGACTCAGGCCTCTAGAATTGCTATCATGGAGTTATGCTTTAGTGAAATGTGACATAATTTTATTCGCCTGCTATTTCTTATATCCACTCTCTATTTTGTTCCTTTGTGTAGGAGTTACTAGGGATTCTGATTTGAGACAGTATTGTATCTTGGATGAACGGTATACATTGTTATTGTTCTAGGGCCGAAACTCTAGAACACCAAGTCGTTGCTCGAATAATCGTAAACACGAAGGAAAGTGGAAAACAAAATTATGAATGTAAGTGAGGAGTAGAACAAGAAGAATGAATAGTAATCCTCCTACTCTCCTCTTTGTGAGAGAGGGTGCCTATTTATATTAACCTCAGCCTGTTTACAAGTACAAAAATACCCTCACAACTACTCTACGCTTACAAGTACTGTAATGCCCTTCCAACCACTTTACGGGATTAACCTCCCTTGTTGTCCAAGAGGACAGCTCCGTACTTCCGAGTTGAAACAGTTCCATGCGCTGCGCCGCCCTTCGAGTGGCCCTCTTTCGACAAGTGGGCCCGCTCTTCCCGGCTCTGGACCCTTTGACCTGTAGAAAGACATTCGAAAGCCACGATATTGGTCGAACAGGTCACCGATGAAAGCGTCGTCTTACCGCTGATATGACGAGACACGAACGCTATCGACGGAAAGAGGGATGATACCGCGCAAATGGTCATCGTCGACTGGTCCATTAGCTTTCGCCCGAAAGCGTACGCTGGTTCGTCATTATTCGCTCGGAAGCGTGCCCGCTCAGGCGTGTGTTCAACCTAAACTCCAAGGGAGCGGACTCGTCAGCATTCGGCCTAAAGCGCGCATCGACTCGTCATTATCCACTCGAAAACGTATTCGCCCGAGTGCGTATTCGAACGAAAGCGTGGGTGTCGAAAACGCTGCAGCACGGGAGCGGGGCGGGGTCCCTGCGACTGTGTTACCAACCTAACAGATGTTAAAGCTACAACTGCAGATGTCTGTAACCCCTCAACCCTCTGTATCAAACAACATGCCGCAGCTTAGGCATCTCAAGCAGCAGCTGCTTCAACAACAGTGGATGCAGCAGCAATCTCATCGTCATTCTATCCAACAGATTGGATATATTTCTTATGGGCCTTTTTCGTTGACTCATGACCGCTTGATAACACAATGGATTCTTGAACTTGCTCAGATATTACGTGGTCAAAGTATGCATAAAATCAATAGTCGTGCAAGCGCGATGGTGGCAGGTATGGATGTTCTTGGTTTCTCAGGAAGTAAGACTCTAGAATTGCCCCACAAACTTATTGCCTGTAGTTCTTCGAAAGAATGTCATGCTAGCCTTGATAAGAATGGAGAAGGCTTTGGAGATGTCACTAACCCCATGAAAGATTTAGAAAATGCTGATGGATCGATGAAAGGTCCTAGTTTGGTTTTGGTAATTGAGTGACAACCTAGGTGAACTAATATGTGCTTATGTGAGATACACAGGAAATTAGTTTACATGTGAATGAGCAATGAAGGAGCTTATTGCATATGAGACATGACATGGAGTCATGTTGCTAAGATGGTGAAGATCAAGGCAAGACTTGGCTTGATGGACCGGTTGCGGAGGTGAAGGGCAAGTTGGAGGCTTTGAAGCCGTTGGTACCAAGTGTCGGGAGGCTTGAGCGAAGACTTGGCGCCGAAGGACCGAAGCAATGGTGAAGAGCAAGTGAGGTCAAGATCAATGGACCATGGAGGCCATATGATGATATGAAGTGACTCATATCATTTGGTGATCAAGGTTGGTGCATGTGTTGCATCAACAGTGAAGGAGATGAAATGGAATGCGCAAGGCAAAGGTATATTTGTAGGGCATTTCATTTCACTGGTCTAAGGTTAAGTAGAGAAGAAATAGATCGGGTTTAGGATAGATGGCCATACTATTAAGAGGAGCAAACTTGTTTGCATATCGGTCATCTAGTGCCACTTGAGCGATCTAACATTGCGATGTTGCTAGGATCGAGTGGCGTGGTGAGTGCAAGTGCTAATCCTTTGAAAAATGATTATGAAAATGCTAACACACATGCACAAGGTGGTGTACACTTGGTGGTGTTGGCACATTTGCAAAGGAGAAGTTGTTGGAGTTGAATTGGATCAACTCGGAGAAGAGAAGGAGGCTTTTCGGTGTGTTCCGGACTCTAGGATGGCTCTTGGATTGGAATTCTGTACTAATCCTTTATGATATGGATTAACTCTGTATGTGGGTTGTGTATCCCTCTGAGTTAGCTTTCCAAAATGTCCAAGATCATCAAAATTGGAGTTCGGGGCTAAGAGTTATAGTCGTTTGAGCGCTGAAAGGTTAGTGACCGGACTCACTGACCGGACGCGTCCGGTCAGTAGAGTGAGTCCGGTCAGTGTATTTTGAGGGTTGTTATGAGGTATATTGACCGGACGCTCAGTAGAGTCCGGTCACTGAAAAACAGCCCCAAAACCTCTCTGTTTGCGACCGGACTCAGGCATAGGCGCGTCCGGTCATTATGACCTGACGCGTCCGGTCAGTAGTAGGCTGAATGCGCGCGAAAACTAACCGTTGGGGGCAAACGACCGGACTCTAGTGACAGGACACGCCCGGTCACCCTGTAGTGAGTCCGGTCAGTACGAAAAGTGCCCAGTGAAGGGGATAACGGCTAGTTTAGCCCTTGGGGCTATAAATAGAGGTTGTGGCCGGCCTTGGCTGGTGCTTAGCACCCTTGAGACTTGGTGACCATGCTTGGGGAGTGCTAGGAAGCCCTCTAACTCGCTTGTGCTTGCTAGTATGCGAATCAATAGTGAGTGAGTGATCGCTAGTGCGTTGCATTGAGAGATTGCATCGAGTGGCACTAGGTGTTTGTGTTGCAAGCCGGTGGTGCTTGTTACTCTTGGAGGTTGCCACCTCCTAGACGGCTTGGTGATCGAGTCTCCGTCGTGAAGCCTGCGTGAAGATTGTGCGTGGCTCCGGAGAAGGATTGTGAGGGGTGTTGTGCTCACCCCGCGGGAGATCGCGAAGAGCAACTCTAGTAAAAGGGAGATGTGAAGAGCGTCAAGTGGTCTGGTCGGGTCAAGTGCTAGAGCTTGTGGTAAGCACTTTATGTGGGAGAGTGTGACTAGTGTAGTCACCACTAGCAAGAGGACCGGCGACAACTTTGAGCTTGTCTCAACGGGGACTAGCTTGGTGGCAACCAAGTGAACCTCAGGATAAAATCACTGTGTCAACATTGTCTACATCTTCTCGATGGTTTGCTATCTCCATTCACTAGTTTGTATTTCCTTACTCATACCTGTGCTAGTGTTTAGTTGTTGCTCTTGTGTAGCTATCTAGCTTGTGTAGCTTAGTAGTTGCTCTTGTAATTAGTTAGCTTGTGTGTAGCTTGCTAGTTACCTTCTTGTGTGTGTGTAGTTAGAAGTAGATCTCTTGCGTGACTAATTGGCTTAAGTAGCCTTGTTAGTCGCATTGCTTAGTTTGTGTAGCTAAGTAATTTGAGCTCTCTAATTTGGCTTGTGTAGCCTTGTTATTGAGCATTGCTAGTGAGCTTAGGAGCTTTGCGCTTTCGCTTACTAGATTGTGTAGGAGCTCCCCAGTGCTTGAAGTACTAGTTGCATAGGTTTGTGGACCTTGCTTCTAGAATTGGTTAGGTGAGCTATAGCTAGCCCGACGCCTTATTTGCTTTGTTTAGGATCTTTTGTAAGGTGTCATAGAGTATAAGTAGAGGGGTGTAGTCTTGGTTAGACCGATAGTTTTAATTCCGCATTTGTTTCGGTTAGCCGGTGTGACCCTTCAATCAAGTAGTAAGATAAGTCGTTTGCATGATTTGTCAGCAGAAGAGTTATTGGTGAGGCTGAATGGTGTATATGCCGTTATGATACATAATACCAATGATACAGCTGTTCATCCTTTGGCACAAGTATCTTATTTTGTATCTAATAAATAGAAAATCGAATAGTTGATAATCCGTTATGAAAGAAACAGAATACATTCTTTGAAGAATCAAGATTTGTAATCAATCCTTATCTTGTTTGTTGGATTAGGTCTAACTTTCTTGACCAAACAGCAAGCATGGAACTTTACAAGAAGAACTTAAAACAAAAGGATAATTGAAGTGACTTCGAATCAACTTTTGTTTGGGTTCAAAAAAACGAATAAAAATAAAGTAAATTCAAGGAATAGTTCCCTTTTTTAGGGGGCCCCTCTGATATTCATTGTCTTGATGATAGTGATTTCATTGAGGTTAAGAACTCCTTGATGAAACAGAACAGGGCAATGAAATCAAACAATGGTTCTACGGTTAAAACCCTTGCACCACTCGGTTTGTTTAATCCTTTGGTGATGTCTGTGCATATAGAAAAGGGAAAGCTTGGCGAGCAGGTGCAGAAAGCAACCTACATGATTCCTTCTCAACCAAGTGGCAATCTCTAGATCTTGTTCCTTGGAAGAATGATCAAGCAAATGCTTTACCTGGCTCATCATGGTCTGCCAAGCCTACTAAACTGCAGAAAAACCACTATGGCCTTTGATTAGAGTTCAGAGTGAGGGAGGAAGCAGACCATGTAAGTTACAGCAACTGAAACTGGCATCATTCTTTGGGAAAGCCCCCCATGATGCAGTTTAGTTATTGGAATTATTCATCCTGGGAAGGTTCTGGGTCACATTCAGCAAGGGCGTCACAATGTCACCTTCAGCACAGTAGCCATCTCCAGCCACAGCTAGAGCCTCCAGGAATGCACCATAGTTTTCCTACCAATTGTTGCTCAGAAAGATACAGCAGACCACACCATAGTTTTCATACCAATTATTACAGGACATGTAAAGACGCTCGTAGACATTACCTAAGTTTGCAGACTAACTGCAGATGGTACACCATTAATAGATGGTGGTCTTCAACTGTACACATAAACATATAATTTAAAGTATCCTAAACACCTAAGTATAATTTAATAAACTATTCTAAACACGAAGTAAAGCAGAATTCAACATCAGTGATTACCTTTCACATAACCTACTAAAGCCAACTTAGCATTGGAAAACAAGATGCCTGTGTCAATCTTGCAAAAGATCATCTGTGGTTTCTGAGGACAGCTCTGGCTCGCAGGACATTTCAGGGCTGCAAAGCTCTTCACGCGCTTCCTCTTCCTCCCTAACTAAGTTGTTCAAACCTAGAGCAAGTCATAGTCCATACAAGGATCAAAATAGACACAATCATCCTCACTTGATAAACCCACAGTCTCGATAGCCATCTTCTCAGATAATATAAGCCCATCGTTGTGAATCCCCCTTCTCCCACAAGCCATTTCCTCAAAATCTGTTTCACGCCCGCCAATGGCGGAGCGTGGAGACAAAACAAGGGAGGGACAAAATGTTCGGTACAATAGTACAATGGTTATGCTCTTTTTATTGTAACAAATTACTTCTGTAGCCGCCACCAAAATGACTTCAAAATCCTATTCTTCTAGTATATATATGCTCTTCCTTGAGCTAAAGCTAGATTTGTGTTGTAAACTTCAAAGATTGAAGCATGTATACAATAAGAAAAAAATTTATCTCCTCACCAATAGTTATCAGGGCGTAGCAATACATGTAGCAACTATCTTTCTCTCTACTACAACAACCAGAGGACAGTATATGTATATACAATTGCAAGAAGGAAGGGGGCGGAGCCCAGGTTGGCCTCCAAGAGGCTCCGCCAGTGACGCCCGCGGTATGTTCCAAAAGATGGATGCACAATCTTTATTTCCTTCGTACTCACAATGAAAGCACCTACCTGGTCCACAAGAAGAATTAAAACTGCTTAGTAGTGAGGCAAAGGCAACAAATTGTCATTTTACTCAGCAGTGAGCAGGAAAAAAGAAAGTGTCATTTTACACAGCAGTGAAACCTTTAAAAGAAATGAGTATGATCTCAGTAATCCACAAGCAAAGGGATACAAGGCGGATTGTCTGTGAACCCGCAAATAGGCTTAAATTTGCAGGTTACCCGCATAACCTGCAAAAAGTTCAGCCTATATGCAGGTTCTCAGATAACACCCCTTGCATCCTGCTGCAAAAGATAACTAAAGAACACTACTACAGAAACATGCCTTTAACCCCGGTTGGCAAGGGCCTTTAGCCCCGGTTGCCGAGCCGGGACTACGCTTCCGGGACTAAAGGCCCCCCCCTTTAGTCCCGGCTCCGGCCACCGGGGCTAAAGCCCCCCCCTTTAGTCCCGGTTGGTAATACCAGCCGGGACTAAAGGGTGCTGCCAGTGGTGCCCCGCAGCAGCACCCTTTAGTCCCGGCTGGTATCACCAACCGGGACTAAAGGGTCCCTGGTTTTTCTTTTTTATTTTCATTTCAGTTCTTTTTTTAGTTTTGTTTATTTATTTAATAGGTTTTCTAATATGTATTCTTTGCTGCTAATATATATAATTTATATATATTAGCAGCATAACACAATAAGCTTATTGCATGCATATATAATTGAACTATAGAACTACATATATATATATATAAAATATGTACATATAAAATTACAAGCAATATATATACATGTAGAAGTTGTCCAAATATCTATCTACAAAAGTTGTACTCTAAAGTTAGTACTATAAACCTATTACAAGTTGTACTCCATCTAAATATCTACAGGGCATACAAATGATCATCATTGTTTGGAATCAACGGGTCGTCGGTATTATAGTAGAACTCGCCGTTTGGACTTATGACTTGTTCCCGAAGAAATCCTGCTATTGACTCTTGTATTGCTTTCAATTGGTCTTGTAGCATCACTTTTTGCTTCAACCAGTCAGTCTTCAATTGGAATTAAAGAAGATATTAGTTATATCTATATTATCAATATTAAGTCTATAAAAAATGAAAAGAAACATGTTACGTACTTTGATGATTTCTTCAGGAATTCTATTTGATTCTATCATCATGTACTCGCAAACATAGAATCCGCATAAGTTGGTACCCTGTTTTTGTCTCAAAATCCACTGTAGAATGAAAAGATTCATCTCGTAATAAAGATATGATATATGACATGATATAATAAAGATACACGTACATTGACGAAGGTGTAAACTTACTGGTAGTCGTGGCTTTATTGTAAGTGAGGCCTTACACTGACTCATATGTTCCCGAGCAATGAATTTTTCCCAAACCCTAATCCGGCCAATGAAACATTAATAGTTGGATCATTATTTATTAATTAGTATATATATACAAGCTTAGTCTACTTTAAGCATGGAAGCTAGGGATCGAAAAATTACCTTTGGAGGATGTCTATCATATCTTGGTAATCTTCTTGCGGTTGCTCAACGAGTCATAGATTAACACATTGCTGTGTTTGAGATCAATGACCATCAGTATCCAGTGAAAGCTGTTGATACACATGATTCATATATATAGATTATTAGGGTTAAGTAAAATAAAATGTGCATATACTTATTATTAACTATATATGTCTCACGCACTTAAAGTTGTATGGGAAGAGTTTTTTCTCTATCTTTTTGGTTCACGAAGAACCTCATGAGATTCATACACGACTCATCGCTCCAAGTCGCTGAAGGGTTTGGAGCCTTGAAAACCACATATGGATCAACAAACCCAACAGAATTGTCATGTTTATCTTGAGCTGAGTCATCTGATACCTGCAATATCGAGTCGATCCACAAGTACGTGTGTAAGAATACTACATACTAATACACATTACTAGAGAGTTCAATGAAAACTATAAAAGAAACACTTACAAACAATAGCAGCTAAGGAGCGATTTGTCCAGTGCGTCCATATGGCATAGCTGATGTAATTCCTCCATCTGGACTAAGATTAGGTCATCGCCACGGAAGTAGTGATGGTTCCGAATTCGGACAGAAATCCAATTTATATCACCGTCTTTAGAAGCCTCCATGCACCACGGAATGTAGCCACGAAACGGCCCCAAAGCCTCTCGTACGCCCACCGTGCTCAGGATTCTCCAGCGCGTACGTGAGTTCATCCTTCTCTCTATTGGGCTTGAACTCGCCAGCCAACACCGCATTTCGTGCTTGAACTAGCCTATGTGCTGCTCTTGAAATTTGCGGGCCCCAATCAAGCTCCCATCATTAGGGTTTATGGTTCCCCCATGAGCGTAGAACCAATTTCTGGACCGTTCACTCCAATTTCTTCTTATTGTCTCTGGGACTACCCCCCTGGCAAGCATCTCGTGTTCTTGTCTCTCCCACTTTGGAAGGGCAGTCTTATAGCCACCTGATCCTAAATGATGGTGGTATTTCTTCTGAGCTGCATTCAGTTTGTTTACTCTGACCCGGGCCTCGCTCTCTTGTGATCTTTTGTACTGTACAAATTCATCCCAATCGGCCCTTATCTTGACATACGCCTTAGAGTTGAAATCTGGCGTCTCGTTCTTCAGCACAAAGGTGTGGTACAATTTCTTCTTCCAGTCCTGAAAAAGTGTGGCCATCTTCTTCATTGTCCACTCCCGAATTCGCCTCAGCAGCTCCTCATCATCCGTGTCAAACGAGAAATGAGCTTGGACGTTATCCCAGACTAGCTGCTTGTCAAGATTGGAGACATAACTGATCTCGGGAGCACTTCGCCGCTCTTTCCATTCACGGGCACTTATCGGAATCCGATCTCTCACAAGGAACCCACAGTGAAAGACATATTTCTTTGCATTGGGTCCTAGTGGTTGGCCTGTAGCCATATCGAATTCGGAGATTACATGACGGCCCTTCAACGGCCTCTTCGGCCCTCGTTTTGGTCTGCTCTGCCCTGTCGCAGACGTCGATCCAGAGGGCTACATATAGGTAAAGACATGAAGATGAAACCCTAATACAAGTTGACATAAAACCTAATCAAGTAATAAAGTAAATGTAAACCCTAACACGACACATTGTATATATACCTCGCCTGTATTGCCTTCTTCCATCTCAACTTGTTGTTCAGTGAGATTTTCATCATGCATGGTCATGTCTTCGTAATTCAATAAGTATTGACTCCCGTCATCGTCGCCGGCTATGATATTCATCATTTCCTCCTCCATCACATTCTCATTTGGGTCGGCCATTTCTGTGAATATTAAAATATATATACAATATGATCGAACACTTAAAGGAGCTTTATACATGTTATGTGAAACGAAAACCGAAAACCAGGGGTTTAATTAGGGGTTAAGGGTTTAGGGTTTGGTCTCGGGGTTTAAGGTTTCGGGGTTTAGGGTTTGGGGGTTTATGGTTTGAGGGTTTAGGGTTATGGTTTCAGGTTTTACGGTTTCGGGGTTAGGGGTACGGGGTTTCGGGGTTTAGGGTTTAGGGTTTAGGGGTTCGGGGTTGCGGGGTTTAGGGTTTAGGGTTTAGGGTTTAGGGGTTCGGGGTTTTGGGGTTCAGGGTTTCGGGGTTTGAGGGTTTAGAGTTAGGGGTTCGGGGTTCGGGTTTTAGGGTTCGGGGGGTTTAGGGGTTTGAGGGTTTAGGGTTTCGGGGTTTAGGGGTTTGAGGGTTTAGAGTTAGGGGTTCGAGGTTTCGGGTTTAGGGTTTCGGGGTTCGGGGTTTCGGGGTTGAGGGTTTAGTGGTTTAGGTTCGAGGGTTTAGGGTTAGGGTTTCAGGTTTTGGGGTTTCGAGTTTTAGGCAATTCATAAAAATAACATGACAATAACATATATTCGTAAAGAGTAATAAATACTTGTTCCGACATGGCACATGATTTTCTATGAACACATATTTCTAAGAGTAATAAATACATGTTTAAACATATCCTTGTCACGTGATTTACACACCGTGGACGAGAACGACGACGGTGGACAGCAGCGAGGATGACGACAGTGCGGATGACAGTGGACGGCGGCGAGGTCGGTGCGGCGGTCACCAGGACTACATGTCGAACACATATTTGTTACGTTAAAAAAACAATATATGATTTTCCTTTTTCTGTAAATATATCTATTCATATTCATTATTTGTATATATCTATTTCTAGAAAAGAAAGAAATGAAAAAGTTAAATAGAAAATAATCTATAAATATATGTGTAAACATATATTTGTTACGTTAAAAAAACATATATATATGATTTTCCTTTTTCTATAAAGAAAAGAAATGAAAAGGTTAAATAGAAAAATTCATATTCATTATCTATAAATATATATATCTATTATATTCATTTCTTTTTTTTATATATATACATATATATATATCAATTTTTCTATTTAACCTTTTCATATTTTTTTACACTCTCACACACACTGGACACACACGCACACCATCACACACTGCACACGCACACACACACGCACAGGCCGGCGGCTCGGATGACGGCGGCCGGCGCGGAGGACAGCGGCGTGGAGGACGTACGGCGGAGTGGATGAGGACGGCGGCGTGGAGGACGGCGGCGCGGACACGACGGCGAGGAGGACGGCGGCGTGGACACGACGGAGAGGAGGACGGCGGCGTGGGAGGCCGAGTGCGGAGCGGAGAGGCTCGACGGCGAGGAGAGCTCGAGGGCGGCGGCGCGGACTGGAGGCGGGGCTACTGGCGTCGATCTGGGGAAGATTGGAGGGCACACTGTGCCCTGTGCCCTATATACCCGGGAGGGCCTTTAGTCCCGGGGCGAATTACGCACTAAAGGGTCTTTAGTCCCGGTGCTAGTACGCGTCCGGGTAATACGCCCGGGACTAAAGGGTGGACCTTTAGTCCCGGGCGGCTTACGCACGGGACTAAAGGGGTCTTTAGTCCCGGTGCGTAAGACGGCCCGGGACTAAAGGGTTCTTTCCCGCCACAGTTTTGGGTTTTCAGTATTTTGGGTTTTGTATTAAGTTTCCACTATATAAATATGTTGTAATTCTTGTTAATTGCATAGTAAATTGAACAGTAGGCATAAATTACTTAAAAATAACAGTTGTATATCCTTTAACCTTATTGTATAGTAGAAAATTTTGTAGCATAAATTCTTTTCTTTTTTTTATAATAACAAATATAAATGTAAATAACCATTCATATTTGGTTAATGCAAAAATGTAATGTTCAATTTAAATTTAAAAAATTGTTGGCTTTCAATAGAAAATTTATTTTCATATCATTTGGACGTTAATCTTTTGTTTAAAACCTAAACAATCATTGCCCAATTTTGTTATACGCGACAGATGCAGTAGTTTTAGATTTTTAAATTTAGTTTTTTTAAATATATCTTAAATCTTTCTAATTGAACAGAAAATTGAATATTTGATATACTTTCTTTTAAAAAATAGTATGAGATTCACATCTAGAGAAGCACATAAATCAATGATCACTACTACTAAATAATATATATATATATAAATCCATTATCAAATAAATGAAGTCTTAATTAATTAATTATTACATAATATATTTACAACCCACTATTAAGCGGGCACAACTGTGAACCTCCTCTTGACATATGTCCCTTGGTTATGATCATTCCTTAACCATGGAGTTTCCTCATTGTTTAACAAAATGCTTGGGTCTTTGTTCACTTTGAATGGCGGAATTCGATCATCTCTTTCATAATCACCTGACATGTCTGACTTGTCCTCAATTCCGACAACGTTTCTTTTCCCTGAAAGAACTATATGGCGCTTTGGCTCGTTGACGATCGAGTTCTTGTCATTTTTCCCCTTTTTGGTTTTGTAGACATGTCTTTCACATAGAACACTTGACTCACATCTGCGGCAAGGACAAATGGTTCGTCTTTGTACCCAATATTATTGAGGTCCACTGATGTCATCCCATACTCCTTGTCGACAGTTACCCCACCTCCGGTACCGGTCATCTTGACCCATTTACACCGGAACAAAGGGACTTTAAAATTAGGTGCGTAGTCTAGTTCCCATATGTCATGTATGCGGCCATAATATGTTTGTTTGTTCCCATTTGGATCCGTGGCATCCACGCGTACACCACTGTTTTGGTTGGTGCTCCTTGCGTCTTGGGCTACTGTGTAAAATGTATTCCCATTGATCTCGTACCCTTTGTACGTGCTGATATGCCACGATGGTTGTCTGGCCAACAAATAAAGCTGCTCATCTATGTTGTCATCACCCTGACATTGTTTTCGTAACCAATCGCCGAAGGTTTGCATGTGCTGACGTGTAATCCAAGATTCACTCTTCCCGGGCCACTTGGATCGAAGGAAATCCTTATGTACCTCGATATATGGATCTACCAATGAGGAGTTCTGTAGAACTGTGTAGTGTGCTTTATCGAAGTAATCGTCTCCTGTACCGATATATGTTTTCTTCCCTAGTGTTCCCTTGCCACTGAGTCTGCCCTCGTGTCGTGATTCAGGAACGCCAATCGGGTCAAGGTCTGGAATAAAGTCCACACAAAACTCTATGACCTCCTCTGTTCCGTAGCCCTGGGCGATGCTTCCTTCAGGCGAGAACGGTAACGGTTAGTACATATTTTTTCAGGACACTCATGAACCTCTCGAATGGGAACATGGTGTGTAGGAACACAGGACCGAGAATAATGATCTCCTTGACCAGGTGAACTAGGAGGTGTGTCATGATATCAAAGAAGGATGGAGGGAACACCAACTCAAAGCTGACGAGACATTGAACGACATCATTCTGCAAAGTAGAAAGTTCCTCTGGATTGATTGCCTTTTGTGAAATTGAATTGAGGAATGCACATAGCTTCACGGTGGCTAGACGTACATGTGGAGGTAGAATTCCTCTTAGAGCAACAGGAAGCAATTGGGTCATAAGCACATGACAGTCATGGGACTTCAAGTTTTGGAACTTCTTCTCTGGCACATTAATTACTCTCTTATATTGGAGGAGAATCCAGATGGGACCTTGATGCTGTTAAGGCATTCAAACATGCTTTCCTTTTCTTCTCTGCTAAGAGTGTAGCTAGCAGGGCTTAAGTAATGGCGTCCGTCTCATCTGTCTTCTCCGGATGCAAGTTGTCTCGTTCTTTCATGCGCTGCAAGTCCTGTCGTGTGCTTCAAGTGAATCCTTAGGCTTTCCGTAGACACCCATGAATCCAAGCAGGTTCACACAAAGGTTCTTTGTCAGGTGCATCACGTCGATCGCATGGCGGACCTCTAGGACATGCCAGTAGGGTAGCTCCCAGAATATGGACTTCTTCTTCCACATGGGTGCGTGTCCCGAAGCATCTTTAGGAACAGGTTCGCTGCCCCGTCCCTTTCCAAATACTACTTTCGTATCCTTCACCATTTCAAGTATATCATCTCCGGTTCGGTTACGAGGCTTGGTTTGGTGGTCTGCCTTACCTTTAAAATGTTTGCCTTTCTTTCTTACTGGGTGGCCCACAGGAAGAAACCGACGGTGCCCAACATACACGACCTTCCGACAGTTTTTCAAAAATAAACTATCAAGGTCTTCAAAACAGTGTGTGCATGCATTATATCCCTTGTTTGTCTGGCCTGAAAGATTACTTAGAGCCGGCCAATCATTGATTGTTACGAACAATAAGGCTCGCAGGTCAAAGTGTTCCTGTTTGTACTCATCCCACACGCGTATGCCTGGTTTGCTCCATAGAAGTAGAAGTTCCTCAACTAATGGCCTCAGGTAGACATCGATGTCGTTGCCAGGTTGCTTCGGCCCTTGGATGAGCAACGGCATCATAATGAACTTCCGCTTCATGCATAACCACGGAGGAAGGTTGTAGATACATAGAGTAACTGGCCAAGTGCTATGACTACTGCTTTGCTCCGCAAAAGGATTAAAACCATCCGTACTTAAAGCGAACCTCAAGTTTCTAGCCTCATCTGCAAACTCTGGGAATTCTCTATCTATCGCTCTCCACTGGGATCCATCAGCTGGGTGCCTCAGCATATTGTCTACCTTACGGTCTTCTTTATGCCACCGCAACATCTTTGCATTGTCCTTATTTCTGAACAAACGTTTCAAGCGTGGTATTATAGGAGCATACCACATAACCTTGGCAGGGATTTTCTTCCTGCTTGGACGTTCTTCACCCTCTACGTCGCCAGGATCATCTCGCCTTATCTTATACCGTGATGCTTCACATACCGGGCATGCATCCAAATTCTCATATTCCTCCCACGGTACAGGATGCAGTCATTAGGACATGCGTGTATCTGCTGGATTTCTAATCCCAAAGGGCAGATGGCCTGTTTTGCTTCGTACGTAGTGGTGGGCAATTCGTTCGATTTCGGAAGCATCTTTTTCATTATCTTCAATAACTGCCCAAATGCTTTATCGGATGTACCATTCTTTGCCTTCCATTGCAGCAGTTCTAGCGTAGTACCCAGCTTTTTTTGGCCATCTTCAGCAGTGGGATATAACAATTTCGTATGATCCTCTAGCATGCGCTCAAACTTGACCTTCTCCTTGTCACTTTCACATTTACTTTGTGCATCACGAATGGCATCACCAAGACCATCAACATCAGCTGTCATATCTTCTGTCGCTGCCGCATCTTCTTCACCATCTCCCCCCACTGCATCATCATCAAAGGCACCGTACTGAGCAATAATATCAGCATGGGCAATTCTTCTTCACCTTTTTCACCATCATCCATTACAACCCCCCTTTCTCCATGCTTCGTCCAACAAATATAGTTTGTTACGAAACCCGACTTCAACAAATGCGTATGAAGAGTCCTTGGGCATGAATATTCCTTCAAATTCTTACAGACGGCGCATGGGCAGCACATGAAACCATCTTGCTTGTTTGCCTCAGCCACACCTAAGAAATAGTGCACGCCAACAATGAACTCTTTGGAGCGGCGATCGACATTATACATCCAATTGCGTGACAACATCTGCATTATATTACACACATTACAGCATCTTACATCTGAAACAAACAACAAACACAAATCAATTGCACAACACTCATGACATCACATGATTGATTAATTCAAAAAGCTTGACTACAACGAAGCTATCGCAGCTAGCACAAAAAACTAAAAATAAAATGCACTTAAGCAACATAATTAGATCGCGTCCGATCCCAACTAAAATAGACAGATCATTCGCTTCATCAGCATGGATGGGCTGCTGCCGCTGACTCACTGCCTCATCACCTTCAGCGGCAACCTCCTGTGCAACAGAATTTCGTACGTGCTGAACGTACTCTTCCTCCCAGTACCAACCTTTACATCCGCCGGTGCCCTCCCACTGCAATTAGAACAAAGAATAAGAAATTTAAACAACATCATCAAGCAAAACCGATACGAATGAACCATATTAATCAAATGCGGGTAAATAATAACCCACCTCATGGTCCGGACACTTGTAGAATATACGACCCTTGTTGATTCCCTCTTTTCTCACTCGGTACTCCTTCACAATCTTCTGCTTACACTCGCCGCAAGCAATGAGAGGAAGATCCGGCCGCAAACGCTTCGGATCCCGATGATGAGAGGCTGAGGACCCGGTCACGGTTGCCATCTACTATATCCATGCTCATTTTTAAACTATTACATGCAAATCCTAATTTTCTAAACAATTATAAATAAAAAAGACTCTAAATTTTTCTATTTATTTAGATAATCGAAAAATATGATATAACAATACCAATTTCCACATTATCTACTCTCTATATTTATTGTTGCAAACTATTATAAATTCCACATTTTTCTAAAGAAAATATACTAAAAAGACACTAAAATTCAATATTACTCGTCTTGCATAAGTATGAAATATAGAATGGATACTACCTAGCAGTAGAAAACTATCAAGTGATTGTGATGAACCAATTTAAACTACTCAACTTTCTATGCTTGTTCTTGCAAAGTATATTTTAATTAAATTCCTCTCATATTAAAAAGACATGGTAGGAGATGAAAATAGTTACCTTTAAACGCAAAGAGACGATGACGGAGTCGAAGAAGATCACCAATTGACGCCGGAGACGAAGAACAATGAAGAACAAGCAATAGCAACAGCAAGAACAAGCAAGAAGCTCACTGAAATTTGAATGTCTCTGGCTCGGGGGAGGAAGAAGCAGTTGGGTTATAAACCAGGAGCTCTAGTCCCGGTTCGTATTAAAAACTGGGGCTAAAAGGTGATCATTTATCCCGGGGCAAGCCACAAACCGTGGCTAAATCTTTAGTCCCGGTCCGTGGCACCAACCGGGACTAAAGAGTGCCCTTTAGTCCCGGCTGGTAACACGGACCGGGACTAAAGGGTCCCTGCCCCGGCAGCTCTGCGCAGTAGCCGTTGGGGCAGGCCCTTTAGTCCCGGTTCGTGTTACCGACCGGGACTAAAGGGTCTATTAGTCCCGGGCGGCAAAAACGCCGAGACTAAAGGCGATTTTGAGAATCGGCCTATGACCCTGTTCTGTAGTAGTGGAACAAAGCTCATGGGCATGATCAATGTTAGAACAATAGAACTTAAATTTTCATGGAAATGCAAGACATCAATCATGAGTCCCAGAGCTTCAAGATAAAGCTGCCACGCATACAGAGTCACTACTAGCCTCTGTAAAAACAGTTTTGGTTACACACAAGCTGAGGATTATGGGTGCCTGGGGCTGAAGCTGCAAACCAACAACTAGGAGGGTTCTTCAGTAATGTCTTAGAGCACCAAGTTCATCATGAACGAAAGGTTCTTTTCATTTATATTTTTTGTGGGGGTATAAGAGCTAGGGAATGTACTGCAAACCACTAAGTTGTTCTTGACGCTAAAGATGTCATGTGCATAGACAAACAATGATTTGCACTTCGAAGCAATTATGTTAATGATTGGATCCATGGCACCAAGCGAACGTTGGAGCTGGGTGTAGTGTGGGTGTGGTGGATCGACCAGGATAAGGTGTTGTCTCTGATACCAATTTGTGAGAAGCACAACAACTTGGGAAGGAGAAAGAGGAACAGGGGAAGAACAACAAGGAACTAGATCGGAGGAAGGATTAACATAGCAAATTTAGTTCATAATACATGTCTGATGTTTTTCTCTCGTCCTCGCCTATAGCCTACTTATAAACAAGCCTATATAGACTATGAGGGTGTTTGGTTCCCACCCCTAGAGTTTAGCCACTAAAATTTAGTCACTTTTAGTCACTAAAGTTCCAAACACCCCCACTAAAAGTTATTTTTACCACTACAACTCTAGTGACCTCCACTAAACTTTAGTGGCTAAACTCTAGGAGGTGGGAACCAAACACTCCCTAAGAGCATCTCCAACAACTTGGTATAATTTATTTGCTAAATCTTGAGTTTTAGCAAGTTGCTAATTTATTTGCCAAGTGAAAAAAAGACTTCTCTCCAACAACTCCCTAAAACACACTTGTCAAAACGAACGAACGAAGAGCCGGGTCCGCTAGTCATAGGCATGGGTATAAATTTTTCAGGTAAAAAGAATAAAAAAAAAGAGTAACTTGAGGGGAGGGGAGGTGTAGGGCGCGGGGGGGGGGGGGGGGAGGGGGCAGGTTCCGCAGTGCGGGAAATTGCGCGCGCGAGGGGGCTGTTTACCAAGTTGGAAAAAATACCAAGTTAGTTTAGGGAGTTGTTGGAGAGCGTTTTTTTTGAGTTTTTACCAAATTTATAAGAATAACAAGTTGATTTAGGGAGTTGTTGGAGATGCTCTAAGACTATCTGCACTCACGTTCCTCTATTTTCATCCTCTATACTGCATGGTCATCAAGATTCTCTCCTCTATATTTATTTCTTCCGCATCCATCCATCCTCTATATCATCCTCTATCCACTGTGGGCCACTTGTCATTTTACAAATATATCCATGAGGATCTAGCTATTCAACGAATTTAATATCAATCGAATCAATTGATGATATTATGAGAAGTCATGAAAAAAAAAGAACAAGAATAATTGATTCGGTTTGTGGCTATAGCATTTTTAAAAAACGAAAAAGGTGGGACCTACTCTAACGCATGCAACCGCCCTCTCCACTCGCCTGCGCGCGCATGCGCGGCGTCCGGCTCTCTCTCCGCTAAAAACTCCCCTCTCCGCTACCTTTACCGTACCCAGGAGTATACCGGACATATTACCGGATCCCGCTGCAGCTTCGGAAAGCTTTTTTTTACGGTAAAAACCTTTACCGTAAGCTTCGGCGTCGCCCAGTGCAGGTGGTCTAAGTCCTCCAACCTGGGCCGACTAAACGTGACTTGGGCCTTCGGTTCCTTTTAGGCAGCAGCGCGGACGAGGCAGGGGGCGAGCCCGATGTGTCCTGCAGGGGCTGGTTTCTGACATTGTGACGTGGCTTCTTCCGTTTTCTGCGGCCTCCCATGATGTGACATGGGTGCAGCGCCCTCGTCTGAAACGACATGGCCGCCACCGCCGCCGCCGTTGTTCAAGTTGCCCGCAACCGGCACCGGGTAAACCAGATGCTGGCGAGAGTGCTTTTCTAGGGCCCAGAGCTCGGCGGAGTCGTCGTCGACGACCATGCTTGTGGTGGTGGCTGTCGTCGTCGTTCCCGTCTCCAAGACCCAAGCCATGTCGTCCGTGTCAAGCGTCCACGTGTCGACGGCAGTGGCGTGCTGAGAGCACCCGCAGTGGGAGCAGCGGCGCGGCGAGACGCTGACCAGCTTGAGCTCGCCGCGAGAGTTGGTGCACATGAAGCATGTATGGTCCTTCGTCGTCGCTCGTGCCCCGGCAGGGTAACACTATGCCAGAAAAGCTTATCAGTGACGTCTCGATTTGTGACTCAGAAACAACACGCGTCACAGATAAGCTATTAGTGACGCGGGTTCTTGAGACGTGTCACTGATTAGCTGCTGGTCATGCCCCGGGACCAAGACGCGTCACTAATAACAGGGTATCAGTGACTCTTGAACAGAACACGCGTCACTGATAAAAATTGTGACGCGTGTTGCTGAGACGCGTCACTGATAAATCGACTTATTAGTGACGCGGGTTAAGAATATGGGTCACAGATAAGTCTTGTGACGCGTGTTTCCAGGATGAGTCACTGATAACCATACATATCAGTGACTCTTGATCATAACACGCGTCACAGATAAAAAATGCCTCGGTACGGCCCATGTGTTAGAGGGGATTCTCCTTAACAAACCGAAGGTGAGCTGTCACCCCAAAAATGTTCCAGTGGACACGAGCGAGCCACGTCTCCTGAAAATCTCTATCTCACGCTCTTCCCTCCCCTCACCGTAAAAGCAAAAAAAACCCGCACAACTCTCTCTCTCTCTCTCTCTCTCGTGGTCTCTTCCGAGGTGGCGGCGGCCGAGATGACGGCGCCCCAGCGGACAACGCACCAACGGCCCCCTCCTTCGTCACCCGTGCGGGTGAGTCACGACAGGCTCTTCTCTTCCCCTCCCTCTCTTTCGCTCTCTTTCACATCGTCTCTCCCGAGGCAAGCAGGATAGCGGTGCATCCGGATCTCTGCGGTGGCCGGCGGCAACGATGTGTGGTGGCCGCCCTTCTCCTCCTCCTCCATGTCCGTCCTCGAGCCACACGGATGGGGCGTCGACGGCCCCCAACGCGACGACAGCGCTGACCTAGGGTTTCGCCTCTCCATCACGGGTCCTCCCGGATCAGGCGGGCACCGGCGCGGCGGTCCCTCCTTCGTTTCCATGCTCTTCGTCGTCTCTCTGTGCGTCCGTTTGGTGCGGTGCTGCCATCGTTTGGTGCAGCGTTGGTGCGACGGGCTCTGATGCGCGGCTGTGTGGTGTCAGGGTGAGGGCACGTCAATGGTGCCACCGTGCCCAAGCATGATGGGGATGATGATACTGGGCTAAGGTAGGAGGTCCCAAGACCTTAACTTAGTAGAAATCAGGGTTTCCATTTTGAAATTCGTGGTAAAAGGGCGAAAATCATGATCTAGGGTTTCGGGAATTTGGGGGAACGTTTCAATTTGGTCCTGATTTTCAAATTCTCCTCCAAGATATATCAGTGTATAGCAATTTTATTTATAATATTCTACCAAAATAGAAATGTATACATATATGTTAATTTGTTGTGTTCTTGTAGGCTCAGCAACCTACGAAGCAGACTTGTTCATCTGTAATACTGGTGTGCAGCGATGAGAGATCCAGTTGTTCATCTGTGGGCATGTCATATGTGCTTGAACCACTAATTATTAAGTATTCATTTACTTTTTGTTATGTATGCATAGCATCTTTATTAAGTGTGCTTGATCTATTCTGACACAAAACAACTTCTTCAGTACCTGCTAAGACACTAGAGAGTTACCTGCTGATGGTGAAAGAGAGCGTCACAGATAGAATTGTTTTGCGGTTCGCAACGGATCGTATTGGTGAGTGGGATGTCGACCATTCATTTCCATCAATCCATCACAGGAGTTCTCGCTAATTAAATGTTTTGTATGTTTGGAGATTGTTCTAATTTCTATGAAAGACAACTGAACTTCTGTCGCTACATTAGTTGAATACACACCATTTTTTCCTCTCTGGCTAACAATGTATACAGTTACTGACTTGTTCATTTGTTACTTTGATATAAGGTTACTTTGTTTGAAAATAAAAGTGTATACAGTTACATTAATTTGTCATGTCCTTGCAGGCTCGGCAACCTGCAGAGCAGACTTGCTCATCTGTTATGCTTGTGTTTAGCTGAGAGATCCAGTCATAGCAGAAGCTGACTGGTTGATTTTTTTTATTTTCAAGAGCTGATCACTAAGTTACCATAAATTGATTACTTTCTGCAATTTAACCTTGCATTCTTGATACTAAGCGGCTAAATATTTGTGGCCACATTTTAAGCTTTAGGCACCAATAATTCTGGGTCAGTTACTACATTATCTGGTTGTGAAGTATTTTCTATATTTTTCCACTTCAGGTACTTTGTGTAGAAAGGAAACACCAGGGAAGATAGATGACAAGTTTTTTGTTCTCAGATGTAAGTCTATCTCCAATTGCAATATTTATTGTGTTCAGGCTGTCGTACTTATTCATATTATCATCAGGTCAGATTGGGTTTTTGGTGCCAAATTTGACAGAGGAACATATAAATATAATAGATAAATAGCCTGTAAATTCCAATTACTAAAACCATGTAATAGATAAATAACTGGGGTTGTCATGAATGGTAACTATCACATTATAGTGTTCTGCGCACAACCCTTTAATCAGCAAGTGATTGTAATATTGACCAATCCTCTAGTGTGGTATCCACTGGCTGTTCATGATGGAGTGGTATTGAGTTGCCTAGCCTGACCCGTGAGCATTATTGCCATGATGCTCAGCCACATTCATAAATCGTCCATATGTGTTAGATAACATGACAGGTCCTCTGGAACACCATTAGTTTATTGTAAATATATGAAATAGCATGTCCTCTGAAACCAGACAGGTTGCTTAAGTATTACTTATGGGCTGAGCATGAAGAAACCTACATATATAGTTGTATGTTGACGAATTAGCTGAGGATTTTGCTTTACAGTACTAGTTCCTGTCTATTGAACAAGCTTTAGAAACAGCCTTCTGCAAGAAGCAACACAATATCTCTTTTAGGAACCTAATGTTTATAATTAAATTCTTGTTTTTTAGAATGATCACATTAGGGTCTGTTGTTTTTGCAGCTTTCATTCAATTCTTTAGTGTAGTACACTTAACTGATTCTGGGATACATGGACCAAGTTGCTTATTTGCCCATGCATCATAACATTGACGAAGCTACCAAATCAGATTCTACGCTGCAGTTTTATTTCATATATAGAAACTCTATGTAGGATTCAAGAGTCATGAGCTTTGAGTGTGAGTGTGAGGTAGGCCACCTTGCTTCCTGGCAAATTTCCAATTACAGATGCACCTTTTGAGCTTTCGATTTGTGTGAGCTTTCAGTTTTTGACGGGTTTCAAGTAGTAGTTATGAACATTAGTTTACTGTACTTTGAATACTCATTTATTGTACATTATACAAGATCTTTGGAGATAAAGAAACACAGTCGGTTCTTTCTGTTAAATAAAGGAAGCATGCTATATTAAACATGCTTCTACTAACCCTGGCTGCCTTTCTTCAATTCAGATCAAGCTAATTGCCGAATTCATTGACATGGTTTCACGAATGGTGCATTCATGTCCTTCACAACTTGTATCTCTTGGTGCCCAGGCATGTAAGATGTGGTGGGCAGTGCCAAAAATGACATGAAGAAGAAGGAAGCACCGAAACCATGAATACCTATTGAATTAAGAAATATATATATCTTAGAGCTAGTTTGGCATATCAGTCTTCTTATGTTTTCTTAGAGCTAGTTTGGCATAACAGTCTTCTTATGTTAGTATTTTTCTTATTTGAACTTAGCTGCAAGATCTACATGACATTCCTGAGCTTGTCCCCTGGAGAGACATTTGAGGAGGCCGTGAAGAAAAAAGGGTGGAGAAAGTCTGGAGTCATCATACGGAAAAAAGGGTGGAGTATCATAATTTTGCTACAGGCCAGCTGCTGTGAATAGGCCCTCATACAGGCCTTGTCTATTGAATATTAGCTTATGTAATGTTCATTTATTGTTAGATTTTGTATTTGGAGTTGTAAAGAATTTGACTGCTGAAATTAATGTAATATGTGTAATGTAGGACCAAGGTAGATATTTTATTTTTTTTGTTTTTGTAATTATTATTAGTGACGTGTATTGGCGAAATGCGTCGTTGTTAAGATCCACATCAGTGACGCGGCTTGGCTAGACACGTCGCTGATAAGGGTTATCAGTGACGCGTGTTGGCTGGACGCGTCGCTGATAGGGTTATCAGTGACGTGTTTTGGCTGGACGCGTCGCTGATAGGGGTTATCAGTGACGCGTCTTGGCTGGACACGTTGCTGATAGCGGTTATCAGTGACGCGTCTTGGCTGGACGCGTCGCTGATAGGGGTTATCAGTGACGCGTCTTTACGCGTCACTGATATGTCCTTATCACAGACGCAAGAACAGTGACGCGTGTTTTACGCGTCACTAATAGGCCTCTGTACGCGTCACTGATAACGTTTTCTAGCATAGTGTAAGGCACGTACCACAGCTCGTCGTCAGTGTCAGTCGTCTGACGGAACACGCCGGACAAGATGACGACGCCGCGGGAGAAGTCGACCCAGCACAGGACCCCGTCGCCGACGGGCGCGACGGCGTCAGGCTTCCACTTGGCCAGGAGCAGGTCCCCGTCGCGACCGTGGCGGTGGACGACGGACGGCCGCTTGACAAGCCACCTGCCGTCGCGAAACAGGAGGAGCTCCGCCTCCGCCTCCGCCTCCGCCTGCCCACCGCCGTCGCCCGGCGGCGGCATCTTGAGCTGCGCCACCACGAACTCGGCCTCGCCGCGGAACAGAAACCCGGTGGCAAATACATCCAGCACAGAGTACGGCACCTCGGCAGTTGTCGCTGAAGGGAGAGGCGGGAGAAGATGCAAGGACGGCGGCCGTGCTGGATCCGCCGCCGCCGCGTTGGTGTAGACGAAGTAGTCCAACGCGGTGGGTATCATGTAGTGCACTGTCGACGTGATCTGCACGAGGACGGAGCCGCCGTGCGCCGCGACGACGGTGGAATAGGCGGCCTTGGGAATTGGCGCCACGATTCTGACTCCTGTGCCGGGAATTGTGGTCTCTGTGTCCGGCCGGAAGCGGAGGCAGATGCGTGACGACAGCGCCGGCGACGACGACGGCTCGCGACGGACGGAGACCACGATGCGGTGGCCGCTGGAGGTGCTGGCGGCCGCCATCGTCTTGGTGTCCCCGGTGACGTTGCAGGCCTCCCCAGAACCTCCGCCGTAGGGTGCGAGCACCATCCAGCGAGGGTACGCGGTGGCGGCCGATGAACATACTGGAGCTAGTTGCGATTGCGATTGCAACGACAGGAGGGGACGGGAACAACTCGCTGCATGGGATGGGCGGCGACGCCGTCGCTGTCGCTGCTGCCGTGAAACACGTCCCCAGCGATTAGAATCCTTTTTCCTCCATCTGTCATCATGATCAACACAGTGATGAAAGTAGAAAGACATAGAGAGACCACAAAGTAGACGAACTATTCTTTATTCTCTTGATATCGCGATATTACAATTTAGAGCTATCTATCACGTATATGTGTAGTCCTGTCAAGATATAAGAGTTTGGTAAAAGTTCATATACAAGTAGATTAGGATTAGAATTTCTTCTTCTTATTATTTCCTTGTAAGAAACGGACAAGGATTATTTCTTCTTCTTTCCTTCTAGCAAAGAGTTCATTATTAATGAGAAAGTATCTTAAATAAGTACTCCCTCCGTCCCAAAATATTGGTCGTTTTCGGTTTCCGTGCCACAAGTTTGACTCGATTTATAGAATAATACGTGTAATATTTATATCTTTAAATAAATTTGTTAAAAAACTAGATTCAAAGATCTTTTCGATAATACTAATTATGATACTAATCGATAATATTTATTATTTATAAAAATTGCTGGCATTTGTTTCTCGGAAAGCGAAAGCGACAGACGTTTTGGGACGGAGGGAGTAGATGGCATGCAGCGCGCTATATATATATATATATCTCGCTCGGCATCTATTAACGACGTGTTTGGTTGGGCTCAAAGTAACGGCATCTGAAAACGTCCGGCTTTTGATAACGTTTCATGCATTTGGTTCAGCCCGGCCCGTTATAATGTTACGCGCAATCAGAAGACGGCTCGTTCATCCCTGATACCGGCCCTCTTCGTCCCTTATCCGATTACGCCTGCTCCGTGACCGCTCGCTCCGCAGAGTCGCCGCTCCCGTTTCCTCGCAGTCACGCCGCTCGCGGAGACGTCGCTCGTCGCCGCTCGCTGCTTGCCACCGTTCACCCCTCTGCCTCTGGTACGCTCCGCGCATCTCCGCTCCTCCCCTCTCCCCTTTCCTCTCTCTTCTCTCCATACACCAGCGCGATTTGGTTTTGAACCCTAAATTTTTTGTTCTTCAGGTGCAAGATCTTTGCACGGGGGAGAAGACAACGTGTTTGCCGGTGAGCTTTCTCAACACTCTGCCTCCTCTCCTTTCCCTTATCCCCATGCACCAGCGCAATTTCTTTAACCTAGATGACATTTTTCCCCTAAATATTCAAGATCCTTGCACGGAGGAGCAAGCACGCAGGAGAAGAGGACGTGGCACAGATCCTTGTACGAAGGAGAAGAGAACGCGGCACGGAGCAAGCAAGCACTTCGCCGACGTCGACTGTTGTTCTCCCTTGCCTTAGGTATGACATCTTGGTTGCCTTCCTATTCTCCCTCTGAAATCCCATGTTTTTGGTCATGTGTCTGCATCCGTTTTCATTTACAGTGGCCATTGAGTTAATGTTAGTGGCCATTGAGTTAATGTTTGATTGGTTGTCGGTCGGAGCTGGTTCAGCTGTTAATTACGACTCCAAATAATCAGGCATGTATTATTCTTTTTTTTGTTTGGGAATAATAATGCGAGCTTTTTCTAAACTGCATGATTCAGAGTGACAGCTACTGATAGAACTGACTTTTTTCCATTTGCATCCACTGTTGGCCATTGTATATAGGAACAGATATGTGCCTCTTTCCCTGATGTCACCAATTCCCATGACTAACTGTATCTTGACATGTCCTAGTATATTCGAGTTGCTGGCGAGTGTTGCTTAACTATATCTTGGAATGCCACAGTGAACATATAAAGTTATGATTTGAGGCGATTGTTTTTTTTTTGTGAATTTGAGGCGATTGTTGGAGTGCCCAAAAAAGCAGGATCTGTGTTCTCCCTTTGTATGGCTATATAATTTACTAATAAGAAACATGGGAACTGATTCTATGGCTTCCCTTAGTATTTTTATCAAAGCAAGTGCTCCTCGACCTGTAACTTGCATATTGATGGTGCCCTGGCTATGTTTTTATCTCTGAAGCTTGCTTGACTGCGTCCAGCTATGTGATTCGAGGAAACCATGCAACTGACTCTTCTCCATTTGCATCCACTATTGGCCACTGTATATGTAGGAACAGACATGTGCCTCTTTTCCTGATGTCTCCAATTCCCATGACTTTTTTTCCAGTTCCCTCTGATTAGGCATCATCTTATCTGTTTACGGTAATAGTCATGTGTTCACGGAAAGAAGAGGCGTCATCTGTGTGATGCTGCAGATATAAATATGTGCGTTGTGCCATATATTTATACTCCCTCCATATTGTAAAAGATGTCGTTTCAGACAGCGACACGGTCTCCAAAGCAAAACTTTGACCACTTGTTCTTTAAAAAAATTATTAGAAAGTGGTATATGTATATTTTTATGAAAGTACTTTTCAAGACAAATTTATTTATATGATTTTTACATCTCTAAACTCAATAATTTAAAAGTTATTCATGATTTATATTCTCAATGTTTGACTCAAACCTTTTCCAAAACGACATCTTTTTTAATATGGAGGGAGTATATGTATAAGTATTGGTTTATTCATCAGTAGGTAACTAATTTGTGCCTCCTATATATGTCCCAACACTCTCTATAGTTAATATGAGTAGTAGATAGATAGAATAGAACTGTGTTGGGACTTTGAATATATATATTTATATATTGGCTGGAATAACAGTGATCAGTGCTTTAATTAATATTACTAATGTTTGTGTCCAGCATCATGGCTCGTCTTCCTTTACCACAAGAACTCGAAGAAGGAACACTGCGCTTAGAAAATATGTTGACTTCCATAGTCGTCATGTACTATTGCATGTGGTTTTTTTTGCACTGGCATATAGAAGAAGGTGTTTCAAGATAGAGAGAAGGATTATAAATGAAAAACTTAGAAATGAGAAGTTGTTCCAACTAATTCGTAGCGGCGACACTACCTATATAAGTGAACTTCGTATGGATAGAAGAACATTCTACATCTTGTGTGAGATGCTTAGAGATGTTGGTGGATTGAAGGGCACACGCAATATGGAGCTAGAAGAGATAGTTGCACAATTCCTGTACATACTAGCCCATCACTTGAAGAATCGGACAATACAAACTTCTTTCTTCCGAAGTGAGGAGACAGTTAGTAGGCAGTTCAATTTATGCCTGCTAGCTGTTCTAAAATTGCACCACTTACTGCTTAAGACCCCAGAACCAATACCAGAGAATAGCACTGACAATTCTTTTTCTATATGGAAATATTTTAAGGTAAATGAATTGTCAACAAAATTTTCTTTTAACAAAGAAAAATAAATATTACAACGTAAGCATGACAATTATTTTTCTATATGGATCTTATTAGTAGAACTGTTTGGGAGCCTTGGATGGAACTCATATAAAGGTGACTGTTCCAACTCGGCTAAAAGGAAGGTATAGGTCTAGAAAAGCAGATATTGTGACGAATGTCATAGGTGTTTGTGCACCTGATATGCAATTCATCTATATACTGTCTGGTTGGGAGGGCTCAGCACATGATGGTCGTGTGCTGAGAGATGCCATTACCCGGCCAAATGGCTCGCGTATCCCCCAAGGCGAGTTTGGTTTTATTAACTCATGTGGTTTCATGATAAGCTATCTAGTACAAATGTTGATTTGGTTGTTTTTTTAATCTTAAGGGTGTTATTATCTCGTGGATGCTGGTTATGCAAATGCAAATGGCTTTTTAGCTCCTTATCGAGGTCAAAGGTATCACTTGGGAGGTTGGACTGCACAAAATCCACCACATAGCGCAGAGGAATATTTTAATATGAGGCATGCAAAAGCAAGAAAATTATTGAGAGGTGTTTTGGAAGGTTAAAGGGTCGGTGGGGGATTTTGAGATCTCCATCTTTTTTCCTATAAAAACTCAATGCCGAATAATAATGGCTTGTGCCCTTTTGCACAATTTGATTTTGCAAAATATGTCAAGAGATCCAATGGAAATTGAGGATGAATCATTGGGACTTCGATGGAAATTACTCAAGGAGAAGTTAGTGAACCAGAATTTATTACCTGTGTGTCAACTTCTAATGAGTGGACTAATTTTCGAGATGTTCTTGCTCAAGGGCTATATAATAACTATATGGCTTCTTCTAGTTCTAATTAAGGTCTGTTTTTCATATTCTTCTAGTTCGTTAGTTCTGAAATTATTATATATTACATTTGAAATTATATATTAGTTATAATTCTGAATCACTGACTTTGAAATTACTTGCAGCTATGGACCTTTCTCAGAAATCAACAGTTGTGCGAGGAAGGGGAAAGAATAAAAGGAAGTGGACTATGACAGAAGATGATGAGCTTATAAAAGCATTGTATGAGATATCATTGGAGCCAAAGTGGAAGGGGCAAGGAGGCTTTAATAATGGGTATTTATCTGCATTGGAAGATATTCTGGCCGAAATCCGGCTCCTCGCCTTGCGGGAGCGCGGTCTCCTTTTCCAGTTTTAGTTTTTGGTTTCTTGGCCTTCAAGTTGCAGAGTCCTAAACAGTTACGACTCAAGAGTCCTAAACCGATCTAGATCGTGATCGCGACACGAGTCGGTTCAACAGGGCTATATAAGCAACCTATCGGTCACGCCAAAACGTATCTCAACACCTCTCGAGCTAGGGTTTGCCTCATATCGCTTTTGCGCTGCCGTCTAGTCGTCTCCAGTCCGTTCGCTTGCGTGCACCAGCGACCGGGCGAGCAGGTCTCCGGAACCCTCGTCTTTGCGATCCTGCACCGGGAGAAGGCGAATAAGGTTTTTGGGAAGCGCTCGTCGCGCGACTGCTCTCGTCTTCAACAGGTCATCTACCGTCCAAGTCAGGCGGCGCTGCGTCAAGACGTACTCGTCGTCAACTGCTCCGAGCTCTTCCTCCAGCGCTCATCGAGGATCGTCCAGCGCCGACTCCGCCACCGTCTTCTCCAGCATCAGAAAGGTACGCCGTTCGTGATCTAATTTCTATGCTTATATCAGGTCTTATGCCTTTGTTCTTACTTTTTAATCTATCTGGTGTACGAGCTATGTTTACACCAGTTGTCATGTATGAGATCATGTTATGCATGTTTTGCTATGCTAGTAAACAATACAATCTGAGATATCTAGATCATCATTTTATCATGATTTATATTCTGGTTTTAATCTGGAAATTGCCTATTCTTTTAACAATCCAAAAACCTTATTATATGTTTCCAGAATTAACTATGGCTAGTTTTGTTGATGCGCTGAAGCCAGAAAAATTTCAGCTTGTGAGGCATTTCAGCTTTACCTCATATTGAGTCTAGAGTGAGGCATTTTAGGACAAAGTTTGGGGCACTGGAACAAATGTTGAACAATAGTGGCTTCACCAGGGATGATACTAAGAAGATGCTTCAGTGTGAAAAGAACCAGTACGATAAACATTGCAAGGTATGTTAACCTTTCGACTTTACATATCTTGTTCTGTCCGGGATGTATAAACAATCAATTAGTATTCCTATAAATAGTCACTTAGCAGTCAGTTGTGTTGTATAAACAAAACATAGATATTTGTTGTGTGCAGTCAGTTATTTGTTGTGATTCACTGAACAGTCAGTCAGTATCATGACAATTTGTATAGTGAAGACACTTTCTTTGTGAACATAGATATTTCACTGAACAGTCAGTTACTATCATGACAATTTCTATAGTGGAAATTTTACTGAACAGACAGTTATTTCTATAATGACTTGTCAATGTAGATATTTTTTCACAGCAGCTATTAACATATTGCTACTATTGTATGTAGGATCATCCTGATGCTAAGGGCTTGTATGGCATAAGGTTCCCTTACTATGATACATTATCTGCAATATATAAAAATGATATAGCCACTGGTGAAGGTGCTGAAGATATTGGTGAGGCTGTTGCCAACATGGGAGAAGAGCTTGCTACTGAACATGGTACATGAAGTTCAAGGTGATCTAAAGGGTGTTGCTAGTAATGTTGGAAAAATGGCAGAAGCCATGGAGCGTGAAGCTGCAATTCAAGAGAAAGCGATGAATGGAAATCCTCAACAGACTTTAAGGGAGAAGGTTGTAGCAGAGTTGCGCAAGCTTGAGTTTACTGGGACAGAACAAATTAAAGCTGCCACTGTATTTGTGAAAATGCCAGAGCAAATGAGTATGCTTCTAACCCTAGATGAGTCTTTGAGAAGGGAGTTCATTCTAAACATGCTTAACGGTATGATTAACTGCCATCCTAACTATTGTCATTGTGAGCTATGCTTAACTGTTGTCATTGTGAGCTATGCAGAAAATCTGTGGTGTTGTTTTGTGATGCACACATACTACTATCTTAACACTCTCACTTTCTAAATCTTTTTTTAGAGGAGGAGACAAGGAAACGGATAGAAGGAGGAAGATAAGATATTTGCATATTCATTCAAGAGTCATTGCTTGCTCGTGGTGGAAAAGGAATATTGACATTGCTTGTTGTCTTTGTATTTGGAGTATCTTGTTTTCAATGGTTGGCATGTCAGTTTATCTGGAGTATCTTGTTAAATTTTCAATGGTTGACATGTCAGTTTTATCTTTCTAAAGAATCCACGTTGTAGAATTCCAATATTATTTTGAGACATGTTATTTAACAGACACTTTTCTTTGTGAGATGAAATGAAATATTTCATTTTGATAGAATTTCTAATGAAAGATCTCAACAATTTTAAGCTGGCGTAATTTTTCTTTAATGATCTTATCATGTTCTTACCGGAATATGTTAATGTAATTTTAGTTTACTCAATTGAATGACCTGTACATTAGCTATCAGACCAGTATTTTAAGCTATCAGACCAGTATTTTAAGTTTGGAGAGTAACGGTATCCAATACCTTTACTGTATGCAACCAAACGTATCAAGCTAATGGGGATCCCCAGCAAGTCCCCGTGTGAGCTGATTCCATTATCGTTGACGTTACCGGCCACGGAGCCAAACACCTCGTAACTGTTTGTACGTTAACTGTTTATCTATGTAGTACATATTTTCTGGAATGGTTTAAGTTTATATTTGTGTACTGTCTCAAATGGTATATCTTTCTAGAATGGTGTCTAGACGCGGATGGACGCTCGCCTCATCTATAAATGATTTTGTAGAGTATTTAACGAGATTTTGTATAAAATTTCTCTAGTTTGCATATATCTTTGTATGTGTTGTTGTAGTATTAAGAAGAAGAAACTAAAAGATAAAAAGCTAGCAAGTCATATTGACTTCTTGACATTATACTCCCTCCGTATCATAAATAGAGTTTGTTTTGGAAAAGCTTTCGGTCAAACATTGAGAATATAAATCATGAATAACTTTAAAATTATTGAGTTTAGAAATATAAAATTCATATAAATAAATTTATCTTGAAAAGTACTTTTATAAAAGTATATATATACCATTTATAACAAATATTTTTAAAGAAATAAGTGGTCAAAGTTATGCTTTGGAGACCGTGTCGCTGTCCAAAACGAACTCTATTTGTAATACGGAGGGAGTATCATGTATGTGGTTGTTCACGTGTGAAAATGTATACATGCAGCCATATGGCCTGTCATCACTACCGGGGACTTAATCTTTGTCGAGTGTTAATTGGTTTGCTAAGTGTTTTTTTTTCGGGCACTCGACAAAGAGGCTCCTTGTCGAGTGTAAAATAAAAAACACTTGGTAAAGTGCCAAAAAAAACACTCGGCCTCAGCAAAGAAATTCTTTGCCGAATATTTTTTTCTTGCACTCAACAAAGAGGTCTTGCAATAGTGCGTGACGTGATTACAAGGTTTATAAAATTGAAAAGCTATATTACATGCATGTAGATTTGTGAAAGGCACAATATGGCATGTACACGATGTCTACAAGTTCAGGGAGACCGTGCGACTAGAAGGTAATTGAAACCCGAGGCAGACGTGTTCAAGGCCGACCTTACATGAAAATTATTAATATTGCTGTTATAATTATAAATTAACTGAACGGACTATACATACAATCATATTTACATAAATAAATGATTCAACAACAACACCACCACCAACAACAATTGATATCACTGTCGGTTTGCCGGATTTGAACCGGCAGTATCACACTGCACGCGATTTTTCACGCATAACATGAGTGCTTTGCAGGCACTAGTTGTCGGATTTGAACCGGCAGTACCATACCGCACACGATTTTTCACGCATAACACGAGTGCTTTGCCTGCACGGTGTTAGAACCCTTGACCTCCTGCTAACACGAGAAATTCTGGAGGAAATGAGGAGAACGACAAAAACCAGCCTCCTACGATGGATAGGCAAGGGGCTAGTAATGGATGATGGTCGTCAGACTATCCGCACTCGCGTTTCTCTATTTTCATCATCTATACTGCTTGGTCATCAAGATTCTCTCCTCTATACTCATTTCTCCCGCATCCATTCATCCTCTATAGGGGCTAGTAATGGATCATGGTCCTCAGACTATCCGCACTCGCGTTTCTCTATTTTCATCCTCTATACTGCTTGGTCATCAAGATTCTCTCCTCTATACTCATTTCTCCCGCATCCATTCATCCTCTATATCATCCTCTATCTACTGTGGGCTCATTTATCACTTTACCTAAATATATCTATGAGAGATCTAGTTTTGAAGAATTAATTGCAACGAGTTCAATGGTGCAATCAGAATTTAATTTGAGTTTTCGGTTTGTGAGACATAAGATTTTTTTTACTTCTTTGAAAGTGGGGCCCATGGTCCCATCATAGCCATCCAGTATCTCTCCTTCTCCCTGTCTGCTTTCTGCGCGCGTAGCGTATCTCCTGCAGTACGTCAAGAATAACGGATGAAGATTGCATTGCCTATCATTTAGCGGACCCGCTGCAGCACTTATATCCGCTACCTGCTCCTTCAGTAAGTCTGTAGCGTATGCACTGCGGATAGTCTCATGGTTCCTTTATAATTTAACTTGGTCTTATCCAATTTTAACTCAAAATCATATAGTATTATGACCCAATCATTATTGAGTCTGATCTTTAAGGCCTTGTTCGGTTATGTGGATTAAAATAGGATTCGAAACCATTCTAGACCTGGAATGAGTAGATCAAAGGGATTCATTGATCTGGTTGTTTCTGTTTCTAGTCTCAAGAGATGGGAAATAAATCTGGGACTTAGAGCATAAAAAATAAGCTAAATTAAAACTGGGTCATATCAATTCATCCGGAACTAAGCCACAATCGAATGGCTATTTTGTGGACCGGATTTAAAACTGAATAAGATCAATTCGGTCGGAACAGCTCCGTTCCGACGGAACCAAACAAGGCCTAAATTTTTTAGGTTAAGAGGGCCTTTTACCACACCTATGGATGAGATTATGTAGTTCCATCTATAGCTAGCAAGTTTTCGAGATTAGAGTGCCACTAAATTTAAAGAGGCACTGAAAACAGTCTTTTAGAAATACTTTTATACTAATACTAGCTATATTTAGGTTTACAAAACAATTTGGGTAATTTCTTGAAGATGTTCTAAAGAAATTGGTTTAACCCATTGTCTAACATTTTTACATACTCCCTCCGTCCCAAAATGTCTGTCTCTAGAAATTCGTGTTTCCCTCACAGACACATTTTCCGGACGACCAACATTTTAGGACAGAGGGAGTACATTGATTGTGAGGTGGTGTCTTTTTCATTTCGTTAGTTTTTTTACAACAATTTATTTCGTTAGTTACAATGGTTCTGAGTTATTTCAAGTCCGGTGTTTAATTTCCACCCAAAAACTTTGCACTTATTATATTGAATGTTTGGACACACGTATAGTAAATATAGACTAAAAATAACTAATTACGATTGCAATAATTTGCGAGACGATTTTTTAATCCTAACTAGTACATAATTTGATAATGTTGTGCTATAGTAAGTATATACTAACGACGAATTAATTAGTCCTAATAAATTCATCTCACGGTGTTAACACCAGATTTTCGCACATACGAGGATATGACAGGTGGGTCCAGCCAGCAAGGAAGAGAAGGATTCGGCAAGCATTTGGGCGGCTATTTAGTCCTTAAGACTTTCAGTGAATGCCTGTGCGGTCGGCTATTTCGTGGAGCAGTGGCCCCATTTAGGAGATGGATAATGCAGGTAAAGCCGGCTTGCGCGGGAAGATACGTGGAGATGGAAGACGCCGAAAGAATTAGGAATATGATTTATATCTTTCCTTATTTTTAGTCGTAATCGTCTAGGATTCGTGTTTCGTCCGGGGTATAAATATAAGCCCTCGACCATTGTAAAACTGTTCACAACCATACCAATACAACCGGCCCCGTGCCATCTTCGAGTCCTTAAGTCGTGTCGTCGAGTTCTTCGAGAGGAATCATCGATCCGTCGACCTCCGTAAGTATCGGCAACCTTGCTATCATGTCTAGTATCATGCGGTGGATTTAGATATGATGCAAGTAGTCTCGTACGTTAAACTTAGTATCGTGCGGCGGATTTAAGCTTATGACGAGAAGTTTTTGCTTATGCCTTGTATCGTGCGGCGGATTAAGTCATGAGCAAAGATAGTTATCGTCTCTGTTAGATTTGGCAGATCTAATAGATTCATTAAGTTATCATGTGTTATATGTTTCATTTATTTGATTCCTATAACACTCTTTGCCCAATCTAGATTGATCTTTGTTCGGCCCTGCTGTGTGAGTTTAATTGTGCTTTGTTAATCATAAGACCATGATGGCCGAATTAACTTTCAATCCAGATTGTTACATGTTGCGGGTTCATGCATGTCGACCATGTTTAGGCTCTGATAGAGCTGGGTACCGTGCGACAGGTGCAGGTTTTAGATTAGTTTAATCATGCTTTGCTTGTATGTTCCTTCTTCATGGACCCCAGTTCGGCTAGTTTGCCGATTCTGGTTAAAGCTTACATGAGTAATGAGTTTTTATAGATCTGTTCAGATATATGTATGCTTCTGGCTTCTTATAATTAGATCGTATCATGTGGTGGATTAATCTAATTATAAGGAGTGGTGTGAACTCATAGCAAGTGGTATCATGCGGTGGATTAGCTTTGCTCTTTGAGTTTACACTTGACGGGTTTATGAAGGCTAAACGTGCGGCAGATTAGTTGGATTAGCCTATGCATATGTTATTTGGACAGATTTATATTTACAATTTACCCTTTTATCCTTTTGTTATTCACGTTTCGGCATTCAACATGTTTATGAGCTCCATCTTTATATTTGCCGAATGACATTATAAACCTGTTTCGACAAACAGCTTTCATAGTTGTGTGCCGTCATGATTGGCTTTCGAAGTCGTACATGTGGAACTGTCTGGTCTCACCCAGCATGTTCCAAGGTATTCTCATATTTTTATCCCTTATTGGTTTTCAGGTCAAACCGACTGGCACGTTTCCGGATTCAAAATACTTCGGGTACCCGATTGAAGCCAGCCTCGTTCGGCTTGCTGTGTGCCTGGCGCAGAGTGTCACGTTTTGCGTCAACACACTTTTTGGCACGCCCGGTGGGACCACTTCATTTCAAGATGCCTAAAATCAGCGAAGATCAATCCTTCGATGTGACCATGGACGAGTTGCCACCAGAATCAAAGGATTGGGTGCAACGGGTTGTGACGAATTCCAGCGCAAGTGCTTAGAGACTTTCTCCAAGAATAAAAGCGGCAAAGTCTATCAGAAGCAGACGTTCCCGAAGGTTGTTCCTCATCACCAACTTGAGCTGCCTGACGGTAGCGCGAAGAAGCGGCTCTCCAGAAGATGGCGGAAATGATGCATAGGATCGTATCAGGAGCAATGACCAATCATCAATCGGCTTTATTGAACACCTTTCGTGCCATCATGGTCGATACTTTCGGTCCAAACGCAGATAAGTACTTTGAAGAAGCTGTTGGTCCGGTGCAGGGACCGTTGTTGTTCCAAGTACCTCAACGACGGAGGATTGCCGAAAACAGTGGAGCTGGCCCGAGCACAGGAGCAGTGGTTTCTCAGGAGATGCAACAACCTCCCCAGACCTATGGCCAGCTCGTGATCGGCACAACGGGGAATGTCCCACAATCTGCTTCTAGAGTGTCTCCTGTGGCGAACAAGATACAGAGAGATATGTTTGGAGATGGGTATCGGGAGTTTATGGACTATAACTCGATCAATGCTCTTCCGAATCCAGGCTATAGGGGTTCGGTAGGACCACATACTGGGGGGCAAGCACAAACAACTCCTGATTCAAGTGTTGATCTCATCATGCACAAAATGGCTGATATGATACAGAATCAGTTCGGCCTAAAGCCAAAGACTTAGACATATGCTTACAAGTCTCCCTACCCTGAATGGAACAATGGGTGGCTCTTCCTCCAAGAGTAAAACCTCCCACTGATTTCACCAAGTTTTCGGGTCAGGATGATACCAATACTATAGAGCACATCAGCCGATATTTGATGCAACTTGGGGAAGCGTCTACAGATGAAGCCTGGAGGATTCGGTATTTTCCACTGTCGCTGACAGGACCAGCCTTCTCCTGGTTTGCTTCTCTGCCGGTGAATTCTATCAATACATGGACAGAGTTAGAGCAGAAGTTCCACTCATACTTCTTTACCGGAACCAGTGAAAAGAAGTTGGTTGATCTTATGAGCCTAAGGATGAAGCCCGGTGAAACGCCGCAAGAGTATCTGCGCCGATTCAGGGAAACCAAAAATCTCTGATTCCTTGAATTTGCCGGATGACCAATTGCTGGGAATAGCTATAGCTGGCATGTTGCCGGGTATCAAAGAAAAACTATTCGGCATGGAGTTTGATGACCTCGGGCAGTTGTCCCAAAGGCTGGCGACGATGAGCAATCAAGCTCAGGGATTTAGAAGGAATAATCAATACCAGAAGGGTGATGTGGCTGCCGGGATGTATCAGGCTTTCCTAGACGAAGCAGATGAATATGATAATGAAGATGAAGTGGCTGCAGCCGAGATAACCTGGTCTAAAGAGCTGACTAAGGTCAACCAACGGTGGCTGAGGCAACACAAAGGTACCTATGACTTTGATGTTTCCAAGTCAGATAAATTATTTGAATACCTGCTGAAGGAAGGACGCATCAAGTTGTCGGAAGGTCATCCCATGCTGCTCCCTGAAGGTGTCAAAGACAAGAAGTATTGTGGTTTCCACAATACCAAATCCCATTCCATAAATGATTGCCGAGTGTTCAGAGATCGGATCCAGAAGGCTATTCAGGGTGGACATCTGAGATTCGATGGAAAGATGAAGATTGATGGTAGCCCTTTTGAGCAAAGTACTGTGTCTTTCTCTGTTAACATGATCAATGTAGCCGATCCTAGGGGTAAGGGTAAGATGAAAGTTTTAACCTCTGATAGAGCGAGGGAAGCTGACACTATTGATCCCGATCGGCAGATTACGAAAGGAGAGCTTCAGCAGAGAGTTCGGTTCCAAGATAGTCGAACTGAGATGGGTAACACCTCCAGACCCAGGGTCACAACGCGCATTTTGTTGAATAAGTGGCATCGGGAACAGGAACGGTACCAGAAGCAGAGACTTTATGAAGAACGGAAATTCCTGGAGGAGCAGCGAAGGTACAAAGAAGAGATGTACCGGGAAGGACAAGAAGATACGAGGAAACAAGAACGGTCTCATTGAGAATGCTCGTTTTTCCAGTATTGTTGGAATGAAGGCTTGAAGCTGCCTGTTAAGGACGACTGCCCCGAATGCAGTAATCAGTACTCCGAGTTTAGGCAGTCTCGAGTCAACCGCCGATCTGTCCATGAAAGGCTTGGGCCCCGGATCCCTGAGGACGATCGGCGCATAAAAATAAATAGTTCCGGTGATCGGCAGGTAAGAGGAGTTGCCGATCGAGATTGGGATCACACTAAAGAAGAAGAGTATCGTAAGTACGTCTGGCAGAGGGGACAATGGTGTCCACCAGGTTTAAGGAAAAGCCAGAAAAGGAGGGTGCAACGCTTAAGGAACAAAGAATTGGCACAAGTAGGCACTAGAGCAAAGCAAGTCTAGCGTCCTAAAGAAAGGCCGAGTGAAGGTAATCATTCGGCTGATACGTGCATGGCGTTCTTTCTACCATCAGAGTTCATAGCCCCTGAAAATCAAGATGTCCAAGACGAGGCATATTCAGATTTCGATGAAAGTGAATTTCAGGACCTGTTGGCTCATCTCGTCTTGGCTCAAAGGGCAGTATTTGATAAACCGATCAGGCATCGACACTTGAAGCCACTTTATATGAGAGGGTATGTCAATGGCAAGCCACTGACCAAGATGTTCATTGATGGAGGGGCTGTTATAAATATCATGTCGTATACTACTTTTAGAAAGCTTGGCATGACAAGTGAAGATCTATTGAAGATCGACATGGTGTTAAGAGACTTTGCGGGCAATTCTTCTGATACTCGAGGGGCAGTCCATGTCGAGTTGATGATTGGGTCTAAAACCTTGATCACCACCTTCTTTGTCATTGATGGCAAGGGGCATACAGTTTGCTGTTGGGAAGAGACTGGATACATGCAAATTGTTGTGTGCCATCGACTATGCATCAGTTCCTCATCCAGTGGGTTGGAGATGATATCGAGATCGTCCACGCTGATGATTCGGTGAGTATTGCTAGTACAGAGCCAACCTACTGGGAGTATTGTAAGTGCAATCAAGCCCTAATTGTGGGGTTTGGTGTTAATGACCACACGATTGAAGGACTAATGAGATTTATGAAGTTGACAAGCAGGTTAATAATAAGAAAGGATGGTGTATTTACGTTGGTGGAACCCTCATACTATATTTCATCGGATCCGGACTCAAAGTGATATATCAAGCTTTTTCATTTGAATTTGAGTTATAGGAATGCCGTACTATCAAGGGGGAATGCAAATACATTGCTATGGCTGAATGACATGTGCTCAAACCAACCCAAGCCATCCATGTTTCTAACCAAAGACAGCTGCACTGAATTCCAATTCAACCCTGTCTAATTGGTAGGCGCGGCAGTGCCGCTCTTGGCGCGGCAGTGCCGGGCCGCGGCACTGCCGGGCTTCGGCCGGCACTGTCGCGACTTATTGTAACCGTTGGCAGGGAGGAGATATTTACTCCATCTCCCTGCCACCCCAACGGTTATCCACGACCATAACTCGTCACCTACCTCCAGACAAGCTTCTCTCTTCCCCATTGAAGGCTCTCAACTCCCCTCTCACCAATCCTTCGATTTCCATTGATTCCAAGTGATTGAGAGGCTCAAACCTTCATCAAAGAGAAGCCCTAGCTGAGATCTACTTCCTAGAGCACTTGATTTGAGCCATAGTCGGTGGATTTGCTTCTATTACTCTTGGGTTCTTGGAACCCTAGCCGGCTAGGCGTCGCCCTAGAGCCTTGCCAACTTGTGTGGCGGCCTAGGGAGGTTTGTAATCGATTGTGTGCAGCTAGTATTATTACCCCTCATCTCAAGGATTTGGTTCCTTGACTTGAGAACGAGGTAGAGTTGCAAAGCTCATGACCTAAGTGGTCAACCTCAACAACGTGGAGGTAGGCAAGCCTTGGTGGCGAGCTGAACCAGGGATAAATCACTTGTCTCTTGTGCTTGCTTAGTTTCTTTCTTCATATTCATGAGCTTGTGATAGATTCTAGGGTTTGGCCCGATCTACTTTATTCTTCATATTTGGCTTGGAGTAGTTGGTTCTGCTCGTTCATAGAACTTGTTGTAGCATTTCTATTCATATAGAATCAGTTAGTTGTGGCTGGATTTCGAATTGCAGCTTCTGGTCTCACCTGCGCGCAGAGTACCGCGCTGGGGCCGGCAGTGCCGGGCTCATCTAATTAAGTTTTGAGCTGTGATTTTTGACAGGCCTATTCACCCCCCCTCTAGGCCACACCGGTCCTTACAAGTGGTATCGGAGCCTGGTCTCTCAGCAGCACTTCACCGTGCGAGAGAATGGCCACCGACGGAGGAACGGGGTAACGTTAGCGTTGTGCAACCCACACCTGAAGTGGAAATGCACACCGCTAGCAGCAATGAAAGTCTCTCCACAGCAAGTGAGAAGGCACCTCCTCAAATGGGTGTGTCGGCCGGAGAGCTCGCAAGAAGAAAGGAGGAAAGAAGATTGAGAAGAGAAGCTAGAGCCAAAGCAAGAGAAGATGCAGCGGCTCTCAAAGCAAGAGAAGAAAAGGCTCAAAGAAAAGAAGAGAGAAGGATTAGAGAGAGAAGAAAGAGCCAAGAGAAGAGAAGAAAAGAAGAAGGAGGAGAGCTCCAAGCAAAGAAGAGTGTGAACTTGAGTGATGACTCAAGTAGCACCGAAGATGGAGATGATCACTTCTCCTACACACATAAGGACAACAAGAAGAAGGAGGAGATGAAGAAGTCATATAAAGAAGTATCCTTTAACTATTCTTCTATGACTAACCATGACTCTAAGCCTCTCATCAATGTGCCCGCGGGCAAGTTACCTCGTTTCGACGGGACTAACTTTGCCAAGTGGAAGCACATTATGAAGACCTATCTTATTGGTCTCCATCCAGGTATTTGGGAGATAGTGCACAATGGACTTGAAGCACCGGTTGATCCAAAGAGCCCCACTCAAGATGAATTCCGCAACATTCATCTCAATGCCCAAGCCACTAGTGTGTTGCTTAGTGCCTTGGATGGTGATGAGTACAACAAGGTCATGGGAGTTGAGGTTGCAAAGGAGATTTGGGACACATTGCATATAGCTCATGAAGGGGTTGACAAAGTGAGGCAATCCAAGATTGACTTGTTGATGGCTAAGCTCAACCGGTTTGTGATTTGTGATGGTGAAGGTCCACAAGAGATGTTTGATAGATTGATGGTGATTGTTGGTAAGATTAGAGGGCTAGGTGGAAATGAAATCAATGATCACAAGGTTGTGAAGATCATGTTAGAGGCATACTCACCTAGGAATGAGACCGTAGTGACATTGATTAGGGACAAGAAGAAGTTTGAGCAATTCACACCTAGTGATGTGCTTGGAAGGATTATCACATTTGATATGCAAAGAGAAGAGGCAAATGAGAGAAGGAAGCTTGGAGAGTTGCAAGCTAGGCTAGATGGGATGAAGATCAAGGATGTGGCACTTAAGGCTAGCAAGCCATCAAGGCAAGCAACATCAAGCAAGGCAAAATCAAGCAAGCAAGCCTCTACAAGCAAGCCCAAGCAACAAAAGAAGAAAATTGAAGTTGAGGACAGCACATCATCATCTTGTGGAAGTGAAAGTGATGGTGAAGAATTTGAAGAAATTGGTGATATAGCTCTTTTCATGAGAAGATACCGCAAGGGGCTCAAGAAGGAAGGTTACAAGTTTGTGAAGAGAAGGTTTCCAAACAAGAAGAAAAGAACTTGCTACAATTGTGGAAGCACCGATCATTTCATAGCACATTGTCCACATGAGAAGAAGGACAACAACTTCAACAAGGGCAAGAAAGATGACAAAGGCACTTACAAGAAACACAACAAGAGATACATGGGAGAAGCTCACATTGGACATGAATGGGATTCAACCGCACAAACCTCAAGTGAAGAAGATGAGAAGATAGCAACAATAGCATTTCAAAAGTCATCTCCTTCACCAAGACTATTCAACAACTTGTCCGATGATGATGATTGCAACTCCCACACTTGTCTCATGGCCAAGAAAGAGAAGGTGAAAAAGGCTCACACTTCTAAAACCTCTCTTCCACCTAGTGACATCTCTAGTAGTGAACTTAGTGATTCCTCTAGTGATGATGATTCTAGTGATGAAGAGATAAACATGATAACTAAAAGGTTGGACAAGAAAACCAAACTCTTTATCACTAAACTAATGGAGGAACTAGAAAGTGTACAAGCCGAGCTAGCAATAAGTGAGGATGCTCTCATCAAACAAGAGGACCTCTACATTGCTTGCAAGGAAGCTCTTGCATTAGAGAGAAGTGAGTTGGACGTCTTGCACGAGGCCTGGCCAAAGAGCAAGATGAACATGCTTCCCTAAAGAAGGCCCATATTGCACTCAAGGAAAAGTATTGTGGCTTAGATGAAAAGCACAAAGAACTTGAGTTGCAATATAATCTTCTTTGGGAAAGCAACTCAACTCTTCCTAAAGCAAATGTCACCTCTATTCCCTCCACTAGTGAAGGTTGTGGAAAATGCTATAATGTTGATTTGAATGTCTATTCCACTAACCTTGTGAACATGGAGGCCATGAGAAAGGAGATAGCAAGATTGACAAATATCATTGCAAATGGTTGTGTCAAGTCTACCACAAGTGCTAATGAGAAGACTCAAGAGAAGAGCAAGCCCAAGTTCAAGAATGGACGGCGTCCTTCCATAAAAGATGGGTTGGGGCACGAAAAAGGAGCCAAGACTAATGGAAGAAGGACAGTGAATGGCTATGAGTGTGTGAGGTTTGAGAAGAAGGGTCAGATTGGTACAGTTCAGCCTGCACAGACCGCGGCAGTGCCGCGCCAGAAGGCGGCAGTGCCGGACCCCGGCAGTGCCGCCCCCAGGCCGGCAGTGCCGCGCCCCAAGAAAGGGAAGGCTACCAGTTTGCCTTCTGCTCAGTCTCACACACAGCACAAGCAAGTGCCCAACCCAAAGCAAGGATCTCAGAAACCAAAGGAATCTATTTGGGTGACCAAGAACAAGTTTGCACATCAACCCAAGATAGAAGCCCCAAGGAAGAGCATGTCATCTTGTTACATTTTAGGACACAACAACAGTGGTAAAGTTGTTGCAAAGTATGTTGGTGATAACAAGAGGACAGCCGACAAGTGCATTTGGGTTCCTAAGATACTTGTGACTAACTTGCAAGGCCCCAATATCAATTGGGGACCTAAACCTAGGAACTAAACTTGTCTTGCAGGCATACTCCTCCGGTGGATCAAGTTGGGTGCTTGATAGCGGATGTACAAATCATATGACGGAGAAAGAGAAAAGAGTATGTTCTCATCATATTCCCCAACTTCAAATGCAAGCGAAAACATCATTTTCGGTGATAACTCCAAGGGGGATGTGTTAGGTCTTGGTAAAGTTGCTATTACACTTGAGCATTCAATTACTAATGTCTTACATGTCGATTCGTTGAGTTACAACTTGCTATCCGTTTCACAATTATGTGGAATGGTTTCAATTGTCTCTTTACGGATGAGGGTGTGGAAGTCTTTAGAAGGGAGGATTCCTCTATTGTCTTTACGGGTCGTTTGAAAGGGAAGCTTTACTTAGTTGATTTCAACAAAAGTGAAGCCAAACTTGAGACTTGTTTAGTGGCAAAATCTAGCATGGGTTGGTTATGGCATCGCCGACTAGCTCATGTTGGGATGAGGAACTTGGCCAAACTTCAAAAAGACAACCACATCCTAGGACTAACCAATGTTGATTTTGAGAAAGACAGAGTATGTGGAGCTTGCCAAGCCGGAAAACAAGTAGGCGTACCTCACCCACCAAAGAGCTACGACACTACTACTCATCCATTGGAGTTGATCCACATGGACCTCTTTGGACCGGTTGCCTACCTTAGCATCGGCGGTAACAAACATGGTCTTGTTATTGTTGATGATTTTTCTCGTTTCACTTGGGTATTTTTGCATGACAAAAGTGTAGTGCAAGAGAAGATCAAGATGTTCGTACGAAGAGCTCAAAGGGAATTCGGTTTCAACATCAAGAAAGTTCGTAGTGACAATGGAACCGAATTCCGAAACACCCAAGTGGAGAGTTTCTTGATGAAGAGGGCATCAAGCATGAATTTTCAGTTCCATACACCCCTCAACAAAATGGTGTGGTGGAGAGGAAGAATAGAACACTCATTGACATGGCAAGAATGCTAGATGAATACAAGACGAGGACATTTTTGGCGAAGTCAATACGCCCACTTGCCATCACATGCCATGCAATCAACCGCCTCTACCTCCACAAGAGAAGAAAGAAGACCTCCTATGAGCTGCTCACCGGTAACAAGCCAAAGGTGTCTTACTTTAGAGTCTTTGGGTGCAAATGCTTCATTTTGAACAAGAAGCCCAAAACCTCTAAGTTTGCATCTAAGGTTGATGAAGGTTTTCTTCTCGGTTATGGATCAAACGAGCATGCCTATCGTGTTTTCAACAAGGCCTCCGGCAAGGTTGAAATAGCGATAGACGTGACGTGATGATGAAACTAACGGCTCTCAAGTAGAGCAAGTTGATGAAGTTGTTGTAGGCAATGAGGAACCACCTTGCGAAGCAATCAAGCAATTAGCCATTGGTGATATTAGACCACAAGAACAGCAGGCTACAGATCAGGATGGTCCTCAAGCTGAAGCCCTGCTGGACTGGTGGGATACAGTCCCCGGCAGTGCCGGGTCCGACCCCGGCAGTGCCGGACCACGGCAGTGCCAGGAAAAGCCCAGCAGTGCCGGGAACTCCCAGGGCAGCCGCAGCCACTCCACTTCGTGGAGTGAACCTACAACCCATCTTCGAGCAAGATGAAGAAGATGCTGAAGATGCAGCAGAACCCATAGATCATCCAAGGCTCAAGCAAACTATTCAACGGGATCATCCCGTTGACAACATTCTTGGGAGTCTTCGAAAAGGGGTAACGACACGCTCTCATTTGGCAAATTTCTGTCAATATTACTCGTTTGTCTCCTCTTTGGAACCTCTCAAGGTAGAAGAAGCACTGGAAGATCCAGATTGGGTGATGGCCATGCAAGAGGAGCTCAACAACTTTGAGCGCAATCAAGTATGGTCACTTGTGGAAAGACCAATACCAATGTGATTGGCACTAAATGGGTCTTCCGCAACAAGCAAGATGAAGAAGGTGTGGTGACAAGGAACAAGGCAAGATTGGTAGCTCAAGGGTTCACTCAAGTAGAGGGCTTGGACTTTGAAGAAACATATGCACCGGTTGCTAGGCTTGAAGCCATTCGGATTCTTTTAGCCTATGCAGCCCATCACAACTTCAAGCTATATCAAATGGATGTGAAGAGTGCATTCTCAATGGCCCCATACAAGAGTTGGTGTATGTCGAGCAACCACCGGGTTTTGAAGATCCCAAGTTCCCCAACCATGTCTTCAAACTCCAAAAGGCGCTCTATGGGCTTAAACAAGCACCTAGAGCATGGTATGAATGCCTTAAGGAATTCTTGCTCAAACAAGGCTTTGAAATAGGCAAAGCCGATCCTACTCTCTTCACTCATAAAGTCAATGGAGATATCTTTGTGTGCCAAATATATGTCGATGACATAATATTTGGTAGTACTAACAAATCTTTTGTGATGAGTTTAGTAGGATCATGACTAAGAGATTTGAGATGTCTATGATGGGTGAGCTCAAGTTCTTCCTTGGTTTTCAAATCAAGCAATTGAAGGAAGGGACTTTTCTTTGCCAAACCAAGTACACCCATGATATGTTGAAGAAGTTTGACATGGTGAACGCCAAGCCTATCAAAACACCCATGCCAACTAATGGACATCTTGATCTCAATGTGGAAGGGAAAGCCGTGGACATCAAGGTATATCGCTCCATGATCGGTTCTCTTCTTTATTTATGCGCATCTAGGCCCGATATTATGCTTAGTGTGTGCATGTGTGCTAGATTTCAAGCTAACCCGAAAGAGTGTCACCTAGTGGCCGTTAAGAGAATCTTGAGATATCTAGTTCACACACCAAACCTTGGCTTGTGGTATCCTAAGGGCTCCAAGTTCGAACTACTTGGCTATTCGGATTCCGATTATGCCGGTTGTAAAGTAGATCGAAAAAGCACTTCGGGGACATGTCAATTCCTTGGATGCTCCTTAGTGTCTTGGGGTTCTAAAAAGCAAAATTGTGTAGCCCTATCCACAGCCGAGGCCGAGTATGTTGCTGCAGGTGCATGTTGTGCGCAACTACTTTGGATGAGGCAAACCCTTCGTGATTTCGGATGTAACTTTACTCATATCCCACTCTTGTGTGACAATGAAAGTGCCATAAAACTTGCAAACAACCCAGTGAGTCACTCAAGAACCAAACATATAGACATCCGACATCACTTCTTGAGAGATCATGAAATCAAAGGAGATATCGCCATTAGACATGTGAGCACCGACAAACAACTAGCCGATATCTTCACTAAGCCTCTAGATGAGTCAAGGTTTTGTGCCTTAAGGAGTGAACTAAATATACTTGACTCTCGTAACGTGGTTTGAAACCTAGCATGCTTGATTGATCAACTAGAATGACCTAGGCAAAACCAATTTCAAAACTTTCATATTGTGTTTCAAAATCTTTGAGAAAGAAACTTGCTTGGAATGACCATTGTTCTGTATTGATGATTGTCACTGGTCATAACATGCAAGTAGTATGTGTCCACTCCAAGAATGAGCTAGTAGTCTTAGAGAATAAATCTCTCTGCTGGTAACTGTCCGGCAGTGCGGGCCAGGCGCGGTAGTGCCGGGCCCCGGCAGTGCCGCGACAGGCGCGGTAGTGCCGCGACTTATCGATTCAGCAGGAATCGATCTGTTACTGTGTGGGACCGAAGGGAAAAATATCTTCTACTCTTACCCTGCGGTTTCACCCTCTCTCTCCTCATCCTTTCACCGCAGCCCGTGACCCCCCCCCCTCCCTCTCTCTCTCTCGGGCGACTAAGAGGCGACCGGCGTGCTCCCTCTCCACCGACCGTGCTCCCCGGCAATCTCGGCCACCGGAGGTGCTGCTCGGGATCTCCTTCGGTGCTGCTCCGTCGTCCTCTTCCAAGGGTCTCCTTCCCTCTTCTCCCTCTCAAGGTGAAGATTCAAAATCCCAACCCTAAGTTTTCCCGATTTGTAAAATGCGCCATGGGTATTGTATTTAGAGGTTGTAGAAGGGTTTGTAGATGATAGGGAAGTGGTAGAGATGATGGATGTGGTGTTCCTTGGCTCAGATCTGGCCTCTGCGCGGCAGTGCCGCGCTGCGCGGCAGTGCCGGGCCCCGGCAGTGCCGCTCCCAGAGCGGCAGTGCCGGACCATGAGCAGGGGTTTGATCCAAGTAACACCTTATCCATCAAAATCTATCACCTCACTATAACCTACCAGCCCTTATGCAGTCTTCTAATTCGCAGTTTCCATGTTTTAGATGTCGGGCGGAAGAGGAGATGAGAGAAGGGTCAAGCAGAGGATGGATCCGCTCAGGGGGAGGAGCAAGCAGCCATCCCGTCGAGGTGGCTCTAGCTCCCAAGGAGATGTTTCAGCGAGGCAGCAGATCCGGGATGAGGCTCGCCTGCAGATGCAAGGGCGACAGATAAGGGAAGACCTCTACCCCACACCCCAGAGCACTTGGCAGAGGTCAGCAGGGCGCACTTGCAGCCATACACAGAGGATGTGCAGGAGAGGCCTCCTCAGGACACCGGACAGGCAGCCCGTGTCCTACTATCAGCAGTTCAGCTCGGTCAAGTCTCAGCGCCAGCACAACCCATACAACCATCAAAAGGATATGGGCATTGATTATAGGTTCTGGAACGAGTTCCATTCTGATTTCTATCGTTCAGTCCTATACAATGCCAAGAAGCAGAAGATACTGAATATGAAGTATGTTGATTGGGAGCATCTAGAGAGCAAGACTGACCGTGACATCAACAGGGTGGTGGCTGCATGTAAGGCAAGAAACATGTATGATCTGATGGGATTTAGTTATAATTGGAACACCGAGATCATCCATCAGTTCCATGCGACGCTGTATGTTGACAATGTGGTTGAGGAGATGCATTGGATGACCGAGGGTCGTCACTACAAGGTCACTTATGAGACCTTTAGTAGGATCCTCGGTTTGGGCAGCGAGGATAGAGAGTATGATAACCTGCATGATGAGAGGACTTTGACAGATTCTGAGATTGCTTTCATGTATGAGGACCCTCGGAAGGCAGATGGGTTGGTCAAGGGACTACAAGGTTTTTATTACATGTTGAACAACCTCTTCAGGCAAACTCTCAACCCAAAGAGTGGGTCCCATTCTAACTTGTATGGATATGGCAGGAACATGTTGGCTAGGATGGCCCCAGGGGCTAATCGCTTTTCCATATCCAGCTTTATATGGACTGAGCTTCAGGTTGCAGCCGAGGATGCTAGGAAGGCAGTTCTCTATGCCCCCTACATCATGTTTATGATTGAGATGGTTTCCGGCTATACCTTTGCTAAGGATGGGTTGCATGAGCCGTACCGTGCAGAGAAGAAGAGAGGAGCAGCAGCAGGGGCAGCAGCAGCTGACAGGCCAGAGAGCTCCCGCCCTTCCTATCAGAGGAAGAAGAAGAGCAAGCTGGCCAAATGGATCAAGGCCATCTTCTCTACTTGCACCTACGCAGCCCAGACAGCTCACCAGGCACTCGTTGAGCAGCGAGCAGAGCGAGAGCGGGCGGGACGTTCGCCGTTACCTCCACCCCGCTCTCCACCTCACTTCGACCTCTCCAGTCTCGACTCAGATGACATAGACTCAGATGGAGATGAGGAGCAGGAGGAGATAGTGCCTGTGCCACCCCGTCGTTCTACACGTGCCTCGACCTCGACCCGCTACACCAGTTCCACTCACCGTCAGGGGAAGGCCGTGGTAGAGTCCGACGACGACGATGATGACGATGATGATGATGAGGAGGAAGAAGAAGTTCAGTGGGACAAGATAGCTTCGGATGATGAGTGAGTGTTTGGACACTCTTCTCTTCTCTACTTCTCTCTTTTTGGTGACTTGTTGCCAAAGGGGGAGAATTAGGTGAAGAGAAGGGGGTACAACACTTTCTTTCTGTTCATGTCCCCATCATGTTAGTAGTTGTGAGTTGTGAGGGAGTTTGATTCGTTCAAAACTCTATGTTTGTAATATTACTCTATGGTACTACTTCTTAGGCTTGGATGTGGACATGTACTTTTACCTGCTTATCTAGCATGTTATCTTGTTTAGTTCTGTTATTGATTATGCTTTGTGGCTTTGTGTTAATTCCGCTGCGTTTGCTGTCTGTAGCCTGAGCGGCAGTGCCGCTCCAGGGCCGGCAGTGCCGGGCTTCGGCAGTGCCGCGCCCAGTGCCGCTCTGGCAGAAAGACAGCAAACACCTCTGATGTGCTTAAACTGTCATTCGCATCACGTATTATTCTTGACACAGTTTGTTAGCACCCCACAAAGCTAATAGATGTGAAACTGAACCTACTCTCACTTCTGAATATGTGAATGTTGGCCTTTAATGCCAATTTGAGATTTCAGCTCTCATTCACACATTAAGGGGAGGTTTCACACCTAAGCTTCTAAATCTCAAGTATTGTACCCTTTTTTGTAAGCTTCAATTGTGTTGTCATCAATCACCAAAAAGGGGGAGATTGTAAGTGCAATCAAGCCCTAATTGTGGGTTTTGGTTAATGACCACACGATTGAAGGAACTAATGAGATTTATGAAGTTGACAAGCAGGTAATAATAAGAAAGGATGGTGTATTTACGTTGGTGGACCCCTCATACTATATTTCATCGGATCCGGACTCAAAGTGATATATCAAGCTTTTTCATTTGAATTTGAGTTATAGGAATGCCGTACTATCAAGGGGGAATGCAAATACATTGCTATGGCTGAATGACATGTGCTCAAACCAACCCAAGCCATCCATGTTTCTAACCAAAGACAGCTGCACTGAATTCCAATCCACCCTGTCTGATTGGTAGGCGCGGCAGTGCCGCTCTTGGCGCGGCAGTGCCGGGCCGCGGCACTGCGGGCTTCGGCCGGCACTGCCGCGCGGGCGCGGCAGGGTTGGGCCGCGGCACGTCGGCTTCGGTCGGGCCTGCCACGGACTTATTGTAAACGTTGGCAGGGAGGCATATTTACTCCATCTCCTGCCACCCCAACAGTTATCCCACGACCATAACTCGTCACCTACCTCCAGACAAGCTTCTCTCTTCCCCATTGAAGGCTCTCAACTCCCCTCACCAATCCTTCGATTTCCATTGATTCCAAGTGATTGAGAGGCTCAAACCTTCATCAAAGAGAAGCCCTAGCTGAGATCTACTTCCTAGAGCACTTGATTTGAGCCATAGCCGGTGGATTTGCTTCTATTACTCTTGGGTTCTTGGAACCCTAGCCGGCTAGGCGTCGCCCTAGAGCCTTGCCAACTTGTGTGTGGCGGCCTAGGGAGGTTTGTAATTGATGTGCAGCTAGTATTTACCCCTCATCTCAAGGATTTAGTTCCTTGACTTGAGAACGAGGTAGAGTTGCAAAGCTCATGACCTAAGTGGTCAACCTCAACAACGTGGAGGTAGGCAAGCCTTGGTGGCAAGCTGAACCACGGGATAAATCACTTGTCTCTTGTGCTTGCTTAGTTTCTTCCTTCATATTCATGAGCTGTGATAGATTCTAGGGTTTGGCCCGATCTACTTTATTCTTCATATTTCGCTTGGGAGTTAGTTGGTTCTGCTGGTTCATAGAACTTGTTGTAGCATTTCTATTCATATAGAATCAGTTAGTTGTGGCTGGATTTCGAATTGCAGCTTCTGGTCTCACTCTGCGCGGCAGTACCACGCTGGGGCCGGCAGTGCCGGGCACAGAGCGGTAGTGTCGGGCTCATCTAATTAAGTTTTGAGCTGTGATTTTTGACAGGCCTATTCACCCCCCCTCTAGGCCACACAGGTCCTTACAAGTATGAAGGTGTCGAGTGTTTCTCTGGAAGAGCTTGGGAAGCAGGTCCTGTGAACGTTTTTGACAAGGACCAACAGCCGATTCAGACAATCGGCTCTCAGAGTAATTTTTGAATCCAATTGGTGGTGGTGGAGAAGAATTGAGGCCAAAAGTTTTGTGTCGGCTGACAAGGAATAAAGTGTTGATGATGAAGCCGAATTAGGATCAGTATGTGCAAGTTTGGGTCTCGAATATGTTTAAGGTCGATGGACGTGAAGATTTTTCTGTTTACTTCTCCATTGCCAGAAAAGGATCAGAAGAAATTTGTACAAGGTGGCGTACAACGAAAGCCTTTGGCGAGATTGAAGATTCTATAGAAGGCACTTCTACAACTTGGTGATTATTTTGAGTTGTACGTGACGGCCGATGGCTTTATAATAGAATCGGCCCTTATTTTTGAAGTTTAAAAGAAAAGATGAGTAGCAATTTGCCTTAGCCGAAAACATCAAACCCCAGGGAAGGGTATTCGGCTATTACGAATTTTTGATTTGTGTGTACTGCTTGTCAGTTGAAGCTTCGACACTACTTGTTAAAAGCCGAACGCATGGAAATTATGTAACTCGAGAGATGTTTTTATACAGCCGATGTAAGAGCATCGCCTTTAGCAGAAAAAAAGTTTCACATGTTTTAAGTTATAGCTGATATTTTATTTATATCGCCTTCAGTACAGATATTCATGACCTTGGTGACCCTAGCGTTTTTCAAGTTAGCAGGTTTATCGGGGAAAGAGAAAGGTAGAATGCAGTAAGTGCAATGCCGAGTGACATGATGTGTTGAGAATGAGATTTAGTCGGCTAGGATGACGTCATACATTCGGCAAGCGTTCTTCTGCGAACGAGGAAAGTCATTGAAGAATCAAAAATAAACATTATTCAGAGAAGAGCAAGATTGTTTGCTGCAGACTTCATTTATAGATCTGTCCTAGTACAAACTACTCTCGGAATAATTTATTCACAATGGATTGCAGGTCGATTATCTCGGCAATGGCGGCTGCATGGCTATTATAGACCTCAAGGTCTTCAAATTCATATGGGTCCCCTACGAAACCAACTGGTAGGAAGGAATAGTCTTCTTTGGTCCAGGAGCTCATCGCCGCTAACCCGAAAGAGACCCCGATATGCACACCTTGGATGACGGCCTGATCAATGCGGCCATCTAAAGCATCGAGACGGGCTTCGGCTGAATCTCCGTGAGCATTCGCCTTGAGAGCGATTCTGTTTGCTGCTGCCTTCAGACGGTCATTCTCTGCAGAAAGGGCTAGCAAGGGGAAGGAATATATCAGGCATGGCAAGCTCAACCAGAAGAAGAGGGCCAAATTTCTGCTAACCTGTGATGATGCCGCAAAGTTGTTTCCGTTGATCTGCACATTCAGCTTTCTCGATACTATGCTTCTGGGATGCGGTTTCCAGTTCTTTCTGAGCCTTATCCTTTTCCTCGCGATATCGAAGAACATTCAAGTGGATCTGCTAAAATAAGTTATCAAGCTCAGGATCTGATAGATTAAGAAGGAGATTAAGAGGAGCTGTTGGATTACCATTTCTGAAGGATCCCGAGCTTGGTTAGGGAAAGACATCATTCTGAAAGGAAGATGAATGATGAATCAGGAATAGACAGACAAGAAACACTATTGCAGGAGGGCAAGAAATCAGTTTTACCCATAACGCCGGTGAATTGGTGAATTGTGCTTGGCTTCCTCCTGCTTTATCTCCGGTAGGTTGTCTACTGTGATGGTTGCTACCTGCCATTAATGAGAATACAGACAGAAGACTCTCTTTGGTTTGAGCTAGGGGCCGAGAGTTGGAAAGTCCACAAGTTGAACTATTGGCTGAAGATAAAGTGGCAGTCTGTATGGAATCATATTTATATGACGAGAAGTTTTTGCTTATGCCTTGTATCGTGCGGCGGATTAAGTCATGAGCAAAGATAGTTATCGTCTCTGTTAGATTTGGCAGATCTAATAGATTCATTAAGTTATCATGTGTTATATGTTTCATTTATTTGATTCCTATAACACTCTTTGCCCAATCTAGATTGATCTTTGTTCGGCCCTGCTGTGTGAGTTTAATTGTGCTTTGTTAATCATAAGACCATGATGGCCGAATTAACTTTCAATCCAGATTGTTACATGTTGCGGGTTCATGCATGTCGACCGACCATGTTTAGGCTCTGATAGAGCTAGGTACCGTGCGGCAGGTGCAGGTTTTAGATTAGTTTAATCATGCTTTGCTTGTATGTTCCTTCTTCATGGACCCCAGTTCGACTAGTTTATCGATTATGGTTAAAGCTTACATGAGTAATGAGTTTTTATAGATCTGTTCAGATATATGTATGCTTCTGGCTTCTTATAATTAGATCGTATCATGCAGTGGATTAATCTAATTATAAGGAGTGGTGTGGACTCATAACAAGTGGTATCATGCGGTGGATTAGCTTTGCTTGAGTTTACACTTGACGGGTTTATGAAGGCTAAACGTGCGGCAGATTAGTTGGATTAGCCTATGCATATGTTATTTGGACAGATTTATATTTACAATTTACCCTTTTATCCTTTTGTTATTCACGTTTCGGCATTCAACATGTTTATGAGCTCCATCTTTTTATTTGTCGAATGACATTATAAACCTGTTTCGACAAACAGCTTTCATAGCTGTGTGCCGTCATGATTGGCTTTCGAAGTCGTACATGTGGAACTGTCTGGTCTCACCCAGCATGTTCCAAGGTATTCTCATATTTTTATCCCTTATTGGTTTTCAGGTCAAACCGACTGGCACGTTTCCGGATTCAAAATACTCCGGGTACCCGATTGAAGCCAGCCTCGTTCGGCTTGCTGTGTGCCTGGCGCAGAGTGTCACGTTTTGCGTCAACACACGGTTTCTAGACGAAATATGTACTTTATTTTCTTATTAGTCTATTTATTTTAAATAGACTAAATTAATACCGGAACATCTGATGTGACATTCAAAAACTTTTTACCTACTCCCTCCATCCCTAAGTAAAACTTCATTTTCGCTTTCTGAGAAACATCTTTGATTAAATATATTAAAAATATTAATATCTATTGTACGTAATTAGTATCATTGGAAAGATTTTTGGATCTAGTTTTTAATTAATTAATTTAGAGATATAAATGTTACATGTATCAAGTTAAACTTATAGCACTTACACCAACAACTACATTTATTTAGGGACGGAGAGTATCCTAATTAAAATACTAAATAAAGTTAAGGCAGATTTTGACGCTGCTCTGCCCACCAACCCCGCTTTGCTTGCAGGGAAACACGGTTAGACCAATCTTAATGATGAGTTTTATTGTCTCGTTTTCAAGAGTATCATGTCATATAAAATAAAATGAAATTTAAATAAAACTTTTCACTCAGAGTGAGAGTTTCATTCTAGAGTTTCGTATTAAATTTCATGACTCATAAAGAGTTGATATTCATATAAAAAAATTTTATATAAATAAAACTTATTTCATCTCTCTTCTTAGATATACTGTCAAATAAAACTTCCACCATCTATCCCGAATCCCTTGTGCAAATGGTCTGCAGGAGCTCGCTCGCTCTTCTGGAAGACGATGAAAGCAAAGCGGGGGGTGGGTGGGCCCGGCAGGTCTGACTGGAATTTATGTGAGGTGTGCCCGCCACGCCATCGTCGTCGTCTCTTGCTCCTGCAATCTGCATTGCATCCCCTGCCGGCTGCCGCCCTCTTTGCACTGCTCGGCCAGCCTTGCCGTCTCCGCCTCCGCCCCACCAACGCATTAAACCCCTATTCATCAATTCCAATCTCGTTCTTCGTTCATCCTTGCTGCCTTCGTGCTGCCCTGCCTCCGCTCTTCCGCTACAGCGCCATCGCCAGTATGGGCGGATCGAATTCCACGGGGAGGCGGTCCGGGTCCGGGTCCGCCCCGCGCGCCATGCCGCCGGCGGAGGAGGTGGACATCTCCGCCGTCAGGTACAAGTCGCCCACGCTGCAGGCGCCGCACCTCACCGGCTTCTCCCTCAGGGCCTTCCTCTGGCTCATGGAGTCGCCCCTGCTCGGCCCGCTCATCACCTCCGTCCTCAAGTCGCAGAACAACATGCCACAGGCAGGTTCCCCACGTCCCCTCCGTATCCATCCCCTTGTCTGCCCAACCATTCCTCGTCGACTCCACCCCCATCCATTCCATTCCTCGTATTGATTAATTAATTCTTCGTGTGCCGTGCCCTCCTCTCTATGATTCATTCAGATGCTGCAGCAGACGGTGATCCCCGAGCGCCCCATGTACTACCCAGAGTTCCCACCGCAGGGTAGGATTCGATCCTCGATTTCGTTTCCTGCTGAATGTGCTTTCTTCCACTCTTGGTTCACGCCTGCCCAGAATGACGGTGACTTTCCACATACTGCATTTTTATTTTTATTTTTAACAGAAGGGAACAACAACTTGCACATACTTTTTTTTTTTGCGAATTAACAACTTGCACATACTAGTACTGCATTCTAAACATCTAACCAAACCCCCAGCATTTTAGTTTTTTAGTGAAGCAAGTCTACTTCTCTTGGTCCCCACCGAGAGGTTTAGGGATTTAGAACAGAACCTTAAAACCTCACTCATGAAACTTGCTGTACACAGCTGCCTGGTGTTGAAACTGATGAAAACAGCTTGTCTATTGTTTCCTGACATCTCAAACTAATCCGGAACTTCATTGTTGCAGCTGTGCTTACATACATGATTTTCTTTGACGAATTCTTTCAACATTCCATTCCAACATGATAAATTCAGTAATTGAGGCAACCCCACCGTACCCTTGGATACTAAACCTGCACTATTTCTAAAAACGGCTCTACCCATTGAACATCCTTCCTCCATGTAATCTGATGCTCCAAATCCCCTGGATGATCATTGATAAAAACAGCTTTTGCCACAATTTCTGGATTAGTCTATTCTTACAAGTGTCATCTTACTCACCGTGTATTGTCAATTCTGGTGTGCTGCCCCCAATTATTCAGACCCAGAGCCAGAAGTTGTGCTTGTAGATGAAGATAGGGACCCGGTAGAAAGAGTCCACGAAGCACTGCAGTGCCTTCCACAGTATGATCCTTCAATGCGTTGGACAACCGAGGAGAATCCTCCTTTCCTTTACTGGAAGATCCGTGACTTTGCTCATGCATACCGCTCGGGGATCACAACTCCTTCAGCTGTAAGTGGATCATCAGACAGAATGTTGCTTGCTTGCTCTCCTGCATCTTAATTTGATGTTTTAACTCTCATCCATGGGATAGGTTGCCGAGTATGTTATTGCAGGCGTCGAAGAGTGGAACAACAAGAAGCCCCCAATGCCAATGTTGATCTATTTTAATGCAGATGATCTCAAGAAGCAAGCTGAGGCTTCCACAAAGAGATTTCAGCAAGGTTGGCCACAACTTAGCCACCCATGTTCCTATTTGTTAATAGTTGACACTTTATGATTGTACAGATCTTCTTTTCCTTGAATTCAAATGGCTTCAAGTAGAAATTCCATTTTTAAAATCTCATCTGATATGTTTTGCTACTTGTGCCCAGGAAATCCGATATCCATTTTAGATGGGGTCTTTGTTGCCATTAAGGATGACATTGACTGCTTCCCATATCCAACAAAGGGTTAGTTTAATTGACAGCTTCCATGTTTTTCTGTGTCACTGTTCAAGAAGTACAATCCATAACATGTTTTCATTGGATGGCAGGTGCTACAACATTCTTTGACCAAATCTACACTGTGGAGAAAGATGCAGTCTGCGTGTCTCGGTTGCGGAAATGTGGAGTCATCTTTATCGGAAAGCAAACATGCATGAGCTAGGCCTTGGAGTAACTGGAAACAATCCAAATTATGGGTATGATCAATTGTTGCACAACTTCTTAGTCTGTTAAAAACGTTCACCCTTATGTACAATGTAGTTGTTTTTCTAGTTGAAGCCAAAGGATATATGGCCACTTTGTCAAGTTATACATGGATAAAATAAATATTCTTCCATTTTTCTAGACATTCAGAACACAAGAGAATATGACATCTTTTCCTATCGCTTTTCTTAAAAATTGCTCAAAAAATTGTTTCCTTACTACATCCCGGATGCAAACTCCATGACCTCGAGTAGAGCTTACTTAAAATCAGAATTCTTCCTGTGTTGTTTGAGAAAAAAAATCAGAATTCTGGAATGCACATAAATATGATATTCAGCATTGTCATCAATTAAAGAACCTTACTCTCTAAAGTCACAAAAGAAAAAGGGCAATCCACAATTGCCATTTATCAGAATGATCAGATTTTTCAATCTGCTGTTTTGTTCTTCAGTTCTTCTGTTATGTTTGTCACTTATTTTTTCACTTTTCTTAACTTCTCTTGCAGGACAGCAAGAAATCCACATTCGGTTGATAGATATACTGGTGGTTCTTCGTCTGGTCCTGCTGCATTAGTATCATCAGGATTATGCTCAGTAGCAATTGGAACAGATGGTGGAGGTTTGTACATATAGAAGCCTGATATTAATTGTCACAGATTCTTATCTGTAGTCTGTTTCTGATTGATACCTTTTATCTACAACAGGTTCAGTTAGAATTCCATCTGCACTTTGTGGTATTGTTGGTTTCAAGACAACATATGGGAGGACAGATATGACTGGGTAATAAAAAAGTTCCATTGAATTGAATATTTACAATAGTTATTCTTTTATCTGTCATATTTATTATATATGGATTGGACTACCTTCCAAGAGTACTAATGCTAGTCACAAGCTGGCATCCACGTGGTCTGAAAGTCTGAAACAGCTTATTGTTTTATTTTGCATGGTATTGTCCAAAAATCAACCAATTTAGACTATTTAGTTGCTACATGAATTATCTTATACTGAATCTCATTAAAAATCCTTCAAAGTCTTGAAATTTCTTGTTTGTATGATTATTATGTTGTTTGCAGGGTACTTTGTGACTCTGGGACTGTTGAAGTTGCTTCTCCTCTTGCATCATCAGTTGAGGATGCTATACTAGTGTAAGCTACTTGGTGTGCTTACTGTGCTATATATACCATGAGATCCCCTGCATAAGCCTGTAGTTTAGCTGTCTCATTGAGAAAGTTAGATGTTTTGCCAATGCTTCTTTTCGTGATACTGGGTAACGTTTGATTATCCTGTTGATAAAACTGGATATTGTTAACTGTATTATATGGAATTTCAGGTATTCTGCAATAGCAGGCTCAAGACCTATGGAGAAGCTTACCCTTAAACCAGTAATATATTACTCTCTCCGTTTCAAATTATAAGACATTTTGGCTTTTTTAAATACATTGTTTTTATTATGTATCTTGATGTAGTGTTATATCTAAATGCATATACAAAAAAACTGTATCTAGAAAAGTCAAAACATCTTATAATTCGGAATGGAGGGAATACATCCTAATATTTCCTTCCTTTTAAATATCAAGAATGCTGGTATTGCCTTTCATGCTGCCTTGTTTGCTGTCAGGTTATACCATCAGCCTTAGGCGGTTGATTTGAAATGATATCAGATTGTTTTTGTGTTGTTTTCCATAGCTAGATACTTCCTTTTTTTGCTAGATAACGTTTTTTTTGCTAGATAACCTTATCTATTGTTCCCCAGAAATCCTGCATGACTTATAACTAAATAACATTTTTTTGCTGATATAGCACATATGATTGAGCTCACAGCATCTGCATTTCTGTTTTTTCCTTGCAGTCACCACTATGTGTCCCGAATTTGTTGCCTCCAGAAAACAGCAATATCCTGGGATCAGTTAAAATAGGAAAATATACAGAGGTATGTTTGCGCACTTCAAACATTACTTTGGTATGTCCCTACCTATTCTCAAAAGAAATTTGCTTTTGTAGTGGTTTAATGATGTTTCTGATCATGAGATATCGAGTACATGTGACGATGCACTTAAACTTCTCTGCAGCGCTTTCGGATGTCAAGTAAGCCCATTCTATCTCAATGACTTAGACAATAACAACACAGGATTAATGTTTCTCTTAGTTATAGATATAGAAGTTACAATAGATCATTCGCCTTCTTATATAAAAAAAGGATCATTTGACTTAAGATGGAGAAATTCTTCTCAGAATAGAAGCATATGTGTTATGATGTTGCTTTTGATGTATATAAGGTAAGTTATGTTTCGATAAATCAATGCCATCAACTTCAACTAATGGCTATGACAAAGTTCAGACTATGAAATGTATATGTTCATTGTGTTTGCAGTTCCTCTAATTCATAACTGATATTGAGCTGACCACATGGTATCTATTGTATATATGCACATTCATCTCTTCTAACATCTCAACTAACAAGTCCTGATTTGCTTCTTTGAAGATAGAAGAGATAACATTACCAGAGCTTGAAGAGATGCGTACTGCCCATGTTGTCTCAATTGGCTCAGAGTCATTCTGTGACCTGAATCCTCATTACAAAGCAGGGTACCTATCTGTTTGATGGATACCATTTCCATAATGTTATCCCCAGCGTAGTTATGACATTTCCTTCCAAGGGAAACACTTCTTGAAATTATTGGTCTACAACATTTTGAAAATTTAAGTTATTTGTTAGAATGGGCTATCTAAGCAAAAATTTTCTGTGCTGTACTATTGTTCCATTCTCCTCATCTCTTCCAGAAGGAAAACTGAGTTCACGCTGGATACTCGAACAAGTTTGGCACTTTTTGGGTCGTTCACTGCAACTGATTATGTGGCTTCTCAAAGTATAAGGTGAACATGAGCATGCTTAGAGGTTATGAATTCAGTTTTTGTTTTAAGCTTATCTTGATTTGTGCAATTGAACCTAAACTTTCTAGTATCTGTTAATGACCTACTATCGCAAAAACGACTGGGGTGTCCTGCAACATGTGTTTCTTGTAACTGTTTGTTTCTTTTCTTATATTGTGCTAAACATGCGCTTAATGTACCTTTTGATGGGGCTTATATAGGAGGAGGATAATGCACTATCACATGGAAGCTTTCAAGAAGGTCGATGTCATAGCAACTCCTACAACTGGGTAATAATGCAGAAGTTTTCTTTATCACATGAAAAATATTGCATTTAAAAGTTTCTCCAAGTACCCTAAAAAAATCTAATGCTATTTTTTTTCACATGAGAAATGTATATGATGTTTTTTATATATGTTAGTAGTCAAACCTGAGGAAGATTGATCTCTCAGCAATGGATTATAATGTAAAAGAGATCTTTGGAGTTATATCTTATCTGGAAATAAATCAATGTGCAGGGGGGGAGCTTGGTTAGACCAAGCTGGCCCATGTCCTTCTTGCCCAATGTGTTCTCCACTATCTTACCTAAACAATAACTTTGGTACTATCCTTAGGTGGTTAATGCTCAATTATATAGACTGCGCCCCTCCGCCTTCCCTCTTTGTTCCGCCACTGTCAGTGTCGTATAGAAATAGCTAGATACTCCCTCCGTTCCAAATTATAAGTCATTCCAAGAATCTTGGAGAGTCAAAGTTTTTCAACTTTGACCAAAGTTATAGAGAAAAGCACAAAGATTTATGACATCAAATATGTATATTATGAAAATATAACTAATGAAGAATCTAATGATACTTAGTTGGTATCATAGGTGTTATTATCTTGTTATATAATTTTGGTCAAAGTTGAAAAACTTTGACTCTCCAAGATTCTTGGAATGACTTATAATTTGGAACGGAGGGAGTATGTAGTTGTAGCCTAAGTGAAGCACATAATTCTAGACAGACAGGAATAAGTGACATGTGTGATCTACAAGTATATATCTATGTTCCCTAAAACGATGGTGCACAGTGCACCTCAATTTATGCATATGGCTACATCAAGAAGGTTTATATTGCTGTAATAACTAAGCAACTGTGCTGTTTTTCCAGCATTACTGCTCCAAAAATACCTCCAAGTGCTCTGAAGTCAGGAGAGTCAGATTATGTTGTGTCAGGTAAACTGTGAGCAGGATACTGTAATTTAGGCATCTTAATTAGATCTTTAATTTGTCAAAAGAATAGTTTATATGAATTTTATTATTTTCACAATGCTAATTATGTTGACAAAGACGCTGAAAACCAGATGTAAGATATGTGTTGTTGGCAGGTAGTGTGTGTTATTGTTTTTTTGCAATCAACTAATCAAGCAAGCTGGTACAAGGGAAAACAAAATGGTCATTATTTTTGCTTGCTTGATAAATCATTAAGTTGAAGAGAACAGAACTTGGGTGCATTAGTTTCATTGTGTGTAGCAAATCATGCTTATTAGACTGGGAACTGGGAAGATTTGTTCACAATCCATATTATTTTTGGGTGGTTTACTATGAAAATGGTATGTTGTTTGTTGGCTTGATGTAACCTATTTGATGCTCATTGTAATTATGATTGTTTGTTCTATGGAGATCACAACACGCGCCTTTTCTAACATTGCCCTTCTTACAGCTTACTTGATGCGATTCGTCATAGCAGGGAACCTTCTTGGTCTCCCAGCAATAACTGTTCCTGTAAGTGTATCAATTTATCATACAAATACATGTTTCATCTTCCAGTTACCTGTGTGTGTGTGTGTGTATAGTAATATTTCGTACTCCCAGGGAGTAGTTACTCCTATGTGTATATCTCTTGATTTATGGGTTTATGACTGAACGAAGTATATGTAGACGAAGTATATGATCATAATAGACCTTTTAGGTTACCATGTATGTCAAGTATGCAAGAATACATAGAGTATGATCATACTTGTTTTATATACTTGTTTTATATACTACTGTAGTGACATTTTAGTAATATAATTAAAATATGAGCTCTTTCGAAAAATTTCACGTAAGTAAGATTTGAAATATCTTAAAATAAGTATATAAACATACTCAAACTGATAAATAAGTATACACACATAAGCAAGTGTGTTTTTTTTAAGGATGAGAGTAACTACTCCGGGAGTAGAGAAAACCTTTTGTATTGTTGATGTCAGTAGCATTGCTGTTGTTTCTGATAGACAACTTGGGAACTTGTATAAGAGAACCGATTATTTTGATCAAAGGCAGAAAAGTTATACTTTGGTGACATGTCGCTCTCTCCTCAGGTTGGTCATGACAAGCAGGGCCTTCCTATAGGTTTGCAACTGATAGGCCGTCCTGGGGTGAGGCAAGCTTATTGAGGGTGGCTTCTGCAGTGGAGGTATTGGTCATATAGTCATGTCCACTAAGTTTATGTTTGCTTTCCGTAGTTGTGGTTGTGGTTGCAACTTGCGAATCGTTTGCTTTCCGTAGTTGTGGTTGGAGCAGAGAATCTAGCGATATAGTCATATCCACTAAGTTTAAGTCTGCTTGCTGCCACTTTCTAACGCTGCTTGAAGAGCACCAAATGACATGTTCTGTACCTTGGGTACATACATGGTAACATGGAAAAGTTGATTTACAAGGTAGATAAGTTTTTAGTATATATATTTAAAAGCTACACAGCTTGTTTATGAAAATGGAACTTTAAATTTAATCATGAATGGCAAGGGAATAAGCATATTTTTGCTGAAGCATTTATTCCGGAGTATCTTGTGGTTGTCGAACTCTTGGAAATTAACTAATAATAATTAAACATGTGAATGAAAAATAGTTCCCCTTGCTTGCAGGAGCTGTGTCTGAAGAAACGGAAGCGGCCCTCTGCATTCTATGACATTTTGACGAAAGCCTGAAACGTTGTTGTATATAATTCCGCTGTTTGTGATGATGGCATGAGGGTGGTGTGATGGAACTGAGAATGGCTGAGAAGAGTGTCATCTTCTCAAATTGTCTGTAATATTATTGAAACAGCCGGCTTATCAGCTGTACATTGACTTATTCTCTCTCACAGAACACTATTGATTGAAACAGCTGAAATCAGAAGTAAAAACGACCAGCCGAACCGAACAGCACCAAATCATCATCGTCATCGTCTTGACGGGGATGGCCGCGGACCACCCTCTGCTATAATAAGGCTGATGTAGAATGTTTTTTTTTATATATAAGGTAGGCGTGAATGTTGTCTTGAGTCGTGACCCTTCTTCCTACCTGCTCTCAATCTTTTTTTTTTATTTTTCGGGAGAAAAATGTTTTTTTTATCAGGATCGGGAGAAAAATGTTGATGCTGATCCAGTGATCCTCTTCCGATCACTATGGCCTACGGAGGGGCATTTCCGGTACTAGTTAAAATCGACGGGTGATGAGCATGTGCAAAAGGGAATCAGCCACTTGTCCTGCCTAGCTACCAACTCTGGCTGGATTCGTACGGGCGGCGTGGCCACCACCCCATTCCACAGAGGAGAGGAGAGCATACTGGTGCCTGCGGCTGCCGGCTGGTGCCACCTCCACTTCCACCATTGATGGCCACGAGACTATCCGCGCCATTTTCCGAAAGGCTCGCCTCACTGATTGATACATGTTGCTGCTGCAAAGTCAAAGAGATCGACTGTATATTTCTTTTGTGTTCCTCGCTAGGTTCTGATAAATGTGTGCCAATAGTTCCAAGCAGATATCATTCCTTTAGTCTGCGAAATTGACTTAGCATGTACTATATTTCGTTAAGAGATACTCGCCTCGTCCCACTGAAAATACCGTTTTAGATTTTGAAACTTCTCGTTTGACCATTTATCTTATCTAAAATTTTTGTGTAGATATTTTTTTTGTTTATGGTTTATTTTATCACTAGAGATACTTCAATAATAATTTATTTATTTTATTATTTATATAAAAAAATTAAATAAGACGAACAGTTAAAGGAGAAGTATGAAAGTAAAAAAAACACACGATATTTTCAATAGGACAAAGAGAGTAATGCCTAACTTATTCTTGAACTAATTTCTCCATCTTAAAACAAGATGTAATTTAGGTCTCTTCTTAATTAAAGTATCCAAAGTTTTGTCAAATTTACATGAAAAAATATATCATGAAAATATATTACATGTTTGAATCCATTTCGTATATATATTTGTTCAATTTGAGGCGTTTGGGCTCAAATATTGTGCTAGAATTGTATTCTTTTCTACACCGAGATTACTTTTGAGGAAGGCAAATTAAAACCAATTTGCTATTTTACATCTCTTGGCGTGAACTAATTCCCCTCACATGGGGAAAAAAAGTAAGGTCTCCTTTTGGACAAAGAAAAAATAGAGTTCTAGAAATACATCCTCTAAATCCCTTTGGAACAACGAACTTTGCTACAGATCCTATGAAATGACTTGTTTCATAGGAATTTTAGAGAAATTCTACCAAGATGTTGAAACTCATGGAAAGTTTGCTTTGTGCCTTTGTGTCACTCTCACTCTCATCAAATTTGTGTAATTTTTCTTACGCTGCATGCGAACATTCAATCTTGTCCCCCTTTGGAATGTGTTCTTGTGTTTTTCTGAGAAATAAATTAATTGACGTAAAATTCAATCTTGTCCCCCTTTGGAATGTGTTCTTGTGTTTTTCTGAGAAAATAAATTAATTCACGTAAAATTCAATCTTGTCCTCCTTTGGAATGTGTTCTCGTGTTTTCCTGAGAAAATAAATTAACTCATGTAAACTTCAATCTTGCCCCCCTTGGGAATGTGTTTTTGTGTTTTTCTGAGAAAATAAATCAATTCATGTAAAATTCCTGCATTCTAGAGGGGTCTTTATTGTTTTTCTATCTTTTCTCAGTACACATGATTCATGATGTTATAATATTTATTCTTATATAGTTTTTTCTATTCTTACGTTTCCATAATCCTATGATTCAAAGAGGCTGAAGATCTGAATATGACATGGTTGCCAACGAAGGTGGAGGGAGGTCCTAGTTTGGTGATAAAATGCTAGGCACAGGGAGAACCACGTGGCGAATAATAGTACAGTAAGTACAGGAGAAGACTTTAACATTTTTGCAAAAAGTAGAGTAGCAATGAAAAAAAGATGAAAAATCGAGGGAATAATAATAATAATTGAAAAAGAAGAAGGGCGTTTCCGTTATGCGCGTGCGGCTGCCGCCTCCACCTTTCCTCGTTCCGTCGCCGCCACCTCTGCTCCTGTCGTGTCGCACTTCCACCATCCCAGGCCCTCCTCTCCCGCCCCTCCTCAGTTCCGGTGCCGCATCGGGTAGGCCAGCGGCGGCGGCGGCGGCGCCGCAGATCAGGCCTGGTGACCAGGCCGTCCAACGACCGAGCCAGCCCCTCGCGAGGGCGAACCCGGGACGCCTCTGAACTGAAGTGGCGTGTCCCTCCTCTGACCAACGTCCCAGCAACAACAAGTGAGCATCCACACCCGACTCGCATTAACAGATCCAATTCCTCTGGTTGCTTCATGTCATGGATGCATGGCGAAATGGATTGCGAATTGATGTCATTGTGTGGGGCTGTACGTACTGATTGATGAGTATACATGACCTGACATGGCGTCACGCCACAAACCTTTTGTTTCCTTGCTTTACTCGATTGCTCGGTGTACATGGCAGACCAACCGGTGCATAAAATTAGATTTACTGCCGTGGTTTGTTCTATGCTTGGATCGATTCAGGTGGCGCAAGTGCTAACTTTTTTTAGCAGTCCAATGGACGCATCCGTTCCATGCAACCCTTTCCGTTTTCCTGCATCATCATCTGCTAATCCATAGGAAATCATGTCTTGTTTTCTCTGGAGTATTCGACTGTTTAAAGAGAAATACCTCCTCTTCGTTTAATTATACTCTGTTTTGCATCTGTCTCTCCATGGGCACAAGTATAATAATGGTGCCATATCAACTATATATACAGAGCTGACTGATGCGATATGGAACCACTGCTTCCAAGGCAAGCTCGCCTTCAGGTATCGAAGTCAAACCAAAGGAGGTTGAAGCCATGTCCCTCATCGTAGCTGCAGCTGGAGGAAACCTTCTTGTCAGAAAGTTTGCCAATTTAACTCCCTCCCAAGTAATCACCTATGTTCTTTGCTCTACTTTTTTTTTTTTTTTGCCATTCCTGTACTTCTGTGTATTATTGCCAGTTAGATTATGATGCCTCGAGCTAGCTAATCCTCTCAGCTCATTTCCATGCAACAAGCTATCAGCATCCATTACTAATGTCTTATGATCATATACATGGTCCATCCTGTTACCTATTCGTCCCTTTGCATACATTCCATGCACACAACACATCCACACACACATCTAGTTGCTAATATTGTTGTTTCTTTGCCAGACATGATGAGGAGCGAAGTAATTGAGGCTGGAAAGCTCGTGAACCTGTGGAATGAATGGGGTTTACAGATCCTGGTCCTTGTAAGCTTCGGGTTACAAGTATTCCTCCTCGTTTTCGGAGGAGTCCGCCGTCATAGCAACTCCACCGCCCTGATGTTCTTCCTCTGGTCGGCATACCTACTGGCCGATTCTACGGCGATATACACCCTGGGCCACCTATCTGTGGACACTAGGTCAGATGAGCATCAGCTGGTGGCGTTTTGGGCGCCGTTCCTACTGCTGCACCTCGGTGGCCCAGACAACATCACAGCATACGCGCTTGAAGACAACGCGCTCTGGTTACGCCACCTGCAAACACTCGCCGTGCAGGTCCTAGGAGCTGCTTATGTGATATACGAGTACATCTACGACAGTGGGGCACTGCTTTTGCTGGCCTCCTTGTCCATGTTCTTTGCGGGTCTTCTCAAGTATGGCGAGAGGATATGGGCTCTCAAGTGTGGCAACATTAGCAGCATCCGCAGCAGCAGCATCAGCATCCGAAAGGTCAAGACTGACCCTTATCAGTTATTGACTTTGGGTACTAGCGAAGAGGATTTGCTGCTTGGAGCCCACTCCCAGTTCGATATCTGCAAAGGTGTCTTCGCTGATATCATAATGCTGCCAAATCCCTCGCTTCGTTCGCAATCTAAACCGCGCTCCGTGATATCTTATCTGGGAGAGGATCTGTACAAGCTGGTCGAGATGGAGCTGTCTCTGATGTATGACTTCCTCTACACCAAGGCAGCGGTGATCCACACATGGTATGGCTTCTGCATCCATTTCGTTTCTCTGTTTGGCACAGCCACCACGTTCCTGTTGTTTCAGCTCAGCATCAACAGGAGTGGAAATCGGTACAGCAAAGTGGATGTGGCTATTAGTTATGTTTTACTGGTTGGGGCTTTGGTCCTGGAAATCATATCAGTGTGCAGGGCTATACTATCTACCTGGACATGTTCTTTGTTGCACCGCAGGGGCAGGGGATGGGAGTGGCCTCTCCACATTGTCACCTCCCTTGGTCAGCGTGTTCATCCAGCAAGTAGGAGACTCTGGTCGGGCTCTGTTGGGCAGTACAACTTGTTCCACCTGTGCACCCGCAACACCAACGAGATAGGGAGCAGACTAGCAATGAAATTGGGGCTCGAGGACTGGTGGAACAAGATGCACTTCTCAGGCACTTTCCCGCACGCTAACTCGTCTTTGTCAATACAAGATATCAAGAAATTGGTTCTGCAAGCACTGCGAAGCAAAGAGCAAGCTCTGCAACACCAAGATACTGATTTGAACTCAAGAGGCAGTTTTATACTGAAACGTATGGAGGCCTACAAGGACTTTGCTCGCTGGAGCGTCAACATTGACTTTGACGAGAGCATCCTTGTTTGGCACATCGCAACCGAGGTGTACATCAGGAAATCCAAGGCCAAACATGCAAAAGAGCTCCTTGAGGCTACTGAGGTGTTATCCAATTACTTGATGTTCTTGCTGGTGGTAAAACCCAACATGCTTCCTGGCGCTGCACGACACAACATACATCTCACCTCCTGCGAACAACTAGAAGGACAGTGCCGAATGCGATTTGGTGATAAGGACAACCCAGTTGCGCCATCCCCTGTAAGCTGGAACCCGTACTATATTCTTAAGGAATTATTCCACCATGATGGCCCTAGTTGCTCCAGGATCCCACGGAGGGAGAAGCTCGCAGAGGTGGCGTGGAGTTTCTCCCAATTTGCACTGGTATGGGCTGAGTGGGCCTCAAGTTCATTCATTTGTTTGAAAATCTGCTTCTTTATTCTTGGAACAATGGTCCAAATTGTGCCTCATTTAACTGTTTGTGCCTCTCAATTTGCAGGTATAGCTTCCCTGACCATTCAACTGAAACACATTTCGTTGGTAAATATGTTTGAAGATATAGAATATCTTAAACAAATTTTTGTTTTCATACTTGCTGACTTTACTAACAGAACCGGCACATCCGCACATGCCTATATTGAAAGTTGCACCAATAAAGCAGTTCCAATTTGATTTTCTTTGAGTGAAATTTCATTCGCAGCTCTCTCTTTCTCTCTCTCTCTCTCTCTCTCAAAAGGCATAAGGATCATTTGAATTTTGTTTCTTGATTTCGTTTAACTATTGTATAATGAAATTGAAATAAGGCAATCTCTATTTTTTTTTTGTTTTAGACCTTAGTATAATAAACAAAGTACATACTAAAGTTCAGGGTGCACTAGTTTTATGTTATTGTCCTTCTCTGTCTCAGGGATCAGTAAGGGCACCAAATCCACATGGGGACTCCATCCGCGACAATGCTAATATGTATGCAATCTTGCTCGCCAACGAGCTTCTGAGCATAGAGTTGCAGTGGAAAGATCAGCGTGACACTTTGGAACTGATCCTGGGGGTGTGGGTGGAGATGTCGTTGTATGCTGCGGATCATTGCAGCCAAGAGTCCCATGCCAGGCAGCTCAGTAATGGCTGCGAGTTCATTACCATCGTGTCATTGTTGGCACACCACTTCAAGTACTACTCTGGGGTTTCGAGGGGCACCGACAACTTTGGTGAAGATAAACCTGCAAGTGGAAATAGCCCCGTTACTGAAAATAATCCCATGAGTGAAAATTGTGGAAACTTGGTTTAGATGAGTTTGCACAATTTTCATTTGAAATGGCCTCTCTGTTAGTTCATGGAAAAAACTGAGGATTCATGACTTCAAAAAAGAGTAAATATATTTATCTGTAGATGAACGTAGTAATTTAAGTGCTAGGATTCATCCATAACAGCACCACATGCATCAAGGTTAGCTTTGGACTCTCCATTCAACAGTTTATCATAAGGTGAGTCTGGCTGGTTATGTGTGTGTGTGTGACAGGCTTACTTGAATGGCTGTGTTATTTATTGCTTATATATCTTTCATGATCAGGGTCATGATCGGCGTTGAATGTTGATTAAAAGGCTCAGGCTGATGGCGCAATGATGATGCAGCGTGTCAGGACCATGATCGCCCTTGACTGATCTGCCCCCCCTGTCTGTGGGTGCTTTGTTTCTGACGTAGCGATCAGGCATAACTCCTGTAAAATATGCAATTATTATTTTTTGTATACATGCTGTTTGATTAACCATGAGAAATATATATGGTCTTCAACAGAGATTGTGGTTTCACTTTAACGACTTCATGGTGTAACTTTCCTTGTTGACATGCATCTTTTTGTGTTGGCAATATTTTCCCCATCGTTACGCACACCTTTGTGCATGGAGTTTTTAGCAGGACGTTGGCATCTTGGAAGTTGATAGAAGATGCCAAAATCTGGATGAGCAAGTTTGTGTTGTTGGAGCATCTCCAGCAGTCCCTCTTTCCTTACCCTCAATGAGAAAGAACTATCATATTAGAGATTTGGTAGCTCCAGCAGTTCACCAAACTCAATCCCAATGAGAAATTTTTTTCTCAGTCCCTCAAATAATAGCCTTCAACCCCTCAAATAAAGAGGAGAGCTCTCCTCCTCTAATACACTGTTTTTCTCATTGGGGATGAGATTTTCTCGTTCTGCTGGAGAGGAGACTATCAAAACTCCAAAACACTTTTTGTATCTCCCTCAATAACTAGTTTTTTGGATTTTTCTCCCCCAATAACTAATTTACCTATTTTTGTTTTCTTGCTCAAAGAAAGCAGAATCATATGTTCTGTGGAGTTGTAGAAGGATTTACGTGGCTACTGCACTTACAAGTCACCCACTTTGATTGATTGACAGACACTAGTTTTATGAGTTAGAAAAAAAATAGCTACAGTATATTCTTTTTTTTAGGGGAGCTCTGACTTTATTCAATCACCATACAGTATAAATATTCTAAGTAATTTCACAGGGGCCTGCTCTAACTCGAAAGTCAAAAGCTGATTTTTTCTTTTTAAGTCTTGATGAATGAAAGAGGCCCAGCCCAGCCCATCCGTTTTCCAGCCCACAAAGAATTGTTAGGTTAGAGAAGCCCGCTTACTTCCCCTCTGCAGTGCGGAAGGGAAAAATCCTGCGCGACGCGACGCGGCGGCCGCCGCCTCCATAGTTCCATTCCACCACCGCCGCCTCCATAGTTCCATTCCACCACCGCCGCTGCCGCGCCAGCGCCCTCTGCTAGGGTCAACCCCCGCTCTCTCCTCTGACTGCGGACTGCGGGGAGTACCAGCGGCCGCCACCGGGCAGGAGAAGCCCCCTCCCCAAGCAGAGGGGTGAGGATCAGTGCGTGCGCTCCTGGAGGAGGGCGTGGAAGAGCTGGGCAGCCGACAAGCAGGGGTTGGGGGAGGATGGTTTCGCTGTCGACTTGGTTCCGTTATGCCGCTCACAAGTTCGAGTACTCCATCTCTCTCTCGTGGAAGGTACTGCACCTATCCATCTATCCCCAATTCCCCATCCCTATGTTTCTTGTACATCCTACTCCCTCTCTCTAGATCCAAGCATGCTAGTAGCAGCACATGTTGCTCTGTAATTAATTGCCCCTATCTACCCTTGTGTCTGTACACTCGTCGATTCTATCACACTGTTCAATCCATTTATCTATCTGCCCTTGATCAGAACAGTGATGTACACTTTAGCTTAGAGCTAACTATTTGGATAGGTTGACTATAGGACAATTCATCAATCTAGTGACGGCGTGTTATGCGTGCAGCAGCCACAACTAAGAAATAGTAGCATTACATGGACTTCATTCCCTTACATTTCTACTTTGATTTACATTTTTTTTTCTTCGTTTGGCATCGTAATTTTATAACATTTTTTTTTCCTTCAACTCTTTTCTAACCCATGCATTTCTCTTCTCTGCGTCTGTATCCAAGCAGAAATATAATGTGGGCCAGATCAACAGTACGGAGCTAACTGATGCAATATGGAAAAACTTCTTCCAAGGCAAGCTCACCTATACACATTGGAACAAAGGGGGAGAAGCCATGGCTCCCATTGTATCTCCATGTGGAGGAACCCTCCTTGTCAGAAAGCTCGCAAATTTAAGTCCCACGTAAGCACTCATGACTCAATTTCCTTTCTCCTCTGCCCTCTGTTAGCTGCACTCTTCTTTTTTATGCTGCCAGTCACCTAACATGCTATTCCGTAGTCAGCAGCGTATGCCTGTGCCCAAGGTTTATATTGTGGCCCAAACTTAAATATCTGTGCCCATAGATCAAAAGTTGAATAACTGGGAACACTTTAGGTGAAAATTTATAAAATACTAGTTTATTCTGTAAATTCAATTGAAATGTTGAAAGTACAATTTTTAAATGTTTGCTCCTATACTTTTTATTTACATTTTACCAATCACATTTTTGTTTCTTTCCCGGCCATGTTATAGCATCTATGATTTACTGAACTTGTCTGCAATAAGTTGGATCCAATGAAATTTGACAGTGTCTGTGCCTCAATTGTTAACTATTCAAAGCCAAAGTTTTGTCTGTGCAAATTTATGTAGTGTTCTTCCTTGTTCTGGGATTTTACCTGAGATTTTCATTGGTATTGCTCAGTGCTCACCTTTAGTGTGCACACACAAGCAGGGTGACTTGATCTATATGATGTAGAGGTTCAAATACAGTAATTATGACACGGGTGCTTGCCCAATCTTCTCGTCTTAGGATCGTGGAGATCACTTGATCCATGTAACCTGGCGAATCGATGGCACGAACAGGCTACATCTGTTTGGACAACAGTCTGTGATAAAAAGAATCCATCCCAAGTATATGCTTGATCAATGTCTACTGAACCAGGCAAAGTAGACAAGCTGCTGCAATCACAAGGATGCCCAATAACACAAGAGGTAGAGAATTACTCCCAAGTCCCGATTTCTCAAGAGGGCAACTATGGAAAAGAACAAGAGCGCTTGCTTTTGTATCCTTCCTATTTGGGCTGGTTGGGTTCACTTAGCCCAGTCTTGTTTTGTGGGCCTAGTACAACTCACACCAAAATATGCACAATTCTTTCTGCACAATCCAAATGAGGGTCAGTCTTGCAAATTTGAATGTAGACTTGACAAGGTTTCCATCCATATACAATACTCATCTTGGAGCCTTGATTAGTACAGAATTCGTCCTGAAGTTCATGGACAAAATGTGGGCACCAAACCGTTCATTGCAACTTGTTCTGTGCATCTTTAGGCTTGATCTTCCTTTGCTTGTGCTCTGTATTCGTACCTGAGAACATGCAATAGCAATGTATTTCCATCTGAGTAAACAATTTGCAGTAAGGTCATTCTTTTTTTTTTTGACACCCTGTTTTGCAGTTTCCTTATTAGGGCTTGGGTCACTCTTCCCTCGAATGCTATCTTGTCTTGTTCAGCAAAGAATGCATGAGTGAAACTAAGGATGTCTTGTTTTGCAAAGAATTAAATCATAGTAAACTAATATTGTCTTGCCATGTCAATTCTTCTTAATCTGTTTCCTACTGCAAAAACTATTATTAAACTAACCCAGGAACCGCTTAGCCAATGTTTAATAATATTGCACAGCATGGTAAAGACTAAGCCTAAAACAGAAATAATCAACTAAGCAGCAAAGTTTGTTAATATCCATCTCATTAACTAGCTAGCTATATTACACAGCATGGTAAAGACTAAAGATGCCCCTAGCTACAATTCTTAATTAGATTCTTGTACCAGACAGCCCTTCAAACCGAACCTGATCACAGGTCAACAATGTGATTTTGAAATTTAGCCAACGTTTGTGTTGAAAAATAGAAAAATGTCATATTACTGGAAAATTAACTTAAGAGTACTTCTGTAAACAAAAGAAATGGTCTATAAACAGTTACAACTACTGGATTTTCTGTTATTCACTGCTCGGAGCTGTTGTTGATTTTGACGAACAATGCAATAGATTGGGTCAATGTTTTCAGGTCGTCTGGTCGAACCTGGTCGCCTGGGACGGACCAGGAGATTAATTGCGATTAGTCATCGACCAGGCCGATTAATCGACCCCGGTCGACCCTGGTCATCCATCTAGTCGTCCATTTATATCAGGACATATACCTATATATATACTAGATAGTATACACAATACAGCAAGCATCAAGACTGCATTAGTGTTTAGCTGGTGACTTTATTACTTGTGGAGTTGTTTTCTTCTCTTTTCTGCACTGTCTAGAGGTCCATATTCCCGCGTGCCTCCTATTCTATCTAACCCTAAGTCCCTAACAGGCCAAACTGCAAGCCCAGTAGCCCACATGTCCGTCCAGTTAAAACAGGCCCAAAAACAGAGTAACCAAACTGGTCGTCCATGTCCTGGTCAGACGACTAATCGCGATTTCTCATCGACTAATCGGGCGACCAACTTTGTGGTCGAGCTAATCGAGTCGGGCCTCCTCATCGAACACCAGGGGCGATAAGGACAAGTAATCGCGATTAATCACGATTAACCGGACGACTTGAAAACATTGGATTGGGTGATGGTTTTCTCACTGGTCGAGAAATGGGCTTTGGTGCAGATTTATGTAATGCCCACTTGCCCAGAGTACAATCTAGCTCAGGCCTAACACATACTTGATAAATCATGCATACACAGAAGCTCATTTGCATATTTGATAATCAACTAATGCAGTCAATGCATAATGGATTCCAAACTCTATAAGGCGTCAACATGAAGGAAAACAGGTTGGTGGGTTTGTAAACCCACTTCACCTGATAACCAAAGACCATTTGGCATCATCTATTGCTTGAGATGTTTTTAATACTGATGTGTATCAAATTATCTTCACAGACAAGTGTTTGTTGGGGACGTTGTCTTGTTAAAAGACCCAGAGAAATCTGATGATTTAATTATTCGACGACTGGCTGCCCTGGAAGGCTATGAGATGGTCTCTAATGATGAGAAGGATGAGCCGTTTGTACTTGAGAAAGACCAATGCTGGGTCCTGGCAGACAACCTAGCCCTCAAGCCAAAGGTATGTATATTATTGAGCTAACAACACTTGTAGCAGTAACATGTGTAGTTATGTTAGTTGGTGTTGTACTCGATTTTGTTGTGTACAATGGCGATATTGTCACGTACTCACTGTATATGCACGACTTGTATTTTGGGTTAATAAGTGCATTGCATTTCAACAAAGGCCTTTTTTGTTAAATTTTTTCATGAATGGTTGGCAACAGGAAGCTAGAGATAGCCGCTTGTTTGGACCTGTCCCAATGACTGACATCCTTGGCAGAGTGATATACTCTTTAAGAACGGCTGTTGATCATGGTCCAGTCGAGAACAGGTCTGTTCCTGCGCTACATTCATCTGTGCATCTCATCTCATTTAATACCTACAACGCGTGTGGGCTAAATGTTTGTTCCTACTGTCTGTGCAACAGCGGCATGGGCATGAAACAAGATGGCCCAGTACTGGCAGTGGAGCTTGATGTGGAAGAGATGGCAAAGAATAATAAGGCGTAGATACTTGATGTTTCTGTAACTCACCACCACAATGGATTTTGTTATTTATGATCTGTTGCTTCAAGTAGTAGGACTGCATTGGAATATTTTTCACGGTTTGCCTTTGGAGCAGTCAATAATGGTCTTGACAAATAATCCAGAGGCTGCTGGATCGTGATCAGATCACTCACAATTGTGTCAGTATCCAGTTCTATCCATTGTGTGATTGTGATGGCTGTGTTTAGGGTTTCTTATTTATTATTAAGTTGCCGTGAATTTTGTGTCTGCGTGTGTTCATGGAGCCACGGCCCACGGGTAAGCTGCTGCGTCTTTGTAGCATAGTTACTTGATAAACTGTCTAGATTGTTTAGGCCTGAAAGGAATGAGAACGCTAATATTATGATGAGATTGATTGCGATGATTGATCTGAAGTGAACATAGGATGGAAATGGCTGCAAATTGTACCCTGCCACACACCTGACAGCATAAAATTTCATCTAATCTGGGAATTGGAACAGGCTGGTCAGAAGCTTCTCAAGTCGTGGTTGAATGCATGAAGCATAGTTGCTGTGAAGTACCATTGGCCTGTTTGGCTGATGGTTTTTGTAGCTGAAAAATATTGATTCGGTTGATTTGTGCAAGATTGCTAGGCAGATCGAGTTCGGCTGCAGTGGTGAAACTAGAACAAACTAAAGGAAGATGCAACTGTCTTATGGGTGTATGGACTTAGGCCATAAATTGTGTATATATGTGTTAGAAAATTTGATCTTATCTCTGGATGTATACTTTACGGGGATGCGTCTGCATCCATAGCTACATATGTACCCTCTACCTTGACCAGTTGCCGGCTGGAATGCAGAATGGAAAGGATTGTTAGCATCATAAAAAAAACACAGATGATTATCTGCAAAACAACTCGAGAGAAATCCAGGGCACGCCATTTACAGACGCAATCTCTCTATGTCTCTCTCTACTTAAGTAGCCAGCGCCTCCATGTATATAATTAATTTCAGACGAAACAATCGTCTCGTTCGTTTCCCTTATCAGCCGTACTTCGGCTTATTCTCTCTCACAGAACACTATTGAATCAGCCAAAATCAGCCGTAAAAACGACCAGCCGAACAGCAATGATAGTACTCTCTGTAGGTGATAAGTCTCTCCGTAGATCTTTAGCTTCGACTGAATGCGGCTAGGGATGAAAGTTTCAAAATGGGATGACAAAAAGAATCAAGGAATCAGTGAACACCAAACAACAAGCCTCAGGCAGGCTCAGCCGCTCTGGTTCTGTCTTGAGATTCCTCAATGCAAGGCTGCTTCTTGTCAGCAGCGACATCACCGCTGGGCAGATCAAGTCCGGCTGGGATCTTGCCAGGGTAGTTGTAAGTGGGGCGATCTGAACCAAGCATACTGCATCATACATGGATCGAATAAAATCATTGTGATCAGAACTCTCGCAAAGTGTTCTCATTTCGTTTTAGCGATTCTATATAAAAGTTGGAAGTAAAACACAAGGGTGCGTGCTGTACTGACCTCCTGTCAACCAGTACCAAGGACCGGAGCTCGCAGTTTGCAAAGCTGCATATAAAACAACCAAGCCAAAGTCATATATGCCTCTGATGTGCATCGGGCGGGTAATTCATTAAATGAAACTAAAAACCTGCAGCTGCAGGTAAAATAATAAGATATAAATATCAAAGACACTTACTACTTGCTCACTTCTTGTCTTACGGTTGGATGGCACTCCTTGCTGTACATGCGTAAGGTATGGCATAGTAAACCGCTATGGGTGACGATGGCTATCTCCCTCTCTTCTCTTGTCCATAACCTGCAAGTAATTTAATTTGCATGTGTTCAATTCGAGATCCTAGAACAAGATGTTGATCATGCGACTACTCATAATACCAAATTAATGAGAAGTTGTTTCTTAATGACACATATATATAGGCAACACTAAAGCGCTCATAAAGTTGCATGGTGAGATATATATATTCACAGAAAAAGAAAAGAAAAGAATGAATGAAGTGATATTAGAGGGGGAAACCAAATTACCAGTCAATGAACTTCATACCCCTTTCTGTGAGCGACTCAAAGGTCTCTCTGACATCTGGTACCCAGAGAACATCTTCATCATTCTCTATCTGTAAATTGTAAAACACAGGGAGTGGATATATATCTTATAGCAGTGAACCACTAGAATTCTAGAAACTCGGAACACCACTGCAAATACAGAAGAGAAATCCAACAAACAGCTCATGGACTATGAGTAAGAGGTACTTGCCAGCGAAAAATCAATGGCAGGGAAGAGAGTACGGTACTCTGTTATGCTTCTCCTCCTGTCACAGGGATGGACACCCTGCATTTAACGGTAATGGTGATCAAACAAAGAGAACTTGGAACTACAGAACTCTGTTAACAACAAAGACCAATGCAACTGAGGCACTGGGTTATCATAACCTTGGTCAGCAAGATGCATGCGTGTATAACAAGTATATGTTCATATTGTACTAAGTGTGTTATTCAGAAGAAAAAAAAAAAGGGAAGTAGTAGGTACGTACCAAGCGCTCCCTGCAGGCCTCAACAGCAAGGAATGGTGGGCAGTTCAAACTTGAAACTGCCGGACGTCCACTGTCCGCAGCATGTTCCACCATCAGTGGAGGCACACTCACACCGTTACTGTAGCTTTGACCACCAAAGACTCCAACTGCAGTCTGCATAGTCCTTCAGAACAATAGGGAAATACAGTGAGGCCCCTTTAGTTATTTTGATCGTACAGCTGCAATGCACTGCACCCTCAATCAAAGTATATACTATGCTTCAACCAGGACTCCAGGAGTGAATTCATGTTGGGCTAGAGAGGGCACAACAAGCAGACGCAAGAATGCACTTGTAAATCTCATAATTTGACACCAACTTGTACAACCAGAAATGCAGAGTTTTGAGTTAACAACAATAACTCAATAAGGAAAGGGCCTGCACTTGTAGGGAAAACCAGGACTTATTGGTACCTTATAAGCTGAACATGCATGCATGCACAATTATATCAAACTCGCTAAACAAAAAACTGACATAAACAGCGGAGAGTCGGTTCAATGAAATTTGGTTGAATCGATCTAGCCTCCTTTTATAAGGAGAAGAGGTAGCTGATATTTTCGTCTTTTTTTTTCTAAGAAGAAGTAATAGACATAAAAATATTCCCAAGAGTGAAGGAACACCATTTCTGAAACATTAGCTAGGAAGGTTACTACAAGAGGATGCAGGACACAAGAAACGAGGAGACCATGCAAAGCTGTACTGTACCTCAATAGAGGAGAAGAAATAACCAGCTCAATCTTTTCCACAAGTCCAGATTTCTTCACATGCTCTCGTAGACGATCAACCTATATATTACACAAGTTTATTACATGGTGGTCGCTGACAAGCGATTTTTTTAATAATATATTGAAGTCTGAAGAGAAGGAGAAGAGAAGAGCAGAGCAGGAGAAGAGACAAGGAAGGAAGGTAGCTTTACTGTACCTGGCTCCATCCCAGAGGAGTGAGGCGAGCGTCGAAGAAGTCGGGTTTCATGTAGGCGCCGTGGTCCGTCTCGCCTTCCACGTTGTGGACACCCTGGGCATGCCTCACCTGCGTGCGTGGCCATCAGAGACATACATACAATACATACATGTAGGAGCTAGCTAAAGTTTGGTACTGTGAGATGATATGCATGCGAGGAGGAAGAAGCAGGGGAAGCTGCGGGTATGGAGGAGGAACCAGGTGTATGGTCTTGCATCGGTGCAGAGGGTAGATGGCGGCGGCGGCGGCGGCGGGCTCCATCTCCATTATATTAATCCGATTCGATTCGATGGACCCTGAAATTAAAACATGCATGCATATACATAGACATATACATGGGAGCGAGGGGAGGTTGAGGTTAGATGAGGATCCAATCCATATGGAAATGGAAGATCCAGTAGGTTGCGAGGATTCAAGAGAATTGATCGAGTCGGTTCATTCATGGAGTCAGAAAACAGGGAGGCACGCACCGTACCGATCGACGCAAGCGGCGGCGGCGGCGAGGCGAGGAGGAAGAGGATTTTGGTTGCAGCGAGCGACGAGGGACGGAGGGAGGCCACCTGCCCTGCCCTGACCCCTGACGGCTGACGGCTGACGCTGCTGATGGACCCTGGGTCCGGGAAGCATATGCTGGGAATGGAACCGGGCGGCGGGCGGGGCGAGGCCAAGGTCACAACTCACAAGGTGGTGGTAATTAATGGTAACTGCTCCTCCTCCTCGTGGTCGGGGGGGCCCGCCGGGGCTTGGGGATCTGCATGGGGACATGCTGGCTGTGCCCTGTTGTAGAACGAAGCCACTAGTCAAAAAAAAGAAAAAAAGAAAAAGCCAAAGCCAAAGCCAAATCTGTGTGCTCTGCTCTGCTGTCCATCGGATGGATCCTCCTCCATGGGCGGGGCTGAAGCGATGAGATTGCTTCCATTCCATTCCATGGGCTGGCTGGCTGTCCAGGACCGACCGGACTCGTCAATGGTCAGAGACAGACACCACGTCCACGTGGACTCCAACTCTCTCCATAGTCAAATACAAACAATTAGTAGTTGCTGCAATTACCACCATGCATGCATCATGTTCAGTCACGGCACGGCACCCAGCCGCACATCGGATGCAATTTTCGCCTTACCAGGGACAATCAATGTCTTCCTTGCCCTAACTTATGTATTATGTGTGTCTTCTTCTATCTAGTACAGTGCACTTTTAGAAGCCATCCCAGAATACAAGACGTTTTAGCAACGGACACAGAGATCAAGGTCAGTGATAAAAGACCTTAGTAGCCCTATAAACAATCATGAAGTTACTATTTAATTGAGGTGACATGCTCATTAATAAGCTCCTTTCTACTTCTTCCCACTCGCAGCAACTACGAGTACTTTTGCATAAACAAATCATTCACTACATCAATTTTTTATGTTTTCTCATGCACTCCCCCACTCAGCTGCATTTGTCACAGACAACATAAAGCATTGCACGCCGAAACACCGGCTCATACACTTGCCAAAACAAAAAGAAATTCAAACAACAGCTCCGACCGCTATTTTTTAGCAAAGACGTCATTTTTGTAATTCAGGGGCCCATAAAGGCTAACGGCCACAGCTTTGCCAACATCACTTTGACCATTCCCCATCCATGGCCATACTAGACTTGAACGCACCACCACCAGAGAGAGAAGAGGAGTTGCCTGATCTGAACAAGGAACCTGCACAAGAAGAAGAAGATGCTCTCTTACCGGGTGTAGTGCGTGCATGTGAAGGTGGGCAACCAGATATTTTACCTCGGTTTTTTCATCAAGCAGTGGGTCAGAATGTCCAAGTCCATGGAGGGGCCACCAGTACAGGACATCACTTTAGCCTCAATCTTCATGAAACTGATGAACAAGTATTTCATCAAGGTAAGCGCATCGACTGTTTCAAAAGATTACTGTACTGTTTCTATTTCTCTCTCTACTGTCTTCTAAGATCTGTGTGCTGCCTTCATTGTCTAGAAAAAAAGTGTCATAGTTCTAAATTTCTGTCTCTCCCCTCTCCTAAAATTACTGTGTGCTGCTTTCATTTTTGTCCTAACATGAGTGTACTATTGGCACTTCATTTTTTTTTCCTATAACACACAGATTCTGATTGCTGAATCAAAGTAACATATGTCATTTTATACTAGGAATAGTCCAAGCACAGGTTCATTATTCAAGTACCATGCGACATTTTAAAGTGTTTATGTTTCTCACCTAAAACTCTTGTGCAGCAGATCAAAATTGTTCCCAACCCTTTGTTTTGAATGGTCGTCATCAGTATGGAGAACAAGAAAGCCAACCCTTTGTTTTGAATGGTCGTCATCAGTATGGAGAACAAGAAAGCCTGCTAAGAGGAGAACAAGAAAACCTACTGAGAGGTGATTATTTCAATTAGTATGGACGCTTCTTACTAACAAAATTTGTACATGAAAAGATTTATAAATTTAAATGACCCGCAAGCAATATAGGCATCCAATAATAAGTTTAGGGTAGTATTGTATTTCTGCAACACATGTGAGCTAAAAAAATTCTGCAATATTTGTACTAATCAGTTATATTTTTATCCAGGTCAATATAGGCCATTTGATTTAAATGATCATCAACATGAAGGAGAACTTGCCCATCAATTTGATTTAAATGATCATTATCATGATACACAACATCAAAACCTGCATCCAGGTGAATAATTATATCAGTAACCATGCATCAAAAAACTATTAATGTATGCACTGACAATATTGAGGAAATATATACATTTTTCTGTAGACGGTGTCATAGCCTTCCATGATGAACAAGATGCCTTGGAGGATCTCATAGAGGAGTTTGTCGTATACTCTAATGTTGTTGATGTCGCCTTTGATCAAGAGTTGTCGGACTCAGATGGTGGAGAGGATCAGCAAACACATGATGACGAAGAGGATGAGCAACCACATAATGATGAAGAGGATGAGCAACCGCATCATGATGAGGCTCGATATAGGATGAAGGAACTAACAGATACTCAAAGACGAGCCATATTTGATGATTTGCTTCGGAGAAGTAACAATGACACATTACAAAGAAACAATACAGCTATTATTGCAGCGAAGTACAATGTCCGTATACGTACAGTCCAACGCGTATGGCAGAGAGCAAAAAAATGTTGGGCACAGGGCATACCAATAAATGTTAATGGTTTGAAGCCTACGAATTGTGGCCGTAAAAAAATTCAAGTTGACCTCTCTGCAGTTCCAGAAATTCCCTTAAACAGAAGGGGTACTATAAGGTCACTAGCAAATGCTCTAGGTGTCAAGAAAAGCACTCTACATAGGTCATTCAAAGAAGGATTGCTACGTCGACACTCTAGCTCACTGAAGCCATATTTGAAGGAAGAAAATAAAAAGACTAGGTTGTAGTGGTGTCTCTCAATGCTAGACCCAAGTACACTGCCAAATAATCCCAAGTTTAGGGACATGAAAAATATTATCCACACAGATGAGAAATGGTTCAATGGGACAAGGAAGACTAAGACTATGTACATGCATCCAGACGAAGAAGACCCACATAGGACAGTGCAAAACAAGAATAGAATTCACAAAGTCATGTTTTATTCTGGTGTTACACAACCTAGGTTTGATGCTGAAGGGAGATGTTATTTTGATGGCAAGTTAGGCGTATGGCCTTTTGTCCGTGAGGTACCAATCTTTGTCAAATTATATTCTTGTTTTGGTCCATTAAATTTAGTATTCTATTACTTGTCATACTAATCTTTATAATTTCAGGAACAAGCACGAAGAAGAAGTGACAATAGACCGAGAGGCACACCTATCACAAAGACAATGAAGGTTGACAGACAAACAATGAGATCTTATATGATCACAAAACTTCTACCAGCTATAAAAGGTCGTTGGCCTCGAGAAGATGCCCATGAGACAATTTGATACAACAAGACAATGCTCCTTCTCATGTACGCGTTGATGATGCACATTTTGCTGCAGCAGTTGCCCATACCGGCCTTGATATACGCCTAGTGAACCAACCTGCGAATTCACATGATATGAATTGTCTAGACCTTGGTTTCTTTGCTTCTCTTCGGTCTTTGACAGATAGAACGACATCTAGAAACATGGATGAGCTCATCGCGAATGTGGACAATGAGTATCGAAACTACAACCCTTTCATTCTAAATAGGATATTTCTCATGCTGCAAGGATGCATGATTGAAGTTATGAAAGATAATGGAGGGAATAAGTACAAGATCCCCCACATGAATAAGGAGAGGCTGGAGGTAGTAGGCATGCTTCCAAAATCTCTTAATTGTGACAGGGAGATAGTTCAGAAGGCAATTGAGTTGTTGAACAACTAATGGAATTGGTTGTCTAGCATTTGAGTTATGCAGCAACTAAGGGAGTTGTGTGTCTAGCTTTTGAGTTGTGCAACAACTATGGGAGTTGTTTCTCTACCTTTTAAGTTATGCGGCAACTAAGGGATATGCTTATGTACCAGTTGTATATATGTTTATATAATAGTTGTATATGTAAATAAACAATGCTTTTGCCAAGGAAATCAGAAATACTTTGTCTTACAAATTTATTCAACTAGTACCATCTTCCCATTTACACTAGTACGAACTACTACATTATCCACAATTCATGCTCCTGTCCCATACATATACAAGGAAGGGCATGGTCAAAAGCAGAGAGCACTACATGCTCAGCATCAGTACCGTTTCATGAAACACTAGTTAGAACTACTACATTGTCCACAACTACAACATACACCTATCCAACAGTCATACAAGGAATGCATGGTCAATATAAGAGAGCACTACATGCTCAACATATAAGCAACAAAAGACAGGACAATATATTGTCGTCCATGGTCTTAGTTCTCCTTACCTCTTGCCTCAAACACATTGATTGGGGTGGCCTCATCATCTGTCTCTACATCAGAGAAGCTGGCCTTATGCTCCTTATCCTCTTTGGCACCATCCTTACAATTCTTTTCCTCGATGCTTGCAATCTGCCTTGTGCATGCGTTTTCGTCGCTGGTTGCAATCTGGCTTGTGCATGCCTTACCACTCTCCAACAGAATCTTGCGCCACTCACGGAACATGGTACTGCATAATTGGTAAACAAAAATGATCAAGTTATGGTGACAATCCAAAAAAAATACTAATGACAGCACATAACATGCACTTACCGCAAACGACCACGAGTTTTTGTGGCACCCTTTACCGCAGGCATATCCTGTGGTTCTGTTTCTGGCACAAACTCATCGTCCCCAGCAACAAAGGATGAAACTTGTTGGGGGCCTTCCTTATCCGAATCAGGAATCAACTCGAATCGATCTGCACCCCCTTCCTGAGTATCCTGAGCAAAATCCTGGCCTTCTATGGCGATGCAGTTGAGCTTCCTGTCCCACCAAGTTCCGCGGCGACGATCCCAGCCATGCATCGGTTTCAAGGACCGCAACACACCTCTCGATTGGATCCCCAAGGCGCGCCGCATCCGCAATCGACGGAGGAACTGACCACTCCCGTACAGGCCCCTACCGCCACTGTCTGCCATGGATCGAGCGCCACCGCTTGCCATCGACCGTTGCCGCCGCAGCAGCACCTGCAGCTGCGACGAGATGGGCGCCGCCTTTGCGCCTGGTTGTCCGCTCCGCGCCTAGCCGACACGCTGGACCTCCGCCCAGATCTGCGCCCACTGCCCCTCTCCGCTCTAGTGGCTGGTGTAGGATCGGCGGCAGGGAGAGGACCCCGCTGGCGCAGCCAGCAGCAGGGGAAAGGAACTCCCCGCCCGCCGCCCTTCTCTCGGACGGGAGAAGCACGACTGCCTCGGGAGGGACGGAGGGAAAGGATAAGTCTCCTCCTACCGGCTATTTTTTTTTTAATTTTTTCCATCGAAAAGTGGAGGACAGGGAAGTGATGGAACCACCGATGTTGTGTACTACTACTGTGTGTTATAGGTTGGGGCTCATCCTATAAGACCTAAAACGTCATCTAATTTGGTACATCTTTTAAATGCTCAAACGTCTAATATTTCTGGACAGAGGGAGTAGGCCTTTTTTACCCCACACACACACGGACTGTGGAAGAAGCTACTCATTTTAGTATAGTATTATACAATATAATATAATCCTCTACCGATTACCGCCGCTTGTCCGCTTCTTGGACAGGCTTATGTTTTCTCACCCCAACTTGCGACATTCGTCTGGTCAGTTTTACGGCTGATTACGGTTGTTTCAATAATGTTATGTGAGAGAGAATAAACCAAAGCACGGCTGATAAGCCGGCTAATAAGACAAACGAATAGGGCGAATAATGATGCCTAGCTAATTATGCTCACTGCGGCGGCAGTAATCAGTACTACGTCCATATTCTATAAACATACGGATTATATTAGGCTAGCCCAGCGCCCCAGCCGCAGTGACGACCCACACAACAGGGAGAACCGCCAAGCTATCTTGTTTGCTTCTCCAGTAATCGTCATTACATTAACAACACATGCATGCATTCATCACCACTTCGCCCACTGCCTCAACCCTCCTTTTTTTAATAAAAAAAAAATCAAACGTACAGTACAGGCTAGTACATGTCCCAGACAAAAAAAAATAACGGTACTATCTTATACGATCAACGGTATTAATAAAAAAAATACTCACAATCTAGTATCAACTTCTTATAGTGATATTATCTTCTTATATATACAAACAATCTCAATCACGGTCTAAACCAGTCATAAAACCATATGCAATGATGCATTTTGGTACCTCACGTTAGTCCTGCTGGCTCACTTCTATCACTACTACGTCTGAATACTAATGTATCAACGGAAAAATAGTAAAAATAAGCAAGCGATAATACAACGAACGAACTCATCCGTCAAATTTAATCTCCACAAACCAAAACCATACATCGATCGGTTTTATCACCGTCCATCCGAAACCATAATAGCGTGAACAAGAGTAGAGCAGTCCCTAGGTTTTATCATGTATCACCTGGTGAAATCTCCTTCTAAAATAAAAATAAATGTACACCCGGTGAATGCAGGTGATCCAGTTTTATTACCATAAATAGATGATCCTAGTCCAATACCCTGAGTCTCAATATAGGCTGAGACAACAGAGCAGGCATGCTAATACATTGCTGCGTAATTCATCCCGATTAACAAAATGGTATGTGTAAGCCCTATCTGTAGATGTCCTTTTTTTAGCTTGTCCTCTTCAAAGCAAGCTTCGTAAAGGTCAGAATGGCTTGATAATCAAGTCATATATCAATGCTTTTGAGGTTGCCTCAGTTCTTCTGAGCTTCCTCAAGGTGCTTCTCATCTGCAATATCACTAGGCAGATCTAGTCCGGCTGGAATCTTGCCAGGGTAGTTGAATCTTGGGGAATATGATCCAAGCATGCTGCATCGTGGAAAATATTATTATTAGGATAGCAAAATAAGGCCAAACTACATATATATTGGCAAAATAATCACAAATAAAAGCAGTGCACGCCATATCCACAAATGAGGTGCCAAAACTGACCTTCTGTCAACCAACACCATCGACCGTAGCTCGCAGTTTGCAAAGCTGCAGAACAACTGAAAGTTAGCGACACAGCCTTCTACTACATCTAAACATGGCTAAGCATTTTAAGCTGTAGTGCAAGGACCCCTACAGTGAGGCACAGAGAAAAGAAACAGGGAACTAAAAGGTTAACCTATTGGACATATTAGAATGTAACGACCAATAAGAACCTTTGGATATACTAATATGATATTAGTACTATATCTATGTCGCTTTGAACATTGCCACTGGTGTGAATGTGTGATAGTGAGTTACTTAACAGCTACCAAGGAAATAAGAAGTCACACTTACTGCTTGCTAACTTCGTCTCTTATGGTTGGATGGCACTCCTTGCTGTACATGTTTAAGGTGTGAAACAAGAAACCACTGTGACTGACGATAGCTATCTCTTTCTCTTCTCTTGTCCACAACCTGAAAGTATGTTCAAACAATGGGCAAATGAATCCAGCTATAATGATGGAAGTAACTAGTGCACTCAGGGGCCAAGCTAAACTGCCTTTACAGGCCCTGGCCTACATGCAATAGGTTCTGCTATTTCCTGCATTAGAGCCCAACTCTGAAAGTTCATCCTTACATGGAAACTAGCACAAAATAATTAGTACAAAGCATAGTGGAAGCAGCCTCAAGCAGCAGTATATCCACTCCAATAAATTCAACACTCACATCAGTCTTAACTAGTGTAAACATTGTCTATTTATGAGATAGGCATAAACTTATATGAAGATGCCAGGCTATAACTTGAAAGCGAAGATGAAAAAAAAACATTCCACGAAAAGAAAACAATTCGACTTATTCCTAACCAAGATGTTCGTGACCAAAATGCTAAGCATGCCATCACTGAATGCCACAAGAGTGAACAAATTGTTTCTTTGATGTTTTTTCCCATAACAGACGAACTGAATTTCATTATTGATAAGCAACGAAATTAAAGAGGTTTCATGCCATCTGACAAGTTTGAGAGCCAAAAACCAATTATTGCCCTCCAAACTGAGCACACAGGGTTCAGCCAGAGAGGCAACCGAAACAGCAGACACCTACACTACACCACAACCAGAATGAAAAGCCAAGGTTATAACAATGCTACAACTAATACCACATCGACCTATTACATGCAAAACACAAGTGTGTATTCATAGAAAAGCTTAAACACATTGTTTTTTTTATGTAACATGCAAAACACAAGTAATATCGGACAGGTTGTTTCATGGTCATATACTCATAGAAAAGAGATCTTAGAAAAGAAATTTACCAGTCCATGAACTTCATACCCCTCAATGCGACAGCCTCATTTGTTTCTCTCACATCTGGTTCCCAAAGAACATCTTCATCATTCTCTATCTATAAATAAACAAATACATATATCTGAATGATACACTATTGGAAGTTGGAAACAACAGAAGAAATGCAATGCCCAAGAAATGGCTCATGAATGGACAATAGGAGACTTGCCAATGAAAAATCAATGGCAGGAAAGAGAGGCCGGTATTCTGTTATGCTCCTCCTCTTGTCACAGGGATGGACACCCTGATTTAACAGAAATCAAACAAAACATGAAATGGTACAATAGTGTATCGAAAAAAATCATAAATAAATTACTAAAGTGAAGAAACTAACAGCAACAAAGCAAAGCATTTATGCTGTAACAAAACAATGTGGATGAATTGCTAACTAAAAGTATACAACAACATCATAACCAGGTCAAGGTTCACGTGTGTTCTTAACAAAGCAAAGCAATTACCAAGTGCTCTCTGCAGGTTTCAACTGCAATAAATGGGGGGCAGTTTAAACTTGAAACTGCCGGACGTCCACTGTGTCCAGCATTTTCAACCATTAGTTGAGGTGCATTTACACCATCAGTATACTTTTCGCCACCAAAGACCCCAACTGCAGTTTGCATAGTCCTGTCAAATTCAAGTGAAATACGATGAAGGTTATTCAGTAATCCATACAACTGCAATATAACCTCACAGCATATATGCCCCCGACTGGAGGTCTGATAACTGAAAATATATAACGGATAGCAGATTGAGTAAGTATTGACATGAAATGGGAACAAAATTATGCAATTTAACTGTGCAATACTCCATCTGTCCATCAGTCTAGATCGTCTTAGCCTTTGGCACCATGACCAAGAAGCACCAAAGCATCGCCTATTTGCATTTAATGGACGTGCTCCTCTTAATGCCTTGGCGTCCAATTCGTTTCCCAAGTAACCACACACTCACGTCGGAGAAAACGACGTTACCAGGCCTCTAATCACAGGTTCACATAAGGCCAATACGACCACACATGCAAATGGAAGGAGATAACAGATTGAACGGAAGGATAACGATGCATTCAATTGGACTGTCGTTCGAGGGGGCAGGAGTGCAGGAAACAAAGTAGAAACGGGAGAGCGGTGCTTAGATGATTTAGACTTACGGAAAAGCAAATTTTGCTAAGAGGATCTAGATTAATGGATGGAGGGAGTAATATAGTAACCAGATCCTAGATACAAGAGACACACAAACCAAGCAGCAGGATTATACAGACATGTTGCTTTATTTCATTATCTGCATTCCATATGCACATATACTAATTGAAGTTTTCAAACTATTCTCATGAACAGTTGTTTACATAATTTTATCTGTATAGTAGTCAAGCACGCAAACCAGGCAGCAGGGTTATACTGACATGTTGCTTGATGCATAGGCATTCCATATGCACATATAATGATCAAACTACTGAAATTGTTTTCATAGTTTCTGTTCATAAATAAACAAATGAAATCCAAAACGCTAATGTTTACTAATTATACAAAATCCAACCTTGCACACAAGAATGCAAGTCCAAATCACAGAAGTTTACTTAGCCATTGGTCCTGGTCCTGGTGTGACACAGCACAGTTTTCACTCTATCCCAAAAGAGCCACGTTGAAATTGCTCTAGTTAAAATCATGTATCTGTATGCTAATGCCAATTGTGTGTAGCTTATTGTACAACTGTTTATTTCACTGAGGAACCCATGATCGACATACATGGCAAACAGGCCTAAGGCCTATGGCCTACAGGATATGGACAGATCTAAAGACCATCCAAATACCAAGCTCACTTCAAGAAAAAGGAAAATATATTAGAAAGAAGAACCTGGTCATTTGTTTTAAGCAAAGGTACAACTTATCTTAGGAGATGAGAAAATGAATACACAAAAGTTAGCAATGCCAAAACTAAAGAGAACTATTTCTCAAATCTCAAATACTAGGAAGACTACCAGAGGATCCATAATAATAAAAGCACACAGAAATATATTAAGACCAGAGTATACCTCAGTAAAGGGGAAGAAATAACCAATTCAATCTTCTTAGCGAGCCCACTTTTCTTCACGTGCTCACGCAGACCATCGACCTACAAATTGGAGGTAAGTCAACAATTCATGAATCTTGAAAATGTCATATGAAAATAATTGTGTGATGGCCCAGAAAAAACATCTCAATTCATCAACGCACAAGACCTTGCTCTCGTGAGTGTAAAAAAGATGTTATATACTTATATTTGTTGGAGATTTGGGAAGGGAAATAAATTCCATCAGAACTTGGTGTCCACAGCCTAGGCATTAGAAATGCATTATGTTGGTGCCAGCATACAGTTCATGGCATACAGGAGGTAATCCCTCTCTCTGTGCTTTGGCCTAGGAAATTAATAGAGAGGACAGCCAAGCATGATGGAAAACTTTAAACATAAACGTACAAATTTAATATCCGTATGACAATAACTTCCACAACTGCATTTTCTGAAAAGATAACTATCCAAATGCAGGTTTGTAAAAGAGGATACATGATTATAGATGACAGTGGTATATCATATATGAAGTGAGGTGAAAGTAGTTGGTAAAGTACCATTTTGTTTGTAACTAATTTGGGAAAGCAAATCAGTAAAGCATCTGAGATATGATGGTACTTTCAGATTTTGCACTTGAATTATTTTCCATGGTTAATCCATTTTGTCATTAATGGGTAATCTTTTGTGTGTTAATTTGAAAAGGATAAAATACAGAATAATCTCCGTGGCTAATTCTACATCTGTTACTGCTTAGCTAGCATTTGTTATTGGAGCAAGTGAAATTTGTTAGTAGAAGCACCGCTCTATTATGTGCAACTTCTTTTGTCAGTAGAAATTAACACCCTACGAGGAGTTACTATCTCACCACTTGAGAACTAGTTGATTCATTCATGGAAAAACGAAGAGCAGAATCTCACTTGGTTCCAACCCAGAGGAGTGAGCTGAGCATCGAACAGGTCATGTGACATGTAGGCGTTGAAGTCCTTGTCGCCCGCGACATTGTGAATGCCCTGGGCATGCCTGACCTGCACATTTCAAAGAGCAGCCATACATACATACATGCATACCAAACATTGTTTTTTCCCTGTTGTTGTATCCCTCCCTTGCTTGTTGTGCAATTCAGTAGCACGAATGAGAAAGTAGGAAGTACCAGGTAAATGGTCTTGCAGCGGTGCAGAGGGTACAGGGCAGTGCTGGCGCCGAGTTCCATTCCTGCACATGGGTTGGACAAATGGGAGTGTGAGGCAGAGGAGAGTGGTGGATTAGTGGCAGATAACCCCCACCCCCAAGTAGGAAATGGAAGATTAATAATAAATGGAGAGGAGAGAAAGGGGGGTGTTTACTACTACTACTACTAGATCCCAAGGGGCGAATGAGATGAGAGGACGACGAATCCTAATATCCTATCATCGACATCGGGTCATCATCAGTGACATCGCTGCTAAACCTGTGGAGGAGGGTGAGCAGCAGATGTGGTGGATGCCGTTGCCCGTTGCCGTGGGAAAGATGAGGGTCCCGGCCGGCCGGAGAAAGGCGAGAAAGGGAACGGACGGGAACGGCAGCGACTGATGCCATCCGCAGACTGCAGATCGCAATGCTACCTAGACTAACGGGATCCAGGGTGGGTGGGGGGATCCGCTCCATCCCAAGGAGGAGACGAACTGGATCCAGTGATTTAGAGGCCGGATTGTTGTTCTCGCTGTATATGAAATGGAAAAGGCGCGCACATGTCTCCTCCGGTTGATTCGAAGAGGAGAGGAGGAGGGGGATCGGAGGGAGGCGGGCGGGCCGGCGTACCTGAGGATGCGCAGCGAAGCGGAGGGACGAGACGGGATTTGGCGCGGCGGTCGGGAGGAGGAAGAGGAAGCCCGAGCCGGACCCTGATAGAGCAGGAGGAGGAAGACGGGGGAGCTCCTGCTGCTGGGCCTGGGACGACGACGGTGGTGGTGGTGGTACGGAGGTGCATGATGACACGGCTGCCGTAGATCATCGTGTGATATTTTTTATTATCACTTAATTAACTTTTGTGTATATTATTACTCCACGTGCGCTGTCTACGGAATTAGAATGGGACTTATTATGAAAATAAAATGCCCGGGAAGGGAAGGGAAGCAAAGCACGGAGCTCCTCTCCTCCCCTCGAATCAAATCCCAAGGAAAAAAAAAAGGCAAAATTTGCTAGAGGACACTACTAAAATGTGGTCTTTGCTGTAGACCATTAAAAAAAACTGGCTTGGCTAAAAGACACCAAAAATTATAGCTAATATGCCATAAGACACTAAACTCATTATTATATTCACTTTTAATAGACAGCCACCTGAAATGACGGATATACCCTTATCCTTTTGTGCCTTCTGAACGGGATTGGGAGTTCGTGATAAATACCAGGCAATCGGTGGCAAAATAACTGGAGGTAGCGTATTAAGAAATTTTTAGGTCTGAACTCCACGGTGCCTGAACATTCATCTATAGTTAATAGTCAGCCGGAGGTCGTCATCTCCCTTGCCGGCGGAGTACACAGATGGCTGCGGCGGCGCCCGCTTAATGCACGACAACGGCGGCGGCTGCTTCTTGACTGACGGCAGCAGCGCCCGCTTCCTGTAGGCTGTAGCAGCAAGCGGAGCAGCAGCGGTGCCAGCGTCAGGTCCCGGAGGTGGTCTTAGTAATGGAGTCTCAAAGATTGGTAGACATGTTCTTGTCGGTATTTCATTGCTAAACATGTTTTTTGTAACCGTTTTTTCTATGACCCGGATGATGGATGGAAATTCCGTTTTTCTATTTGAATGGGAAGGATATTTCTGTCCAGATTTATGTATTTTTGAAGGAATATGAGTTATAGTGTCTTTCAGCAAATCCATCCATATAGTTTTATAATGGTTCGTAGCAAAGACATCTTTTTTGGTGGCTTCTGACAAAAGCCATGATTTTATAGTGTTCACCAGCAAATTTTGCCAAAAAAAAAAAACTCTGCCGTCACACTCATCGTTTGCCAAGTCGTTTTAACATGAACATGTCTGTACAGGCGATACATGTATTCATATACTCTATCATCAACGTGGACTAATCATGACGAGAACATGTACTAATAAATATAAACACCGAAAAGGGACCATACATTATTCAAATAATTTCAAGCTTAATAGATCATGACTTTTAGAGAGAGAAAAAAACAAGTTGAAGATAGTTTTACATCTTTCTTGGAGCTAAACAAAATTTCTGTTGATGCTATAGATTTTAGGATTTTTAATTGCATAACTTTTAAGAAAAAGTATTTGAATATTTTTCAAATAAAAATTCCTATAAGTTCTTTTTTTTGAAAGTATATTTGACTCACTAGGTTATTAATATAGTTCGATTTATATCTCTCGTGACCGACAACTATCGAAACCATCTGAGGAGCAATTTGGGTTTTAAAAATAGAAAGTCAGAAGTATGTTATTTTCAATTGAGGATGGTAAATCAAAACTTTAATAGAAGTTTCGGAGGACAAAATGAGTTTTTCAAAAGGAAAATAACATACACTCTGAAAGATGGGCTGACCTAGCCAACATGGCGAAACACTCAAAAGTCAAAACAAAATAGCTTGATAGAGATTTGGGCTCCCTATGACCGAACTTGGTTGGGCCCAAAAGAAAGCTAGAAAACACAGCTTAGACTTTGTTCTCTTGAACTACTCTGCTAGTTTTAATTTATACAAACCAGCTATAACATAGTATTTTTCTCTCAAAAAAATAAGTCATATACAGAAGCCGCTTATAGCTCGAGCGAATAAAACGCAACTATGCAAGCAATAAAAGATCTAATGGATGATTGTCGCCATACCTCTTTAAACTAGATCCACCATATCTTGAAATACTCCCTCAATTTAATTTTTGATTAATTTCTATAATAGTTAATTTTATACACTAGTCTCTTATTTAATCAATACAAAGAGTAATGTATCTCTTATGTCTCTAAACCATTGTACAATCTTTAAACATAGCTTACACACATTGCATTATTTTTGGAGAAGTCCACGGGCATTCAAAGCATATTGTAATACAAATCGTCAATGTTGGGTTTAGGCCCAAAACAAGAGAGAAATGTTAAGCTACGGTTTTAGTTGCCCGTTTGGATCCCTTCATTTCGGAGGAATTGGAATTCACTCAATAAAATAGGCTATTTACCTTGGAATTTGACATTCCACCACTTTCCAAAGTTCACATGTAAGGCTATCTCAAATTCATAGGGTGAGATAGAGAAATGGATTCTATGGATCACCATACTATATTTCCACTTCACAACTTATAACACTCTCTTCAACTCACTCCCCTACGGTAGAAATGCGAAACATGAGTATCTCTCTTGTATAGACAACAATAACATACAAATATAATCCATATATAATCATATTAGCTTAATTAATATGTGTCTAAATTATGATTCTTAAAATGAATTCAATTCCAAACATCCAAACGGACCCTTAGTGAATTTGGCACAATCATTTCCTTGCCTTTGTCATGTGGGCATCATATCTGTGAAGCAGCCCACCAGCTTTCAGCCCGTTGGCAAGCTGAAAAAATCAGTCGAAAACCAAATCAAATGATTCTAAGTAATAACTTAGGCCGAATCAGCCCATCAGCTTGTTAAAAAACGAATTAGCCCGTTTTCTCCTAAATCGAATTAGTCCAACAAGGAAACTAAACTAAGAAAACTGGTTCCAGCTCAAACCATTGTCTGGTTTAGAGAAAACAATCCTTTTTCCAACTCTCCATCTTCTATCTTCAGATCCTTTAGCCGTAGGGACACCTGGCCCCACATCTTTTGCTAAAATAGGTTTGTATTCCCTATATTTTGCAATTATACATGTAAATGATGTTCATGGATCTAAAATCAATAAAATTTGACCCCATGGGTTTTCAATCCTAGATCAACCATTGCTCTCTTCAATAATATAGACGTTTTCGATAAGTGAGGATGTAATTATGATTAGACATGGCTAACCCAAAAGTCAATGCATTAGATGTCATTTTAGAAACCACATGGTAACCGGCGACAAGATGGGATCCACAATTCTAGCCTTCTAACTAGAGATAACTTGGCTAAGAGGAAGAAATTAGAGGATGTGAATTGTTTATTTTGTTTAGAAAAGGAATCTATTCATCATCTTTTTTTATTGTGTGGTAGCCAAATAATGTTGGAAAACTATCTCGACTATAGTTGATTATCAAGTAGGTGGAGATATTACTGAAGTAGGCAAATTCTAGTTGAGTAATAAAAAACATTGTATTTTGAACATGGTCACTTTTGTTGTTATTTGGTCTGTTTGGAAACTTAGAAATAATCCCTGTTTTTAGAGACTTGACTGGAGAAGCATGTGAAAGGATCAAGATGCCCAAGAGGGGGGTGAATTGGGCTTTTCTAAAACTTTAGCAAGAATTAAAACCTATTAAGCCCAATTAACCCCCTTGTGCCTAGAAGTGTGTTTCTCTCTATTCTACCGCACAAAAGACCAAGTCTATGCCACTCCTACTCTAGCAAAGCAATTCAATAGTGAATGAACAACAAGTATAATGTGGAATTGAATTGCTTGAAAGTAAATGCGTAAGTAAAGGAGTAGAGATGACGAGACGATCTTTTTGCCGAGGTATCGAGGTGTCGGCACACCCCCTAGTCCTCGTTGGAGCACCCGCGCAAGGGTATCGCTCCCCCTTGATCCGCACAAGGATCAAGTGCTCACTATGAGCTGATTCTTCGCCGCTCCGGCCCGGTGAATCGCTCACTACCGGTCACAAGCTTGCTTGGGTCATCCACAATGCCACCGGATGCTCTCCAAGCTTCACGATCACCACCAAGCCGTCTAGGTGATGCCGATCACCAAGAGTAACAAGCTAGAACTCTCACTTGACCAAGACAAGGACAAAGAGATGGATGAATGCACACTTGCTACTCAATTCTCACTAGGAGGTCACTAATTCTCTCAATTAGCAATTCACTCAACCTCACTAGGGCTCTTGCACTACCTCACACTCACAATGTGTCTCTCAGCAGATGGAAGTGGCAAGAACACTCTAATGGATGAGGAGGAGGAGTATAAATACTCCCCCAACCGGCCATCCAAAAGAGCACCGAACAGGGCTCACTGCGGGGGCATCGGACGCTCCGATGACCTCGACCAACGGTCGACTATACCATCTTGTCAGACCTGTTAAAGGCAGCGTCCGATGCCACCACATCGGACGCGTCTGATGTGGATTTACCCTCTTTGGAACCTCTCTGCATGGACATCGGACGCTGGCCCTCAGTGTCTGATGCCAGCGTCCGATGCAACCTCCAGTTCACGCACACATGAACAGTAGCACGGGCGCATCCAAAGTGAACACATCGGCGTGTCCGATGCCACGCACCAGACTAAACCCTAGTCTGAGTGAGCATCAGACGCGTCCAATGCCCACCAGGCCAGCGTCCGATGCCTTTTACAAGGGCAAAATCAACTCGGATCGCGACGCGGCCTTAACGACTTTTGATCCTCTCGACATAAGGCATCTCTCTGAGCTACCTAGGGCTATGAAATAACAAGTGTGCACCACACCTACCTCAATAGACTCATCTAGGTCAAGCTACTGATTTACACTCCCTTTATAGTACGGCCAAAGGAAAAACAAAGACCTAAGACTACCTAAGTGTCCTGCAACACCATATGACACTTAGCCTAGTCTACCACCGTCTTCGTCGTCCGTCCTTTGAAAACCAAAATGATATCCATCGCCAGGGGACATGAACTCCGTATGCCCGTATCGTCGCCATTACCGTGACCTAACTCAATCCTGTTTCTGCAAAACACACGTTAGTCACAGTAATCTTGTGTTTCATCCAATCACCGAAACCCACTAGGGGCCAAGATGCGTTCAATCTCCCCCTTTTTGGTGATTGATGACAACACGAGATCGAGTATAGATAGAAGAGGTTTTTAAATCATGACATGTATGAACTTGCAATGAATAAGAGAAAGTGATCAGGGGCAAGCTCATACATATCATGCCATCATCCTGCACTCAACAAGTTAGAGTGAATAGCAAGTGCAAGAGTAAAGAGCTCGAATACATAACAAGTGAGAATTAAGCACAAGTAATCGAGTGAAACGAAATGACATGTCATAAAATATATCATAGTGAGCACAACACATGTCATGAGATCCATAGCACAAGTATATAACAAAACATAGTGCCAAAAGATGCGATAAGTAAATAGCGTATGTGAACATAACATATCAAAAGAGCAAATCCCTCTCAAATCGCTCCCCCTATCGCTATACTCGGCCACTCTCCCCCTTTGGCATCAAGCGCCAAACTAAGCATCGGAGGGCGGAGGTGGTGCAGACGAGTCAGGTGCAGACGCGGGAGACCTCAGAGTGAACTCAAACTACTGTAAGAAGGCCTCGGAGTCTGAAGAAGAGTCGCCAGTAGCCTGTTGACCCTCTGGAGCTGGAAGCTGCGCTGAAGCAGTCCGGGTCGGCTCTGGCACTGACTGCTCTGCCTGCTCTGGCTCGGTCACTGTCTCAGTCGTGGTCTCAGTTTGTGTAGCTGTAGCCACCTGAGCCTCGGAGTGCGGAAGCTCGGGTATCGAAGATAGCTCAGGCTGCGTTGTAGTGGTAGTCTCAGACTGGACGGGCTCTGCCTGCTCAGAAGACGCTACTGAACTCGGAAGGGTCTCAGTAGTGGAGGTCACTGGAGCTGACGTCGTCTGAGCTGCACCGGGGAAGTCTGGCGTGGGCATCCCGGTGAGCTCGCTGAAGCTGGCCGAGAGGTCACGAGTCACAGACGTAGTCGTCGTGAAGAGAGACTTCGTCGGACAAGGCGTAAACCCAGTGCGCAGAGGACTGAAGACCGGGGCTCCTCCAAGCGGAGAGGTGAAGGTGGTGAACTGGGAGGAGCTCTGGCCAAAGGACTGCTGCTGCTGAAATGGAAGGACAGGGGGCTGCCACTGAAGCTAGTGCTGCTGCTGAGGTGGAGACGGCTGCCACTGCTGAAACTGAGGTGGTCCGCTCATGATGCGCTCCATGAAAGAAAGAGTCTGCTGCTGAAGCTGGAGCATCTGCTGCTGGAGTGCATCGGACCACTCCTGGGCCTGCTGCTGTGCAAGGTCCTGAGCCTGAGCCAACCGCTGCTACTCCTGGGCAAGCCTCTGAACATCCTGGGTCACAATCCTCTGCTGCTCCTCCATCCGAGACAGAATCGCAAGGAGTGCGGGTCGGAGGAAGTAGTACCAGACATCCCGGCCTGTGTGTCGTGAGCTCTAGGCTGAAAGTGGGGTGGGAGCTGGTAGTCCTCATCAGAGCTGTCGGTGGGGTGCTCTGCGACGTATGTGTCACCACCCTCTAGATCAGCTAACTCCTGCTCGGCGAGGGCCCTGACTTGGCCTCAATCCGTACCCGCGGGCTTGGCCCCGGGTTAGCTGTCACTGCCCAACTGCCAAGCTGTCACCGACGCTGACTCGCTGCATAGAATAGTGAGGAGATATATAAGAACATATATTCTAGAGACGAGAAATCCTATCGGAAGCAAAGCATAGTGGATAAGAGGAGATTTTGGCTTCGCTACCTGACGAACCGACGACATGACCCAAGCACGAGATGAGACACGACGTTCGGGCACCCACGAGTCGCATGGAGGGGTCTGCAAAAAGAATGGAGCGAAACAGGGTTCAGAAACCGGAGGAACGGTCGTTGGGACATTTCATCGAACACCCGGAGTGCATGGATTATGGAGAGGTGGAGGAAAGCTCACGATGGGGGTACTTGTCGTCGGGGAAGAGATCGCCGGAGAGAATAGGCTCGGGGGCGAGGCAGACGAGCTCCGGCAAGCAGTACCCGAACGTCGGCGAGCTGCTCCGGCGAGGGGGTGGGGCTCCGGCGAGTAGACTGGGGATGACGAGCGCTCGCGGTCGGGGAGGAGCGAGGGGGCGCGGGTGTAGCGGCTGGGACGAGCGGCGGGCAACCGGTGGCGAGGGCGCGGGTGGGTGGACGCGTCGGCCGGTGAGGTGTTAGGGTTTGGAGCTCGAGGCGGCGACGGATGAGTCACGGGCGACGCGTGAAGGAAGACGAAATGAAGATGATGATGTGTGGGACCCGTATGTCTGAGAAAAGAACTGACCGCTCCACTTAAAGGGGCATCAGACACGCCGATGAAAACCATCGGACGCTCCGATGCTCGTCCAGAGAGGTCTAAATCTGCCAAAATCTCAACGGACGCGTCCTTTGCCTTGGCATCGGGGGCACCGGACGCTCCGGTGAAGGGGCATCGGATGCTACCCTGACACTGTTTCAGCCGGAGCTGTCTACCGTGCAGGGCATCGGACGCTGGCAGCGTCCGATGCTGCATTTTGAGCAGTTTCGAAGATCTCTGTTGCGGCTCCCTCTCCCAACCAAGTTCCAACTCAAATAAGAAGCAAATAAACACCAGTTGGAACCTAGTATGAGCATCCTCGCATAAACCCTCAATTTTGTAAATATTTTGCCATAGGCTACATATCTTTTTTAGGTAAAGTAGGTGATAAATCCCGAGGAGGCAACATGTGGCCACCAAAACTAGGGGACTCAACCATTAGGAGCCTCAAATGCTCCCCCTAGCGGTGGACGAACACAACGGTTGCTCAAAGCTTAACCGAAAAGAAACGACAAAACAACACACATGCATATGCAATGCAATACGGAATTTGAATCTAGGTTGCTTGTCAAGTTTGCTCATGGGTAAGCTTCTTCACACGCTTTTTAGGGCGATTATCTTAACCACGTCTGACAAGCCTATGTGCATAGCATAATTTAAACAAGGCATATGATACAATGCGATGCAAAGACAACCCCCTTTCACCTTTTGACAAAGTTACTTAGATCAAGCACATTAAGCTCACTTCGCAATCTACAAAGAGTGTTTTCATCTAGGGGTTTTGTGAAGATATCCGCCAATTGATCTTCAGTTCTAACTCCCTCTAAGGATATGTCTTTCTTTAAAACATGGTCTCTAAGAAAGTGATGGCGAATATCTATGTGCTTTGTGCGAGAGTGTTGAACCGGGTTGTTAGCAAGCTTAACCGTGCTCTCATTGTCACACAACAAAGGTACCCTTTCTAGGACTACACCATAGTCTAAAAGGGTTTGTTTCATGTAAAGGATTTGTGCACAACAAGCACCCGCGACTTTGTATTCCGCCTCGGCGGTAGACAAGGCCACACTATTTTGCTTTTTCGAACTCCATGAAACTAGTGATCTTCCAAGCAAGTGGCACCCTCTGGATGTGCTTTTTCTATCTACTTTGCACCCCCGCGTAATCCGAATCAGAATACCCAACGAGTTGGAAGTTAGCTCCTTTGGGATACCAAAGGCCAATGCTTGGGGTGTGCTTTAGGTACCTAAGGATTCTCTTCACCGCTATGAGATGTGATTCCCTAGGATCGGCTTGAAAGCGAGCACACATGCACACACTAAACATGATGTCGGGCCTAGATGCGATCAAATATAACAAGCTACCAATCATAGAACGTTAGAGAGTTTGATCAACCGGGTTACCTCCCACATCTAGGTCGAGATGTCTGTTTGTTGGCATTGGAGTCTTGATAGGCTTGCAATCATCCATATTGAAGCGCTTGAGGAGGTCTTTTGTGTACTTCTCTTGAGATATGAAAGTCCCCTCCTTCAATTGCTTGACTCGGAAGTCTAGGAAGAATGTGAGCTCGCCAATCATGGACATTTCGAACTCCTTCGACATCAAGTCACCAAATTCCTTGCAATAGGCTTTATTTGTTGACCCGAAGATGATATCATCAACGTAGACTTGACAAATGAAGATCTCTCCATCAAGCTTCTTGGTGAATAGTGTGGTGTCGACCTTCCCAATGGTGAAGCCCTTCTCAATGAGGAAGTCTTGGAGGCGCTCCTACCATGCTCTTGGGGCTTGCTTAAGCCCATATAGCGCCTTGGACAACCTATAAACATGATTAGGATATCTAGGGTATACATGGCCAACGGGCCGGCCCGGCCCGCCCCGGCCCGGGCCCGACCAAGGCACGGCGGGCCGCCGGGCCGGGCCGAGGTCGGGCCTCGTGCCTCAGCGCCAGCCCAGGCTCGGGCCGGCCCGTAGGCCCGTCAGGCCCGCGAGGCCCACAACAGATTTTCCCTTTAAATATATATATTTTTATTTATTTATTCATTTTATATATAAATATATGTATATTTATATGTATTTATATATATATTTATATATTTATATACATTTATTTTTATAAATGTATATATATTTGTACATAAATATTTTTTTTGTATATATCGGGCCAGGCCGGGCCGGCCCGCCGTGCCCAGGGCAAGGCCCAGGCACGGCCCTAGGGGTCGGGCCGGGCCAGCCCGGGCCCGCCAGCAGCCGTGCCGGGCCGGGCGTGGGCCGGGCCAAAAGGCCGGGCCGTGGGCCGGGCTGGCCAAGTATAATCAAACCCGGGAGGTTGATCAACATAGACTAGTTCATTTATGAAGCCATTTAAAAATGCACTTTTCACATCCATTTGATATAATTTAATGTCATGATGTGATGCATATGCAAGGAGGATACGAATGGCTTCGAGTTTTGCAACCGGTGCAAAGGTCTCTCCAAAATCCAAACCTTCAACTTGAGAGAACCCCTTTGCCACTAGCCTTGCCTTGTTTCTAACAACCTTGACTTGATCATCTTGCTTGTTCCTAAACACCCATTTTGTTCCTATGACTCTTGCGCCTTTAGGTCGCTCTTCAAGTGTCCAAACTTGGTTGCGGGTGAACTTGTTTAGTTCTTCATGCATAGCATTCACCCAATCCGGATCACCTAGAGCTTCATCTACAATGGTAGGCTCAACAAGAGACACAAAGGAGTGATGTTCAATAAATAAAGCAAGTTTTTGAGATCGAGTCATTACACCCCTTGTTGGATTCCCTATGATGAGATCTTGAGGATGAGCTTGTAGTAGAGGAGTAGTTCTTTGATCAACCACTTGAGGGGCCGCTTGAGGAGCATCAACATCTTGAGCTTGTACCACCATTTGATCATGGGAGAAATGAGTATCTTCAAATGGTTCTCTCCCATTTTTGTCATCATCTAGTGGTACATTGGATGAGGATGGCTTGTCAATGACTTGCATATCATCATCATCATCTTTAGGCTTGATGGCTCCAACCAGCATGTTCTTCATAGCTTCCCTCAATGGTTCATCACCTACATCATCAAGATTTTCATGCTCTCCTTGAGAGCCATTAGATTCATCGAATTCCACATCATATGTTTCTTTTACCATTCTGGTGGCATGGTTGAATACTCGATATGCTTTAGACTTCAATGAGTAACCAACAAGAAAACCAATATCACATCAGCGTTGGAACTTCCCTAGGTGTTGGCGCTTCTTGTAGATGTAGCATTTGCACTCAAACACTCTAAAGAATGATATATCCGACTTCTTGTTGTTGAGTAGCTCATAGGGGGTTTTGCCAAGAAGACGATGGGGGAACAACCGATTTGATGCATAGCAAGCGGTGTTGATGGCTTCCGCCCAAAATCTTTCCGGTGTAGTGTACTCATCTAACATTGTCCTTGCTAGGGTGATTAGTGTCCGATTCTTCCTCTCAACTACCCCATTTTGTTATGGTGTGTAGGTTGCAGAGACTTTATTCTTGATCCCAACTTCATCACAATATTCCTCAATGTGGGTGTTGTCAAATTCTCTTCCATTATCATTTCTTATTTTCTTGATCTTCAGGTCAAACTCATTTTGGGCTCTCTTGGCAAACTTCTTGAATGAAGGGGTTGCTTCGGATTTGTCATGAAGAAAGAATACCCAAGTGTATCTAGAATAGTCATCAACAATCACTAGGCAATAGAGATTTCCGCCCAAGCTAGCATATGTTGTTGGCCCAAATAGATCCATGTGAAGTAGCTCTAACTCTCTTGATGTTGATACTGAAAGGATCAAGATGCCCAAGAGGGGGGGGGGTGAATTGGGCTTTTCTAAAACTTCTTGCAAGTATTAAAACCTATCAAGCCCCAATTAACCCACTAGTGCTTAGAAGTGTGTCTCACTAGCAACAACCGCACAAAAGACTATCATTAACGAAGCGTGAGTACATTTCATTTGCTCTTTCATTAGCATGCATATCAAAAGAATGAAGCTTTTGCATAACTAAATGATAGTCTTCCTCACACTCACTCTTGGTTCCCTCATGGAGCGCACAAATGTTATCCCATAGATCATGGGCATTTTTGTGGTTCCGGACACGGTTGAACACATCCTTGCAAATGCCTCTAAAAAGGATGTTTTTGGCTTTTGCATTCCATTTCTCATTTTCCTCATTAGGAGTAAGGCTTGTGCCTTCCTTGGGTTTGGCAAAACCGGTGATTGCGGCTTCGCGACATTTAACATCAACCGCTTCTAGGTACGACTCCATACGGATTTTCCAATATGGAAAGTCGTCTCCCTCGAACATGGGAGGTGGTCCATCACCTCCGGACATGTTAACTCTAGGCGGTTAAGCTAAATCTAGAGCACGAGGCTCCGATACCAATTGAAAGGATCAAGATGCCCAAGAGGGGGGTGAATTGGGCTTTTCTAAAAATTCTTGCAAGTATTAAAACCTATCAAGCCCCATTTAACCCCCTAGTGCCTAGAAGTGTGTCTCACTAGCAACAACCGCACCAAAGACTATCGTTAAACCAACTCTACTCTAGCATGGCAATTCAAATAAGGAAGAAAAACAAGTAAATTGCGGAATTGAATTGCTCAAATGTAAATGCGTAAGTAAAAGGAGTAGAGATGACATGACGATCTTTTTCCCGAGGTATCGAGGTGTCGGCACACCCCCTAGTCCTCGTTGGAGCACCCGCGCAAGGGTATCGCTCCCCCTTGATCCGCGCAAGGATCAAGAGCTCACTACGAGCTGATTCTTCGCCACTCCGGCCCGGTGAATCGCTCGCTACCGGTCACAACTTGACTTGGGTCATCCACAAAGCCTCCGGATGATCACCAAGCTCTTCGATCACCACCAAGCCGTCTAGGTGATGCCGATCACCAAGAGTAACAAGCTAGAACTCTCACTTGACCAAGACAAGGCCAAAGAGATGGATGGATGCACACTTGCTACTCAATTCTCACTAGGAGGTCACTAATTCTCTCAATTAGCAATTCACTCAACCTCACTAGGGCTCTTGCACAACCTCACACTCACAATGTGTCTCTCAGCAGATGGAAGTGGCAAGAACACTCTAATGGATGAGGAGGAGGGGTATAAATACTCCCCCAACCGGTCATCCAAAAGAGCACCAAACATGGCTCACTGCGGGGGCATCGGACGCGCCGATGACCTCAACCAACGGTCGACTGTACCCTCTTGTCAGACCTGTTAAAGGGACATCGGACGCTGGGCAGCGTCCGATGCCACCACATCGGACGCGTCCGATGTGGATTTACCCTCTCTGGAACCTCTCTGCATGGACATCGGACGCTGGCCCTCAGCATCCGATGCCAGCGTCCGATGCAACCGCCAGTTCACGCGCACATGAACAGTGGCATGGGCGCGTCCGATGTGAACACATCGGCGCATCCGATGCCACGCACCAGACTAAACCCTAGTCGGGGTGAGCATCGGACGCGTTCGATGCTCACCAGGCCAGCGTCCGATGCCCATTACAAGGGCAAAACCAACTCGGATCGTGACACGGCCTTAACGACTTTTGATCCTCTCGACATAAGGCATCTCTCTGAGCTACCTAGGGCTATGAAATAACAAGTGTGCACCACACCTACCTCAATAGACTCATCTAGGTTAAGCTACTGATTCACGCTCCCCTTTATAGTACAACCAAAGGAAAAACAAAAGACCTAAGACTACCTAAGTGTCCTCCAACACCATATGACACTTAGCCTAGTCTACCACTGTCTTCGACGTTCGTCCTTTGAAAACCGAAACGATATCCATCGCCAGGGGACATGAACTCCATATGTCTGTATCGTCGCTATTACCGTGACCTAACTCAATCTTGTTTCTGCAAAACATGTGACAGAACCGACCAATTTATACCAGATTAAGCACCGAATCCCCGCTTTCACAGAGATCACAGGTACTTAAGCTCGTACAAACCCGGTAGTCCAGAAATCTCGAAGGATTTCAATCATTCAACAATAGCCAAGATCGTAATAGATTAGCGTACATGTCCACGAGGTACATTCAGTTCGCACATAGTTCAAGTCACATCGGAGTTTAACAGTTATTATATACCATAGTTCGAAATTCGAAAGCGGAAGCAACATAGTTTTAAACATAAGTTCTCAGTTCACAATACGGTGCCATTGCCTGATCAGTCCACAAAAGCATCAGGAGAGGATAAGAGTTGACCATGCCCATGGTCTAGTCACCACCCTCGACGGGGTACAAACAGTTCTCGCAATAGCCGTAGAAGCCTTGCCCATCTGCAACAACAAGGGATAAAACCCTGAGTACGAGAAGGTACTCAGCTAGACTTACCCGTCATAAACCAGAAATAAATGACACCAAGGAGTATGCAAGGCTGTATCTGGGGTTGGCCATACTCACCTTTTGCATAAAAGCATTTTATTATTTAAATAATCATCATTAGAGCATTAGCAGTCAATTTTATGTAATCAACCTGATTAATTAGATTTGCACCTGATCTAGAGCAATCAATTGGCTAATTAATCAAGCAAGAGTGACTATTTCATCAATAGCCTTTCAGATTAAACTTCACAACAATCTTTAGTTCCATAAGTTACTATGGTAACACATGCCCAGTCAAGTTACTCACTAACCAGGAGCGATGGTGATTATAATCGATTCCTACCAGCTGGGGATAAAATATCGCACACTCGCCCGATCACACCTTGCCAGGCAGCCGTCGGCGTCCACTTCAGGAAATTCAAGAACACAACGCGCGGGACGGTCATGGGCCCTTCTACACCGGGGGTTATCTCAATGCCAGGTCGCTCAAACTATAACTGCCCACGGTCATGCCAGGTCAATCAAGCCCCACCTGTCCACGGACCATGCCAGGTTGCTCAGAATAGTTGCCCACGGTACATATAAGGCCTTGGGTGTTAGGCGTCAACATCTCCATCACCGGCTCGAATAGCCTTACTCGGCTTCACGGGAGGTACTCAGACCTACTCCGTTAAGTGATTGACGCGTTCAAAATGACTGAGGTGTGCCTTCGTCGGGTCCTGATCGACACAGACGGGAGACTACTAGCACACAGAACCCATGTCCTGCTGCTCCTACATCCCGCCCGGTCTCAAATTAATTATCACATGGTTATCTCCATGATACCACCAGGCTAGTCATGATCAGTATCCACCTATATGCGGGAGACAGGAAATCACCCGACTTTTACCGGTCTAAGCAGACTAAGCAGAAACGAGCCTAGACTTAACAGGGATATTAAGACAATAATTGTAGGTGGACAAGGATAAGTAATTAATGCAGCAACGGTGTCACTCAACTCGTATAACCTAATGCAGCAAACATATCGGGTGAACTTTGTAAATGGTAACTGCAAACCATAGGAGTGGGATGCTCCGGGGCTTGCCTCGTTCAAAGTCGGAGGGTCGATGATCGCGGCACTCAGGTAGGTCCTCGACGTCTCCTTCTTCGGTCCTCTCGTCCTGGGTCTCCTCCGGACACGGCTCCTCCGGTGGCGGGTTCTAGATCTCCACTAACGATCCTGTATCATGCATAACCCGAATAAGTAAAAATGAATGCACATGGGATGCATTGGGATGCAACATAGAACAAGATAACTCAAAAGATAAGCACATGTAATCTACTTCATTTTCTTCAACAAGGTAGTCAACATCATCCTATTATCACTTAACTACTTGCTACCAATTAATCATTTTGTTTAGCCTAGAATAGCAACCCATCCTAGATAGCTTCAGATAAATCCACAGAAATTACTGGAAGTTAACAACACATAATCTAGTCCTCTGTCCAAATTTCGCCATATTTGGACTTAAACTCTATCCTCTATGAAAAAGACAAATATTAACAGGAAAAGGTGCTTTGAACTACACACCCTAACAAAAAGTGTCAAACAACAAATTTCCCATTTTTCTACTGAACTTCTTAGCACAAGAGCAGTGAATAAAAATTCTCAGGTTCATATTCCTCATATTTTAATTACTACAAATTAAACAAGAAAACAACATTTCATCACTTTAATTGCTACTGCCAAAATACTTCACAGAACAACCTCATATTATATTTTTCCCAGAAACTATTCAATAATACAAACCTAACAAAATAAGAACCACATTTTTCTGAGCAATACACAATTTACTATGCATTTAACAAGATTTCAGCCTAAACATGAATTAAATATAACTACACATAAGTCTATCACAAACTGGACATATTATATTTTTCATGCATAGAACTCATCACCACAAACTTAACAAAACTTATTTCACCTTTTTAGCATTTACAGAACTCAAGATATGAATTAAACAAGCCATATAAGCATTTCTGAATCTATTTAAACAAAACCCTAAAAAACTCTTTACCCTAAACTGCTACACGTACCCAAACTACTGCACCCAAGACACTGACAGCCGGGACCCGAGCCACTGACTTGCGGGCCCCCGAGTCAAACCGGCCCCACCTGTAAGCCACACAGAAGCAGGGGAAGGGTTGACCGCGGCGGAGCACGCCGGCGGCGACCTTCCCGGCAAAACGGACACCACCGTTCTACTCCTCTCCTTCTTCCGCACCCGACGGTACCACTCACAGGCCTAGCGCATGCTCGGAGCAAGCTTCGCCGGCGAGAATGGCGTCCGCGGCGGCGGGAGCTCGCCACGCCGGCCATCTCCGGCCTTCCTGAAGCAAACCAACGGCCATCTCACACTCCCCAAACCCTAGCGAACCCTAATCGAAGCAAGGAAGCGAGGGTTGCCATGAGAAATGGCCGAGACCACGGCTCGTCGTCCATGGTGAACAGAGCCGACGGCGGACGGCGACGTACGGCCACTACCAAGCCCTAATCAGCCAAACCAACACCACCATCGTCTTCTACGGGTCAAGGCGACTCGCGAACACTAGCTAGGACAAACGGACCAGCTCGAGAAGAGGGTTGGCCACGGCGGACCGAGCTTTCCGGCCATGGCGGACACAGCGGACGGCGGCGTACCGCGGTCACCAAACTCTAATCGGACAAACCGTCACCTTCTACCTCTTCCACGAACCTCACTGACCCTCAAACGTGAGTTAGAGCGGAAGGATTCGCACGGAGGGAGGGCCGACCATGGCGGACCGAGCTCGGCAGTCATGGCGGCCATGGCGGGAACTCACCCCGCGACTTACCTAGGCGTTCCCGGCGAGCGCTAGCTAGAGCAGGCGATGCGGGAGGTGAAGGCGAGGCTGGCTGGGTGGTTGGGTTGGCGGTGAGGCGGCAGGACGGTGGCGAACGGCGGCGGTGCTCAGTGTTTCCCCCCTCTTTCGCCCGAGCAACGACGAGAGCAAGGAGGAGACAGAACGGAGGGAGTGGGCGGCTTCAGTCAGTGCGGGGGCGAGCTAGCGACTTGAGCTCGCCACGCCGCGCGCGAACGCTGGCTCGGCCGGCCGCGGCACGCCACGCGGTGGCCAAGTTCTGGCGCGGTCGGCCATGACCACGGCCGATTCAAACTAAATCGCCGGGTTCAGGCGCTGATGGCCGACTGATGGCCGGATTTTGGACGCGATTATCTCCTAATCCACTCGATGAAACGCTAAACCACTTGTTCCATTGAGTAGAGCTATGTGCCGACTACAACTTTGGTTACAAGATCAAGCTTTGGTTCGGCCTAGATTCCTCTCGAAAAAGCTCCAAAGATCACTAAGCAAAACTGTTTCGGCAGTTAGGACTTAGAAGAATTTTTCTAAGTCTAATCTCTCCATTTCTGCCTTGTGGGTCCTAAAACACCTTGTTAAACTCATTTTCATGAGTTGGCCCTAAAAAACTTTTTGCTCTACTCTAAATTCTACACACTTTTGATTAAGGGCCCACTGCCATGCAAAGCTTCTATCAAGGAGGTCTTAGTTAGTCAAACAAAAGGACTCCTAGGGCTCTATTAGGGCAACTAGGGTTAGTGACTTGGTTAGCCATAATGACCAACACAAACCTAGCTTCATTTTGACTGCTTAACAAGGTTCCACTATTTAGGAGACCCTAACACTCCAAGCACAAGTCAAACAAGCATCACACCAAGCATAACATTACAAGCCAACACATGGAATGCCACTTTACAAAAGAATGCAACATGTGATGATGATGCTTTATGCTTATGAGATGTCAAGTTATGCATCTAGGGTTGCTTAACACCAGGGGTGTTACAACCCTCCCCTCCTTAAAAGAATCTCGTCCCAAGATTTAAGTTACCGACCATTTCTTATAAAAGTGTGGGTACACCTCTTTTAGATAGTCTTCTGTTTCCCAAGTGGCATCCCGGTCATCTTGTTCACTCCAAGACACTTTATATTGCTTCACTATTCTTCCGCGAGTTACTCTTTCTTTTTCATCAAGTACCCGACACGGCTTCACTGAGTAGGTGAGATCGGATTGCAACTTGATATTGGCTGGCTGTACCTCTTCTTCTGGAACGCGAAGACATTTCTTTAATTGTGACACATGGAATACAGGGAATATAGCCTTCAAATGTTCAGGTAGCTGTAGCTGATACGCTACTTCTCCCCTCCTTTCCATAATCCTATATGGCCCCACAAATCTTGGCGCTAACTTCCTTTTTACGCCAAAGCGTCTGACACCTTTCATGGGTGACACTTTCAAATACACATAATCGCCTTTGTTAAATTCAAGCGGTTTCCTCCTCTTGTCTGCATAGCTCTTTTGTCGCGACTGCCTAACCGCTATATGTTGTTGAATTGTTCTAACTTGTTCTTCTGCTTCGTTAATGAAATCAATTCCATAGTATCGACGTTCTCCTGGTTCAATCCAATTTACCGGTGTCCTGCACCTTCTACCATAAAGAGCTTCAAAAGGTGCCATCTGTATGCTTTCTTGATAGCTATTGTTATATGCAAATTCAGCTAAAGGTAACCATTTTTCCCAAGATCCTTTTGCTGAAATCACACAAGCTCTTAACATGTCCTCCAAAACTTGATTCACTCTTTCAGTTTGTCCCGATGTTTGGGGATGATAGGCAGAGCTACGGATTAGCTTTGTGCCTAATTCCTTTTGCAATTTCCCCCAAAACGGTGCAGTAAACTGCGATCCACGATCCGAAACTATAACCTTGGGTATACCATGTAGTCGAACAATTTGATTGATATAAATCTCCGCATAGTCCGGTGCTCGATAACAGGTTTTAACTAGAATGAAATGAGCGGTCTTGGTAAGACGATCAACTATCACCCGAATTGAGTCATGTCCTTTTTTGGGTGGTTGGCAAACCGATGATGAAATCCATACCCACTTCTTCCCATTTCCACTCGCGTATTGGTAACGGTTGAAGTGTTCCGGCTGGCTTCAGGTGAATAGCTTTCACTCGACAACACGTGTCGCATCTGGCTACATATGCGGCAATCTCTTTCTTCATTTTGGTCCACCAAAACCTCGGACGCAAATCTTGATACATCTTAGTGCTTCCAGGATGAATAGATAACTTGGATAAATGAGCTTCATCCATGATTCGGTTTTTGAGTTCTCTATTCTTAGGCACTACTAAACGCTTGTCAAACCATAACACTCCTTTATCATCAACCCGAAAATGTTTTACTGGTTCAGTTGCGGTCTTCAGCCTTTCCTTGATATGATAAATTCCCTTGTCTGTTTTCTGCCCTTCAAGAATCTGATCAATTAGGGCGCCTTGCAGCTTGATATTGTGCAGAATTACAGGGTGTATGAGACTAAACTCGTCTTCTGGTTGTAACCTCAAATTATTGCAGTGTGATTTCCAGCTCAAAGCGTCGGCAACCATATTTGCCTTTCCTGGATGATAATGTATCTGCAGATTGTAATCCTTGATCAGTTCAAGCCATCTTCTTTGCCTCATATTCAATTCAGGTTGAGTAAAGATATACTTGAGACTCTTGTGATCGGTGTACATATTACAGACGTTACCAAGCAGATAATGTCTCCAGATTTTTAGAGCGTGCACCACATCGGCTAACTCTAAATCATGTGTAGGATAGTTTATTTCATGTTTCCTCAATTGGCGTGAAGCATAAGCAATCACTCTGCTTTCTTGCATAAGAACACAGCCTAAACCAACTTTGGATGCATCACAAAAGACATCAAAAGGCTTCTCGATATCTGGTTGAGCTAAGACAGGAGCAGTGGTCAATAGTTTCCGCAAGGTATGGAAAGATAATTCACACCCTTCTGTCCATTCAAACTTATGATCCTTCTGGAGCAAGCTTGTCATTGGTTTTGCAATCTTCGAAAAGTCGAGAATGAAACGACGATAGTATCCTGCTAATTCGAGAAAACTTCGAATTTCACCAACCGAAGTAGGAGCTTTCCAATCCATCACTTCTTGTACCTTACTGGGGTCCACAGAAATTCCTTTTTCTGACAGAATATGACCAAGAAATTACACTTGCTTCAACCAAAACTCACATTTGCTAAACTTAGCATAAAGTTTATGTTCTCGGAGCCTCGTCAGAACAACCCTCAAATGCTCCGCATGATCGTCCGGGTTCTCAGAGTATACTAGAATGTCATCAATGAACACCACTACAAACTTATCCAATTCCGGCATAAACACTGAATTCATCAAACTCATGAAGTATGCTGGGGCATTGGTCAATCCAAAAGACATGACAAGATACTCATATAATCCATATCTGGTTGAAAAAGCAGTCTTTGGGATACTTGTGGAATCTTAATCTGGTGGTAACCTGATCTCAAATCGATCTTGGAAAACACCTTAGCTCTAGATAACTGGTCAAACAGAATATCTATCCGTGGCAACGGATACTTGTTCTTGACAGTCACGGCATTGAGCGGCCGGTAATCCACACACATACGTAGTGACTTATCCTTCTTCTTGACAAACAACGCTGGGCAACCCCACTCGGATATACTAGGTTGAATGAATCCTTTGTCCAGAAGTTCCTTAATCTGAGTTTTAAGTTCAGCTAACTCGTTGGGCGGCATACGATAAGGTCTTCTAGAGATTGGTGCAGTTCCAGGTAACAACTCAATTGCAAATTCCACTGCCCGCTTGGGCGGTAATCCTGGCAATTCATCCGAAAAGACATCTGGGAAATCTCGGACGACTGGGATTTTTGACAGGTCTTCTATAGATAAAGTGCAAGATAAATCAACAAAGTCAGCACCTCAGGGAAGAGAGATGCGTAACTTGGAATTCGTCCTTCCATCAGATATGGTAAGAACCCTATTTGCAGTGTCTAACACCGCGTTCCACATACTCATCCAACTCATCCCTAGGACTACATCCATACTTAGTCCTGACAAAACTACTAGATTAGCTCCGAATTTGTGCCCTCCAATGTCGATGGTTGTATTACAAACCATCTGCCTAGATAACACGCTACTCCCCACGGAGCTTACGCGAAACCCATAATCCATTTCAGACACCTCTTGATTATGTTTCTGTGCAAATGCTTTGCTCATGAATGAATGTGATGAACCAGTATCAAATAAAACAACTGCAGGATGATGGTTAACAAGACACATACCGGCAGTCACGGGCTCTCTGACACGAGCTTCTTTAGCATTCATGTTGTGCAAACGTGCGGGGTAGTTAGCTTGTTGCTTCTTTGGGTGAGGGCAATATCTTGCGAAGTGTCCCTCTTGGTTGCAATTGTAACAGGGTCCCCGAACCCAAGGTTTTCCTCCTGTTGAACTGCCCTGACCTCCATGAGCTTGGACAGCAGCTATCTTGTATGGCTTTTGATTGCGCTGAGCTAACGGCTGACTTTTCTTTTGCGGCGGCCCGAAACGTGCCCCCGACGCTGGTGGTCGATACTGGGTACGTTGAGCTGGTGGTCCCCTAGGTTGAGATGGTCCTGAATCAAAAGTCCTCTTCCGGGCCTTACTTGCAGCATGCTTGTTATTGTGATTCTCTTGGATCAAACAATCACTGATAAAGTCATTGAAGACAGTATGAGACGAAGTACCCACAGACTTTCCCATCTTGGTGTTCAAACCTCTCTTGAAACTAGCAATCTTTTTAGCATCTGTGCTCATGAAGTCTGGAGCATAACGTGACAAAGAGTTAAACATGTGATGGTACTCGGTAACAAATCGAGTCCCCTGCGTTAAGCTCATGAACTCTGCCACTTTCATCTGAGTCAGGCCTGGCGGTATATAATGCCCTCGAACAGCTTCAGTGAACATCCTCCAGGTGACAGGAACGTTGGCAGGATAGGTGGGGCGGTGATGCCCCCACCAAATCCCGGCTGGCCCCTGCAGCTGGTGTGCAGCATATTCTGCCTTGAGCTCCTCTGTGAGCCTGAGCAAACAAAACTTTTGTTCCATGGTATGCAGCCATTCTTCTGCCTCTAAAGGTTCAGTAGCTTCCTTGAAGATGGGTGGCCTAGTATCCAAGAAATCCCTGAAAGAACTATACTGATTTGGCTCAGGACGCTGCTGACCGTGCGCCAAATTCTCACGCAGTAAAGCTTCAATATTGCGCTGACTTCCTAGGAATTGGGCGAAAAGCTGCTCGGGAGTGTCTGGTGGAGGAGGTGGTGGATTGCGGATGTCCCTGGGGTCCTCATTTCCACCACTACCGCCAGCTCCACTACGAGTTGTCGTCATCTGCATGTATTAATAGCAAGTGATCATTAGGCGGAGTTGCAATTACTGTAGAGAACAATAGATCATGCCAACTGAATTTATTCAGAAAACGAATTCGCCAAACAATCACAGAGGCATAATAAATTTCAATCCACATCGCAGCATCACATAATAAGATCGCTTAATACATAACATGCAAAAGCCAACACAAACATCCATAGTTTTGCCCATACATATGGGACTTTCCAAGGTCTCACACCACGTGCACATAAGATTTCACTACTCATGCTTACATCCAGCCCAACAAAAGCAAAAGATCGGGATTGCCAACATACATAAAAGATCACTAAGCTCTAAGCATACGATCTAGACTACTCTCTAGCGATATCACCATCGTCACCATCCTCACTAGACACATCTGATGAACCACTAGAAGAGCTACTCGGATCCGGGTCCTCCTGTGGAAAGATAGGATTCCTCTCATTCTCCCTGCGGTGGATCTCCTCGTGCAGACGGTCATTGTAGTCCCGCAGGTGGTGAAGTTGCAACTCTAGGTCTCCCACTCGCAACCTCAACAGCCTGTTCTCCTCTGAAGCGCGTATGCCCTCAAGACAAACACCTCGGAGCGACTCCTCAGTCTCCCTCATGATCAAGGCTAAGAAGGTAGCAGACTCCTGCTGAATGCTGAGCTGATGAGCGGTCTCCTGCTCTCTCTGAAGCGCATGGTCCCTCTCAACAGTCATGTGAGCTAGCTGTGTGGTGAGGAGGTCTATCTCTGTAGCATGCTCCTCCTGACTCCGGTGATGTGCAGCTATCTCCTTACTAAGAATATGGTCCAACTGATCATAGCTGCGGGATAGACATCCATAGGTAGCCATGAGTGCAGCCATAGCACTCCCGGCTGGTCCGGCACAATGCTCCCTCTCAAGCAAACTGGCCTCAAGAACGATGGCTCCTGGCTGATGCCACACTGACTGATAAGGATCTGCTGTCGGGAAGATGCTGGTTGTAGCCTGGGCAACCACTTCCGGATGGTCCTCCATAATATCCCGGAGAACGGTGTAAGCAACTCTGTTGGCTCCATCCCATGGGGTCCTCCCCTGCAACGCGAATACTCGACGGCACCCGACGTGATCCTGCTCATCATGGCTAGGCACGTCAACCTCCACCGTGTACATATGGTGATCCTCCAAAATCTGCACCCGCTGCCACTCGTACTGTGGCTCCTGGCCCTCCTGGTATCCCACCAAGTGCAATACCCTCCAAAGGATGGTAGGCATACCGAACTCATCTAAGAAGTCCTCCGATTCTTCGGTGGTCCATGGTCCCAACATGTAATTAGGCCTCTTGCCTCCGGTTGACTTACGAGCTATGCGCTTGGTACGGGCCATCTGTAAGAAGTTTATCCACATAGGTTTTCATTAGTTGGGAGCAACTTTTATTAAGAAAAATGGGACAGATAACATAAGGAAGGAAGTAAGATTAATGCAAAGTTTTATGATCATGATGCATGCACGTAACATACGTCCTCACTGTCTAACAATCTAACGGTTAGACCGTGGCATACACGTTCACTCATAGCGTTAACTAGACGTACTATACGTTCGCAAGTTAGCGTACCTGCAGAAAATCACTTCAGCCCTACCCACAGTATGAATATCATGCATTGCTGAAATTAAATCTAATACTAACTTAGGTGCACACCCAGTATACACGTAAGCAGTATATGCACCCATCAGAATAATATTACTCCCACAATTAAGTACCTTCACATATACTTGTGTGTAACAGGTATACATGCAGGCACCATTCAAGCACACCCCTAGATTGACGGTTGTCCAATCATGCTCTCACAACTCACTTATTACCTTGGCGTAGAGACAATTGATCCATACATTACTATTCTGAAGAATAGCACCCATACAATTTCACCCTTGCCGTATGGACGACAGAAACAACAGAATTTAAATATGATGCACGATCCTCCCAAGTTAGTACTTAAATAGCCACCTAAAAACCTACTGGGCATAAGGACTTGATCACTGGCACACCTAAATATTTATCAATAAGATTTTTCAAATCCTATTATAATTTATAAGTTTTAGCAAATAAAATTTTGATTTGAAAACACGATTTTTCAAATACACTCATGAACAGTAACGCCAACCATGCTCCGATGGCAGCTGTGACAGAACCGACCAATTTATACCAGATTAAGCACCGAATCCCCGCTTTCACAGAGATCACAGGTACTTAAGCTCGTACAAACCCGGTAGTCCAGAAATCTCGAAGGATTTCAATCATTCAACAATAGCCAAGATCGTAATAGATTAGCGTACATGTCCACGAGGTACATTCAGTTCGCACATAGTTCAAGTCACATCGGAGTTTAACAGTTATTATATACCATAGTTCGAAATTTGAAAGCGGAAGCAACATAGTTTTAAACATAAGTTCTCAGTTCACAATACGGTGCCATTGCCTGATCAGTCCACAAAAGCATCAGGAGAGGATAAGAGTTGACCATGCCCATGGTCTAGTCACCACCCTCGACGGGGTACAGACAGTTCTCGCAATAGCCGTAGAAGCATTGCCCATCTGCAACAACAAGGGATAAAACCCTGAGTACGAGAAGGTACTCAGCTAGACTTACCCGTCATAAACCAGAAATAAACGACACCAAGGAGTATGCAAGGCTGTATCTGGGGTTGGCCATACTCACCTTTTGCATAAAAGCATTTTATTATTTAAATAATCATCATTAGAGCATTAGCAGTCACTTTTATGTAATCAACCTGATTAATTAGATTTGCACCTGATCTAGAGCAATCACTTGGCTAATTAATCAAGCAAGAGTGACTATTTCATCAATAGCCTTTCAGATTAAACTTCACAACCATCTTTAGTTCCATAAGTTACTACGGTAACACATGCCCAGTCAAGTTACTCACTAACCAGGAGCGATGGTGATTATAATCGATTCCTACCAGCAGGGGATAAAATGTCGCACACTCGCCCGATCACACCTTGCCAGGCAGCCGTCGGTGACCACTTCAGGAAATTCGAGAACACAACGCGCGAGACGGTCATGGGCCCTTCTACACCGGGGGTTATCTCAATGCTAGGTCGCTCAAACTATAACTGCCCACGGTCATGCTAGGTCAATCAAGCCCCGCCTATCCACGGACCATGCCAGGTTGCTCAGAATAGTTGCCCACGGTACATATAAGGCCCTGGGTGTTAGGCGTCAACATCTCCATCACCGGCTCGAATAGCCTTACTCGGCTCCATGGGAGGTACTCAGACCTACTCCGTTAAGTGATTGACGCGTTCAAAATGACTGTGGTGTGCCTTCGTCGGGTCATGATCAGTATCCACCTATATGCGGGAGACAGGAAATCACCCGACTTTTACTGGTCTAAGCAGACTAAGCAGAAACGAGCCTAGACTTAACAGGGATATTAAGACAATAATTGTAGGTGGACAAGGATAAGTAATTAATGCAGCAACGGTGTCACTCAACTCGTATAACCTAATGCAGCAAACATATCGGGTGAACTTTGTAAATGGTAACTGCAAACCATAGGAGTGGGATGCTCCGGGGCTTGCCTCGTTCAAAGTCGGAGGGTCGATGATCACGACACTCAGGCAGGTCCTCGACGTCTCCTTCTTCGGTCCTCTAGTCCTGGGTCTCCTCCGGACAAGGCTCCTCCGGTGGCGGGTTCTGGATCTCCACTACCGATCCTGTATGATGCATAACCCGAATAAGTAAAAATGAATGCACATGGGATGCATTGGGATGCAACATAGAACAAGATAACTCAGGAGATAAGCACATGTCATCTACTTCATTTTCTTCAACAAGGTAGTCAACATCATCCTATTATCACTTAACTACTTGCTACCAATTAATCATTTTGTTTAGCCTAGAACAGCAACCCATCCTAGACAGCTTCAGATAAATCCACAGAAATTACTGGAAGTTAACAACACATAATCTAGTCCTCTGTCCAAATTTCACCCTATTTGGACTTAAACTCTATCCTCTATGAAAAAGACAAATATTAACAGGAAAAGGTGCTTTGAACTACACACCCTAACAAAAAGTGTCAAACAACAAATTTCCCATTTTTCTACTGAACTTCTTAGCACAAGAGCAGTGAATAAAAATTCTCAGGTTCATATTCTTCATATTTTAATTACTACAAATGAAACAAGAAAACAACATTTCATCACTTTAATTGCTACTGCCAAAATACTTCACTGAACAACCTCATATTATATTTTTCCCAGAAACTATTCAACAATACAAACCTAACAAAACAAGAACCACATTTTTCTGAGCAATACACAGTTTACTATGCATTTAACAAGATTTCAGCCTAAACATGAATTAAATATAACTACACATAAATCTATCACAAACTGGACATATTATATTTTTCATGTATAGAACTCATCACAACAAACTTAACAAAACTTATTTCACCTTTTTAGCATTTACAGAACTCAATATATGAATTAAACAAGCCACATAAGCATTTCTGAATCTATTTATACAAAACCCTGAAAAACTCTTTACCCTAAACTGCTACACCTACCCAAACTACTGCACCCAAGACACTGACAGCCGGGACCCGAGCCACTGACTTGCGGGCCCCCGAGTCAAATTAGCCCCACCTGTAAGCCACACAGAAGCAGGGGAAGGGTTGACCGCGGCGGAGCTCGCCGGCGGCGACCTTCCCGGCGAAACGGACACCACCGTTCTACTCCTCTCCTTCTTCCGCACCCAACGGTACCACTCACAGGCCTAGCGCATGCTCGGAGCAAGCTTCGCCGGCGAGAATGGCGGCCGCAGCGGCGGGAGCTCGCCACGCCGGCCATCTCAGGCCTTCCTGAAGCAAACCAACGGCCATCTCACACTCCCCAAACCCTAGCGAACCCTAATCGAAGCAAGGAAGTGAGGGTTGCCATGAGAAATGGCCGAGACCACGGCTCGTCGTCCATGGCGAACAGAGCCGACGGCGGACGGTGATGTACGACCACTACCAAGCCCTAATCAGCCAAACCAACACCACCATCGTCTTCTACGGGTCAAGGCGACTCGCGAACACTAGCTAGGACAAACAGACGAGCTCGAGAAGAGGGTTGGCCACGACGGACTGAGCTTGCCGGCCATGGCGGACACGGCGAACGACGGCGTACTGCGGTCACCAAACCCTAATCGGACAAACCGTCACCTTCTACCGCTTCCACGAACCTCACTGACCCTCAAACGTGAGTTAGAGCGGAAGGATTCGCACGGAGGGAGGGCCGACCACGGCGGACCGAGCTCGACGGTCATGGCGAGAACTCATCCCGCGGCTTACCTAGGCGTTCCCGGCGAGCGCTAGCTAGAGCAGGCGATGCAGGAGGTGAAGGCGAGGCTGGCTGGGTGGTTGGGTTGGCGGTGAGGCGGCGGGACGGTGGCGAACAGCGGCGGTGCTCGGTGTTTCCCCCCTCTTCTGCCCGGGCAACGGCGAGATCAAGGAGGAGACAGAACGGAGGGAGTGGGCGGCTTCGGTCAGTGCGGGGGCGAGCTGGCGACTTGAGCTCGCCACGCCGCGCGCGAACGCTGGCTCGGCCGGCCGCGGCACGCCACGTGGCGGCCAAGTTCTGGCGCGGTCGGCCACGACCACGGCCGATTCAAACTGAATCGCCGGGTTCAGGCGCTGATGGCCGACTGACGACCGGATTTTGGACGCGATTATCTCCTAATCCACTCGATGAAACGCTAAACCACTTGTTCCATTGAGTAGAGCTGTGTGCCGACTACAACTTTGGTTACAAGATCAAGCTTTGGTTCGACCTAGATTGCTCTCTAAAAAGCTCCAAAGATCACTAAGCAAAACTGTTTCGGCAGTTAGGACTTAGAAGAATTTTTCTAAGTCTAATCTCCCCCATTTCTGCCTTGTGGGTCCTAAAACACCTTGTTAAACTCATTTTCATGAGTTGGCCCTAAAAAACTTTTTGCTCTACTCTAAATTCTACACACTTTTGGTTAAGGGCCCACAACCATGCAAAGCTTCTATCAAGGAGGTCTTAGTTAGTCAAACAAAAGGACTCCTAGGGCTCTATTAGGGCAACTAGGGTTACTGACTTGGTTAGCCATAATGACCAACACAAACCTAGCTTCATTTTGACTCCTTAACAAGGTTCCGCTATTTAGGAGACCCTAACACTCCAAGCACAAGTCAAACAAGCATCACACCAAGCATAACATTACAAGCCAACACATGGAATGACACTTTACAAAAGAATGCAACATGTGATGATGATGCTTTATGCTTATGAGATGTCAAGTTATGCATTTAGGGTTGCTTAACACCAGGGGTGTTACAAAACACGCGTTAGTCACAGTAATCTTGTGTTTCATCCAATCACCGAAACCCACTAGGGGCCAAGATGCGTTCAATCTCCCCTTTTTGGTGATTGATGACAACACGAGATCGAGTATAGATAGAAGAGGTTTTTAAATCATGACATGTATGATCTTGCAAAGAATAAGAGAAAATGATTAGGGGCAAGCTCATGCATATCATGCCATCATCCTGCACTCAACAAGTTAGAGTGAATAGCAAGTGCAAGAGTAAAAGAGCTCGAATACATAACAAGTGAGAATTAAGCGCAAGTAATCGAGTGAAACGATATGACATGTCATATAATATATCATAGTGAGCACAACACATGTCATGAGATCCATAGCACAAGTATATAACAAAACATAGTACCAAAAGTTGCGATAAGTAAAGAGCGTATGTGAAACATAACACATCATAAGAATCAAAACTCTCTCACATCGCTCCCCCTATCGCTATACTCATCCACTCTCCCCCTTTGGCATCAAGCGCCAAACTAAGCGTCGGAGGGCGGAGGTGGTGCAGACGAGTCAGGTGCCGTCTCTGGAGTGCGCTAAGTAAACTCAAACTGCTGTAGAAACTCCTCAGAGTCGGAAGAAGAAGGCCCGGCAGACTGACCCTCAGTAGCTGGACGCGAAGGTGAAGCGGTTCGGGTCAGCTCTGCCTGCTCTGGCTGCTGAACCTGCTCGGTCTGCTCTGTAGGCTCTGTCACTGTCTCAGTCACAGTCACAGTCTGTGTAGTTGTAGCCGTCTGAGCCTCGGAGTGCGGAAGCTCTGGTATCGAAGATAGCTCAGGCTGCGCTATAGTAGTAGTCTCAGACTGGACGGGCTCTGCCTGCTTAGAAGACGCCACTGAACTCGGAAGGGTCTCAGTAGTGGACGTCACTGGAGCTGTCGTCGTCTGAGCTGAACCGGGAAAGTCTGGCGTGGGCATCCCGGTGAGCTCGCTGAAGCTGGCAGACAGGTCACGCATCACAGAAGTAGTCGTCGTGAACAGTGACTCTATTGGACGAGGTGTGAAGCCGGTGCGAAGCGGACTGAAGAGCGGGGCTCCTCCAGGCAGAGTGGTGAAGGTGGTGAGCTGGGAGGAGCTCTGGTCAAAAGACGGCTGCTGCTGCTGAAACAGTGGCGGCTGCTGAGGTAGGACAGGTGGCTGCCACTGAAGCTGCTGCTGTGGGGGAGGCTGCTACCACTGCCACTAGGGAGGTCCGCTCGCAAGACGCTCCATGAAGCTAAGTGTCTGCTGCTGAAGTGCCATCATCTGTCGCTGCAGGGCGCCTGAACGCTCCTGAGCCTGCTGCTGAGCCAGTGCCTGCTGCTGGGCCAAACGTTGCTGCTCCTAGGCTAACCTCTGGACGTCCTGAGTGACTGTCCTCTGCTGCTCCTCCATCTGTGCAAGAATAGCGAGAAGAGCTAGATCGGAGGAGGCAGTACCAGACGTCCCGGCCTGTGAATCGTGAGCTCTAGGCTGAAAGCGGGGCGGGAGCTGGTAGTCCTCGTTGGAGCTGTCGGTGGGGTCCTCTGCGACGTATGTGTCACCACCCTCTAACTCTGCTAGCTCCTGCTCGGCGAGGGCCCGGACTGTCTCGTCCTGCTCCTGAGCTGACTCGGGGACCTCTGGTCGCTGGCGTGAACTAGACGGTGCCTGCTGCTCCTGCTGCCTGCGGTCCCGACCGTGTCCCAACAACTGACTCATGTTATACTCAGGGAACACACTCGCGGAGCCAGTGAGAGACTGACTGGGGTGAGAACCAGTAGTGGCAGCTACCTTCCACAGAATATAGGAGATCCAATGGGCATAAGGTAGCTGCCTGCGGGCCTTGATGCCCTCTGCAACAGTATCTTCCATCTCACACAGAATCACGTCCCAGACGTCGAACTCCTGCTGCCTGACCATATATGCAAGTAACCACAGCTGAAGTCGCGAAAGTCCCTCGCGGAAACCAGCCCTAGGAAGCAAGGTCCGCCGAAGAACCTCGTTGAGGATCCGAGTCGTAGGGGTGAGATCCCTAGGAGCGCGACTCGAACCCTCGCCGAAGGGCTCTGTGAAGCATGAGCGAACCAAGTCTGTCGACGGCTGTGCACCACCGTGAGGGCGGCGGGGTGGCTCCGTCCTGTCGTAGCACAGGTTGTGGATCCGGGTCTATGAGGGTCTCAGTCCAAACCACTCCCGGATCTCTGAAGAGAACAGCCTGTAGTGCTCCCCCTCAAACGCAAACTCTATGGTCTCTCGGTCTGGGTGCACCCAAAGCGAAGCATAGAACTGAAAGACCTAGTCCTCAACATACGAGCCAGATCGCCCCAGAAGGTCTGCCAGACCAGGTAGATACGTGAGTATGGGACGGATCTGCTCTCCAGCTGCCGTGACAACTGCCTCTAGCGGACAGACTCGATGTGAACGCAAGCAGATACCAGCGTTCCTGTAGCCCTGATAGAAGTCCTCCTGCAGCACGGTATAGAAGGCTGGCCCTTCCTGCTGCTACCTCTCCCTCGGAAACCACTGCTCGACTGGGACAAGCCTGAGTGTCTAAATCTGAGAACAGGTAGCTGCCCGGAGGTCCAGTCGCGGGATCGGCGGGGGTGCACGCCTCGACGGAGCACGTGCTCCCCGCAGAGGGACGTCGGGCCGGGGTGGCACCGCTATCCTGCGACGGGTGGACCGGCGCCGTGGAACCTCCTCAGGGACCTCCTCCTCTGCCTCGGCCTCTGCCTCTGGGGCCTCTGCTGCCTCGGCCTCTACCGGGCCCTGCCATGAGCTCTCGGGCTCCACACCTGGAGACGTGAACGTCGTCCGGCGATCGACAGCCATAAGCGTGCCAGTCGGAGAGTGGTGGAACCGCTCTACCTCCTCAACTGCACGCCTCTGCTCTGGCGATAGCTGGTCCTCAATCTGTAAGCCACCACCACGGCCACCCTGCTCTGCACGCTCTGAGGCGGCTGCAACCTCTCGTGCCTGGTCTGCCTCCCTCTGCTCCCGAGTGCGCTTCCGGCGCGTGATCAACTTCCCCTTCCCGGGCCTCTGACCGGAAGGGGGGACGGGGAGGAGAGTCCCCTGGGCCACCACCGACGTTCTTGCAGCGCGGCATGGCTGACAAGAACGAGACTCACTATCACTAAAAGAAGCTCTGAACTGCTGGTTAAAGACCCACTGACACTGAACCTCTGCCGCTGTCACTCGCGAGGCTTGGCCTCGATCCTTACCCGCGGGCTTGGCCCTGGGTTAACTGACACTGCCAACTGACAACGGCACTGACACTGACTCGCTGCATAGAATAGATAGGAGATATATATGAATATATATTCTAGAGACGAGAGAAACTATGGAAGCAAAGCACGGAGATAAGAGATGGAATCGGCTTAGCTACCTAACGATCGATGAAACGACTGAGAATGAGATGAGACACTGATGTTTCAGCACCCACACGACACACCAAGGGGTCTGTAAAAAGAATGGAGCGAAGCGGGGTTCAAAACAAGGTGGAACGTTTATTTGAGCATTTCGTCGAACACCTTGAGGGCGAGGAAAGTGAAGATGGGGAGGAGATGCTCAAGTGGTGGATGGCCGACTGGGAGATCGAGTGCCAGAGACGAGGATGGGGTCGGAGACGGGGAAGACGGTCTCCGGTGAAGACGGGCGCTGCTCCGGCGAGGATACTCCAGCGAGGGTCGTCTGCGCCGCCGAGCGCGAAGGGACTGGTACGGCGGTGCGCGGGTGCAACGGCTGGGACGGGCGGCGGCGGTGGCACGACAATCGGCGGCGAGGGTGAGGGCGCGGGTGGGTGGGGACGCGGCGGCCGGCAAGCGGAGGTTAGGGTTAGGCGCTCGGGGCGGCGGCGGGGGTCAGGCTCAGGCGGTTGGGTGCGGGTGCGATGAGGAAGAAGGCGTTATGACGAGTGGGTCTGGATATTCAGTAGAAGAACGCATTGCGCCGCTTAAAGGGGTATAAGACGCGCCGATGTAAACACATCGGATGCTCCGATGCCTATCCAGAGAGCTCCAGAACGGCCAAAATCACATCAGACGCGTCCTATGCCTCGGCATCGGACGCTGGGCAGCGTCCGATGGGGCATCGGACGCTCCGTTGTGGACACAACGGACGCTGACAAATCACTGTTTCAGCCGGGGCTGCCTACAGTGCAGGCATCGGACGCTGGGCCAGCGTCCGATGCAGCATCTGATGCTGCATCCTGAGCAGTTTCAAAGATCTCCGTTGTGGCTCCCTCTCCCAACCAAGTTCCAACTCAAATAAGAGGCAAATAAACACCAGTTGGAACCTAGTACGAGCATCCTCGCATAAACCCTCAATTTTATAAATATTTTTGCCATAGGCTACATATCATTTTTAGGTAAAATAGGCAATAAATCCCGAGGAGACAACATGTGGCCACCAAAACTAGGGGTCTCAACCATTAGGAGCCTCAAATGCTCCCCTAGCGGTGGACGAACACAGTGGTTGCTCAAAGCTTAACCGAAAAGGAACGACAAAGCAACATACATGCATATGCAATGCAATACAGAATTTGAATCTAGGTTGCTTGTCAAGTTTGCTCATGGGTAAGCTTCTTCACACGCTTCTTAGGGCGGTTATCTTAACCACGTCTGACAAGCCTATGTGCATGGCATAATTTAAACATGGCATATGATACAATGCAATGCAAAGACAACCCCCTTTCACCTTTTGACAAAGTTACTTAGATCAAGCACATTAAGCTCACTTCGCAATCTACAAAGAGTGTTTTCATCTAGGGTTTTATGAAGATATCCGCCAGTTGATCTTCGGTTCTAACTCCCTCTAAGGATATGTCTTTCTTTGAAACATGGTCTCTAAGAAAGTGGTGGCGAATATCTATGTGCTTTGTGCGAGAGTGTTGAACCGGGTTGTTAGCAAGCTTAACCGCGCTCTCATTGTCACACAACAAAGGTACCCTTTCTAGAACTACACAATAGTCTAAAAGGGTTTGTTTCATATAAAGGATTTGTGCACAACAAGCACCCGCGACTATGTATTCCGCCTCAGCGGTAGACAAGGCCACACTATTTTGCTTTTTCGAACTCCATGAAACTAGTGATCTCCCAAGCAAATGGCACCCTCCGGATGTGTTTTTTCTATCTACTTTGCAACCCGCGTAATCTGAATCGGAATACCCAACGAGTTGGAAGTTAGCTCCTTTGGGATACCAAAGGCCAATGCTTGGGGTGTGCTTTAGGTACCTAAGGATTCTCTTCACCGCTATGAGATGTGATTCCCTAGGATCGGCTTGAAAGCGAGCACACATACACACACGAAACATGATGTCGGGCCTAGATGCGGTCAAATATAACAAGCTACCAATCATAGAACGGTAGAGAGTTTGATCAACTGGGTTACCTCCCACATCTAGGTTGAGATGTTCGTTTGTTGGCATTGGAGTCTTGATAGGCTTGCAATCATCCATGTTGAAGCGCTTGAGGAGGTCTTTTGTATACTTCTCTTGAGATATGAAAGTCCTCTCCTTCAATTGCTTGACTTGGAAGCCTAGGAAGAATGTGAGCTCGCCAATCATGGACATTTCAAACTCCTTCGACATCAAGTCACCAAATTCCTTGCAATAGGCTTCATTTGTTGACCCGAAGATGATATCATCAACGTAGACTTGACAAATGAAGATCTCTCCATCAAGCTTCTTGGTGAATAGTGTGGTGTCGACCTTCCCAATGGTGAAGCCCTTCTCAATGAGGAAGTCCCGGAGGCGCTCATACCACGCTCTAGGGGCTTGCTTGAGCCCATATAGCGCCTTGGACAACCTATAAACATGATTAGGATATCTAGGGTCTTCAAATGCAGGAGGTTGATCAACATAGACTAGTTCATTTATGAAGCCATTTAAAAATGCACTTTTCACATCCATTTGATATAATTTAATGTCATGATGTGATGCATATGCAAGGAGGATACGAATGGCTTCGAGTCTTGCAACCGGTGCAAAGGTCTCTCTAAAATCCAAACCTTCAACTTGAGAGAACCCCTTTGCCACTAGCCTTGCCTTGTTTCTAACAACCTTGCCTTGATCATCTTGCTTGTTTCTAAACACCCATTTTATTCCAATGATTCTTTCGCCTTTGGGTCGCTCTTCAAGTGTCCAAACTTGGTTGCGGGTGAAGTTGTTTAATTCTTCATGCATAATTTTCACCCAATCCGGATCACCTAGAGCTTCATCTACAATGGTAGGCTCAACAATAGACACAAAGGAGTGATGTTCAATAAATAAAGCAAGTTTTTGAGATCGAGTCATTACACCCCATGTTGGACTCCCTATGATGAGATCTTGAGGATGAGCTTGTAGTAGAGGAGTAGTTCTTTGATCAACCACTTGAGGGGCCGCTTGAGGAGCATCAACATCTTGAGCTTGTACCACCATTTGATCCTGGGAGACATGAGTATCTTCAAATGGCTCTCTCCCATTTTTGTCATCATCTTGTGGTACATTGGATGAGGATGGCTTGTCAATGACTTGCACATCATCATCATCATCTTTAGGCTTGATGGCTCCAACCGACATGTTCTTCATTGCTTCCCTCAATGGTTCATCACCTACAACATCAAGATTTTCATGCTCTCCTTGAGAGCCATTAGATTCATCGAATTCAACATCATATGTTTCTTCTACAATCCTGATGGCATGGTTGAATACTCGATATGCTTTGGACTTCCATGAGTAACCAACAAGAAAACCAATATCACATCGGCGTTGAAACTTCCCTAGGTGTTGGCGCTTCTTGTAGATGTAGCATTTGCACCCAAACACTCTATGGTGTCGGCGTTGAGACTTCATGCTTGATCCCAACTTCATCACAATATTCCTCAATGTGGGTGTTGTCGAACTCTCTTCCATTATTACTTCTTATCTTCTTGATTTTCAAGTCAAACTCATTTTGGGCTCTCTTGGCAAACTTATTGAATGAAGGGGTTGCTTTGGATTTGTCATGAAGAAAGAATACCCAAGTGTATCTAGAATAGTCATCAACAATCACTAGGCAATAGAGATTTCCACCCAAGCTAGCATATGTTGTTGGCCCAAATAGATCCATGTGAAGTAGCTCTAACTCTCTTGATGTTGATACAAAGCCTTTGGTTGGATGAGTATTTGCAACTTGCTTGCTGGCTTGACATGCACTACACAATTTGTCCTTCTCAAATTTGACATCCTTCAAGCCTCTAACCAAATCCTTCTTCAATAGCTTATTGAGAGTGTTCATTCCAACATGTGCCAATCTTCTATGCCATAGCCAACCAAGTGATTGCTTAGTGAACAAACATGTCTTCAAGTTGGCATCTTCGGAGGAGAAATCCACTAGATAGAGATTATTGTATCTAAAGCCTTTGAATATCACTTGTGTATCATCTTTCTTGGTCACAACCACTTCTTTGTCGGTGAACAAACATTGAAATCAAAGATCACATAGTTGCCCAACGGATAGCAAGTTGAAGCTCAATGATGCAACAAGAAGCACATTGGAGATGGTATGATCATTTGATATAGCCACTTTGCCCAATCCCTTGACATTGCCCTTTGAGTTGTCACCAAATGTTATCTTTTCTTGGTCATCGACATTCTCTTCTAGTGAGGTGAACATCCGGGGATCACCGGTCATATGTTGTGTGCAACCACTATCAATCATCCAATGAGATCCACTGGTCTTGTAGTTCACCTACACACACAAGAATTCAAGCTTGAGCTTTTGGGACCCAAACTTGTTGAGGTCCCTTAACCTTCTCAACTAGTGACTTTGCAACCCATATTTGCTTTGGCCTATTCTTGTCAGGAGGCCCCATGAACATGACTTTCATCTTGCCACTAGAGTCTTGTCTAAGCATGTAGTGAGCATTGAAAGCAAAGGGCCTAGCATGCTTGGGCAAGGGTGTGGGTTTTGGCTCTTCACAATCATGAGCGAAATGACCTTCTTTTCCACACTCATAGCATCTTCCAATCTTCTTCTTCTTTGGCTTAGTGATGCTCTTGCGTTGCTTCATCTTCTCTTCAAGGAAGCCAATGCCATTTCTATTGGTCTTCATTATGATGTTCATGAGAAGCTCACTTTGAAGACATTGACCCTTGGTGAAGTTCCTCAATTCGGTGGTGAGGTGCTCTTTCTCCTTCTTGAGCTTGTCATTCTCTTGTTGGAGTTGCAATTGAGATGGTGTCATCTTGTAATCTCTCTCCATCTTCAATCTCTTATTCTCTTCTTTTAGCATGTCTAGCTCAAGTGACATGCTATAGTCATCATCATGAGTTTCTATGACAACTTGCTTGGTGGTTGTAAGCTTCTCTAGATCAACCTTGAGCTTTGCATTCTCATTCTTGATCTTGACATAGTCATCATAGTGATCGGCCACAACCACATTCTTGCCCTTGCCACTAGCTCTTTGCTCATCATGCTCACTAACCAAGTCCTCACAAGATGTTGCTATGTCACACTTAACAACAAGGTTAGGAGCATCATGTGTCTCATGTGAAAGCATATCATAAGCAATGGTGAGAGTATCATAATCAACTTTCACTTGAGTGTATTGTTCTTTGAGCAAAGCATAACTAGTGGTAAAGTCACTATGCATCTTATCAAGTTTTTCATTTTTAGCTTTGAGCTCTTTGTTAGAGGACTTGAGCTCCTTGATAGATGATGACATAGTAGCAAGTTCATCTTTTAGCTCATCACTAGCATGTATAGCATGATCATACTTCTCAACAAGAGATTCATTTTCATCAACAAGCTTTTCATTTTTAGCTCGAGTCTTTCTTATGATTTTAGAGTAGTTGTTAAGCAATGCAACAAGTTCATCATAAGAAGGTGCCTCAAATTCACCATCACTATCACTAGAGTCGTCATCGTTTTGTACCTTCCGATCACCCTTAGCCATAAGGCATAGGTGTGTAGAGGATGACGGTGATGATGGTGGTGGTGGTGTAGAGGAGCCAATGACTAGAGCGGCCATATTTTCCTTCTCATCATCACTATCTTCATTTGATGAGCCACCGGAGGAGTCAATGTTGGTGAGCCAATCACCAACAATGTAAGCTTTACCACCTTTCTTGTGGTATTGCTTCTTCTTGCCATCCTTCTTCTTGTAGGGCTTCTCATTTTTCTTCTCATCTTCACTAGATGAGTCATACTTCTTGCCCTTGTTCTTGTTCTTGTAGATCTCTTTCTTGGGCTTGGTGCATTGATGAGCAAGATTGCCAAGCTCACCGCAATTGTAGCAATCCATTTCGGAGATTGGCCTTCTCTTGCTACTTGTGAAGAACTTCTTCTTTCTTGAGTCAAAGTTGACTCCATTCGTGTGAAGCTTCTTCAACATCTTGGTGGTTCTTCTCACCATGAGAGCGATGTTGGAATCATCCTCTTCATCACTTGAGCTCTCATGATGCACCTCAATAGCCTTGGACTTGCCCTTCTTGTCATGGCTTGCTTTGAAGGCCAAGTCCTTCTTCTTGTCGGTGGAAGAGCCACCACTTGGTGTGATGTGCATGTACATCTCATGCACATTGATCTTTCCCAAGATTTGAGTTGGTGTAGCGGTGGAAAGATCGCCTTGCTGTAGCACCGTCACAATGTGTCCATATTTGTCGATTGGGAGGACACAAAGGATCTTCCTCACAACATCAGATGGTTGCATTTGTGTGAGGCCAAGTCCATTGAGTTCTTCTACAAGAACATTCAAGCGTGAGTATATTTCATTTGCACTTTCATTAGCATGCATATCAAAAGAATGAAGCTTTTGCATAACTAAATGATAGCGTTCCTCACACTCACTCTTGGTTCCCTCATGGAGCGCACAAATGTTATCCCATAGATCATGGGCATTTTTGTGGTTCCGGACACGGTTGAACACATCCTTGCAAATGCCTCTAAAAAGGATGTTTGTGGCTTTTGCATTCCATTTCTCATTTTCCTCATTAGGAGTAAGGCTTGTGCCTTCCTTGGGTTTGGCAAAACCGGTGATTGCGGCTTCGCAGCATTTAACATCAACCGCTTCTAGGTACGACTCCATACGGATTTTCCAATATGGAAAGTCGTCTCCCTCGAACATGGGAGGTGGTCCATCACCTCCGGACATGTTAACTCTAGGCGGTTAAGCCTAAATCGAGAGCACGAGGCTCCGATACCAATTGAAAGGATCAAGATGCCCAAGAGGGGGGGGGGTGAATTGGGCTTTTCTAAAAATTCTTGCAAGTGTTAAAACCTATCAAGCCCCAATTAACCCCCTAGTGCCTAGAAGTGTGTCTCACTAGCAACAACTGCACCAAAGACTATCGTTAAACCAACTCTACTCTAGCATGGCAATTCAAATAAGGAAGAAAAACAAGTAAATTGCGGAATTGAATTGCTCAAATGTAAATGTGTAAGTAAAAGGAGTAGAGATGACACGACGATCTTTTTCCCGAGGTATCGAGGTGTTGGCACACCCCCTAGTCCTCGTTGGAGCACCCGCGCAAGGGTATCGCTCCCCCTTGATCCGCGCAAGGATCAAGAGCTCACTACGAGCTGATTCTTCGCCACTCTGGCCCGGTGAATCGCTCGCTACCGGTCACAACTTGACTTGGGTCATCCACAAAGCCTCTGGATGATCACCAAGCTCTTCGATCACCACCAAGCCGTCTAGGTGATGCCGATCACCAAGAGTAACAAGCTAGAACTCTCACTTGACCAAGACAAGGCCAAAGAGATGGATGGATGCACACTTGCTACCCAATTCTCACTAGGAGGTCACTAATTCTCTCAATTAGCAATTCACTCAACCTCACTAGGGCTCTTGCACAACCTCACACTCACAATGTGTCTCTCAGCAGATGGAAGTGGCAAGAACACTCTAATGGATGAGGAGGAGGGGTATAAATACTCCCCCAACCGGTCATCCAAAAGAGCACCAAACAGGGCTCACTACGGGGGCATCGGACGCGCCGATGACCTCGACCAACGGTCGACTGTACCCTCTTGTCAGACCTACTAAAGGGACATCGGACGCTGGGCAGCGTCCGATGCCACCACATCGGACGCGTCCGATGTGGATTTACCCTCTCTGGAACCTCTCTGCATGGACATCGGACGCTGGCCCTCAGCATCCGATGCCAGCGTCCGATGCAACCGCCAGTTCACGCGCACGTGAACAGTGGCACGAGCGCGTTCGATGTGAACACATCGACGCGTCCGATGCCACGCACCAAACTAAACCCTAGTCGGGGTGAGCATCGGACGCGTCCGATGCCCACCTGGCCAGCGTCTGATGCCCATTACCAGGGCAAACTCAACTCGGATCGCGACGCGGCCTTAACGACTTTTTATCCTCTCGACATAAGCCATCTCTCTGAGCTACCTAGGGCTATGAAATAACAAGTGTGCACCACACCTACCTCAATAGACTCATCTAGGTCAAGCTACTGATTCACGCTCCCCTTTATAGTACGGCCAAAGGAAAAACAAAGACCTAAGACTACCTAAGTGTCCTCCAACACCATGCGACACTTAGCCTAGTCTACCACCGTCTTCGTCGTCCGTCCTTTGAAAACCGAAACGATATCCATCGCCAGGGGAAATGAACTCCATATGCCCGTATCCTCGCTATTACTGTGACCTAACTCAATCCTGTTTCTGCAAAACACACGTTAGTCACAGTAATCTTGTGTTTCATCCAATCACCGAAACCCACTAGGGGCCAAGATGCGTTCAGATACAAAGGCTTTGGTTGGATGAGTGTTTGCAACTTGCTTGCCGGCTTGACATGCACTACACAATTTGTCCTTCTCAAATTTGACATCCTTCAAGCCTCTAACCAAATCCTTCTTCAATAGCTTGGTTAGAGTGTTCATTCCCACATGAGCCAATCTTCTATGCCATAGCCAACCAAGTGATTGCTTAGTGAACAAACATGTCTTCAAGTTGGCATATTCGGAGGAAAAATCCACTAGATAGAGATTGTTGTATCTAAAGCCTTTGATTATCACTTGTGTATCATCTTTCTTGGTCACAACCACTTCTTTGTTGGTGAACAAACATTGAAAGCCAAGATCACATAGTTGCCCAACAGATATCAAGTTGAAGCTCAATGATGCAACAAGAAGCATATTGGAGATGGTATGATCATTTGATATTGTCATTTTGCCCAATCCCTTGACATTGCCCTTTGAGTTGTCACCAAATGTAATCTTTTCTTGGTCATCAACATTCTCTTCTAGTGAGGTGAACATCCGGGGATCACCGGTCATATGTTGTGTGCAACCACTATCAATCACCCAATGAGATCCACCGGTCTTGTAGTTCACCTACACACATAAGAAATCAAGCTTGAGCTTTTGGGACCCAAACTTGTTGAGGTCCCTTAACCTTCTCAACTAGTGACTTTGCAACCCATATTTGCTTTGGCCTATTCTTGTTAGGAGACCCCATGAACATGACTTTCATCTTGCCACTAGAGTCTTGTCTAAGCATGTAGTGAGCATTGAAAGCAAAGGGCCTAGAATGCTTGGGCAAGGGTGTGGGTTTTGGCTCTTCACAATCATGAGCGAAATGACCTTCTTTTCCACACTCATAGCATCTTCCAATCTTCTTCTTCTTTGGCTTAGTGATGCTCTTGCGTTGCTTCATCTTCTCTTCAAGGAAGCCAATGCCATTTCTATTTGTCTTCATCACTGTGTTCATGAGTAGCTCACTTTGAAGACATTGACCCTTGGTGAATTTCTTCAATCCGGTGGTGAGGTGCTCCTTCTCTTTCTTGAGCTTGTCATTCTCTTGTTGGAGCTTAATTGAGATGGTGTCATTTTGTAGTCCCTCTTCATCTTCAATCTCTTGTTTTCTTCTTTTAACATGTCTAGCTCAACTGACATGCTATAGTCATCATCATGAGTTTCAATGACAACTTGCTTGGTGGTTGTAAGCTTTTCTAGATCAACCTTGAGCTTTGCATTCTCATTCTTGATCTTGATGTAGTCATCATAGTGATCGGCCTCAACCACTTTCTTGTTTCTTGCCCTTGCCACTAGCTCTTTGCTCATCATGCTCACTAACCAAGTCCTCACAAGATGTTGCTATGTCACACTTAACAACAAGGTTAGGAGCATCATGTGTCTCATGAGAAAGCATATCATAAGCAACACTAAGTGTATCATGATCTACTTTGACTTGAGTATATTTCTCTTTGAGTGAAGCATAACTAGTGGAAAGATCACTATGCATCTTATCAAGTTTTTCATTTTTAGATTTGAGCTCCTTGTTAGAGGACTTGAGCTCCTTGATAGATGATGACATAGTAGCAAGTTCATCTTTTAGCTCCTCACTAGCATGTGTAGCATGATCATACTTCTCAACAAGAGATTCATTTTCATCAACAAGCTTTTCATTTTTAGCTCTAGTCTTTCTTATGATTTTAGAGTAGTTGTTAAGCAATGCAACAAGTTCATCATAAGAAGGTGCCTCAAATTCACCATCACTATCACTATCACTAGAGTCGTCATCGTTTTGTACCTTCCGATCACCCTTAGCCATAAGGCATAGGTGTGTAGAGGATGACAGTGGTGGTGGTGGTGGTGGTGGTGTAGAGGTGCCAATGACTAGAGCGGCCACCTTCTCCTTCTCATCATCACTATCTTCATTTGATGATCCACCGGAGAAGTCAATGTCGGTGAGCGAATCACCAACAATGTAAGCCTTGCCACCTTTCTTGTGGTATTGCTTCTTCTTCTTGCCATCCTTCTTGTAGGGCTTCTCATTCTTCTTCTCATCTTCACTCGATGAGTCATACTTCTTGCCCTTGTTCTTGTTCTTGTAGCTCTCTTTCTTGGGCTTGGTGCATTGATGAGCAAGATGACCAAGCTCACCGCAATTGTAGCAATCCATCTCGGAGATTGGCCTTCTCTTGCTACTTGTGAAGAACTTCTTCTTTCTTGAGTCAAAGTTGACTCCATTCTTGTGAAGCTTCTTTAACATCTTGGTGGTTCTTCTCACCATGAGAGCGATGTTGGAATCATCCTCTTCATCACTTGAGCTTTCATGATGCACCTCAATAGCCTTGGACTTGCCCTTCTTGTCATGGCTTGCTTTGAAGGCCAAGTCCTTCTTGTCGGTGGAAAAGCCACCACTTGGTGTGATGTGCATGTACATCTCATGCGCATTGATCTTTCCCAAGATTTGAGTTGGTGTAGCAGTGGAAAGATCGCCTTGATGTAGCACCGTCACAATGTGTCCATATTTGTCAATTGGGAGGACACAAAGGATCTTCCTCACAACATCGGATGGTTGCATTTGTGTGAGGCCAAGTCCATTGAGTCTACAAGAACATTCAAGCGTGAGTACATTTCATTTGCACTTTCATTAGCATGCATATCAAAAGAATGAAGCTTTTGCATAACTAAATGATAGCGTTCCTCACGCTCACTCTTGGTTCCCTCATGGAGCGCACAAATGTTTTCCCATAGATCATGGGCATTTTTGTGGTTCCGGACGCGGTTAAACACATCCTTGCAAATGCCTCTAAAAAGGATGTTTTTGGCTTTTGCATTCCATTTCTCATTTTCCTCCTCATTAGGAGTAAGGCTTGTGCCTTCCTTGGGCATGGCAAAACTGGTGATTGCGGCTTCGCGACATTTAACATCAACCGCTTCTAGGTACGACACCATACGGATTTTCCAATATGGGAAGTCGTCTCCCTCAAACATGGGAGGTGGTCCATCACCTCTGGACATCTTAACTCTAGGCGGTTAAGCCTAAATCGAGAGCACGAGGCTCCGATACCAATTGAAAGGATCAAGATGCCCAAGAGGGGGGTGAATTGGGCTTTTCTAAAACTTTAGCAAGAATTAAAACCTATTAAGCCCAATTAACCCCCTTGTGCCTAGAAGTGTGTTTCTCTCTATTCTACCGCACAAAAGACCAAGTCTATGCCACTCCTACTCTAGCAAAGCAATTCAATAGTGAATGAACAACAAGTATAATGCGGAATTGAATTGCTTGAAAGTAAATGCGTAAGTAAAGGAGTATAGATGACAATATGATCTTTTTGCCGAGGTATCGAGGTGTCGGCACACCCCCTACTCCTCGTTAGAGCACCCGCGCAAGGGTATCGCTCCCACTTGATCCGCGCAATGATCAAGTGCTCACTATGAGTTGATTCTTCGCCGCTCCGGCCCGGTGAATCGCTCACTACCGGTCACAAGCGTGCTTGGGTCCTCCACAATGCCACCGGATGCTCTCCAAGCTTCACGATCACCACCAAGCCGTCTAGGTGATGCCGATCACCAAGAGTAACAAGCTAGAACTCTCACTTGACCAAGACAAGGCCAAAGAGATGGATGGATGCACACTTGCTACTCAATTCTCACTAGGAGGTCACTAATTCTCTCAATTAGCAATTCACTCAACCTCACTAGGGCTCTTGCACTACCTCACACTCACAATGTGTCTCTCAGCAGATGGAAGTGGCAAGAACACTCTAATGGATGAGGAGGAGGAGTATAAATACTCCTCCAACCGTCCATCCAAAAGAGCACCGAACAGGGCTCACTGCGGGGGCATCGGACGCTCCGATGCTAGGCATCAGACGCTCCGATGACCTCAACCAACGCTTGACTATACCATCTTGTCAGAACTATTAAAGGCAGCGTCCGATGCCACCACATCGGACGCGTCCGATGTGGATTTACCCTCTCTGGAACCTCTCTGCATGGACATCAGACGCTGGCCCTCAGCGTCCGATGCCAGCGTCCGATGCAACCTCCAGTTCACGCGCACGTGAACAGTGGCACGGGCGCGTCCGATGTGAACACATCGGCGCGTCCGATGCCACGCACCAGACTAAACCCTAGTCTGAGTGAGCATCGGACGCGTCCGATGCGCACCAGGCCAGCGTCCGATGCCCTTTACAAGGGCAAAATCAACTCGGATCGCGACGCGGCCTTAACGACTTTTGATCCTCTCGACATAAGGCATCTCTCTAAGCTACCTAGGGCTATGAAATAACAAGTGTGCACCACACTGTTGACGCAAAACGTGACACCTCGCGCCAAGCACACAACAAGCCAAAAAGCTAGCTTCAATCGGGTGCCCGGAATGTGCTGAACCCGGAGACGTGCCAGTCGGTTTGACCTGAAAACCAACAAGGGAAAAAACTGTGAGAATACCTTTGAAACATGCCGGTTAAAACCAGACAGTTCCATATGTACGGCTTTGAAAGCCAATCACGACGGCACACAGCTATAGAAGTTGTCTGTCAGAGCATGTTTATAAAGTCTTTCGGCTAATATGAGAACAGAGTATGAAAAGCATATTAACTGCCGAATGCATATGTAAAGAAAGACATGCTTGAACAAATTAAAGATATTATAAACAGGTAACTTGCAAATATAGATCTATTCAAATAACACATGCATAGGTTAATCCAACTAATCTGCCGCACGTTTAGTCTTCATAAACCGGTCAGGTATAAACTCAAGCAAAGCTAATCCACCGCATGATACCACTTGCTATAAGTTTACACCACTTCTTATAATTAGATTAATCCACCGCATGATACAATCTAATTATAACAAGCTAAAAGCATGCATATATTTGGACAGATCTATAAAGGCTCATTACTCGTGTAAGTTTAACCAAAATCGGCAAACCAGCCGAATTGGGGTCCATGAAGAAGGAACAAACAAGCAAGCATGAGTAAACTAATCTAAAACCTGCATCTGCCGCACGACACCTAGTTTCATCAAAGTCTAACCATGATTGACATGCATGAACCCGCAACATGTGGCAACCTAGATTGAAAGTTGATTCGGCTATCATGATCTTATGATTAAAAGAGAGCACAAGCAAACTCGTGCGACAAGGCCGAAACAAAGATCAATCTAGACTGGGCAAAAGAGTGTTACAAGAATTAAATAAATAAAACATATAACACATGATAACTTAATGAATCTATCAGATCTGCCAAATCTAATAGAGCCGATAACTGTTTCTACTCATGACTTAATCTGCCGCACGATACAAGGCACAAGCAAAAACTTCCCGTCATAAGCTTAAATCCGCCGCACGATACCAAGCTTAACATACGAGACTACTTGCATCATATATAAATTCACCGCATGATACTAGACATGATAACAAGGTTGCCGGTACTTACGGAGGTCGACGGATCGATGATTCCTCTCGAAGAACTTGACGACACGACTAAGGACTCGAAGACGGCACGGGGCCGGTTTGTATTGATGTGGTTGTGTACCCTTTTTACAATGGTCGAGGGTTTATATTTATACCTTGGACGAGACATGAGTCCTAAACGATTACGACTTATACAATGAATTTTTGGAAAGATACAAATACCATTCCTATTCTTCTCAGTGTCCTCCATTGTCACGTATTTTCCTGCGCAAGCCATTTTCATTTCCCGAATGGAGTCACGGTTTCGCAAAACAACCAATTATACAGGCATTTGCCGAAATCCTGAAAACTAGCCGACCGCCCGGTCGTTTACCGAATGCTCCCTTTACTGCTGGTTGGGCCCTCTTGTCATCCTCTCGTGCGTGCGAAAATCTGGTGTTAACACATGCCCCCTCAATTTCGGGATAGAAGCCAATTTTATTTCGAAATTGCCTGCAAGCTTCTCCCCTTTCTTAGGTTTTCACTTCTCGGCACTGTAGCCGCCGCCCAAGAAATTCAAATTTCTACGCAATCGATTTCACTTCGAACTCCTGATGGCGACCGAAGATAAGATTCCAGAGGTAAACCTCACATATTCAGTAATCTCTTGCTAGTCTTTTCTTTCGGTCCACTTTCTCTCGCTATTCGTTATTTCTTGAAGGAATATAAGAACCAAATCCTGATTCCTTATGCTGCCAACCCTGATTCCTATCTCCTTGGTCCAATGGGAAATTTTGACCCAACGGAGTTTATCGAGAAGCAAACCCAAAGAATTCCCTTCAAATCTGGAGTTACTTCACCGAATCACTGGCCGAACACCTTCAAGAACTGGCCTTTTCCCCCAATTGCTGGATGGCGAAATTGGTATCGGAGGATGTTTGAAAAAAGCAGCAGCCACTGGGAAAATCAAGACATTAGCCACTGTTTGGAGTTATATTTATCAGAAACACCCAGAAATGACCCTCTTCTGATAGCAGCTTCCCATTTCTGGTCTAACGCCATCAATGCTTTCATCTTTGGTCATGGTATGATAACTATTACTTTAGCTGACGTCTTCATGATGACTGGTCTGAATGTAACATTGCCAGTATATCCTTACAAATACAAGAACAAAAGCAATCAGAGAGCTTTCAGTTCTGGATGCAGATGGGCTAAATACATTCAGACTTATATGGAGTCGTCCAATGCTGTCTCTGACAAAGAACTGAAAGCCTTTATGAATATGTGGCTATGCAGATTCATCTTCTGTGGAAAATCCAATGAACCCACTCTGAACCATATGGTGATGGCTGAAGATTTATCTGTAGGCACTCAAATCCTGCTAGGCAAATACCTCTTGGGGTCTGTCTATCATATGATGCATCAGATTACTCTCCAGATGCACACGAGCAGAGAAATTTCTTGTGTGAACGGCCCCTGGTGGTTGGTCCAGATGTGGCTCCAACTATATATGCATCAGATAGTTTCTGTGAGCCTTCTCAACTTGAGTTTTCCTTCAATTAATTATGTTGAAGGCAAAACGGCAAGAGTTAATGCCTGTCAGACTTATGGAGCAGCAGCATCATCTATCAGCATTGATATGGACATCGGCCATTTCTTCAAGCTATTCTTCAAAGGTTTTGGCAATGCACTTTGGCTTCCCTATAGAGAGAATGAAAATCTGACTCTCCCTTGCAAATTTAACTACGAATCCGGCTGTGCAGATAAAACATCTATTGAGATCTTCAACTCTTTCATCAAACCCTGTATTCTGCCAGCCGAATTTCACCATGGAAGATTAGTGCAGTCCACCTACGAGTTCTATTACCCAAACATGGTGGCTAGACAATTAGGATATGGTCAATTGCCCCCTAGACTCTTCTTCTCAATAGTAATAAGACCCAGAGAAGTAATTATGGAAGGGATAATGGCTAAAAAAGTCTTTAGATTAGGATGGGAGTTGCCAACATACGAACCATCTCCATTTGGAATAGTAGACATCGCTCATCCTTTTTTCACTTCCTGGTGGGAAGAGTGGCGTGCCTGCTAATACATGGGTGTATGCTGAGTCTCGGAGTGATGAGTGATTGTCAACGGGTTTGATCGCATGTTCTTTGGCTTGTGTTGTGCAGGTGTCGAGCACGGAGACAGTGATCGAGGGCAAGGTGAAGGTCAAGTAGAGACGTGCCGTGCTGACGGACCGGGAGCGGTGAAGGGCGGACGTGAGGCTTGGACTGAGGGACCGGTGGCCTGAGGATCAGCTGTGGTGGCTGACAGCCTGGGATAGCGATGATCGAAGACTTGCGGGGCACGGTGTTGCTCGGGTCGAGGACCTAGGGACATGTGTCGGTGGACGGGGTGCACGGGCGGTGCATCCCTTCTACAGCTCCGGTTTGGTGGTTGAGCCACAGAAAAACCACCGGGTGGACGGTTTCCAGGTTTGGGCCACAAAACCTGGGTGTTGCAGGTTTGCCGAGTTTGGGCCACAAAACTCGGGCTGAGGACAATTTCCAGGTTTGGGCCTCAAAACCTGGGCACTGCTGGGTTTCCTGGTTTCGGCCTCAAAACCAGGGGATGGACTTGGAGGCTGGTTTCCCGGTTTGGGCCTCAAAACCGGGGGTTGGCGTAAAGGCCTGGTTTCCTAGTTTCGGCCACAAAACCGGGGGTGCAGAGCGAGGGCGGCACGTGGCGGCAATCGGGAGGTTGCGTCGAGGCAACGCTACGAGTTGTGCGGGTGTGGCCGTCGGATCACCACCTACTTCGAGTTGGTCCAGAATAACCCTAGGGTTTAGCTGGTTCACTCTGTAATTAGAATAGAGAGGGGTAGAGTAGGAAATAGAATTAGGATAAGTAGAGGGAGACACCCTCCTCCCCATCTATCTCAGTTAGTCATCCTGTCATTTGCTCTTTGCTTCTAGGGTTTCCTGCTCTCCCAATCCCCTGCTGTAGCTAGCTGAGATCCGCAGAGAACCTTGCCTCTGTGTACTGGAGATTTCGAGGAAGTGAGGCCGTAACCTCACGATTGTAGCGTGTGGTAGCCACACGGTTGCAAATTCGTGGCTGTGAATCGCGTTTTGTTTGTGTTCTTCGCGAAATCCTTTTTCCCCCATGTTTTTCCCGTTGCTCGATCTTTTTGCTCGGTTCATCTTTTGCAAATCCGTTTGAACCAAGTTGTTCTAGGTCGTGAGGCACTTCTTTCCACCGACGGAATTCTCCTCTAACCTCACGGTCTAGGAGATCGAACGATTTTTGTGTTGGATCGGTTTTTGCTCCCTTGCCCCGATTTCTTCCAATTCCTTGATTTGGAGTTAGGTTCGAGCCATGATTCCCGTGGGATAGCTCACTAACATCCTTGGAACTCCTCATACCAAGTCTAGGCCTTAGTGCTTTTGATTCGGAGGAGATCTAGTGATTTACGCGGAAGAACAGTTCTGGTCTGGGAGCATCGGACGCTGGCGTCAGGACCATCGGACGCTGTTTCATACTAGCGGACGCGTCCGATGCCACGTGTCACCTGACAGTCAGTTTTAAGGAGCATCAGACGCTGACCATCGGAGCGTCCGTTGCCATCGGACGCGCCGGGGGTCAAGCATCGGATGCTAGGGTTTCACTATAGCAGCGTCTGATGCCTGTCCAGTAAGGTTCCAGAGAGGCACTGTTTCCATCGGACGCGTCCGGTGCTTAATCATCGGACGCAGGCCAGCGTCCGATCCAACTGTTTTCGCGCAGTTTCGTCCGCGGTTCGTTCGTGCGATGTCGGATTTGGTTTCCGTTTTTTGCGTTGGGTTTCTAGAGTCGTAGAGTGTCTCGCTGTGCTTCGTGGAAGCATCCACCCTACATCTTGGGTCGTGCACACTTACGAGCTCTAGGGTTTGCTCTTGGGGTCAATTTTCGGGACAGTAGCAACAAGTTTCCGAAAGGAATTTTGAAGCTCCCATTCACCCCCCCTCTGGTCGCTTTCTGGTTGCATTCACGGTCATTCAATTGGTATCAGAGTAGGTTAAGGATCTTCCACCTTAGCCAGTTCTAGATCCACCAAAGGTGACATGGATCGCGGCGTGGGCAAACCGCCGTTTTTCGATGGGACCAACTATGCGTATTGGAAGATACGCATGTCGGCCTATCTCCAGAGCATGGGCTCTTCGGTTTGGGAGATTTGCAACAAGGCGGATTACGTTGTCCTGGCTGCTCGTGTCTCTCAGCTTCAGATCGATGAGCACGAAGCCAATAGCCGGGCGCGTAACGCTTTGTTCTCCTGTTTGAGCATGTCCGAGTTTGATCGCGTTTCTCACCTCCCCACGGCTCGTGAGATTTGGGCGACCCTCATGCGCTTCCATGAGGGAACCACTCAAGTCAAATCCCGTCTCTACGAGTCGCACAAGCGGGAGTATGAGAACTATCGACACATGCCTGGCGAGAGCATAGAGAGTTTATTCGCTCGCTTTCAGGTCATTGTCAACAAGATGAGAGCGAACAAGGAGTTGTTGCCTTTCGACGATCATGAGAGGGCTTTGAAGCTTTTGCATACTCTCGATCGGTCGGTGTGGGACTCAAAGGTCCAGGCGATCATCGAATCGTCTAACTATGAGACCCTCACTTGCGACGAGCTCTTTAGTAAGCTCAAGTCTAGTGAGATTGACGCCATGTCGAGGGCTTCTTATGAGAATCCTTCTGGCCCGACTATGGCTTTGGTTTCTGGCTCTTCTGCTAACCCCTCTGGTGGCTTTGCTCTTTCGTCTCTCTTTTCTGTCACAGAGGACCAGCTGGAGTCTTTGAGGGACGATGAGTTGGCTTTGCTTGCCAACCGGTTCTCGCGGTTTCACAACAACCGCATGAACCGTCACCGCGGAGGAGGACGCTCGGGCTGTTTCGAGTGCGGCGACCCCGACCACTTCATCGCCAACTGTCCCAAGAAGAAGCACTCATCTGGGAAGGGCGATCATGGGCACAAGTACGACTCCAGCAAGCGCAAGGACAAGCACGTCCCCCCGAGGCACAAGCGGAGGGGCGGCTTCGACAAGGAGTACATCAAGAAGAAGTACTTGGAGAAGGCCCAAGCTGAGCAGCGCGCGTTCTTCGCCACGCTCAGCGACGTCGATGGCTCGGATGACGACTCCGCTTGCTCAAGCGACGATGAGTCCGGGAAGAAGAAGAGGATCGAGGACGAGCTGAACGGACTTTGCTTCTTCGCCGATGACGAGGGCTTCTGCACCATGGCGCTTGGTGATGAGGTCGATGGCAAGCTGGAGCGCACCCCTCGGGACGACGACGACGACGACACCTCTCAGGTAAAATGGCTGGAGGACATTTGGTTGGTGGATTCCGGTTGCTCGAGGCACATGACCAGAAACGCCAAGTGGTTCTCCAGTCTTAGTCCTGTTGCCGGGAAGGAGTTTATCACCTTCGGCGACAATAGCAAAGGTAAGGTGTTGTCTCGTGGGTCGGTGCGGGTTAATGGGCACTTTGTGTTGCGCAATGTTGCTCTTGTTTCTAACCTGCATTTTAACCTTCTTTCTGTTTCGCAACTTTTTGATGATGATTATGAGATTCGTTTTAAACCGAATCTCAGTCGCATTTTAGATCCTTAGGGCAATCTTGTATGTTTGATTTCGCCCTTTGGGAAAGTCTTTTGTGCGAATTTCTCGGAGTCGTTTGGTATTTCCCGCTGTCTTTTGGCTAGTCCTTCCTCCTCTGATCTTTGGAAGTGGCATAGGAGACTCGGTCATTTAAGCTTCAACTTGCTTGCAAGACTTAGCTCACTTGGCCTAATCCGAGGATTGCCCAAGTTGTCGATGGAGAAGGATCTTGTTTGCCATTCTTGTAGACATGGGAAGATGGTTGCCGCTCCCCACCATCCAGTGACTCAGGTCATGACTTCGCACCCTGGAGAGCTTTTACACATGGATCTTGTTGGTCCGGCTCGGGTGAGCTCAGTTGGGGGGAAGTGGTACGTGCTTGTTGTTGTCGACGATTTTTCAAGATATTCGTGGGTCTTCTTTTTGACGGAGAAGACTGAGACTTTCTCTTTTGCTCGCAATCTGATTTTGCGTCTTCAGAACGAGTTCCCTATGAACTCGATGTGAGCTATTAGAAGTGATAATGGGTCCGAATTTCAGAATTCGGATTTTGAGAAGTTTTGTAACTCTTTGGGTTTGGAGCATCAGTTTTCTTCCCCCTACACACCACCCCAAAATGGTGTTGTAGAGAGGAAGAATCGGACCCTTGTTGAGATGGCCAGGACGATGCTCGATGAGCATAGGACTCCTAGGCGATATTGGGTCGAAGCTATGAACACTGCATGCTATATTTCCAATCGCATTTTTCTGAGAGCGTTCTTGAAAAAGACTTCTTATGAGTTGCGTTTTGGTAGACGGAAGGTGAGTTATTTTAGAGTCTTTGGTTGCCACTGTTTTATATTGAAGAAAGGCAACCTGGACAAATTTGAGTCTTGTTCTTCTGACGGTGTATTTTTGGGTTATGGCACTCACACTCGCGCATATCGTGTACTTAACCTTGATACTAACCGAGTCATGGAGACATCCGATGTCACCTTCGACGAGACCATGGTTTGTCCTTCTTCTCGTTTTGAGCGTACAGGTGATCATGAGGTTGGTGAGCCTCTTTTCAATGATGAGGACGAGGATGCTAAAGGCATGGGTGACCCAGCATCGCCTCCACCTACTGTGCCGCAAAGAGCGGCTTCTACGACGACTCACGGCCCCGATACCTCTTCTTCCTGGGGGTCGTGGGATCCGCCACCCCGAGCGGTACCTTTTGTACCCGGGGAGGCACCAGCTGCTGTTGAGGGGGAGGCTACTTCTGCTCGGGAGGCGCCACGACACATCCAGCGCCAGCACCCGCCTCAACAGATGATCGGCAGCATCGACGAACGTGTCACTCGGTCCAGGTCACAGCAAATTTCTCACTTTGCTCATTCTGCATTTGTTGCTGATTTTGAACCCTGAGATGTTGGACACGCTTTGACGGATCCAGATTGGGTCAATGCCATGCATGAGGAGTTAGAGAATTTTGAGCGAAATCGGGTTTGGGTTCTAGTTCCACCTCCTCCAGACTGTAATCCTATTGGGACAAAATGGGTCTTTAAAAACAAACAAGGAGAGGATGGCCACATTGTGAGAAACAAAGCGAGACTTGTGGCCAAGGGTTATAGTCAGAAGGAGGGGATAGACTATGAGGAGACTTTTGCTTCTGTAGCTCGTTTGGAGGCTATTAGGATACTCTTGGCTTTTGCTGCATCCAAAGGTTTCAAACTTTTTCAAATGGATGTCAAGAGTGCCTTCTTAAACGGCTACATAGAAGAGGAAGTTTATGTTGAGCAACCCCCCGGTTTTGAAAATCCCAAGTTTCCAAACCATGTTTTTAAACTCCACAAAGCTTTGTATGGTTTGAAACAAGCCCCTAGAGCCTGGTATGATAGGTTGAAGACCTTTTTGCTAGCTAAGGGTTTTAAAATGGGATGTGTGGATAAAACGCTCTTTCTCCTTAAGCAAGGCAAAGACACTCTCTTGGTCCACATTTACGTGGATGATATCATTTTCGGTGGTTCTTCTCACGCTTTGGTTGCCAAGTTTGCAGACACTATGAGCAGGGAGTTCGAGATGAGCATGATGGGCGAGCTGACATTCTTTCTCGGGTTGCAAATTAAGCAATCTCGAGAGGGGACGTTTGTGCACCAGGGCAAGTACACCAAGGACTTGCTGAAGCGGTTCGATATGGGTGAGGCCAAGCCTCTTCCAACACCCATGTCAACGACGACTGCCCTGGATGCGGACAAGGATGGAGAAGCAGTGGACCAGAAGGAGTACCGAAGCATGATCGGGTCGCTGCTCTACCTGACGGCGACATGCCCGGACATCCAGTTCGCGGTGTGTCTGTGCGCGCGCTTTCAGGCGTCGCCGCGCACTTCTCACCGTCAGGCGGTGAAGCGCATATTCAGGTACCTTCGTTTCACACCTGAGTTCGGGATTTGGTATTCTGCTTCCTCCACCCTCTCCCTTTGCGGTTTTTCCGATGCCGATTTTGCTGGTTGTCGTATTGAGCGCAAGTCCACTTCTGGGACTTGCCAGTTTATTGGATCTTCTCTTGTATCGTGGTCTTCTCGCAAGCAGTCTAGTGTCGCTCAGTCTACCACGGAGGCTGAATATGTTGTTGCGGCTAGCTGCTATTCTCAGTTGCTTTGGATGATGGCCACTTTGCGTGACTTTGGTTTGAGCTTTACTCGTGTTCCTTTGCTTTGTGACAGCACGAGTGCCATTAGCGTTGCTAAAAACCCCGTGCTTCACTCGAAGACCAAACACATTGATGTGCGCTTTCATTTTTTGCATGACCACCAGGAGAAGGGTGATATCGACCTTCGCCATGTCGATACTCATCATCAATTGGCTGATATTTTCACCAAGCCTTTAGACGAATCAACCTTTAATCGGTTGAGGGGTGAGCTTGGTGTGTGTTTCCCCTTTTAGATGGGGGAAACATTTTGGTTCTTGTATACTAGACTGACTCTTTTTCGTTTGTCTTTCTTCTCTTTTGCATTTTAGCATACGCATTTACATTCTGAGCTTCATGTATATAATCACTAGAATGTAACTATGTTCTATGTAGTATGCTCCGATGCTTATGTTGATGCTTGTAGATTATGCTCTTTCTGATCACTAGTACATGTTGTGAGCTGAGCTATTTATTGAATGGTGAATTGCTTAATGAACTTAAAACTGAAAATGTTCACCATTGAGATATGCAACTAGCATGTGTAGGATGTGTTGAATTTACTCGTGCTTTTCATATATGCTAAGTTGCTATGTCTCTAGTTCTGAGTCATTCACTTGCTTGGTCTGTTCATATCCTGTATAAAATTTTGAACCAAGTCTTTAAGTGAATTGAAAAGATCGAGATGGGATTGCTTGTCAACACATCACGGTATCAAGACTGTTTCTCTTTGCACATTTGAGTTAAACTTGAGCCGTGTAGTGTATGACCGAAACCGTAGCTTTAAGCTTCTGATTCCTTCGGCATAGGCTTCGCTCGGTTGAAAAGTTAGGCAGTGACAAGCTTTCAACCTCTCGCAATCACATGCTAATATTTAAACTTGTGAAATTTTACCACTGCAACTCCGATTTAAAATTGAAATCACAAGTGTATGTTTCATTCTTAAGCATGATGATTGAACTTTGCTAGGGGTAGTTCACCTTGTATACATGTTTAGCACTTGTTCGGTTTCCTGTCTATACATGTTTAGTGCTATTTTGATGATGAATACCTTTTGACTCAAAACTGCTCATTTTGCTCATATGTTCATATTTCGTATTCGGTGATCAGTTTGAGCCTTTGCTATATGAGTGCTTAGTTGTGTCATTGGAGTTATACTGTTTAGAGCATCCTTGCATTCTTTTGACTATATGCCTGAAGCTGCTAACTTGCATTTTTGACTCATATGCATTTTGGAAGGGGGAGAACTTCTCTTGTTTGTACGAAGAACTTCTCTGCTTGGCACTTTAGATGGTGCATTTTCTGAGGGGGAGAACTTTGCTCGTTTGCCTGATGTTGCCTTTTCTTGATAAGTGCATTTTCAACTAAGGGGGAGAAAAATGACAAATCATGTGTTCTCCGAACGTTTAACTAAGGGGGAGTTTTTTCCTGGTTGCGTGCACTTTTCGAGGGGGAGTTTGCTAGTTGTGTTGAGCCTTTGCCTCTTTCTTGAGGGACTAGCAAACATTTTTTCAGTGCAATTTATTCCAATTGGTTCGGAGCATTCTTTCTTTGCTAGTTGTGTTGAGCCTCTTTGCCTCTATCTTGAGGGACTAGCATTTGCTTCAATTTTTTGGTTGATGTCGATTGGTTTCGAGCTCTTCTTCTTGAGTTTTTCAATTGGTTTCGAACCTTCTTGCGCGTCCTCAATTGGTATCAAACCTTTTCTTGCTAGCGGTGTTGAGCCTGTTCTACCTCTTCTTGAGGGCTAGCTGTGCTTTGCTTGGTTGCGTCGAGCCGTTGCCCATGTCTTTGGGGACCAAGTTGTTTCGCTTCTTCCACTTGACCTTCTAAAGCTTTGCTACGCTTTTGGGTCATTTGGTCGAGTTTTCTCTTCTCCTTCTTCCTTCCTTCCTCCTTCTATTATGATTTGTGTGGGTAGTTGACAATGCACTCATCAAGGGGGAGATTGCGGATACATGGGTGTATGCCGAGTCTCGGAGTGATGAGTGATTGTCAACGGGTTTGATCGCATGTTCTTTGGCTTGTGTTGTGCAGGTGTCGAGCACGGAGACAGTGATCGAGGGCAAGGTGAAGGTCAAGTAGAGACGTGCCGTGCTGACGGACCGGGAGCAGTGAAGGGCGGACGTGAGGCTTGGACTGAGGGACCGGTGGCCTGAGGATCAGCTGTGGTGGCTGACAGCCTGGGACAGCGACGATTGAAGACTTGCGGGGCACGGTGTTGCTCGGGTCGAGGACCTGGGGACACGTGTCGGTGGACGGGGTGCACGGGCGGTGCATCCCTTCTACAGCTCCGGTTTGGTGGTTGAGCCACAGAAAAACCAACGGGTGGACGGTTTCCAGGTTTGGGCCACAAAACCTGGGTGCTGCGGGTTTGCCGAGTTTGGGCCACAAAACTCGGGCTGAGGACGGTTTCCAGGTTTGGGCCTCAAAACCTGGGCGCTGCTGGGTTTCCTGGTTTCGGCCTCAAAACCAGAGGATGGACTTGGAGGCTGGTTTCCCGGTTTGGGCCTCAAAACCGGGGGTTGGCGTAAAGGCCTGGTTTCCCGGTTTCGGCCACAAAACCGGGGGTGCAGAGCGAGGGCGGCACGTGGCGGCAATCGGGAGGTTGCCTCGAGGCAACGCTACGAGTTGTGCGGGCGTGGCCGTCAGATCACCACCTACTTCGAGTTGGTCCAGAATAACCCTAGGGTTTAGCTGGTTCGCTCTGTAATTAGAATAAAGAGGGGTAGAGTAGGAAATAGAATTAGGATAAGTAGAGGGAGACACCCTCCTCCCCATCTATCTCAGTTAGTCATCCTGTCATTTGCTCTCTGCTTTTAGGGTTTCCTGCTCTCCCAATCCCCTGCTGTAGCTAGCTGAGATCCGCAGAGAACCTTGCCTCTATGTACTGGAGATTTTGAGGAAGTGAGGCCGTAACCTCACGATTGTAGCGTGTGGTAGCCACACGGTTGCAAATTCGTGGCTGTGAATCGCGTTTTGTTTGTGTTCTTCGCGGAATGCTTTTTCCCCCACGTTTTTCCCGTTGCTCGATCTTTTTGCTCGGTTTATCTTTTGCAAATCCGTTTGAACCAAGTTGTTCTAGGTCGTGAGGCACTTCTTTCCACCAAAGGAATTCTCCTCTAACCTCACGGTCTAGGAGATCGAACGATTTTTGTGTTGGATCGGTTTTTGCTCCCTTGCCCTGATTTCTTCCAATTCCTCGATTTGGAGTTAGGTTCGAGCCATGATTTTCGTGGGATAGCTCACTAACATCCTTGGAACTCCTCATACCAAGTCTAGGCCTTAGTGCTTTTGATTCGGAGGAGATCGAGTGATTTACGCGGAAGAACAGTTCTGGTCTGGGAGCATCGGACGCTGGCATCGGGACCATCGGACGTTGTTTCATACTAGCGGACGCGTCCGATGCCACGTGTCACCTGACAGTCAGTTTTAAGGAGCATCGGACGCTGACCATCGGAGCGTCCGTTGCTATCGAACGCGTCGGGGGTCAAGCATCGGACGCTAGGGTTTCACTGTAGCAGCGTTCGATGTCTGTCCAGTAAGGTTCCAGAGAGGCACTGTTTGCATCGGACGCGTCCAGTGCTTAATCATCGGACGCAGGCCAGTGTCCGATGCAACTGTTTTCGCGCAGTTTCGTCCGCGGTTCGTTCGTGCGATCTCGGATTTGGTTTCCATTTTTTGCGTTGGGTTTCTAGAGTCGTAGAGTGTCTCGCTGTGCTTCGTGGAAGCATCCACCCTACATCTAGGGTCGTGCACACTTACGAGCTCTAGGGTTTGCTCTTGGGGTCGATTTCCGGGACAGTAGCAACAAGTTTCCGAAAGGAAGTTTGAAGCTCCCATTCACCCCCCCTCTAGTCGCTTTCTGGTTGCATTCACGGTCCTTCAATGCCCACCTCTTCAATGTGACAGTTCACCCCTTGTGTCAAAACTTGCAACCTGACTTTGCTTCCGACAGTGAGGTAATTTCACTACACCTATTATTTTCCATTCTCAAACCCAATCTTTTCTAACAATCGGCCATATATAGGATCTCGAGCCTACACCTCCTGTCAGAGTGATCCAGTATTACCTGGCTGGACCCAATCCTGCTCTCGGTTTCAATGCTCCAGGCTTGAACACCTTCATGAAGACCCTTGCAACTTCAACTATTGTGCCCCCAGGAGGAGAGAGCAAAAGAAAGGCACCTGAGAATGCCCTTTTGTCCAGGAAACCAAGGACCAAAAGGACCAAACCATCTCCAAAGGTATGAATCTCCCATTTTGCGCTAAGCAACTTTATTTGGCAATAAATCTGATCAAATTTATGTTGCATCACTCGTTGCAGCCACAAGTCAAAGCCTTGAAATCAGGCAGTACTTCATCAACCGCCAAACTATCTCCTGAAGCTCCTACCAAAAGGATCCAAGATGAAACTGAAGATCCAAAGACTCCCGAAGGTTCAAAAAATAAAGAGGCCGACGAGACCATAGGTAACGCGTTCGGCTATTCTTCCTTCTGTTGCGACATGCTCATGCCACTACTTAAAACAGATGAAATTTTAAAAGAACTGGGAGTAGAGCCATCTCCTGATCATACTCCAAGCCCGCCTCCTCCGAATACTCAACAAAGTCCTCGAGCAAGCCAAGGCGCAGTGTCCTCTGATGATCAACTAGCCCAACAGGAAAAGTTCCGTCCCTGAATTACATCGCTTTCACCAAATATACTTAGTCGGCTAACGCTTTTCTCTTTCCTCAGAAAAACACTAAAGAGCCGACCATGAGTTATTCTTTCCCTGCTGAAGATTATATCACTGAAAAAGGTGAAGAAAATACTTCCCAACATACTTTATCAACAGAAAACCAGGCTTGGTTGAGGGAAATAATTATTCTGCTAAACAAGGACGTTGTCAATCTGGTTCAAGATGCAGATCAGATAAGAGATATTCTCGAGCTTATTGATGAAGATATTCCTTCCGCTTTTCTGACCCACTTGGAATCTGCAGCTTGTCTCGACAACTTTTTTGGAATGGTAAGGAGAGCAACTAAAAACATATCATCCAAGGCCGCCTTGCAGAATGACAGATCTTCAAAGAAGCTAGAACTTAAAGATTTGCATTCCAATATTCAAATCGCAAAAAATTATCTGGTAACTTTGGAATCTGAACTGAAAGTTATGGAGGAAGACAAGAGCAGGTTAGAAGCTCAGTTAGCCAATCTGAATACTAAAATCCAATCTCACAGGGCTCATATGGCTGATCTGCCAAAGGACATAGAAGCAGCCTCGTTGAAGATAACTTCGGCTCTCAAAGAAGATCAACAAATCAAAGCTAAATTATCCAGAATCCAAAAATCCGAAGATGAAGATCAAAAAGTACTTGATACTGTCAGCCGAATCAGAGCCGAGGCCATAAAGACAATCAATCAGCTTTTGAATGAGTAAATATTGATCTCGTAACAAACCAAGCATAGCATACTTCGTCTTTGTAAAACCATTTTGATACTTTTATGCCTCCACTCGCCTGAGAATGCAATCGGCTTCTCTCCCTTAACTTCTCTGTGATAAGATATAGCCGATTGTCTTCAGTTTCTGATAGCCGAATGAACCAAAAATAATCGAGTGGCATTCGACTTAGCTGAGCCTGGCCCAGTTAAAACGGCCCAGCCGAAAGGAAAACCCTATTCTGTCGCTTGGCATTCTTACTCCATTACTCCGTAGACTTCGGCATGACTCTTTTCTCGGCTTATAAATAAACCCTCTCTACAACCTTGATTAGCACTTGCAGTTGCGCATTTTTACCCTTGACTCTTCATTTCCTCTTGCCGACTCAACCCAGAAGAAAACCCTAGTCTTGCAGCAATGGCAAACGGCGATGACCGCGTCAAGCGACCTGCTGAAGGAGAAGCGGAGGGCAGCCGAGTACCGCAACGTCAGCGCCATGGGTAAGAATCAGTCATCTTGCCCCCTTGCAATCTCTATTCCCCTGTTTATCCATTGTTTCGATTTTGATTCTCTTCTTCTAGGATAAGATTTATTTCCAACAGCCAAAGCCACCTTCTTCCCCGACCCGGAACTCCATCATCTGGATCCTCCAGCTCCTCCAACTCCTCGGATTCCTCCTCGGATTCCTTCTACTCTGACCGGTGGAGCCACCGCGATGCCTGTCGTTTTAAGGAGGAAAGGGACAAGGCCCGAGAGGAGCTGAGCGAAATTTCTAAGTAGTATGGCATTGACCAGTTCGACTGGGAGGATCAGCGGAAACAATTCTGCGATGCAATTTCAGGTCAGTGAAATCTTCGCCCGATTCCTCTTATCGGACTCGTTTGCTTGATACACCTTCTTTTCTGTCCAGCATTATCTGCAGAAGTCGAGCGCTTGAAGGTCGCGGGAATCAGGGTAGCCGACAAGGTGAACGCCCAGGGGGAAACTGTGGAGGCGCGCCTTGATGATGCGGACGGCCGTGTCAATCGAGTTGCCATTCACGGCGTACACCATGGTGTTGCCTTGGGGTTGGCGGCGATGTCCACCCAGACGCGCGAGGACTTCTCCGCCATGCCGACCGGCTTCCATGGTGGGGTGAAAGCCCTAGTTTGGTTTTGGTTAATTGATGAAACCTATTTGGTCTAATCCTATTGCTAAGCATGTGTGTAGCTTATGAGGAAGGATTACGACCAAGCCAAGTGGTGGAGCTAGCTAGGCAACAACCATGGAAGATGGTGTTGGGCATATGCATCTCAAGTGATCAAGTGCTCTACCCTTGGTGAATTGCAAGAAGAAGAGAAGAGATGGAGCAAAGAGGCCCGAAGGCAAAGGTATAACCTATAGGGCTCTTTGTTTTGGTGATCAAGACACTTAGCGAGTGTGATCACATTTAGGATAGATAGCCGTACTATTAAGAGGAGATTATTCATGGCTTATGCGATGTTCAAGTGCCACTAGGTGTTCTCTAACATATTGATGCTATAGACCTAGTGAGTGACTAACAAAACCCTTGGAAAATGCTTTGAAAAATGCTAACACACGTGCACAAGTGTTGAAACACTTTGGTGTTAGCACATGTGAGCAAGGGTAGAAGTTAGAAAGTGAAAACTGCAAAGTTAGGGGCATCGGACGCTGGCCGAGCGTCCGATGGCAAACCCTAACTGCTGACTGTTGACGAGGGAGCATCGGACGCTGGCAACGGACGCAGGCAAAACACTGTTGCAGAGTCCGATGGTCATGACGTGGCGCGAGCTAGTTTTCCAGGGAGCATCGGACGCTGGCCTGCGTCCGATGCAGGACCATCAGACGCGTCCGATGCGTTTTGGTCCTCTCTGGAACCTCTCTGCATGGTCATCGGACGCTGGGGTTGAGCGTCCGATGTGAAGGTGCCGGTGCGTCCGATGTGGCGCTGAGATGAGTAGAAATTGAGCAGAGGCATCGGAGCGTCCGATGCTAGGCATCGGCGCGTCCGATGCCACTTTAACCAGCGCGTGAAAGGTTATGACCGTTGGGATCTAACGGGCTGAATTCATACCAGGGGGACACGTGGCTTCATCTGAAGCATCGGACGCTGGGGCATCGTCCGATGGTAGAGCATCGGCGCGTCCGATGACCCCGACTTGACCCCAACGGCTAGGCCGACTTGTGTGGCCTATTTAAGGGGCTTGGCCGGCTCACTTGGTTTCTCTCTTGCACATTTTGATTCCTAAGCATACTAGTGAGCATTGGCAAGCCTCCCAACTCATCTCCCAAGTTGATTTGATCAAACCAAGTGAGATTGAGTGATCTAGTGCGTGATTTGAAAGAGTTCAATCTAGTGGCACTAGTTCTTCGCATCGGCATTGAGTTTTCTTGTTACTCTTGGCATTTGCCGGTGCCTAGACGGCTTGGAGGCGTTGAGGTGGTTGTTGGCAAGATTGGTGATTGTTCTTGGCCACCACCGATCGTGATTGTGAGAGGTTTTGGAGCCTCACCTCGCCGGAGCGGCAAGAGGCATCCTTAGTGGATTGCTCATGTCATTGAGCTACCTCACTAGTGGCAGATTCTTGTGGCGCTCTTTGTGAGCTTGGCTTTGCGCCGATTAGCCATCGGGTCACCTAGTGTTGGTCGACACAAAGGGGAGTAGCGTGCCGGCAAGCACGTGAACCTCGGGATAAATCTTGGTGTCCCGTGTGCTTATTTTGATTGCCTCTACATCTTGGTTATTGGTCTTCATCTACACATACTTGGTGATTGGCTTCACAAGTGGATTTCACCGGTGATTGGCTCTCTACGTGGCGATCCCGAAGGCTCGGTGAAATCCCCTCTATCTAGCTCATTTACTTTGTGTATTTACTTTGAGCTACTTCCTTGTGTAGATATCTTTTCTTGTTGTATATCTTTTGTCATATACCTTGTGTAGCTAAGTTGTAATTAGCTTGCTTAGTTTGTCTATTGCACATACTTGTCTCATATACTTTTTGTATATCATACTTGTGCTAGAGCTATATTGTTTTATTCTGCATTTGTTATTAGCTCTAGTTGTTTGTGTGACATAGAAATATTAGGTAGAATTGTTGGATAGGTGGCTTGCAACACACTATTAGGCTAGCGCAAAAAGTTTCGCTATTTGTTATACTAATAGTGTTTGCCTAAGAGTTTTGTAGATTTTTAATTAGGCTATTCACCCCCCCTCTAGCCAATTTGGACCTTTCATGGGGATCTTCCAGAGGATATTGAAGATCTTCTGGAAAGTTATGAGGATCATGCGACCGTGCTTGCCCAGGCTTCTGATGCTCAATCTGTCTTGAACAGGTTGTTTGATGAGTAGTTTGTACTTAGGGATGCCTGTAAACAAACTGTCCTTCCTTGTAGAACATCTGTTCCTGTGAAGCACTTGTCTGCAGTTTCCTGAATTACCAAAAACAAAACCCTCGCACGACATCATCTTTATTCAGTTAGACTAATATTTTTGCTCTAAAGGCGACATATGTCATGTCGGTTGTTCAAACATTTTTTTCTGCTAAAGGCGATGCTTCTCATCGGCTAATTCATTGCATATGATTTTTATGCACCGACCTCTATGCTGGGATGAAATTTCTTAAGAAATCTCCCATTAATAGCTCTAGAAAACTCTTCCCCTAGCAAAGTCTTCAAAATATATGTGTTGCCAGGCACATGTCTTACTATCTGAAAAGGGCCTTCCCAATTTGGAGACCATTTACCGAACGCTTTATCTTTCGTTCCAATTGGCAATACAACCTTCCAAACTAAATCCCCCTCTTCAAAGTGTTTTTCCTTGACCTTTTTATTATAATACCTGGCAACACGTAATTTGTTCTTCTCTATATTCTCCAGTGCCTTGAGACGAATCAGGTGCAGATCTTCTAGTTTGTTCATCATTAAACTCTCATAATCTTCCTTCTTTAATTCATTCTGTAATGTAACTCGTCTCGAACTCGATTGTAACTCCCAAGGCAACACAGCACAATGTCTGTAAACCAACTCATAAGGAGATACTTGAGTAGACCCATGACATGTCATTCGGTAAGCCCACAATGCTTCACTTAAGACCGAATGCCACTTTTTCGGTTTCTCATCGATCTTCTTCTGGATAATCTTAATCATAATCTTATTGGATGCTTCGGCCTGACCATTGGCTTGCGCATAATAAGGAGAAGAATTACACAGCTTAATCCCCATTTCTTCAGCAAAATCACAAAATTCGGATGATGTAAACTGGGTCCCTTGATCCGTAGTTATAGTTTGAGGGATCCCGAATCTGTGAACTATATGCTCCTTGACAAAATTAATCATGTTCTCTGACGTAACATTCTTCAAAGGCACAGCTTCGACCCACTTGGTAAAGTAATCTGTAGCCAATAGTATGAATCTATGTCCTTTACTAGAAGGAGGATGAATCTGACCAATCAAATCTATAGCCCATCCTCTAAACGGCCACAGCTTGATAATTGGATTCATAGCCGATGCTGGAACTCTTTGAACATTTCCGAATCTCTGGCAATCTTGACACCCTTTATAATATTCAAAACAGTCTTCGAGCATAGTCGGCCAAAAGTAACCGGTCCTTCTCATTATCCACTTCATTCGATAGGCCGATTGATGTGCGTCACATAACCCTTCATGTACTTCGTACATTAGTTTCCTAGCTTCCTCTTGACTTAGGCATTTCAAGAGCACCCCATCTATGGACTTATAGTACAACTGGTCGTCAAGAAGTGTAAACTTAATGGCTTTATATCTGAGCTTCCGAGAAACCTTTTGCGATGGATTCCTCAAGTGGTCGGCAATTTCCCTTCTCCAATCATCAGCCATATAACCTCCATCCAAAGCAAGAACTTCTTGATCTTCCCGATATCCTGAAGCAACTTGAGCTAATCTATTTGCCTCTTCATTATGCCCCCTCGGGATATGATGCAAAGTTGCTATCTGGAAATATTTCAAAAGCTCCCGACATTTTTCGTAATACTCTTTCAGTACGTCATTTTTGCATTCATATTGACCAATCAACTGGTTGATGACTAACTCAGAATCCCCGAAGATTTCGACAGCAATAACTTTTATTTCCACGAGAAGCCGAAGCCCTCTGAGTAAGGCTTCATATTCTGCTTGGTTGTTAGTAACATAAAACTCAATGGGGATAGCATACTTGAAAGTTAATCCTCGTGGAGAAATCAATAAAATACCAACACCACTACCTTTGCTGCAAGATGAGCCATCGAAAAACAATGTCCAAGGTGCAATATTTATCATATTAGCAGAAGGATCACGATGATGAGTAACGAAATCGGCAATAACTTGACCTTTCACTGCCTTTGCCGATTCGTACCTTAAATCAAATTCCGACAATGCTAAAATCCATTTGCCGATTCTTCCGTTTAGAATAGGCATTGACAGCATATGTTTTATCACGTCGAATTTAGAAATTACTATGCATTCGGCTTTTAACAAGTAATGTCTAAACTTGGTGCATGAGTAATACACACACAAACAAAGCTTCTCCGTAGCCGAATACCTTGTCTCCGGGTCTAACAATTTTCCGCTAAGGTAGGCTATTACTCTCTCTTTCCCTTCAATTTTTTGCATAAGAGCCGATCCTATTGTCAGTCCATCGGCTGCCACGTACAATTTGAAAGGCTTACCAAACTGAGGAGGCATTAATACTGGTGGCGCTTTCATATACTCTTTAATTTCATCAAAAGCTTTTTGTTGTACGTCACCCCATACGAACTTTTGATCTTTCTTGAGTTTCAGCAACGAAGAAAAAGGCAAAACCCTTTCCGATAAGCCAGATATGAACCTCCTTACAAAATTGATCTTGCCAAGCAGCGATTGTAACTCTGTGAGGTTGGTCGGAGGGACAACTTTGTCTATTGCCTCCATGCTTTTCTTTCCAACTTCAATTCCTCCTTTATGGATCAGAAACCCCAAAAACTCTCCTACCCAAACTCCAAAAGCACATTTGTTTGGATTCATTCTTAAACCATGCTTCCTTGTGTACTCCAGAGTCCTCCTCAAATCAATTAAATGTCCTTCATGATTTCTGGACTTCACGACTACATCATCAATATCAATTTCTACAATTTTACCGATCAACTCATGGAAGATGTAATTCATAGCTCTTTGATAAGTTGCACCGGCATTCTTCAAACCAAACGTCATAACAACCCACTCAAACAGGCCAATATGACCAGGACACCTAAAAGCTATTTTTGAAATGTCTTCTATTGCCATAAAGATTTCGTTGTATCCAGCGTTACCGTCCATAAAGCCGATGACTTCGTAACCAGCCGCTGCGTCAACAAGCAATTCGGCAACCGGCATCGGGTAACTATCCATTGGAGTAGCTTTATTGAGATCTCTAAAATCAATGCAGACTTTCATCTTTCCATTCTTCTTATACACTGGAACTATACTCGAAATCCAATCTGCATATCTACATGGCCGAATAAAACCCGCTTTCAACAATCTCTCGATTTCCTTTTTCACATCGGCTAGTACTTCTTCTTTAAAAATCTTCCGAGGAGGTTGCTTATAAGGACGATACCCAGGTTTGATGGGTAGTCGATGTTCAACAATGGAGCGATCTAACCCAGGCATCTCTGTGTAATCTCACGCAAAACAATCTTTGAACTCCTTTAAAAGACTTATTAATTTCAATCTATATTCTGGATCCAAATTGGTGCTGACATATATCGGTCTCGTTTCAGCTTCATTACCGATATTTACCTCTTCTAACTTATCAGCCGACATGAAGCCTTGTCCCAATTTTCCTTCGTTCCCATCAATTGGGTTATCCATCCAAGAATTGCTTTGAAAATCAATCACTTGGATGAACTTTTCTGTCCCACTAGGCGTGCCAAAAAGTGTGTTGACGCAAAACGTGACACCTCGCGCCAAGCACACAGCAAGCCAAAAAGCTAGCTTCAATCGGGTGCCCAGAATGTGCTGAACCCGGAGACGTGCCAGTCGGTTTGACCTGAAAACCAACAAGGGAAAAAACTGTGAGAATACCTTTGGAACATGCCGGTTAAAACCAGACAGTTCCATATGTACGGCTTTGAAAGCCAATCACGACGGCACACAGCTATAGAAGCTGTCTGTCAGAGCATGTTTATAAAGTCATTCGGCTAATATGAGAACAGAGTATTTAAAGCATATTAACTGTCGAATGCATATGTAAAGAAAGACATGCTTGAACAAATTAAAGATATTATAAACAGGTAACTTGCAAATATAGATCTATTCAAATAACACATGCATAGCCTAATCCAACTAATCTGCCGCACGTTTAGTCTTCATAAACCGGTCAGGTATAAACTCAAGCAAAGCTAATCCACCGCATGATACCACTTGCTATAAGTTTACACCACTTCTTATAATTAGATTAATCCACCGCATGATACAATCTAATTATAACAAGCTAAAAGCATGCATATATTTGGACAGATCTATAAATGTTCATTACTCGTGTAAGTTTAACCAAAATTGGCAAACCAGCCGAATTGGGGTCCATGAAGAAGGAACAAACAAGCAAGCATGAGTAAACTAATCTAAAACCTGCATCTGTCGCACGACACCTAGTTTCATCAAAGTCTAACCATGAATGACATGCATGAACCCGCAACATGTGGCAACCTAGATTGAAAGTTGATTCGGCTATCATGATCTTATGATTAAAAGAGAGCACAAGCAAACTCGTGCGACAAGGCCGAAACAAAGATCAATCTAGACTGGGCAAAAGAGTGTTACAAGAATTAAATAAATAAAACATATAACACATGATAATTTAATGAATCTATCAGATCTGCCAAATCTAATAGAGCCGATAACTGTTTCTACTCATGACTTAATCTGCCGCACGATACAAGGCACAAGCAAAAACTTCCCGTCATAAGCTTAAATCCGCCGCACGATACTAAGGTTAACATACGAGACTACTTGCATCATATCTAAATCCACTGCATGATACTAGACATGATAGCAAGGTTGCCAGTACTTACGGAGGTCGACGGATCGATGATTCCTCTCGAAGAACTCGACGACACGACTAAGGACTCGAAGACGGCACAGGGCCGGTTTGTATTGATGTGGTTGTGTACCTTTTTTACAATGGTCGAGAGTTTATATTTATACCCTGGACGAGACATGAGTCCTAAACGATTACGACTTATACAACGAATTTTTAGAAAGATACAAATACCATTCCTATTCTTCTCAGTGTCCTCCATTGTCACGTATTTTCCTGCGCAAGCCATTTTCATTTCCCGAATGGAGTCACCGTTTCGCAAAACAACCAATTATACAGGCATTTGCCGAAATCCCGAAAACTAGCCGACCGCCCGGTCGTTTACCGAATGCTCCCTTTACTGCTGGTTGGGCCCTCTTGTCATCCTCTCGTGCGTGCGAAAATCTGGTGTTAACACACACCTACCTCAATAGACTCATCTAGGTCAAGCTACTGATTCACGCTCCCCTTTATAGTACGGCCAAAGGAAAAACAAAGACTTAAGACTACCTAAGTGTCCTCCAACACCATATGACACTTAGCCTAGTCTATCACCGTCTTCGTCGTCCGTCCTTTGAAAACCGAAACGATATCCATCGCCAGGGGACATGAACTCCATATGCCCGTATCGTCGCCATTACCGTGACCTAACTCAATCTTGTTTCTGCAAAACACACGTTAGTCACAGTAATCTTGTGTTTCATCCAATCACCGAAACTCACTAGGGGCCAAGATGCGTTCAGCATGAAAATGCTACTCTTCAAGATAGTTGGTCTGCTACAGAATTGGTTGATCCTCTGTCCGGCCGACAAGAAACGTACTCTGGTGGATTATATCAATGCAATCAAAGCTGCTGCTTGCGAGATTTTATGGCTCCCGGATGTCTCCCAAATCATGCCTTGAAGTTCGATAGAAGTGATGATGCTAATGCTGTTCAAGATGGAGGCATGGGGGTTTCTTTGCCTTGGTGGGAGTCTGTCAATCTCATGCTCAACTTTCCTTGATGATATTGTTGGATGGGGCAATGGAACTCGTAGTCTTGTGTTAGTTTTCAGTCTTATTTCGTTTTTTTGTCTAGCTGAAGGCTTTTGGTTATCCTGGAGGATGCCTGTTCCTTTGGTGAATAGTATGTTGTAATGATGTTGGTCTTTTGATCTTAATTGAAAGGCCAAGGCTAAGGCCCTGAAACTCTAAAAAACAATTCTAGCCTTCTATGTTATTATGTTTATTGTTGGTTGAACGGCCTTTCCGACTAGAGACATGTAAATCCACTATGAAGCGTATTTGAAAACATATAATTTCTTAATTTAAACTTATATGAAGATAATTTATATATGAAAGTTGTAGATCTCAATGGAAACTTTGTAATTGATCTTTTTTCTTTAAGGCACATAGGTGCTGAAAATATTGCTATTTCTCTAATTCTTTTTAAAGGTATATATGTGCCAAAAATATTGCTACACCGTTAAGAGCAACTACAAAAGATTAGCAAAAAAGTAGATTCCAAAATATCTATGCTTTAGCCATTCTCTAATCTAAAACAAAACTTTTTAAAAAAAAAAACATGAGCACTCCAACCGTCTTTGTAAATTTCTCATTTTCTATACTCAAAACTGCCACGTTATATATCTACTATCCTTTTTGTTTTGGATCGAAAAGCGTCAGCCTCGTCGATCGGTTCTTCGCCGCCGCCAGAAGACTTCGCCCGTGCATGGCCACTGCGTGTGCATTGGCGGCCGGCGACGCCCAAGAAAATCCAGGCTGGGTTGTTGCTTTTTGCTGGAAGCGGCAGCCGGGTGTGCCCAGTGCCCACCCCACCGGGCCACCGGCCGGCCGTGGCCACAAGCAAAGGACGCCCGGCCGTGAAGGAAAATCGTCGATGACTTTGAGTTCTGTAATCTGAAAGGTGTAGCCATGTAGTTGAAGTGGGCTTGGGAGTTCTGACAGGTCTAGCCACGTAGAATCTTTTGGAAGCAGAACTTAATTCACTAGTAACATCAGTATGGTGAAGCAGAACTATCAGGCTTCAGCACACAAAGCTGACATGCTAATTTGATAATCAGCCCAACTGTTAACTACTACTGTGCATTGATTGTTCACATGGATCAGTTCTGAGTTTTGTCAGTTTTTTTAATAAGACAGTACGTAAAACCTAGGGATCAATTACCAGGGCTCGGAATCTGAAGTATAATGAATGAACCAATTGTCGTCGATTAGTACTTGGGAGAAGAGAACTCATACATGGACCTGGGACGCTTCTGGGAAGGTGGCCTGTGGTGGGTGGCCGATCACCAAAGGCAGTGGGAGGAATCCAATCGAGATCCATGGGGACGGGGTAATACTAGTACCGTGTGTTTGGTTTGAGGGTTCAAGTGGGATATCTCGGATCGAACCCAAGTAGTCCGCTGTTTGGATTGAAGATTAGTTTGTGTGGGTCGAACCCAGTTGGGAATATCCCCCGTAGATGCGGGTTCTTCCGATACCAGCGAAACGAGGGGACCGCCCCGACCCAGACGGAAGCGCGCGGTCACGGGCTCCCTTTTCCCTTCCACTCCACCGCTCACCCCTCCGCCCTCCGACTCGCGCAACGACGGCGCAACGAAGGGACGCGGCGCACTCCTTCCACCGCTCCTCCTCCCACTGCTCCTCCCACCGCTCCTCCTCCCAGCGCACGCAACAAGGCCGAGCGGAGGCACGAGCCCTTCTTCCTCCCACCGTTGCAGCGGCGTCCTTCAATCGATCGGCTCCTCCTCCCACCGGCCGACTTCGCCGCCTCCTCCAACCGTGCGCCTCCTCCACCACGCACCGGCGAGAAGCTCCCCTGCAGTAGCTCGTGGTCAACCCAAGGTAAACCCTAAGCTCAATTAATTTCAGTAGATCTAGCCGATTTGGTTAAGTACATCCCTAACCAGAGATGGTTACAATAGATCTTGCCCAATTTAATTACAGAAGATATATTTTTGGTTGAGATAGGATGGTTTGGTTCTTGTTTGTGCAGAGACTATGATATGGCATTTATTTTTTTTCATCACTTTATTGTAGATGGATAACAGGAGGAAGGTTATAGTTTGTGCAGCTGCTGCTTATATGTTGATGTCTATGATGGCAATGATTATTCAATCTAGAAAACGTAAACGAGACGCAAGAAGAGTAGGCATTACCTATGGGCCTTTGGAAGAAAGGGATAGGCTAAGACTTGAATATTTAGACAATAAAATTTGGAAGGATGATACAACTTGTGTGAACATGCTAAGAATTAACAGAGACAAATTTTTTCGGTTTTGCAAGCTTTTTAGGGATCGTAGTTTGCTTGAAGATACCATACACATGTGCGTTGAACAACAAGTGGCTATGTTTCTAAATACAGTGGGGCACAACCTTAGAAATAGGTTAGTTGCCACAAATTTTGATAGATCAGGAGAAACGGTTAGTCGTTATTTTAACAAGGTACTTCATGCCATTGGTGAACTACGAGGGGAATTTATTAAGCCCCCATCATTGGAGACTCCGAGCAAAATAGCAGGGAACCATAGATGGGATCCTTATTTCAAGGTGTGAGCCTTATCCCTAATTTATTTTGAAATTTGCATCACAATAACCCTATCTTCTTCATAATTTATATATGATTTGTTGAACACACAATAGGATTGTATTGGAGCTATTGACGGTACACATGTGAGAGCCTCTGTTCCTAAGGATATCGAGCATGCCTTTCGTGGTAGGAAGTCATATTGCACTCAAAATGTCTTGGCAGCGGTAGACTTTGATCTTCGATTCACGTATGTCTTGGCTGGTTGGGAGGGGACAGCACATGATGCTCTAGTATTACGAGATGCTTTAGAACATGTGAATGGCCTTCGAGTTCCACAAGATAATAGAATAGTAGCCTCTCAATTTATCTATATAAATGGTTCTTATATAGCATTGTGACCAACATGTTCATTACATGTTAGGCAAATTCTATCTAGTCGATGGTGGATATGGCGCCAAAACTGGATTCTTGCCTCCATTCTGTGCTGTTCGTTATCACTTGAATGAGTGGGGAGCTAACCCAGTGCAAAATGAGAAAGAGCTATTCAACCTTAGACACTCCTCTCTTCGTATCACAGTAGAGCGTGCATTTGGGGCACTGAAGAGAAGATTTAAAATTTTGGATGATGCTACTCCATTTTTTCCTTTCTCAACTCAAGTAGATATTGTTGTTGCTTGTTGCATCATTCACAATTGGGTCATACAAGATGGGAGATGAATTTTTTTAGATGATACTAGTTGGCCAAGTCATAATCATGCTACAACATTGGCTGGACAAGCAAATGAACATGCAGCCATGGTTACTTTTAGGCAGCAAATTGCTGATCAGATGTGGGCAGACCGCCAAAATAATAATGTCAACTAAGTGCTTACCAATTTGTAGGCTTTATTAATTGTTGTATCTTAATTTGAAGGATATTTTGCTTGTTGTAATTCAGTTCATGGAGACATTAACTGTTGTTATGGTTTGCTGAAATTCATGTATGGTTTTGCTGAAATTCATGTATGGCTGCTGAAATTCATGTATGGCTAGCTGAAAATTTATGTATGGCTAGCTGAAATTCATGTGATGCTTGCTGAAATTCATGTATGGCTAGCTGAAATTCATGTGATGCTTGCTGAAATTCATGTATGGCTAGCTGAACATTCATTTGATGCTTGCTGAAATTCATGTGAGGCTTACTGAAATTACATGTTGGGTGATCATATAGCTTACAAAGAGGTATACAATGCTCTGAATTTTTGTTTGTTTAGTAATATCAATTTTATCTGAAATTTAGTGCTTGTTATTTTTTAATTGTAGGCAATGGAGCAGCAAGCCGAGGGTCATGGTGGAACTGCCAGCCATGCTACATGGACATCAGCTCAGACCGCTTTGATGCTATCTAACCTTGCTAATGTGGTGGCTAGTGGTGCTAAAACATCAAAGGGCTTCAAGAAGGTCCATTTCAATGCATGTGCTAGGGCTGTGAATGAGCGGTTCAACACGATGCGCACTGGTGAGCAAATCAAGAATCATTTGAAGACATGGCAAAAAAAGTTTGCAAAGATAAATAAGCTTAGGAAGTTGAGTGCAGCTGGGTGGGATGAAGACCACTTCATTATTACTCTTGATGATGAGCATTACAATAACCATATCGAGGTATACTTATAGCATGTTTACTTTGGTAGTATTTGTCATATTTCATTTTCTACTAATGCTGCTTCATTGTAGGATCATAAAAGTGACGCTGAGTTTTTGAACAAGCCATTGGAGCACTTTGCTGAAATGCAAACAATATTTGGGAATACCATGACAACAGGAAACTTTGCAAAGGACTCTAGTGCTCCTCTTGGTACTGCAGAAGCAGACACTGAAGCTGAAGAGGTTACTGGTCATGGTTTGAGTGAAGCACCAAGCAACACTCCAGATAATAATGGGGCAACATCTTCTGCAAGCAAGACCAAAAAGGCCAAGATAGCTGAAAATGATGATGAAGGGTTGGTTGCTGCTTTCAAAAGTGTAGGTGAAAGTCTCTCCAATGCTATAAAAATGGTTGGTAACCCAAATGAAGTACCAGAAGGCCTATTTGAGAGCTTGACAGAGCTTCCAGGTTTTGAGCCAGCCCACATATCTTTGTATTATCGATATCTGGTGGCGAATCCAAATATGGGTAGAGCTTTCATGAACCTTCCATTTGACTACAAGCTAAATTGGGTTGCTATGTTCATTAGTGAAAAGTTTCCAGGACAGTAAGGGAAATGTGATGTCCACTAGTTCAATGGCTCTTTTGCTGGTACAACATTGAACTAACAACTATGGTTTCAGTAAGGATTATGTTTGAGCTTGTATTAGGTGTCAAATTATGTACTGTGTAAGGCTATATATATATGTACTGTGTAAGGCTTAGACTTGTATTGCATGAAGGCTTGAACTTACTATCTGTAAGTCTTGGACTTGTGTATTGTATAAAGCCTTGAACTTGCTATATTGCAAGGCTTGAAACCTGTTATAATTATGAGTTAGCACTGATCTTAATTTAATGGGTGCATGTTCTTCACGTGTGATGACACATTTTATTTTTTAATATCCATTTCAATTTAAATATGCTTTGTACTGTATACAAGTTGCCTTAGCACTGATCTCAGTTTGCTAACATCAAGCAGAGGTAACCTTACCATGCAAGATGTGGGAGGTGATCATATTCAGCTCATCCCCTTTCATCCTTCCAACCAAACAGAGAACTGGAACGAACTCATTCCTCTAACCAAACAGACGGTGGGTTCAACCCATCCCACTAATCTGGAATGGAGCCAACCCATTCCACTCCGTCCCAAAACCAAACACACGGGTAGTGTACAACTTGGGAGTTGTGTCATCTGCCTCCTAAGCACTAGTTGAAGGATCTAGATGTTACTTTTTTAGTTGGAGGATTCAGATGAAAGTCCATGGTGTATTAAGAACTTTGATGGTCACTTTTTTTAGTTCGATCGGAGGATCCAAATAAGAACCCATGAAAATTTAAGGACCTTGGTGCATATCTATAGTATATTTTACTTAATTATATAGAAATATAAAATGTATAAATAAACAAAATCCGTAGTCTATTTTACTCAATTATATAATTATATAAAAATATAAAATGTAACAAAATCCGCAGTCTGCATGCCGATTTGAACCATTGCCCATAAAAATAACTGGGACCGCCATTACGACTTTTCATGGCCATGAAAGGGCACCACTGCCTAATTTGATTCTTGATAGGAGCGTTTCTTTTTCTTTACAGCAAATTGTTGCTATAAAAAAAGTAGTTTAGTCAACAATTGCCCATTCTTATTGATTGTTTCACCGATGCACCTGGATAGCCTTAGAAGACAGAGCCGTGCATTTCTTAATGCGGTACTACTGACATTGTTTGTGTCTTGTAATCTCTCACGACTAACAAGACTAGAGATGAGACACGGTGCGGAAAAATTTCGCTACGCTCACGCACAATTGCCTTAGCAGCTACCGTATACGGTATGTCCATGTTAGTATACCTATCTCTTGTTTTTTTAGATTTTTCTTTTGAACTTCCATGTTAGTATACCTGTCTTTTTTTTTCCTTTAGATTTTTATTTTGAACTTTGTAATTTTTAAATTTTTTATTAAGATTTAATAAATTTCAGATTGTTAAAAATGTCTAAAAGAGACATGTTGGACGACGGGTTGTTTTTTTTCAAGCTGAAGGGTTTTTTTTTTGCAAAATATGCAGTGACGCGTGTCCGCACGCAGATGAGCCACCAATGCTCCGATTCCTCTCGTGTGTGCGGAGCGGAGTGGGTTTAAACCAACCCTGATGTACCTAACCATAGAGGACCCCCTTGCATTTCATTAAGAAAAAATGTCAGCCGTGACTATTCAATTCATTGGGCGGCGACAGGGCACATGGATCGGTAGGGATTATTTTTGGACATCACGTGAATCCAGGGGGAAAAACGCCTCCGTAGGGCGTGTTTGGTTGCCGGCCACAATGTGCCACGCCTAAGATTAGGTTCGCCACAGGTGTTTAGGCTAGTGTTTGGTTGAGCAATCAACTTAGGTTCGCCACAGCCACAACGACCATCCGCCACAACTTTTTGCGCCAAATGTGTGGCGAGCACTTTCTTCGTCCTCGCCACAGATTGTTGTGCTGCCACACCTCCCAGCACTCCCACCATGATGTGCTTGGCTCCAGCAGCAAGGACGTCGGAGCATACGACAGCAAGGACGCCGGAGCATACGAGCGCAGTGGAGCAGGAGGATAGAAGGAGAATGTAAGAACGAAAGCAAGCGATGGGGAGGCACCAGCACACGAGGTCGTTGGGGCGCCGTGCGAGCGCTGAGCGCGGTCGCCGGAGCACAGAGAGGCGGGAGCGCGCGCGCCATCGAGCCGCCCCAACGCGAGCGTGCAGTCGTCGGCCGCCTGGGGCTCATGCGGTGGATGGACTTGAAGAGATAAGCATGGAGTGGATGGAAACGAAGAGATAAGGTTGGGTTGGGTGGTGGTCTGGTGGGGAATTGAGGGATGCGGTTGATAGGGGAGAGAGAAAAGAGAAGAAAAATAAATAAGTGAAAAAATAAGGAGATAAAAGGGCATTATGTACCACTAATTAGCTATATTAGCTTTAGTTTTTATTGATTATTCTTTGTTCATAAGAAATTATTCAAATTTGTGATTTGATTTTTATTGTAATGTGATCTAAACCATGCTCCCTCTGTCCCTAATTGACTGTCGCCGTTGGTGTACGTGACACAAGTTTAACTCAATTTATAGCAAATACGCGCAAGATTTATATCTCTAAATAATTTTATTAAATAAGTAGATCTAAAGATCTTTCTAATAATACTAATTATATAGGATAAATATTACTATTTTTTAATATATATATTTAATCAAAGATGTTTATCGGGAAGTGAAAATGATAGTTATTTAGGGACAGAGAGTATGTTTGTTAAATTTTTGTGGCAACCATCCAAACAAATGCCACACAGTTTTGCCACAGTTTAGTAACGAACCAAACAGATCAATTTTACCACAGAATGTGGCAAGCCACAGTGTGGCAAATACTTAACCTTAGGCGTGGCAAAGTGTGACCGACAACCAAACGTGCCCTAGTCTGAGACTCGCATTACCAACTCCCAACTAAGAGCTGACGACCACCCCGACCCTAGTGAAACAAGAGTAAGCCCCGAACCACTCTGGGAATCGCGCGCTAGCTGAAGGAGGCGATCCGAGCCATGGACATGGACGCACAAGTCAGGTGGATGCTTGTCTCGGCCGTCTTGGGTGTGGTCCGTGACAGGTTGGTGGCCGCCCTGGGAGACACTGCCGTCACCAACACCATGCGCGGGAATTTGGTGTCCGACCTGGAGAAGATGAAGGATGAGATGGAGGAGTTGATAGCGCTCGAGGCGGAGGAAAAGTGGATGTTGAGGTCTTCCGGGGTGATGGCCATGCTTGGGGAGGAAGTTGAGAATTGTGGCTACCTGATCTGGGTTATGGTGGATGAGATCCGAACCAACAAGGGTGCAGCATCAGCGGTATGTACTGATCTGATCTGATCTGATCTGATCTGATGTACCCGTACTAATTCTTCCTTTTTTTTTTCTTCTTCTTCTTCTTACAAATGAACATGATTTTGCTATTAACAAAATCCTTGCACACCTAGGCAGACGCGGATCCAGGAGATGACACAAAGACTGCACGCAATGAAAGAGGTATCTCACGCAATAGAGAAAGAAGATCCTTTTGGTATGTGGGGATGGCGATCAGAGTATTTCATTTATTGCGAAGGAAGCGTTGTTGTAGGCAAGGATGAACATGTAGAGAGGTTACTTGGTTTCTTGTTGTCACCACCATCATCGCCGGCAGCAGGTATGAGCGATGGGATCAGAGAGTGGCCGCCCGTCGTCTTTCTTCCAATCTTTGGCGCTGCAGGTGTTGGCAAGACAACTTTGGCACAATTGGTGTACAATCATCCCAGATCCCGAGATTACTACGACGCCAGAGCATGGGTCCATGTGTCACCGACCTTTGACCTGAGGAGAATAGGCACATCTATAATTGAGTGCCTAACAAATGATGGTGAGGAGGATTCAACAAATGATGGTGAGGAGGATCTGGACCCCATAAAGCGACGCGTTCACGAGCTAGTTGGTGATGGTAAAAAAGTGCTTGTCGTTCTCGATGACGTCTGGGAGCAAGACCAACATAAGTTAGATGGATTGAAGAGTCTGTTGGGTGCTGCCAACCAAGGAAGCAAGGTGGTTGTGATAGTAACAACGTGCGATCAAGACATCGCCAGAAGAATTTGTACCAACAAGGTCCAACCGTACAAGCTACACCCCTTGAGTGATGACCAGTGCTGGGCAGTATTCAAGCAAGCAACAAGTCGCTTTGAAGACACAAGTAATGACAAGCAAGAATTGAATAAGATAGGGCGGGAGATCATAGCAACCAAGTGTGGGGGCCTGCCATCAGCAGCTCAAGCAATTGGGGAGGTGATGTCACGCATGACTTACGAAGAATGTTTAGCATTATTCGCAAACACTGATGACTGGCGTTACTTTCCACGACTGACAGAGAGCTACTTGTTCGCAACCCTAAGTCTAAGCTACCAAAGGATGCCGCTGATATCATTTTGCAGGTATGATAGGCTGTGCTTCGCTTACTTGGGGACTTTACCCGAGTGGCACAATATGGCAGAGGATGATATCATTCATAGGTGGATTGCTCTAGGTCTTATCGACCGCATATCTACCGGACAACAAATAATCTCGAGGCTTCTCGACATCTCATTCCTTGTTCATTCTAATAACTTGGCCTCGGTGAGTTCAAATGTACTATGCCACATTAATTGCCACTATTAGGAGTATTGTTGCATTGCATGCAGTAGGTACCCCTTCTTATCATCATATACACAATGCTTGACAGTGCTGTAACATTTTCTTTGATTATCAATCCATCCCAAAGAAACTAAAGGAAAAGACATTCTCAATCCACACATTTTCAGGAATAATCTAAGAACAGTTATAAACTGAAAATATAGATCCAATTAATTTACATGTGACACCTAGAGATTACCATAACTAGGAGAGAGATAGTTCCTCTTTCATTTTTCCTTACGCTATTATTTTATTTATATATATATATATATATAAACCAGCCGGCCTCTTTATTGATTTAGAACAGTTACATTATTCATAATAGATTCAATAATAAAACTAGGAGGCTCATCGTTCCAAAAATAAATTTGCTTTGGTTTGCATAGCCTGCCTAGCCAAAATGTGTGCTGCCTGGTTTGAATCTCTACTACAATGCTCAATGAAAACATCCACTCCAGATTGTACTTCATTCATCATATACTGCAGCAGCTAAATTAACCGAAAAACCTCCATTTGCCATCTACAACCTCCATGCAATCAAATTGGACAATTAGTCGGCTGCATCCAACATTTTTTTTAGATGAAGGAATAAAAAACATTCCGGCCTCCCACATTCACGAATGAATAGGTATAGCCACTCGATACAAACACCAAGCACCGGTCTAAGGACCATGCTCCACTAAGCAGAGCAAACTCCATCAAGTTACACGATAACTAAAACAGGCAAATTGCTGACAGATTGCCAGGATGGAAAGCTGACTTGCTCACTAAAGCTGGTAGGAAAGTATTGGTACAATTTGTTCTCACCTCTATGTTGATATATCTAGTAATGGCTCTGGATCTTCCTTCCTGGGCTTTGAAAGCTATTGATAAGATCAAAAGGGGTTTCTTGTGGAAGGGAAGAAAAGATGTGAGGGGAGGTCACTGTTCGGTTGCTTGGCCAAAAGTTACTAGACCACCTGATTTGGGTGGATTGGGCATCTCCAACCTTCAATTTTTAGGTTGGGCCCTGAGACTGAGATGGCTCTGGCTGCAGAAAACAGAACCAAACAAAGCCTGGGCCTTCCTTCCCGTCAAAGCTCCATCCCAGGTCAAAGCCTTCTTTGCAATAGCTATTGAATTATCTGTTGGAAATGGCAAAAACACTTTCTTTTGGACGGACAGTTGGTTGCTTGGTCAGAGTTTTAAACAATCTTTGCCACACCTTTTTGATGCAGTAGCTGCAAGAGCAAAAGGGAAAACAGTTTTTGATGCTCTGCATAATAGGAGTTGGGTCTTGGATGTAAGAGGATCTCTCTCAGTCAATGTCTTGATTGAGTACTTACAGTTATGGGAACTCCTTGAGAATGTGGAACTGCTGCCAGAAGTGGAAGACACACATATCTGGCGATTCTCCACCTCTGGCCAGTACTCTACAAAATCTGCTTATGAAGCTTTTTTTATTGGATCCACCCAGTTTAGTCCTTGGGAACAAATTTGGAAAAACTAGGCACCTGGCAAGTGCAAATTCTTTTTGTGGACAGTCACACATAAAAAGTGTTGGACAGCAGACCGCCTAGCAAGAAAAGGTCTTCCTCATCCGGTGGTCTGCCCACTCTGTGATCAATCAAAAGAGACAATTGACCACCTGTTGGTTGCCTGTGTTTTCTCCAGACAAGTCTGGTTTACTATTTTGCAAGGTGTTGGCTTACAGGCTCTTGCTCCACGAGCTGTGAAACCGTCCTTTGATGATTGGTGGGATAATGCAAGCAAGAGGGTATCAGATCATGTACGGAAAGGGTTAAATTCCATCATCATCTTAGGAGCTTGGACCCTATGGAACCATCGCAATCGTTGTGTCTTTGATGGAGCCGCTCCTAGTCTGTCCAGCTAATTCAGTGGTCTTTCGCTGGGGCTTGAGGAGTTTCATGCCTCCTTGCCCAAGCAGCTGCAGCTACTTAGGGTGTTTGGTCTAGTGTTCTTGGTCGTGTTTAGTTCATAAGAGTAAGGAGTAAGTTTCTTTGTTTTGTTTTAGGTTGGGTTCAGGCCCTGTCATGTAACATTCTGGGGTTTCCCTACCCCTTATTTTTTCTTCTTAATATATTGATGCGCAGTTCTCCTGCGCTTCGATAAAAAAAAACAGGCCAACCAATTAATCCCTCTTTCAAAGTGTAGGCTTCATGACATGGGAGAATCGACCAGGCGCAAACATATTAGGCTTCCTTACGCTATTATCTTACTATTATAAATTCAAGGCTCCAAAGAAACCTCCTAAACCTAGCAGCCATCATATACGTTTTGTTTTTTTTCTAAAGTATACCCATCTCTGATACTATAAAAATAGTCCAAAGAAACCTCCTAAATCTTGATCTAAAATTCATGTCACTTATGTAAAATAACCTACTTTAAATTATCAACATATGCCATTATAAAAAGCAATATAAAGTAAACCTTCAGTTACCTAGTTCCACTATATATTATTAATAATACAAAGGTGACACCCACCTCTAAATTATCTACATCTGACATCATAAAAAAATCCCAAAATATTTATATACTTCTAGGTTACACAATTTCTTATGTCAATATAGACATATGTCATTATAGGAATTATGGGTAAGATTGTTAAAAACACACAGAAATGGAATCTTGGAGTGCTATTACTAAATTACTAAATCACATGATATATAAACTATAAATCCTTAACCAATCGTTGGTCAAAGATTAAAAGTGCCTTAAAAAAGAAATGGAATGAGTAACATATTATTCCTGTTGTCAAATCTTTGTAAGCATATACTCCCTTTGTCCCTAAATATTTGTCGCTATGGTTTACGTGCCGGTTAAACTTTCTTAAATTTGACTAGATTTGTAGAAAATATTAATAACATTTGTATTTCCAAATAAATTTATTATGAAGATAGCTAGAGTCGAGGATTTATATAATGATGCTAATTATGTACCATAAATATTAATATATTTTTTATATAAATTTAATCAAAAGTTAAGTACATTTGAATTTTTGGGAAGCGAGAACGACAAATAAAAAGGGACGAAGGGAGTAGTCTTTTAATAAATATAAGTATGCAAAATGATTATGACTATCTAATTCCCTGTGTGTTAATGTCTTCTGCGCAGACTAGTAGAAAGCATGATGATAAAGGCGTGATCTCGTTCACTATGCATAGTCCGATTCATGACTTCGCAAGATATCTAATGAGTTCCAATTTGGTTGTTGCGGATGGTGAATATACGAGACACCTCCTTGAGATGATAGGACGTTGCCGCTGTGCAGTTTTGACGAATTTTGACTTAGCGTCATCAAAGTTGTCCGGTATATTGTCATGCAAGTTAAGGTCGCTCAGTTTGCTGGGTTGTAGCAAAATGGAGCTCAGCGACGATTCATTTTCATTTGCCAAGTACCTTCAGGTTTTGGAATTGAGGGAGTCCTCCTTGCAGAAACTACCAGATTCTATTTGTCAGCTGGGGCTGTTGGGATATCTGAATCTATCAGGCTGCTCTGGGCTAGTACAACTTCCTGAATCGTTTGGTAATTTAACAAGCGTGGTGCATATCAATCTATCAGGCTGCTCAGGGCTAGTAAAACTTCCAGAATCATTTGGTAATTTAACAAGCGTGCTGCATATCAATCTATCAGGCTGTTCTGGGCTAGTAAAACTTCAAGAATCATTTGGTAATTTAACAAGCATGCTACATATCAATCTATCAGGCTGTTGTGGGCTATTGAAACTTCCAGAATCATTTGGCAATTTAACAAATGTGCTACATATCAATCTATCAGGCTGTTGTGGGCTAGTGAAACTTCCGAAATCATTTGGCAATTTAACAAGCGTGCTACATATCAATCTATCAGGTTGTTCTGGGCTAAAAAATCTGTCAAAATCAATTGTCGACCTCACAAGTGTGGTACATATCAGTTTCTCAGGCTGCCACGGACTAGATGATCTGCCGAAATCATTCTACGAGCTAAGTAATTTGGAATATTTGGATTTATCATTCTGCTCTTGTCTTAGGGAGCTCCACACTGCCCTGGGTGGCCTCACCAATCTTCGGCATCTGAACTTGTCACACCCCAGCTGTTATGCTTTGGAACACAAAGACCATCTGGAACAACTTGTCCATGTTTGGGCAAAACTCACCAAACTTGAGTATCTAAACTTGTCGATGTTTACAAATCCTATATTTTGCTACCTGCCAGAAGAGAAGAGTAGCATTGACTGTTTTGAGTCTATCTTCAAAGGCCTCTCCAGTCTGGAGCATCTGGACCTATCCCACAACATATTTCTTGTTGATCTACCTGAAACTCTCTGTGACCTCAGTAAGCTACAAACACTGAATCTCTCAGGCTGCATAAGATTGAAGAGAATAGCCAAAAAAATATCTGAACTGAAGTGCACTAGAGTCCTAAGGAAATGCCCTAGCCTGGAGAGTTACTCGTTTGTAGTTCACGGTGACGATGGAGCATATAGCAGCAACCTTGTCCAGCTGGAGGACATAGAAAGCTGCAAAGAACTGGAGATAAGCTGTCTTGAGATGGTGAAGTATGTTGAGGAAGCAAAGAGGATAACACTTGAGCAAAAAAAGCTCGAAAAGCTGACTCTTGGTTGGACTGCAGACCGTGATGTATCATCTGTGGATGATGAAGCTTTGTTAGCAGAATTAGTGCCACCAGAAAATTTGCAGAGCCTTGCACTAAAAGGATATGGAGGAAATGGCCTCCCAACCTGGTTGACATCCAACCTATGTCTTCACCTCCCTAATCTTGAAGAAGTTACCATGGAAAACATTCCAAAATGCCACACTCTACCACCACTCCTTTTGTTACCAAAGCTTAAGCAGGTGGTCGTCAGAAAGATGGCTAGCATCACGAAAGTCAACGCGGACGAATTGAGTGGTGGCAACAGAGCAGAATTGCATCGAATTGTGCTGTTTACCCTAGAAGATATGGAGAATTTGAAAGAGTTCAACACCATATACCGCAGTGGTATTGAGGAGTTCATGTTCCCAACCATCGATGAATTGGTGATACAGAACTGCCCCAACCTGAAGTTTGGACCTTTCCTGCCTACGGCACAAAGGTTGCAGATATCAGCTTGTGATCAAGTGATGTCTTCATTGCTCAAGAGAGAAACTGCTGGACGAGGAAAAGGTGTGGAGGCCTCTTCTAGTTCTACTTCTGCTGCTGCTGCTGCCCGAGTAACTCAACTGGTGGTCGAGAATTGCAATGTGCCTCTGGGTGAATGGAGTTTGCTTTATCATCTCCCTGGTCTCCGTAGCTTAGAAATCAGGGGTTCCAATGATCTGACTGGCTCACAGGAGATTGTCCAGGCCCTATCCTCGCTCCATTCACTGCATTTCAATCAGTGCAATGGCATGACCTCCCTGCCAGAATACTTGGGTGACCTCACCTCTCTACAGGAACTCACCATCGATGCATGTCAGGACAATGAATCCTTGCTGCACAGCATACATAAGCTCAGGAACCTCAAGGATCTGGGTATTCTGGGGTGTCCAAAATTGCTGGCGTGGTGTAAATCAGCAGACAATATGCAGAAGCTCGCTCACATACAGATAAGGTACGAATATCAGAATATGTGCTAAAATCACCTTATTTGCTGGAGTGGTGTTCCTTGTGATTTTGGATTTCTAATAAAAAGTTAAGAACAATGGTAGCTCATACGTGTTCTTACATAAAATAGTTCACATCCTTCTTTACATGATCTAATCTGAAGTGCTAGTTGACTAAACTGCTGACTGGTTTATTGACTTTGCAGAGATTCTGCTACTGTGGAGCCTGGCACCACCATCACCAATCAAACAACAAACAAGCAACTTACGCGTGGTCAAAGCAGTCTCTTGGCTACATTGGAATGAGCCGATGCATTATTGATTGATATTTCTGAAATCCGCACGTGGCACTGAGGCTCAGGAGGAAGCACGCCCTCATCAGGATAAAACAGGAACACTAAAACTACTAGGAAACGAGCGATGAATATCTTATTTTCTCTCTCCCTTTCTATGGGGCTCTGTTGCTGCTCTTTTATCTATATCTTCTCTACCTTTCACTTTATCTTCTTTGCAACACACATTAATACTGATAAATAGAGGGGATAATTTTGTTTGTAAGACAGTGGTAATATTAAGGTATGGTAAAACTTTTCTTTGCTGAAATTTTGAGAACAGATGTGTTGTTCTGTTTTCTGTCCAATCAAATGTTGTTCTTTTAGGAGGTCTGGAACCTGTCATGGATATCTATCGACACTCGACAAGTTTTCAAATAAGCTAGGAGGCATAGCTTGTGTCTGTCTATTATGAATAATAAACAGATATTAAATTGTTTTTGTCTTCGATTAATTCTGTTTTTTTAAAAGAGGTCCCTGGAATCATTTGAGAGGTCTCCGCTAATATAAACATGGACCAATTCAACATGAGATGCTGAAACTTTATTTGGATCATATCATCTTCTTTTATACTCCCTCCATCCAAAAAAATGCAACTATGAGATCTGCGCCAATCAAACTAATTTAAGTTTGACCAAATTTATAGTAAATAGTATTAGCATTTATATCTCTAAATAAAGTTATTATGAAAATATATATTCTATAACTGATCTAATAGTACTTATTTGTATCATTAATATTAGTACTTTTTTATATAAATTTAGTCAAAGTTCAAACTGTTTTAGTCATCGAAAAGCGAGAATTGTATTCTTTTGTTGATGGAGGGTGTACAATCCATCAGCTTCTTTGATACAATCCAGAAAGTGCAGCATCAATTCTGCTTGGAAGTCTAAAATATATATTCTTTTGCAATAGTATCATTGCAGGAGCTCTTAAGTCAGTCTTAGTTGGGGTTTTGTTGCTTAGTTTTCAACACATCCAGATTTTGGAAACAGTGCAGAAGAGTTTCATCTACATTAATTTATCTCTACTCTCATAAAACTCTCATCATGTCTCTCTTCTTTAATATAGTGTCATGTCAGCGTATTTAATATACATGAAACTCCTAGTAAAATTGGCCTTATAACCAAATATCTCCTTGGTATAAGTGTAAACTTATCTAGATGTTGGATTAGGATCTGCTGCAGCAAAAACCACATTTTTTTATTCTGATATTTCTAGATGCACATTGTGGCGAGGCTGGTACCAAAGTCATATAAAAAAATGGGGTGTGACATGTCTTTTTCCAAACACAATTTGCAAAGAACTAACCAATTAATCGAAGCACTGAGTTTAGAATAGAATAATCACATGTCAAGCGACAATTTCAGAGCCTATTACTTGACATATCTGCAGTAAATGCTATAAGTATGTATTTTGTGCTCTCATATTACTGAAACATCCTAAATCATATAAAATAACTATTACCTTTCACTTATAATTTCTATAATTAACCCTATTAAGCACATGGTAGTAAGTCTCAGCTACAACCTGTAGGCACTGCAGCTGACAATATGATGAGTGCCTACAAGTTTGTTACTCCTTACAAGCCACCGTATCCTACACTCCTTACAGAAAAATGATGCTAAGAAGACATGCAAGCAATAGTTGTCGGACTGAATTGCTACCCCAAGGGTGCGATCAATCTTATCAATATTCAGGATTTCAGAGGCTAGCTTAGATTAACATTTTTTTTGTATATATACTTGCAATAGAAAAGCACAAATAGTATAAAATAAAATCTCGGTTAACAATTGGTACGTTATACCTCACGAGCATATTGTCGAATACGTTGTGTGCAGCACCCGTGCCTGGAGGCAGTGCCAGCGCAGCGACCACGAGTACTCCCTTGCCTGCACCTCCACCGTGCGCCCGACTCCTCTTGGCCTCTAGACAGCTATGCAACCCGACAGCCTCTCTATCCCCATTACTCACTCCTTGAAGACGCCTCATTCCATTACTGGATCTCGCCGATGTGATGTGATGACGACAATTGAGATGAAGAGGCAGCCACGATGGACCCTCATCTCCTCGTCAATGGCCCGTTCTGGCCAGAGAGCTCATGAGGGAAGAAGTGACGGATGGACAGCAGCAGGGAAGGATCGGAGGAACGCCGACGTCTCTCGATTCTCGAAGGGATGGAAGACGTGTTTGGGATCGAACGGTTGTAAAAACAGGATGGCATGGCCCCAATGAGCCCTGCCAGAGCTTGGAAGACGTCACTCTCCAAACGATCACAAGCACACACCGCGTTCGCAAGCGTGGCAGGCAAATCTCTTAAAAAAAACATAAATAATAGATATCTTATAAAAATTTTGCCAGTACTTCTAAACTCTCATCACCATTGATAATAGGGAAGGGTCTATTTGTTGTCATTGAATTATCGCTCAAGTATGATTTCAACCATCAAACTCTAACAAGGGTGCAAATGAGTACCTTGAACTCTAATACTAGACCTTTAGCCATTGTACTTTCAAAATCGTTAATATTTGGCCATTGAGCTAGTTTCAAAGAGGGGTTTTGCTAATGTGAATGACAAGTGGCACGGTGGCACAATTGTCAAACCTCCCTCCCTCCTCCCCACATCTCTCTTCGCATGACCGCTTTCTCTTGAGCACCACCGCCACATCCTCCCACCTCTACTCTGGAACAACCACTTCCTCTGTTCACTAGACCTTTATTTTGGGGCTAGGGTGTTTGCTAAGTTATTTTAACACCTCTCGTTGTACTTTTTCTCTTTTTATTGAAATGTCAGCCAGTTCTCCTGTATTGTTTGTGAAAAAAAAAAAAACAAGAGGGGTGTTTTGTCCTTGTCAAAAAAAAAGTGGACTGTTTTGCTCAGGTTACTTTAACATGTCTTGTTATACTTTTTCTCTTTTATTGAGATGACAGGCAGCTCTCCAGCCTCGTTTGAGGAAAAACAAGTACGGGACAGTGTTTGGTTTTGTATCGCACAAACACAAACATCTACATGCATTCATATGATCATTGTTGGCTGCTAATTTTATCTGAGTTGCATTGAACACAAGTAAATAAATACTAAAACCACAAAACCAGATGTTTGGAAATACTCCTATATAGTGAGTAATTTCATATATATTCAGGGAAACATGGTAATTTATATCATGAAAAAATTCTTCAACAAAAGCATCAATCAGATCATCTGCAGCTTGCAAATACAAATTGAGCACAAGATTTATATTATTATTTTTTCGAGTAGTGCCATTCCCCATTTCCATTAACATGCAACAGAAATATAGCATCATTAGAGACGTTTCTGGAACAAAATGGCTGCTGCGCCCCAGCTGATTCTTAAGAAAAAGACTGATTCAGCCAAACTGATTCAGCTTACCCCATTTCCATTTCCTACATGCCCTTTCTTGTTTTCTTTCTGTTGAACCAAACTGATTCAGCTTACCTGACAGAACGAAGGGAACAGACTGACGCCAAACTCAACTCAGGAGAACTGACAGTTCAACCAACAGGTCTTACAAAACAAACAAACCAGTCTAAGCAAACAAAATGGGCTGCTGCGCCCCAGCTTGACACGCCTTTCCTTCCAGTTTAGTTGCTAGGGTCTTGGTTTTCATCCTCCTGATGATCGGCTTCATGAATCTGCCTCATTGTGTCACTTGCCGCCTTCAAGATTTATATAAATGGGAATAAAAAAAACGAGAAAAAACAGAAGGTTTTGAGGCAAGTTTAATGATTCAGTGGTCAAGGGTTATCCTGGGCCTCTTGGCATCAATAATCCTCACTGCACTCTTCACCTCCTCTACTATCTTCTTGGCCATGATTTCACCGTGTTTGTTGTTTAATCTCAAATACACCTCTTTGAGTCCTGCAAGGTTTTCTGTACCAAAAATGCCTTCTAATATGTTAAACTGGAGCTCAATCCTTTCAAGTTTCGGCATGGCATTTTCCGAAAAACTCAGCAGTGGCAAGAGTGGGGCAGACAAGCGAAGAAGCTTAAGACTCTCAAATCCACCAGCTGGCACTGCAATCTCCCCATCAGAACACAACTTGTTTTGTGCAAGAATGGCCATAGTTTCTGGACCCTGTTTTCCTGCAGCAAGTATAAACGTGAGAGAAAACAGTGCCTTCAGATTGCTCAGGAGCCTCAAGTTGTCTGTTCGAAGAGCTGTTACCGAAAGGGTCAGCTTGTTCAGAGCATCAAGTTGTGCAATCCAATCAGGGAGCTTAATGACCTTGCCAGATAGCTTGAGGGCACTAAGGAATTTTGGTGGCGAGGACATCTCACAGAGCAATTTGTGAAACCTAGATGATATGTCATCAATTATGAGGGTGTGCAGAGAGTAGCCACACAGGTACTCGATAGATGAGCTTAATTCCTTGAGCTTCTCATCCTCGATGAGATTGAGCTTGTAGATGGCAAGTTTCCTCAATTCGATCAAATGATGAAGGTCCACTGATCCCTCAGTTATCTCAATACCAGACAGTATGCGCAGGGCCGTCATCTTCTTCTTCTTCACCAAATCTTCTGGAAGCTTCAGTGCCGTGTCTGTCTTTTTGTTGCCACCAAGTATTCTAACCAGCCGCTCAAGATTGCATATGGCCGTAGGAAGCTCGATAATATCAGTCTCCCTTACATCCAAAGTCTCTAGATTCTCAAGCTTCCTAATGGATTTTGGAAGCAGTTTAGTGTCAGTTCTGCGCAGGCTGAGATACTTGAGAAGAAGCATGTCACATATCTCCTTTATGTGCTGCTGCTTGAAACCCTTGCATCCTTCAAGATCCAGGACCTGTACAATACCAAACTTGAAAGAACCAGAAGGCAGCTGGTTCAAGTTCTCAAAAGCAGTCAACGATCGGACATGAGACAGATTCATCTTCTCTGTGTCCTTTGCACGTTTGGAATCACTGACTTGAAGGGACAACCGACGAACCTTGCTGCTAGGTTGATGCATGAGCCAGTGACCACCAACCACAGTGATGAAATTTTCTTCACTTGCCTTGGATACAATGTGCTCAAGGATCATGTCGTGAACTACACAGGTCTTCACCCTCCCGCTGCTGCTGTGCTGCACTGGACGCATAATCTTCCTCCTTATGAGGTGATTGAAATATGTTTCTGCAACGTCCTCCATACTCAAACCATGTTTCTCATTGACAAACCCTTCAGCTATCCATCGCCTTGTCAAACGCTTTCTGCTAATTTCATGACCCTTGGGAAATATGCTCAAATACAGTGAGCATGTCTTGATTTCAGGAGGCATGTCGTTGTAGCAGTGACTAACAATCCTGCCTGCTTCCTCCTGTGTGAGGTCGCTGCCATGGTCTTTCTTTGATTCCGGAAGCAGAGTTTTGCAGAGGCCAATCCATTCCTGTGATGATTTCTGGGAGCTGCAAGCCACATGACCAGCCATGGTAACTATGACCAACGGTAGCCCCCCGCACATCTTCAAGACCTCCTCAAGAGCTGATTTTTGCTGTGACTGAAGTGATATTTCGGAAATTTCATCCAAATTTCTCTGAGATTCCGCCACCTCAAACAGGCCCTTGACAGCTTCAGTACCCTTGGATTCTAGGAAGGCTTGCTTAAATAGCTCTTCAGGCTTGTCACCAGTAAGAGCAGTAACTTTATGAATCAAATCACCTGATTGTCTCATGCATGCCGTAGCTACAGCTTGGAACCTTGTCGTAACAATTATTCTGCTCCGTTTCGTGTCCTCAGGAGATTGGAGAAATAAATTCCTGATTTTTCCCCACGTTGTTGTAGACCACACATCGTCAATTAAAACCAAATAGCTGCCAAGAAAAACAGGTTAAGTAACAAGAAGAAAAAGAAACATGAGGGGCCATCAGTGCTGTAACTAGAAATAATATGATTGGACATTTTTATTCAGTGATCACTCTGCACTCCGGATCAGCAACTATTTCCACTGTATTGAGCTAATTTTCATATGAGTGGGATCTCTAGTAAATCATCCAGGTAATAAATAAATAAAACACATGAAGAATGGTTGCAGTGTACAGAATACACCACCTACCTGTGCTTTGCCAAATGGCTCTGGAGGTCACTTTTGAGTTGATCCAGCTTGGTGTGATCTCCACTTTTGTTTGAGGCGCCCACAACGTGATTCAGTACGCCTCGGATGGCCGCCGTTGCACTCTTCGTCGGTGTGCTGCCATGCTTCCTCTGATCGTTGTTGCTATGCGGTTTGACTTGACTTAGTATGTTGCTGAGGATGGCCTCAATGTCGGAGCTCTGAGACACGGTCACCACGGCACGGTGGTCAAACTGATCCCTGAACTTGTGGAACAGGGCAGTGGCGATGGTGGTCTTCCCGACCCCTCCAAACCCAACGATGGAGAGGACGCCAGTCGTGGCCTCCCCCGTCACCCACTTCTCGAGATCCTTCATGTCCTTGTGCACCCCGACGGGGGTCTTGAGGGTGACGAGCTTAAGGCTGGAGTCCTGGTTCTCGGCGGCATTGAATCCAGCGCCGCCGCCACCACCAGCCGCGGCGGCTCCACCACCCCCGCCGCCGCCGCCGTCGGCGATGGTCCTGGGGTTGTCGACGCCGTACCTGTGGCGTCGCTCGCCGATCTGCTGCGCGCGCATCTTGAGGTTGGCGATCTTGGCGGCGATGTCGCGGCGAGGCCACCAGGTGAGCACCTCGTAGACGCTGTTGGCGAGGAAGTAGCAGCACATGTCGCTGGGCAGGCCGCGGATGCGGTAGCCCGAGTCGTCGACGCAGTCCTCGATGTCGTAGGTGAGGTCGCGGATCTGCTTCATCCAGTCCTTCATCCGGTGGTCGTGCCCGCGGCCGCGGCCGTCCCCGGCCTCGCCGAGGTCGCGGAGGAAGGACTGCATGCTGGTCAGCTCGTCGTTGATGTACTGCAGGTCGCCGGCGACGCCTCTGATGAGGGTGTACTCCTGGGCGAGAAGGCTGCCGAGCTTGCCCAGCAGAGACTTCACGGTGGACTCCGAAGCACCCACCACCAGATCCATGGTGCCGGGCCTCCGGTGGAAGTGGAGTGGTATGGATTACTGGATGTTTTGGGGGAGAGCAGAGCCTCCTCGGCTGGACTGGAAAAAGTCAGTCAGGTCAACGGCATCCAGCCCCAACAACCACCCGCTTGATTTGGACAGCCCAATTGGATTTGGAACCCCAGCAGCACTAACTCGAGTCATACAGTAAGTCCAATCGGAACCCGCTTTAGTTGGACCTACACAGCCCAATACCCGTTGTTTCCCTGTTGTGTTGTGCCCTGTGCGCCTGTGCCCTTTGGGCTTGGGCAGTACCGACCCGTGCCGTCGTCGTCTCGTCCAGCTCTAGAGTCAAGATGTCAACGGGGAATTCCCCGTCGGGGTTACTCGCCCATCCCCGACCCCGCGGGGACAAATTCTACCCTATCCCCGTCCCCGTGAATGCTAGCGCGGAGCATTTCTTCCCCATCCCCGTCCCCGCACGGGGAATTATTCCCCGCGGGGATCCCCATCCCCGCATAAATTCATACAGAAGTACAGAACATCCAAAATTTACACAAAGAAATAATATAGACCAAACAAAAGGATAATCAATACTCCAGTGCAAGCTTAGGGTGGCGAGCGTGATTCCCTCCGTGCCCATGGATCCCCCCCCCCACACACACAAAAAGATAATCAATACTCTAGTACAGGACGCTGCGTGAAGATGAAGAAGCCATGGAAATCCCTTCGTGCCTATGTCTCTTCGTTGTGCCATTGGCTTCCCTCCGTGCACATGTTCGTGTGTTGTGCCTCCGACCGTTCGGCTTCCCTCCGTGCATCACCGTGCCTCCGCCCTCTCTCCGCTTCGCTCCGTCGATGCAGTGCCGAGTCGCCGACGGCCGGTGTGGAGCGCCGATGCGGTAGCCCGTAGCAGCGACCACGCGAGCCCACGAGGCCGCGACCCGCGGCGGCGCGGCAATGAGCCAGCCGCCAGCGACCGTGAGTCCGTGACCGGGAGGCCGGGACTGCAAGCCTAGCAGCCTGTGCTGCGATGCGAGAGCAGGACGCCGGAAGTCGAACTCGACTCTGCGATTTGCGCGGCGACTGCGAGTGCGGCCGTGTGTGCTGCGGCTGGATCTGGACGGGAAAGGGTAAGGAGGAAATGAGCTGAAGACCTGAGGTTTCGCATTATATATGTACACAGATATTGGGCCTTGAGTATTATGGGCTGCTGGGCCTTATTATACTCGGGTCCCCACGGGGAACGGGGACGGGGAGTTGCATACCAGACCCGACCCCGTGAAACCCGACGGGGATGATTTCCTCTCCATTTAATCCCCCGTGGGGAGAGATTTCTTCCCAACCCCGTCTCCTAACGGATGAATTCCCCGCGGGGATTCGGGGAACGGGGCCGATTGACATCTTTACTCTAGAGCAAACGCGAAATCCTTGCTGCAGGTCTCCTTCATCCGCGCCGCATCCCCTTCCACTCGCTCTCGACGCTCGCCGCTCGCCGCCCACCCCCATCCCCCCTCCCCCCCTCCTCCTCATCCCCTCTTGCGCTGTGAACGGCTCACCCAATACAAAAACGCGTTTCTCCGAGACTTTTGTCGCCGCCTCCGCCAGCCATGCCGGGTCGGCGGTCCATAACTGCTCTTCACACGTACGTAGCTCCTCGCCTAGTGTTTCCCACACGTACGTGGCTCCTCAACTGGTGTTTCCTGTGATCACGACGGTATGCTAGGAGAACATGGTCCGGCGAGGCACTCCGTCGAACAGATCGCCAGCGGCCGCCCAGGCAGTGAGCTGTTCACAGGGCCACTACATGGCATGGTCGATTTTGGTCCTGGAGTAAGTATACGAAACATGTTTAGTGATTTGGCTTACTATTTTAGTTCTTTTGCAAAAAGCTTCATGATATTGATGTGGATGAGAAAATAAACATTTATCTCTGTTTGTCGGCGATCAACTAGTATATCTCTGTTTGCTTGAGCCCACTTACACTGAATGACAGGTTAATCTGAAACTTACTTAACAAATCTGTCTTACCGTCAAGCCGTACCCACTTCAATTTTATGAATTATGAGCTCTGTCTGAATGTTTCTAGTTATCCTTTTTCTCAACTAGGATAACATTATACTTGTTGACAAATCTGTCTCACTGTCAAGTAACATTATGCTTGTTTCCTATGACGAGGTAAAACAGAACTAAACATGGCGTTTGTGGCTATTGTACGTAAAACTGTCGAGCCCAAATTACACTAGAGTATGGTGGAAGCCTTTTTGTCCTCCACTGAACCGAACACACAGAATTCATTCTTGACAAGGAGCTGTTGTACGGAGAACATTTTTCAGTTTGAGCATCTCCAGATTCTCAGTTTTGTCGAGTGTTTCAAAGACTTGAGAGGAGATCAATGCATGCTTCTACATGTCATTCAATTTTAGCACCTTAGTGTCATCCTTATGTATATTCATTGCTTTCCATCCATGCTTTTAATCATTTTCAGATAGCGACCAGATTATTGGAATTTGGGGAAGTTCTTTTTGCTTTGGGCATGTCGCAATACTTGTCTGCAGGAGGTTAGATGGTTCTCTTTTACTCATGGAAATTGTATTTGTCGATCTAGAATCTGAAAAAGAAATGCTCTCTCTGAGAAGGCTGGATCTGGAATCTGGGATACTAACAGGTCGTACACAATGCAGAAAGCATTGCTCTTTCTTGATGATTTGAAGAAGTTAAGGTTCTCGCTTGGCTAGTCCTCTATTGACACTTGTTATTGCTATGTGTTCATTCTAGAAATGTCATGCGGTGCCTCAAAAGGCTGGGCGGCGTTTCACCAAGTTGCAGGGTCCACACAATTTCCTGGTACCTAATCTTCTTCCACCTAAAATGTTAATTGTGTTGTGCTAAAACTGTTATACCCTTGCTCTCCTGTACCATGACAATACAAAGCAGCAGATTAAAAAGTCGGACTAGAACCATGAACATTTTTAATTTAATTTTATTCTAGTAGGGAGACTAGAATTAGTTCCCTGTTTCAGTAGAGCATCTCGTTCCATTGAATCATCATTACAACATGTTATCGAATTGGCAAGGTATGGGTGTCTGTCCTATTTTCAGGCACATGCTAGATGATTTCAATTGCCAGAACACCTTACTGAACATTTGGAGCTATCTAGTCTTGGGGATGACAATGGTATTATAGTTGTAGCTCATGCCACAAATGCCACTTGAGTACTGAAATCGTGACCTATATGGATCCATAAACATGCAAACACGCTTTTACACACGAGCAACAACATCATTTATTCATTGAGCCATTCTGTAGCTGGAAGTACAGCAAAAGTAACAACAAACTTGAGAGAAGCAAACCCAAGCAGCCTCACAAGTGGTAGTGGATCACACGCCACGCCACGCCACGCCACATAGCACACCACACCACACAGGCGATGGAGACGGGAGCACAAGCGACAACAGCCAGCTCCTCGCTCATCCTTATTTATATATGTTTCTCTACTGCTCAGAGTAGAGGAGGTCCATCTGTAACACACCATCTTATATCTCGGACACTAATAAGATGTCATGATGACAGCAGAGCACCCACTAACAAACCAAAGACACAAATAAGCAGATGACACTGGAAGACCAATGCAATGCACAGGTCGATGCAGGCCACAAAGACAAGCGCTGAGCTCACAAGCAGAGACACACCACATCCATTGCGCACGGACCAATCAACCAAAAGAAGGAAGAAAAATGGCAGCAAGCAAAGGCGAGGCCGAAGCAAGCAGCAGAGTACCGAGCAGGCGGTGTTGCTTTCATTTTGGAGGGAGCTGCAAGAGAGACGAGAAGATAGACCCGAGTTTATTAATTGCTTCACTCTATGCATACGATACAGGTAGAGACCATGGTACACCAAGATTAGATTAGTACGTACGTACCTGCTGATCGAGTGGAGTCATATGAGCACGGAGCCCCTGAGCAGTTTCTTCTTGTAGTACCGCGAGTGGACTGGCTTGTAAAGGGAAGGACGGTGCTTGCCGCCCAACCCGTCCCACTCCAGCCTGTCCCACCAGTCCTTCTCGCAATCGCACTCCACCTTGTTACTAGTATCGCTTCTGTAGCTACGGACGGCCGGCAGGTGCCTGAGGCTCCAGCAGCCTCTGATTTTGATGGTCTCGAGATTGGGTGCGTACATCCTCCCACCAGACCCGCAGATGCTTTCTAGCATGGGCAGCTCGTGCAGGTGGATATGCTTCAAGTTTGGGAAAACCACCATTGTTATCATTGCTCCTCCTTGTGGCTTCTGCTGCTGCTGCTGCTCTTGGTGGCTCCTGGTGTTGTTGGTGTCTAATAAAGGGAAGACCACCCTGAGATCACCACACCACACGATCTCGATGGTCTCCAGGTAGCGATTACCGCGTACTAACGACGAGAAGGGGAATACATGTATGAGCCTAGGACAGAAGTCAAGATGCAACAGTGTCAGGTCCTCAAATGATTGTTCCTCAATCTGGCTGAACGGCAGTTTGCTGGTATCCCACATGAAGCGTGTCCTGGGGAGCTGCGATGCCCAGAATGTTCTCAGGCACCAACTCATAAGTACCCTGCTTTCACCACCACCTAACTCGGGAGCGGTGAAGATGAAGTCCAACCTGGGGCACCGCTCCACCCGGCACCACCGTAGTCCTTCCCATTGCGCAGGGCCTGGGATACTTGTGTTGTACAGGCTGTCGTGCACGTGCAGGATGTAAGCACGATCACATATAATGCTTGGTAATGTAGTAGTATTATTAGGACGACCACCGTACGTCATCGCTGCTTTTGTCTTCATCTGCTGCTGGTCTTGTGTGTACAGGTAACAGCCAGAGGAGTCTATACGATCAATAGGGGCAGGGCAAGGCCTCGTCCTTGTTATGGTTGGGGCATCATCATTACCATTATTGCCTTCGCCTCCTTCAACTATGATGATGGAGGAGGCAACGTCGGCATAGTACATTGATGTATTGCCATTATATTGGGGCTGCCGCCGCCGCCTCCTCCGATTTGATACGACTTCTCGGGTTTCATTTTTGCTACTGCCAACACCGGCTGTGTGACAACAGCTTGGAGAGGAAATCTCCAGGTGCACATGATCGCCATCAAAGTAATAATTTCCAAAAGAGGGCACGAATGACCTGAGGAGCCTTGTGTCCTTTATAGAAATATACCAATTAAACTTAGAGGGAGCTCGAGCACCATCCACCAGTACCATGGGCCATGATGATGATCCTGATGTAGCAGCAGCACTGCTGCTGCTACCAGCAGCATGCTGCTCCATTTTTTTCTCTTCACCGACGACTCTGCTGCAAGTTGATGCTGACTGGGTGGTGTCGATGCGCAGCTTCTGCAAGTATCTTTTCCGCTTGTCCTCTGGTGGCCACAGGATTGCACAAAGCTTGTCGCAGCTATCCAGAATGAGCTCATCCAGTCCCTGGGCTGTCATGGCACTGAGATCCAGTGTTTTGACTGCCGTGCCCGACAAGTCTAGGATGTGAAGATCCTCAAACAATCCACCGAATAACATGTTCTTCAGCTTATAACACCCCCTGAAGGAGAACTTTCGTATCCCAACACACCCGTCAATAATCACCAAAGTCTCAAGGCAGCTGTTGCTAGTGCTTATTATCTCAGAAAATTCTGTAACGCCTTGCTGCATGGTGCGGTTTCCTGAAAAATCAAGGAGCTCCATCTTGTTCATCCCTTGGAACAAGCAGTCTTTTTCTGAGTGGTCACTGCAGCGGACTGTCGACTTTGTCACTCGGAGCTGTTGCGGATGTTAGGCAGCCGCCCCTGCAGCTGGCCCATGTCCAGGTCACCTTGGGCTCCCACCACATTTAGCTCCCTGAGCTGAGTCATAAGATCCATCACCTTGGCAGATAAGATCTGATCACAGGATGTGTGCCGTACGTCGAGCACCCACAGCCTTTGGAAACACTGACGGATGTCCTCCTTCAGTGCACCATCTTTGCTAATTGTTATGTCATGGCAACAGTCGATCCATAGAAACTTCATGTTAGGGTAGTAGAGAAATGGAGGAGATGACGATGAGCTGAAGTTGCAGCGTGAGAGCTTGAGCGCACCAAGTTTGGCAAAAACTTGAAACGGGTCGACGGACGAGGTCAACAGAGCCCCGTAGAGTGGTGAAGTCCAGTGTGGCATGCTGTCCATACTTCCAGTGGTACCAATTACCAGATGAGAAGGCAAAGACTGCTGGTCCTGGCGGTAGTAGTCTACATCCAATCGCATCTCTCGCTGCAGGACTTGAGCAGCTTGCCATGGTCCATCATTACCGTCTCTGTCTTGAAAATTGCTGCAGACGATGTCTTCTTCTTCTTCTTCTTCTTCTTCTTCTCCTCCTCCTCCTCCTCCCTGTTGTAGCAGCTGCTTTGTGATGATGCCATCACATATCATGTAGTTCCAGCAGTGGGTGGCCAAATCATAGTCCACCCTGAAATGATAGCCTACGTAGCACAGCTTGGACATGTACGAGAAGCACTCGATGACTTGTGAAGGATGACTGATGATGCAGCCAGTTTTATCCAGTGATGCAACTACTTCAGAAGCTTCTTCACGCATAAGGGTGGACCAGAATCCATGCACATGCACATCTTGTCCATGGCGTGAGGAGGTGGCCGAAAGAAGAACATCAGTGTTGTTCCCTGAGCCCTCCATGGCTCCTTGGACCTTTATCATGGGGTAGAGCCGAAATCTGCCTTGGAATGTCCACAGCACCTTGTTGGTAGTGGAGTGTCCGAACAGAAGGAAGCCAAATATGGCCGAATGCATCTCCTCGGTGCTCCCATTGTGGAAGATCACCAGGAACCTGCGGTTCAGCTCCTGTATGCGCTGAAACATCGCCCTGAGGACTTGGGGAATCTCAGTGCGAGAACCTTTGGCGATCCCACGGAAGTCGTCCTCCTCATCTTGCCTGTCGAACATGTCCATCACTGTGGCAGGGAGCTCCAGCTGCTCCGCGACGGCCCGCTGAAGCGCTCTCCTGCTCTCCCACTTGGAGCAGTCGACGTGGATGATCTGACCAAACTGCAGTCCTGCCGGGGCCTCATCGGACGAAGCCATGGCAGTAAGGCGCTGGGCCACGGCTCGGAGGACGGCGGATGCACCCAGCCCGTCCCAGCCGTCGAAGTAGATGACATTGTTTCTGCTGCCCATGCTTCGAGTAGTAGTAGCAGCGTCTTCCTTGAGCTCATCAAGAATCCGCTCGGCAGCCGCATCAATGCTGTCCGCTTTGATAACCTGCTTGTGTACATGCATGCACAACGATGAGTAACCTCATCATGTATGGATTCAGATACCAAGATTAAATGGGTTCATCTAAGCTACTAGTTATTAGTTACCTCGGTGCGCATGGTGGACTGGATTTGAATTGGATCGCGCACTAACAAGTATCAGCTCAGCTGAGATGCTGTGTATTTATATTTGCTGCAGCAGTACTAGCTAGCTGGATTGGATCTTGACCAACAACGACTCTGAAGCCGACCTTCATTTGATTTGGATGCAGGGAAGAAAGAAAGCGCCACCATATCATGATCTTGCCAGATGTGGCTTCCGTATGGATTACAAATCTAACCCATCTCGTGCCGTGCCTGGACAGGTCACACAAGCATGCATGAATTAAACTGGTTTTCTTTTAGATGAAGAAGAATGAAACTAGCTAACAACAACAATTAGGTATAGCTAGTACATTACTCCTGCAACAGTAACATCACATGTACACCATGCATATATGCATCGAAATTCTGCAGCTAGCTACTGAAAGATTATTTTTTTCGCCAAGGGGCACGATTAAATTGACAAGGTATGTAGCTACTGAAAGAATTAATTTCCATGCTTCTCAACATGCATGCTCCGACACTATATATATGTATATCAAATTATAAACACACATTACAGCTGCTAGATGGACTTAATATCTGCAATCGAATCAGGGAGTAGTCATGTACACGTACATACCTCACTTTGATCTATCTGAATTATATTGTTGGCACCAGCGTCCAGTATGCCGGAGAATTCACAGGATATGATGGGCCTAATAAAAGATTGAACCAACGATGATGGATGCAAAATGTTTGTGTGTGTGAGGGAGAGAGACAGAGAGAGGCGATGCCTGAGCAAAGTTTTGTGCCTGAGTGAGAATCCTAATACAAGATGTGTGCTTGCATAGTAAACAGCCGGTGGTCCAGATAATCCAACTTTGCTTCTTTGGCAAATAATGTACTATATCAGATGATTCTTTGCTTGCATCTGCAGCATGAAGGATTCCGTTCCATCATATCATTTTTCCAAAGGTAAAGAAGGTTATTAAAGGGTAGAAGCAAGTGTGGTTCCAAAGGAGCAGTACTAGCTAGCAAAGTCGTTGTAATGGACTGTTAGTTACTCCTATGTGCTAATAATAGGCTGCATGTTTATTTCTTGTCTGTTTTGCATGCGCACAGACACTGACTTTGTGGTGATCGTGCGCTAGGAATAGCAGTAGAGTACATGCCGCCATGGCCGGACGTCGTGCGTGCGTGGGGATGGACGTGCACCTCTCTCGCGTCGTTCGGTCCATGAGCGGCATGATCAGTTTTGTTTTCCTATGATATATCAAAGATAATGCACCAGAAAATGTTGCGATTCTGCGACACCAAACGCCGTGTGTTCGTTCGTGTCTTCTCCAGTTCATACACCTCGCCGCCGGCGTATACCGCCGTCCGGTGACCAACAAGTGGTATCGGAGCCAAGTTTCAACCGTCGCTATGTCGTCCTCGCCGTCCAAGAGGCCGGAGAAGGGCGATGGCTCCGGCAACAAGAAGGAACCTCCACCGCGTTCGCCACCACGCCGCCGCCGAGGTCGCTCCAACAGCCGACGGTCTCGCGCCCGCAGCGGGTCGCGCGTCATCGAGCGCGTCATCGAGCGCTCATCCGCACATGTGCAATGGCCGATGCTCACGCGCGCCAACTACCCGGAGTGGGCGTTGGTCATGGAGGTGAACTTCCAGACGTTGCGAGTCTGGGACGTCGTCGTCCACGGCATCGACGACGACGCAGACGACGAGGAGTACCACGACGACAGGCAGGCGATGGCGGGGCTGTTGCGCTCCGTTCCGTCTGAGCTATGGAACTGCCTCGCCGTCCGCCGCACCGCGAAAGAAGCTTGGGACACCGTGAAGGTTCTGCGAATCGGCGATGAGCGCGCGCGCGACGCCAGCGCTCAGCAACTTCGCCGCGACTTCGGCAACCTCTCCTTCAAGGAAGGCGAGTCTGTTGGCGATTTCGGCATTCGCATCACCTCGCTCGCCACCAACTTGCGCACCCTCGGCGACAATATCTCCGAGCCTGAGGTAGTGCGGAAGATGTTGCAGGTGGTGCCGGACAACCTGAACCAAGCTGCCTGCTCCATCGAGATGTTCTGCGACCTTAACACGATCTCGATTGAAGATGTGATCGGGCGCCTGCGGGTGTTCGAGGATCGCCAGAAGCCGAAGTCCGTCACGGACGCCATGGGCAAACTCCTGCTCACCGAGGAGGAGTGGGTCGAGAAATACAAGAAAAAGGGCTCGGAATCCGGTCGAGGCGGTTTCAGCTCCGGCGGTCGCGGTAAGGGCCGCGACAGAGGGCGCGGGCGCGGTTCCGGCAGCATCGGCGACTTCAAGGGGGGCTCTAGCTCCGCACGCCCGCCGCCGGACGACCCATGTCCACGGTGCGGCAAGAAGGGCCATTGGGCCAGTGACTGCCGCACCAAGAAGAAGGCGCCGGCCCATCAGGCCGCCCATGTGGCCCAAGAGGAGGAGGCCACACTCATGATGGCCGTCGACTCCGTCCTCCCCAACTCAGCGCCGCCGCCGCCGCACAAACCATCCGCTGGCCTCCACCTCGACGAGCCCAAGGTCTTCGCCGCCTTCAACGGAGCACCAGCACCGGACCCGACAAGATGGATCCTGGACACCGGCGCGTCGAATCACATGTCCGGGTCCAGATCCGCTTTCGCCCACCTCGACTCCGGCATTCACGGCACCGTCAGGTTCGGCGACGGCTCCATCGCGCAGATCGAGGGCAGCGGCACCATCCTCTTCACCTGCAAGAACGGGGAGCACCAAACGCTCTCCAACGTCTACTTCCTGCCGCGCCTCACCGCCAACATCATCTCTGTTGGCCAACTCGACGAAGGCGGGTACCAGGTGCTCGTGGAGGACGGCCTGATGCGGATCCGGGATGAGGAGCGTCGCCTGCTCGCCAAGATCCCGAGGAGCCCAGGTAGGCTGTACGTGCTCGACGTCAACCTTGCACGCCCAGTCTGCCTGGCGGCGCGCGCCGACGACGCGGCGTGGATTTGGCATGCCCGTTTCGGCCACGCCAACTTCACCGTACTCCGGAAGATGGCGCGCCAGGAGCTGGTCTGTGGCATGCCCCTGCTCACCCAGGTGGAGCAGCTCTGCGACGCGTGCCTCGTCGGCAAGCAGCGCCGGGCGCCATTCCCACAAAAGGCGCTCAGGCGTTGCACGGAGCCGCTGCAGCTCCTCCACGGCGACCTCTGCGGGCCCATCACACCGCCAACACCGAGCGGCAATCGGTATTTTCTATTGCTCGTCGACGATTACTCACGATACATGTGGATTGCCCTGTTGTCGAGCAAGGATGCTGCTGCCTCCGCCATCAAGAACATCCAGGCCGCAGCTGAGCGAAAATCAGGCAAGAAGCTGCTCGCCCTACGTACCGATCGCGGGGGCGAGTTCGCCGCAGCGGACTTCGTCGACTACTGCGCCCATCTGGGTGTCAGGCGCGAGCTCACGGCGCCTCACACGCCCCAACAGAATGGCGTCGTCGAGCGTCGCAACCTGACCGTGGTGGGCACGGCGCGCAGCATGCTGAAGGACAAGGGGCTGCCCGGCGTATTCTGGGGGGAAGCCGTCACAACGGCGGTGTACCTCCTGAACAGGACGTCGTGCAAGGCCAACCAAGGGGTGACGCCGTACGAGCTGTGGACCAAGAGCACACCGGCTGTTCATCATCTCCGCACATTTGGGTGTGTCGCCCATGTCAAGGTGACCGCCCCAAACCTGAAGAAGCTCGACGACCGGAGTCGGCGCATGATCTTCGTCGGGTACGAAGCCGGTTCCAAGGCGTACCGCGTGTACGACCCCACGACCGGCCGAGTACATATCAGCCGCGACGTCATCTTCAACGAGGGCGCTCAGTGGGCTTGGCCCGCAGACCATGCCGGGGACGCCATCGACTTCGCCATCAACGAGTCCACGGAGGAGGCGCCCACCGTGATCACCACCACCAGCGCAAGGGTCACGGGCGGTCCAGCCGATCCAAGCACGCCACGCTCCGGCTCGTCATCCGCCCCAGGGGCGCCCACATCTTCAACTCGGACCCCAGGCTCCTCCGGCGCACACCAGGGGCCCGACATCGAGTACGCCACACCACTAGGGTCTGGCCTCAGCGAGCAGCTAGATGCGGACCACGACGACGAGGCACCTCTCCGTTACCGGCGCGTCGACAACATCATCGGCCAAGCAACTCCACCAGGCTTTGTCGACCGGGACCTGGAGGAGCACCTCATGCTGGCAAGCGACGCCGAGCCGACGTCGTTTGGAGAAGCCCTGAAGCATGAACACTGGCGCCATGCGATGCTGGACGAGATGACGTCCATCGAGGCAAGCGGCACTTGGGAGCTCGTCGATCCTCCCCCGCGCGTCAAGCCGATTGGCCTGAAGTGGGTCTACAAGACCAAGAAGGACGCCACAGGCGTGATCACCAAGCACAAGGCTCGACTCGTCGCCAAAGGCTATGTGCAGCAGCAGGGGATCGATTTTGAAGAAGTGTTTGCACCGGTGGCACGGCTTGAGTCTGTACGACTGCTGCTGGCCCATGCCGCATCACAAGGCTGGGCAGTGCATCACATGGACGTCAAGTCCGCGTTCCTGAACGGCGTACTCCAGGAACAAGTCTACGTCGAGCAACCTCCTGGGTTCGTGCTGCGTGGCCATGAAAACAAAGTGCTGCACCTGGTGAAGGCACTCTACGGTCTCCGTCAAGCCCCGCGCGCTTGGTATGCCAAGCTCGATTCTTCTCTGATCGAGCTGGGCTTCCAGAGGAGCACCTCCGAGCACGCCGTATACCTGCGCGGCGCCGGGGATCGTCGCCTGGTCGTCGGGGTCTACGTCGATGACCTGGTGATCACGGGTGGCAACGGCAACGACATCAGCTCGTTCAAGGAGGAGATGAAGGCTAAGTTCCAGATGAGTGATCTCGGCCTTCTCCACTACTACCTGGGGCTCGAGGTCACCCAGAGCGAGACCGGCATCACCGTGTGCCAAAGCGCATACGCGGCGAAGATCCTGGAGTCCGCAGGCTTGGCTGGCTGCAACCCCAGCCACACGCCCATGGAGTCACGCCTGAAGCTCAGCAAGCAGAGCACGGCTCCATTGGTCGACCCGACCATGTACCGCAGTATCGTGGGCTCTCTCCGCTACCTGGTGAACTCCAGGCCCGACCTTGCGTACTCGGTGGGCTACATAAGCCGATTCATGGAGGCTCCCACCACCGAGCACCTGGCTGCTGTGAAGAGGGTGCTCAGGTACGTGGCAGGCACACTGCAGTTCGGCTGCTGCTACAGAAGGAAGCAAGAAGCTCAGCTCGTCGGCTACAGCGACAGCGACTTGGCCGGCGACATCGACACCCGCAAGAGCACCACCGGAGTCATCTTCTTCCTCGGCGGCAACGTCATCACCTGGCAGTCCCAGAAGCAGCGGGTCGTGGCCTTGTCTTCATGCGAGGCAGAGTACATCGCCGGGGCCACCGCTGCATGCCAGGGCGTCTGGCTCGCCCGTCTCCTGGCCGAGCTCAAGGGCGAAGAGGCGGCCATCTTCACACTGAAAATCGACAACCAGTCCGCCGTCGCGCTGAGCAAGAATCCCGTGTTCCACGACCGAAGTAAGCACATTGATGTCAAATTCCATTATATTCGTGAGTGCGTCGAGGAGAACAGGGTCCAACTTCAGTCCATTGGGACGGCAGAACAACTGGCGGACATCTGCACCAAGGCTCTCGGGCGTGAGCGATTCTGTGAATTACGCTCCAAACTTGGTGTTCTTCATGTTAAACAGGCACACTAGGAGTAGGAGGAGAATTGTTAGTTACTCCTATGTGCTAATAATAGGCTGCATGTTTATTTCTTGTCTGTTTTGCATGCGCACAGACACTGACTTTGTGGTGATCGTGCGCTAGGAATAGCAGTAGAGTACATGCCGCCATGGCCGGACGTCGTGCGTGCGTGGGGATGGACGTGCACCTCTCTCGCGTCGTTCGGTCCATGAGCGGCATGATCAGTTTTGTTTTCCTATGATATATCAAAGATAATGCACCAGAAAATGTTGCGATTCTGCGACACCAAACGCCGTGTGTTCGTTCGTGTCTTCTCCAGTTCATACACCTCGCCGCCGGCGTATACCGCCGTCCGGTGACCAACATGGACAAGCCTGTCTGGAGTTTGTCTGCATCATCCATCGGGTCTGCATCTAATAGTTTCTGCCTTATTTGGATGTGACAGAAGAGGCACCAATTTTTTATCAAACAAAATAAGCGAAATAACACATGTATGAGAAATTCAGAATTAGGAAGGAGAAGACAGCCAAGAACCTGGACTGCTCCTTGGGATCCAATACGAGTTTTTCATCAGAGATAGAGAGATACAGCAGGCAAACAGGCTACCTGGTTTTCCTTAGAGATTCATTTTTCACTATGAATATGTAAATGAGTGTACTTTAATTTGGCAAGCGAACCCCGCGATTATATACTGTACAGAGGGAGTTTTTTTACTGAATTGGAGGGGCCTAAGCCCCTGCAGAGATTTTATTGAAACAAGTAAAGAAACAAGGAGTTTATAAAACAGAGCTGGGCTCTAAGAAGATGCTCAGAAAACAAAGAAGGAAAATAAAGGGAGTTTAGATGGGGTACATGACATCAAGGATTTGAGGAAGTTAGCAAGAACAGCAAGGGGTCTGGGTCCTAGACGAAGGAGGAAGACTAGTTCAGGTTCGGGTTGTTCTGTTCGATATGCCTGGAGCTGTCTCCCCTGTGTCTTGTAATCTGACATTCATGGTATATGGGTCGTGGCTTGCTCATGAACCGAGCCATAGAAGATGTGCTTCTTCCACGAGGTACTATCGTTGTAGACTTCGCAAGGGATCGTTTGATTTCCTAATGTTGTGCTCTAGATATGAACATTGTTGGGTAGCAATAGTTAGCCTGCTTGTACATGTAGATGTGTATGGCTGTCAGGTATTGTGTGTGTCGCGAATTTTAATTCATGCTCTCACTAGTAGTAGGAAGCTTATTCTTCAGGCAATTGGCTCTTGACTTGATTATAATGGGTGTTCAAATAGCAGGCAGCAACATGATCTGTGATGATAGCAGTTATTCAGGGGCAGCTTTTTGTTCAATATTAGTTATTCCAGGTCATAGTTTTGGCAATAGGGGACTGGGTTGCTCGATTTTTCACTACCAGCTCGTGGCTTCATTTGTTTCCAGCTCGTGGGTTGCTGTTGTATCTGCAGCTGTGTATGTGAGTTGTATTGAGCTTCGTTGTTGAGTTGTGTTGAGCTTCATTAATGTATCTTTTATGTATCAGACCAGTTCATGTATCACATGACAAATCAGTTATGTACTAGTCTCAGTTTGATGATGATTCGAGTTGTATCATGTGAGAGTTGAGACTCTTTGTGAGACATGATCTTTATTTCCGTATCTATCTCTGTGGCTTATGGATTTGAGAAATATTTGTGATGAGTGCTATGTGTGTGATTTTACTTATGCATTTAATTTCATCTAATCCATGCTTGTTGATTAGTATATCCTTGGATGGTGTATTGCTTTTATTTTGTTATTGTGTGATATGACTTGTCATATGCATTACATTTGACTCATTTACGCACTTGCACTCCTTGGATGCAATGATTTAGGGGGAGTTTCCAACCCACACATGTGCAAACTGATACTTTGAGGTCTTTTATGAATTCAATTCATATTGCACATATTAAGGGGGAGCTCTTCATAAATCATTAAATCCTTAAGCTTAATTGTTTTATCCTTTTGTAAGCTTTAATCAAGGTTGTCATCAACCACCAAAAAGGGGAGATTGAAAGTGCATGTTGCACTTAAGTATGTTTTGGATGATTTGATGACAACATTGATTAAAGGTCTAATATGTTTGCTAAGTGTGACACAGGAAAAAGCTTATCTCACAATGTATTTGAAATGAAATGCAAAGCTAAAATGATGAATTGTTGTATAAAAATCATGTCATAAGCATAAGACAACAATGAGAATGATACAGATGAAAAGGCTATCATATTGTGGGATAATCATGGTTCATATGTGTCCTAACAAAGGATTCAAAGCGAATTGTGATTGAATGGCTTGAAATGGTGAAGATAGCAAGGAAAGAGTCTTTGAGAACCTAGCTAGGATGAAGAAGAAAGTACTTGCATTTAGTCGAAGGATCAATCAAGCTTGAAGATTACATTGAGTGGAGAATCAACATTCCTAACAACAATATTGATTGAAGTGACAAGACACATTTGGAATTACTTCATATCACTTGTATGGAGTCAAGTCACATGCTCAAGATGGCTATGCTCGAGGGATATCTACTTTTAATCATGACAAGCATTTCTCTAAATGAAGAAGGTGAAGAGAAGCGGCTTCGGTTCCATGGAGATCAACTCAAGAGGTTTAAAATTTGTTTTTCTATTTATCTTGAGTAAATAGGAATGTCGTACTATTAAGAGGGATGCAACATATAGTAGATGATTCTTCATAAGTGCTCAAACCAACCCAAGTGAGACATGAGAGAGGTAGAACTAACATTTGCCTTTGCTGTCATGTTCTGTGCTCAGAAGTCCATACCAGACGCGTTCGATATGTATACCGGACGTGTCCGGTATTTGCTGCAGTCTTGCTGGCAGACACAATGGACAGTCGGTACTACCGCCACATGGGCCGGTATTACCGGATGACCGATACTATCGGCTAATTGGCGTTAGTACCCGTACGCCAAAATTCTGCTCAGTCCCGAGACCCTGCTCTAGTGTCAATAATTCGCGGTACTACCGACCAGAAGGCCGGTGCTACCGGAGGCCGTTAGTGGACAATTTTCTCACGAAGTATAGACATAGCCAACAGTTAGTAACGTATAGTTGCGTGAGTGGGGCTATAAATACCCCCAAGCCTTCTCTTTTAAAGGCTGCTGATTCTGCTGGTTGCCACACTCATTCTAGAGCCTTGAAAACACTTTCCAACCCTCTCTTAGTGAGTTATTGACCTCTAATTGCAAATCCATTTGTGGGTTGAGAGAACTTCAAAATTAGAGAGCAAGCCACCTCTTGAGCACTTGTGCAAATTGTCGATCTTGTTGTGTACATTCGTTACTCTTGGACTCTTCGGTCCTAGACGGCTAGGCGTCGCCGTTGAGCACCCAAGAGCTTTGTGGAGTGCCTTGAAAAGTTTGTGAAGGTTCGATCTCTCCTCAAAAGAGATCAATGAAAGGATCAAGATGCCCAAGAGGGGGGGGTGAATTGGGCTTTTCTAAAACTTTTGCAAGAATTAAAACCTATCAAGCCCAATTAACCCCCTAGTGCCTAGAAGTGTGTTTGACAAGAATCAACCCAACAAAAGACTATCGTAAACCATTTCTACTCTAGCATGACAATTCAACTTATGAAAGAACAACAAGTAAATGCGGAATTGAATTGCTCAAAGGTAAATGCGTAGTAAAGAGAGTAGAGATGACACGACGATCTTTTTGCTGAGGTATCGAGGTGTCGGCACACCCCCTAGTCCTCGTTGGAGCACCCGCGCAAGGGTATCGCTCCCCCTTGATCCATGCAAGGATCAAGTGCTCACTACGAGCTGATTCTTCGCCACTCCGGCCCGGTGAATCGCTCGCTACCGGTCACAACATGGCTTGGGTCATCCACAAAGCCTTCGGATGATCACCAAGCTCTCCGATCGCCACCAAGCCGTCTAGGTGATGCCGATCACCAAGAGTAACAAGCTAGAACTCTCACTTGACCAAGACAAGGCCAAAGAGATGGATGGATGCACACTTGCTACTCAATTCTCACTAGGAGGTCACTAATTCTCTCAATTAGCAAATCTCTCAACCTCACTAGGGCTCTTGATCTTTCTCACACTCACAAGGTGTTTCTCAGCAAAGGAAAGTGGCAAGAACACTCAAATGGATGAGGAGGTGGAGTATAAATACTCTCCCAACCGGTCATCCAATAGAGTGGCTGACAGGGCTCTCTGCGGGGGCATCGGACGCTCCGATGCCTAGCATCGGACGCGCCGATGACCTCGACCAATGGTCGACTGTACCATTCTGTCAGACCTGTTAAAGGAGCATCGGCAGCGTCCGATGCCCCTGCGCGTCCGATGCCCCTGCGCGTCCGATGCCTTTTTGACCTCTCTGGAACCTCTCTGGATGGCCAACGGACGCTGGCCCTCAGCGTCTGATGCCAGCGTCCGATGCATCCCACAGTTCACTCGCAAGTGAACAGTGGCATGGGAGCGTCCGATGTGGCAACATTGAAGCGTCCGATGCCACGCACCAGACTAAACCCTAGTCGAGGTGAGCATCGGACGCTCCGATGCCCACCAGGCCAGCGTCTGATGCCCCTTACAAGGCCAAAACGAACTCGGATCGCGACGCGGCCTTAACAACTTTTATTCCTCTCGACATAAGGCATCTCTCTGAGCTACCTAGGGCTATGAAATAACAAGTGTGCACCACACCTACCTCAATAGACTCATCTAGGTCAAGCTATTGATTCACGCTCCCCTTTATAGTACGGCCAAAGGAAAAACAAAGACCTAAGACTACCTAAGTGTCCTCCAACACCATGCGACACTTAGCCTAGCCTACCACCGTCTTCGTCATCCGTCCTTTGAAAACCGAAACGATTTCCATCGCCAGGGGACATGAACTCCATATGCTCGTATCGTCGCCATTACCGTGACCTAACTCATCCCTGTTTCTACAAAACACACGTTAGTCACAGTAATCTTGTGTTTCATCCAATCACCGAAACCCACTAGGGGCCAAGATGCGTTCAATCTCCCCCTTTTTGGTGATTGATGACAACACGAGATCGAGTATAGAGAGAAGAGGTTTTCAAATCATGACATGTATGAACTTGCAATGAATAAGAGAAAATGATTAGGGGCAAGCTCATACATATCATGCCAACATCCTGCACTCAACAAGTTAGAGTGAAAAGCAAGTGCAAGAGTAAAGAGCTCGAATACATAACAAATGAGAATTAAGCGCAAGTAATCGAGTGAAATGAAATGACATGTCATATATGATGTCGTAGTGAGCACAACACATGTCATGAGATCCATAGCACAAGTATATAACAAAACATAGTGCCAAAAGATGCGATAAGTAAAGAGCGTATGTGAAACAAAACACATCATAAGAAGCAAATCCCTCTCACATCGCTCCCCTTATCACTATACTCGCTCACTCTCCCCCTTTGGCGTCAAGCACCAAATCTAAGCGTCGGAGGGCGGAGGTGGCGCAGACGAGTCAGGTGCCGTCTCCAGAGTGCGCTGAGTGAACTCGAACTGCTGAAGGAGCGCCTCGGAGTCTAAGGAAGAGTCACCGGTAGCCTGCTGACCCTCTGGAGCTGGAAGCTGCGGTGAAGCGGTCCGGGTCGGCTCTGGCGCTGACTGCTCTGCCTGCTCTGGCTGCTCTGGCTCTGTCTGCTCTGGCTGCTCTGGCTCTGTCTGCTCTGTAGGCGCTGTGACTGTCTCAGTCGCCGTAGTGGTGTCAGCCTGAGTCTCAGAGTTTGGAAGCTCGTGAATAACTGACAACTCAGGCTGAACTAGCGTGGTCGTCTCTGACTGAACAGGCTCTGTCTGCTCTGAAGACGCGATGGAGCTCGGGAGGGTCTCAGTGGTAGAGGTCACTGGAGCCGTCGTTGTCTATGCTAGGTCCTATAGATCTGGCATGGGGAACCCAGTGAGCTCACTGAAGGTGGCAGACAAGTCCCGAGTCACTGTGGTGGTCGTCGCGAACAGAGACTCTATCGGACGTGGCATGAATTCGGTGCGCAAAGGACTGAAGACCGGGGCTCCTCCAGGCGGAGTGGTGAAGGAGGTGAACTAGGAGGAGCTCTGGCCAAAAGACTGCAGCTGCTAAAACTGTGGCGGCTGACCAAACTGCCACAGCTGCGGAGGAACCGGTGGCTGCCACTGGATCTGGTGCTGGGGAGGGGGCTGCTGCCACTGCCACTGAGGCAGACCACTCACAAGACGCTCCATGAAGCTCAAAGTCTACTGCTGAAGTGCCATCATCTGTCGCTGCAGGGCGTCTGACCGCTCCTGAGCCTGCTGCTGTGCCAGGGCCTGCTGTTGAGCCAAGCGCTGCTGCTCCTGGGCTAACCTCTGGACATCCTGCGTAACTGTCCTCTGCTGCTCCTCCATCCGAGCTAAGATCGCAAGAAGTGCAGGGTCGGAGGAAGCAGTACCAGACGTCTCGGCCTGTGAGTCGTGAGCTCTAGGCTGAAAACGGGGCAGGAGCTGGTAATCCTCGTCGGAGCTGTCGGTGGGGTCATCTGCGACGAACGTGTCACCACCCTCTAACTCTGCTAGCTCCTGCTCGGCGAGGGCCCGGACTATCTCGTCCTGCTCCTGAGCTGACTCGGGAACCTCTGGCCGCTGTCGTGAACTGGACGAACCCTATGGCTCCTGCTGCCTGCTGTCCCGACCGTGTCCCAATAGCTGACTCATGTTATACTCAGGGAACACGGTCGCGGAGCCAGTGAGAGTCTGATTGGGGCGAGATCCAGTGGTGGCAGCTACCTTCCACAGTATATAGGAAATCCAATGGGCATATGGTAGCTGCCTGCGGGCCTTGATGCCCTCTGCAACGGTATCCTCCATCTCACACAAGATGACGTCCCAGACGTCAAACTCCTGCTGCCTGACCATATAAGCAAGTAACCACAGCTGCAGACGTGAAAGTCCCTCTCCGAAGCCCACCCTGGAAAGTAAGGTCCGTCGAAGAACCGCGTTGAGGATCCGAGTTGTAGGGGTGAGATCCCTAGGCGCGCGACTCGAACCCTCACCGAAGGGCTCAGTGAAGCAGGGGCGGACCAAGTCAGTCGACGGCTGTGCACCACCGTGAGGGCGGCGGGGTGGCTCCGTCCTGTCGTAGGACAGGTCGTGGATCCGAGTCTGAGAGTGTCGCAGTCCAAACCAATCCCGGATCTCAGAAGAAAACAACCTGTAGTGCTCCCCCTCAAAAGCAAACTCTATCGTCTCTCTGTCCGGGTGCACCCAAAGAGAAGCGTAGAACTGAAAGACCCAGTGCTCAATATACGAGCCAGACCACCCCAGAAGGTCCGCCAGACCAGGTAGATAGGTGAGAATGGGGCGAATATGCTCTCCAGCTGTTGTGACTATGGTCTCCAGTGGACAGACTCGCTGTGGACGTAAGGAAATGCTGGTGTTCCTGTAGCCCTGATAGAAATCCTCCTGCAGCACTGTGAAGAAGTCTGCCCCTGCCTGCTCCTGCCGCTCCCTCGGGAACCACTGCTCAACTGGAACTAGCCTCAGAGTCTGAATCTAAGAGCAGGTGGCTGCCCGGAGGTCCAGTCGCGGGATCGGCGGGGGCGCACGCCTCGACGGAGCACGTGCTCCCCGCAGAGGGACGTCGAGCCGAGGTGGCACCGTAGTCCAGCGATGAGTGGACCGGCGCCGGGGAACCTCCTCAGGGACCTCCTCCTCTGCCTCGACGTCTGCCTCTGGGGCCTCTGCCTCAGGTGCCTCTGCTGCCTCGGCCTCTGCCTGGCCCTGCTGCGAGCTCGGGGGCTCGACTCCTGGCGAGGTGAACGTGGTCCGACGACCGACAGCCATGAGCGTGCTAGTCGGCGAACCGTGGAACCGCTCAGCCTCCTCAACTGCTCTGCGCTGGTCTGTGGACAACTGATCCTCGATCCTTAGTCCGCCAGCACTGCCACTTCGCTCTACTCGCTCTGCAGCGTCTGCAATCGCCTGAGCCTGGACTGCCTCTCTCTCCTGATGGCTGTGCTTCCTGCGCGTGATCAACTTCCCCTTCCCAGGCCTCTGGCCGGAAGGGGGGACGGGGAGGAGAATCCCCTGGGCCACCACTGATGTTCTTGCAGCGCGACATGGCTGACAAGAACAAGACACACTGCCGCTGAAAGAACCAACTGTCACTAAAAGATCCACTGACACTGAAAACCCCCGGCAAATAGCTGACAAGAAATCCGCTGACCAACTAACTAACCAAAGACTCCCCCTGTCACTGATCCTCTGCCGCTATCACTCGCGAGGCTTGGCCTCGATCCTTACCCGCGGGCTTGGCCCCGGGTTATCTGACACTGCCCAACTGACACACTGGCCACTGACTCGCTGCATGGAATAGAGAGTATACATAAGAGAACATATAGACTAGAGATGAGCGAGACCTATCGGAAGCAAAGCATATGGAGATAAGAGATGGAATCAGCTTAGTTACCTGACGATCGACGAAAGGACTAAGAACGAGATGAGAATCGACGCTCGGGCACCCACGAGTCGCATGGAAAGGGTCTGCAAAAAGATGGAGCAAAACGGGGTTCGAAACAAGGTGGAACGTTTATTTGAGCATTTCGTCGAACACCTTGTGGGCAGCGGTTATGGAAAGGGTGGTGGTGCCTACTGCTGTGGGGGATCGAGCCAGAAAGGATCGTCGGAGGGAATAGGGAGCTCAGGGACGAGTCGAAGACGAACGCCGACGAAGCTCCGGCGAGGGTGAACTCCAGCGAGGGGGGAGGTTCGGCCCTGGTGAACCCCGACGACGACGGGCGCGCACAGGCGGTCTGCGGTGGGGGCGCGCGGCTGCGGGCGCGGCAGAGCGGCGGCCGGTGGTGAGGGAGGAGCGGGCAAGCGCCGCGGCCGGAGAGACAGAGGGGCGATTAGGGTTGCGCGGCGGCGGTTGCGAGCTCGGGTTCGGGCGAGGGCGTGAGGTGGAAGACAACGAAGGAATATGACGTGTGGGTCCCGAATGTCATTAGAAGAACCTGCTGCGCCGCTTAAAGGAGCATCGGACGCGCCGATGTATTCACATCGGACGCTCCGATGCCTGTCCAGAGAGCTCCAGAACGGCCAAAAACACATCGGTCGCGTCCTTTGCCGCAGCGTCTGATGGAGCACCGGACGCTCCGATGGTGACACATCGGACGCTCCCCTGACACTGTTTCAGCCAGAGCTATCTACAGTGCAGGGCATCGGACGCTGGGAGCGTCCGATGCAGCGTCCGATGCTGCATTTTGAGCAGTTTCGAAGATCTCCGTTGTGGCTCCCTCTCCCAACCAAGTTCCAACTCAAATAAGAGGCAAATAAACACCAGTTGGAACCTAGTATGAGCATCCTCGCATAAACCCTCAATTTTATAAATATTTTGCCATAGGCTACATATCATTTTTAGGGAAAATAGGCGATAAATCCCGAGGAGACAACATGTGGCCACCAAAACTAGGGGTCTCAACCATTAGGAGCCTCAAATGCTCCCCCTAGCAGTGGACGAACACAGCGGTTGCTCAAAGCTTAACCGAAAAGAAACGATAAAGCAACACACATGCATATGCAATGCAATACGGAATTTGAATCTAGGTTGCTTGTCAAGTTTGCTCCTGGGTAAGCTTCTTCACACGCTTTTTAGGGCGGTTATCTTAACCACGTCTGACAAGCCTATGTGCATAGCATAATTTAAACATGGCATATTATGCAATGCAAAGACAACCCCCTTTCACTTTTTGACAAAGTTACTTAGATCAAGCACATTAAGCTCACTTCGCAATCTACAAAGGGTATTCTCATCTAGGGGTTTTGTGAAGATATCCGCCAATTGATCTTCGGTTCTAACTCCCTCTAAGGATATGTCTTTCTTGGAAACATGGTCTCTAAAAAGTGATTGCGAATATCTATGTGCTTTGTGTGAGAGTGTTGAACCGGGCTGTTAGCAAGCTTAACCGCGCTCTCATTGTCACAAAACAAAGGTACACTTTCTAGGACTACACCATAGTCTAAAAGGGTTTGTTTCATGTAAAGGATTTGTGCACAACAAGCACCCGCGGCTATGTATTCCGCCTCGGCGGTAGACAAGGCCACACTATTTTGCTTCTTCGAACTCCATGACACTAGTGATCTCCCAAGCAAATGGCACCCTCCGGATGTGCTCTTTCTATCAATTTTGCAACCCGCGTAATCCGAATCGGAATACCCAACGAGTTGGAAGTTAGCTCCTTTGGGATACCAAAGGCCAATGCTGGGGGTGTGCTTTAGGTACCTAAGGATTCTCTTCACGGCTATGAGATGTGATTCCCTAGGGTCGGCTTGAAACCTAGCACACATGCACAAACTAAACATGATGTCGGGCCTTGATGCGGTCAAGTATAACTAGCTACCAATCATAGAACGGTAGAGAGTTTGATCAATCAGGTTACCTCCCTTATCTAGGTCGAGATGTCCGTTTGTTGGCATTTGAGTCTTGATAGGCTTGCAATCATCCATATTGAAGCGCTTGAGGAGGTCTTTTGTGTACTTCTCTTGAGATATGAAAGTCCCCTCCTTTAATTGCTTGACTTGGAAGCCTAGGAAGAATGTTAGCTCGCCAATCATGGACATTTCGAACTCCTTCGACATCAAGTCACCAAATTCCTTGCAATAGGCTTCATTTGTTGACCCGAAGATGATGTCATCAACGTAGACTTGAAAAATGAAGATCTCTCCATCAAGCTTCTTGATGAATAGTGTGGTGTCGACCTTTCCAATGGTGAAGCCCTTCTCAATGAGGAAGTCCCGGAGGCGCTCATACCACGCTCTAGGGGCTTGCTTGAGCCCATATAGCGCCTTAGACAACCTATAAACATGATTAGGATATCTAGGGTCTTCAAACCCGTGAGGTTGATCAACATAGACTAGTTCATTTATGAAGCCATTTAAAAATGCACTTTTCACATCCATTTGATATAATTTAATGTCATGATGTGATGCATATGCAAGGAGGATACGGATGGCTTCAAGTCTTGCAACCGGTGCAAAGGTCTCTCCAAAATCCAAGCCTTCAACTTGAGAGAACCCCTTTGCAACTAGCCTTGCCTTGTTTCTAACAACCTTGCCTTGATCATCTTGCTTGTTCCTAAACACCCATTTTGTTCTAATGACTCTTGCGCCTTTTGATCGCTCTTCAAGTGTCCAAACTTGGTTGTGGGTGAAGTTGTTTAGTTCATCACGCATGGCATTCACCCAATCCGGATCACCTAGAGCTTCATCTATAATGGTAGGCTCAACAAGAGAAACAAAGGAGTGATGTTCCATAAATAAAGTAAGTTTTTGAGAGCGAGTCATTACACCCCCTGTTGGACTCCCTTTGATGAGATCTTGAGGATGAGCTTGTAGTAGAGGAGTAGTCCTTCGATCAACCACTTGAGGGGCCGCTTGTGGAGCACCAACATCTTGAGCTTGTACCACCATTTGATCATGGGAGACATGAGTGTCTTCATTTGGATCCCTCCCATCTTTGTCATCATCATGTGGTACATTGGATGAGGATGGCTTGTCAATGACTTGCACATCATCATCATCGTCTTTAGGCTTGATGGCTCCAACCGACATGTTCTTCATTGCTTCCCTCAATGGTTCATCACCTACATCATCAAGATTCTCATGCTCTCCTTGAGAGCCATTAGATTCATCGAATTCCACATCATATGTTTTTTCTACCATCTCGGTGGCATGGTTGAATACTCGATATGCTTTGGACTTCAATGAGTAACCAACAAGAAAACCGATATCACATCGGTGTTGGAACTTCCCTAGGTGTTGGCGCTTCTTGTAGATGTAGCATGTGCACCCAAACACTCTAAAGAAGGATACATCCGGCTTCTTGTTGTTGAGTAGCTCATAGGGGGCTTTGCCAAGGAGACGATGGGGGAACAACTGGTTTGATGCATAGCAAGCGGTGTTGATTGCTTCCGCCCAAAATCTTTCCGGTGTAGAGTACTCATCTAACATAGTCCTTGCTAGGGTGATTAGAGTCCGATTCTTCCTCTCAACTACCCCATTTTGTTGTGGTGTGTATGTTGCGGAGACTTCATGCTTGATCCCAACTTCATCACAATATTCTTCAATGTGGGTGTTGTCAAATTCCTTTCCATTGTCACTTCTAATCTTCTTGATCTTCACATCAAATTCATTTTGGGCTCTCTTGGCAAACTTCTTGAATGAAGGGGTTGCTTCAGATTTGTCATGAAGAAAGAATACCCAAGTGTATCTGGAATAGTCATCAACAATCACTAGGCAATAGAGATTTTGACCCAAGCTAGCATATGTTGTTGGCCCAAATAGATCCATGTGAAGTAGCTCCAACTCTCTTGATGTTGACACGAAGGCTTTGGTTGAATGAGTGTTTGCAACTTGCTTGCCGGCTTGACATGCACTACACAATTTGTCCTTCTCAAATTTGACATCCTTCAAGCCTCTAACCAAATCCTTCTTCAATAGCTTGTTGAGAGTGTTCATTCCCACATGAGCCAATCTTCTATGCCATAGCCAACCAAGTGATTGCTTAGTGAACAAACATGTCTTCAAGTTGGCATCTTCGGAGGAGAAATCCACTAGATAGAGATTGTTGTATCTAAAGCCTTGGAAGATCACTTGTGCATCATCTTTCTTGGTCACAACCACTTCTTTGTCAGTGAACAAACATTGAAAGCCAAGATCACAAAGTTGCCCAACGGATAGCAAGTTGAAGCTCAAGGATGCAACAAGAAGCACATTGGAGATGGTATGGTCATTTGATATAGCCACTTTGCCCAATCCTTTGACATTGCCCTTTGAGTTGTCACCAAATGTTATCTTTTCTTGGTCATCGACATTCTCTTCTAGTGAGGTGAACATCCGGGGATCACCGGTCATATGTTGTGTGCAACCACTGTCAATCACCCAATGAGATCCACCGGTCTTGTAGTTCACCTACACACATAAGAAATCAAGCTTGAGCTTTTGGGACCCAAACTTGTTGAGGTCCCTTAACCTTCTCAACTAGTGACTTTGCAACCCATATTTTCCTTGGCCTATTCTTGTTAGGTGGCCCCTTAAACATGACTTTCACTTTGCCACTAGAATCTTGTCTTAGCATGTAGTGAGCATTGAAAGCAAAGGGCCTAGCATGCTTGGGCAAGGGTGTGGGTTTAGGCTCTTCACAATCATGAGCAAAGTGTCCTTCTTTTCCACACTCACAACATCTCCCAATCTTCTTCTTCTTTGGCTTTGTGATGCTCTTGAGTTGCTTCATCTTCTCTTCAAGAATGCCAATGCCATTTCTATTTGTCTTCATTACGGTGTTCATGAGAAGCTCACTTTGAAGACATTGACCCTTGGTGAAGTTCCTCAATCCGGTGGTGAGATGCTCTTTCTCCTTCTTGAGCTTGCCATTCTCTTGTTGGAGTTCCAATTGAGATGGTGTCATTTTGTAATCTCTCTCCATCTTCAATCTCTTGTTCTCTTCTTTTAGCATGTCTAGCTCAAGTGTCATGCTATAATCATCATCATGAGTTTCAATGATAACTTGCTTGGTGGTGGTGAGCTTCTCTAGATCAATCTTGAGCTTTGCATTCTCATTCTTGATCTTGACATAGTCATCATAGTGATCGGCCACCACCACTTTCTTGCCCTTGCCACTAGCCTTTTGCTCATCATGCTCACTAACCAAGTCCTCACAAGATGTAGCTATATCACACTTAACAACAAGGTTAGGAGCATCATGTGTCTCATGTGAAAGCATATCATAAGCAATGGTGAGAGTATCATAATCAACTTTCACTTGAGTGTATTGTTCTTTGAGCAAAGCATGACTAGTGGTAAGATCACTATGCATCTTATCAAGTTTCTCATTTTTAGCTTTGAGCTCTTTGTTAGAGGACTTGAGCTCATTGATGGAAGATGACATAGTAGCAAGTTCATTTTTTAACTCATCACTAGCATGCATAGCATTTTCATATTTATCAACAAGAGCTTCATTGTCATGAACAAGCCTATCATTTTTAGCTCTAGTCTTCCTTATGATTTTAGTGTAGTTGTTGTTTAGCAATTCAACAAGTTCATCATAAGTAGGAGCTTTGAACTCTCCATCACTCTCATCATCACTAGAGTCATCATCACTTTGTACCTTCCGATCACCCTTTGCCATAAGGCATAGGTGTGTAGAGGATGATGGCGACGGTGGAGGTGGTGGAGTAGAAGTCCCAATCACTAGAGCGGCCACCTTCTCCTTCTCATCATCACTATCTTCATTTGATGAGCCACCAGAGGAGTCATTGTCGGTGAGCCAATCACCAACAATGTAGGCCTTGCCACCTTTCTTGTGGTATTGCTTCTTCTTCTTGCCATCCTTCTTGTAGGGCTTCTCACTCTTCTTCTCATCTTCGCTAGATGAGTCATATTTCTTGGCCTTGTTCTTGTTCTTGTTGCTTTCTTTCTTGGGCTTGGGGCATTGATGAGCAAGATGGCCAAGATCACCGCAATTGTAGCAATCCATTTTGGAGATTGGCCTTCTCTTGCTACTTGTGAAGAACTTCTTCTTTCTTGAGTCAAAGTTGACTCCATTCTTGTGAAGCTTCTTCAATATCTTGGTGGTCTTCCTCACCATGAGAGCAATGTTGGAATCATCTTCATCATCACTTGTGCTCTCATGATGCACCTCAATAGCCTTGAACTTGCCTTTCTTGTCATTGCTTGCTTTGAAGGCCAAGTCCTTCTTCTTGTCGGTGGATGAGCCACCACTTGGTGTGATGTGCATGTACATCTCATGAGCATTGATCTTCCCCAATACTTGTGTTGGTGTGGATGTGGAAAGATCACCTTCATGTAGCACTGTCACAATGTGTCCATACTTGTCAATTGGAAGGACACATAGAATCTTCCTCACAACATCGGATGGTTGCATTTGTGTGAGGCCAAGACTATTAAGCTCCTCTACAAGAACATTCAAGCGTGAGTACATTTCATTGGCATTTTCATTAGCAAGCATTTCAAAAGAATTTAACTTTTGCATGACCAAATGATAACGCTCCTCACGCTCACTCTTGGTTCCCTCATGGAGCGCACAAATGTTATCCCATAGCTCATGGGCATTCTTGTGGTTCTGGACACGGTTAAACACATCGTTGAAAATGCCTCTAAAGATGATGTTTTTGGCCTTTGCATTCCACTTCTCATTTTCCTCCTCATTAGGAGTTAGGCTTGTGCCCCCCTTGGGTTTGGGAAAGCCGGTGATTGTGGCTTGGCGGCATTTAACATCTACCACTTCAAGGTACAACTCCATACGGATTTTCCAATATGGAAAGTCGTCTCCCTCGAACATGGGCGGTGGTCCATCACCCCCGGACATCTTAACTCTAGGCGGTTAAGCCTAAATCGAGAGCACGAGGCTCTGATACCAATTGAAAGGATCAAGATGCCCAAGAGGGGGGTGAATTGGGCTTTTCTAAAACTTTTGCAAGAAATAAAACCTATCAAGCCCGATTAACCCCCTAGTGCCTAGAAGTGTGTTTGACAAGAATCAACCGCACAAAAGACTATCGCTAAACCATTTCTACTCTAGCATGACAATTCAACTTATGAAAGAACAACAAGTAAATGCGGAATTGAATTGCTCAAAGGTAAATGCGTAGTAAAGAGAGTAGAGATGACACGACAATGTTTTTGCTGAGGTATCGAGGTGTCGGCACACCCCCTAGTCCTCGTTGGAGCACCCGCGCAAGGGTATCGCTCCGCCTTGATCCGCGCAAGGATCAAGTGCTCACTACGAGCTGATTCTTCGCCACTCCGGCCCGGTGAATCGCTCGCTACCGGTCACAACATGGCTTGGGTCATCCACAAAGCCTCTGGATGATCACCAAGCTCTCCGATCGTCACCAAGCCATCTAGGTGATGCCGATCACCAAGAGTAACATGCTAGAACTCTCACTTGACCAAGACAAGGCCAAAGAGATGGATGGATGCACACTTGCTACTCAATTCTCACTAGGAGGTCACTAATTCTCTCAATTAGCAAATCTCTCAACCTCACTAGGGCTCTTGCTCTTTCTCACACTCACAAGGTGTTTCTCAGCAAAGGAAAGTGGCAAAAACACTCAAATGGATGAGGAGGTGGAGTATAAATACTCCCCCAACCGGTCATCCGATAGAGTGGCTGACAGGGCTCTGTGCGGGGGCATCGGACGCTCCGATGCCTAGCATCGGACGCGCCAATGACCTCGACCAACGGTCGACTGTAACATTCTGTCAGACCTATTAAAGGAGCATCGGACGCGTCCAACGCCTTTTTGACCTCTCTGGAACCTCTCTGGATGGCCATCGGACGCTGGCCCTCAGTGTCCGATGCATCCCACAGTTCACTCGCAAGTGAACAGTGGCATGGGAGCGTCTGATGTGGCAACATCGGAGCGTCCGATGCCACGCACCAGACTAAACCCTAGTCGGGGTGAGCATCGGACGCTCCGATGCCCACCAGGCCAGCGTTTGATGCCCCTTACAAGGCCAAAACGAACTCGGATCGCGACGCGGCCTTAACGACTTTTGTTCCTCTCAACATAAGGCATCTCTCTGAGCTACCTAGGGCTATGAAATAACAAGTGTGCACCACACCTACCTCGATAGACTCATCTAGGTCAAGCTACTGATTCACGCTCCCCTTTATTGTACGACCAAAGGAAAAACAAAGACATAAGACTACCTAAGTGTCCTCCAACACCATGCGACACTTAGCCTAGCCTACCACCGTCTTCATCGTCCGTCCTTTGAAAACCAAAACGATTTCCATCGCTAGGGGACATGAACTCCATATGCTCGTATCATCGCCATTACCGTGACCTAACTCATCCCTGTTTCTGCAAAACACACGTTAGTCACAGTAATCTTGTGTTTCATCCAATCACCGAAACCCACTAGGGGCCAAGATGCGTTCAATCAACTAGCGGAAGGAGCATTGCGGGTAAAATAGACTGCGACTAGAGTGACCGGTGGTGTCCTCTAGAGCCAACCTTTGTGGTAGCTCGCAGTCGGCTCAACGAAGAGTAGGACCTGAGGGGGTGCCGAACTTCGGTAAAACAAATATCGTGTCTTCTCTCTTTATTACTTTTGATATTTGTGTGGCTCGAGCTTTCTCTGCAGGTTCTGTGTGTTGTGCATATATATAGATTGCATCTCTGCAGGGTGTGTGAAAGTGAGAAGAAACCAGAGTCGATTTGGAGCCTTGTGCTAAAATCGCAATTACCGGACGTGTCTGGTAAGCCTACCGGATGTGTCCGGTATTGTTTAAGGGCTCAGACATTTAGGGTTTACCAGACAAGTCCGTTATACCTACCGGACGTGTCCGGTATTAGCTCTCTGCGCAGAAACTGTCATATCTTGTTCTAACCATTTGTGGTGTAGGGACTTGACTTTATATTCATTGTATATCTTTCATACACTGTGTGTTTGTCTCTTGAGGGGTTGATTTACTCTGATTAAGAGCTTCCAAATAATTGGAAGCTCGTATACTAATTGCTTCCGCATTTTAAGGTGTTAATTTTCAGAAACGCGTATTCACCCCCCTCTAGGCGGCATCTTTGGTCCTTTCACAACCCAAATACTCTCTCCATTTCTAATTAAATCGATTTCTATCTCAGTACTGTCCTAGATTAAATCAGTTCCTATGGGGATCATCCATTTCTGATTTAATTCCTTCTCGGAACTCTACATGCATTAACAACATCCACACTTGTCTTTGTGTCTTCCATGTGAATCCCGTCTTAGTAGAGATTTTCAAGATTTCAATACATTGAAAACAATGCATATATAGATAAGTTTTGTCCCATGAAATTTTTGTCTTCTCTTTTATTTATACTACTCCCTCTGTCCCTAAATAAATAGATTTCTAGAGTTATCTCAAGTCAAACTTTTTAAACTTTGACCGAATTTCTAGAAAAAAACTATCAAGACTGATGGTATCAAATTCATATCATTAGATATACCATAGAATACATTTTCATAATATGTCCATTTGTTAACACCAGATTTTCGCACGCATAAGAATATGACAGGTGGATCCGGTCAGCAGAGGAAACAGATTCGGCAAACGATCGGCAGCTGTTTGATCCTCCGAGTTTCGGTAACTGTCTACGTGGTCGGCTATTTCGCGAGGCCATGGTTCCATTCGGAAAACGCGTATTGTGAGTAAAACCGGCTTATACGAGAAGACACGGGGTGATGGAAGGCACCAAATAATGTAGGGTTTATATCTTTCCGTATTTCATTGTAAAGTCGTAATCGTCTAGGACTCGTGTTTCGTCCAGGGTATAAATATAAGCCCTCGACCATTGTAAAATTCTTCACAACCACATCAATACAACCGGCCCCGTGCCATCTTCGAGTCCTTTTAGTCGTGTCGTCGAGTTCTTCGAGAGGAATCATCGATCCGTCGACCTCCATAAGTACCGGCAACCTTGCTATCATGTCTAGTATCATGCGGTGGATTTAGATATGATGCAAGTAGTCTCGTATGTTAAGCTTAGTATCGTGCGGCGGATTTAAGCTTATGATGGGAAGTTTTTGCCTATGACTTGTATCGTGCGGCGGATTGAGTCATGAGTAAAAATAGTTATCGGCTCTGTTAGATTTGGCAGATCTAATAGATTCATCAAGTTATCACGTGTTATATGTTTTATTTATTTAATTCATACAACACTTTTTGCCCAATCTAGATTGATCTTCGTTCGGCCTTGTTGCGCGAGTTTGCTTGTGCTTTGCTAATTATAAGATCATGGTGGCCGAACCGACTTTCAATCTAGATTGTTACATGTTGCGGGTTCATGCATGACGATCATGTTTAGGCTTTGATAGAGCTGGGTGTCGTGCGGCAGGTGCAGGTTTTAGATTAGTTTAGTCATGCTTTGCTTGTATGTTTCTTCTTCATGGACCCCAGTTAAGCTTACATGAGTAATGAGTATGTACAGATCTGTTCAGATGTATGTGTGCTTTTAGCTTCTTATAATTAGATCGTATCATGCGGTGGATTAATCTAATTATAAGGACTGGTGTAGATTTATAGCAAGTGGTATCATGCGGTGGATTAGCTTTGCTTGAGTTTATGCCTGACGGGTTTATGAAGGCTGGACGTGCGGCAGACTAGCTGGATTGGCCTATGCACATGTTATCTGAATAGATTTGTATTTACAAGTTATTTCTTTTATTCTTTTGTCACATGTGTATTCGACAATCGATATGTTTACATGCTTTCTCTTTATACTTGTCGAATGACATCTTAAACCTGTTTCGACAAATAGCTTCTATAGCTGTGTGCCGTCGTGATTGGCTTCCAAAGCCGTACACATGGAACTGTCTGGTTTTTACCCAGCATGTTCCAAGGTATTCTCACATTTCATCCTTTGTTGGTTTTCAGGTCAAACCGACTGGCACGTCTCCGGGTTCGATACGCCCCGGGCTCTCGATTGAAGCTAGCCTCATTCGGCTTGCTGTGTGCCTTTGACGCGAGGCGCCACGTTTTGCGTCAACACACTTTTTGGCACGCCCAGTGGGACCTCTTCATTTCAAGATGCCTGAAATCAACGAAGATCAGTCTTTCGATGTGACCACGGACGATTTGCCGCTAGAGTCAAAAGATCTGGTGCAGCGAGCTTGTGATGAGTTCCAGTGCAAGTGCTTGGAGACCTTCTCCAAGAATAAAAGCGGCAAGGTCTATCAGAAGCAGACGTTCCCGAAAGTTGTTCCTCACCACCAACCTGATGTCCCTGATGAAGAGGAAGCTATTCGGAAGATGACTGAAATAATGTATAAGACCGTATTAGGAGCCATGACCAATCATCAGTCGGCTTTCTTGAACACCTTTCATGCTATCATGGTCGATACTTTCGGTCCAAACACAGATAAATACTTCGAGGAGGCTGCTGGTCCAGTACGAGGACCATTGTTATTCCAAGTACCTCAACGGCGGAAGGTTACCGAGAGCAGTGGAGCTGGCCCCAGTACAGGAGGGATGATTTCTCAGGAGACACAACAACCTCCCTAGACCTATGGCCAGCTTACGTTCGGCACAACAGGGAACGTCCCACCATCTGCTTCTAGAGTGTCTCCTGTGGCGAACAGGATGCAGAGAGATATGTTTGGAGATGGGTATCGGGAGTTTGTGGACTATAACTCAATTAACGCTCTTCCGAATCCCGGCTACAGGAGTTCAGCAGAACTGCATCCTGGGGGGTACGCACAGACAGCTCCTGATTCAAATGTTGACCTCATTATGCACAAGATGGCTGATATGATGCAGAATCAGTTCGGCTTAAAACCGAAGAATCAGACATACACGTACAAGTCTCCCTACCCAGAATGGTACAATCGGGTGGCTCTTCCTCCGAGAGTCAAGCCTCCTACTGACCTTACTAAGTTTTAGGGCCAAGATGATACCAGTACAAGGGAGCACATCAACCGTTACCTGATGCAGCTTGGTGAAGCATCGACTGATGAAGCTTGAAGGATTCGATACTTCCCGTTGTCGTTGACAGGACCAGCCTTCTCTTGGTTCGCCTCTCTGCCAGCGAATTCCATCAGTACGTGGGCGGAGCTGGAGCAGAAAATTCCACTCATACTTCTTTACGGGAACCAGTGAGAAGAAGTTGGTCAATCTTATGAGCTTGAGGATGAGACCCGGCGAGACACCGCTAGAGTATCTGCGCCGATTCAGGGAGACCAAAAATCTCTGCTATTCTCTGAATTTGCCGGATGACCAATTGCCGAGGATAGCCATAGCTGGCACGTTGCCGAGTATCAAAGAAAAGCTATTCGACATGGAATTCGAAGACCTCAAGCAGTTATCACAAAGGTTGGCGATGATGAGCAATCAAGCTCAAGGATTCAGGAAGAGCAACCAGTTCTAGAAGAGTGACATAGCTGCCGAGATGTATCAGGCTTTCTTGGAAGACACAGTTGATTACGATGATGAAGAAGAAGTAGCTGCAGCCGAGATAATCTGGGCCAAGGACCCAACTCAAGTCAACCAGCGATGGCTGAGGCAGCAAAAGGGTACCTATGATTTTGATGTCTCCAAATCAGATAAGTTATTTGAATATCTGCTGAAGGAAGGACGCATCAAGTTGCCGGAAGGTCATCCTATGTTGCTCCCCGAGGGTGTCAAAGACAAGAAGTATTGTGGTTTCCACAACACCAAGTCCCACTCCATAAATGATTGCCGAGTGTTCAGAGTGCGTATTCAGAAGGCCATCCAAGATGGACACCTAAGGTTTGATGGAAAAATGAAAGTGGATGGCAGTCCTTTTGGACAGAATACCGTGTCCTTCTCTGTCAATATGATCAATGCAGCCGATTTTGGGGGTAAGGACAAAATGAAAGTTTTAACTTCTAATAGAGCGAAGGAAGCTGGTGCTGTTGACCCCGATCGGCAGATTACAAGTAAGGAACTTCAGCAGAGGGTTCGATTTCAGAATAGCCGAATTGAAATAGGTGAAACCTCTAGGCCCAGAGTCATGACACGTATTCTATTGAACAAGTGGCGTCGCGAACAGGAGCGATATCAAAAGCGGAGGTTTTATGAAGAGCAAGAGTTCCTGAAAAAACAGAGGAGGTACGAAGAAGAGATGTACCGAAAAGAACGAGAAGATATGGGGGAACAGGAACAGTCTCATTGGGAATGCTCGTTCTTCCAATATTGTTGGAACGAAGGCTTGAAGTTGCCTGTTAAGAACAACTGCCCTGAATGCAGTAGTCAGTACTCCGAGTACAGGCAATCTCGAGTCAACCGCCGTTCTGTCCATGAAAGGCTTGGGGCATGAATCCCTGAGGACGATCGACGCTTGAAAATGAATAGCTTTGAGAATCGGCAGGGAAGATTTGCCAATCGAAGTTGGGCTCATACTGAAGAGGAAGAATACCGTGAGTATGTCTGGCAGAAAGGACAGTGGTGTCCGCCAGGTTTAAGGAAGAGCCAGAAGAGGAGAGTGCAACGCTTGAGGAACAGAGAGTTGGAGCAAGTGGGCACCAAGAAACGGGTTTGGCGTCCTAAAGAGAAGCCGGATGGAGGTAATCGTTCGGCTGATACATGCATGGCGTTCTTTCTCCCGTCAGAGTTTGTAGCTCCGGAGAATCAAGATGTCCAGGATGAGACATATTCAGACTTCGATGAAAGTGAATTTTAGGACTTATTGGCTCATCTCGTCTTGGCTGAAAAGGCAGTATTCGATAAACCAATCAGGCACCGACACTTGAAGCCGTTATATATGAGGGGGTATGTCAATGGCAAGCCATTAACCAAGATGTTCATCGATGGAGGGGCTGCTATCAATATCATGCCATATACCACCTTTAGAAAGCTTGGCATGACAAGTGAAGATCTATTGAAGACCGACATGGTATTGAGGGATTTTGCGGGAAATTCTTCTGACACCCAAGGAGCAGTCCATGTCGAGTTAATGATTGGATCTAAGACCTTGATCACTACCTTCTTCGTCATTGAGGGCAAGGGGGCATACAGTTTGCTGTTAGGGAGAGATTGGACACATGCAAACTGTTGTGTGCCATCAACTATGCATCAGTTCCTCATACAGTGGATTGGAGATGATATTGAGATCGTTCATGCTGATGATTCAGTTAGTATTGCTAATACAGAACCAATCTATTGGGTATATGAAGGTGTCGAGTGTTTCTCTGGAAGAGCTTGGGAAGCAGATCCTGTGAATGTCTTTGACGAGGACCAACAGCCGATTCAGACAATCGGCTCTCAGAGTAATTTTTTAAATATAGCTAATGGTAATGGAGAAATCTAGAGCCAAAGTCTCATATCGGCTGATAAGGAATAAAGTATTAATAATGAAGCCGAAGTTGGATCAATGTGTGCGAGTTGGGATCTTAGATGTGCTTAGAAATCTGCAAGCCTTTAAGGGGACTTCAATTATTTCTTCATTACCAGAGTTCATAGAAGTTCACGAAAGATTCATACAAGGTGACGTGCAACAGAAGCTTTTGATGAAGTTGAAGATATATGGAGGCACTTCCACGACTTGGGGATTGTTCCGAGTTGTACGTGACGGCCGGTAGCCTTATAGTAGGATCGGCCCTTATTTTTGAGTTTAAAGGAAATATGATTAGCAATTTGCTTTAGCCGAAAATGTTGAACCCAGAGAGGGGTATTCTGCTGTAACAAATTTTTGATTCGTGTGTGCTGCCTGTCAGTTGAAGCTTCGGCACTACTTGTTAAAGCCGAACGCGTGAAAGTTGTGTAACTCGAAGGATATTTTATACAGCCGATGTAAAAGCATCGCCTTTAGCAGAAAAAATATTCCAAAGATTTAAGTTATAGCCGATATTTTTATCGCCTTTAGTACAGATGTTCATGACCCTGGTGACCCTAGCATTTTTCAGGATGGCAAGTTTATCGGGGAAAGAGAAAGGTGAAGTGCAGTAAGTGCAATGCCGGATGACATGACATATCGGAGGAGAGATCTAGTTGGCTAAAGTAACGTCATACATTCAGCAAATGTTTTTCTAAAGAGATGTCGCAATCGGGGGAATCATTGAAGAATCGGAAATAAACATCATTTAGAGAAGAGCAAGTTCATCTGCTGCGAACTTTATTTACAGATCTGTCCTAGTACAAACTATTCTCGGAATAATGTGTTCACGATAGATTGTGGGTCAGTGATTTCAGCAATAGCAGCAGCATGGTTATCATAAACTTCAAGATCTTCAAACTCATCCGGGTCGCCTGCGAAACCAACTGGTAGGGACGAGTAGTTTTCTTTGGTCCATGAACTCATTGCTGCTAACCCGAAGGCGACCCCGACGCGTACACCTTGGATGACGACCTGATCTATACGTCCGTTCACAGAGTCAAGACGAGCTTCGACAGAATCCCCACGGGCATTCACATTGAGGGCGACTCTATTTGCTGCCACCTTCAAGCGGTCATTCTCTGCAGATAAGGCTGAGGCAGGATATGATAAGCGGAGATGGATTCAATCAAGAAAAAGGAAAGAGCCGAGGTTCTGCTAACCTACAATAATGTTGCAGAGTTGCTTCTGATGCTCTGCCCACTCGGCTTCCTCAATGCTATGCTTCTTGCATGCTTCCTCCAGTTCCTTCTGGGCTTTATCCCTTTCCTCGCGGTACCGTGAAGCATCTGAATGAATCTGCTAAAGTGAATCATTAGATTCAGAATCTCGTAGTTGGAAGGAAGTTCAAAGAAAACTTTTTAGATCTACCGCTTCTAGAGAAGGAGCCCAAGCGTGGCTGGAGGGAGATTCCACCCTAGAAAGAAGATGAACAGCGAATCAAGAAACAAGTTATCACAAGGGGGCAAAGTTAGTTTCTTACCTATGCCGGTGAGTTCGTGTTCGACTTCCTCCTGCCTCACCTTCAACAGGATTTTTGCCGTGGCTGCCGTCCCCTGCCATTGTTCTCAGACTAAAAACTGGGAAATGGGGACTTTTGCAAGACAGGCTATTCAACTGGAGTCACAGCCTGTATACGGACACCTTTATAGAACCGTAGCTTGCACATTGGAAGACCAAGCGTTGGAATAGAGTTTTGCACAGCTTATGGGCTGTTACTGGGCCAGGCCGAATCTTTGGATAAATAGAAGGAGTTTCAGGATCAGGAGGCTAATGGGATTCGGTTAAGATTTTTTCAGTTTTAATTGGCTGTTTGGAAGCTCATATTGCCAATTAATAATAAAAGCAGAAACGAGAGAATTCCTTGAAGAGGGCTGTTCTGACGTCATTGGAGATTTGAAGAAAAAGATCGAAACTTCAGATCTGAAATGGCCAGTTGCAGTGTTGTCTGCTAGGTGAAGTTTTCCGGTGCGGTCACCACGGTAACCAATGTGTATGCATCGCCGATTGAAGCAGAAAGATAGAAATCAGTGGTCGATATGCGAAAAAGCAGAACACACAGTGATCTCGGAAGAACGGTCATAGATTGATTTCAAAAGGACAAACAAGGGTGCTTCATATTTACAAAAGGAGAAAAGGGTTACAGAGAGTTAATTTATCCACTCCATCCTACGCCTAATCGGGAGAAAATGATCCAAAGTGTCGGCCAGATCCGATCCAGCTACCTTCATGTCATCTGCGGAACGTTCTACTCTATCCTCTAGATCTTGCTCACAGACATCGAATCTGTGGTAATCGGTGCCGGAATGAATCTTCACGGCAGAAAAAGCGAGTGCCGCGCCGTACCCCATGCCGGCTCTGGAGATGATGGGGAGGGCGCGGTTGACTTCGTTTACCCGTTTCAAGGGTGTTGTGCCCGTTACATCGGCCGTGACGTCAAGCTTAGTGATGGCAGCCTCGAGATCATGGAGTTTGGCCGCCAAAGCTAAGAAAAGAAGAAATCGGTAAAAGCAGAAAAAGAGAGTACAGAAAGAAATGGCAAGAAACACTTACTGGTGGCTCTTTTTCGGGGCGGCGTCATGCTCTTTGGAATTTGGGTAATTTCCTGATCCTTCCTTTCCAGGTCAAGCTGAAGATTTATGATTTTCTAGGACAAATCCTCGTGAGATCGTCGCTAGTCCTCCTGAACAAAGCAATGGAATGAAGCCAGAATCTTTGAGGGAGAAAAGAGGGAAATGACCTTCTCTGGAAGAGCTAGAGGCACCGAGCTCGAGGCTATGGCGGCTCGCTTGGGAGAACATTCTTCGGCTGATTTTTAGAGTGGCAAGGGAGAAGAGGTTTTCTTGGGTTAGAGGCTGAAGCAAAGGAGTTTGGAGAGCACATGCCGAGATGAAGTAAAGGGGAGAGTTTAAAAGACCCCAAATGCATCGGGAGGTGAATCGGTAGGTGGCGGTAATGATGATATGAGAAGACGGATGCTTCTGGAGGTTCCGTGTCAGTGTGAAAAGAAAAGAATTTTAGAATAAAATATTTATCCCAAAATTAGGGGGCATGTGTTAACACCAGATTTTCGCACGCATAAGAATATGACAGGTGGATCCGTCAGCAGAGGAACAGATTTGGCAAACGATCGGCAGCTGTTTGATCCTCCGAGTTTCGGTAACTGTCTACGCGGTCGGCTATTTCGCGAGGCAATGGTTCCATTCGGAAAACGCGTATTGTGAGTAAAGCCGGCTTGTACGAGAAGACACGGGTGATGGAAGGCACAAATAATGTAGGGTTTATATCTTTCCGTATTTCATTGTAAAGTCGTAATCGTCTAGGACTCGTGTTTCGTCCAGAGTATAAATATAAGCCCTCGACCATTGTAAAATTGTTCACAACCACATCATACAACCGGCCCCGTGCCATCTTCGAGTCCTTTTAGTCGTGTCGTCGAGTTCTTCGAGAGGAATCATGGATCCGTCGACCTCCGTAAGTACCGGCAACCTTGCTATCATGTCTAGTATCATGCGGTGGATTTAGATATGATGCAAGTAGTCTCGTATGTTAAGCTTAGTATCGTGCGGCGGATTTAAGCTTATGACGGGAAGTTTTTGCCTATGACTTGTATCGTGCGGCGGATTGAGTCATGAGTAAAAATAGTTACCGGGCTCTGTTAGATTTGGCAGATCTAATAGATTCATCAAGTTATCACGTGTTATATGTTTTATTTATTTAATTCATACAACACTTTTTGCCCAATCTAGATTGATCTTCGTTCGGCCTTGTTGCGCGAGTTTGCTTGTGCTTTGCTAATTATAAGATCATGGTGGCCGAACCGACTTTCAATCTAGATTGTTACATGTTGCGGTTCATGCATGCCGATGATGTTTAGGCTTTGATAGAGCTGGGTGCCGTGCGGCAGGTGCAGGTTTTAGATTAGTTTAGTCATGCTTTGCTTGTATGTTTCTTCTTCATGGACCCCAGTTCGGCTAGTTTGCCGATTCTGGTTAAGCTTACATGAGTAATGAGTATGTACAGATCTGTTCAGATGTATGTGTGCTTTTAGCTTCTTATAATTAGATCGTATCATGCGGTGGATTAATCTAATTATAAGGAGTGGTGGATTTATAGCAAGTGGTATCATGCGGTGGATTAGCTTTGCTTGAGTTTATGCCTGACGGGTTTATGAAGGCTGGACGTGCGGCAAACTAGCGGGATTGGCCTATGCACATGTTATCTGAATAGATTTGTATTTACAAGTTATTTCTTTTATTCTTTTGTCACGTGTGTATTCGGCAATCGATATGTTTACATGCTTTCTCTTTATACTTGCCGAATGATATCTTAAACCTGTTTCGACAAACAGCTTCTATAGCTGTGTGCCGTCGTGATTGGCTTCTAAAGCCGTACACATGGAACTGTCTGGTTTTTACCCAGCATGTTCTAAGGTATTCTCACATTTCATCCCTTGTTGGTTTTCAGGTCAAACCGACTGGCACGTCTCCGGGTTCGATACGCCTCGAGCTCCCGATTGAAGCTAGCCTCGTTCGGCTTGCTGTGTGCCTTTGACGTGAGACGCCACGTTTTGCGTCAACACCATTTTATATCATAGATGTTATTACTCTTTTCTATAAAGTTAGTCAAAGTTTTAAAGTTTGACTAACACGGATTTTAGAAATTGATTCTTATGTTATATCGGAACCCTAGTGAGAGTCTAAGACTGGCCTAATTTCCTGGATCCTCAAGTTCGAAACAACATTCAAGGGTCCAAAAATATTAATCTACTCTTAATTAATATCAAATGTGACACAACTAACTAGACATTAAGATTCAATACCTTAACAGAGGCAACAAAGTCTTTTCTATCAATTGCTAGTTTCTCCTAAACTTTTTAAAAATCAATTATTAGGGACACATGGAGTATTACTCTCTCGGTGATAAAAAGACTTCTCTCAATAAAATTCTATACTACATGTTAGTGTGGGACTCAAATGATTGTGGTATTTATTAGACATCTACTACCCTGTATAGAAAAGGAAGTCGTTTTGGACAAGATTTTAGTTAAACATTGAGAATATAAATCATGAATAACTTTTAAATTATTGAGTTTTAAAATATAAAAGCTATATGAATAGATTTCTATTGACAAATATTTTCATAAAAGTATACATATATTATTTTCTAATAAATATTTTTATAAAAACAAGGAGCTAAAGTTATTTAGAGACTGTATCATACCTAAAACGATTTCATTTTTCTATACAGAGGGAGTACATAAAGATTAGTTGTTATATAGTACTCCTCTGTCTTGTCATATGGTACAAGATTTTAGGACAAATTAAGAGATAACACAAAAGACACATGCGCCCATACGGGGTCTCTTAACTAACTTGCATCGTGGACCGGGCCGGAGACACTCGGCATATCTCGATCGGCCTGGCCCATGCATGCATACAGTATATATTTCCGTGGTTACATATTAGACCAGCAGGAGCGGCAAACGCTATCGCCTCCGAAAAATAGATTTGGCGTAAAAATTTCATGCATTGGCACCCGATATAGGGTACCGTGAACGCATATGCCCGCCAAATTAAACGCGATAGAGGCGTCCGCTATACGCGCGCGCGGATGCAGCACACGTGGGTCCCACCTTTTTAAGTTTCAAAAAAATGCTATATCTCACAAACCGAAAACTCAAATTAAATTCCGATTGCACCATTAAATTCGTTGTAATTAATTCTTCAAAACTAGATCTCTCATGGATATATTTAGATAAAGTGATAAGTTGACCCACAGTGGATGGAGGATGATATAGAGGATGGATGGATGCGGGAGAAATGGGTATAGAGAAGAGAATCTTGATGACCAGACAGTATGAGTATAGAGGATGAAAATAGAGAAACGTGAGTGCGAATAGTCTTAGGCACTACCCTATATATACATGAATATGTATTATGTGATGTTTGATTTGACGGGATGGATAGATCCGATAAGATCCTTTTGATCAGATTTTATTTTGCTCGACATGCATATTATATACATATATACTAGTATTTCTTTTTTCTAGTATTTATCTGGGTACAAGTACGCACAAACCCACACACACCACACTCACATCACACGCACACACACGCAAAGAAAGAGATTGGAGACTCGCGCTCCAGTGCGCGGAAACGTGCAGTACCACCGAACGCGCACCCGTGCGTGTACCCTGCAAATTTCTAGATAAATATCCAGAAAGGTGCGATCACCAGGGTTTGAACCCTGATGGTAGCGTCCCACTGGACAGGCCTTACCATTCGACTACAAGCCCATTCGCATATACTAGTATTTCTAATAGATGGTGACTGATGATAGACGTTGAACATAGCCGATCCCTTGTTTGAAGTCGCCGATGCACGATCGCAATCAATTGCTCGATGGATCGATCGAGTGGATAGATGGGCCAGCGGCCTTCTAAAGATAGAGAAGTGGATCTCCTACACGTCACGAGCTAGTACAATCGATCTTCCGCCATGTGCATGCGGCCCAGTTTTTTCTAGTATACCCGTGAGGTATATCCCTTCCAGTTTATTTGACTTGCTACTAGTGCCCATACATATAGACGTGACAACCTAAATCTTTTCTGCTCAAGGGTTTAGGTTGTTGCTTCCGTTAAAACGTACTGCTCCATCTCAAAATAGATAACACTTTTGTCCGGGGACCACAAAAGGGGTATCCCAATCAACGCAAAACAAATAAGTTAAACTAGAGCACCAATTAATAAGAGACCTAACTAGTCTAACCTCCTAAAAAACCAACCCCTCGAGGCCTACAATGCCGGCTCACCGCCAGGAAGTCCGGGCCCGCCAAATCCTTACCAACCGCCTCACGGTAGCCTACGTCTCGAGCCCCGGCACATAGGCCTCGAGCCCACTACAGCCGTACACCTCGAGACCCCACGTGGGGACCTCGGGCCTCTCAACACGGTAACCTATCCCTCGAGACACATCATACCTCCCTCGAGCAGCGCCAGACATCGGATACCAGCCCATACTGCGCATTTAATGCGTCCACCTACTCCGGTCACATCCTCTGGTACACGACGTGTGTGCCACAGTGAACGGGGCCAGAGTCAGACCTCGTTTTTCACCACAAGCATGGGCAAAAAGGCACAAGTACAGCACTGTTAGGCCATACCTGCACTGTAGCACACTCGAGCCACATCACGAGACCTGGATTCCCGCTGTATGGCCGGGTTTTTCGGAACTTGCCCATACCTGTGGGGGCTCGAGCCCCCCGTAGGCGCCACCTCGAGGCCGGCCCTGCGCCCCTCGAGCCCTGACTGCTTTCATGCTATTGGAGGACAGGTACCCCAAGACCCGGAGGGACCCTGCCACGTCCTGTACGTGCCGGCATGGGCGCTGGACGGCCTCCACGTCGCCACGCCTCCACGTCCGCGCCCGGGATGGAAGCCACACTTCAAGGACGCCTCCACAGCAACCCCCACGCCGGCTCCAGTGACCTCGACAAGACAGAATTCCAACCCTTCGCCGTATTGGGCGTTGTACATGTCACTCCTGTGTAACCCTGGCCCCCTCTTGTTCTATAAAAGAGGACACCAGGGCCCTTCACGCACACGAGTCCACACGACACACACAGAGTCCAGACTCTCGTCCACGCTCGTTGAGCTTGTATTGCCCCTGTACAAGCACTTAGGTGCAAGTAATACAAGAACCTCCTCCCCCGCTGGACGTAGGGCCTTCTTTGCCTGAACCAGGATAAACCCTTGTTCATCTGCACCATCCAGGAAGAGAGCACGCTATCATATTACTAGTTGGTGTCATACCCCCGGGGTCGAAACACCGACAGTTGGCGCGCCAGGTAGGGGCCTTCGCCTGTCGGAGTCAATTTCTCGTTGTTTTCTGGATGGCTTCTTCCACTCCTTCGTTCTCGCTGGTGCCGTCATCTGGTTCGGGAGCCTCGAGTTCCTGGACACCGGCAGCGGCAACGAGCTAACCCTGCTCTCCACGGAGAGCCCGAGCGGAGGGCGTGTCACGCCACCGCGCGGGGGGCGTGGCGCGTCGCCCGCACCACCACGCGTCGCCACCTCGCGAGCGGCGCCGTTGTCACCATCGTCGCCAGGCACAGGCGGTGCCCGCGGCCGGCGCAGAGTCCCCGAGGTGAAACCTGCCCGGCGCGCGGCCGGAGACTTCTAGGGCGCGCACGCACTCTCCCAGCGAGTTCGCGTTCGTCATGCGCACGGACCGGGAGCCTGGCCAGAGGCCCCCGAGCCGTGCTCCGTCGACACCACCTGGCTTCCTCCCGCACGGGGTGTACCGCGCTCGACGCCAGCGGCTCCCATTCGGCCTCAACAACTTCGCAGCTGTCTACGCCCACCACCTCGACGAGCGCCGTCAGGACCGGGCGGCGGCAGAGCGGGAGGAACGTCCGGGCGTGATCCTACGAGCACCACCGACTTGGAGATCGTCTACCCCGCGCACGTCGACCGCGGCTTCTCACGAGTCATCGAGCCACCCCCGGCGAGCCACCATCAGAGAGTGGTACCGCGAGCTGCAGTCCCAGCACGAGCCAGGGCGGCGCGACATCAACAGCTCCGACTCCGACGAGTACGACTACCACGACCCTGACCTCTGGGATCATCATCACGAGGCGCAAGCTCCAGCATTATTTCCTCGCTCATCCCGTGACGGTGGTATCGTCCTTCCCCCTCGGAGAGATCATCAACAACCGGGAGGCCACGGGGCGCATCGCCAAGTGGTGTGCCGAGCCGATGGGGAGGCCATCACCTACGCTCCACGGAAAGCCATCAAGTCGCAAGCGTTGGTGGACTTCATTGCTGAGTGGACCGACACCCAGCTCCCGCTGGCACAAATCCAAGCCGAGCTCTGCACTATGTACTTCGATGGGTCCCTCATGAAGACAGGGGCAGGCGTAGGCCTGCTCTTCATCTCACCCCTCGGAGTCCACATGCGCTACCTGCTGCGCTTGCACTTCCCCGCCTCCAACAACGTCGCTGAGTACGAGGCCCTCGTCAACGGCTGCGTATCGTCCTCAAGCTTGGGTCCGACGCCTCGACGTTCGAGGGGACTCGCAGCTCGTCATCAACCAGGTCATGAAGGCCTCGAGCTGCATCGATCCCAAGATGGAAGCATACTGCGGAGAAGTGCGCAAGCTAGAAGACAAGTTCTACGGCCTCGAGCTCAACCACATCACTCGAAAGTACAACGAGGCCGCAGACGAGCTGGCTAAGTTAGCATCCACGCGCGGCACCATCCCACCAGATATCTTCTCGAGGGACATTTTTGAGCCATCCGTCAAAATCGGCCCGGGGGCTGGCCCCTCGACGCCACCCCTCGAGCCGGACACGGGGGCTCGACCTTCAACGCCACCCCTCGAGAACGACCCCTCGACATCCGCTGAGGCAATGCAAATCGACGCACCCGCCTCTTCTTCATCATGACCCCTCGACTGGCGGACGCCCTTCCTCGACTACCTAACACAAGGCGTGCTACCAGAAGACAAGACAGAGGCCCGACGCATCGCTCGAAGGGCCAAGACCTACGTCATCTACGGCGACGAACGAGAGCTGTACCATCGAAGCCCATCAGGAATCCTTCAGCGCTGCATCCCCCTCGAGGAAGGACGCAGGCTCCTCGACAACATGCACTCGGGGGCTTGCGGCCATCACGCAGCGCCAGGGACCTGGTGGGGAACGCCTTCGCCAAGGCTTCTACTGGCCAACCGCCATTGGAGACGCCAAGCGCCTGGTTCGAGCCTGCCAAGGGGTGTCAGTTCTACGCCAAGCAAACGCACCAGCCCGCGCACGCCCTGCAGATGATCCCCATCACTTGGCCGTTTGCCGTCTAGGGGCTCGACCTCGTGGGTCCCTCAAGATGACAAATGGAAAGTACACGCATGTGCTCGTGGCCGTCGACAAATTCACCAAGTGGATCGAGGCTAAGCCTATAGGCAACCCCACCTCCGAGAAGGCCGTCGAGTTCATCTCCGACATCATGTACCGGTTTGGGGTGCCTAACGTCATCATCACCGACAATGGCCACAATTCGCGGGCAAAAAGTTCATCAACTTCTGCGACGACAACAACATCCGCGTGAACTGGGCCTCGGTCGCATACCCTCAATGGAACGGGCAGGTCGAGCGCGCCAACGACATGATACTCCACGGGCTGAAGCCGAGACTGTTCAAGACCCTCAAGAATTTTGGAAAGAGGTGGGCTGAAGTGCTCCCCTCGGTGCTATGGGGCCTCAGGACTACGCCGAGTCGAGCCACCGGTTCACCCCGTTCTTCCTAACCTACGGCACCGAGGCTGTCTTGCCTACGGACCTCGAGTACGGCTCCCCTCGACTTCGAGCCTACAACGAGCAAACCAATGGCGAGAGGCTCGCCAATGCCAAGGACCAGCTCGAGCAGGCTTGAGACGTGGCGCTCATCAACTCCGCGCGCTACCAGCAAACACTTCGATGCTACCACGACAAGCACGTGCGCAAAAGACCTGGCGGTGGGGGACCTCGTGCTTTGACGGAGGCAAGATAATCGAGGGCGCCACAAGCTCACCTCTCCATGGGAGGGCCCATACACCGTAGCTGAGGTGCTCAAGCCAGGAACATACAAGCTCTACGACGGTCAAGGCAGGATCCTGGCGAATGCGTGGAACATATCTCCGCTACGTCGCTTCTACCCTTATGGGCCTCGAGGCCTTTTACATTTTGTTGCTTTGTACATACACGTCAAATATGAATGAACAAACTCGTGCACTGTCTTTCATTTTACTTAGCAACTTAGGGTAGCCTCGACCCTGCCTTGCTCAGGGTCGAGCCTCCCTCGGGGGCTGACAGGAGGGAACCCCCCCAGACTCCGAAAAAAACGCGCTTTTCTTTTCAAAAATTCGACCCTTATCTCGATTCGTATCTCGAGCATACTAGCAACGTCTAAGTCCGTAGATACCTCGAGCCTCCAAGAGGCGGGGGGGGCGTCGACGTAGACACCACCCACGCCCCCGGGCTACGGTACCCTACTTACGCCTCCCCTCGAGGAACTCGTGACATGTATCAAAAGAACATAGACCAAGCCGGTAGAAACTCGAGCTAGCGACAAAGAGAAATGGTCGATAAATTTGAAAAGAAAACAACTTCTTTAAACAAATAAGTCATACGCATATGTTGGCCTCGACGGCCACAAGTCATGACATGAATTTTTACAAAGGCCTCGACGCCCAAATTTGGCACGCAGGCCTCATTCCTCATCAGTCTGGAACTCCTCAAGATCTTCTGCTGCGGGCTCAGCCTCGACGTCCGGACCAGGAGGAGGGGAGCCATCTACACCATTGTCTGCAATGGAGGCAGCACGTCCTCCTCGAAGAGCTTTGCGAGCGCCGCCCCCGCCTCTCCACCTTCTCCAGGATCTTGTCGACGCGGCGGTCGTTCCACTCTTCGTCCTTCCCCTCTATCTCGACGAAGCCCTTGGCGACGACGTTGACCGGGTAGCGGAAGCCGGAGCGGACGGCCGCGAGCGCCTGCTTTACGCCGTGGTGGAGAGCGCTCTTGACGCGGTCCCGCGTGCCACGTCGAGGAAGCACAGGGCATCGACCAGGGCGTCGCCTCGAGCCACTGCGCCCTCTGCCATGGCCATCGGTCGGCACTCCACGTGGAGCAGAGCCTGTCGAGGGTGCCGCGCGCCCGCTCCGCCACCATGGTCTCACCCTGGAGTTGCTCCACGAGAGTCTGATTCATCTCGCGGAGCTCCTCGGCGGTCTTCTCCAGATCTGTGCAACAAACAGAAAAGAGTAAGTCCGCGGCGTGGCAAGAATCTCGAAATCAAAGCAAGACAAAGCCTGAAGATTACGACAGTACCTTGGCAGCGCACGCCTAGAGCGTCAAAGTCGCTGGTAAGGACCCTGACGCGCTGCTCGAGTGTATGCTTTTGGGACAACACGTCAAGTTTTTGGCCCTTAAGCTCCTCGACCAGCTTGCCCGTCTGCGTAAGGCCCAGATCCTTCTTCTCACCTCCTACCGAGCGGCCTCGAGCTTGAGCGACAGGTCATTAGCTCTGTCGAGAGCCTGATCCATGTCGATCTCGAGGCCTTGGATCCTCGAGCGCGTGCAGTTAAGGCCTCTTGGGCCTCCTTTCCGCCGCTGCCTCCTCCGCAGCCAGGGCGGTGGCGGCCTTGCTCTTGGCCTCCTCGGCCTCCTTCCTCGCCGCCTCCGCTGCAGACCGGGCGGTGGCGGCCTCGCTTCGACCCGCGGTGGTGGCCTCCCTCTTAGCTTGGGCGGCCTCGTCTCGAGCCGCCTGGGTCTCCGCCTGTGCGTCGTTGAGCCGGCCCGCCATCTGCGCGTTCTGGCCCAGCTCAGCGCAGAGCTCCTGGAGCTCCCCCTCCGCCTTCACGAGGGCAGCCGCCACCCGCACGGACTTGTCCGCCTCCTCCACGAAGCCCTCTCTGCCTGCGCCACGAGCTCGGTCACCTCCTTGAAGATCGACCGTGCCTCCCGCGGAACCCCCTGCTGAATCGACCGCTCGATGGGGATAACGGCACCGGACGAGCCCTCCCCCACGGGCTCGCAAGCGTCAGGGTATGGCCACACCGATCGACCGGTCTCGACGATGAGCGGGTCCTCCTCCTCTGACTCGAGCAGCACCAGCTGCGGCCCACCAACCGGTGGCACGGGCTGCGGCTCTCTCCGCCCCTCACCGTCATCGTGCGGCCCCTCAGCCATCTCCTCCTGCTGCTCCGTCCCCTCCCGAGGCGACGGTGCGCATCGCGTAGAGGCGGGGCTCGAGCGGTAGCGGATCGCTTGAGGGTGGCTCGTCCCCTCCGCCTCGTTCCCGGCCGGCTCCTTGAGCCTCTCCTCCCTCACTGGTCGGGTCTCCGGCGTTCTTGTCGTTCCGGCCGGTGCCTCGAGCGCCCCCTCCAGCGCTGAGCCCTTGACCGGGGACGACTCCTCTCCAGCTCATCCAGGAGCCCCTCCACCGTCGGTATCTTCTCCACCAACGACTCCCCCTCCTTCTCCTTCTCCGCGAGCGCGCGAGGCTCCGTCGGTAGGGGATCCTGTCCAGCGGGCCGGCTCGCGTCGACTGGGGTCTCGAGGGCCGTTGTCCCCTCAGCCCCAGATGCCGACGGAGCCGCGCCTGTCTTGGTGCTCCCCCGAGAGATGGTCTTCGTGATGGGGGGAGGAGTGGCCCTCTCAGTAGGCGCCACCGGAGGAGGAGGAGGAGGAGGAGGTGGTGGTGGTGGTGCTGCGATGGACGCAGTGGCGGCGGGCTTGGCGCCAGGAGCCACGGTCCCTGCTGAAAAAGAGAACAACGTCGTCAGAATCAGGAAAAAGCCTTGACCCCCGTGGTCGACGGCGTCGGCCTCACCAAGATCCACGGCGGCCATCTGACTTCCCCGAGCCATGGCTGCTCGAGCCTTCACCAGCCAAGCGGCCATTTCAGCGGAAGAAGGAGCCATACCTCGAGTGCTTGGTCCTCAGCAGAGCTCGAGGTCTTGGCCCGCTTGGACACCGCGGGTCCGCCTCCTGCCGGGAGCGCTTTTCCCTGAAAAAACCAGAAACGGCACACATCACCAAAGGTAAAAAGGTAAAGCTTCACTACCAACGGAATTGAGAAACGTTACTTACCCAAAGCGACGGCGGGACTTCTTCCCCGAGTCGCCGGACCTGCTCGGTGGCTTCGAGCCCGCCCCATGGCTCGAGCCATGCCCCTGTTGCGGGAAAGGACCCTCGGCAGAAGCGCCGCTCGAACTGGTGCTCGAAATTAACCCTCGCGCAACGCCTGTTGTCCTTGCGAGGTCCCTCTCCTATTGGAGACCGTTACCCTAACCCCCGACGCGGGTTCAACCCTCGTCGCTTTGTTGCATTCCGTGCAGGTCTAAGTCGACGGTCGCACTGCAGGAAACCTTCGCTGACTCACAACGCCACCTTCGCTTGGAGCGAAGGTCCAGGCAAGCGGCGAGTGTGCGCTGCCCCGGAGGCAAGCGAAGCCGAAGGTCCGGCGAGCACGGCCGAAGGTCAAACCTTCGGTCTTCTCCCCCGGAGGCAAGTAAAGCCGGAGGTCCGGCAGATGGCGGAGGGGCGCGGGCCCAAGGGCGAGCGCGGCCGAAGGTCAAAACCGCCGCACCTCTCCCCGAAGGTGAACAAGGGCCAGGTGGCGGCGCGTTGGAGGGTGGCCGATTAGGGTTTCCGCTTCAGCTGTGTATTTACGCTTTTGCCCTTCCTCCCTGCGTGGAGGCGAGGAATCTTTCCTGTACCCTTTTGTAATTTGGCCCGTGCCCTTGGCATTCCCTATAAATACCAAGGGATGAACAGTGTAAGGGGACGACTTTTTTGGGAAATTGAGCATCTTCCACTTCCGCCTTACCTTCGCTACCGCTTCCGACGCTTGGCCGCCTTCGCTCTTCCCCCTGCACAAGTGCGGAGGTGGGGGCAAGTGCGTTTCCAACAGTTTGGCGCCGTCCGTGGGGAGGAAGTCTGAAATGGCGGGAAACAGGAGAGCACCTTTCGACGAGGGACCAGCGCGTTGCTAGAGAGACGGCGGCGGTGGTCCCGCCTGCTGAGGAAATTGTACAGCACAGCCCTCGGGAGGAGAGAATGTCACCCCGGAACCCCAATCCCTGGCCCCCAGGCCCGAGTGGCGACGCAGCCGCACCCACACACTTCGGGAGAAGAGAGGGAGAAGAAGAAGAGGTGGGCCTCGAGGCCCTTGAAAGGCTCGAGGCTGAGCTGCAAGAGAAGAAGAGGCGCCTGGAACAGCTTGAGAGGCATAACCGACTGCGCTCGATCAGACAGAGGGCAGACGAGGCCAGGGAGCGGCTTCGCCGTATGGAGGAATCCCTCGCCGCGGCAGAAGCCGAAGCCGAAGGCTGGAATGATGAGGAGATACCCCCGCTGCAAGAGGGGAATGAGGAGCCGAATCAAGATAACCTTCGTCACCATCCACCACCCCCACCACCACCAGTACACCCAGAGCCATATCCTGTGAGACCCCAAACTTTCCGCCAACTCTACCCAGATGAGAGAGAACAAAACCTTCGCATTCAGCGAAGGCATCAGCAACACCAAATGCCGTACGATCCAAAGTCACCACTCTCCCAAATACTCCAAACCCAGCCCTGGCCACCATGCTATAATCCACAAAACCTACCCCGCTATGATGGACTTTCCGACCCTCGCCAGTTCATCATGAGCTACGAAGCAGCGGTTGCCGCAGCAGGCGGTGATGAATCAACAATGGCAAAATCCTTTGTCATCATTCTGCGAGACATCGCACAAACTTGGTACAGCAACCTTCGCCCCGGAACTGTGGATTCCTGGGCCACCCTCAGAGACAAGCTGTGTACAAATTTCAAGGGGCACTCCAGCCCCGTCAAACCCCATCGAGCTGTTCAATTGCAAGCAAGAAGAACGCGAGCCGCTCCAAGATTACTGGCGAAGGTTTATTCAAATCAGAGCAAGGACCCCGGGGATATCTGACGAGGCTGTCATCCTCGCTGCAGTCAGTGGCCTGCGCCCAGGACCATGCTCTCAAATTTCCAGAAAACCGGCAAACTCAATCGAAGAGTTGCATGAAACAATGGAAAGATACTGTAGAGCTGAGATGGATTTCAGAGCGAAGTCCGATGCTCGGAGGTCTCAGCAGAGGCCACAGCCGAGGCCTCAACCGAGAGAAGCAACCTTCGCCAAGAGCAAAGCAACGTCGGTGCAATCAACAAAGCAACAAATTATGAAGATCAAAGACGGGACGCTCAACACCCGAGCAGCCAAGCCCCGCAGGGTTTGCCACCTCCGCCGAATCAGCGGTACCAGCAGCGAGATCCTGCCAAAATGTATTGTCACTTCTGTGGAATGGGAAAGGGGCACACAACAAAGCAATGCGAATGCTTCGCCAAGGGAAAAGAATACCAGGAATCCAGGAAAGCTGCTTCGTCAGACTCCCGAACCATCAACCACACAAGGAAACCAAGTTTCCACCCACCAATCCACCATCCACTACCATATACCCCCATAAACTACGGCCTACCTTCGCAACAACCCCCTACACTCATCACCCACTCTACAACCAAACCTCTTATCAGCCAACCACCATTCCACAACGCCAAAATCCAACTTACACAGTCACATACCCACCACCCCCCAAAACCAAATCCCAACAACCCACCAAACCACCAACCAACTCTCACACCACCACGCCACCATCCCCGCGTTACCAGCACCACAACCTGTGAAAGCCGAAGCCCCGAGCCAAACGACCATCAACAATCCAACTTCAACCTTCGGTGTGATTCTAGCTATCACCGGAGGTTCAAATGAGGACCATGGTAACAAACGGCAGAGGAAGGAACATGCCAGACGCGTTCACCACGTGGCCGTCGAAGGACCACATAAATTCGGTCGTTGGTCTCACATCCCCATAACCTTCGATTCCAGTGACATGAAGCTAAGAGATTACCCTCACACAGATGCTATGGTGATCGAAACCAACCTCGCTGGGTGGACTGTCACCAAAATACTGGTCGATACAGGAAGCTCCGCTGACATCTTGTTCGCTTCAACCTTCGACAGCATGAAGCTTGACAGGAACCTTCTGCAACCGGCCGACAACCCCCTATACGGTTTCGGTGGTCAACAAGTGAGAGCCGTCGGGAAAAATTTCTCTGCCCGTGACCTTCGGCGACCAAATCAACTGCAGGACGGAACATATAACATTTGATGTCGTCGACATGTTCTACCCATACAATGCCATTTTTGGCCGAGGGGTCACAAACGCGTTCAATGCGGTCATCCATCCCGCCTACCTATGCATGAAAACTTCCCGCTCCGAAGGGTGTGGTCGCAGTATTTGGGGACCAGGACATTGCAAGGACAGCTGAAGGGAACGTAGCCCCGGGGCAACGTAATGTACACAATTTGTCAAAACCTCAAACCCCCGGTATCAGCGTCGAGGGCGAGTCTGCAATGACAGAGTGAAGGCAGCGCCAAAGGAGGAAACCAAACAAGTCCAACTCTTCGAGGGTAATGCCGAAAGAAAGGTGATCATTTCAGCCAATCTAGGCCCTCAATCAGAAGGCAACCTCGTCACCTTCCTCAGAGAAAATTCCGACACCTTCGCTTGGTCCGCAGAAGACCTAAAAGGAGTCAACAGATCAATGATCGAGCATAGCCTGAACATCAAAACAGGCTATCGCCCAATCAAACAAAAAGCTTCGCAAGATGTCAGAAGAAAGAAAGGAGGCAGCGAAGGCTGAGGTAAAAAGGCTTCTGGACGCAGGCGTCATTCGCCCAGTCAAATACCCAACTTGGCTCTCAAATGTGGTCCTAGTCCAAAAGAAGAACAAAAAATGGCGAATGTGCGTCGATTTCACTTGCTTGAACAAAGCCTGTCCGAAGGATGATTTCCCCCCCTCCCAACATAAGCACCCTGGTCGACAGAGCGGCAGGTTGCCAAATGCTATCCCTCCTTGATTGCTTCTCAGGCTATCACCAGATCTGGATGAATGAAGAAGACGAAGAAAAAACAAGCTTTATCACACCCTCGGGCACCTTTTGCTTCCGAAGGATGGCAGAAGGTTTGAAAAATGCAGGCTCAACCTTCGCTCGCATGACCTCCGAAGTTTTCAAGGATGAGCATGCTGTCTCCGCCTATGTCGACGACCTAGTCGTCCAGAGTGAACTAAAAGAGAACCACATACCAGACTTATCGAGGGTATTCAGCAACCTCCGGTCCGCCGGACTGAAACTAAACCCAAAAAATGTGTTTTCGGTGGTAAGCGAAGTAAATTGCTAGGTTGCATCGTCTCAGCCAGAGGAATCGAAGCCAACCCTGAGAAGATTGATGCCATCATGAACATGGAACCTCCGGCGACCAAGAAAGCCTCAGCGTCTGACCGGTCGTTTGGCAGCACTTAGCAGATTCATCTCAAGATCCGCAGAGCGAGGGTTACCCTTTTTTGAAACACTCAGAAGCAACGCTCCATTCAACTGGGGTCCCCAGCAGCAAAAGGCCTTCGAGGAGTTGAAAAAGTATCTGACCAGCTTGACTGCCCTAACCAGCCCAAGCAAGGGAGACTTATTGTTACTCTACGTCGCAGCTTCGCCACACGCAGCAAGCGCAGTCCTCATCAAGGAGCTCCGCGAAAACAACAAAACCAGACAAGCCCCAATCTACTATGTTTCAGAAACCCTCGAAGGCCCAAAGAGAAATTATTCGGAGCTTGAGAAAATAGCATACGCCGTCGTCATGGCATCAAGAAAGCTCAAGCACTATTTCCAGGCGCACGAGATCCATGTACCTTCGACGTACCCTCTCGAGAACATTTTCAAAAACAACGAAGCCGTTGGAAGAATAGCAAAATGGGCAGTCGAGCTTAACAGTTATGCTGTAACCTTCGTTGGCAGAACAGCGATCAAATCACAAGTGCTGGCTGATTTCATAGCAGAATGGACCCGACCCTCGCCCCGGTGAGCTGCAGCAGGACCAGTTTTGGATCGTTTACGTCGACGGGGCCTGGGGTGCAACTGGAGCCGGTGCCTCGGCCATTCTAATCTCGCCTTCCGGGTCGAAGCTGAGATACGCACGAAGGCTTGACTTCAAATGCACAAACAACTCCGCTGAATATGAGGCTGTGATTCTGGCACTTTCAAGGCTGCGATCGTTATCAGTCCGAAGGGCACTCATCAACACAGACTCTCAAGTCATTGCGGGGCACATTGAAAAGAACTACAAAGCAAAAGATCCAGAGCTTCAAAAGTATTTTCAATATGTCCGAAGGTTAGAATCTTTCTTCCTCGGCATAACCGTAAAAGCAATATCGAGGACTGAAAACAGCGAAGCAGATTGCTTAGCCAAAGCAGCCGCGCAGCAGTCACAGCTTCCTCCAGATGTGTTCTACGAGGTTTCCACTCGGTCAGCCTTCGAGGCTTCTGAAATCAGCATCAAGCTGATCAGCGCAATTCAGTGCGAGGATTGGAGAGCACCTATCATGGCCTACATCAAGGGGCTCCATGAATCAAACAACAGAGAAGAAGAAAACAGACTAAAACAAAGAGTGCGAGGATACAAGATCATTGACAATACGTTGTACAAAGCTTCGGTAACCTCGCCATGGCTCAAATGTGTGTCACAGTCCGAAGGCAATGACATTCTCAAGCTAATCCACGAGGGCATTTGTGGTTCTCACAACGGCCCGAGGGCTCTAGTCGGCAAAACGTTCCGGCAAGGCTTCTACTGGCCAACAGCATTAAGAGATGCGGAAACCATCGTCAAGCATTGCGAGGGTTGTCAACTGATGGCAAAAAAAAAACGCCCCAGGGGCACCCACAACTCTCATATGCCCAACCTGCCTCTGCAAAGGTGGGCGATGGACCTCGTAGGCCCATTACCGACAGCTCGAACCTTCGATTCAGTACGTGGTAGCTGTGGATATACTTCACAAAATGGATTGAAACAAGGCCACTGTCCTCCATCACTTCCCTCACAGTTAAAAAGTTTTTCTGGCAACAAATAGTTTGTCGCTTTGGAGTTCCTCAGCCCTAACCCGTCGACAATGGCACTCAGTTTGACAGCGAGGTCTTCAAAGAATTCTGTGCACAAATTGGGACAATGTTATGCTTCGCCTCCGTCCGACACCCGCAATCCAACGGCCTGGTTGAAAGAGCCAATGCGACAATATTCCAAGCTATCTCCAAAAAGCTGCAGGGTAGACCCAAGGGTAAATGGGCCGATGAACTACCTTCGGTCACCTGGTCTCACAACACCTCAGAATGCAGAGCAACAAAATTCACTCCTTTCAAGCTGCTGTTCGGCGAAGAAGCGGTGCTTCCAGAAGAGCTAAAATACGGATCGCTCAGAACAAACCCTCGCATCTGACGAGCAAGCCCAATCGCTCGATAAAGACCTACTCGAAGAAGCAAGATGCAATGCAGTGCACAACCTTCGCAAGTACCAAGAAGAAACCAGAAAATGGAGAGATAAAAAGATCAGAATCAAAGAGTTGCAGAAGGGTGACCTCGTCCTCATCAAGAAAACAAAATGCCAGCTTGGCAGGAAAAATTTCAGCCCAAGTGGACAGGTCCATACTTGATTGTGGAAAGCAAACCGTCCTGGCTCTTTCCACCTCTCCGACAGCGAGGGTAACATCCTGCCCTCACACTTGGAACATCGACGACCTTCGCAAATACTACCCATAGCGGGGCCCTAGCGAGCCCTCGCAAGTTGTAATTCATCTTCGCTTTTCATGTTTCCACTTCTATGAATGTAGCCAAACAAAGGAGCTGCACTCTTTTTCCTTACGAAGGGGCGTAAGGTTTTTAACGAGGCAGTATCCAAAGCATCAATACAGGTTAGAACCCCCAAAAAAGTAAAATCTCCAAACCTCTACTCCCAAACATCGAAAAAGCGGGTCTTTCTCAAGAGCGCTACATTCGATGAAAACCTGCTAAGATTGCTTCGAAAAACATTCCTCTTCCTTTCAAAGCAAACTTCACCTCCACCTAAGATAAGGGGAGGAAAGTCGAGCACCCTGGCACAAATGACAGGGGCTCGCAAAAAGCAAACTTCACCTCCGCCTAAGATAAGGGGAGGAAAGTCGAGCACCCTGGCACAAACGACAGGGGCTCACAAAAAGCAAACTTCACCCTCCGCCTAAGATAAGGGGAGGAAAGTCGAGCACCCTGGCACAAACGACAGGGGCTCGCAAAAAGCAAACTTCACCTCCGCCTAAGATAAGGGGAGGAAAGTCGAGTACCCTGGCACAAACGACAGGGGCTCGCCAAAAGCAAACTTCACCTCCGCCTAAGATAAGGGGAGGAAAGTCGAGCACCCTGGCACAAATGACAGGGGCTCGCAAAAAGCAAACTTCACCTCCGCCTAAGATAAGGGGAGGAAAGTCGAGCACCCTGGCACAAACGACAGGGGCTCGCAAAAAGCAAACTCACCTCCGCCTAAGACAAGGGGAGGAAAGTCGAGCACCCTGGCACAAATGACAGGGGCTCGCAAAAAAGCAAACTTCAACTCTGCCTAAAACAAAGGGAGGCGCGAAGTCCAAAAAAGTCAAGCACCCCCACAAAGCACAACAGAAACTCATCACGAGAGCAAATGCGCGAGCCTCGCTAAAAGAAAAAGGGGGAGTCGCTGTTTTTTTCAAAACAAGCTCACGAGAGCAAATACGCGAGCCTCGCTAAAAGAAAAAGGGGGCGTCGCTGTTTTTTCAAAACAAGCTCACAAGAGCAAATGCGCGAGCCTCGCTAAAAGAAAAAGGGGGCGTCGCTGTTTTTTCAAAACAAGCTCACAAGAGCAAATGCGCGAGCCTCGCTAAAAGAAAAAGGGGGCGTCGCTGTTTTTTCAAAACAAGCTCACAAGAGCAAATGCGCGAGCCTCGCTAAAAGAAAAAGGGGGCGTCGCTGTTTTTTTCAAAACAAGCTCACAAGAGCAAATGCGCGAGCCTCGCTAAAAGAAAAAGGGGGCGTCGCTGTTTTTTCAAAACAAGCTCACAAGAGCAAATGCGCGAGCCTCGCTAAAAGAAAAAGGGGGCGTCGCTGTTTTTTTTTCAAAACAAGCCCACGTGAGCCAGCGCGCGAGCCTCGCCAAAAATAAAACAGGGCGTCGCTGTTAAAACAATATAAGAAACGTTAAATAGCACAACAAACATGGCACACAACCCATACGTCCTTCTCGTGCCGTTACAAAGTAACGTTACAACAACGAACATATCCCAAAAATAAAAACTCTTTACAAGGAACCATCGTTCCCCTCAATCAACACCAAATCACCGAAACCTTCGGCCTCCTCCTCAAACCCCCCCTCCACTGGAACCAGGGGCTCCCACAACAAAGGAGCTGCAGGGACAATTGGCAGCTCCCCGGGCAAAACCCTCGCCCTATACATGTATCTATGCCCCGTCTCATTAACTTCCGAAGGTTCTTCCTTCGGGATCAAAAGCGCCCCATCCGAACCAATTTCAAGCTCTCTTTGCCCGAACAAATATTCTAAAGCTGCGTTCTCGTCAATATCATCATCACCGCCAGCTTGCGAGGTCGAAGAAGATCCAAACAAATAACGATCGGCTTGACGGTCTGTATAGTCTGCTTCGCGCCAAAATCGACTCGACCTACTATTTTTTAAATCATACCTCCGCATCTTCGACCACCAAAATCGTTCAAAGGAAAGCGAAGGATATTTAAACCTAGCGCGAGCCCACGATTCACCAGTTATAAAAACATCTTGGTAGTTCAACATCAGCGGAGTCACGTCGAATACGTCTAACACGGTTTCCGTCAGGAATCCTGCATGTTGCACAAAAATACGAGATGTCTCAGCCTCGTCAAGTCTTTACAAACAACCACAGTATCTACAAAAAGGCCTCCCTCGCCCCAACAAACCTAGGCATCACACCTGACCAGCTTCCCCTCGGCTAATCTCCAAACCCTCGACAACGGCGACAGTCGAGGTCCCAGCTGACGCCTCCTCCGCCGTGGATTCCTCCGCAGCAGCCTCGACATTCGTCGCAGTCTCCTCTTCCATCGTCGTCGCCTGCGCAGCATTCCCTTCCGTAATCGGCACATCCCCGGTCAACGCCTCGATCTCGGCGAGCGTAACCCCCGCACAACTTGGCTCAGGGGCGGCTTCGGAGCCACCCCTCGCTGCAACTTCCGTGGGCGGCGAGGGCATTGCATCTCGTCGAGCCTATAAGCAAAACAAAAGACAAACCTCGCCAAAATCAACAACAACCCCTCTAAAATAAACCAACAAAATCAAAAATCTTAAAAAGAATGCGAACCTGGCGTGTAGCCTCGGCAGCTTCTTCGAAGGCGAGAGCTCGGCCACCTCCGGAGATCCAAAACTTGCGAAGCAAACGCATCGCACAGTTCCGCACTTCTGCGTCATCAACCTTCATCCGACGAACTTCATCAACCGACGGAAAGACATGGCTTGGCCTTTTGATCCTGCGAAGATGATCACAATCCGCCAGTCGTAGCGTGCTCGCCATTGCCAAGGCCCCGGCGTAGCCACCAAAATTGGCTGCATTGGAAACTAGCGAGCTAAATACATCAAGCTCGTTACCCAGCCAGCCCTCGAAGGCCTCTGCGTCAGCTGCAGGCAATGGCTCTCCGGCAGAGCCCCCCGCCTCGGTCAGACAACAATCAAGTTTACGTTTGACATTCTCCATACTCGCTCGCCAAGATTTGTTCAAATCACCTAGCCGACCCTCGGCCTCGGCCAAAGCCTTGTCTTTCTCCTTTCCCGCGGCAATCAGATCAGCATTACGCTTCGCCAGCTCAACCGCCTCCTCTCGAGCCTTCGCGGCCTTCTCCGAGGCAATCTTCACTTCATTTTCTTTATTCTCTAAGCTCCACGCCAGTTTGCTATTCTCCTTCTCAAGATCAGTAATATGGTTCCTCATAAATTCCATGTCGGAGCTAACCTTACGCCTCGCTGAGTGGTTCAAGAGCATTAGCTCCGCCAACTTGACGTCAACGTCGTCGAAGGTGTCGCCAATCGCTTGATCTGCAAGTAGAACCTCCGCCTCCGGCACACAAATGCGGCCGAAGATCCGGCCTAGAAAACGCCTTTCCTCCGGGCTACACTGTAAGTGGCAATCCCGAAGGTCCGGACTAGTGAACAGCGCAGTCGCCGGATCAGAAATCCGAAGCTTCTTAGCATATTCCAGGAGGCTCGACCGGCTAGCCTCGCCAAACGGTCTCTTTCCCCGGGATCGCGCAGAGTCAAGTTCCCCATCGAACTCAAACCCCTCCACCCAAAGGTGCGAGCCCGCAAAGCTGGGAACCGCACCTCGTCGAGGGCTAACTGGCTCAATATCTTGTGCGATTTCAACTGCGCCCTGGGCAACCATCGCACCAACACTCGGCGAGGCTCCGCCTCCAATAGACACCTCCTCATCCGTGTCATGTCCTTCAATAGAACCCTCGCTGCTTTCATCAGACGAACCCTCGTCCGTCTCCCCCTCCTTTGCGTCCTTCTCCTCCACCTCATCATCATCAGATTCATCCTCGCCGCCCGAAATCTGGACTAAAGCGTCGATCCCTCCAACGCGAGGCACGCGTCCCCCGACTGCACCGGCACCTCGGCCGCTTGGAGCTACGGCCAAGGAGGAAGTGCCTGCAGCAACAGAGCCAGCAGCGACCTTCATCGCAAGCACCTTCGCTTGGCCACCAGCTCCGCCACGGCCTCGACCACGGCCTCTCTTCGGCCGAGAGACGATCTCCTTTTCTCTCGAAGCTTTACGCTTCCTCTTCTTCGGCGCGTCATCGCTCGAAGGAGCGGGCCAGTCTGCGTACCGAATACCAAGAATGTCAAACATTCTGTTCACTCGACCTTCGCCACCCACCAAGCTATGGATAGCCTTCACTTCCAGCGGGGAAAGCTTCCCCACAAGCTCGTCCGTCCACTGCTGAACTCGTTTGAAAACAGCTTCGTTCCCGTCCTCGCGCCTCGGAAATTTCTTAAGAGTTTTTTCCCAAACCTTCTCCAAATCCAAACTCGGTTTCTTCAAGCCCCTACCTTCGTACCTAGGGTCATTCTCCACAGTGAACCAAGTCCGCCTCCGGCCAAGAGGCCAAATCTTGGCACAGCAATATTCCTCCACTAAATCACGCGCACACTGAGAACGCACAACGACCCTCAGGCAATCAACAGCAGCATGGGCCTCGATGCTCATCTTAGCTTCGGCGCTCACATCTCCAAGCATTGGAAGCTTGCCGCAAAGCTCGGAGCTATCACTGAGTTTGTAATAGAACCAAAACTCCTGCCACCCGCTGCTCCACTTGTTCTTTTGCGCTTGCACCGGCAGCTCCGCGCCGGCGCGATGGCAAAAAGTGTACACCGTGAACTGTCCAAGGCTGGTCTTGCCCTCGCTGTCCGTAATCTTGCGAGGCTGCATATGAACGCGATGAGTGCGAACAAAACCCTCGACATGAGGGACAACCCCCTGAGACCTGGAGGCCCAGACATAGACCGACATCTTTGTGAAGCAAGAAGGCGTAAGCTGATGAAACCGCAAATTGAACCTTCACAGGACCGAAGTCACGAAGGAGTCAGCTGGGAAGCGAAGACCAGCCGAAAAGAACTCTTCAAACACTACAACTTCATCTGCGTCCGGCTTCGGCACGGTCTCCCCACTGCTGGTCCTCGCCTTGCCTTCCTCAACCCAGCCCCACCTCACATAAGATGCAATCTCACTGGCGCAAACCCGGCTAAGACCAAACTCGAAGGTAACCCCCTCATCCGCGACGGCGGGAGAACCAGCCCGAGCAGTCTGCTTCAATCTGGCCATCCCTTCAGCTACCCAAACTACCAAACAAACCCTCGCTCACAAGTATGTTCGCCAATGCCCTTCCAAACCCTCGCACGCAAGCTAAAACAAACCTTCGCTACAAGCAAATCGCAACAGCAGGACGGCTATAGCAGAGGGCACAATCAAAACTCTTCACCCACTCTTTCTATTTATAGGCCGGGAGACGAGCCCCTCACCCGACGAAATCGGCACGACAACCGAAAAACGTGGCGCAAAAACGAAACAGGCTTCAATAGTACAAACAACACCACAACGGCCCAGCCCAAAGCAGTCGCGGGCGTCGCTGCCGAGGGTCCCGTTTTTTGTCCCCATTGAAAGGCGCTGCTTGGGCCTAAACACGGTTTTTTAGATCCAAGACAACGAGGGGCTACTGTTGGGGGAAAGGACCCTCGGCAGAAGCGCCGCTCGAACTGGTGCTCGAAATTAACCCTCGCGCAACGCCTGTTGTCCTTGCGAGGTCCCTCTCCTATTGGAGACCGTTACCCTAACCCCCGGACGCGGGTTCAACCCTCGTCGCTTTGTTGCATTTCCGTGCAGGTCTAAGTCGACGGTCGCACTGCAGGAAACCTTCGCTGACTCACAATGCCACCTTCGCTTGGAGCGAAGGTCCAGGCAAGCGGCGAGTGTGCGCTGCCCCGGAGGCAAGCGAAGCCGAAGGTCCGGCGAGCACGGCCGAAGGTCAAACCTTCGGTCTTCTCCCCCGGAGGCAAGTAAAGCCGGAGGTCCGGCAGATGGCGGAGGGGCGCGGGCCTGAGGGCGAGCGCGGCCGAAGGTCAAAACCGCCGCACCTCTCCCCAAAGGTGAACAAGGGCCAGGTGGCGGCGCGTTGGAGGGTGGCCGATTAGGGTTTCCGCTTCAGCTGTGTATTTACGCTTTTGCCCTTCCTCCCTGCGTGTAGGCGAGGAATCTTTCCTGTACCCTTTTGTAATTTGGCTCGTGCCCCATGGCATTCCCTATAAATACCAAGGGGATGAACAGTGTAAGGGGACGACTTTTTGGGAAATTGAGCATCTTCCACTTCCGCCTTACCTTCGCTACCGCTTCCGACGCTTGGCCGCCTTCGCTCTTCCCCCTGCACAAGTGCGGAGGTGGGGGCAAGTGCGTTTCCAACAGCCCCCGAGCCATCTCCATGTGGCTCGGATGGGGGGAAGGCTCCCGGTGCTTCCCGTGGCTCGACCCCGACGGGGAGCTCTCCTTCTGTCTCTTGTCCCGGGGGGACGACCGCGTCTCCTTCAAGCGGTCCTCTTGGCGCCTTTCCTTGCGCGTGCTCCGGGACCTGCTCCGGCGCTCGTGCCGGCGGTCGCGCCCCCCCCCCCCCGCGTCTGCCTCCTTCTCCCGGCGACGGTGCGGCGATGGGCTCCGGGATCGCTCGCGACTCCCGTCACGAGACGACCAGGAGCTCCCCCCTCGACGGTCTTGGTGGCGGGGGTTCGACGCCCCCTCATGTTGCCCGCTCTTCCGCGGGCTCGATGTCGTCCTCGACGGCTTGCGACGGTCGGGCCCGGAGTCCCTCTCGGCGTGTTGACCGCTTCTCGAGGTCCGACCCTTCTCAAGACCCTCCGCCTGGGTCGACGCGGTCGTGGCCTCCTTCTGCGCCGCGGCGATGGCGCCCCGAGTTCGAGGCCTATTCACGTTAGGGGGCACGTCCGGCACGGAGCTCGACGTGCCCTGAGCCTCCGACTAGGCGGGGCCTCGCGTGGCTTTCCGCTGCTGCGACCCGCGCGATCCCTTCGCCGGGGGGATCTCCAGGATATTCTCCTGCGCAGAAGAGCAGTCAGCCCTGATGTCGACGACCCCCGCGCGCCTCAGACGCGCATCCATCCCTTCATCATCGCTCTCCTCCTCATCGTCATCCTCCTCCTCCGAGCTCGTGTAGTTGAGCTCGGGGGACTCCTCTCTAGGCTGCCGGTTACGACGAGCCTTCGCTAGCCTCTGATCTTGGTCCACCCGACGCAAGTTCTTCTCTTTCTCTTTCCTCTTCTTGGCATCCTTACTCTCCTTATCTTTCTAAGCAGAGAAGTGCCTCACCTGTCTTTCCGCGCCGTCCTCCCTCACTGGGGGCCTCGACGCGTGATATGTGAACGCCCCCTGCAAAAAGAAACTTGATGAGAGTAAACAAGGTTCAAAGAAAGAGAAAGGAGGGGAGGCTCGAAACAGCCTTGCTTGAGGAAGGCTTACTGGGTCGAGACAACCCGCGTCGGGTGCCATGGCGATCAGGTTGGTCTCCTCAGGGCGAAACGGCTCGTCGATCGTGACCGTCACCCGGGAGGCACCCTCATTCCGAGGCAGCCTCTCCTCGGCCATCCTCGACCTGTTCAGCGCCTCGAGCGGGGCATTTGGCCCCATCTCGTACATGAGAAGGGGGCGGTCCGCCAGAGGAAGGACCCTCCACTGATGGAATGCCCAAATGACCGCCTGGACGGTCAGTCCCTTCTCCTCCACCAGCGACCACATCGTATTCATCAGTGGCATCAGATGACGCTGCCTGTCCGCCACAACGCCCCAATTCCACTTCTCAGGGCGCTTGGTGATGATCCTGCCGGTGTACTGCGGAAGGAGCCCGTCCTCTTTCCGTAGGTAGAACCAGTGATCGTCCCACCCCGCTTGGTTGGAGGAAAGCTTGTAGTGGAGGTAGTGACGGGGGACGTTGGCCGACGAGGGACCGGTCCTCGCGGTGATGGTGAGGGAGCCCACGCGCGCGAACCTTCTCCCACTCGGCTTCACGGCCTTATGAAAGAGCTCGCCCCGGAAGAGGTGGACGAACATCTCCCAATGAGGCTCGATCTTCAGGTATCCCTCGCACACCGCGGCGTAGATGGCGGCGTGCGAGATTGAGTTCGGGGAGAAGTGCTGCAATTCCACCTCGAAGTGGTGAGCCAGCCCCCGCATAAAGCGGCTTGGCGGAATGCCAAGCCCCATGCGGTGGTAGCGCGTGAAGCTCACCACATACCCCTCCGTCGGGTGCGGCTCCTGGTGGTCCGCCGACGGGAGAATCCACCACGCGGGCCCCTCCCACGGGTTGGGGCGGAGAAGCCCTCGGTCCACCAGCGACTCCAGCTCAAGCTGCGACGTCTTCGTCGGGCACCAGTCTTCGGGCGGCAGCACCTGGGTCTGGGCGGCCATGGCGGCGACGGCGCGGATCTGAGCGGCGGACGGACGGCCGGGAAGATTACCAATCGCTAGCTTGGGGAGAAAGCGTGTGGGAGCTGCGGCGGCTGTGAAGGCAAAGGCAAAGTAAAGAGTCCCTCACCCCTCACTCGATATTTATAAAAGAAAACCCCAACGGGCAGGGTCTCCCACGGCAGAGAAAAGGTAACCGCACACATTTAATGCGCCCACCTAACCACGTCTCGAGCCGGTTGATAGGTACACGCGGCAACTCCCCATTCGCTCCACTACCAGGGCCCACCACGACCGCCGCTCCGACTTCATGTCCGTCGCCCTGGCGCCACGATCTCCACTCCCTGACAGTTTCCGCCCAAAAAGGCGCGCCCAACGGGCGGAAGGATTCCAAACAACGGAGGCTTCTTCAAGAAGGTAAAAACGGGCCCGACCTTTCCAAGTCTCGAGGCAGCGAAGGCTGGCCCAAGAAGAGGGTTCGACAGCCGGCTTCGAGCACCCGAGTCAGAAACACCAAGGGGCACCACTCGCAGCATCGCTCGAGGGCCAAGCCCTCGAGGCCCCTCACGTGTATCCAAGGCAGGGCGCACGACATGTAGTGAGATCCCCTCGGAGGGAGGCATCGAGCCTCCAGGTCCTATCGAATGGACCCGGCATTCCTGCAGACCGAGCGCCCGTGCTTTATGAGATCGCCTCCGGGCTTCAGTCGACCCTATCAAACAGGGCACGAGGTCTCACATGGATTCCCCCGTTACCAGCTCACCGGGAACCTCGATACTCGCCCGCTCGTGGTAGTACGAGGCATCCCCCCTCGCATCCGATTAAAAGGACTCGCGGGATGACAAGCCAGGGCAACTGGCGTGCCGGACAGCTCGAAGAGCCGGCTGGTCGGTTCAGCCTGGCACCCCTCGACGAAAGAGGGTCGAAGAACTCGGGGGCTCGACACTCCCGAACCTAAAAAACGTAACTCACACTCACACTCGTGAAAAAGCCCACGAGGGAGTCCTAAGCAATCCCCCGTGGCCTCGGGGGCTACACCCGCGGGTGTCGCTCGCGTGACACCCACAGAATCAAAACAACCAAACCCTCGAGAACCAGTTAGCTAACCCTTGAGATCCCGGTAGGGAGCCCCTGCTCGAGTGCTAGCACTCGAACAAGGGCTCGGGGGCTACTGTCGGGGGACCACAAAAGGGGTACCCCCAATCAACGCAAAACAAATAAGTTAAACCTAGAGCACCAATTAATAAGAGACCTAACTAGTCTAACCCCCTAAAAAACCAACCCCTCGAGGCCTACAACGCTGGCCCACCGCCAGGAAGCCCGGGCCCGCCAAAGCCTTACCGACCGCCTCACGGTAGCCTACCACTCGAGCCCCGGCACATAGGCCTCGAGCCCACTACAGCCGTACACCGTTCCTCCAGACCCCACGTGGGGACCTCGGGCCTCTCTAACACGGTAACCTATCCCTCGAGACACATCATACCTCCCTCGAGCAGCGCCAGACATCGGATACCAGCCCCATACTACGCATTTAATGCGTCCACCTACTCCGGTCACATCCTCTGGTACACGACGTGTGCCACAGTGAACCGGGGCCAGAGTCAGACCTCGTTTTCACCACAAGCATGGGCAAAAAGGCACAAGTACAGCACTGTTAGGCCATACCCTGCACTGTAGCACACTCGAGCCACATCACGAGACCTGGATTCCCGCTGTACGGCCGGGTTTTCCGGAACTTGCCCATACCTGCGGGGGCTCGAGCCCCCCATAGGTGCCACCTCGAGGCCGGCCCTGCGCCCCTCGAGCCCTGACTGCTTTCATGCTATTGGAGGACAGGTACCCCAAGACCCGGAGGGACCCTGCCACATCCTGTACGTGCCGGAATGGGCGCTGCACGGCCTCCACGTCGCCACGCCTCCACGTCCGCGCCCGGGATGGAAGCCACGCTTCAAGGACGCCTCCACAGCAACCCCCACGCCGGCTCCAGTGACCTCGACAAGACAGAATTCCAACCCTTCGCCGTATTGGGTGTTGTACATGTCACTCCTGTGTAACCCTGGCCCCCTCTTGTTCTATAAAAGAGGACACCAGGGCCCTTCATGCACACGAGTCCACACGACACACACACGAGTCCAGACTCTCGTCCACGCTCGTTGAGCTTGTATTGCCCCTGTACAAGCACTTAGGTGCAAGTAATAAAAGAACCTCCTCCCCCCGCTGGACGTAGGGCCTTCTTTGCCCGAACCAGGATAAACCCTTGTGTCATCTTGCATCACCATCCAGGAAGAGAGCACGCGATCATATTACTAGTTGGTGTCATACCCCCGGGGTCGAAACACCGACAACTTTAGGTTTCATTATGTTTTAAATAGCACGCTATAGCAGTTAGGATAGTTATCGCCACAACATAGTTGTACTAAATAGCGGGATATGAGTTCTCCAAGGAGTTCCTCTTAAGTCTTAACGCGTCTTCGCTAAATATATAGCCCACAATCTAAAACACTAGGTACAAATCTAGCAAATACTTAGGCATTTGCTATATTTCAGGCATCTGAAATATAGTATCTTTTCAAGTGATGACTACAACCTTCAGATCTTCATCCAATGATCTAAATCTATTAACACAAATCACAATAAATAAATGATAATTTTTTTCTATGGAAAGACAAAGACAAAGCTGATCGTGTCTAGACCGCAAAACCGTCTAATATGTTGGCTCAAACGTGACATAGTTTTTGGACCGCGGTACGATGTGGTCTGACTATTTTTTGGTCATAGGATTTCCTTCAGGTGAATTGTTGTCGTTGATTAGAAACACTAGTGTTGACACTCAAAAGTGTCACAGGTAAAAGTAAGTTTAGAAGAGGTATTCGGCCTGTAATATTAGAGTCGAATTTGTCTTCTTTTATTTCATATTTGACGGATCGGATGTTCTAAGTCAAATGAGTCTGATCATTTTGGACTTCCGACCAGTCAATGTTTCTGTCCGACCAGGTGGCGCTGGTCGGAGGCCTTATGGTTATGATGAAGGCTAAGTCCGGCGACGATTTGTTGATCAGTATGGGCTGATAATGCCCATTAAGACTAATTTAGACCAATCTGGTCGATCTAAGGATTGGCGAGATTAGGGTTACCTTGTTGCATCCGGATTGGATTCTATATATTGATAGAGTCCGGATAGGAAACTTGGAGATTGTATCTGAAGATGTTTCCTATTGGGATAAGACCAACCCCCTCTATATATATGAGAGGATCATGGCCAATTGAGGCATCCAACATCAATCGATCAAAATCAATCCACTACCCTTTACCCCTTTTTTTTCCCTCTACTCTGCTATTCGGCACGTCTCCCGGTGAGACTCGACGGCGTCCTAGGTGGCCTTGCTGGTCCTAAGACAACCTCTACGTGCTTCTCCCCAACGGGTCTTCCCGGGAGGAGTTCTAGAGTTATCAACACAGGAGCCTGAAACCCTAGATCGATACAAACCGGTCTCTAGATTGGTTTTCGACGGTTTAGTCAGGGTTCCTGCTGTATCAGGTTGAATTGCAACCTCTTCGGGCGTTCTAGCCCTGCTGGTGTGTGATTTAGATCACTTCCGACGTCAACAACTAGTTATAAAACAAATCTCCCAACGGCTCTGAGTTTTCCCGTCTCACACTCCTGTAGCTTCAACTCACTCCTTCCCTCACGTGGCTCCACTCCTTAGGTTGCCGTCATTTCTCCTCGCAACTTCCTTCCATGGCTCCGGTAGCAGCGCTGAAAAGATCAAGATGCCCAAGAGGGGGGTGAATTGGGCTTTTCTAAAACTTTAGCAAGAATGTCGATGGATACCTTGGTGGCCTTAGCCGTGAAGCATGTCGATGGAGTGTTGAAGATAGAAGGCTTGCTTGAGATAGCAAGACTAGCCATAGCCTTCTTCTTGGTGGTCTTCCTCTCATCATCACTAGAATCATCATCATCGCTTGAGGAAGCATCACTATCCCATGTCACAACATAGGAACCACCCTTCTTCTTTTCCTTCTTCTTCTCTTTCTTTTCTTTCTTCTCTTTCTTGTCCTTCTTCTTGCTCTTCTTGCGGTCATCAACATCTTCATCACTAGAGTATGGGCAATCCGCAATGAAATGATCTTTGCTCTTGCATCTATAGCATGTCTTGGTTGTGCTCTTGGTTGCATCTCTTCTCTTTCTTGCTCCATAGCCCTTCTTCATGAACTTGCCAAATCTCTTCACAAAGAGAGCCATTTCTTCATCATCGATCTCACAACCACTTGAGCTTGCTTCATCATCACTTTCCTCCTTCTTTGCTTTACCCTTGCTCTTGTTCTTGGAGGATGAAGCCTTGAATGCAATAGTCTTCTTCTTCTTTCCTTCCTCTTGAGCTCCCCCATCCCGTTCCACACGGTATGTGTCTTGTGTGACCACATCACCTAGTATTTGGTTTGGGGTTACCGTGTCCAATCCTTCCCTCACTAGGATAGTCACCAAAGTATCAAACCTTGGTGGTAAGCATCTCAAGAACTTGTGAGAAAAGTCCTTGTCATCTATCTTCTCTCCCAAGGCCTTCAAGTCATTGATAATGACTTGCAACCGGTGAAACATCTCCGGTATGCTTTCATCATCTTGCATTTTGAACATGGCGAGCTTGTCCTTGAGAATGTATAGCTTGGCACCCTTGACCGCCTTGGTGCCGTCATATGTTTCCTCCAATCTTTCCCATATCTCATTTGCTTTTTCAAGGTCTTTGACTTGCTCAAATACTTTTGTGTCAAAGGCTTCATAGAACAAGTTGATTGTCACATCATTCCATTGAAGCTTCTCTTCTTCTCTAGGAGTGGGACTTGCGGGATCAATTACCGCAAAGTCATGCTCAATCACATCCCCTATCTTTCTATTCATTCCTCTTCTGAATGCACACATCTTCCTCTTCCAACAATCGAAGTTGGTGCCGTCAAAATGTGGTGGCTTCCCCATATAGTTGATTTGAGCCATTGTAACACCGGAGGATGTTAAGCCTCAAACAAACGGTAACCACGGCTCCGATACCACTTGAAAGGTCCAAATTGGCTAGAGGGGGGTGAATAGCCTAATTAAAAATCTACAAAATTACTTAGGCAAACACTATTAGTATAACAAATGGCGAAGCTTGTTGCGCTAGCCTAATAGTGTGTTGCAAGCCACCTATCCAACAATTCTACCTAATATTTCTATGTCACACAATCAACTAGAGCTAATAACAAATGCAGAATAAAACAATCTAGCTCTAGCACAAGATATACTAAGCAAACTAATCACAACTAACTAAACAAGACATATGACAAAGGAAGAATATCTACGCAAATGAAATAGCTCAAGGTAAATACACAAAGTAAATGAGCTAGATAGAGATGGTTTCACCAAGCCTTCGGGGTCGCCTAGTAGAAAGCCAATCACCGGTGAAATCCACTTGTGAAGCCAATCATCGAGAGGAACTCACAATCACAATAAGCACACGCGACACCAAGATTTATCCCGAGGTTCACGTGCTTGTCGGCACGCTACTCCCCGTTGTGTCGACCAACACTAGGTGACCCGGTGGCTAATCGGCGCAAAGCCAAGCTCACAAAGAGCACCACAAGAATCTACCACTAGTGAGGTAGCTCAATGACACGAGCAATCCACTAAGGATGCCTCTTGCCGCTCCGGCGAGGTGAGGCTCCAAAACCTCTCACAATCACGGTCGGTGGTGGCCAAGAACAATCTCCTTCTCTTGCCAACCACACCAAAATGCCTCCAAGCCGTCTAGGCACCGGCAAATGCCAAGAGTAATAAGAAAACTCAATGCCGATGCGAAGAACTAGTGCCACTAGATTGAACTCTTTCAAATCACGCACTAGATCACTCAATCTCACTTGGTTTGATCAATCAACTTGGGAGATGAGTTGGGAGGCTTGCCAAAGCTCACTAGAATGCTTAGGAATCAGAATGTGCAAGAGAGAGGCCAAGTGAGCCGGCCAAGCCCCTTAAATAGGCCACTCAAGATGGCCTAGCTGTTGGGCCAGAATTGGGGGCAACGGACGCGCCGATGTCGGGGCCATCGGATGCTCCCCCAGCGTCCGATGCTCCGATGAGCACCACGTGTCCCCCTGCTATGAACTCAGCCCGTTGGATCCCAACGGTCATATCTCTTCGCGCGCCAGTTAAAGTGGCATCGGAGGCGCCGATGCCTAGCATAGGATGCTCTGATGCCTCTGCTCATTATAGTTCATTTTAGCGCTCCATCGGACGCGCCGGGACTCTAGCATCGGAGGCTTGACCCCAACGTCCGATGACACACCAGAGAGGTTCCAGAGAGGGCAGAAACACATCGAATGCGTCCGATGGTTCCACATCGGATGCAGACCAGCATCCGATGCTCCCTGGAAAGCACACTCGCGCCACGTCACCTGCATCGGACTCTGCAACAGTGCTTCCTCAGCCTCCGTTGCCAGCGTCCGATGCTCCTTCAGCATCTGACAGAAACTAGGGTTAGCCATCGGATGCTTGGCCTAGCGTCCGATGCTGCTGTCTCCAGCTTCCGATGCTGATAACTCAGCACCTTTCGCTTTCCAACTTCTACCCTTGCTCCCATGCGCCAACACCAAAGTGTTTCAACACTTGTGCACGTGTGTTAGCATTTTGCAAAGCATTTTCCAAGGGGTTTTGTTAGACACTCACTAGGTCTATAGCATCAATATGTTGGAGAACACCTAGTAGCACTTGAACACCGCATAAGCCGTGAATTATCTCCTCTTAATAGTACGGCTATGTATCCTAAATGTGATCACACTCACTAAGTGTCTTGATCACCAAAGCAAAGAGCCCTATAGGTTATACCTTTGCCTTCGGGCCTCTTTGCTCCATCTCTTCTCTTCTTCGTTTTAACAATGGTAGAGCACTTGAACTCTTGAGTGCTTGTGGCCATCACCATCCTCCATGGTTGCCACCTTGCAAGCTCCACCACTTGGCTTGGTCACAATCCTTTCTTATAAGCTACACACATGCTTAGTAAAAGGATTAGACCAAATAGGTTTCATCAATTAACCAAAATCAAACTAGGGCTTTCACACTGCCACTGAGGCGGACCATTCATGATCCTCTCCATGAAGCTCAAGGTCTGCTGCAGAAGCTCCATCATCTGGCGCTGTAGGGCATTTGAGCGCTCCTGTGCCTGCTGCTGAGCTAGTGCCTACTGCTGAGCTAACCGCTGCTGCTCCTGGGCTAGGCGCTGGACATCCTGTGTCATGGTCCGCTGCTGCTCGTCCATCCGAGAGAGAATCACAAGAAGCGCTGGATCGGAGGAAGCAGTACTAGATGACCCGGCCTCAGTGTCGTGAGAACGAGGCTGAAGGCGAGGCGGGAGCTGATAGTCCTCATCTGAGCTGTCAGTGGGGTCCTCAGCCACATAGGTGTCCTCACCCTCTAGGGCGGCGAGCTCCTGCTCTGCGAGGACTCGGACGACCGCGTCCTGCTCCTGTGCGGACTCTGGCACCTCTGGACGCTGCCTCGAGCTAGACAGACACTGTTGCTCCTGCTGCTTGTGGTCCCGACCGTGTCCCAATAGTTGACTCATGTTATACTCAGGGAAGACGGTCGTGAAGCCGGTGAGAGTCTGCCCAGGGTCAAATCCAGTGGTGGCAGCTACCTTCCAAAGTATATACGAAATCCAGTGGGCACACGGTAGCTGCCTGCGGGCCTTGATGCCCTCTGCTATAGTGTCCTCCATCTCGCACAAGATGACGTCCCAGACATAGAACTCCTACTGTCTGACCATGTAAGCTAGTAACTAGAGCTGAAGACAAGATAGCCCCTCTCGGAAGCCCACCCTGGGAAGCAGGGTCTGCCGAAGAACCTCGTTGAGGATCCGAGTCGTAGGGGTGAGATCCCTAGGCGCGCGACTCAAACCCTCGCTGAAAGGCTCAGTGAAATAGGGGCGGACCAAGTCTGTCGTCGGTTGTGCACCACCGTGAGGGCGGCGGGGTGGCTCCGTCCTGTCGTAGCACAGGTCGTGGATCCGGGTCTGAGAGTGTCGCAGTCCAAACCAATGCCGGATCTCAGAAGAAAAAAGTCTGTAGTGCTCCCCCCGAAATGCAAACTCTATGGTCTCTCTGTCAAGGTGCACCCAAAGTGACACATAGAATTGGAATACCCAATCCTCGATATACGAGCCAGACCGCCCCAGAAGGTCTGCCAAACCGGGTAGATATGTGAGAATGGGGCGGATCTGCGCTCCAGCTGCTATGACCACTGCCTCCAGGGGACAGATGCGCTGCGAATGCAAGCAGATGCCGGTGTTCCTGTATCCCTGATAAAAATCCTCCTGAAGGACAGTGAAGAAGTCTGCCCCTGCCTGCTCCTGCCGCTCTCTCGGGAACCACTGCTCAACTGGGACTAGCCAGAGGGTCTGTATCTGCGAACAAGTGGCCGCACGGAGGTCTAGCCACGGAATCTGCGGGGGCGGATGCCTCGAGGGAGCACGTGCACCCCGCAGAGGGACATCGGGCCGGGGTGGCACCGCTGTCTGGTGACGAGATGACCGGCGTCGGGGAACCTCCTCAGGAACCTCCTCCTCTGCCTCTGCCTCAGCTGCCTCGGCTACCTCGGCCTCTGCCTGGCCCTACTGCGAGCTCTGGGGCTCAACACCTAGTGAGGTGAACGTCGTCCGACGACCGGCATCCATGAGCGTGCTAGTCGGCGAATGGTGAAAACGCTCGACCTCCTCAACTGCATTGCGCTGCTCTAGCGACAACTGATCCTCGACCCTCAAGCCACCACCACGGCCTCCCTGCTCAGCACGCTCTGCAGCGGCTGCAACCTCACGTGCCTGATCGGCCTCTCGCTGCTCTCTGGTGCGCTTCCGGCGTGTGATCAACTTCCCCTTCCCGGGCCTCTGACCGGAAGGGGGGACGAGGAGGAGAGTCCCCCGGAGCACCGCCGACGTTCTTGCAGCGCATAGCTGACAAGAACAGAGAAATACTGCCGCTGAAAGACTAGACTACCACTGAAAAGATCAACTGACACTGAAATCCTTTGACAACCAGCTGACAAGAAACACAACTGACAGATACTCCCCCTGACAATGACAAGCTGACACTCGCGAGGCTTGGCCTCAATCCTTACCCGCGGGCTTGACCCCGGGTTATCTGTCACTGCCCAACTGCCAAGCTGTCACTGAGCCACTGACTCGCTGATGATCCGACAAAAGGACCCAAGCACAAGATGAGAATCGACGTTCGAGCACCCACGTATCACGCCAAGGAGGATGAGGGGGCTCTGTTTGCTGGGGATGGAGTGGGGCACGGGGAGGAGCTCGGGCGCGAAGGACACGTCGACGATGGCGCCGGCGAGCGATGGACTCCGGTGGGGTTGGCTCGGCTCCGGCTAGGGCGGTGTTCCGGCGAGCACAAGGCAATGGCACGACGAGGTGCGCGCGCGGCTGCGGGTTTTGGAAGAGGCGCACGGCAGAGCGGGGTTGCGGCGGCGGAGCAGCGACAACCGACGAGGGTGTATTCAGGCGCTAGGGTTAGGGTTGCTTATAGGCGGCGGTGCGAGCTCGGGCGACGTCGAGTTCGCGTGGAAGACGATGGAGGCGAAGGTAATGACATGTGGGACCACAACATTAGTTGAAGAACTTATTGCGCCGCTTAATGGGGCATCGGACGCGAAGATGTGATCACATCGGACGCGCCGATGTGATCACATCGGATGCTATGTGATCACATCGGACGCTCCGATGTCCACTCAGAGAGGTTCAAAACAGCCAAAAACACAACGGACGCGTCCTTTTCCTTGGCATCGGACGTTGGGCAGCGTCCGATGGGGCATCGGACGCTCCATTGGTGACACAACGGACGCAACGCCAACACTGTTCCAGCCAGAGCTGTGTACAATGGGGGCATCGGACGCTGGGGCCAGCGTCCGATGCTGCATTTTGGGCAGTTTTGAAGATCTCCATTGCAGCTCCCTCTCCCAACCAAGTTCCAACTCAAATAAGAGGCAAATAAACACCAGCTGGAACCTAGTATGAGCAATCTTGCATAAACCCTCAATTTTATAAATATTTTGCCATAGGCTACATATCATTTTTAGGTAAGATAGGCGATAAATCCCGAGGAGACAACATGTGGCCAACAAAACTAGGGGACTCAACCATTAGGAGCTTCAAATGCTCGCCCTAGCGATCGACGAACACAGCGGTTGCTCAAAACTTAACCAAAAAGAAACGACAAAGCAACACTCATGCATATGCAATGCAATACGGAATTTGAGTCTAGGTTGCTTGTCAAGTTTGCTCATGGGTAAGCTTCTTCACACGCTTTTTAGGGCGGTTATCTTAACCACGTCTGACAAGCCTATGTGCAAAGCATAATTTAACATGACATATGATACAATGCAATGCAAAGACAACCCCCTTTCACCTTTTGACAAAGTTACTTAGATCAAGCACATTGAGCTCACTTCGCAATCTACAAAGGGTGTTCTCATCTAGGGGTTTTGTGAAGATATCCGCCAATTGATCTTCGGTTCTAACTCCCTCTAAGGATATGTATTTCTTTGAAACATGGTCTCTAAGAAAGTGATGGCGAATATCTATGTGCTTGGTGCGAGAGTGTTGAACCGGGTTGTTAGCAAGCTTAACCGCGCTTTCATTGTCACACAACAAAGGTACCCTTTCTAGAACTACACCATAGTCTAAAAGGGTTTGTTTCATATAAAGGATTTGTGCACAACAAGCACCCGCGGCTATGTATTCCGCCTCGGCGGTAGACAAGGCCACACTATTTTGCTTTTTCGAACTCCATGAAACTAGTGATCTCCCAAGCAAATGGCACCCTCCGGATGTGCTTTTTCTATCTACTTTGCAACCCGCGTAATCCGAATCGAAATACCCAACGAGTTGGAAGTTAGCTCCTTTGGGATACCAAAGGCCAATGCTTGGGGTGTGCTTTAGGTACCTAAGGATTCTCTTCACCGCTATGAGATGTGATTCCCTAGGATCGGCTTGAAAACGAGCACACATGCACACACTAAACATGATGTCGGGCCTAGATGCGATCAAATATAACAAGCTACCCATCATAGAATGGTAGAGAGTTTGATCAACCGAGTTACCTCCCAAATCTAGGTCGAGATGTCCATTTGTTGGCATTGGAGTCTTGATAGGCTTGCAATCATCCATGTTGAAGCGCTTGAGGAGGTCTTTTGTGTACTTCTCTTGAGATATAAAAGTCCCCTCCTTCAATTGCTTGACTTGGAAGCCTAGGAAGAATGTGAGCTCACCAATCATGGACATTTCAAACTCCTTCGACATCAAGTCACCAAATTCCTTGCAATAGGCTTCATTTGTTGACCCGAAGATGATATCATCAATGTAGACTTGACAAATGAAGATCTCTCCATCAAGCTTCTTGGTGAATAGTGTGGTGTCAACCTTCCCAATGGTGAAGCCCTTCTCAATGAGGAAGTCCTGAAGGCGCTCGTACCACGCTCTAGGGGCTTGCTTGAGCCCATATAGCGCCTTGGACAACCTATAAACATGATTAGGATATCTAGGGTCTTCGAACCCGGGAGATTGATCAACATAGACTAGTTCATTTATGAAACCATTTAAAAATGGACTTTTCACATCCATTTGATATAACTTAATGTCACGATGTGATGCATATGCAAGGAGGATACGTATGGCTTCTAGTCTTGCAACCGGTGCAAAGGTCTCTCCAAAATCCAAGCCTTCTACTTGAGAGAACCCCTTTGCCACTAGCCTTGCCTTGTTTCTAACAACCTTGCCTTGATCATCTTGCTTGTTCCTAAACACCCATTTTGTTCCAATGACTCTTGCGCCTTTTGGTCGCTCTTCAAGTGTCCAAACTTGGTTGCGGGTGAAGTTGTTTAATTATTCATGCATAACACTCACCCAATCCGGATCACCTAGATCTTCATGTACAATGGTAGGCTTAACAAGAGACACAAAGGAGTGATGTTTGAAAGGATCAAGATGCCCAAGAGGGGGGGGGTGAATTGGGCTTTTCTAAAACTTTTTACAAGAATTAAAACCTATCAAGCCCCAATTAACCCCCCTAGTGCCTAGAAGTGTGTTTGACTAGAATCAACCGCACAAAAGACTATCGCTAAACCATTTCTACTCTAGCATGACAATTCAATTTATGAAAGAATCAACAAGTAAATGCGGAATTGAATTGCTCAGAGGTAAATGCGTAGTAAAGAGAGTAGAGATGACACGACGATCTTTTTGCCGAGGTATCGAGATGTCGGCACACCCCCTAGTCCTCGTTGGAGCACCCGCGCAAGGGTATCGCTCCCCCTTGATCCGCGCAAGGATCAAGTGCTCACTACGAGCTGATTCTTCGCTACTCTGGCCCGGTGAATCGCTCGCTACCGATCACAACTTGACTTGGGTCATCCACAAAGCCTCCGGATGATCACCAAGCTCTTCGATCACCACCAAGCCATCTAGGTGATGCCGATCACAAAGAGTAACAAGCTAGAACTCTCACTTGACCAACACAAGGCCAAAGAGATGGATGGATGCACACTTGCTACTCAATTCTGACTAGGAGGTGTCTAATTCTCTCAATTAGCAAATCTCTCAACCTCACTAGGGCTCTTGCACTATCTCACACTCACAATGTGTCTCTCAGCAGATGGAAGTGGCAAGAACACTCAAATGGATGAGGAGGTGGAGTATATATACTCCCCCAACCGGCCATCAAATAACAGCACAAGACAGGCTTTCTGCGGGGGCATCGAAGGCTCTGGTGACCTCGACCAACGGTCAATTGTACAACCTGTCAGACTATTTAAAGGAGCATCGAACGATGGGCAGCATCCGATGCCTCCACATCGGAAGCATCCGATGCAGATTTACCCTCTCTGGAACCTTACTGGATGGAGCATCCGATGTCAGCGTCCGATGCAACCCTCAGTTCACTCGCAAGTGAACAGTGGCACAGGAGCATCCGATGTGGCAACATCGAAGCCTCCGATGCCATGCACCAGACTAAACCCTAGTCGGGGTGAGCATCGGAGCCTCCGATGCCCACCTGGCCAGCATCCGATGCCTATTACAAGGCCAAAACGAACTCGGATCGCGACGCAGCCTAAACGACTTTTGTTCCTCTTGACATAAGGCATCTCTCTGAGCTACCTAGGGCTATGAAATAACAAGTGTGCACCACACCTACCTCAATAGACTCATCTAGGTCAAGCTACTGATTCACGCTCCCCTTTATAGTACGACCAAAGGAAAAACAAAGACCTAAGACTACCTAAGTGTCCTCCAACACCATATGACACTTAGCCTAGTCTACCACCATCTTCATCGTCCGTCCTTTGAAAACCGAAACGATATCCATCGCTAGGGGACATGAACTCCATATGCCCATATCGTCGCCATTACCGTGACCTAACTCAATCCTGTTTCTGCAAAACACACGTTAGTCACAGTAATCTTGTGTTTCATCCAATCACCGAAACCCACTAGGGGCCAAGATGCGTTCAATGTTCAATAAAAAGAGCAAGCTTTTGAGATCGAGTTATTACAACCCTTGTTGGACTCCCTATGATGAGATGTTGAGGATGAGCTTGTAATAGAGGAGTAGTCCTTTGATCAACCACTTGAGGGGCCGCTTGTGGGGCATCAACATCTTGAGCTTGTACCACCATTTGATCATGGGAGACATGAGTATCTTCAAATGGCTCTCTCCCATCTTTATCATCATCTTGTGGTACATTGGATGAGGATGGCTTGTCAATGACTTGCACATCATCATCATCATCTTTAGGCTTGATGGCTCCAACCGGCATGTTCTTCATCGCTTCCCTCAATGGTTCATCACCTACATCATCAAGATTCTCATGCTCTCCTTGAGAGCCATTAGATTTATCGAATTCCACATCATATGTTTCTTCTACCATCCCGGTGGCATGGTTGAATACTCGATATGCTTTGGACTTCAATGAGTAACCAACAAGAAAACCAATATCACATCGGCGTTGGAACTTCCCTAGGTGTTGGCGCTTCTTGTAGATGTAGAATTTGCACCCATGTTAGTGTAGTAGTCTGGAGCCGCACCTATAAATGCTTAGTGTAGTAGTGTCTCACTTGTCACACAAACGTGATGATGGTCGATGGTGCTGCGAAACTCGGCCTAACCGGTTTCTACAAAGAACTTCGTGAAGCCTATGAACACCTCCCAGGAAGAGAGGTGCACCTAACTCTGCTCTAGGATAGGCAAGGCCATCTAGATCGTCTAAGAATCTCGCCGAGAGATGAGTAGAGCAACATATAGTCGATATTGAAAAAGGTAAGGTTTGGAAGAGTAAAAAAAGTAGATTAATTTTGTTTTTTTATTGTTTGTTGCATTGTGTACCTCAATGGGGTATGGATCTTCTATATTTATAAAGGAGGTTGATCTTATCCCACTAGAAAACAAACTCACGTTGAAATTAACATGTTTCTTAGTTGATCATGTAAGGCCAGTCTCAATGGAGATTTCATCTCTCAGTTTTCAATACATCCAGATTTTAGAAATAGTGCATAAGAGTTACATGGGGTGAAACTATCTCTACTCTCATGAAACTTTTGTCATTTCTCTCTTCATTAATATAGCGTCAAGTCATGAAACTCTATAAAACTCCCACTGAGACTAGCCTAAGAGCGTTACGTGGACCTAATCTTGCTATGGGCCATTGCAAAAAATCTATTATTATTAGAGAGATTGGTTTACAGCTAGACTTATATCTTTACGACTGCCCTTAACTTCTCGAAATAAAAAGCCCAAAAGACAGACCGGTTGTATCGCGATGGCGTGCAAAACAGGGGGGCCTGTTAAATTGTCTGGCGCCCAACACACTGCAACGCCCAACAAGTCAATTGTGAGTTAAATGTGAGTGTGTTTAGTTGCTCCATTTTGTAAAAAAAATTTCTGTAGCACTTTCGTTGTTATTTGATAAACTTTATCCAAACATGGACTAACAAGGCCCAAAAAATTCATCTTGATATGTACATACTAAAAGTACAAATAGTTATTTTTTTACCTACATTTAATGCTTCATGCATGCGTCTAAACATTGATGTGATGATTGATGTGATAGAAAGAGGGTGAAAAGAGGTGGAATGTAAAGAGGGTCGTAGTACAGTCGGAAAGAGCCTCTGTTGGTTGGTTTTTTTTATCACAAACAGCTAATATATTATTAACAACAAAGCGTTGTGGAGATGAGTACATCTGGAACTGAAAGTTCGTGGAGAGCACTGAGTACAGGGCACTGCTCCTGATGGGCAATGGAAGAGCAAGTCCATTGAGGATGGACTGCTGGGAGTCTAAGCGCCTGAGTTGCAAGACTGTGCGCCGTGGAGTTTGAAGATGAGAACATATATGATGAATGATTGACTTTGTGAGGAAGGTTTGAGGTTTTACCCGGTTGAGTCCATATATCACTATGCGCTTATTGTTTATGACTAACCGGTGGCGTGAGTTGTGTGGTGTTTATGCGTTGGTGTGCGTGTGCGACATGTGTCTCTTGGCTGTGTTGATGTGCAGGTGTGGAGCTCGGATACAGTGGTCGATGGCGAGGTGAAGGTCAAGTAGAGACGTGTCGTGCCGACGGACCGGGAGCGGTGAAGGATGGGCGTGCCGTGCAGCGGACGTGCCATGCCGATGTACCCAGAGCGGTGAAGGGCGGACGTGAGGCTTGGACCGACGGACCGGAGGGCCAGAGGACTAGCTGTGGTAGCTGGCACGTCGCATCGGCGAGCGAGAGCACATGGGGATGTGCGGTGCATCGGCCGAGTCGGGAGGAAGACGATGGCGTCGTGGCACTTGGCGGGAGGTCAGACACGGGCTTACGTGCGGCGCAAGTGCCGTCGGCCGAGTCAAGAAGGAAGGCGAAGGCGTTGTGCCCGGCGTGGAGGCTGGACATGCATCGGCATCGGTGCCGGTGGTCGGGGTGTGAGAACCACACTCTGTCTACGGTGCGGGTTCGGTAGCTGAGCCTCAAAAAGCTACCATCGACGGTTTCCAGGTTTGGGCCTCAAAACCTGGGGTGGCCGTTTTCCGAGTTTGGGCCTCAAAACTCGGCGAGGACGGTTTTCAGGTTTGGGCCCCAAAACCTGGGCTCGCCGGTTTCCGAGTTTGGGCCTCAAAACTCGGGGTGGACGGTTTTTAGGTTTGGGCCTCAAAACCTGGGCTGGCGGGTTTACCGGTTTGGGCCTCAAAACCGGGGGTGGTCCGAAAGGACGGTCGACGCGTGGCGGCGTGGAGAGGCTGGCGCGGCGGCGAAGCTATCCACGAGAAGGCGCGGCGGTCGACGATGGCGGCACGTGGCGGCATCAGGGAGGTTGCGTCGAGGCGAAGCTACCGGATGTGCGGGCGTGGCCGTCGGATGAAGATTGACTGGACTGGACGGTTTTACCCCTGGGGGGTATTTGGGTTGAGTGCTTCACGAGAGAGCGTTTTGGTCTTCAGACGTGCGCCTATATATATGAAGGGGGCTGTTAGGGCAGCCATATCCTTGGGGGTTCTCTTGGTGGTGTCTCTCTCATTTTGTTCCTGTGAGAGAACGCTAGGGTTAGGGAGAGTTGGCTCTTGTTCTTGAGCTTTTTGCCATCCAAGCTTTGAGTTGCTAGGAGTGGCTTGTAGCCCGACACCAAGTGATTAATGAATCATCCATTCCTCTGAATCCAAGGATCAATTTCGTGGTTGAATTCGCGTTTTGAATTTGCTCTTCGCGTTCTTCTTTTCTCCACGATTTTCCCCTCCCCCGATCTCCCTCTATGCTGCGTCTTTTGTGATTCCATTTGAATCAACTTGTTCTTTGATGTGAGGAGAATATTTCCACCAAAGGAATTCAACTCTACCCTCACGAACAAGTAGATCGGGCCGAAATCGTTTTTGTTCTTCGTTCTTCCTCTTTTCTAGTGTTCTTCGGATTTCTCATGGTTGAGTTGGATTGAAGCGATGATATCCTAGGATTAGCTTCCCAACACGTAGAAGAACACTTGGGAGAAGTATAGTTGTAGTCCCATTCGATTTGGTGAAGATCCAATCGATTTTGGTTTTGTCCCGTGCAGTTTTTGCACTTTCTGGGAGGTCGCGGACAGTCCGCCATGGGGGTCTCGGACAGTCCGCCGTAGCCGCGGACAGTCCGCCACAGAGGCCGCAGACTGTCCGGGCATCGGGGTTTCAGCCGAGCAGTGGCTGTTGGCCTCGGGCCTTTTCCTCTCGGGTGACTGGCGGACAGTCCGCCGTTGACCGGCGCGGACAGTCCGCGAGTCGCACAGGGGAGGATCAGCAGCGTTGCTGTTTTGCGGTATTGACCGGCAGACAGTCCGGGGTCCCAGGCGCGGACAGTCCGCCCTTGACCGGACAGTCCGGGACCCTGACAGCAGACTGTCCGGGATCCTGCTGAGAGCTGACTTTCACTGCGTTAGCTCTCCCGGCTTTTCCGCTTCGCTTCCGAACTTCCCGTTTGCTCCTAGAGTTCACCTAGGAACCTCTCTAACTATCTTTGCTACGTGTTAGCATAGGTATTTGGAGGAATCCCGACGTAGCCCTCTATCTACATCCGGGAGTCGGTTTTTGAGGCCGAACTTGATTCGAAGTTTTGGGGGTTTTGGTTTGCTCCCTTGTGCGGTGCCTCGCTATGATCCTAGGGATCATCCACCCTCTTTCCGAGGGTCGTGGGCATCGTGGTTGAGTCCGAAGCTTTTTGGGGTTGATTGTGTTGGGACAGAGGCCGTAATTTCGAGAAGAAATTTTTAGGCTCCCATTCACCCCCCCTCTGGTCGCCTTGCTTTAGCATTTTCGGTCCTTCAGAAGACCTGTGAATCTTCCGAATGGTCGTTGCGTCTGAATCTGCAAAGTTCCTATAGACCTGCTGTTGACGCTGGTTATCTATCAAAATTAAAGGATAAATAAATATGAAAAGGGAAAGAATTTGATCACCAACAAAGGTTTAGGGTTTCAACTGACAATATTCCACGAGTTTTGGTGAGTTATGATTCTGCAGGGACTAAACCAGGAAATCGGCACTGATAGCTTCCCATAGAAGGAAACCGTCGGGAGATAACACAACCGCCACGTTGGGATACTTCTAGAAGACTCCAGAGAACACATAGAGACACCACGAGAAAGGGCACCGCGGTCCACCTCCAGGTGGGACCGACCGGTCCCTTGGACCCACCGGTCGGTCCCCCCCTGGGCCCGCTGGCTTCCGTCTTCTGCAAGCTTCCTCCACCGCCTCCTAGGATGCATCTCCACCGTCCCTAAAGTCGGTTTGATCCAACGGTGGGCGATAAACGAGATGCGGATCGATGACATGGCGATTCCTTGCCCCCTACTCCACCTCGGGCTATATAAGCAACCCTAGACCCCCCTCTCCAGACATCTCCATCTTCATTATTCATCTCCACATCAGAAACTAGGGTTTCAATTAGAAGTAGAGGTCCCTCTAGATGAATCTCTTCTAGTTCATCTAGAATTAGATCTAGTTCATCTAGTTGTAATCAAGAGCCACTTATCAAGTAGAAGACTAGATACCCCTCTAGTATGATTAGAACCTAGTCTTATTCTAGAACTAGAAGAGAGAGAGAGGAAGAGATCAAGAAGGAGCTCCGGCCTGTCGGATCAACTTCTTCATCTTGTACCTGCGGATTCAAGTTCATCTTCAACTTGCTTCAGCGATTGTTTCGGTAATCAACGTCTATATTTAAGTTTGAGCTATTGTTCTTATTCTTCTTAAGGTTTATGACTCTCTTTTGAGTACTTTAATTCTAGTCATTCTAGAGTTAGAGTTGTTGGATAGTGTAAGCGTGGTGCTTAGACTTGATAGCTCATAAATGCCTCCTATAACGCCGGTAGTAGTGGTTGTTCGCAAGGGTGACTCTTATAGCCTTGTTGATTCTTCTATAGTCCACTTACCCGTGTGTAGGCTCGGTAGGATTATACATTTGCATAAAAGACTCATACTCTGTTTTTTGACCTTTTATGGCAACTTCCCCACTAAGAATAATATAAACATATCACTCTTAAATTGGAATTAGACAACCTTAGTGATCCCCTCTATGCTTCTAGATTCTCCGTCCTTGTTAGCTACTCAGGGGTTAGAATTGAGACTTAACACTATCCGTTCCTTTGGGTTCGATATTAAAACTGGGTTACTCTGGTGAAGTGCTACATCGGTAGATGTTATCTATGCACTTGCGGATAAAGTAGAGTGTGCGTTAATTTATACCAATAAGCATTTCTAGCGCCGTTGCCGGGGAACGGTAGATCATCTTAAGTCTTAGTCTAACCTTGTAATCATACTTTTATCTTTTTCCTTTTTGTCCTAGTCTTTTCATTATTTTTGTTTTCATTCTTATGAATGTTGTTTTTGAATTCCACTCTTATCTATCACTACTCCATGAGCAAGCCATAACCAGTAGAATCCTTACACCCCATCATAATACCTGGTTATGAGCTATGCCTACCTTTCTGCTGCACTGTCCTTGTAATGAGCATAGAAATATAATTATGAAAATATTCCTTCGGGTATTTTGTCACTAACCTTTCCAGGTCTGGAGCAGAAAAGAACGAAGGAACAACAAACACATGGTATGTCCAACCAATCATCATGCAACATTGAATTACATTCATCCAATCTTGATTTGTGCAAAATCCAAGCTTGGGGAATAGACTTTCTAAGAACATCTCTTGCCATGTTGCTATGTTGGTTGTCCCTACCTTTAAGATATGCTCATCATGCTCTTTCATCTGAGTAAATCTCTATAATGCCTTCATGTTACCTTTATTTGCTATAGTATATGTTTAGGTTTGAAGTACTTTCATACATCTCTTAAATGAAGCATGGTGCCTAGTTTAGGAGTGAGTGATCTTGCTTTCAAAGGCCTTTTAATTTAAGCATGCTTAGGTTAGAATGCCCTCTTTAATCAAATTAGACGTGGTGTCTAGGTTGGTTTTTGAGCCGACAGTATGCTATAGTGGATGTTGGATATTTTTTGGACTAACCCCTGCAGGAGAACTTTCAATATCAATTTGGGAAAGTCCGGAGATGAACTCACACTAGAGATGAAGAGACACATGAACTTCAACAACTTTGCACAATGAAGACTCAGCTCATTCATCATAGATCAAAGAACTGTGAGTATCAAAGTTTATTTATTTTGTCTTCTACTGCAAATGATCTTTTGTCTTGAATCATGTTAAAGTGCAGCCAACACATAATAGTCTATGCTAAAACAATCCTCAAAACATCTTTTTATTAGCATAGATACAAAATACATAAGTTATGGATAACAACCCATGCTTAAAATTCTTGCAATCCTTCGGGTATATGTCCACTAACATTATGCAGGAGAGAAATTTTGCCCATCCATGGTTTGGTGTGAACATTGAAGATCCAAAACTCAAACCATAGACACACAAACCTACTCTCAGATCACAAAAGATGCTAGCCTAGCTTTGAGTCTTGCTTGGGCGCTGATGACAAACAGGATGCAACTTACCTCGTATGAGACAACCTATGCCTGCAACCATCATTGCCCAAGACATCAAGACAAGAAGTGGGAAGTTATCCTCTTTTCTAATCAAGAGCTAGCTTGGGAGACAAGATGGTACCACTACAACAATAGCAAGATCTACAAGTCAAACACATGAACATGCTGTTGGGAGTCCATCTACATCACAAGCCAGCCTGGGAGAGACAATTCCATTGTCTAGATGTGTTTGACAATCAAAGGGAGGAAGGAGAAACCAGCTTCAAGACATATTGATCTCATACCTATCACTTTGATCAGTACAAACCACTAAATGATGTCCCAGTCAAGAAGAAGAATATGATTCATCACTCATTCTTGGAAGATTGTTCTTAAACACCATCAATGTTATCATCTTTATCGGACCTGGAGAAGTCAACTTTTGGATCTTTCGCTACACCTTCAACATCTACATCACTTATGAGCAACCAAAGAGAACCAAGAGAAGACGTCGAAGGGAGAACCAACTGCCAAGAATTGAGGAGGGCATTATGAAGGATGAAGCCACTGCACCACAAGAGTTAGAAGATGGAGAGATAATACCTGAGCCAGCAAATCAAGAAGAACAGCCGATAAGATGTCCATCATCTAGACACTGTTGAGAGGACAAGTCTCAGTTGTGACATTACAAGACAAAAGACTCTCATGGAGGCACTCGAGTAGCAGCTCTAAATTCAAGTCTCTTGCCAACCCAATGATTAAAAGAAAACAAGAAAGGTTGACAAGAGAAGAATACGGAACTGTCCCTACATCCTCATAGTATAAGAAAGAGAGAGGATCCTAGTCAGCATACTCAAGGAACAATGCGCCTTCACTGATAAGTCGACACAAGAGAAGGAAGGTCAATACCTCTAAGGATGATTCCACTATGATCCTCCTCCTCTCAAGCATATTGTGACACAAACAAGAGAAGACAAGTCATTCATAAACAACAACCAGCTAGACAAGAAAAGCTTCCACAAGGTGGATCAGCACAATCACTTTCCAATGACAAAGTAACATTTCAAGGTAAGTAACCATCACTGTAAAAGCTTCTTCTTGATTGTAGTATGAACATAAATAAAGAACAAAACATGTTTAAGTTGCACCTCACTTGATCCAACCTAATCAACTCAACATGTTCAGTCCTTTAATCTTTGTTCTTAGCTTTACTCTCTTGAATCTCACTGTCTTGACTAAATGAGCTAAAATGTTGTGCATCTAACCTCTAGAAGATGATATATCTCAATTATGAAAAAATTGACACTTTATGCATAGATTATCCTTCCTTGGGTTAAGTAATTTGATCTGTTAAATATTTTAAGATGCTACTTTCATGCTCATCCTCTGATCCTATCACTCATGTTAAAATTGAATAGAACACATAAACAACAAGTTTGTCTTGTGCAATGTGCCCAAGGTTAGAGGGGAATAAACAAAACTTTTGGTTCTGTTGGTGTTTTTCCACCAACAGAGCCCATGCACTTGATCTCTACCTTGTCTTTATGAGCAGGATACACTCTTGAGCAAACAGGGTGAAGTTTGTCAACTCCTAAATTCTACAGAGTGAAGGTCCTAGATCTATAAGAACATGCACACCGAGCAAGATGCTGCCAGCGTCCACAATTAACGCTTCACTTCAAACTGCTGGACGAACAAATGACATGAGTGACACCATATCAAGAGGCACAAACAAGAAGGAATGATGGAAGACATCGTAGTCAGAATTAGAGGTCATGAAGTCCCCACAGACTTCTTGATCCTCGACTTGAGAAGACTATGATGTCCACCTCATCCTAGGAAGACCATTCCTCTATGCTACAAGTACAATCATTTACAAGAGGAAATCCATTTTCACTTTCCTGGAGAAAAAGCACGATGCAACTTCATCAACTAAATGCCCAATGAAGCACCCAAGAAGAATAGAAGTGAAAGATGCCGCTCTCAAAGCCAAAGAAGACAAACTATCAAAAATAGAGAGGCCGATCATGAAGAAGAAGCTATCGACACTATCCCAGAAAAGAAAGAAGAGAAACCTCAAGACAGTGAACCACAGGAAATGAAGACTCATACCAAGAAAGTATGGAAGAAAATATCTGCACCTAAGAGGTACAATCAATAACAACTTTCCAAACGTCTGACATACCTTGGGAGGTCTGAACCAAGGGAAGGACCGGTTCGTCGGACCTAAATATTCGAACCTTCGCCAAAAGGTAAAAATCGGTAGTTATCTTTATATTTACTTTGCTGCATATTTCTCATATTTAATCCATAATCATTTATTGCATCATCATATTTAATTCACAAATATTTTAATTTCTGTATTGCATTAGAAAAGAAAATAAAAATATTGTATTTGTTACACTACATCATAAACCATAAAGCCTCATGTGAATAATTCTATGATATGAAAACCCGCAAGTATATTCACCGTGGTGGCATAAAAATAATAAAAATAAATATGCTTGCATTCATCCTGTTGCATTTTCTCCTGCATCATAAAAATATAAAATACAAAAATATTAAGAAAGAGATCTTACTGAAATTCTAGACAACTAAGGCTTAAGTGGCCAACCACTAACGCTTAATCTGTTTCACAAGTTTTGTTGTCTATTTGAGTTTCACAGGATTTAAAAGGCCAAGAAAAGCTGACGAGCAAGTGAATGTGCCGTCCACTGTTGGAGCATTATCTCAACAAACATCAACATCAATCAAAGCTCTAATAGAGGAAGGACATATCCACTACCAGTCTGCTACATTGCAAGATCGAACGACTACGTCAACATTCAGCTTAGGGGAAGGCACCCCCATGTATCCACGTAAGTATCTTTATCCTCTTAAGTTTTTCATTCTATAAACAAATTCAAAACACCAAAAATATATGAGCACATGAAGGCTCACCCATAAAAAGAAAAGAACAAAAATATGTGGGCACATGAAGGCTCACCATTAATTAAAAAAGAGACAAAAATATATGAGCACATGAAGGCTCAACACTATTAAGGGAAACAGCTTGGGGGAGACGCACCCCCGTTATCTTCGCGATTCAGGTATGTCTTTATTATTATTACTACTACTATTATTATTGGCTTTCATTTTATATCTTAAAGTGTGTTAGATTAAATAAATAAAATAGTGTCTAGTTTGCTTTAAGAAGTTGATGACTAAAGAAAAACCCTCTCTCTAATTTTTTGCATGGAAATGATGAATAGTTGCTCTCTTTCAAGTACCTAGTCTTCAAAGCATGAGTTCTCCTCATTAATAATGATGCTTTATGAAGGACCGAGAAAGCACTAGCAAGGCGACCAGAGGGGGGTGAATGGGAGCTCAAAAATTTCCTTCAGAAACTTTGGCCAAATGTCCCAAAATCAACCCCGAGAAACGGCGACCGAAACCGTGATGCTCACGACCCTTGGAAGAGGGTGGATGATCCCTAGGATCAGAGCGGAGCACCACAAAGAGGTAGCAAACCAAACTCCAAAAGCTCCGACTCGAACACGACCCCAAAAGCCAAGTCCCTAACGTAGATAGATGGCTACGTCGGGAAATCCCCAAATACCGATGCTAACAAGTAGCAAAGATACCAAGAGAGGTTCCTTGGTCAACTACAGGACCAAACGAGAAGTCCGGAAACCAAGCGAACAAGCTGGAAGAGCAAACGCACTAAACCGGAAGACTCAGGCAATTCCCGGACTGTCCGGCCCTGGGGTCCCGGACTGTCCGCGGTACCGCCGGACTGTCCGCGGTTCACTGCGGACTGTCCGCCGGCAGAAAACCCAAAATAGCAGAGTTGCTGCAAAGTCCCTGGATGTTCCCGGACTATCCGCGGATTTCAACTGCGGACTGTCTGCCGGTCAAAATCCGCTAGGGCAGCCGAAGGACGCAGCCACTGGTCAGGCTCTCCCCCGATGCCCGGACTGTCCGCGGTCCCAGGCGCGGACTGTCCGCGACCTTGCAGAGAGAGCGATTTTGGTCGCCTTCTCTCCAAATCTCTCCAAATCCGATCCAAATCAAAATCCCAAGTTCCCAAACTTGGAGAAGATGATCACGGGGTAGTTAGGAGACTATCCCCAAGAAATCATCCGCTCAAATCAACCAAATCACCGGGAAATCAAAAGGGAAGGTGGATGAATGGAAAATGCACCACAAAAACGAAATCAACCCGATCTACTTGTTCGTAAGGAGTTAGATGAATTCCTTCGATGGAAATGATCTCCTTTCAAATACGAACAAGTTGATTCAAACAGATTTTGCAAAGACGCACGGGAGAGGGAGATCGAGTGACGGGGAAATCGCGGAGAAACGAAGAACGCGAAGAACACGAACCAAAACGCGAATCAACACATCGATCTGCAGCCGTAGCGCAAACACACGCTACAACGGTGAGGTTACGGCCTCACTTCCTCAAGATCAACAGTACACAGAGGCAAGTCTCTCTGCGGAGCAAATGACTGAGATCATTGGGAGGAGGGTGTCTCCCGACTACTTATCATACTACTAGCCTAAGTCTAATTCCTACTCTACCCCTCTCTATTCTAATTACAGAGCGAACCAGCTAAACCCTAGGGTTATTCTGGACCAACTCGGTGGTAGGTGTATCCGACGGCCACGCCCGCACAACTCAAAGCGTTGCCTCGACGCAACCTCCAGATTGCCGCCACGTGCCGCCCTCGCTCTGCACCTCCGGTTTTGAGGCCCAAACCGGGAAACCAGCCTTTTCCAGCCAACCCTCGGTTTTGAGGCCCAAACCGAGAAACCAGCCCACCAGCATTTGAGTTTTGAGGCCAAACTCAGCAAACCCTCAGCGCCCAGGTGTTGAGGCCCAAACCTGGAAACCGTCCTCAGCCCGAGTTTTGTGGCCAAACTCGGAAACCATCCGCACCCAGGTTTTGAGGCCCAAACCTGGAAACCGTCCACCCGATGGTTTTTCCCTGGCTCTACCACCAAACCGACGTCGTAGAGGGGATGCACCTCTCGTGCACCCCATCCACCGACACGTGTCCCCGAGTCCACGACTCAGGCAACACATGACCACAAGTTTTCGCTCGTAGTCGTCACAGGCTGCCAGCCACCACAGCTGATCCTCAGCCTCTGGTCCCTCATATGTCTCTGATAAACAGAAGAGAGTGAATATATTCAAAAGAGCATCTGACTCTATTTTTCCATACACATGCACTTCTTGATTCAATGGTTTGTTGACTTTCTCTTTGGATCCATTGTTTAATTTGACAACATATGTATTAATGTTTTTGAAAATTAATTAAAACTCCGGGATAAAGGTGAAGTGAAAGAACTAGAGACATAGTGCTTGATTTGATCGTTCAATCTCTCAATTACTCAAGATCTAAGGTAAAAATACTAAGCCCCATGAAGAATAACATGATATGTTTTGGAGAACTTTTGTTTAACAGTAGGTATACTTGATGGAAGTGAAGATATTGTAGCAACTCCTGATCCATTGTTAAGTTTTGGTTTTGCTAAGGGACTAGCAAAGGGTAAGCTTGGGGGAATTGTTGACGTTGGTTATCTATCAAAATTAAAGGATAAATAAATATGAAACGGGCAAGAATTTGATCACCAACAAAGGTTTAGGGTTTCAACTGACAATATTCCACGAGTTTTGGTGAGTTATGATTCTGCAGGGACAAAACCAGGAAATCGGCACCGATAGCTTCCCATAGAAGGAAACCGTCAGGAGATAACGCAACCGCCACGTCGGGATACTTCTAGAAGACTCCAGAGAACACATAGAGACACCACGAGAAAGGGCACCGCAGTCCACCTCCAGGTGGGACCGACCGGTCCCCTGGACCCACCAGTCGGTCCCCCCTGGGCCCGCTGGCTTCCGTCTTCTGCAAGCTTCCTCCACCGCCTCCTAGGATGCATCTCCACCGTCCCTGAAGTCGGTTTGATCCAACGGTGGGCGGTAAACGAGACGCGGATCGATGACATGGCGATTCCTTGCCCCCTACTCCACCTCGGGCTATATAAGCAACCCTAGACCCCCCTCTCCAGACATCTCCATCTTCATTATTCATCTCCACATCAGAAACTAGGGTTTCAATTAGAAGTAGAGGTCCCTCTAGATGAATCTCTTCTAGTTCATCTAGAATTAGATCTAGTTCATCTAGTTGTAATCAAGAGCCAGCTATCAAGTAGAAGACTAGATACCCCTCTAGTAGGATTAGAACCTAGTATTATTCTAGAACTAGAAGAGAGAGAGAGAGGAAGAGATCAAGAAGGAGCTCCGGCCTGTCGGATCAACTTCTTCATCTTGTACCTGCGGATTCAAGTTCATCTTCAACTTGCTTCAGCGATTGTTTCGGTAATCAACGTCTATATTTAAGTTTGAGCTATTGTTCTTATTATTCTTAAGGTTTGTGACTCTATTTTGAGTACTTTAATTATATTCATTCTAGAGTTAGAGTTGTTGGATAGTGTAAGCGTGGTGCTTAGACTTGATAGCTCATAAATGCCTCCTATAACGCCGGTAGTAGTGGTTGTTCGCAAGGGTGACTCTTATAGCCTTGTTGATTCTTCTATAGTCCACTTACCCGTGTGTAGGCTCGGTAGGATTATACATTTGCATAAAAGACTCATACTCTGTTTGTGACCTTTTATGGCAACTTTCCCACTAAGAATAATATAAACATATCACTCTTAAATTGGAATTAGACAACCTTAGTGATCCCCTCTATGCTTCTAGATTCTCCGTCCTTGTTAGCTACTCAGGGATTAGACTTGAGACTTAACACTATCCGTTCCTTTGGGTTCGATATTAAAACTGGGTTACTCTGGTGATGTGCTACATCGGTAGATGTTATCTGTGTGCTTGCGGATAAAGTAGAGTGTGCTTTAATTTATACCAACACCTGCATAAATGGCTTGATCCTCCAATTCGGGGGGTGTGTGGCATTTTCCTGGTTAAGGAAAAGCACCAACTGCTGACAATCTGAAAGAATGAAGGTGCTGTGTGCCTGGAGATGGTGTACGAGTTGTGCCACTAATGCGGCAGTAGCAGCTTCCGCCATGAGTACGGAGGAGACCTGTTCAATGCGCGCCTTGACGAATATTTTGGTCGGTGGTTGTGCCTGCACATCAATGAAGAAAAGTCCAATACCTGTGGGTCTGATGAACTGATGGTTTTGATCTGGCAATGTAGAGGCATCAACATAGCATGTGGGTCCTGTCAAAGAAGCTGGAATAGCAACAGAAAAATTTGATATATTAAGAGAGTGAACTGCATCTCCAATAGGTTGAGTAGGATTTTGTAGAGTCTGTTGATGGAGCGTCGGGGTAGCTGCCTCTGTATATGCCTTGACTGCACTATGGACTTGGTTGGGAGTCCATGTTTTTCTCTGAAAACGATTGTCATTTCGTGCTTTCCACAAATACCACAAAGTAATGAAAATTTTATTGAATAAGTCATCAGGAGTAGCATCAGTAATGAAAGAAGTTAAAATCTGTTGGACTCCATCATATTCCTGAGGTAAATCATTTGTTCTTAGGGCAGGATTTGAAGAGAACCAAACTGTTCTAGGTAAATGGCAGTAAAAGAAAAGATGTGCATCATTTTCTATCTCACCACAAACAGTACAATTTTGGTTGATATTAATATTATTTGTATACCTTGTTGTCCTGTCTCCTGTAGCAATAGCCCTTCTGATAAGTCTCCAGGCAAAGGCTTTGATCAGAGGTGGTAGTTTAGGAGCCTTCCATACCCTCTGGAGAAGTGAGTTGGCTTGTGGTGCTATGCTCCTAGATCCTGAAAGTGGAAGTTGAATCATTTGTTGGGTAGAAAGGTACTTGTATATGTCTTTGGTGGTGCAGACTCCATTTTTGGCGGCCGTCCATCTTAAAATATCTTCCTGGGGATCCAGCTGGTTAGTGGGCACAATCTTTGTTTGAATGATAGCATTAGTGGCTTGATTATCAAAGACAGATGAAATGAGAGGTTCATGCCAGGTTTTAGTTTGAGTGCGAAATAAGTCTGCCACTGTAGCCGGCAAGGGAGATTGGGTGACAGGCAGATTGATGTGATCATGAATATTATTCCAGATAGAGCACCAAGGAGTAGACCAGATTGAACTGCTACCACTGTGGATTTGGAGAATGGAGTGGGCCGCCAGTTCTTGTTTAACCTGCAAAATTGAGGACCAAAAAACTGATCTGGGACCAGTGGTTCCTGCATTCCAGAAAGAAGTGTTGTGAAAATATTTAGCCTTAAGAATTTCTGAGAGGAATTGGTCTTTTTTAGTAGCTACATTCCAAGCAGCCTCCATAATTAGACTTTTATTGATTGTGGGAAGATCTCTGATCCCCAAATCCCCATTTTCTTTTGGTTGGCACATGTCTTCCCAAGATCTGAAAGCAATAGGGTTAGTGGCATTTTCTTCCTGTACTCCAGCCCACCAGAACCTTCTGATGATGGCAGTAAGGTGCCCTATAAAAGTTTTTGAGAAGAGCATTGTTGACATGTAATAAATGGGAATGGAAGCTAAAACAGATTTTATATAAGTGAGGCGCCCTGCATGATTGAGAGTGTTAGCTTTGACAGTGGTTAATTTTCCCCTAAACTTTGTTTTAATGAAATTGTAGGCTTTGTTTCTGTCTCTGTGAGAGAACAGAATGGGGTGACCTAGATGCATGGTATTAGGGAGAAGGTCAGAAACAGGAAAAATATCCCTAATGCAATCTCTAATGTTTGGAGGCACCTTTTTACTAAATAAGATGGAAGATTTCTACAGATTAGGAGTTTGGCCTGAGATGTTGCAAAAATTATTTAACACATTTTTAATGATATTGGCCTCATGAGGGGAAGCATGTCCACAAATAATAAGATCATCAGCAAACATAAGAGAGTGGATGGGGGGGGGCAGTTGGGGCCTAGAGAAATACCTGTGAGCTGATTATTTTGTAGCTGTTGTTGAAGGCTTTTAGAAAGTTCATTGATAGCTAAAACAAACAAGTAAGGAGAAAGGGGGCAGCCCTGGCGTATACCACGAGCAGGCTGCTTGAAGAAATCAGTTGGCTGTCCATTGACTAAAACAGAGAAGGAATTAGTAGTAAACTAGTAATGCATGCCTGAATAAGTGATATGAAATGTTCAGTGAGGCCTAGCCTGCTCAAAGCTGTATTGATAAAATTCCAATTAATACGGTCAAAAGCTTTAGCCAAATCAATTTTAAGAATGAAAGCCTTATGATTCCATGTATTAAGACTAAAAGAGTGAATGATTTCTTGAGTAGCTATAATATTGGTGGAAATGTGTCTGTTATGAACGAAAGTTGTTTGAGCAGCATGGATATAATCAGGAAGATGAGGGTTTAGTCTCTCAGCAAGGGATTTAGCTATGATTTTGTAAGAAACATTGCAAAGGCTGATAGGTCTGTAATCTTGTGGGGTAATGGCCTGAGATTTTTTAGGGATGAGAGCAATGAACGTTCTATTGATTTCTGAGTGAAGGGATGCAGAGGTGTAGAAATCAGTTACCATATGGAGGATGTCCTGTCCAATCCACTGCCACGCTGCTTTGTAAAACGCAGCATTAAAGCCATCTGGTCCTGGCGACGCGTTGCTACGCATGTTTTTTAAGATGGTGTGTAGCTCCTGAAGATTTGGCACTGAGTTGGTGTAGTCCACATAGTCCTGATTGAGATGGTTTTGGCCTGCAAGGTCATGATCAGATTGTACAGAAGGAAGGTGAGAGTTACCTTGGATGTCATGTCCCGTGGCAAAGAGGTTTGTGAAGTAGGAGTTGAGGGTGTCAGCTAGTTGTTGATGTGTTGTGGAGAAGGAGTCGTCTGGGTTTTGTATGCTACTGATTCTATTTTTTCTTGTCCTCTTAGTGATTGATTGATGAAAGTATGTTGTGTTGCGGTCACCTAGGTTGGCCCAATTCTTCTTTGCTCTTTGACGATGGAATTCCTCATTTTTGATTAGAAGTTGTTCGTGTTGCGTTGCTAGATGGTTCTGAATACTGAAGTCTTGTAGTTGGGGGGGGGGGGGGGCTTTGTTTGCTGAGCAAGGATCTCTTTTTCTACAATCTCAAGTTGATCACTGATTGTGGGTTTGGATCTCCTCCATTTCTTGAGGTCTGACGCTACGTACATGGATTTCTGGTGGAAACTTCTTGTGGCCGATCTGTCCCAACTGCTCCGAGCTACTTCATTAAAATCGTGCTCCAAAAGCCAATAATTTCGAATCGAAAAGGTTGACTTCACTCAAGAATCCCTCAGCCATCCATATATGAGTACGTAGTAGTTTATATTTATGTCTAAGTGGTTGGTTACTGTATGATGATCGATGGATGGATCGATCGGTGAGCTGGTCTCTTAATGATCCAAATGGCATTTATTACATACGTTGATCATGTATGTATATTATAATACTCCCTTCAGTTTAGTAAAAGAAGTCGTTTCGGAAGCGACACGGTCTCCAAAACGTAACTTTGACTCTAATAGTTTATCTAAACTTTATCCAAAATATTTTTTTATGTAGGCCCAATCTTGCAGTGTAGGCCCAATCTGCAAGTTGCTTCTATAATAACTGGTACCAGTAGCAGCATGTCCATTTGGTCTCTACAATGCATGCAACAAGTTTTGAAGAGTTAGGCCACGTGTAGATCCAAACCAAAAACTTTACGTCCTACACTAGTATAAAATAGACTTTTGATCCATGTCGGGTTTGGCCTTTAGTCCCAATATTTTTTGTGTTCGAAAATAAAAGGTTTTTAGTCCCGGACTGGGTTACCAATCGAGACTTCAGTTTTTAGTCTCGGTTGGTGCCCCCAACCCGAACTAAAGAGTTTTGACCCTTTAGTCTTAGATAGTGACATCAGCCGGAACTAAAAGGCCACCCTTTACCAACCCAGACTAAAGGTCTTTCACCCGGGACTAAAGGTCCTTCACGAGTGAATTTAAATGCAGAGCGTTCAGAACTATGTCACATGGATTGTGTAGCTGAGTTGGTAATTGAATTATGGTTGAGGTGAGAGGTCCTGTGTTCGAATCTCATGAAGCGTAAATAACCGAGACTAAAGGGGCTTGAGAACCGGGACTAAAGCCCGATTCTACAGTAGTTTGTCATATTGAATTTTTGACACATATATGGTGTTGGTAGCACGCTTGCCCCACCTCTGCACTTGTACAGGGGAGTGGCGAAGGTGACCAAGTGTCGAAAGCAACAGCGAAGGTTGAGGACGCGAAGACAAGGTTGACGTGGCTCTATTCCCCAAAAAGTCATCCCTTTACACTGTTCACCCCTTGGTATTTATAGGGAATACCAAGGGTCATGGGATCAATTACAAAAGGGTACAAAAAAGATTCCCTGGCTCCACGCAGGGAGGAGGGGTAACAACGTAAAAACACAGCCAAGGTGAAAACCCTAGCCAGCCTCCTTCCTGCGCGCCGCCACCTGATTCTCATCACCTTCGAGAGGGAGAACGAGTGTCGGACCCTCGATCTCGCTTGCCTTCGGGCCAGCGCTCCAACGACGCTTGCCAGACCCATCGCTCCAAGTGGAATGGCCTTGAAGGCCGGCGAGGGTCGCCTGCCGCGTTGTCGTCATGCCTCAGCCTCGCGACGAAAAAACGAGGGCCGACCTTCGTCCTGCGGAGGTGTCCGTCCAGTTGCAGAGCTCGAGGTCCTTCGCCACCAGTTGGGTTTGGGCCTCTTGGCGAAGGTAGGCGGGATGCGCGAGGGTCACTCCCCTCGCTCTTCACGCCCTTTTCCTGCAAAATGTACCTGAGACCGAACTCGAAGGTTGGGTCAGTGTCCAGAGGTTTGATTTGCGACCTGAGAGACTCGACAGGATGAAATAGGGGGGTAGACGGCGAAGGTGCGCGGGCCGTTTTGTTAAGCCAGCCTGCGTGGCGCCTCTGCCGAGGGTCCCTTCCCCCAACAGTAGCCCCTCGTTGTCTTGGATCTAAAGAACAGTGTTTAGGCCCAAGCAGCGCCTTTCAACGGTGAATGAGACGGGATCCTCGGCAGCGACGCCCGCGACTGCTTTTGGGCCGGGCCGTTGTATTGTTTTGAACTGGAGTCCATTTCGTTTTTGGTGCCGGTTTTATTGGGTGGGGCGCTCCGCCATCCGGCCTATAAATAGGAAGGGTGGGTGAGGAGCTTGGATTGCGCCCTCCTCTGCTATAGTCATCCTGCTGTTGCGATTTGCTTTGTGGCGAAGGTCTGTTTTAGCTTGCGTGCGAGGGTGGAGTCGGGCATTTGTTGTTCGTTAGTGTCAGGAGCTAGAGAGATGGCCAGGTTGAAGCAGACCGCTCGCGCTGTTTCTCCCACTATCGCGGATGAGAAGATTACCTTCGAGTTCGGTCTCAGCCGGGTTTGCGCCTCCGAGATTGCATCTTATGTCAGGTGGGGTTGGATTGAGGAAGGCAAGGCGAGGACCAACGCTGGGGAGACCGTGCCGAGGCCGGACGCAGATGAGGTTGTCGTGTTTGAGGAGTTCTTTTCAGCTGGTCTTCGCTTCCTCACTGACTCCTTCGTGACTTCGGTTCTGCGAAGGTTTAACCTGCGCTTCCACCAACTTACACCCTCTTGCTTCACGAAGATGTCAGTTTATGTCTAGGCCTGCCGAACTCAGGGGATTGTCCCTCACGTCGAGGGGTTTGTTCGCACTCATCGCGTTCATATGCAACCTCGCAAGTTTACGGACGGCGAAGGCAAGGCCAGTCTTGGTCAGTTTGCGGTGTACACTTTTTGTCACCGCGCCGGCGCGCAGCTGCCGGTGCAGGCGCAGAAGAACAAGTGGAGCAGCGGGTGGCAGGAGTTTTGGTTTTATTACAAGCTCAGTGATTGTGCCGAGCTTTGTGGTGAGCTTCCGTTGCTTGGGGATGTAAGCGCCGAGGCTATGATGAGCGTCGAGGCTCACACTGCTGTTGACTGCCTGAGAGTTGTTGCACGCTCTTTGTGTGCACGTGATTTAGTGGAGGAGTACTGCTGTGCGAAGATTTGGCCTCTCGGCCGGAGGCAGGCATGGTTCAAAGTAGAGGGTGACCCCAAGTACGAAGGTAGGGGTTTGAAGAGGCCGAATCTTGATCTTGACAAGGTTTGGGAAAAAACTCTTAAGAAGTTTCCCTCACGCGAAGATGGGGTCGAGGCCGTTTACAAGTGAGTTCAGCAGTGGACGGAGGAGCTTGTTGGGAAACTGTCCATGCTAGAGGTTAAGGCGATCCATAGCTCGGTGGGTAGCGGAGGTCGGGTCAACAGACTGTTTGACACGCTTGGGATCGAGTATGCAGACTGGCCAGCTCCTTCGAGCGACGATGCGCCGAAGAAGAGGAAGCGTAAAGCTTCGGAAGAGAGAGAGATCGTTTCTCGACCGAAGAGAGGCCGTGGTCGAGGCCGTGGTGCTGCTGGAGGTCGAGCGAAAACACTTGCGACGAAGGTCGCGGTTGTCTCGGGTCCCGGCGGTACCTCTTCCCCCTCAGCCATTGTTACTTCCGGCCGGGGTGTCGGTAAGGTTGCAGGGCGGATGCCCCGAGTTGGGGGGATCGGAGCTTTAATTCAGATCTCGGACGACGGGGGTGACTCTGATGACGATGAGGTGGAGGAAAAAGAGGAGGAAAAGGAGGGGGGACGGAAGAGGACACGTCTGTTGAAGACAGTGTGACTTCAAGCAGCGAGGGTGGCTCTGATGAGGTTGTGAGCATTGAAGACGACCGTGGGAAGAAGATTGTCGCGTCCAGTGGTAGCGCTCTGGCTGACTGGAGCATTGACAATATAATTGTGGACTTGGAGCCGAGGAGTCCTCCGCGAGGGTCGATTCCCTCGTTTGCTGGCTCGCATTTGTGGGTCGATGGTTTCGAATTTTCCGGCGAACTTGAATCTGAGCGAAACCCGGGGAAGAGACCGTATGGCGAGGCTAGCCGGTCGAGTCTTCCTGAGTTTGCTAAGAAGCTTGGTGTCTGCGATCCGGCGACTGAGTTATTCACAAGCCCGGACCTTCGGGATTGTCACCTGCAGTGTGGCCCGGAGGAAAGGCGTTTTTTAGGCCGTATCTTCGGCCGTATTTGGGGACACGTTTGACGACGTGGATGTGAAGTTAGCAGAGCTGATGCTCTTGAATCGCGCGGCCAGGCATAAAGTTGGCTCTGATATGGAATTCATGAGTGGCCAAATCTCCGAGCTTGAGAGAGAGAATGCCAGGCTCAGCCGGAGCTTGGATAACAAGGAGATCGAATTGAGGAATGCGTCGGAGAGGGCCGTCAAGGCCCGAGAAGAGGCGGTGGGGCTGGCAAAGCGTAATGCCGATCTGATTGCGGCGGGCAAAGAGAAGGATATAGCTCTGGCGGCTTCCGAGGGTCGAGTTGACAATTTGAATAAGTCATGGCGGATGAGTATGGAGAAGATTAAACATAAACTCGATTGCTGCTTGACCGAGGCTGGCGGTTCTGCTGGGGAGCCGCTGCCTGTTACTAAAGCAGAGGCGTTCGAGGGTTGGCTTGCTAATGAGCTTGATGTCTTCAGCTCGCTAGTCGAGAACGCGGCTGATTTTGGCTGTTACGCCGGAGCCTTGGCCATGGCTGGCACTCTTCGACAGGCGGACTGTGAGCACCTTCGAAAGGTTAAGAAGCCCAACCATGTATTTCCGACGGTTGAAGAGGTGCGCCAGATGAAGGTCAATGATTCGAAGGTCCGAAACTGTGCGATGCGTTTGCTTCGTAGGTTCTGGATTTCCGGTGGAGGTCGAGCCCTTGCGTTCGAGGAAGCTGCCGAAGCTACTCGCCAGGTTAGTGTTATTGGAGGAGCGTAGCTTTTGGTTTTGTTTTGATGTTTTAAGGAGTTATTATTGATTTCTTTTTTTGTGTGCAGGCTCGGAGAGAAGCAATGCCCTCGCTGTCGGCCGCAGTTGATGCAGGAGGCAGCTCCGAAGCTTTCCCTGAGCCTAGCGCTGCGGGGGTTTCGCTTGCCGAAATCGAAGCCTTGATTGGAGACGTCCCGAGCGCTGGCGAGGCTGTCGTGGAAAAGACGGGAGCGGAAGAGCGGCCTTCTAGTACCGTCGAAGCTACTGCAGAAGAGGCGACGAGGGAGACGGCGCCTGCTGAAGCCTCGGGTGCTGCTATGGGTGAAGGCTTAGAAGTTGTCGATGACGAAGTTGCGACTGATGAGCATGGGAAAACTGGACAGGTGTGAACTTTGGGATTGTTGGGGCGAGATAATTATTTTGTAATGTGTGAGGTAGGTTGAAAGACTTGACGATACTGTTTAATTCTATGGTAATGCAGGTTCCTGATGGAACCGTGCTAGAAGTGTTTGATGTGACGCCCCTGACGTTAAACTATCAAGATATTTTTGTAACTGGCGAATCTTGGGCTCGTGCTAAGCTGAAACATCCCTCACTAACCTTCGAGCGTTTTTGGTGGTCGAAGGTGCGAAGGTACGATTTAAAAAATAGCAGGTCGGGCCGTTTTTGGTGCGAGGCGGACTTTACTGACCGGCAGGCCACCCGTTACTTATTTGGTGCTTCTTCATCCTCGCAAGTTGAAATTGATGATGATATTGATGAGAACACGACCTTGGAGTACTTGTTTGGGCGGACCGAATTAGATTTAGGTTCGGACGGATCGTTAGTGGTCCCAAAGGAGGAACCTTCGGAGGTCGGTGATGTAGGCCGTACGTATATGTATCGGGCTAGGGTTTTATCTGGGGAGCTGCCAATTATTCCGGCAGCTCCTTTGTTGTGGGGGCCCATTGTTGCGGTGGAGCCAGAGTTTGAGGAGGGTAGCGAGGGCTCTGGTGATTCGAAGTTACTTGAAGGGAGCGAAGGTTTCTCGTAATTTTTGTAATTTTCCATGATTTGTTTGTCGTTGTGAAGCTAATTTGTAAATGAACGGGAACACTGAATGTTGATTTTATGTCGCTACGATTCCTTACTCGTTATCGGATATTGACAAGGCTCGAGGCTGTCTGGCACTGCGTTGTTTTGTTGCGTGCAATGTTTAGCTCAGGAAGCGAAATAGCGAGGCTTGCGTTTCGTTACATTGAGATGTTTTGTAGAAAACAGCGACGCCCCCTTTCTTTTTAGCGAGGCTCGCGTTTCGTTACACTGAGGTGTTTTGTAAAAAACAGCGACGCCCCCTTTCTTTTTAGCGAGGCTCGCGTTTCGTTACACATGTTTTGTAAAAAACAGCGACGCCCCCTTTCTTTTTAGCGAGGCTCGCGTTTCGTTACATTGAGATGTTTTGTAGAAAACAGCGACGCCCCCTTTCTTTTTAGCGAGGCTCGCGTTTCGTTACACTGAGGTGTTTTGTAAAAAACAGCGACGCCCCCTTTCTTTTTAGCGAGGCTCGCATTTCGTTACACATGTTTTGTGAAAAACAGCGACGCCCCCTTTCTTTTTAGCGAGGCTCGCGTTTCGCGAGGGTGTTCGACTTATTTAGGCTTCGCGCCTCCCCCTAGGTGGAGGTGAAGTTTGCTTTTTGCGAGCCCCTGTCGTGTTTTCGAGGGTGCTCAACTTTTTTGGACTTCGCGCCTCCCCTTGGTGGAGGTGAAGTTTGCTTTTCGCGAGCCCCTGGCGTGTTTACGAGGGTGCTCGACTTTTTTGGACTTCGCGCCTCCCCCTTGGTGGAGGTGAAGTTTGCTTTTCGCGAGCCCCTGGCGTGTTTGCGAGGGTGCTCGACTTTTTTGGACTTCGCGCCTCCCCTTATCTTAGGTGGAGGTGAAGTTTGCTTTTTGCGAGCCCCTGTCGTTTTTGCCAGGGTGCTCGACTTTTTTGGACTTCGCGCCTCCCCTTATCTTAGGTGGAGGTGAAGTTTGCTTTTTGCGAGCCCCTGTCGTTTTTGCCAGGGTGCTCGACTTTTTTGGACTTCGCGCCTCCCCTTATCTTAGGTGGAGGTGAAGTTTGCTTTTTGCGAGCCCCTGTCGTTTTTGCCAGGGTGCTCGACTTTTCTGGACTTCGCGCCTCCCCTTATCTTAGGTGGAGGTGAAGTTTGCTTTGAAAAGAAAAAAAAGTTGTTTTTCGAAGCAATCTTAGTGGGTTTTCATCGATTGTAGCGCTCTTTGAAAAAGAAGTGCTTTTTCGATGTTTGTTAGTAAAAGTAATAAGTTGGAGATTTTACTTTTTTGGGGGTTCTAGGCTGTATTAAGGGTTTGGATACTGCCTCGTTAAAAAACCTTACGCCCCTTCGTAAGGAAAAAGAGTGCAGCTCCTTTTGTTTGTTACATTCATAGATGGAAAATGCAACAGATTACATAATGCGAGGGCTCGCTAAGGCTCCGCTATGGGTAGTATTTGCGAAGGTCGTCGATGTTCTAGGTGTGAGGCAGGATGTTTCCTTCGCTGTCGGAGAGGTGGAAAGAACCGGGGCGATTGCTTTCCACAATCAAGTATGGGCCTGTCCACTTGGGCTGAAATTTTCCCGCCCAGCTGGCGTTTTGTTTTCTGATGAGGACGAGATCACCCTTCTGCAAATCTTTGATTCTGATCTTTTTGTCTCTCCATTTTTTGGTTTCTTCTTGGTACTTACGAAGGTTGTGCACTGCGTTGCATCTTGCTTCTTCGAGTAGGTCTTTATCAAGCGGTTGGGCTTGCTCGTCAGGTGCGAGGGTTGTTCTGAGCGACCCATATTTTAGTTCTTCTGGAAGCACCGCTTCTTCGCCGAACAAAAGTTTGAAAGGAGTGAATTTTGTTGCTCTGCATTCTGAGGTGTTGTGAGACCAGGTGACTGAAGGTAGTTCATCGGCCCATTTACCCTTGGGTCTACCTTGCAACTTTTTGGATATAGCTTGGAATATTGTCGCATTGGCTCTTTCAACCAGGCCATTGGATTGCGGGTGCCGGACGGAGGCGAAGCATAACGTTGTCCCAATTTGCGCACAGAATTCTTTGAAGACCTCGCTGTCAAACTGAGTGCCATTGTCGACGGTTAGATGTTGAGGAACTCCGAAGCGACAGACTATTTGTTGCCAGAAAAACTTTTTTACTGCGAGGGAAGTGATGGAGGACAATGGCCTTGTTTCAATCCACTTTGAGAAGTATTCCACAGCTACCACCGCATAGCGAAGGTTCCCTGGAGCCGTCGGTAGTGGGCCTAAGAGGTCCATCGCCCACCTTTGCAGAGGCCAGGTTGGGCATATGAGAGTTGTAGGTGCCCCTGGGGAGTTTTGGTTCTTTGCCATTAGTTGGCAACCCTCGCAATGCTTGACGATGGTTTCTGCATCTCTTGATGCTGTTGGCCAGTAGAAACCCTGTCGGAACGCTTTGTCGACTATAGCCCTCGGGCCGTTGTGAGAACCACAGATGCCCTCGTGGATGAGCTTGAGGATGTCATTGCCTTCGGATTGTGACACACATTTGAGCCATGGCGAGGTTACCGAAGCTTTGTACAAGGTGTTGTCAACAATCTTGTACCCTCGCACTCTTTGCTTTAGTCTGTTTTCTTCTTCTCTGTTGTTTGATTCATGGAACCCCTTGATGTAGGCCTTGATAGGTGCTCTCCAATCCTCGCACTGAATTGCGCTGATCAGCTTGACGCTGATTTCAGAAGCTTCGAAAGCTGACCGAGTGGTAACCTCGTAGAACACATCTGGTGGAAGCTGTAATTGTTGAGCGGCTGCTTTAGCTAGGCAATCTGCCTCGCTGTTTTCTGTCCTTGACATTGCTTTTACAGTTATGCCGAGGAAGAAAGATTCTAACCTTCGGACATATTGAAAATACTTTTGGAGCTCTGGATCTTTTGCTTTGTAGTTCTTCTCAATGTGCCCCGCAATGACCTGAGAGTCTGTGTTGATGAGTGCCCTTCGGACTGACAACGACCGTAGTCTTGAAAGTGCCAGAATCACAGCCTCGTATTCAGCGGAGTTGTTTGTGCATTTGAAGTCAAGCCTTCGTGCGTATCTCAGCTTCGACCTGGAAGGCGAGATTAGAATGGTCGAGGCACCGGCTCTGGTTGCACCCCAGGCTCCGTCGACGTAAACTATCCAAAACTGGTCATGTCGCAGCTCACCAGCACGAGGGTCGGGTGTCCATTCCGCTATGAAATCAGCCAGTACCTGTGATTTGACTGCTGTTCTGCCGACGAAGGTCACAGCGTAACTGTTAAGCTCGACTGCCCATTTTGCTATTCTTCCAACTGCTTCGTTGTTTTTGAAAATGTTCTCGAGGGGGTACGACGAAGGTACATGGATCTCGTGCGCCTGGAAATAGTGCTTGAGCTTTCTTGATGCCATAACGACGGCGTATGCTATTTTCTCAAGCTCCGAATAATTTCTCTTTGGGCCTTCGAGGGTTTCTGAAACGTAGTAGATTAGGGCTTGTCTGGTCTTGTTGTTTTCGCGGAGCTCCTTGATGAGAACTGCGCTTGTTGCGTGAGGCGAAGCTGCGACGTAGAGTAACAATAGATCTCCCTTGCTTGGGCTGGTTAGGGCAGTCAAGCTGGTCAGATACTTTTTCAAATCCTCGAAGGCCTTTTGTTGCTAGGGACCCAATTAAACGGAGCATTGCTTCTGAGTGTTTCAAAGAAAGGTAACCCTCGCTCTGCGGATCTTGAGATGAATCTGCTAAGTGCTGCTAAACGGCCAGACAGACGCTGAGCTGCTTTTCTGGTCGCCGGAGGTTCCATGTTCATGATGGCGTCGATCTTCTCAGGGTTAGCTTCGATTCCTCTGGCTGAGACGATGCAACCTAGTAGTTTACCTTCGCTTACCCCGAAAACGCATTTTTCTGGGTTTAGTTTCAATCCGGCGGACCGGAGGTTGCTGAACACCCTCGATAAGTCTGATATGTGGTTTTCTTTTAGTTCACTCTGGACAACCAGGTCATCGACATAGGCAGAGACAGCATGCTCATCCTTGAAAACTTCAGAGGTCATGCGAGCGAAGGTTGAGCCTGCATTTTTTAAGCCTTCTGCCATTCTTCGGAAGCAAAAAGTGTCCGAGGGTGTGATAAAACTTGTTTTTTCCTCGTCTTCTTCATTCATCCAAATCTGGTGATAGCCTGAGAAGCAATCAAGGAGGGAAAGTATTTGGCAACCTGCCGCTCTGTCGACCAGAGTGCTTATGTTTGGGAGAGGGAAATCATCCTTCGGACAAGCTTTGTTCAGGCAAGTGAAATCCACGCACATTCGCCATTTTTTGTTCTTCTTTTGGACTAGGACCACATTTGAGAGCCAAGTTGGGTACTTGACTGGGCGGATGACGCCTGCGTCCAAAAGCCTTTTTACCTCAGCCCTCGCTGCCTCTTTCCTTTCTTCTGACATTTTGCGGAGCTTTTGTTTAACCGGGCGGTAGCCCGGCTTGATGTTTAGGTTGTGCTCTATCAGGGTTCTGTTCACTCCTCTTAAGTCCTCCGCGGACTAGGCGAAGGTGTCGGAGTTTTCTTTGAGGAAATTGACGAGGTCGCTTTCTGATTGGGGGGCTAGGTTGGCTGAGATGAACACCTTTCTTTCAGCGTTACCCTCGAAGAGTTGCACTTCTTTGGTTTCTTCCTTGGGTGACACCTTTATTTTGTCAGTGCACACCTCACCTTCGTCATTCAGGTTTGTAGCTTGAGGCTTTGACAGGTTGTGGACATTACGTTGTCCTGGTGCTACTGTTCCCTCGGCTGCCCTTGCAATGTCTTGGTCTCCATATACTGCGACCACTCCCTTCGGAGCGGGAAGCTTCATGCAGAGGTAAGCGGGGTGGATGACTGCGTTGAATGTGTTGGTTACGCCTCGGCCAAATATGGCATTGTACGGGTAGAACATGTCGACCACGTCGAAGGTTAAATGCTCGGTTCTGCAGTTGATCTGGTCGCCGAAGGTCACTGGCAAAGAAATTTTCCCGATGGCTCTCACTTGTTGACCGCCGAAGCCATATAAAGGGTTGTCAGCAGGTTGCAGGAGGTTCCTATCAAGCTTCATGCTGTCGAAGGTTGAGGCGAACAGGATGTCTGCGGAGCTTCCTGTGTCGACCAGAATTTTAGTGACAGTCCACCCTGCTAGATTGGTCTCGATCACCATGGCGTCAGTGTGAGGGTAATCTCTCAACTTCATATCACTGGAGTCGAAGGTTATGGGGATGTGGGACCAACGACCAAATTTGTGTGGACCTTTGACGGCTACATGGTGCACCCGTCTGGCATGTTCTTTTCTCTGCCGCTTGTTGCCATGGTCTTCATTTGAACCTCCGGTGATAGCTAGTATTACACCGAAGGTTGATGTTGGGTTGTTGATGGTCGTTTGGCTCTGGGCTTCGGGTTTGACAGGTTGAGGCGCTGGTAGAGCGGGTATTGGTGGTGGTGGCGGTAAAGCGTTGTTGACTTGTTGGGTGGTTGGGGTTTGGGTTTGAGGGGTTGTTGGATATGTGACTGTGTATGGTGGATTTTGGCGTTGTGGGATGGTGGTTGGCTGATAAGAGGCTTGGTTGTAGAGTGGGTGGTGAGCGTAGATGGTTTGTTGTGAGGGTAGGCCGTAGTTTATGGGGGTATAGTGGTATGGAGGATTTGGTGGGTGGAAATTTGGTTTCCTAGTGTGGTTGATGGTTCGTGTGTCTGCCGAAGCGGCTCTTCTGGACTCTTGGAACTCTTTTCCCTTCGCAAAGCATTCACATTGTTTGGTGGTGTGCCCCTTTCAAGACCACAGAAATGACAATACATTTTCGCGGGGTCTTTTTGCTGGTTCCGTTGATCTGGCGGGGGTGGCAAACCTTGGGGGTTTTGGTTGTTCGGAGGTCGAGTGCCCCGTCCTTGGTGTTCATATTGTATTGGTCTGTTGATGGCACCGATGTTGCTTTGTTCTTGGCGAGGGTTGTTTACTCTTGGTTGTGGCCCCGGCTGCGGCTTCTGCTGCGACCTCCGAGCCTCGGACTTCGCTCTGAAGTCCATGTCTGCTCTACAGTATCTTTCCATTGTCTCGTGTAATTCTTCGATTGTGTTTGCCGGCTTCCGGGCAAATTTCGAAGAGCATGGGCCTGGGCGCAGGCCACTGACTGCAGCGAGGATGACAGCCTCGTCGGATATTCCCGGGGTTCTTGCTCTGATTTGGATGAACCTCCGCCAATAATCTTGAAGTGGTTCGCGCTCTTCTTGTTTGCAGTTGAACAACTCAATGGGGTTGCATGGGGGCTGGTGTAATGCCTTTGAAGTTTGTGCAGAGCTTGTCTCTTAGATTGGCCCAGGAATCCACTGTTCCGGGGCGGAGGTTGCTGTACCAGGTTTGTGCAATGTCTCGCAACATGATGACAAAAGACTTTGCCATTGTTGATTCATCCCCGCCTGCTGCGGCAACTGCTGCTTCATAGCTCATTATGAATTGGCGAGGGTCGGAGAGCCCGTCGTAGCGGGGCAGGTTTTGTGGGTTGTAGCACGGTGGCCAGGGTTGGGTTTGGAGCATTTGGGAGAGAGGAGACTTTGGGTCGTAGGGCATTTGGTGTTGTTGAGGTCTTCGTTGGTTGCGAAGGTTAGGCTCTCTCTCATCTGGGTAGAGTTGGCGAAAGTTGGGTGGCCTCATAGGATATGGTTCTGGGTGAATTGGTGGTGGTGGGGGTGGTGGATGGCGACGAAGGTCGTCTTGACCCCGCTCCTCATTTTCCTCTTGCAGTGGGGGCATTTCCTCATCATTCCATCCCTCGGCTTCGGCTTCAGCCGCAGCGAGGGATTCCTCCATTCGGCGAAGCTGTTCCCTGGCCTCATCTGCCCTTTGCCTGATCGAGCGCAACCGGTTGTGCCTCTCAAGCTGATCCAGGCGCCTCTTCTTCTCTTGCAGCTCAGCTTGAAGTCTTTCGAGGGCCTCGAGGCCCAACTCTTCTTCATCTCTCCCCTCTTCTTCTCCAGAAGTGTGGGGGTGCGGCTGTGCCACCACTCGGGCCTGGGGGCCCGGGACTTCAGATTCTGGTGTGGCACCCTCTGCTCCCGAGGGTTGCACAATCTCCTCAGCGGGCAGAACCACCGTCGCTGTCTCACTGGCGACGCGTCGGTCCCTTGCTGTGGGCGCTCTCCTGCTTCCTGCCATTTCGAACTTCGCTCCCCACGGACGGCGCTAAACTATTGGTAGCACGCTTGCCCCACCTCCGCACTTGTACAGGGGAGTGGCGAAGGTGACCAAGTGTCGAAAGCAACAGCGAAGGTTGAGGACGCGAAGACAAGGTTGACGTGGCTCTATTCCCCAAAAAGTCGTCCCTTTACACTGTTCACCCCTTGGTATTTATAGGGAATACCAAGGGTCATGGGATCAATTACAAAAGGGTACAGAAAAGATTCTCTGGCTCCACGCAGGGAGGAGGGGTAACAACGTAAAAACACAACCAAGGTGAAAACCCTAGCCAGCCTCCTTCCTGCGCGCCGCCACCTGATTCTCATCACCTTCGAGAGGGAGAATGAGTGTCGGACCCTCGATCTCGCTTGCCTTCGGGCCAGCGCTCCAACGACGCTTGCCAGACCCATCGCTCCAAGTGGAATGGCCTTGAAGGCCGGCGAGGGTCGCCTGCCGCGTTGTCGTCACGCCTCAGCCTCACGACGGAAAAACGAGGGCCGACCTTCGTCCTGCGGAGGTGTCCGTCCAGTTGCAGAGCTCGAGGTCCTTCGCCACCAGTTGGGTTTGGGCCTCTTGGCGAAGGTAGGCGGGATGCGCGAGGGTCACTCCCCTCGCTCTTCACGCCCTTTTCCTGCAAAATGTACCTGAGACCGAACTCGAAGGTTGGGTCAGTGTCCAGAGGTTTGATTTGCGACCTGAGAGACTCGACAGGATGAAATAGGGGGGTAGACGGCGAAGGTGCGCGGGCCGTTTTGTTAAGCCAGCCTGCGTGGCGCCTCTGCCGAGGGTCTCTTCCCCCAACATATGGAGTACTAAATATGGATTTTTAAGTCTAATTAGTTCATTATTTAACACTAAAGATGCTAGAGTACTATAGTAACGTATGTGCTAATGATAAATTAATTGGGCTTAAAAATTCATCTCGTGATTTACGGATGGACCCTGTAATTTGTTTTTTTTTGCTAGTATTCAAATACCTTATGCAGCACCTACGTGACATCTGATGTGACATTCAAAATTTTTACAGCTTGAAAACATACTCTTAGGCTTTGTTTAGATGTATGGTGAAAAAAATTAAGATATCACATCGGATATTATGATACTAATTTAGTCTATTAAAAATAGATTAATTATAAAACTAATTATACTGCCACATGATACCTAACAGGATGAAGCTATTAAGCCTAATTAGTTTATTATTAGTACATATTTACTGTAACACTATATTGTTAAATCATAGACTAATTAGACTTAATAGATTAGTCTGGCAACGGCAACGCGGCAGCGCAGTAGTATATATTGTACAGTATGCTTTGCTGTGTCGATTGCGAGTGCAGCCTAGTAACGGAACGCAACGGAAAAGCTGCGTCTCGCCGCCGATCGACCGCACACGTTCCGTTCCCGTTCCGTTCCGCCTGCCTTGGCCCCCCTCCTGCCACTGCGGTCTGCGGGAGGGAAAGCCGCCTACTCTTGTGCCCTGCCGTCAGAGCAACTCCGCAGTAGCTCTCAAAACAGGGTGCTTTTTATTTGAGTGCTTCCCCTATTTTTGAGGGTCCTGTTTTTTTTCTGCACTCCAGCAATAACCCTCAAAATAGAGCACTCAAAATTATTTAGACTGTCAATGACATATGTGGTTTGGTTGTCATAGACTAACTCGGTTATAGGAGGTAAGTCGGGGCTTTTCACATAAACTCGGCCGGTTGCGGGAGGTGAGGGAGGGGTGAGAGCGCAAAATCACGGATGAGAGCCGATTTATTGGCCCAACAGGAATGAAGACCGAGGGAAGAATCTGAGAGCCCACTCAAATTTCAGGACCCTAGTAGGGGCCCTGCTGGAGCTCGTTTTTTACCTGAGCTCTCATATTTAGCTATGAGGGCCAAAGTAGGGGCTGTTAGAGTTGCTCTTAGCACTTGGCATTCCTTTCCTTTCCTTTCCACTTCTATATATTATATAAGTATATATTATATATTATATCCTACTAATTATATCCTACTAAAGCACCAACCCGTTTCTTTGCTTGGTGTACTAAAAAAACTTCCCGTTCAGATGGTCACACTCTGCACACCCCAGAAAATGTACCCAAAAAATAACTCCATAGAAATCAATCATCCAGATTAATTTTCAATCTTCTCTCTTTGCTCACTCAAATCTAACGACCAAAATTATGTGTATGGTATTCTCCCATCTTCCATGTCCGCGTCTGCCCCCTACGTCGGCGCTTGCAGCCCACGATTCGATTTCCACCTCCCACATTGTTTCCATTTTTTTCTTTTTCCTTTTTTCTATGGTATTCTTTTCCTGATAGTATGTTTCCTATATCCCACCACCGTAGATGTAGCCCACGGTTCGATATCTATGGTATTCTTTTCCTGATAATATTTTTTTCTATATCCATTTAGGTTTTTTTTCTTTACCGATTTTAATTACGACAACCATAGGCGTTCATTCCGATCGAAGATCGAACCGTGCCTCCAGCTGGTCCGATCCTCCCATGCCTTTGATTAGTTTTCTGTTCGTTCTTTTTTCTTTCCTTTTTTCCTACATTTTTTATCTTTATTTTTTGTTTTTTATTTTCTAAAAACTAACTATATTTTTAGTATAAAAAATAAGATGATCTTTTTTGGTAGTATTTTTTTATAGTCTCTCCTAACTAATTATGTGAATAATTTTTATTATCCGTCTATGATCTTTTTTATCACTTTAATATGATGTATACGTATATAGGAATAGATAGGAATAGAAAACCTGGTCATCAAGTAGAAAAAGGACAAACAGAAATAGAAATTAGCAGATAATAATTATTCTGAATATATGGATATATAAGACAACGATTACCTTATGCTATCTTTTAGATTACACTATTCCTTTTCTACCCTATTAAAGCAGCAACCATTTTTCTTTGCTTGATGTACCAAAGAAACTTTCTCTGCTGAGATGGCCACGCTCCGCACACCCTAGAAAATGTACCCATAAAAACAGAAAAACAACTTCATGGATATCAACCATCCAGATTAATTCTCAATCTTCTCTCTCCTTACCTCACTCAAATCCAACGACCAGAATTATGTGTATGATGTTCTCTCATCTTCCATGCCCGCGTCTGCCCCCTACGTCGGTGCCTGCAGCCCACGGTTCGATTCCCACCTCCCATATTGTTTTCCTTTTTTCTTTTTTCTTGTTCTGATCATTTTCTTCTTCCTTGTTACTGTACGTCGCAGAACTGCATCGTGGTGCGCTCGGTGACCTCGCACCGTTCGCCCTGGCCTCGCCCCGAGCTTGCTGCCGGTGGCCTAGCCGCTCGCGTCGCCGCCCTGCGCTCGCCCTCGCGCAACGCCGCCGACCCCCCGTCTGCTCGCGATCTCGTATGCTTGCACCGCTCCTTCGCGACCTTAGGCCAACGTGTGGTGGCATGTCGGCAGGTCGATGCTCCCACACGAGCTCACCGGCATGGTGGCGTGGCGAGCTACCGTGGCTGCAGCAGGGCTGCCCCCGGAGCACGCGCCTAGGACCTCCATGAGTCTCGCCACGGGCGGAGCTCGTCGGGGCCGGCACGACTGAAAGAATCAAGATGCCCAAGAGGGGGGGTGAATTGGGCTTTTCTAAAACTTTTGCAAGAATTAAAACCTATCAAGCCCAATTAACCCCCTAGTGCCTAGAAGTGTGAATGACAAGAATTAACCGCACAAAAGACAATCGCTAAACCATTTCTACTCTAGCATGACAATTCAATTGGAATGAACAACAAGTAAAAGCGGAATTGAATTGCTCAAAGGTAAATGCGTAGTAAAGAGAGTAGAGATGACACGACGATCTTTTTGCCGAGGTATCGAGGTGTCGGCACATCCCCCTAGTTCTCGTTGGAGCACCCGCGCAAGGGTATCGCTCCCCCTTAATCCGCGCAAGGATCAAGTGCTCACTACGAGCTGATTCTTCGCCACTCCGGCCCGGTGAATCGCTCGCTACCAGTCACAAGCTTGCTTGGGTCATCCACAATGCCACCGGATGCTCTCCAAGCTTCACGATCGCCACTAAGCCGTCTAGGTGATGCCGATCACCAAGAGTAACAAGCTAGAACTCTCACTTGACCAACACAAGGCCAAAGAGATGGATGGATGCACACTTGCTACTCAATTCTCACTAGGAGGTGTCTAATTCTCACAATTAGCGAATCACTCAACCTCACTAGGGCTCTTGCACTCACTCACACTCACAATGTGTTTCTCAGCAGATGGAAGTGGCAAGAACACTCAAATGGATGGAGGAAAGGAAGTATATATACTCCCCCAACCGGCCATCCAAAAATAGCACAAGACAGGCATTCTGCGAGGGCATCGGACGCGCCGATGCCTAGCATCGGACGCTCCGATGACCTCGTCCAACGGTCTACTGTACCTTCTTGTCAGACTGTTTAAAGGGACATCGGACGCTCAGCGTCCGATGCCTGCGTCTGATGCAGCCTTCAGTTCACTCGCATGTGAACAGTGGCACGGGTGCGTCCGATGTGAACACATCGGCGCGTCTGATGCCACGCACCAGACAAACCCTAGTCGGGGTGGGCATCGGACGCTATGCCTACCTGGCCAGCGTCCGATGCCCTTTACAAGGGCAGACTTAGCTCGGATCGCGACGCGGCCTGAACGACTTTTGATCCTCTCGACTTAAGGCATCTCTCTGAGCTACCTAGAGCTATGAAATAACAAGTGTGCACCACACCTACCTCAATAGACTCATCTAGGTCAAGCTACTGATTCACGCTCCCCTTTATAGTACGGCCAAAGGAAAAAATAAAGACCTAAGACTACCTAAGTGTCCTCCAACACCATATGACATTTAGCCTAGTCTACCACCATCTTCGTAGTCCGTCCTTTGAAAAACCGAAACGATATCCATCGCCAGGGGACATGAACTCCATATGCCCGTATCGTCGCCATTACCGTTATCTAACTTAATCCTGTTTCTGCAAAACACACGTTAGTCACAGTAATCTTGTGTTTCATCCAATCACCGAAACCCACTAGGGGCCAAGATGCGTTCAATCTCCCCCTTTTTGGTGATTGATGACAACACGAGATCTAGTATAGAGGGAAGAGGTTTTTGAATCATGACATGTATGAACTTGCAATGGATAAGAGAAAATCATTAGGGGCAAGCTCATACATATCATGCCATCATCCTGCAATCAACAAGTTAGAGTGAATAGCAAGTGCAAGAGTAAAAGAGCTCATATACATATCCAAGTGAGAATTAAGCGCAAGTAAATGAGCGAAACGAAATGACATGCCATATCATATATCATAGCGAGCACATACATGTCATAAAGGTCCATAGCATAAGGATATCACATAAACATGCACAAAAGATACGATAAGTAAAGAGCGTATGTGAAAATAACACAACATAAGACATCGAAACCCTCTCACATCGCTCCCCCTATCGCTATACTCATCCACTCTCCCCCTTTGGCATCAAGCGCCAAACTAAGTGTCGGAGGGCGGAGGTGGTGCAGACGAGTCAGGAGCAGTCTCTGGAGTACGCTGAGAGAACTCAAACTGCTGAAGGTACTCCTCGGAATCGGAAGAAGAGGTGCTGGTAGCCTGCTGACCCTCCAAAGCTGGAAGCTGCTGTGTAGCGGTCTGGGTCGACTCGGGCACTGACTGCTCTGCCTGCTCTGTCTTGGTCGCAGTCTCAGTAGTGGTGTCAACCTGAGTATCGGAGTGCGGAAGCTCTGGAATAGCTGACAACTCAGGCTGCACGGACGTGGTAGTCTCTGACTGGACAGGCTCTGTCTGCTCTGAAGACGCGACGGAGCTCGGAAGGGTCTCTGTGGTGGAAGTCACTGGAGCCATCGTCGTCTGCACTGGATCCGGAAGATCTGGAGTGGGGAATCCGGTAAGCTCACTGAAGGTGGCTGACAAGTCTCGAGCCAGAGGTCGTCGTAGCGTAGAGAGACTCTGTCGGCCTAGGAGTGAAACCGGTCCTCAGCGGACTGAAAAGCGGGGCTCCGCCTGGTGGAGTGGAGAAGCTCGTGAACTGAGAGGAGCTGGGGCCTGTGAGAGGCTGCGGAAACTGAGGTGGCTGGCCGAACTGCTGCGGAGGGACTGGTGACTGCCACTGGAGCTGCTGCTTGGGGGAGGCTGCTGCCACTGCCACTGGGGAGGTCCACTCGCAAGCCTCTCCATGAAGCTGAGAGTCTGCTGCTGCAGTGCCATCATCTGTCGCTGAAGAGCATCAGACCTCTCATGTGTCTGCTGTTGTGCTAGGGCCTGTGCATGGGCCAACCGCTGCTGCTCTTGGGCGAGCCGCTCGACGTCCTGAGTAACTGTCCTCTGCTGCTCCTTCATCCGTGCGAGAATAGCAAGGAGTGCGGGATCGGAGGAGCTGGATGGCCCGGCCTCAGTGTCGTGAGCGCTAGGCTGGTAGCGGGGCGGGAGCTCGTAATCCTCATCTGAGCTATTTGTGGGGTCCTCTGCAATGAACATGGCACCACCCTCGAGCTCTGCTAGCTCCTGCTCGGTGAGTGCCTAAACGGCCTCGTCCTGCTCCTGAGCTGACTCTGAGACCTCTGGTCTCTGGCGTGAACTAGATGGCGCATCCTGCTGCGGCTGCTGCTGCTGCTGCCTGCGATCCCGACCGTGTCCCAACAGCTGACTCATGTTGTACTCAGGGAACACGGTCGCGGAGTGCGTAAGAGACTCAATTGGACAACCACCTGTAGTGACAGCTACCTTCCAAAGGATATATGAGATCCAGTGTGCATAAAGAAGCTGCCTACGGGCCTTGATGCCCTCTGCCACAGTGTCCTCCATCTCACAAAGAATGACGTCCCAGACGTCGAACTCCTGCTGCCTGACCAAGTAAGCGAGTAACCACAGCTGTAGTCTGGAGAGGCCCTCTCGGAAACCAACCCTGGGAAGCAAGGTCCGCCTAAGAACCTCGTTGAGGATCCGAGTCGTAGGGGTGAGATCCCTAGGAGCGCGACTTGAACCCTCACCGAAGGGCTCAGTGAAGCAGGGGCGGACCAAGTCTGTCGACGGTTGGGCACCACCGTGAGGGCGGCGGGGTGGCTCCGTCCTGTCGTAGCACAAATCGTGGATCCGGGTCTGTGAGTGTGTCAAGCCGAACCAACCCCGGATCTCTGACGAGAAGAGTCTGTAGTGCTCCCCCTGAAAAGCAAACTCTATGGTCTCTCTGTCCGGGTGCACCCAAAGGAAGGCGTAGAACTGGAAGACCCAATCCTCAATGTAAGAGCCAGACCGCCCCAGAAGGTCTGCCAGACCGGGTAGATAGGTGAGTATGGGGCGTATCTGCTCTCCTGCTACTGTAACCACTGCCTCTAGCGAACACACTCTCTGAGAACGGAGACAGATACCGGCGTTCCTATAACCCTGGTAAAAATCCTCCTGCAACACGGTGAAGAAGTCGGCGCTGGCCTGCTGCTGCCCCTCCCGAGGAAACCACTGCTCCACTGGTACTAGCCTCAGAGTATGGATCTGAGAGCAAGTGGTCGCCCGAAGGTCCAGTCACGGGATCGGCGGGGGCGCACGCCTCGACGGAGCACGTGCTCCCCGCAGAGGGACATCGGGCCGGGGTGGCACCGCTGTCCTACGACGCGTGGACCGGCGCCGGGGAACCTCCTCGGGGACCTCCTCCTCTGCCTCTGCCTCTGGTGCCTCTGCCTCTGCCTGGCCCTGCTGCGAGCTCTGGGGCTCGACTCCTGGAGAGGTGAACGTGGTCCGGCGACCGGCAGCCATAACTGTGCCAGTCAGAGAGTGGTGGAACTGCTCAACCTCCTCAACTGCCCTGCGCTGGTCGGGGGACAACTGGTCCTCAATCCTGAGTCCGCTCATACTGCCACCGCGCTCTGCACGCTCTGCGGCGGCTGCAACCTCTCGAGCCTGATCTGCCTCTCGCTGCTCCCTGGTGCGCTTCCTGCGTGTGATCAGCTTCGCCTTCCCGAGTCACTGACCGGATGGTGGGGGATGCGGAGATGAGTCCCCTGGGCCACCACCGACGTTCTTGCAGCGCGGCATGGCTGACAAGAACGAGGGGCACTGTCACTGAAGAAGACCTAAACTGCCTGGAAAGCAATCTGCCACTGAACAATCTGACAACCAAACTGACACGGAAAGCCCGGACAAGAAAGCTCCCCAACTGTCACTGAAGCTCGGGCGCTGTCACTCGCGAGGCTTGGCCTCGATCCTTACCCACGGGCTTGGCCCCGGGTTAACTATCACTGCCCAACAGACACACTGGCCACTGACTCGCTACAAGAGAGATGAGATATATATAAGCATACATACACTAGAGATGAGCGAGTCCTATGGAAGCAAAGCATTTGGATAAGAGAGGAAAAGGCTTCGCTACCTGACGAACTGACGAACCGAACCAGGAACGAGGTAAGAAGCGATGTTCCGGCACCCACGTATCACACCGAGTTGGTCTGCAAGGGAGAAGGGTTGAAAACGGGGTGTAAAACAGAGGAAACGGCCGTTGGGGTAAATCGTCGAACACCTATGTGCGTTTGATTAGAGGAGTGGGGTGGTGCTCATTGCGAGGGGAAACTGGCCTCCGGGGGGGTGGTCGGCGGAGTGAGGAGGCTCGGGTCAAGACTCGATCTTCGACGAGTAGGGACCGTCGCCGATGAGGTGAACTCGAACTCCGGCGAGGGGGTGCGAAACGCGGTGAACGCGCGTGCTGGACGATCATAGGTGCCGGCGAGATCGGTCGCGGGCGCGAGGAGCACGGCGGCCGGGTCGGCAGGGGGTAGGGCGACCGGCGGGGAGAGCGCGCGGTGGAGGTTTAGGGTTTTGAGGCACAGTCTGGCGCGAGCTCAAGCGAACGGTGCGGCGCGAGGATGAAGAAGACGGAAATGACAAGTGGGGCCAGGTAGTCAAAGAAGGAACCTATTACGCCGCTTAAAGGGGCATCGGACGCGCCGGTGAAAACTAACGGACGCGCCGATGCCGGACCAGAGAGCTTCAAAACGGCCAAAATAAAATCGGACGCGTCCTTTGCCTTGGCATCGGACGTGGGCAGCGTCCGATGCGGCCCCGACGCTCCGTGAGGGAGCAACGGACGCTACCCTGACACTGTTCCACCGGAGCTGCCTACAGTGCAGGGCATCGGACGCTGGGAGCGTCCGATGCTGCAATTTTGGGCAGTTTCGAAGATCCCGTTGCGGCTCTCTCCCAACCAAGTTCCAACTCAATAAGAGGCAAATAAACACCAGTTGGAACCTAGTATGAGCATCCTCGCATAAACCCTCAATTTTATAAATATTTTGCCATAGGCTACATATCATTTTTAGGAAAATAGGCGATAAATCCCGAGGAGACAACATGTGGCCACCAAAACTAGGGGTCTCAACCATTAGGAGCCTCAAATGCTCCCCTAGCGGTGGACGAACACAGCGGTTGCTCAAAATTACCGAAAAGAAACGACAAGCAACAAACATGCATATGCAATGCAATACGGAATTTGAATCTAGGTTGCTTGTCAAGTTTGCTCATGGGTAAGCTTCTTCACACGCTTTTTAGGGCGGTTATCTTAACCACGTCTGACAAGCCTATGTGCATAGCATAATTTAACATGGCATATGATACAATGCAATGCAAAGACAACCCCCTTTCACCTTTTGACAAAGTTACTTAGATCAAGCACATTAAGCTCACTTCGCAATCTACAAAGAGTGTTTCATCTAGGGTTTTTGTGAAGATATCCGCCAATTGATCTTCGGTTCTAACTCCCTCTAAGGATATGTCTTTCTTTGAAACATGGTCTCTAAGAAAGTGATGGCGAATATCTATGTGCTTTGTGCGAGAGTGTTGAACCGGGTTGTTAGCAAGCTTAACCGCGCTCTCATTGTCACACAACAAAGGTACCCTTTCTAGAACTACACCATAGTCTAAAAGGGTTTGTTTCATATAAAGGATTTGTGCACAACAAGCACCCGCGGCTATGTATTCCGCCTCGGCGGTAGACAAGGCCACACTATTTTGCTTCTTAACTCCATGAAACTAGTGATCTCCCAAGCAAATGGCACCCTCCGGATGTGCTTTTTCTATCTACTTTGCAACCCGCGTAATCCGAATCGGAATACCCACGAGTTGGAAGTTAGCTCCTTTGGGATACCAAAGGCCAAGCTTGGGGTGTGCTTTAGGTACCTAAGGATTCTCTTCACCGCTATGAGATGTGATTCCCTAGGATCGGCTTGAAAGCGAGCACACATGCACACTAAACATGATGTCGGGCCTAGATGCGGTCAAATATAACAAGCTACCAATCATAGAACGGTAGAGAGTTTGGTCAACCGGGTTACCTCCCACATCTAGGTCGAGATGTCCATTTGTTGGCATTGGAGTCTTGATAGGCTTGCAATCATCCATGTTGAAGCGCTTGAGGAGGTCTTTTGTATACTTCTCTTGAGATATGAAAGTCCCCTCCTTCAATTGCTTGACTTGGAAGCCTAGGAAGAATGTGAGCTCTCCAATCATGGACATTTCGAACTCCTTCGACATCAAGTCACCAAATTCCTTGCAATAGGCTTCATTTGTTGACCCGAAGATGATATCATCAACGTAGACTTGACAAATGAAGATCTCTCCATCAAGCTTCTTGGTGAATAGTGTGGTGTCGACCATCCCAATGGTGAAGCCCTTCTCAATGAGGAAGTCCCGAGGCGCTCGTACCATGCTCTTGGGGCTTGCTTGAGCCCATATAGCGCCTTGGACAACCTATAAACATGATTAGGATATCTAGGGTCTTCAAACCCGGGAGGTTGATCAACATAGACTAGTTCATTTATGAAGCCATTTAAAAATGCACTTTTCACATCCATTTGATATAATTTAATGTCATGATGTGATGCATATGCAAGGAGGATACGAATGGCTTCGAGTCTTGCAACCGGTGCAAAGGTCTCTCCAAAATCCAAACCTTCAACTTGAGAGAACCCTTTTGCTACTAGCCTTGCCTTGTTTCTAACAACCTTGCCTTGATCATCTTGCTTGTTCCTAAACACCCATTTTGTTCCAATGACTCTTGCGCCTTTGGGTCGCTCTTCAAGTGTCCAAACTTGGTTGCGGGTGAAGTTGTTTAGTTCTTCATGCATAGCATTCACCCAATCCGATCACCTAGAGCTTCATCTACAATGGTAGGCTCAACAAGAGACACAAAGGAGTGATGTTCAATAAATAAAGCAAGTTTTTGAGATCGAGTCATTACACCCCTTGTTGGACTCCCTATGATGAGATCTTGAGGATGAGCTTGTAGTAGAGGAGTAGTCCTTTGATCAACCACTTGAGGGCCCGCTTGTGGAGCATCAACATCTTGAGCTTGTACCACCATTTGATCATGGGAGACATGAGTATCTTCAAATGGATCCTCCCATCTTTGTCATCAACAAGTGGTACATTGGATGAGGATGGCTTGTCAATGACTTGCACATCATCATCATCATCTTTAGGCTTGATGGCTCCAACCGGCATGTTCTTCATTGCTTCCCTCAATGGTTCATCACCTACATCATCAAGATTTTCATGCTCTCCTTGAGAGCCATTAGATTCATCGAATTCCACATCATATGTTTCTTCTACCATCCCGGTGGCATGGTTGAATACTCGATATGCTTTGGACTTCAATGAGTAACCAACAAGAAACCCAATATCACATCGGCGTTGAAACTTCCCTAGGTGTTGGCGCTTCTTGTAGATGTAGCATTTGCACCCAAACACTCTAAAGAAGATACATCCGGCTTCTTGTTGTTGAGTAGCTCATAGGGGGTCTTGCCAAGTAGACGATGGGGGAACAATCGATTTGATGCATAGCAAGCGGTGTTGATTGCTTCCGCCCAAATCTCTCCGGTGTAGTGTACTCATCTAGCATTGTCCTTGCTAGGGTGATTAGTCCGGTTCTTCCTCTCAACTACCCCATTTTGTTGTGGTGTGTAGGTTGCGGAAACTTCATGCTTGATCCCAACTTCATCACAATATTGCTCAATGTGGGTGTTGTCAAACTCTCTTCCATTGTCACTTCTTATCTTCTTGATCTTCAAGTCAAACTCATTTTGGGCTCTCTTGGCAAACTTCTTGAATGAAGGGGTTGCTTCGGATTTGTCATGAAGAAAGAATACCCAAGTGTATCTAGATAGTCATCAACAATCACTAGGCAATAGAGATTTCCACCCAAGCTAGCATATGTTGTTGGCCAAATAGATCCATGTGAAGTAGCTCTAACTCTCTTGATGTTGATACAAAGGCTTTGGTTGGATGAGTGTTTGCAACTTGCTTGCCGGCTTGACATGCACTACACAATTTGTCCTTCTCAAATTTGACATCCTTCAAGCCTCTAACCAAATCCTTCTTCAATAGCTTGTTGAGAGTGTTCATTCCAACATGTGCCAATCTTCTATGCCATAGCCAACCAAGTGATTGCTTAGTGAACAAACATGTCTTCAAGTTGGCATCTTCGGAGGTGAAATCCACTAGATAGAGATTGTTGTATCTAAAGCCTTGAATATCACTTGTGTATCATCTTTCTTGGTCACAACCACTTCCTTGTCGGTGAACAAACATTGAAAGCCAAGATCACATAGTTGCCCAACGGATAGCAAGTTGAAGCTCAATGATGCAACTAGAAGCACATTGGAGATGGTATGATCATTTGATATAGCCACTTTGCCCATCCCTTGACATTGCCCTTTGAGTTGTCACCAAATGTATCTTTTCTTGGTCATTGACATTTTCTTCTAGTGAGGTGAACATCCGGGATCACCGGTCATATGTTGTGTGCAACCACTATCAATCACCCAATGAGATCCACCGGTCTTGTAGTTCACCTACACACATAAGAAATCAAGCTTGAGCTTTTGGGACCCAAACTTGTTGCGGTCCCTTAACCTTCTCTACTAGTGACTTTGCAACCCAAATTTGCTTTGGCCTATTCTTGTTAGGAGGCCCCATGAACATGACTTTCATCTTGCCACTAGAGTCTTGTCTAAGCATGTAGTGAGCATTGAAAGCAAAGGGCCTAGCATGCTTGGGCAAGGGTGTGGGCTTTGGCTCTTCACAATCATGAGCAAAGTGTCCTTCCTTTCCACACTCATAGCATCTCCCAATCTTCTTCTTCTTTGGCTTGTGATGCTCTTGCGTTGCTTCATCTTCTCTTCAAAAAGCCAATGCCATTTCTATTTGTCTTCATGACGGTGTTCATGATAAGCTCACTTTGAAGACATTGACCCTTGGTGAATTCCTCAATCCGGTGGTGAGGTGCTTTTTCTCCTTCTTGAGCTTGTCATTCTCTTGTTGGAGTTCAATTGAGATGGTGTCATCTTGTAATCTCTCTCCATCTTCAATCTCTTGTTCTTCTTCTTAGCATGTCTAGCTCAAGTGACATGCTATACTCATCATCTTGGGTCTCAACATGACTTGCTTTGTGGTTGCAAGCTTCTCTAGATCAACCTTGAGCTTTGCATTCTCATTCTTGATCTTGACATAATCATCATAGTGATCGGCCACAACCACACTCTTGCCTTGCCACTAGCTCTTTGCTCATCATGCTCACTAACCAAGTCCTCACAAGATGTTGCTATGTCACACTTAACAACAAGGTTAGGAGCATCATGTGTCTCATGTGAAAGCATATCATAAGCAATGGTGAGAGCATCATAGTCAACTTTCACTTGAGTGTATTGTTCTTTTAGCAAAGCATAACTAGTGGTAAAGTCACTATGCATCTTATCAAGTTTTTCATTTTTAGCTTTGAGCTCCTTGTTAGAGGACTTGAGCTCCTTGATGGATGATGACATAGTAGCAAGTTCATCTTTTAGCTCATCACTAGCATGAATAGCATGATCATATTTCTCAACAAGAGATTCATTTTCATCAACAAGCTTTTCATTTTTAGCTCTAGTCTTTCTTATGATTTTAGATAGTCATTTAGCAATTTAACAAGCTCATCATAAGTAGGTGCCTCAAATTCACCATCACTATCACTATCACTAGAGTCATCATCGCTTTGTACCTTCCGGTCACCCTTGGCCATAAGGCATAGGTGTGTAGATGATGATGGCGACGGTGGTGGTGGTGGTGTAGAGGAGCCAATGACTAGAGCGGCCACTTTCTCCTTCTCATCATCACTATCTTCATTTGATGAGCCACCGGAGGAGTCAATGTCGGTGAGCCAATCACCACAATGTAAGCCTTGCCACCTTTCTTGTGGTATTGCTTCTTCTTCTTGCCATCCTTCTTGTAGTAGGGCTTCTCATTCTTCTTCTCATCTTCACTTGATGAGTCATACTTCTTGCCCTTGTTCTTGTTCTTGTAGTTCTCTTTCTTGGGCTTGGTGCATTGATGAGCAAGATGGCCAAGCTCACCGCAATTGTAGCAATCCATTTCGGAGATTGGCCTCCTCTTGCTACTTGTGAAGAACTTCTTCTTTCTTGAGTCAAATTGACTCCATTCTTGTGAAGCTTCTTCAACATCTTGGTGGTCCTTCTCACCATGAGAGCGATGTTGGAATCATCCTCTTCATCACTTGAGCTCTCATGATGCACCTCAATAGCCTTGGACTTGCCCTTCTTGTCATGGCTAGCTTTGAAGGCCAAGTCCTTCTTCTTGTCGGTGGTGGAGCCACCACTTGGTGTGATGTGCATGTACATCTCATGCGCATTGATCTTTCCCAAGATTTGAGTTGGTGTAGCGGTGGAAAGATCGCCTTGATGTAGCACCGTCACAATGTGTCCATACTTCTCAATTGGAAGACACAAAGAATCTTCCTCACAACATCGGATGGTTGCATTTGTGTGAGGCCAAGTCCATTTAGCTCTTCTACAAGAACATTCAAACGTGAGTACATTTCATTTGCACTTTCATTAGCATGCATATCAAAAGAGTGAAGCTTTTGCATAACCAAATGATAGCGTTCCTCATGCTCACTCTTTGTTCCCTCATGGAGCGCACAAATGTTATCCCATAGATCATGGGCATTTTTGTGGTTCCGAACACGGTTGAACACATCCTTGCAAATGCCTCTAAAAAGGATATTTTTGGCTTTTGCATTCCATTTCTCATTTTTCTCCTCATTAGGAGTAAGGCTTGTGCCTTCTTTGGGCTTGGCAAAGCCGGTGATCGTGGCATCACGGCATTTAACATCAACCGCTTCTAGGTATGACTCCATACAAATTTTCCAATATGGAAAGTTGTCTCCCTCAAACATGGGAGGTGGTCCATCACCTCCGGACATCTTAACTCTAGGCGGTTAAGCCTAAATCGAGAGCACGAGGCTCCGATACCAATTGAAAGGATCAAGATGCCCAAGAGGGGGGTGAATTGGGTTTTTCTAAAACTTTTGCAAGAATTAAAACCTATCAAGCCCAATTAACCCCCTAGTGCCTAGAAGTGTGAATGACAAAATTAACCGCACAAAACAATCGCTAAACCATTTCTACTCTAGCATGGCAATTCAATTGAATGAACAACAAGTAAAGCGGAATTGAATTGCTCAAAGGTAAATGCGTAGTAAAGAGAGTAGAGATGGCACGACGATCTTTTTGCCGAGGTATCGAGGTGTCGGCACACCCCTAGTCCTCGTTGGAGCACCCGCGCAAGGGTATCGCTCCCCCGTGATCCGCGCAAGGATCAAGTGCTCACTACGAGCTGATTCTTCGCCACTCCGGCCCGGTGAATCGCTCGCTACCGGTCACAAGCTTGCTTGGGTCATCCACAATGCCACCGGATGCTCTCCAAGCTCACGATCGCCACCAAGCCGTCTAGGTGATGCCGATCACCAAGTAACAAGCTAGAACTCTCACTTGACCAACACAAGGCCAAAGAGATGGATGGATGCACACTTGCTACTCAATTCTCACTAGGAGGTGTCTAATTCTCACAATTAGCGAATCACTCAACCTCACTAGGGCTCTTGCACTCACTCACACTCACAATGTGTTTCTCAGCATGGAAGTGGCAAGCACTCAAATGGATGGAGGAAGGAAGTATATATACTCCCCAACCGGCCATCCAAAAACAGCACAAGACAGGCATTCTGCGGGGCATCGGACGCGCCGATGCCTAGCATCGGACGCTCCGATGACCTTGTCCAACGGTCTACTGTACCTTCTTGTCACTGTTTAAAGGGACATCGGACGCTGGGCAGCGTCCGATGCCACCACATCGGACGCGTCCGATGTGGATTTACCCTCTCTGGAACCTCTCTGCATGCCCATCGGACGCTGGCCCTCAGCGTCCGATGCCTGTGTCCGATGCAGCCTTCAGTTCACTCGCACGTGAACAGTGGCACGGGCGCGTCCGATGTGAACACATCGGCGCGTCTGATGCCACACACCAGACAAACCCTAGTCGGTGTGGGCATCGGACGCGTCCGATGCCTACCTGGCCAGCGTCTGATGCCCTTTACAAGGGCAGACTTAGCTCGGATCGCGACGCGGCCTGAACGACTTTTGATCCTCTCGACTTAAGGCATCTCTCTGAGCTACCTAGGGCTATGAAATAACAAGTGTGCACCACACCTACCTCAATAGACTCATCTAGGTCAAGCTACTGATTCACGCTCCCCTTTATAGTACGACCAAAGGAAAAACAAAGACCTAAGACTACCTAAGTGTCCTCCAACACCATGTGACACTTAGCCTAGTCTACCACCGTCTTCGTCGTCCGTCCTTTGAAAAACCGAAATGATATCCATCGCCAGGGGACATGAACTCCATATGCCCGTATCGTCGCCATTACCGTGACCTAACTTAATCCTGTTTCTGCAAAACACACGTTAGTCACAGTAATCTTGTATTTCATCCAATCACCGAAACCCACTAAGGGCCAAGATGCGTTCAACGACGATGCCAGGCGCAGAGCTCGTGCTCCCATGGCCGCTAGCCGGGGGTGGAGCTCGCTGGGGCCGAGCACGATGGGGCAAGAGTAGAGCTCGTGCTCCCTTGGGCGCACGCGATGCTTGTGGGCAAGGGCAGATCTACCAATATGACGAGCTTTAGCATCCACCAGACCTCCCCGCCGGCACCCTTCGATCCTAGCTCCCATTTTTTATTTTAATCTATGTTTTTGATCAATTAGTAACGAAAAGTTTATCTTTTTAATATAATTATAATGCTATTGGTAAGATTATTTATGAATGTAGATATATATAAATATATCGCTATTTTGCTATATTATTATCTCTTTTATATGATTGTTATATCACATAAATCATCAGTGTAAACTTCGTCATAAGTGGATTTTTATCCTGGATCCGCCACTGCTTGTGGGTCTCGGCCTCGCCGGATCCCTCATCTATGAGGCTCGCCAGACCTCGATTGCCCGACCTCTATCCCACCGCCTTCCATCGCAATCGACCTTGGCTTTCTCTCTTCTCTTCTCAGCATCGTTTTTCTTCCCTGCAGTGCTTGTCCCACTTGGGGCATCCCCGTCTGTGAAATTTCTAGAGACGGGGACGCCCCGCATCTCACGAGAATATTCTCAGGTGGGATGTCATCATCCTTGCTCGCCTCTGAACCGAACGTTCTTCGTCCTAGGACCATCCAAGGTCTACCTTAGAATAGCCGGGTGAAATGAAAATACCTAAATCAAATAGTTTAATGCAACATATATTATTTATGTCATGATTTTAATCTTTACATATGCTCAGCTTTGACAATGCACAATTAGTAAAAAAAACTTAAATTTAATAGAATTAACTTTAGATTTAATGTAGCCCCGTAGCGTTAGCACGAGTAATATACTAGTCACATATAAGCCGCTACAAGCGAACTGGGCGTAGCTCAGCTAGTTGGGTTCCTTGTGGTGGAACCTGCCCACCCGGGTTTAAGTCCTCGACTTGACATGAGTGTTCGCATTTTCCTGGATTTATTCCAGGATTTAACGGCGTTATTCTTTCAGTGGTAGGCGACGTGCCCGTCGACAGCGAGGCGCCTATAGTGACTTCGTTAATCTCGAGATTTGCCGGTCCAACTCGGTTCTTCAGAGGTGCTCATAGGGGTAGGGTGTGCGTGCGTGCATTCACAGTAGGGGTAGGGTGAATGCGTGCTCGTGTTTGTGAACGTCTGCGTCTGTAACTGGGTCTCGGAAAAAAAAATAACATATAAGCCGCTACAAACGGCAAGTCGTGATCCCTGCCTACTCCCACCTTCTACCGCCGCTACCTAGATGAGGAACGTTAGCCGCCCAGTAGGCCATGTCGAGTGCAAAGCCCAGGCATGGGCTGGGGCTATGATGGGTGGTGGTGGCTAGAGAGCGACCTAAGTAGAGGTTGCCATGCTTAGGATGTCCATGGGGAAGAAGAAGAACAAGCACCAAGGAGGAAAAAATATAGAAAAAAGATTGAGAAACATGTAGAGTACACACTATCCATGACTTATGGAGAAATTTAGTGTAGGACATCGTTCTTATGGACACTACTAAATGTTGTATTTGCTAGAAGATACTCTTCCGTGATAGTAATTAACTCTTAGACACTATAGATATTAAAATAAGAAACATATGTTATGAAAATCAATCTCCTGTGCAAACTACAGAAACTCTATCCAATCCGATGGTGGGTTATTTTAGCACTTAAACCCTTCCGGTCATCTCCTCCTAATCTAAACAGGCGTGGGCACAGTGGCAGGGTTAAGTGCTAAAATAACTCACCTTCACCTCTAACCATCGGATTAGATTTCTGTGGCATTGATTAGAGTTTGTATAGTTTGCATAAGAGGCTCGTTTTCATAGCATACGTTGTCATTAAATAATATTATGAAGTCAGATGAAGATAAATTTTATATTAAAATTATAGTGCTCGGTACGATCTACATTTTCGTAGTTGATATTTTTTTTGATTAAAACTATCTAAATTATCAAAATAATTTTAAAATTCTCATATTTTGAAACTTAAATTTTAAATTATTGAATGACAATCGTATGTGGCCAAGGAACATACAAAGTTGCAGCTATCAATATAATGTTTAAACTTGTAGCAGATATTTATATTTTAAATTTACAAATAAAAAAAACATTCTCAGAATATTTTTTACTCAAAAAGTTGTCAATTATAAAACTGTAGATCTCATTGAGCACTATAATTTGATATAATGTTTGTCTTCATTAGACTTTACAAACAAAAGTTATGTATTTTTTAGATAACTATAGAATGTTATACGGTTGGTCAGAGGTATTTCAGTCATTTTTAACTTCTCTCATATATTCAGCTCAAGATAATATTATTTTAATAGTAGTGTTCAAGAGCTAATTACCATAATTGAATAGTATCTTCAAGCAAATACAACTTTGAGCAGTTTTTATGAGCAAAAACCATTATTGAACAGTGTCTTACAACAAATTTTTTCATGACTTAGGGTGTCCCCAACAACTAGCTATTTAGCGATGAACACAGTAGTAGTCACTAGCGATGAACAAATAGCCTATTTATTTCATGTATTTCAAAAATCTAAGAGATAATAAGCACTTGGGTCCACAAGAAACCTGGATGTATAAAATAATTATTTCTTTTATCTCTTAACTCCACATTAGCTAGCTACATAGCTGGCACCATTGCGGACACTCTTAGAGCGTCCCCAACAAAGCTGACTCAACAAGCTATTTGAGTGTACATGTCACCATATATATATTCTATGGGGGAGGAAAGAGAATATGCATAGAAGATTGAGCCAGTGATTTCCTCGTCGTCTATCTTGCACACTGCACGAGATCCATTTATATGTGTATGATCTAATGTAATAAACAAATTAAAATAACAAATAGCTAGATAGTCCTTTCCATTGCTAACTACTCCCTCCGTCTCAGAATAAGTAGATTTCTAGAGTTGTCATAAGTCAAACTTTTTAAACTTTGACCGAATTTTCAGAATAATACGTCAAGATTTATGATACCAAATTAGTATAATTAGATACATTATACAATATATTTTCATAATATGTTTATTTTATATCATAGATTTTTACTCTTTTCTATAAAGTTGGTCAAACTTTAAAAAATTTGACCGCACGGATTCTAGAAATCAACTTATTCTGAGGCGGAGGAAGTATTAGGTCAATCTCAATGGTGAGTTTCATTTTGTTGTTTCCAAGACTGCCACGTCATATGAAATAAAATGAAACTTGAATGAAACTCTCCATTGAGAGTGAGAGTTTCATTCTAAAGTTTCATAGACATTAAATTTCATGACTCATAGAGAGTTGGTATTCGTGTCAAGAGAGTTTCATCATTTCTTCTCCCTCTTCTTAAATACAATGTCATGTCATCAAGAATGCTTACGTGGCAACATATTTAATGCAAATAAAACTCAAATGAAACCCTCATTGAAATTGGTCTTAGCGTGCAATCTTCTAGCTAGCTGATAGCTAGGATTATTATGGACGTCTTTATATGTCCCTCTCTTGTCAACCAAACAAATATAAATATAGTATTAGCGTGCAATCTCTATCTCTATTTCTCCCCATCTCTCTTCATCTTATTTTCTGTGCACATAATCTTTTTGTGTCTTCTTAATTTTCGTGTATAAACCTACAAGGCCCCTCACAATGCAGACTCTATCATAGAGTCTAAACCTATTTATTACACTCATATTTATTGTATTTTGTTGATGTGGCAGTGTAGTTATTGAAGAGAGAGGAAGAAAAAACAAGACTCCAAGTCTTATTTAGACTCTAAGTCTATGATAGCTTCGAGGTAATAAATAGACTTAGACTCTAAATAGAGTCTGCATTGTGAGTGACCTAGCGATTTCTACTCTGAGACAGAGAGCACATGTGTATAGTATTTTTTCCCTTGTGAGGGATAGATTGTTGAATATGGAGAGCTGTAGTTGTAAAATAATTTGGATGGCTTAACCTCCGAAGGCAGCCAGGGTCTCATATATATGTGCAATATAGTACAGGTTTTGGAAGGCCAGCACACGTCCGACTCTAACTAGGATCTACGTCCTAGAGTCATGTCCTATTACATACATAATTCTACAGCCCGCCTAAATCACAACTTACATAAGTTGAGATTGTTTCTAAACTCCTGTAGCTTATGAGCAGATTTGAGCTTTGGTAAAACCATCAGCTACTTGATCATTAGTAGATATAACTCTGATGTCCAGAAGTTTTTGTGCAACATGTTCTCTCACAAAATGATAGTCCACTTCAATATGTTTTGTTGTGGCATGAAACACAGGATTAGCTGAAAGATAAGTTGCACCAATATTATCACACCAAAGAATTGCAGCCTTTGGTTGTGAGATTCCCAATTCAGTGAGTAACGACTGTACCCAAATAATCTCTGCAGTTGCATTAGCTAGAGCCTTGTATTCAGCTTCTGTGCTGGATCTTGAAACTGTGGCCTACTTTCTAGCACTCCATGATATAAGATTGGATCCTAGATAAACACCAAATCCTTCGGTAGATCTTCTATCATCGGAGCATCCAGCCCAGTCAGCATCAGAAAAGGCACTCACAACAATTGACTTTGATTTAACAAGTTTCAAACCAAAATCAATCGTCCCACTAATATATCGCAAAATTCGCTTAACTGCTGTGTAGTGAACAGATGTCGGACAGTGAAGATACTGACATACTTTATTTACCGCGAAGGCAATATCTGAGCGAGTAAGGGTTAAGTATTGCAAGCCGCCAACAATACTTCTGTATCTTGTAGCAGTATCATTATCCAAGAGATCCCCCATATGTGTTGTGAGTCGTTCGGAAGTGACCATAGGAGTATTTACAGGCTTGCAATCCTTCAAACCTGCTCTATGCAATAGCTCTCTTGAATACTTGGACTGTGTTAGCAACAAACCTTCAGAATCGGCTGACACTTCAATACCAAGAAAATAGTTTAGAGGTCCAAGGTCTTTAAGTGCAAAATCAGCACGAAGTTTGTTCAGTAGTAACTCAACTACCTTGGTACTAGAGCTAACTACAATAATATCATCAACATATACTAGAAAATATATGGTAACATCAGCTCGCTTGAAAAAGAAAAGAGATGTATCTGCCTTTGATGGAAGAAAACCAAGTTGCTGAAGCTTGTTGCTAAGACGAGAATACCAGGCTCTAGGTGCTTGCTTGAGCCCATAAAGTGACTTATCAAGTTTGCAACATAGTGAGGGAAAGTTTTATCTTCATACCCAGGAGGTTGTCTCATATACACATCCTCCTCTAGAACACCATGAAGAAACGCATTCTGTATATCTAGTTGACGAATACTCCACTCATTTGAAACGGCGATGGATAGTATAAGCCTAATAGTAGCAGCTTTGACTACTGGGCTAAAGGTCTCTTCGTAATCCAAGCCATATCTTTGCTTGAATCCTTTAGCTACTAATCGAGCTTTGTAGCGATCAATAGAACCATCTGCCTTCTTTTTCACTTTATAGACCCATTTACAATCCACAATATTTTGAGCCCGATTTGGAGAAACAAGGTGCCAAGTATTATTCTTCATAAGGGCATTAAATTCATCATCCATCGCTCTCTTCCAATGTTCTGAATCAAGAGCTTCTATGAAGGACGTAGGCTCTTTAACTTCAGAACTGAAACCATATCTTATCGTACCATCGGTATAAATGTTGGGCTTGCGAATTCCATCTTGCAGACGGGTCCGTGCTCGTTGTAACGGCGCAGAAGTTATTGGCACTGCAGAAGACTCGGTTACTGATGATACCGGTACAGGAACCTGTGGTGCAGGTGTGGCTGGTTCTGGAACAGCTCCCGAAGCTTGAGAGCTATCAGCTACCGTGACTGAATCATCCTGAGTAGCAGTAGGAGCCAAATCAGTTCGCTGAAGAGTACTTGTGTCTTCCACCCGAAAAGGCACCAAGTTCTCTATGGTTCTTTCATTGTCTTCCGAAGTTACAACAGGACCTGTACACCGACCACTAGTAGGCTGCTGATGCTCAGGTAACGTATTGGCCATTTGATCATTACCATTATTCATATCCCCAATAGGATTTAAAAGGTGAGGAGGAAACAAAAGAATTTCAGAATGAAGCCGAGCTCCTGCGTTAGAGTGAAGGTTTGCAAATAGAAAGATGGACTCATCAAAAACTACATCACGAGAGATATAAACACGACCGGTGGAGATATCAAGACATTTATAGCCCTTGTGCCATATTACTGTACCCCAAGAAAGCACATTGTTTGGATCGAAATTCAAGCTTATGCTTGTTATAAGGACGAAGATTAGGCCAACAAGTACAACCAAAAACACGAAGAAAGTTGTAATTCGGTTGTTCATGAAACAACTGAGTGAGCGGAGTAGCGAAATCGATAACTCTACTAGGAGTACGATTTATAAGATAAGTAGCAGTAAGAAAAGCTTCATCCTAAAATTTTAGAGGTACAGATGCTTGAGCGAGGAGAGAAAGACCAACTTCAACAATATGTCTATGTTTGCGTTCAGCAGAACCATTTTGTTGATGTGCATGGGACAAGAAACATGATGAACAATACCATTTTTTTGAAAAAAGGAATTTAACTTCTGATATTCTCCACCCCAATCGGTTTGTATGGTGATATTTTTTTGCTAAAGAGACGTTCAACTTGTTGAAAATTAAGAACACTTGGAACACCTCTGATCTATTTTTTGAGAAGATAAATCCATGTAAATTTACTGAAATCATCAATAAAACTTACATAGTATTGAAAACGTCCAACGGACTTGGGTGCAGGACCCCACACATTAGAGAAATTAATTGTAAAGGAAAAGTGGAAACACTATGAGAATGGGGATATGGCAATTGATGACTCTTAGCTCGTTGACAAGCATCACAAACGACACTGGTGGAGTCACTACTAAATAATAGATTATTATCACGAATAACACGGTCAACAATAGCAGAAGAAGGATGCCCCAAACGATGATGCCACCGAGAGGATGTAGGTTTAACAGCATGATGAACTTGGGATGAACCAGACAGTGGCATAGGATAGAGACCATCTTGACAGCTACCATGAAGAAGAGGGTGCTTCGTTTGTAGGTCCTTAACACAAAAGAAAGTTGGATGAAATTCAAGGAATACATTATTATCAGTAGTGAACTTATGAACCGACGCGAGGTTTTTCGAAGCACTTGGAACATGAAGAATATTATTGAAAGAAAAATCACGATTGGGGGTTACTTACAGGCATACCTTTGCCATTAGCAGCATGAACTTGATCGTTTCCGGTGTATCTTTCACGGGTAGTTAGTTTATTGAGGTCACTTGTAATATGATCTGTGGCACCTGTATCCATGTACCAATTTGTATCAACACCATATGAAGGGACAACTGCTGAAACTGACTTCTGGGAATCAGATTTGAGCTGTTTGTTATCACGTGGACATACATATTTCTTATTAAATCTGTACCAACAATCATGAACCGAGTGACCAGTCCTTTCACATAGCTGGCACATAAGCTCCTCGTCTTGATCAGTAGTACCACGTCCACCACCAAAACGGGTTCCAGAGGTCATGCCGCGACGCCTGCTAGGACCACGACCACCCCGACCACGGCTGGTTCCTCGACCACGGCTGCGAGAAGCCACATTGATAGAAGAATAAAATTGCCCCTCGTCAGCTTGCTGAGAAAGCCGAGCTTCATACGCAAGTAGATGTGCATACAAATCGGACAGGGACAGATTGTCCTTGGTAGTCATAGAAGAAACAAAGGCATTATATTCAACGTCCAATCCATTAAGGATATAGGAGATGACATCATCATCATCTAATTTTTTTCCTGCTGCAGCCATCTCGTCAGCTAAGGCTTTCATCTTCGTATAATAAGCTGAAGCCGAGCTGACACCCTTCTTCTCTTTGGACAGTTGTGAGCGCAGCTGCAAAATCTTGGACTTCGATTGAGATGCGAACATTTTGGTGATGGCTTTCCACACATCAGATGCATGTTCATAGGAAGATACTTGGACAAGAATTTCTCTCGTCATTGAAGACAGGAGGTAACTCAACAATTGCTGATCTTGAGATAACCAATTGACGTAGTCAGGGTTCTCAATTACGTCTTTGGTCTTGTCAGATTTCTCTACTTCAAGAGTTTCGGCTGGGGATGGAAGCGTACCATTAAGAAGGCCAAGCATCCGAGCTCCTCGCACAGCCGGAAGAATCTGGGCTCGCCACACCAGAAAATTTTCCCGAGTCAACTGCTCAGAGATAGGGATGGTGAAGTGTATCGACGCCAACGAAGAAGACGTGGACGCCATGGAGGTTGTTGAGACTCGAATCAGAAAAAAAAACAACTAGATGTAATCTAGGAGAAGGAGGCTCTTGATAAATAATTTGGATGGCTTAACCTCCGAAGGCAGCCAGGGTCTCATATTATATATATATATATATATATGTGCAATATAGTACAGGTTTTGGAAGGCCAGCACATGTCCGACTCTAACTAGGATCTACTCCCTCCGTTCAACAAAACATGCAATTCTCACACATCGAGGAGTCAAACATTTTGAACTTTGACCGAAGTTATATAAAAAAATACTAATATTTTTGATACAAAAAATCTATCATTAGATTGCTAATAGAATATATTTTCATAATAATTTTATTTAACGACATAAATACCAATACTTTTTATTATAACTTTGGTCAAACTTGAATCAATTTGACCGGTACGGATGTTTTTATGGACGGAGGGAGTACGTCCTAGAGTCCTGTCCTATTACATGTACATAATTCTACAGTAGTAAGAGGAGAAAAGGAGACAGATCACAGAAGTACTAGTAGTCTAGTCTAGTACTCCCTCCATATTGAAAAAGACGTTTTGGACAAGGTTTGGGTCAAATATTGGGAATATAAATCATAAATAACTTTTAAATTATTGAGTTTAGAGATGTAAAAATTATATAAATAAATTTGTCTTAAAAAGTACTTTCATAAAAATATATATATACCACTTTCCAATAAATATTTTTAAAGAAACAAGTAGTCAAAGTGATGTTTTGGAGACCGTGTCGCTGTCTGAAACGTCAAGTTTTTCAATATGGACGGAGTGCGAGAAACTGGTGGGTTGCGTGGGTGCGTGTGCCGTGCGTGACTCTCTGGCTCTCTGACCCTATGCTATGCGGACGCGGTGCAGGTGCTGAGGTGCGGTGCGGCGCCAGCCCACCAGGCACGACGACTCCACGAGGGAGAGAGAGACACACACATAGACTGCGAGCGAATCCCGAGGAGGCGAGGACACAGCCGAGCCTGGCACCCTTTTCCCTTCACATGCGGCCGCAGCAGCATCCCCAACACACACGCGCTCCAGGCAGCAGGCTCACACGCGACACGTCCAGGGGTGAGGGGTCCAGGCCCTCCAATCCGATTCCAATTATAAAAATTGAAATCCTGAAACAAGGTCAAAGAAACCCCAGTGCAGCGGCTGCCTAGCTTGTTCACCTTTATTTGAGTCAAAGCCACCTTTGAGTTTGACCTTTTTCATTACTGTATGTGCAATTCTCTCCCTTCTTTTTTTTTTTTGTCCAGAGTTTGACCGTCCACAAGTTCACCGGTTTGTAGTTTGTACACACGCAAAGAAAGCAGCCAGCCCACCTCAGTCCCGTCCATCCTCCTCCTCCGGGTTTGACAAAATGGTTCCTTTTGCCGGTTTCAGATCCTACTCGTTATTCTACGAGTGTATCCGACCCACATGTCAACACAAAGCAAATAACAAGGAGGCACTAACCCCCCCCGGGTTTTATTAACAAAACAAATATACTTGCATGCTGGTTGTGCTGCATAGACTTTGAGCTTCACGCACTTAAACTTAACATATATATACTCCATATGTATCGAAAATAGATGTTATTTTGGACAAGGTTGAGTCAAACATTGGGAATATAAATCATAAATAATTTTTAAATTATTGAGTTTTAGAGATGTAAAAATCATATAAATAAATTTGTCTTGAAAAGTACTTTCATAAAAATATACATATACCACTTTACAACAATTATTTTTAAAAAAACAAATAGTCAAAGTTATATTTTGAAGACTGTGTCGCTGTCCTAAACGACATCTAAAAGCGATGCGGAGGGAGTATGCCCACAAGCACAATAACTGTTTCCATTTTAGAATCAAGCTCAACTCCAACGACTTACTTAATATAACAAGTTTACTGTTATTGAAATGAAGTCGGCATTGATTTCTTTCTAGCTTCAATTAATCATATGATATATACTGACACAAGTCGTGTTGTTTACACTCCAGAAAATTAACTTCTTCTCCATATACTCATGCATTTTTATACAACTTTTAGGTTGAGTGTATTGCCAGATGACGATGTCGAAACTGTGCCACATGCATAAAACGAGTCGTGACACCTTGTCTTTTTCGAGACTCCATGTGTTGTGACTCGCCAGCAATCACCTTGATTTGCTAACAACATCTCTCCGCCTTCGTCATAGGTGCCTCGACTACATACAAGTATTCTCTTCTTCATTCGTCTTAGCCATGTTGCCTTGGCGCTCTAGTCACCGCGTACCCTTCACCTACGCTAAGTATCTCAAAACCATCTCCTTGCCATGTTTACTATATCAAAGCCTTGATAGTCATCAAGTCACATCCTTTCTTGAATCGACATTAAGCATGCATTTGTAATCTGTTTCATGAAACCCATCTTCACTTTCTTGATTTGATATAAGCAAGCTCTCTAGCTAGATGAAACCACTCTATAGTCTCGACCGTTGTGAAATATCAACATTCACTAAGTATGTTTGCCTTCACATGATGCAAAGACACTACATTCCATAACATATAAGCCTTCACAATAGTTTCATTGCATTGTTATATTCTACTTGAACTAGATTGTTTCCACGAGTTCTCTTCTCAATAGTAAACAATTTGACTATCCTTCTTGCTTGCCATCGATCTTGTTGAGTCTTTGATACATAGACGTTCACCGGCCAACAAAGCATGTTACACCCAACAGGCCAACAATTTGGCTTGTCGTTCAATCACAATGTGGAAACAATTTGGGATGAGGTTAATCAAGGACGTGACGTGCGGGAGGAGGAAGGACCGAGGGAGGTAAATGGATACCAACATTGTTAGGAGGGGATAAGATGGTACGGGGCTGCATCTTAGGAGAATATTCTCTCTTATCTCGCTAATGCAAGGCGCAGCGGTGAATTCCACTCTTAAAATATTATGTTAATAAGGTTAGTCCTCCCTTTTATGATTGATCATCTCTAAGGTTAGTGCTTCTTCCTTCCTTCCTTCCTAATATACTACTCGTTTTTCAGCTAATTAAATTAGTTGAGTTTAAAGTTGGGCAGGTTGAGTTCCACTAAGGAATGCTGAAGTTCACTTTTGTGGCGCTGGCTTTTATCAGGACACACGCCGCTTGGACTGACTAGACGGTCATCTGTATAAACCATCCATCCGGGTGGCGCGCAGTCGTTTCTGCTGCAGTTGCTTGGCTGCGGGCGTGCCTAACCAATCATTCAGATTCAGAGATGCATGAGCATGTGGTGGACGGATCGACCCGTCCAACTCCGCCGAATCCTTCCAAACGCCAACGTCAAGCCACGTCGTAGCTAGTACAGTAGTACCGGTACTATATTATACAATAGAAGGAGTATTCATCACACTGATATATATTAGGGATGTCTATAATAAAAATAATAAATAGCATGGCAGGAAAGGAGAGAGATACAGTACTACTACTGTACAGTAGTAGATGTGTGGGGGAAGAAAGATGATTCTGAAGGATCGGCTCGGCCCCGCTAGCAAGCTGATGGATAGATAGATAGATGATGGATCGTTGGTTCGTCTGCAACCGCAACTGCAACTGCTGCTCCGATCCGCCGGCCGGCCGGCCGGGGCCATCACATGCATGCATTTTTCATGGCAACGCCGGCCACCAGCAACTGCTAGCTGTGGCACGGCCGGCCACCGCGCTACCTGCAAGGGGCCAGGGGCTCTACAACTCCCGAATTCGAAGCCAACTCGGGTGTTTGAGACCCTAAACGAATTTAAATACAAAATTTATCAACTACAGAGTTTTTTTTGTTTTTTTTTTACAAGAACCTCATATATTATATTAGACATTGAAGTACAAGAGATTGGGTACGAACAACCCAATTACACAAGAGGCACCACGAAGTGCCAAGAAAGTAGAATCTACCTTTAGAGATTCTAGCCCTGGAACAGAAACCGAACACACTATTTTGAAAAGGAATTCTGCACGCGACCGAACCAAAAGAGTGGATGAGTCCAAAACGTGCCCCAAAAGGAACACGGCGATCTCACCGGTTATTGGTAGCACGGACCATCAAAGGCCTCGCAAGCGCAGAAGCTGCAGAGGTTGAGGACTGAGTCGTAGATATAGAAGAAGCGACACCGGACTCCGAAGAAATCTTTTGGCGGATCGATGCAGATGGATCATCGAAGCATAAGAAATGGTTTCCACTCCTGCAGGAGAAAGAATTCTCGAAAAAGTAGCCGAGTCGAAGCATAGGAGTTGTTCTTTTCTGCATATCTGTTCATCTTTTGGATCTCCAAGGGATCCATGTTGTACCCATACCCGCTGGCGTATTCTGAACCCGTTAGCCCGTTGTTGTTGCCCGCATCCATTACCGGAAGAGTGGATCCTGTACCCGGTAACCCGTGTGGAAGCTCGAGACCCGCGGGGATCCCCATCCGCTGCAAGAGTCCGCCGAAACCAGCGGCGTCGGCCGAACCCGCTGCGACGGAATTGAGGGAGGAGGGCGAGGCGCCGGCGTTGGTGTCCGGCTGGAAGCACTGCCCGCCGACCTGGATGGTGTTGCAGTCGGCGTCGTGGCTGCATGCGTAGTCCAGGGCTGTCTGAAGCCGTGCGTCCCCGACCGCCACGTTGGCCACGCACCAGCTCGTCGTCGCGAGTTGTGTAACTTTTCAAGTTCCATATAACTTTCATTTAGATTGTTTCTCCATCTAAGGTCGCTTAAAAAACTGAATTTCAAATTTGATAAATTCAAGCTTAGATTTCGATGACAAGATAAATTCAAATGAAAAAGTGGTCAACTACAAAGTTGCATAACATTTTGAGATCTACAACTTTCATGTTGGTTGTTTCTCCATGCAAAGTCGTTTGAAAAAAAAAAATCAAATTTTGAATATGAGAACTTTAAAATAGTTTTTTCTGACAAGATGAATTGAAATGAAAAAGTTGTCAACTACAAAGTTCTATAACTTTTTGCGATCTAAAACTTTTATTTTGGTGATCTATTCATCCGAGATAGTGGTAATAACATTATTTACAAATTATATATATATTTCTCTTACAGTGTCATATAGTTTGTGAAACTACAAGATTTATAAAATTTATGAACAATGTTACTTTCACTTTGTTGGATGAAGAAATAAATAAAATAAAAAATGTAGATCTCGATTAGTTCTACAATTTTTATGTTCATGTCTTTTTCCACTGAAATTATTTAATGTGTCAAAAGATGACTAAAGTTGTCAGTTTTTAAATCTCTAATTTCAAATTGATAAAATATGTAACATGAAAAGGTGACTACAAAAACAATAACTTGATAGATCATGATTTTGAAAAAATCTTAGAGAAGAATCATTAAATTTGAAGTTAGTATAAGGGAGAAATATTAGTTACAAGTTTTTAGCGAGTGATTAAAAGAGAAATCGGAGTTTTCAACAATTTAAAATTAAATTTTAAATAGCATTTTAAAGCATCAAATGAATTCAAATACAAAAGTTATAAATATAAAAAATTTATAACTTTCTATGGTCTACAACTTTTGTTTTAGTCATTTCTGCATCGGAGATCGTTTAGAAAAAAATTAAATTTTAATACTTATTACTCTAGTTTTCAATATTTAACATCTATTTATAGGCGTGGTCCAAAGCGCAGAAAGCTGAGCTAAGCTGCATGAGCTCAAGGAGGAAATACGTACTCCTCCTAGTCCTAGGCAGCAGCGGCAGGCTGGCGTGAATGCCATTAGCTGGGCTGGGCAGGCACACACGCTGTTGATGGGAGCTGATCGAGGAGCCACGGGATCTCGATCACCAATTCACCATGGATGCGATGGCTCCGGCCACATCCTCTCCTTTGGCGTGACGATCCGGGGGAAGCCGTCCGGTCGACGTCGAGCATGACAGCCACCACAGGGACACGCGAGCATGAGCACGACGCCGCCGCAGGCTGAGCAGTTGCTCTGCTGGGGGGAAAAAGTCAAAAACTAACGAAACTGTTATGACTACAGAAATACTACTGTATAATGAAAACGTCGTCTGAAGAAATTAACGGAAATCAGATGGCTTCACTTTATTACTTATTTATATTTACATCCGGATCATGCAAGTCCAGAATAATGGTTTTATCCCTCTGCTTCGTCGTAATAATTAACATCATATCACTTCTTTTCAGAAACTGAGAGAGATTCTTTTATGAGCCACAGTGGCTGTGGTTGAGAGTTGACCTACACACATGTAGTAGAGATACATACATGGTGTCACATCTCACCTCTCTACTTGTCACATGGCTACACAAAGATGGCAAGGTAAAATGTACATATATTGCGCGGTATCTTAGTCTTTCCTCCTAAAATACAGAGCACCTGGCTGTGCAATCCTTTATATACGTATATGCTATTTGATGTTTTTTTCCTCTTATTGTCGGTTTGCCCTAAAGTTCTAGCTCTAAGCACTACATATTTTAATTTAAATCCTCGCCAATAGCTCGTAGGTTGAGTAATCATGAGGCCAAACCTTACAAACTTTGATCAATAATTGTTCAAAATTATACATAAGTTTTGGAGACAAACTCATATCATGTTCAAAGTGACTCCCACAGGTGATATCTACTTGTTTAGCAAACACTAGTATATTGCACGAGAAAATTAAGATTCAAAATACATTTTATCGAGTACGTAGTTCATAGCCGATTCGTGTGTGTCATCCAGAGTCTCAAATTTTGGTCCACAATCTCTTTTGAGATCTCGATTTTTTTGAGATTCAAAAGATTCAAAACACTAATATGTCGGCGATGATGACCGAGTTGAAGCCAAACCATATGAGGTACCAAGACATCTCGATTCTCGCTACTTGTTGTTGCCACAACCTTGCCTATGTCGTCATGATACTCTAGCAAGGTCATCTCCACGAGCACCATGCATGTCTGCTCCGCTCAGAAACCCTAACCGAGTCGCTCGACCCTGTTGAGCCCTAGGTCGTTGCCTGACATGTCGTCACTGTCAGCACTGAACGGGTCATGTGTGCCATCACTGTTCCCCTTCGACGTCACCCCTGCTATTGCCTTCAACGTATAGTTGTTTCTGTGTCCTGACCCTCGCCAACCCCAATCCATGTCGCCCTTGTCCGGTCTGTGATCATGCATCCTTCGAGATGTGAGTTTGTGAGAGAAGGAGAGAGAGAGAGAGACCGGAGATTTGGAATAGGCGATCAAGAGTTTGAGAATAGGGGTGACTTGTCCTTGCAAATTGAAGAGAACCGATCATGATCATGCAAATTGAAGAGAATCAGCCAAAACGGTCTTTTGCTCAAGCGAACATAGCCACGCTTATTATTATTATTTTTTGACAAAAACATAACAAAATATTATATTATGCAAACGGAGTACAAGAGGTGGGTATTAAAAAAACCCAATTACATAAAAGGCACCATGAAGCGCCATGAGCGGAAATTCTACTTTTATAGAGTCTATCCCAAGAGCAGAAGTCGAGCAAGGAAAAATAAAAGGGGTATCTGCAGATGATCGCTCCAAAAGAGGCGATGAATCCATAACGTGCCCCAAAAGGAACACGGCGATCGCACCGGTTATTGGAAGCACGGACCATCGAGGGCCTTGCAAGCATAGAAGCTGCAGAGGTTTAATACTGAGCCGAAAATAGAGAAGGAGCAACACCGGACTCAGAATACTTTTGGAAGGGAATCGATGCAGATAGTTCGTTGAAGCCTGAAAGAAGGATTTCGCTCATGCAGGGGACAGACGTCTTGAAAAAGTAGCAGAGTGGAAGCACTGGTGCCGATGTGTACTGCGAGTGTGTTGTCTTCTTGAAACTGCGAGGGATCCCAGCTGAACCCGAACCCACTGACCTTGCCCAAACCTGTAATGAAAACGGGGCGACCTCAACCCTGTAACCCGTTTGGATTTGATATAATAACGGGTTGGGTCGCACCCATTAACCGGTTGGCGGTGCCCTAACCCAATAGTGGAACAGATCTTCCTGAGCCCGTTAACCGGGTTCGATAGAGCATCCGGGCCTGGGGCGCGAGCTCGCCTCCGCCGTACGGGAGTGCGCTGTCTGTCCATCCCACGGCGCATCCGATGAGTCGGCGAGACTCGCGGGGCCGGAGAGGCAGCACGGCGTGGACGCGACGTCGACGCGGGCGGAGGCGCAGGCGGCGATGGAGAGCGAGGAGAGGCCCGAGAAGACGACCGCGGAGCCGGAGGCCACTGTGACACCCTAGTGTCAAGCACTGCATTAGGAACCACATTTAGCTACCAAAATGCATAAGCAATGCATTGCATCATTTCATGTGCATATGAGTGCTTTTTGCCTTTTTGTTTATTTGGATTTTGGATTTCTATTGGACTTGATAGTTTAAGTGGATTTCTATCTTGACAAATAAGTTTATAAAATAAAGAATATTGGGTAGAGTGCTTTTCATGTTGATATTTTGACCTAATTCAAAATAGTTTATCAGATAAAATGAGGCAAGCAAAATGATGTATGTTTCAAAATTGGCTTTATTTATGTGGAGGTTGTAAAAATGGTTTTCAGAAAAGTGTCTTATATGAAAGTTGTAGAGAAAATTATTTTGAGCAACTTTTATTTTTGGGTCAAAGTCTAGTTGGAGTTTTTGAGACTGTTTTTAAATGGTCAAAGTTTGAAAAGGTTTTGGAAAAAGAAAAGGAAAACTATTTTTTTCCCGGCGCCAGCCTTTCGGCCCATTCGGCCCAAGCCGCGCCGCGCCTGCCCCCGCTCCCGCGCGCGCTCGCGCACGCCGCGCACGCCAGCCCCGACAGCGCCGCTGCGCGGTACGCCGGCTCCGCTCGCCACGTGGCCGCCGCGTCCTGTCGAGGATCTTCGCTGGCCACTCCTCGTCCGATTCCCTCCGCGCGATCACGCAAGCGATCGGCTTCGCCCACTCCGCGCTCGCCTCGCCTGCCGCGCCACCCTCGCTCGCCGTGCCGTCGCCTGCCGCACGCCACGCCGTGGCCCCCGCCACGACCGCGCATTGCCGCCGGCCGAGCCAAAACCCGAGCACCCTTCGCTCCCACACTCACCCTGTAAGTGCAATCAAGCCATAATTGTGGGTTTTGGTGATAATGACCACACGATTGGAGAACTAATGAGATTCATGAAGTTGATAAGCAGGTTATGATAAGAAAGGATGGTGTATGTACGTTGGTGGACCCCCCATACTACATTTCATCGGATCCAGACTCAAAGTGATATATCAAGCTTTTTCATTTGAATTTGAGTTATAGGAATGTCGTACTATCAAGGGGAATGCAAATACATTGCTATGGCTGAATGACATGTGCTCAAACCAACCCAAGCCATCCATGTTTCTAACCAAAGACAGTTGCACTGAATTCCAATCCAACCCTGTCTGATTGGTAGGCACGGCAGTGCCGCTCTTGTCGCGACAGTGCCGGGCCGCGGCACTGCCGGGCTTCGGCCGACACTGCCGCGACTTATTGTAACCGTTGGCAGGGAGGAGATATTTACTCCATCTCCCTGCCACCCCAACGGTTATCCACGACCATAACTCGTCACCTACCTCCAGACAAGCTTCTCTCTTCCCCATTGAAGGCTCTCAACTCCCCTCTCACCAATCCTTCGATTTCCATTGATTCCAAGTGATTGAGAGGCTTAAACCTTCATCAAAGAGAAGCCCTAGCTGAGATCTACTTCCTAGAGCACTTGATTTGAGCCATAGCCGGTGGATTTGCTTCTATTACTCTTGGGTTCTTGGAACTCTAGCCGGCTAGGCGTCACCCTAGAGCCTTGCCAACTTGTGTGGCGGCCTAGGGAGGTTTGTAATCGATTGTTCAGCTAGTATTATTACCCCTCACCTCAAGGATTTGGTACCTTGACTTGAGAACGAGGTAGAGTTGCAAAGCTCATGACCTAAGTGGTCAACCTCAACAACGTGGAGGTAGGCAAGCCTTGGTGGCGAGCTGAACCACGGGATAAATCACTTGTCTCTTGTGCTTGCTTAGTTTCATTCTTCATATTCATGAGCTTGTGATAGATTCTAGGGTTGGCCCGATCTACTTTATTCCTCTTATTTGGCTTGGAGTAGTTGGTTCTGCTGGTTCATAGAACTTGTTGTAGCATTTCTATTCATATAGAATCAGTTAGTTGTGGCTGGATTTCGAATTGCAGCTTCTGGTCACACTTCGCGGCAGTACCGCGCTGGGGCCGGCAGTGCGGGCGGCAGCGGCAGTGACGGGCACAGAGCGGTAGTGCCGGGCTTATCTAATTAAGTTTTGAGCTATGATTTTTGACAGGCCTATTCACCCCCCCTCTAGGCCACACAGGTCCTTACAAGTGGTATCGGAGCCTGGTCTCTCAGCAGCACTTCACCGTGCGAGAGAATGGCCACCGACGGAGGAACGGGTAACGTTAGCGTTTGTGCAACCGACACCTGAAGTGGAAATGCACACCGCTAGCAGCAATGAAAGTCTCTCCACAGCAAGTGAGAAGGCACCTCCTCAAATTGGTGTGTCGGCCGGAGAGCTCGCAAGAAGAAAGGAGGAAAGAAGATTGAGAAGAGAAGCTAGAGCCAAAGCAAGAGAAGATGCAGCAGCTCTCAAAGCAAGAGAAGAAAAGGCTCAAAGAAAAGAAGAGAGAAGGATTAGAAGATAAGAAAGAGCCAAGAGAAGAGAAGAAAAGAAGAAGGAGGAAGAGCTCCAAGCAAAGAAGAGTGTGAACTTGAGTGATGACTCAAGTAGCACCGAAGATGGAGATGATCACTTCTCCTACACACTTAAGGACAACAAGAAGAGGAGGAGATGAAGAAGTCATATAAAGAAGTATCCTTTAACTATTCTTCTATGACTAACCATGACTCTAGGCCTCTCATCAATGTGCCCGCGGGCAAGTTACCTCATTTCGACGGGACTAACTTTGCCAAGTGGAAGCACATTATGAAGACCTATCTTATTGGTCTCCATCCAGGTATTTGGGAGATAGTGCACAATGGACTTGAAGCACCGGTTGATCCAAAGAGCCCCACTCAAGATGAATTCTGCAACATTCATCTCAATGCCCAAGCCACTAGTGTGTTGCTTAGTGCCTGGATGTGTGATGAGTACAGCAAGGTCATGGGAGTTGAGGTTGCAAAGGAGATTTGGGACACATTGCATATAGCTCATGAAGGGGTTGACAAAGTAAGGCAATCCAAGATTGACTTGTTGATGGCTAAGCTCAACCGTTTGTGATTTGTGATGGTGAAGGTCCACAAGAGATGTTTGATAGATTGATGGTGATTGTTGGTAAGATTAGAGGGCTAGGTGGAAATGAAATCAATGATCACAAGGTTGTGAAGATCATGTTAGAGGCATACTCACCTAGGAATGAGACCGTAGTGACATTGATTAGGGACAAGAAGAAGTTTGAGCAATTCACACCTAGTGATGTGCTTGGAAGGATTATCACATTTGATATGCAAAGAGAAGAGGCAAATGAGAGAAGGAAGCTTGGAGAGTTGCAAGCTAGGCTAGATGGGATGAAGATCAAGGATGTGCCACTTAAGGCTAGCAAGCCATCAAGGCAAGCAACATCAAGCAAGGCAAAATCAAGCAAGCAAGCCTCTACAAGCAAGCCCAAGCAACAAAAGAAGAAAATTGAAGTTGAGGACTGTTGTTTCGGGTCCAAAGCCCCGAAACAGCGGGTTGCCGCTCGAACGAAAGCACGAAGCGAAAGCGGAAGACGAACAGGAAAGTATGGAAAAATGGTAGAAGTGAACAGTCCCCCCCTCCCGAGGGAGGTCGGGAGCTTTTTATATTGAACTAGATCCACGTGAAAGTACAAGATTGCCCTTCTCAATTGCTCTACTATAATTACAATGATGCCCTATTCAACTACTCTGTAGCCGTTCAGCGCTCCCTCCGGCGCTGGGGGCACCATTGTCACTTCGGCCTCTGGCGGGCCCAGCGCCCCCGGCTCTCTTTCCGACCGGTGGGCCCGCTCTCCCTGACCCATGCTTCCGGCGACCTGCGAAAACTCACGGACAAACAAAATCGTAAAGACGAAATCTCCCGCCGGAGACGCTGGGTTCCTTTCGTACGAATGCTCCCTTCCGCACGAAGCCTCCGTCGTACGCCTGGCCACGAGCCGAAAGGCGCGCTACCGCGCGAAAGCATCCTTTCGCGCAAAGGCGTTGCCTTCCCTTGATCCGCGGGCCGAAAGACGCGCTACGACGCAAATGTTGCGCCTCCGCCCGAAGGCGACGCCTTAACTTGACCAGCGAGCCGAAGGGCACGCTACCGCGCGAATGTCGCGCTACCACGCGAGTGTTGTCTTCCGCTCAGAGACCGTCGTCGCTCGGTGTTGCGGGTCGGAAGCGCTTGCTTTCGCGCGAATGGTACCTTCCGCACGAAAGCATCGTCATCTTTCGGTAAACGCGGGTCGGAGGCGCCTGCGGTCTGGGTGCCGCCCCAACAATAGCCCCTTACGGTTGAATCTGCAGCTCGCGAAGTTCGACCGTGTCCTTTCGCTAGGCGCCTACGCCCGCCCAAAAAACCTTCGTTTCGTCCCGAAGCTGAGGTTTTTTATTGGAATATATATATTATTATATTATTATTATTATTATTATTATTATTATTATTATTATTTATATTTTATTTTAAGTCGCGTCGCAAACGTTTTTTCGTCTTCCTCGAAAACCGTGTCATGATGTAAAACCTCTGCGACGCTTCGAATCTTGTGCCCGGGCGCCTCTTCGTCTCCCTCGGAAACCGTGTCGAGGCTGATCGTATATAAAAGTGGAGGCTTCAGTTGAGGAGGGCACTTGGTCAATCAACGCCTCCCTGCACTCGCCGCCTCTTTCGCGAATTCTGTCGATATTCGCTTGACGCCATTCGCTCTCCTTGGCGAAAGCTGTTTGTTGTTTGCTTCTCATCATTTGCTGGGCGATAGTTCGTGGTACGCAGGTCACTTTCCTTCTCTTTATTTCCTTTAGACTTAAGTCCTGCAAATCGGTTGTTTAAGGTTGCTTAATTTCGCTTCTATTGCCGTCCTTTTTGTTTCTTCTCCTCGCTTGCATTGTTTGTTTATTTGTCTTTCGCGCCCTATTAGATGGCGTCTTCTAGCTCGACGTCGACCTCGAGCTCGTCTAGCGAAAGTACGGGTGATACCGAGTCCTCCCGCCGCGAACATAGCGCGGAAGTGTCCATCGGATCGGGGGTTGCTCCGCGAGTTCCAGAGCACAGCGGGAGCATGTCTAACGATGGGGACTCCGGTTTGGTTTCGGTCCCGACGGATTGTTCTTTTTATCTCGACGTATCGCGAATGACGGCTGCAAGCTTGCAAACAATGGCCGAAAAAGGGCCTTTAAGGAGAGATCATGTTGCGAATTGCCGTGTCCCTGGAGACGAGGAAGTGCCTATTCCACATCATAACGAAGCCGTTGTCTTTCGTGACTACTTCGTAGCTGGGCTTGATTTTCCTCTCGAAGAATTCGTCTCGGATGTTTTGTCGGGGTTCGAAATACAGCTTCATCAGCTCACGCCGAATGCGTTTGCCAGGCTCAGTGTTTTCGCACATGCAATGAAGATGCTAGATTGCACCCCCCGGGCTGACGTTTTCGTACGATTCTACGACATCCACCGTCGCCCGACGAAAGTGAATGATCCCTTTCTTGGATGCGAGCTACCCAGTGAGATCGGGTGCATCAATTTCGTTCCACGGAAAACACGGGGAAGTGTTTCCATTTTGCTCACATATCGGAACAAATGGGCGGACTGGAACTGCTTTTGGTTCTACTATCGCGTGTGCTCGGACGAAGCCGTTGCTATCGAACTAAGTAAAGGGGCGAAGAAGGGTTCTCCGCTTGTATCGGTCTTGGAGAAATGCCCTGGGAGGCACCTTCCGCCTGTTGTTTTAAAGGACTCAGAAGCCATTCGATGTGGGGATGCTTTCGCGCTCACTGCGCGGTTTCAGATCAGCCGAGATTTGGTTGAAGAATGGATGGCCATCGGGATGAATCCGCTCTGCAGCGCAACTTCATTCGAAGGCTTTTCGGAGAAGGATGGTTATTGGGGCCCCACGCTACTGCTTGAGAGGCCTGCGGATTTCGATGATGATGAAATCTATGTGAAATATATCGAAAAGGAGGCCAGGAAGGTTTGTGGGCCGTACTTGCGCAAGGAAAGCGAGTTCCAACTCGGCAACCTCGGCCGGAGTCGCCGCCTGAACCGAGCTTTCGACGCTATGAGTGTCGATTACGCTGAGAGGCCTCTAGTTGACGAAGGCAAGGAGGAGGCTGAAGGTTCGAAGGCTAAAGGGAAAAGCGTGGCTCGGCGTGGTGGGCGGAGCGGCGTGGTCCCCCGGCGAAAGAGCACCAAAGTCGGTGAAATTCGCATCGGGCGATTGGTCGCCAAACCGATGCTTAAGAGCCGAGGGAGAGCGCTGGTGTCGATCCCCGACGTTGATCCTTTCGATCATCCGAGGGTGGTTAGTTTCTTTGACTTTCGCTTCCGCTTGGGCTTCGCCTCGCGTGCATTTGAATTCGACTTTCGCATCTTGTTAATGTTTTGGAACCTTTCGATCAATTGTCTTAATGATTATACGCATTTTTTACGTTTTACGTCTTTTTACAGAGTGCATCGCACGCTGGGGGTATGGCTCCGAAGAAGCCAAATGTGCCGCTTTCGCGCGCGGCGTTTGACGACGATGCCTCAATCGCCAACATGCCAACCTTCGCGAAGGTCGGGGCTCGGAGGCTCTCCGGCCCGACCGAAACCACGGAGCGTCCGGCGAAAAAGGCGAAAACTCCGCGGCCGGATGCGCCTGTGCCGGCGGCGGGCGAAAAAGCCGCTGCTGGCGAAAAGCAGAGTGCGTCCTTGAAGATGCCTGCCCCTGCCGCCGTTGACAAAGGTAAGCTACACCTTTCGCCACATTGCATTCGACTGACACAGGAGATGGTGGAAGGGCAGCTTTTGGGCTTTGGTCGGCTGGTTCTCGACGGGGCGCCGTCGGACTACGAGAACCCATGCTTTATACTGGCTTGAGTTCATCAAATGATACTGACGAGGCAAAAGAGGGATCTTATCGCATTGCTCGTTCTTTAGGTGCGCCCTCGGACGCCCAACTTGCTTGCCGGCTTGACTATCGCCGAGCCGGAATCCTTCCCGGCAGCAGCGAGGAGGCCACCAAATTTGTGGAGTTCTCGCAGAAAGCATTCGTTGCACCAGAGATGGAGAGAGATCTCCTGAAAGTGAGCAGCTTGAAACTCGACGATGCGTTGTCCTTTCATCTGGCGAGCGTAAGTTTTGAACATTCGTCGTTTTCTTCTTGATCTCTTTTCGGTGTTTTTGATTGCGTTTTACTGTTATTCGCAGGCCGCTGTTGTCGCTCGCAGCCAGATCAACCAAAGGGACCTCTATACTCGCAAACTCGAGTGCGAGAAGCAGGAGCTAGATACCCAAGTGAAGAATTTCGACGCACAAGTGAAGAGACTCACCACCGACGTTGAGCAAGCAAACCAAGAGGGCTGACGCCGAGCGCACCTCAAGGAAAGCAAGTCAGAGAGAGGTTGAAAATCTCAAGAAAGAGCTTTCGCAGCTGCGGGCCGGCCAAGCCGAAAGGGAAAATCTGCTTTTAACTTCTACTGAAGAGGTCGCGGCTCGCTTCCGCGAATGCCTTCGCAGCATCGGCGTTGAGGCGGATGCTCCCTCAGAATGCAACGTCGATAGCCTCGTTGGCTGGATTCGCTCCGAGATGGAGTCGTTGGAGGGACACATGGCCCTTGGCCGAGACTACGCCGCCGTCACCGGCATCAAGGCGATCGGCCATAGTCTTGTGGACGCTGGCTGCTCCCATGTCGCAGAGCTTTCGGTCAAGGAAGTTGACTACTATTGGCGCACCCCCGAAGCGGTGAAAGTCCGGGAAAAGATTTTTTGACGAGTTCTGGCTAGCTGGCGGGAATGATATGTCACTCATGCAATCCGCAGTGGCTCGCGGGAAGGTATTTTCTACCGACCACTTAAGTTTTCGCTTGACTTCTCCGTCAACTATCGCTCTTTCTGCAGCGTCCTGTGGTTTAAGTGTTGCCTCTTCTGAGATTTGGCTCTTCTGCGCAGACTGCGGAGGAGAAGGCGCACATTCGACAGGTGTTTTCGGATTATATTTCCGAAAAACGAGCGCGCGAGGCCGAGCCAGACGACGAGGCGAGTCCGCCCCCGCTTAATGATGGAGCCCCCGAGAGCTCGGCCGCTGCTGCTTCCCGCGAGGCGAATGCTTCTCAAGACGCAGCGGTAGACGAATGACTTTTTCTAGGGCCCGTTTTTAATACGATGGTAGTTTGTTCTTTGGACCTTGTGTAAGATTTGGAACTCAAGTTCGAATGTTGTATCTTGAACAGGGCGCGGATGCGGGAACGCCGGACGTTCTCGACATCTGCCCATTAATGATTAGGTCCGGCAATATCTGTGTTGGTGGTGACCTATGGAGGAGTTTCCGATCTAGGTTTCCGACGGCATCGCTTTCGGCTTACATGAGAAAACGCGCTAAGAAACTTAGACGCACAGAAGAGCGGCTACGCGCTTTTTATGATACTTTCGACCCACGCGAACTTGAGTCGAGGCGAATGAGGCGCGAGGCTTCGCGCGCGCCACCAGGCTTCGAGGGTGCCGCGTTTATTAAGTTGGAACCCGAAGACGCTGTGCCTTCGCCAGACGAAAGGCGATACAACATTTTCCTTGGCCGCGAAAGTAGTTCGCGGCCCTGAATTACATTGTACAAACTTCACTTGGTCCAGTTTAATGGAAGGCGTCACCGAGGGTTCTGTCTTTCGGTGTTAGTAGTTGATTGCGGATACGCTTTCTCGCTCGCTTGTTACTTGGATAATTGTATGATTTGCTGCCTCGCGCGGATTGCTGATTTTCGCTGTGTCTTTGGCTCAATAGATGAAGCGGGAATCTTTTGCCGAATGATTTAGTCACTGTCGTTCTACCAGTTCGCGCGATAGCGCTTCCGTTGCGGGTTGTTTTGGCCGATGGCTTGGACGCGCCCGCCTTTACACAATTAGAAGAGGGGCGGTGGCAATCGCGCGAGGGAGCTTTCGATGCGAGCCCCTCGGCCCGTAGTAGTTATACGTGCCCGCCCCCACTCACTTAGACGAGGGGCGTTAGCATTCCGCGAGGGAGCTTTCGGTGTGAGCACCTCGGCTGATGGCCAAGACGCGCACGCCCCCAGTCACTTAGGCGAGGGGCGTTAGCATTCGCGTTGGCGCGAGTGAGCTTTTGGTACGAGCCCCTCGGCCGATAGTAAAGACGTGCCCGCCCCCACACACTTAGGCGAGGGGCGTTAGCATTCGCGCGAGGGAGCTTTCGGTGCGAGCCCCTTGGCCGGTAGTAAAGACGCGCCCGCCCTCACACACTTAGGCGAGGGGCGTTAGCATTCGCGCGAGGGAGATTTCGGTGCGAGCCCCTCGGTCGATAGCAAAGACGCGCCCGCCCCCACTCAATTAGGCGAGGGGCGTTAGCATTCGGGCGAGGGAGCTTTCGGTGCGAGCCCTTCGGCTGATAGCCAAGACGCGCACGCCCCCAGTCACTTAGGCGAGGGGCGTTAGCATTCGCGCGAGGGAGCTTTCGGTACGAGCCCCTCGGCCGGTAGTAAAGACGCGCCCGCCCCCACACACTTAGGCGAGGGGCGTTAGCATTCGCGCGAGGGAGCTTTCGGTGCGAGCCCCTCGGCCGATAGCAAACACGCGCCCGCGCCCACACACTTAGGCGAGGGGCGTTAGCATTCGCGCGAGGGAGCTTTCGGTGCGAGCCCCTCGGCCGATGGCAAAGACGCGCCCGCCCCCACACACTTATGCGAGGGGCGTTAGCATTCGCGCGAGGGAGCTTTCGGTGCGAGCCCCTCGGCCGATGGCAAAGACGCGCCCGCCCCACACACTTATGCGAGGGGCGTTAGCATTCGCGCGAGGGAGCTTTCGGTGCGAGCCCCTCGGCCGGTAGTAAAGACGCGCCCGCCCCCACACACTTAGGCGAGGGGCGTTAGCATTCGCGCGAGGGAGCTTTCGGTGCGAGCCCCTCGGCCGATAGCAAAGACGCGCCCGCCCCCACTCAATTAGGCGAGGGGCGTTATCATTCGCGCGAGGGAGCTTTCGGTGCGAGCCCCTCGGCCGATGGCAAAGACGCCCCCGCTCCCACACACTTAGGCGAATGGCGTTAGCATTCGCGCGAGGGAGCTTTCGGTGCGAGCCCCTCGGCCGATGGCAAAGACGCGCCCGCCCCCACTCACTTAGGCGAGGGGCGTTAGCATTCGCGCGAAGGCGCTTGATAATTCGGTTGACGAAAATGTCTTTATGAACGCAACACGGGGAGCGTACAATTGACTATGATTATGATATTGCTCCTGTTGTCATCTAGCAGCATGCTTGCTTTCGCTCGTCTCCTAGCCGCAGCTTGGGATGGACATGTCACTTGATAGGGCCTTCGCCTAAAGTTACTGGATTGGTGACGCTAGCTAAATGCGATGCTGACGACACAATCATCAAAGCGAAACCGCGATTCCTGGTGCTTCCTATTCGTACTTTGCTTCTGGGCTAAGCTTTTGGGACTGATGTTTGAAAAGGTTCGACGGCTTTGGATGGCTGGGAGGCTTGCATATGGATGTCTATTTATATTGCTTCGCCCATGCTGTGAAAACACTGCATTTAGTCCCTTGGCTGCACTTTTTGGCGTTTGGTGGGTGAAAGAGTTAATGCAGCATTTGTACTCCTGCATCTACTGATGCTATCCAGCTGTCCTTATCTCCTGACAAGGGATGCTCGTCTTGCTTGCAGGTTTTCGTTCCGCCCTCACGTTTCGTCAGAGGGTCGGTTTTCACATAGCCCGCAGGCTTTCTTTCCGCCCTCGCGTTTTGTCGGAGGATCCGTTATCATATAGCCCGCAGGCTTTCGTTCCGCCCTCTCATTTTGTCGGAGGGTCGGTTTTCTCATGGCCCGCAGGCTTTTGTTCCGCCCTCTCGTTTTGTCGGAGGGTCAGTTTTCATATAGCCCGCAGGCTTTCGTTCCGCCCTCTCGTTTTGTCGGAGGGTCGGTTTTTGTATAGCCCGCAGGCTTTCGTTCCGCCCTCTCGTTTTGTCGAAGGGTCGGTTTTTGTATAGCCCGCAGGCTTTCGTTCCGCCCTCTCGTTTTGTCGGAGGGTCAGTTGTTATATAGCCCGCAGGCTTTCGTTCCGCCCTCTCGTTTTGTCGGAGGGTCGGTTTTTGTATAGCCCGCAGGCTTTCGTTCCGCCCTCTCGTTTTGTCGGAGGGTCGGTTTTTGTATAGCCCGCGGGCTTTCTGAGATTGTCGGCGGCTGTGGAGGATTCTTTTCAACCAGCAAGCCAACATTCTCATTTGTTAGATCGGAATGACGAATGTCTCAACCTTATGTTTGGTTGACTTCGTCCTTAGTCAGGCCACACAACTTTCTTGGGGATTGCGGATGCTTCATAATGTAGCGGTTACATTCGGCTGCCTCGTTAAAAAACCTCGCACCCCGATGAAGGGCTTCCCCGGCGAGGAAAAAGAGTGCAGCTGACTTTGATTGCAGAAAGTAAAGGAAAGAAGAAAAAATTACATCCAAGTTCGATAGTTCAGACTAAGGGTAAAAACGGCGCAAGTTGCTTGCGTTCCAAGTGTGAGCTGATTCTTCGCCCTTAGCATTCAGCAACCGGAATACCCCGGGTGCCGCCATGCTTGCCACGATGAAAGGGCCCTGCCACTGTGATTGGAGCTTACCTTGCTTGTCTGGTTGCCGAATGGTGACCATGTCACCAGGTTTGATGTCCTTTCGGACTATGGTCTTATCCCTGTGATGCTTTGTTTCGGCGTGGTACTTTTCGAGATTATCTGCAGCTTCCAACCTTACCTCTTCGATGGTTTCGAGTTCGAGGTGCCTTTGCTCCTGAGTAGTTGGAGCCATTTCGGTTCGGAAGGAACCTAGCTTTACCTCTTCCGGGGTAACTGCTTCCTCGCCGTAAAGCAATCGGAACGGGGTGAAACCGGTGGCCCTGGACCGTGAGATGTTGTGTCCCCATACAGCTGTTGTTAGGGTGTTGGCCCACTTGCCTTTCGCCGAGTAGTACAAGGTTTTCGAAATTGCCGAGAAGATTAGGCCATTCGCTCTCTCGACAGCCTCGTTTGCCTGCGGGTAATTTACTGAGGCGAAGCTAAGCTTGATGCTGAGTTCGTTGCAAAAACTCCTGAATTCGGCGCAATCGAACTGCTTCCCATTGTCGCAGGTGATGAATGACGGAACACCGAAACGACAGATTATTCTTTGCCAGACGAATTTTTTTAAAGAGGTGGAAGTTATGCTGGCGAGGGCCTTCGCTTCCACCCATTTGGTGAAATACTCGAGAGCAACCGCTGCGAAACGCAAGTTGCCTGGAGCTACCGGTAACGGGCCGACTATGTCGATGCCCCATCTTTGCAAGGGCCAGGTCGGTACTATCGGCGTGTTTCATTTGCTGGGGCTTTCTGGTTTTTGGCGAACATCTGGCAACCTTTGCAACATTTGACCAGCTCTCTGGCGTCTGATGCGGCGGACGGCCAGTAGTAAATCCTTGCCTCATTGCTCTGTGTGCTATTTTGTGAGGCCCTCTGTGGGCTCCGCACATTCCGGCGTGCATTTCTTCGAGCAGTTGAATGCCTTCGCGCTTGCTTATGCATTTCAGAAGAGGAGCTGTTATCCCATTTTTGAACAACTGCTCTCCAATGATTGAGTAACCTTTCGCTCTGCTGGCCGTCCTTTCGGCATCCTTCCTAGACTCTGGCTCGTATGTCCCGGATAGATAGGCGAATATCTGCGACCTCCAGTCATCACTGGCGATAGCATGTATCGAACTTGGATGTTCTTCCTCCTCTTTCACTGCTTTGGCCGAAAGCACTTGATAGAACATGTCTGGTGGAAGTGGTAGATTTTGTGCTGCGGCTTTGGCTAGCTCGTCTGCCTCTGCGTTTTCGGCCCTTGGAATGTGATGTAAGGTGAAACCAGCAAAATACTTCTCCATTCTTCTCATTGCTGCCAGATACTTGGCTAGCTCTGGTTCTCTTGCTGTGAAGTCCTTTTCGGTGTGGCCAACAACGACTTGGGAATCCGACTTGACTATGCATCTTCTCGCTCCGATTGCTCGGAGCTTTCGTAAACCCAAAAGCACGGCTTCATATTCGGCGGTATTGTTGGTTGTGAGGAATTGCAGCCTTGCGGCAAATCTGACCTTCGGTCCCCTTGGTGGTGTAAGGATCGCCGAGATTCCAGCTCCAGCCATTCCCCATGCGCCGTCACAATTCACTGTCCACACGGGCTCCTCGAATTCGATTGTTGTGTCGAAAGCGGCGGGAGTCCAGTCTGCTATGAAATCCGCCAATGCCTGCGACTTGATTGCAGATCGGTGTTGGAAGTCGATCACATATTCGTTTAGCTCCGCCGCCCACTTGCCAATTCGGCCGATAGCTTCATTATTGCGGAACAGGGCTTCCAATGGCTGAGCCGAAAGGACTATGATGTGGTGAGACTGAAAGTAGTGCTTTAGCTTTCTAGAAGCCATTACTACTGTGTAAGCTCTTCTCCAGCTCTGAGTAGTTCAGTTTTGCACCTGAAAGGGCCTCGGAGCGAAGTAGATGAGAACTGCGTCATCTTGTTTGCATGCTCCTTCTCTTCCACCAGCACTGCGCTTACGGTGGTGTGGGATGCTGCGAGATACAACAAGAGTGTCGCTTTCGGCGATGGCTTGGATAGCGTGGTCAGCTTTGTCAAATAATCCTTTAGTTGCTGAAAAGCCTGCCGCTGCTCTTCCCCCCAATTGAAAGGGTCGGAGCTACGCAGAGTTCGAAGAAAGGCAGCCCTTTTCAGCGGACCTTGCGATGAATCTATTCAAAGAAGCCAGCCTTCTGTCAACTTTTGCACTTGCTTTCGGTTTGAGGGCGGTTGCATGTTGATGATTGCCGCTATCTGTCGGGATTAGCTTCAATTCCTCTTGCCGATACTAGGCAACCGAGGAGCTTGCCTTCTTGATGTCGAAAATGCACTTGTCAGGGTTGAGCTTCAAACCACTCTTTCGGAGATTGCCGAAAGTCTCGAGCAAGTCTGCCTGATGATCTTCCTGTCTATCGCTCTTGACCACTATATCGTCAACGTAAGCCAACAAATTTCTTTTGCTTCTGGCTTTCGAACACCTTGTCAGTCATCCACGAGAAGGTAGGGCCTGCATTCCGCAGCCCTTCCGGCTCGCGGTAGCATGTACCGTAGGGGTGGATGAAGATGAAGTTGATTGAAATGTGGTTGGATTGATGGATGAATGAATGCGTGGAATTGATTTGTCTTTTCTCCTCTTGAATCCTGTCGGATTGGATGATGAAGCCTTGTGTTGACGAAACAATGTGGAAAGAAAGGATCTTTTGAATTGGATTGAATGTGAATGAAAACAAAATGAAAGTTGTGAATTTTTTGATTGATGTGAATTTTGAATGAATGAATGAGGTTGATGATGTTGTTTGGTTGATTTTTCTGAGGATGGATGTGAAATGCAAATTGAATTGAATTGACGAAAGACTGGATCTGTGATTGAATGCTGTGAGAATGAATTATTGGAATCGAACATCAGCCTGAATTGCCTTGGAATTGGTAGATTGTTTGAAAACTGGTTGCTCCTCATCGTCGGGATGAAGCCAAATCTGGTGATAGCCTGAAAAACAATCTAGCAGCTCATTATTTCACAACCAGATGCGATGTCGAAAGCTTGTCGATACGAGGCAAAGGATACGGATCCTTCGGGCATCATTTGTTGAGGTCGGTGAAATCAACGCACATTCGCCATTTTCCATTCTTCTTTTTCACCAAGACAACGTTCGCCAGCCATTCGGGATACTGGACTGGTCGGATTACTCCGGCATCGAGTAATCTTTGCACTTCGGCTTTCGCCGCATCTGCCCTTTCGTTTGACATCTTTCTCAGTTTTTGCTTTCTGGGCTTAGCGCTGCTTGCAATGTTCAGACTGTGCTGGGTGAGATCTCTGCTAACGCCTTGCAAGTCGCTTGCTGACCAAGCGAAAATGTCATCGTTGTTCGCAAGGAAGGATGCCAAAGCGTTCCTTTCTTCTTCCGGCATGCTTGACCCAATGTGCACGGCTCTTTCGGGCCTGGAGGCCGCGAGTGGAATTCTTACCGTTTCTTCGGCTGCCCCAACCTTGCATTCCGACGGGCTGACGATAGCATGCTCTTTGGTGGTTGTTTGCATTTCGTCTTTATTTGCCACCTCATTGATAAGGCTGTAGCCTGGGGTTGGTTTTCCCTCAATTCTTCTGGAAGCTTGCTGATCTCCATGCACAGCAATAATGCTGAAAGGGGATGGCATCTTCATGCACAGGTAGCTTTGCTTGATGACAACGTTAAACTTGTTGGTGAAACCTCTGCCGAAAATGGCGGTATACGGATAGTCCATGTTTACTATGTCGAATGTCAGTGTTTCGGTGCGGACTCTTTCTCCTTCGGTGAAGGATACAGGGATTTGCTTTTTGCCGATGGCATCGATCTTTCTTCCTCCGAACCCGTACAGTGAATTGCCGGCGGGGTCCAGACTGCGCCTGTCGAATCCCATTGCCTCGAAAGCTTTGACGAACAAGATGTCTGCTGAGCTTCCAGTGTCAATCAGAATGTTATGCAAGGTGAAACCGGCCACGTTGGCCGTAGCGACGAAGGCGTCACAATGCGGGTAGTCGCGGACTTTGAAATCGGACTCATCGAAGCATACTAGTGCTAGCGACCAAGCTGGCCTGTTTAGTGGAAGTCTCGGTGATACTGTTTGGACTCTTCGGTGGTAGTCCCTTCTAGCTCTCTTACTTTCGTGCTCGAGGTTAGACCCACCCGTGATGGCAAAAATGTGGCCTCTTGACGGGAGGATGATGTTGACTGCGCTAGTTTCGTTTTCCATTTCCTGCCCTTGCTGATAGTCGGGCTGTGCTTGCTGCCCCTGAGGCTGGGTTTGAGCCGGAAGCGCCGGCGGCGGCGTTGGCTGACGCTGATAGTGCATGGGTGACGAAACTGCCACCGACTGCGGTGCAAAGACCGGAAGCTGATAGCCCTGATACGCTGGATTATACCAATGCAAATTTTGGGGATGCATGTACTGCGGAGGATGCATGGGCGCGCCCACGTAATTGCTGCATGCCGCTGTCACTGCTATTGGGTCTTGCGAATTGTGGAAAACATGTTTGGAGCTTTCGGCAGAAGCTGAAACTTGCTCCTTATCCTTCAGCTCTTTCGCCATCCTGCTGTATTTGCAGTCCTGAGTGGTGTGACCGAAATTACCGTCACAAATGACGCAATACGGTGGCCTAGGCCCTCTTCCGCGGCCTCTGCCGTCTCGACCGCCGCGTCCTGTCCTTCCACCGCGCCCTCCGCGGAACGGTTGATCAAACCCTCTTTGGGGCTGAAAGTCAGGCATGTCGGGCCTCCCTATGCCTGTTGCTGATTGTGCCGGTTCTTCCTGCAAATTGTTGATTGAACGAAAAGGCCTGACAATCCTTTGATTCGGCACGGGCGGCGGTCGACTTGCTTTCGTCGCTTGCCTTTGCATCAGGCGGGCGGCCTTGCGTCGCCGAAAGTCATCATCCGACCTCGCGTACGCATTCATTACGTCGAACAATTCCTTGACATCTTTCGGCGGCTCCCTGGACAGATGAGCGGCGCACTGCCCAGTCCTCAAGCCTTCGATGGCTGCTGCGATCACCGCGGCTTCTGGCACATTCGGAGCTTGAGCTTTCAGCTGGATGAAACGTTTGAGGTACTCCGAAAGTGGCTCGTCGTCTTGTTGGGTGCAATTCATGAGGTCCCGCGTGGTCTTGACATCCGGTCGGAATCCTTGGAAAGTGGCTAGCAGTTCGGCTTTCAGCTGTGCCCACGAATAGAAGGACATTGGCTTGAGAGTGGTGTACCAATCGTGGGCCACGTCTTCGACTGCCAGGATGAGAGATTTTGCCAAAGCCTGATTGTCTCCGCCTGCCGAAAAGACAGCTGTCTCGTAGCTTGCCAAGAACTTGCGTGGGTTCGCTTTACCGTCGAAAGTCGGAATGCGAGGCTTGTAATTGAGTGGCCACGGATGAGCTTGCAACTCCCTCGAGAGTGGAGAGGTTTCGTCGATGGCGTTGCCGAAAGCTGGTGGTTGCTCTCGCTTGGTATGAATACGTTTTCTTGTGCTATCGGATTTGGGTCCGTCCCGCCCTTTGCAGCTCCTGAATTTCCTTCTCGAGTTGCCTTCTCTGCGCCTCAGCTCGCCGAATGGCATTGCGAGTTTCGTCCTCTCTTGTTTTTGCTGCTAACCGCTGCTGCAGCTGGTCTCTTTGCGACAACAGCTTTTCGATTTCCTCTTGCTGTTGTGCCAATGTCTTGATTGCTTGGGCGTGTCTTGTGATTTCATCATCATCGTCATCCTCTTCGCCGAATTCGTCCTCGACAAATCCTTCCGGTGTTCCATCTCTGCCGAAAGTCCGCTGATCCTGGGGTTGTACATTTTGGCTCGTCGATGCTCCCCGCTGCGGCTGGGTCTCAATCGCTAGAGCGCCGCCGAAAGCTGGTGGCTCTGGGGCTGAGCTTGGTGGAATCTGGTTGGCTGGAACTGAAGCCGCGACGGTGCCGAAAGCATCCTTCTTCGCGGCGATCGTCTCCAAATTGTCGACCGTCTTCAGCGCTTTCCTTGGAGGCATGGTAAGCTCGGGCGACAACCACGGTGGGCGCCAATGTTGTTTCGGATCCAAAGCCCCGAAACAGCGGGTTGCCGCTCGAACGAAAGCACGAAGCGAAAGCGGAAGACGAACAGGAAAGTATGGAAAATGGTAGAAGTGAACAGTGTCCCCCCTCCTCGGGGGAGGTCGGGAGCTTTTTATATTGAACTAGATCCACGTGAAAGTACAAGATTGCCCTTCTCAATTGCTCTACTATAATTACAATGATGCCCTATTCAACTACTCTGTAGCCGTTCAGCGCTCCCTCCGGCGCTGGGGGCACCATTGTCACTTCGGCCTCTGGCGGGCCCAGCGCCCCCGGCTCTCTTCCCGACCGGTGGGCCCGCTCTCCCTGACCCATGCTTCCGGCGACCTGCGAAAACTCACGGACAAACAAAATCGTAAAGACGAAATCTCCCGCCGGAGACGCTGGGTTCCTTTCGTATGAATGCTCCGTTCCGCACGAAGCCTCCGTCGTACGCCTGGCCGCGAGCCGAAAGGCGCGCTACCGCGCGAAGGCGTTGCCTTCCCTTGATCCGCGGGCCGAAAGACGCGCTACGACGCAAATGTTGCGCCTCCGCCCGAAGGCGACGCCTTAACTTGACCAACGAGCCGAAGGTCGCGCTACCACGCGAATGTCGCATTGCCGCGCGAGTGTTGCCTTCCGCTCAGAGACCGTCGTCGCTCGGTGTTGCGGGTCGGAAGCGCTTGCTTTCGTGCGAATGGTACCTTCTGCACGAAAGCATCGTCATCTTTCGGTAAACGCGGGTCGGAGGCGCCTGCGGTCTGGGTGCCGCCCCAACAAGGACAGCACATCATCATCTTGTGGAAGTGAAAGTGATGGTGAAGAATTTGAAGAAATTGGTGATATAGCTCTTTTCATGAGAAGATACCGCAAGGGGCTCAAGAAGGAAGGTTACAAGTTTGTAAAGAGAAGGTTTCCAAACAAGAAGAAAAGAACTTGCTACAATTGTGGAAGCACCGATCATTTCATAGCACATTGTCCACATGAGAAGAAGGACAACTTCAACAAGGGCAAGAAAGATGACAAAGGCACTTACAAGAAACACAACAAGAGATACATGGGAGAAGCTCACATTGGACATGAATGGGATTCAACCGCACAAACCTCAAGTGAAGAAGATGAGAAGATAGCAACAATAGCATTTCAAAAGTCATCTCCTTCACCAAGACTATTCAACAACTTGTCCGATGATGATGATTGCAACTCCCACACTTGTCTCATGGCCAAGAAAGAGAAGGTGAAAAAGGCTCACACTTCTAAAACCTCTCTTCCACCTAGTGACATCTCTACTAGTGAACTTAGTGATTCCTCTAGTGATGATGATTCTAGTGATGAAGAGATAAACATGATAACTAAAAGGTTGGACAAGAAAACCAAACTCTTTATCACTAAACTAATGGAGGAACTAGAATGTGTACAAGCCGAGCTAGCAATAAGTGAGGATGCTCTCATCAAACAAGAGGACCTCTACATTGCTTGCAAGGAAGCTCTTGCATTAGAGAGAAGTGAGTTGGACGTCTTGCACGAGGCCTTGACCAAAGAGCAAGATGAACATGCTTCCCTAAAGAAGGCCCATATTGCACTCAAGGAAAAGTATTGTGGCTTAGATGAAAAGCACAAAGAACTTGAGTTGCAATATAATCTTCTTTGGGAAAGCAACTCAACTCTTCCTAAAGCAAATGTCACCTCTATTCCCTCCACTAGTGAAGGTTGTGGAAAATGCTATAATGTTGATTTAAATATCTATTCCACTAACCTTGTGAACATGGAGGCCATGAGAAAGAGATGAGATAGCAAGATTGACAAATATCATTGCAAATGGTTGTGTCAAGTCTACCACAAGTGCTAATGAGAAGACTCAAGAGAAGAGCAAGCCCAAGTTCAAGAATGGATGGCGTCCTTCCATAAAAGATGGGTGGGGCACGAAAAAGGAGCCAAGACTAATGGAAGAAGGACAGTGAATGGCTATGAGTGTGTGAGGTTTGAGAAGAAGGGTCAGATTGGTACAGTTCCGCCTGCACAGACCGCGGCAGTGCCGGACCCCGGCAGTGCCGCGCCCCAAGAAAGGGAAGGCTACCAGTTTGCCTTCTGCTCAGTCTCACACACAGCACAAGCAGGTACCCAACCCAAAGCAAGAATCTCAGAAACCAAAGGAATCTATTTGGGTGACCAAGAACAAGTTTGCATATCAACCCAAGATAGAAGCCCCAAGGAAGAGCATGTCATCTTGTTACATTTTAGGACACAACAACAGTGGTAAAGTTGTTGCAAAGTATGTTGGTGATAACAAGAGGACAGCCGACAAGTGCATTTGGGTTCCTAAGATACTTGTGACTAACTTGCAAGGCCCCAATATCAATTGGGGACCTAAACCTAGGAACTAAACTTGTCTTGCAGGCATACTCCTCCGGTGGATCAAGTTGGGTGCTTGATAGCGGATGTACACAATCATAATGAGGAGAAAGGAGTATGTTCTCATCATATTCCCCAACTTCAAATGCAAGCGAAAACATCATTTTCGGTGATAACTCCAAGGGGGATGTGTTAGGTCTTGGTAAAGTTGCTATTACACTTGAGCATTCAATTACTAATGTCTTACATGTCGATTCGTTGAGTTACAACTTGCTATCCGTTTCACAATTATGTGGAATGGGTTTCAATTGTCTCTTTACGGATGAGGGTGTGGAAGTCTTGAGAAGGGAGGATTCCTCTATTGTCTTTACGGGTCGTTTGAAAGAGAAGCTTTACTTAGTTGATTTCAACAAAAGTGAAGCCAAACTTGAGACTTGTTTAGTGGCAAAATCTAGCATGGGTTGGTTATGGCATCGCCGACTAGCTCATGTTGGGATGAGGAACTTGGCCAAACTTCAAAAGGACAACCACATCCTAGGACTAACCAATGTTGATTTTGAGAAAGATAGAGTATGTGGAGCTTGCCAAGCCGGAAAACAAGTAGGCGTACCTCACCCACCAAAGAGCTACAACACTACTACTCATCCATTGGAGTTGATCCACATGGACCTCTTTGGACCGGTTGCCTACCTTAGCATCGGCGGTAACAAACATGGTCTTGTTATTGTTGATGATTTTTCTTTTTCACTTGGGTATTCTTTATGCATGACAAAAGTGTAGTGCAAGAGAAGGTGAAGATGTTCATACGAAGAGCTCAAAGGGAATTCGGTTTCAACATCAAGAAAGTTCGTAGTGACAACGAAACCGAATTCCGAAACACCCAAGTGGATGAGTTTCTTGATGAAGAGGGCATCAAGCATGAATTTTCAGTTCCATACACCCCTCAACAAAATGGCGTGGTGGAGAGGAGAATAGAACACTCATTGACATGGCAAGGACGATGCTAGATGAGTACAAGACGCCGGACATCTTTTGGGCCGAAGCCGTCAATACCGCTTGCCATGCAATCAACCGCCTCTACCTCCACAAGAGAAGAAAGAAGACCTCCTATGAGCTGCTCACCGGTAACAAACCAAAGGTGTCGTACTTTAGAGTATTTGGGTGCAAATGTTTCATATTGAACAAGAAGCCCAAAGCCTCTAAGTTCGCATCCAAGGTTGATGAAGGTTTTCTTCTCGGTTATGGATCAAACGAGCATGCCTATCGTGTTTCAACAAGGCCTCCGGCAAGGTTGAAATAGCGATAGACGTGACGTTTGATGAAACTAATGGCTCTCAAGTAGAGCAAGTTGATGAAGTTGTTGTAGGTAATGAGGAACCACCTTGTGAAGCAATCAAGCAATTAGCCATTGGTGATATTAGACCACAAGAACAGCAGGCTACTGGTCAGGATGGTTTTCAAGCTGAAACTCCTGCTGGGACTGATCAGATACAGTCCCCGGCAGTGCCGGGTCCGACCCCGGCAGTGCCGGACCCCGGCAGTGCCGGGCGAAGCCCAGCAGTGCCGGGAACTCCCAGGGCAGCCGCAGCCACTCCACTTCGTGGAGTGAACCTACAACCCATCTTCGAGCAAGATGAAGAAGATGCTGAAGATGCAGCAGAACCCATAGATCATCCAAGGCTCAAGCAAACTATTCAACGGGATCATCCCGTTGACAACATTCTTGGGAGTCTTCGAAAGGGGGTAACGACACGCTCTCATTTGGCAAATTTCTGTCAATATTACTCGTTTGTCTCCTCTTTGGAACCTCTCAAGGTAGAAGAAGCACTGGAAGATCCAGATTGGGTGATGGCCATGCAAGAGGAGCTCAACAACTTTGAGCGCAATCAAGTATGGTCACTTGTGGAAAGACCAAATACCAATGTGATTGGCACTAAATGGGTCTTCCGCAACAAGCAAGATGAAGAGGTGTGGTGACAAGGAACAAGGCAAGATTGGTAGCTCAAGGCTTCACTCAAGTAGAGGGCTTGGACTTTGAAGAAACATATGCACCGGTTGCAAGGCTTGAAGCCATTCGGATTCTTCTAGCCTATGCAGCCCATCACAACTTCAAGCTATATCAAATGGATGTGAAGAGTGCATTCCTCAATGGCCCTATACAAGAGTTGGTGTATGTCGAGCAACCACCGGGCTTTGAAGATCCCAAGTTCCCCAACCACGTCTTCAAACTCCATAAGGCGCTCTATGGGCTTAAACAAGCACCTAGAGCATGGTATGAATGCCTTAAGGAATTCTTGCTCAAACAAGGCTTTGAAATAGGCAAAGCCGATCCTACTCTCTTCACTCATAAAGTCAATGGAGATATCTTTGTGTGCCAAATATATGTCGATGACATAATATTTGGTAGTACTAACAAATCCTTTTGTGATGAGTTTAGTAGGATCATGACTAAGAGATTTGAGATGTCTATGATGGGTGAGCTCAAGTTCTTCCTTGGTTTTCAAATCAAGCAATTAAAGGAAGGGACTTTTCTTTGCCAAACCAAGTACACCCATGATATGTTGAAGAAGTTTGACATGGTGAACGCCAAGCCTATCAAAACACCCATGCCAACCAATGGACATCTTGATCTCAATGTGGAAGGGAAAGCCGTGGACATCAAGGTATATCGCTCCATGATCGGTTCTCTTCTTTACTTATGCGCATCTAGGCCCGATATTATGCTTAGTGTGTGCATGTGTGCTAGATTTCAAGCTAACCGAAAGAGTGTCACCTAGTGGCCGTTAAGAGAATCTTGAGATATCTAGTTCACACACCAAACCTTGGCTTGTGGTATCCTAAGGGCTCCAAGTTCGAACTACTTGGCTATTCGGATTCCGATTATGCTGGTTGTAAAGTAGATCGAAAAAGCACTTCGGGGACATGTCAATTCCTTGGATGCTCCTTAGTGTCTTGGGGTTCTAAAAAGCAAAATTGTGTAGCCCTATCCACAGCCGAGGCCGAGTATGTTGCTGCAGGTGCATGTTGTGCGCAACTACTTTGGATGAGGCAAACCCTTCGTGACTTCGGATGTAACTTTACTCATATCCCACTCTTGTGTGACAATGAAAGTGCCATAAAACTTGCAAACAACCCAGTGAGTCACTCAAGAACCAAACATATAGACATCCGACATCACTTCTTGAGAGATCATGAAATCAAAGGAGATATCGCCATTAGACATGTGAGCACCGACAAACAACTAGCCGATATCTTCACTAAGCCTCTAGATGAGTCAAGGTTTTGTGCCTTAAGGAGTGAACTAAATATACTTGACTCTCGTAACGTGGTTTGAAACCTAGCATGCTTGATTGATCAACTAGTTTGACCTAGGTAAAACCAATTAAAAAACTTTCATACATTGTGTTTCAAAACCTTTGTGAAAGAAACTTGCTTGGAATGACCATTGTTCTGAATTGACTGATTGTCTCTGGTCATAACATGCAAGCAGTATGTGTCCACTCCAAGAATGAGCTGTAGTAACTTAGAGAATAAATCTCTCTGCTGGTAACTGTCCGGCAGTGCCGGGCCAGGCGCGGTAGTGCCGGGCCCCGCAGTGCCGCGACAGGCGCGGTAGTGGCGCGACTTATCGATTCAGCAGGAATCGATCTGTTACTGTGTGGGACCGAAGGGAAAAATATTTCTACTCTTACCCTGCGGTTTCACCCTCTCTCTCCCTCATCCTTTCACCGCAGCCCGTGACCTCCTCCCCTCTCTCTCCTCGGGCGACTAGGAGGCGACCGGAGTGCCCTCTCCACCGACCGTGCTCCCCGGCAACTCCGGCCTCCGGAGGTGCTGCTCGGGATCTCCTTCGGTGCTGCTCCGTCGTCCTCTTCTCCAAGGGTCTCCTTCCCTCTCCTTCCTCTCAAGGTGAAGGTTCCAAATCCCAAACCCTAAGTTTTTCCCGATTTGTAAAATGCGCCATGGGTATGTATTTAGAGGTTGTAGAAGGGTTTGTAGATGATAGGGAAGTGATAGAGATGATGGATGTGGTGTTCCTTGGCTCAGATCTGGCCTGCTGCGCGGCAGTGCCGCGCTCTGCGCGCAGTGCCGGGCCCCGGCAGTGCCGCTCCCAGAGCGGCAGTGCCGGACCATGAGCAGGGGTTTGATCCAAGTAACACCTTATCCATCAAAATCTATCGCCTCACTATAACCTACCAGCCCTTATGCAGTCTTCTAATTCGCAGTTTCCATGTTTTAGATGTCGGGCGAGGGAAGAGGAGATGAGAGAAGGGTCAAGCAGAGGATGGATCCGCTCAGGGGGAGGAGCAAGCAGCCATCCCGTCGAGGTGGCTCTAGCTCCCAAGGAGATGTTTCAGCGAGGCAGCAGATCCGGGATGAGGCTCGCCTGCAGATGCAAGGGCGACAGATAAGGGAAGACCTCTACCCCAACACCCCAGAGCACTTGGCAGAGGTCAGCAGGGCACACTTGCAGCCATACACAGAGGATGTGCAGGAGAGGCCTCCTCAGGACACCAGGGACAGGCAGCCCGTGTCATACTATCAGCAGTTCAGCTCGGTCAAGTCTCAGCGCCAGCACAACCCATACAACCATCAAAAGGATATGGGCATTGATTATAGGTTCTGGAACGAGTTCCATTCTGATTTCTATCGTTCAGTCCTATATAATGCCAAGAAGCAGAAGATACTGAATATGAAGTATGTTGATTGGGAGCATCTAGAGAGCAAGACTGACCGTGACATCAACAGGGTGGTGGCTGCATGTAAGGCAAGAAACATGTATGATCTGATGGGATTTAGTTATAATTGGAACACCGAGATCATCCATCAGTTCCATGCGACGCTGTATGTTGACAATGTGGTTGAGGAGATGCATTGGATGACCGAGGGTCGTCACTACAAGGTCACTTATGAGACCTTTAGTAGGATCCTCGGTTTGGGCAGCGAGGATAGAGAGTATGATAACCTGCATGATGAGAGGACTTTGACAGATTCTGAGATTGCTTTCATGTATGAGGACCTCGGAAGGCAGATGGGTTGGTCAAGGGACTACAAGGTTTTTATTACATGTTGAACAACCTCTTCAGGCAAACTCTCAACCCAAAGAGTGGGTCCCATTCTAACTTGTATGGATATGGCAGGAACATGTTGGCTAGGATGGCCCCAGGGGCTAATCGCTTTTCCATATCCAGCTTTATATGGACTGAGCTTCAGGTTGCAGCCGAGGATGCTAGGAAGGCAGTTCTCTATGCCCCCTACATCATGTTTATGATTGAGATGGTTTCCGGCTATACCTTTGCTAAGGATGGGTTGCATGAGCCGTACCGTGCAGAGAAGAAGAGAGGAGCAGCAGCAGGGCAGCAGCAGCAGCTGACAGGCCAGAGAGCTCCCGCCCTTCCTATCCGAGGAAGAAGAAGAGCAAGCTGGCCAAATGGATCAAGGCCATCTTCTCTACTTGCACCTACGCAGCCCAGACAGCTCACCAGGCACTCGTTGAGCAGCGAGCAGAGCGAGAGCGGGCGGGACGTTCGCCGTTACCTCCACCCCGCTCTCCACCTCACTTCGACCTCTCCAGTCTCGACTCAGATGACATAGACTCAGATGGAGATGAGGAGCAGGAGGAGATAGTGCCTGTGCCACCCCGTCGTTCTACACGTGCCTCGACCTCGACCCGCTACACCAGTTCCACTCACCGTCAGGGAAGGCCGTGGTAGAGTCCGACGACGACGATGATGACGATGATGATGATGAGGAGGAAGAAGAAGAAGTTCAGTGGGACAAGATAGCTTCGGATGATGAGTGAGTGTTTGGACACTCTTCTCTTCTCTACTTCTCTCTTTTTGGTGACTTGTTGCCAAAGGGGAGAATTAGGTGAAGAGAAGGGGGTACAACACTTTCTTTCTGTTCATGTCCCCATCATGTTAGTAGTTGTGAGTTGTGAGGGAGTTTGATTCGTTCAAAACTCTATGTTTGTAATATTACTCTATGGTACTACTTCTTAGGCTTGGATGTGGACATGTACTTTTACCTGCTTATCTAGCATGTGTTATCTTGTTTAGTTCTGTTATTGATTATGCTTTGTGGCTTTGTGTTAATTCCGCTGCGTTTGCTGTCTGTAGCCTGAGCGGCAGTGCCGCTCCAGGGCCGGCAGTGCCGGGCTCCGGCAGTGCCGCGCCCAGTGCCGCTCTGGCAGAAAGACAGCAAACATCTCTGATGTGCTTAAACTGTCATTCGCATCACGTATTATTCTTGACACAGTTTAGTTGCACCCCACAAAGCTATTAGATGTGAAACTGAACCTATCTCTCACTTTGAATATGTGAATGTTGGCCTCTAATGCCAATTCGAGATTTCAGCTCTCATTCACACATTTAGGGGGAGGTTTCACACCTAAGCTTCTAAATCTCAAGTATTGTACCCTTTTATTGTAAGCTTCGATTGTGTTGTCATCAATCACCAAAAAGGGGGAGATTGTAAGTGCAATCAAGCCCTAATTGTGGGTTTTGGTGATAATGACCACACGATTGAGAACTAATGAGATTCATGAAGTTGATAAGCAGGTTATGATAAGAAAGGATGGTGTATGTACGTTGGTGGACCCCCCATACTACATTTCATCGGATCCGGACTCAAAGTGATATATCAAGCTTTTTCATTTGAATTTGAGTTATAGGAATGTCGTACTATCAAGGGGGAATGCAAATACATTGCTATGGCTGAATGACATGTGCTCAAACCAACCCAAGCCATCCATGTTTCTAACCAAAGACAGCTGCACTGAATTCCAATCCAACCCTGTCTGATTGGTAGGCGCGGCAGTGCCGCTCTTGTCGCGGCAGTGCCGGGCGCGGCACTGCCGGGCTTCGGCCGGCACTGCCGCGACTTATTGTAACCGTTGGCAGGGAGGAGATATTTACTCCATCTCCCTGCCACCCCAACGGTTATCCACGACCATAACTCGTCACCTACCTCCAGACAAGCTTCTCTCTTCCCCATTGAAGGCTCTCAACTCCCCTCTCACCAATCCTTCGATTTCCATTGATTCCAAGTGATTGAGAGGCTTAAACCTTCATCAAAGAGAAGCCCTAGCTGAGATCTACTTCCTAGAGCACTTGATTTGAGCCATAGCCGGTGGATTTGCTTCTATTACTCTTGGGTTCCTTGGAACCCTAGCCGGCTAGGCGTCACCCTAGAGCCTTGCCAACTTGGTGTGGCGGCCCTAGGGAGGTTTTGTAATTGATTGTTCAGCTAGTATTATTACCCCTCACCTCAAGGATTTGGTTCCTTGACTTGAGAACGAGGTAGAGTTGCAAAGCTCATGACCTAAGTGGTCAACCTCAACACGTGGAGGTAGGCAAGCCTTGGTGGCGAGCTGAACCACGGGATAAATCACTTGTCTCTTGTGCTTGCTTAGTTTCATTTTTCATATTCATGAGCTTGTGATAGATTCTAGGGTTTGGCCCGATCTACTTTATTCCTCTTATTGGGCTTGGAGTAGTTGGTTCTGCTGGTTCATAGAACTTGTTGTAGCATTTCTATTCATATAGAATCAGTTAGTTGTGGCTGGATTTCGAATTGCAGCTTCTGGTCTCACACTTCGCGGCAGTACTGCGCTGGGGTCGGCAGTGCCGGGCAGCGGCAGTGACGGGCACAGAGCGGTAGTGTCGGGCTTATCTAATTAAGTTTTGAGCTGTGATTTTTGATAGGCCTATTCACCCCCCCCCCTCTAGGCCACACAGGTCCATACACACCCGCACACACTCTCCCACTCTCGCTCGCACTCTCCTCCCCACGCCACCGAGCAAGAACGAGCGCTCTGCTCGCTCTCGCCGCGACCACCCCCGCAAACCCCCTTCGCCGTTCCGGCCACGCCGGAGCCTCGCCGTCCGATTCCCTCGCGCAAGCCTCTCCGCCTACACCCCAGACACCCGGTGCTCGCGTTAGCACCACCCCTCGAGCCTCGCCGACACCGAAGTCTGTGGAGCGCCGCCGCGGTCACCATCGGCACCGTCCGGAGCTCGCGACTGTTCTACATCAACCGAAGCTTCTCCGCTTCCCCTCTTCTCCGTCGAGCATCACCAAGCCAAGGCAAGGTGAGAACACCGACTAGCCTCAACGCTACCGCTCTCACCCACATCTTCTTCCCCGGCCGAGCGCCATGGCTGTCCGCCGAGGCCAAGCCCGAGGCCAAGCTTCCTCGGATCCATCCGAGCCAAGCCGAGCCCTCCGATAGCTCCGTAGGGTTCACAAAGCACTACGCACGCGCCAATTTGGCGGCGACCCGGACACGGCCTAGCCGAGCCCCGCCACCGTCCGCCATAGCCGCTCGCGTGGCCAAGCTTCTCGGAGCTTCCCGAGCCAATCCGAGCCCGCCGATAGCCTCCCTAGGGTTCGTGTGAGCCTTCGCCTTCCCCAACTTCACCGCAACCGCCGGAAACGGCGTAGCCGTGTGTCGCCGCCGCCGCCGTCCGCCACCGCTCGCCGCTGGCACGCTTCGGTCACCCTCTGGCCAAACCGACCCCACCGCTGGATGCGCCTCGTCGAGACGAGTCTATCGAGCCTAGCCTCACCGCCGGCGACCTCACCGTCGACGAGTTTTCGCCGGTCAACACCTTCCCCTGCTTCGCCCTCTCTGACGGGTGGGTCCCGTTGACCAGCGGACCCCGCGCGTCAGCCTCACCCGGTCCATGGACCACGTTCACGCAGGCCAACCGGGAAGATTCAAATATGTTTTCCTTTTTGTTTTATTTTCCAGAAATGCTTGTAATTTTTGTGTAGCTCATTTTAAAAGTCCAAATGAAGTACTTTCAGTTTTGTTAGCTTGCTTATGAGTAGATCTATCAGGGAAAATATGAAAAGTATTTTGGTGAAAGTTTTTTTTGCTGTTTTTATTTAATTTAGTTTGTGAGCTTTTGTTTAGATAAATGGAAATAGGTGTTTTCTGGTTGAGTTAATTCATGGGAAAATTTGTGTAGGTTTCTTATCATGATTTGCACTTGTGAAAAATATATGATGCACTGTTTATGTGGAAAAAGTTTCTGTTATGATTTAAAGACTTTTTTGACTGATTTCTTAGAATAAGTGTTAAGGTATTCTATATGTCAAAATAAAATGTGGGAAAAATTGTGTGGTCTCTCTATGGCATGTTCAGGCTAGGAAAAATGTTAAGCAGGAGCTGTTGTATGGAAGAATATGATGTTTCTTTACAAATGTACTTTTCTGTGTTTTCCTTTGGAAATTCATGTAAGAAATAAAATAATGTTTCTGTTCGTGGAACTTTCTTGATAAGTATGAAATGTGAAGTAGAATCTGGGAAAAATATAAAAATGAGTTAGCACCCTTTTCCAGTAGGGTTGTAGTTCAAATGGTTTAAATTGGAATAGATTTGTTATTTTGTGTAGGCTTGCATGTTTATGCTCTGATAGCAAGTTTTCTAAAGTAGAATGTGTATGAGTAGATGAAGCTAGAAAAATTATGAAATTTGTTGTTGAACACATTTTGTGTGAAAAGTTAGTTCAAAGCACCTTTTGAGCAGTTTATTTGTTATTTTTATATCTGCAGTTCTCTATTTTATTTCTGGCTGAAAATTGTTTAGTGAAGTCCAGCAGATGCCATTGCCTTCTGGAATTTTTATGGATTTTTCTGAGTCCAGAAAATGTACTTGCAGTTCAAACTCAAATTTCTTTTGAATTACTAAATAAGAAATAGGTGGATTAATGAAATTGTTTTATGAGATAATTAGTGTTTACCTCAATGTCAAAAGTGGTTCAACAAGTTGGTTTTATTGGTTTGCAAGAAATGTTACTTTTCTTACCACCGCATCTCGCACTACGCATTATTTATTTATTATTTTTCAACCGCATTGCAATAGGATCGACAGTTCAGGAGCAAGACCTATAGCAGGAGACAAGCGCCGAACAGGAGATCCCGGAACTGCATCAAGCCGAGGAAGCCGACCCCGCGGCCGACACTAACCTGCCTGAGTGCCCCTCCCACGAGGCCTCAGTCTTCTCTCAAGGCAAGCCCCGGAGCATATTAAGCCTCCTATCTTTTGCAATTAAAATTTACTTGAGTCCTTTTTATTGTGATGCATTAGGTTTAGGAATTGGGATGAATCCTACTTGCTGCATTACCATTCCTTGGTTGTTGATTAATATCTACCTTGTTATCCTGTTATTGAGTTACCATGTAGAATTGTTAGCTTGCTTAATAAAAGTAGTAGTTAAGAATGTTTCCGTAATACCCTGATGGGTAGTTACCGGATCACGGTTTGCTATATTTGCTATCGTGGAAAAGAACCTGAGTAGTAATGAAATACGGTCAACTGGAAGGTAGGGCACCAAGTTGGAACTTGGGGGCAGTCCGTCCGTTGGATCGTGTAGGTTTATATCGATGTTGGCCCTCGTTCATTTTTGAACGCGCCCTTTTACTTAGGGATACGTCGGTGCCGTAATCATCGACCCCAAAGCCGGTTAGATGCTGTTCGGGCCGGTTTTGACCCGTGTCGCGCCCTCTAGTATGGAAATTGCGATCTGCCGCATGAGGCCATCGCCAGGTTCCAATTGGGTGGTCCGTGCTTGAACCGCGACGATTACCACCACGAACAAGCGTCGAGCGGTTGCCCAATGCATGGACCCGACGGGGAAAGTGTGGGCTGGTATTAAAGGTCTTTCACCAGCTGGTTTGGAATTCGATTCGAGTCGCCGCCTCCCCCGGTTAGTGGGAAACTATGGCGAGCTTCACCACGATACAACCCCATGTGATGTTTTAAAGGTTCAACTAAAAATGTGGATAAGTCAACTGGATATGGTTATATTATTGTTTGTTAGACTCAAGTGTGTGCAATAGTTCAGGTGCAAACCTAGAGTAAAAGAAATAGGTCTAAAAATGACAGCTCAGCAATATCATTAAATCCTCACTTATCTTAATTGAGCTTTTCGCAACTAAAGATCCCAGATCCACCCAAAAAGGCCTTGCATACCCTTGGTGTCTTTATTTTCAGTTGGACGGGTAAGTCTAGCTGAGTACATTCCCGTACTCAGGGTTTATCCCGTTTGTTGCAGATGGCCAGGTCTACTTTGGCTATTGTAAGCACTGCCTCTACCCGGTGGAAGGTGATGAGGAGTAGGCCCAGGCAGGGTCGTCCAGAAGCTTCCCCTTTTCTTTTGTTGGTCTGAGACTTCTAGTGGCACATTATCTAAAAAGGGAAGAGTGAGTTGTGTTGAGTTGGATTTGTCAAACAATGTTTCATTTGGACCACATGTGTGGTGGTCGTGTTTCAAACTTATTTAGCTTCCGCACTTTTAAATTCGGTATTGTAATAACTCTGTTCTAAATTCGCACTCTGATACTTTAAATTCGTTTCGTTCTCTGTGATGTATCTTGCGAATGTAATTCTTGAACAATGCGATCCTGTATGTTGTACGGTGATAGAAATCCTTCGAGATTTCTGGACTACCGGGGTGAAAGGTCCTAAATGGCTAGAGGGGGGTGAATAGCCTATAAATTTCTACAAAACACTTAGAGAGACTTGTTAGACAAAAACGAAGCGAAGCTTTTTGCTCTAGCTCTACTAAGTGTTGCAAGCCACCTATCCAAACAATTCTAGTAAACTATAGTCACTATGGCACACAAAAGCTATGTCTCTACTCTCTAAACTAGTGAGCTAGCAAAAGATAATTACTTCTAATTAGAGAGCCACTTCTAGCAACAATTATCTCTACACAAGAAATGAAGAATGTAATGCAAAGATAGAGTGATATACTGACACTGACAAGATATGATCAACCACAATAAGAATACCAATGAAGTTCGGGAGATAGCCAAATAGACAAGGGACACAAAGATTTTCTCCCGAGGTTCACGTGCTTGTCGGCACGCTACTCCCCGTTGTGTCGACCAACCACTTGGTGGTTCGGTGGCTAATAGGTATTCACAAACCTAGCTCAACACTTGAGCGCCACAAGAACCGACCCACAATGGAGGTAACTCAATGACACGCGCAATTTACTAGAGTTACCTTTTGGCTCTTCGCCGGGGAAGGCACAATACCCCTCACAAATCACCGGGAGATGGCCACGAACAATCACCAACTCGTGCCAATGCTCCTCCACTGCTCCAAGCCGTCTAGGTGGCGACAACCACCAAGAGTAAAGAGAATACCGCAGCAACAACGATCGCCAAGTGCCACTAGATGCAACACACAAGCAAATGCACTTGGAATCACTCAATCTCACTTTGATTCGCACTATCAAGCAAGGAGATGAGTGGGAGGGAGTATGTTTAGCTCAGAGGGATGTCCAATATGTTAGAGTACCAAGAGAGACCTCCCAAAGCCAGCCATCTATTTTATATACCCCCTCAACAAATAGAGCCGTTACCCCTTCACTGGGCATTTTTCGTACTAACCGGACGCGTCCGGTCAATGTTTCAGTAGCGTCCGGTCGATAGTTTAAGTAGTGACCGGACTCTCATTTCACTAGCGTCCGGTCATTATTTCACTCAGCGTTCGGTCAAACACAGAGAGGTTCCAGAGAGGTTTTTCATAGACCGGACGCGTCCGGTCACCAATGACCGGACTCTCTATGCGTCCGATCACTTCAATTCAACCGTTGCCTCTCGTGAACAGTGGAACAGGCGAGTCCGGTCATTTGTTTCAGCAGAGTCCGGTCAGTGTTTCACTAGTGACCGGACGCACGTCAATAGCGTCCGGTCGCTATTCCAGCGTCCGGTCAAGCCTGAAAACACGTTTTCAACTCCGGTTCTTCTCCTTTGCAAATGTGCCAACACCACCAAGTGTACATCACCTTGTGCAAGTGTGTTAGCATTTTCCAAACATTTTTCAAAGGATTGAGGTTAGCACACTAGGTCCTAATGCATATGCATGTATGAATTCACCTAGTGGCACTTGATAACCGCAATCACCGAGATAGTCCCCTCTTAATAGTACGGCTATCGATCCTAAACACACTCACACCCTCTATGGTGTCTTGAGTGTCAAAACAAAATCCCTATTTATACCTTTGCCTTGATCTCCATAGGGTTTTGCTTTTTCTTCTTCTCTTTCCAAATGTGGAGCACTTGATCCATCTTTCTTGGTCATCATCACCACACCATGGTCATCATCTAGCTCCCACACTTGGTGTGTACCAACCTAAGTTATGAACACTTCATTGACAAAGGTTAGTACTCTAGGTGACTTCAATTAACCAAAACAAACAAGGACTTTCACGGGTTTATGGGTTAAAGTATGAGTCGAAGTCAGACGGATTTGACTAAGACGGTACTTGAGCTCTTAATCAGGACGGTTCCGCCACAGCTGGTATCGAGCATGTTCAAGTTATTGCCTCCGCAAAGAGCTATTTTTGAACTAAAATGGGTGTTTTCAAAACTATTTTCAATTACTAAGTGTGCCCAGTCTCGTCCTTAAGCCCTATACTAGGATTCAGGTGGTTTAACTGCTAACAGGGTTCAGGGTTTTGCTTCATGCTGGATCTTTATTTGCTGGTCCATTCTCGGGAAAAGAGAATGCGTCGATCGCGAAAACATGCATAAAATGATTTTGTGAGATATGAGAGCATGACCGTCCAACCGTCGGTCTAGGTGAGAGTTCTTATACCAAGTATGTGCGAGCTCCACGCAGACACATATGAGGGTATCAATGTTTTTGAGGGTGTTTTCTATGTTGGTGCATGGTGTTTAGTGTTGGCTTCTATGTATTTTGCGCATATTAGCCAATGCTCAATTGTTTTATCATTGGGATTGCTTTGGGCTGAAATGAATCTTCTGCAGGTACACTAACTGTGCGACCGAGTAGAACGTGTAGATAACGCATGAGAGATCGTTCTTGCCACCGACTAGAACGTTAGGACTTACGAGTCATGTTAGTGAGTGAGAACGTAAGTACGATCATGCATCATGTTTATATTCTTGCATTTACATTACCTCCCCTTAATTAAAAGTTGTCTCTTTTATATAAAAAATTTGCCAACTTAATATCCGTCTCACGAGAGTTCGAAACCCTTTGTTTCTACAGATGGCCCGGACTAAGCTGACCGCTCGCAAGGCCACCGGAGGTAGAGGAGTTCCGCGTCACCGCTTGGCCACCAAGCTGACCCGGAAGACGTTCTTGTCCTACTTCGGATTGCCGACTATCCTTTGGAGGATTCTGCAGGCCGTGGGCTATGAGGAAGGACAGGAGCCCAGGTACTCTGGCAGAAGGAGATCTACGGGCAGGATTCCTTGGTCATGGTGGAGATCAAAGTCAAAGCTTTGCCCGCCAAGCCCACTGGACAGGATGGACGGAGATCACCAGAGGCACATGTGCCAAGGATGGAGCCAACAGGGCAGCGTATCTTGTGCTGAAGGATATCATCGCCCGTTTCCCCGCCGACCTAGCTAGCGCTATGGCAGGAGTGTTCCCCCGTGGATCACTTTTTCCATTGCGCTGGAAGCAAACTGGAGTCAGTCTTGACAGGGAGCCCAGAGGAGAGGTTCTACTGCGAGACGCCCGCGATGAGCGCCACCGGAGCTTTGTTGGGTGTATGTGAGAGTTGGAGCACACTCTCGAGAGCGTGTCCTTCACCCTCACCGCCACCTACCAGAGCAAGAGGAAGCTACAGGAAGAGTTTGATGCCGAGGTAGCTCGTCTCCAGGAGAGGATTCAGCAGATCACTCTTGAGCGTGACGACGCCCGTACTACAGCAGCAGCACAGGCCACTGCCAGGACCGTTGCAGAGCAGATGTACCTGACTACCGCCCTTCAGAGGGATGAGGCCCGCACCGCGCTCGACCAGCTCAGAGAGGGAGCCCACCTCTTGATACAGCAGATCCATGGACAGCAGGCCTACATCGACCAGCTCCACGAGGCAGTACACCAGATGCATCACGCCGCACAGGAGGCCGCCGCCCCAGCCGCAGCCGAGGCCCGGATCCCCAGGACGGAGAGGTCCTTGGTCCCGACGCCCACCGGAGGAGGATCACGCTGACGAGCCAATGATCGACGTCGACGCAGAGGACGCCGCATCCGCCGCTGGAGACGCCTGAGCGCTAGTTTCGCTAGGAGTCGTTTTCTTTTGTATAGCTTGAGCACGCTCGCTAAGTGATGTAACACCCTAAACATGTGTTGGTTTTATGTTTGAGATGTTTGATGGCATGTATGTCTTTTGGACAAAGTCCAGACTTCGATCTGGCATCTTTTATGGAAATCCGTCGTTGCATGTCTAATTTCGGGCGATTATTCTGTGATGTTGTATGGAAATGAGTAATTATACTTGGTCGTGTGCTAAATTTTCGAATTATGTACAGCGCAGTATTTATTCATGATCAATGTAACATCACCTAATGATTGCTTATTAATGGGATATGCAGATGCCGGCACACACTCGCAGCCAACGCGGACAGGGGGCAGGACAGGAGGAGAAACTTGCCACCTCCCCCACCGCCGCCAATGACGCCGGAAGCATTTTTCGGCCAGTTCTTGGGCAGCCAAAGGAACATGGAGGAGATGCAGAGGCACATGGAGGCCACCCTCCGCAATATCGCTAACAACACTGCGCAGCAGCATCATCAACGCCAAGGCCCAGAGCCTAACCAGTACAGCTCCTACCGTGACTTCTTGGACACCCGTCCCCCGGTGTTCAAGGAAGTCACCGAACCGCTTGAGGCTGATGAATGGCTCAACTCCATCACCCAGAAGTTCCGTCTGCTTCGGCTGACGGAAGAGCTCAAGGCAGAGTATGCCGCGCACATGTTGGAAGGACCCGCAGGTTTGTGGTGGGCCCAGTACCGTGCAGCTTGCCTGCAAATGCACGTGTCACTTGGGATCAGTTCTCGACTGCTATGCGCAACCACTACATCCCTAGTGGTCTGATGGAAATGAAGATTGCAGAGTTCATGAGGTTGTCTCAGGGAACCAGATCTATGTCCGAGTATCTGCACAGCTTCAACAACCTAGCTCGCTACGCCCCAGACTTTGTCAACACTGAGGCCAAGAAGATCGCAAGCTTCAAACGTGGCATGAGCGCCGCCATGCTTTCAAAGATGGGTAACAGTCACCGCACCACCTTCAGTGACTTTGTCAGTGACTGCCTAAATCAAGAGGCCAATGACAGTAGGCTGGCGACAGAAAACCGCCGTCGTGCGAACGAAGGAGGTTCGTCTCAACAGAGAACCCCTTTCGGAGCACGCACCCCGTATCGCCCGCCAGTGGCTGGAGCAAGGTTCGTCCCCCCCGCAGAGGAAGATCACTACCAACCGACCCCGTCCCAGTTTTCAGAACCCTACACCGCCTCTGATGCAGAACAAGAATAAGGCAGGAAGTGCAGGAGGCCCCAAGACTCCATATGTGATTGGGCCATGTTACAACTGTGGTCAGACTGGACATCTGTCACGTCAATGCCCTCGTCCAAAGAAGCAATACACCCAGCCTCCACCTCGCGCAGGTCATGTGCATCACACCACCGTGGAGGAAGTGCCAGAAGGAGAGCCTGTCACCGCTGGTACGTTTCTTGTTAATCAATGCCCCGCAGTTGTGCTGTTTGATTCTGGAGCATCGCATTCTTTCATAAGTGAGAACTTTGTTTTGAGAAGTAATCTTGAGTTGGTAGAGTTAGATCGGGGATATCAGATAAGTTCCGCCGGAGCTGTTCTCTCCGCGCGTAAAATGGCTAAAGGAGTGGAAATGACTTTTGGGGATAAGAAGGCCATAGTGGATCCCATCGTAATCCCTGGTCTGGGTTTGGATGTGATCTTAGGTATGGGTTGGATGAAACTCTGGAAGGTCAATCTTGACGTCGCAGAGCGAGTAGTTTCTATGGTTAGTCCCCGGAATGGGTCTACCTTTCGGTTTAAGTTACCCCGAAACCCCCACGAGATCGGAGTGTTGTTCAACGTCACCGCAAAACAGATAGCTGAGATCTCAGTAGTGTGTGAGTTTCCGGATGTTTTTCCTGATGAGTTGCCTGGACTACCGCCGGATAGGGATGTGGAGTTTGCTATAGAGTTAGTCCCTGGAACGGCACCCATATCTCGGAGACCGTATAGGATGCACGCTAAAGAGTTAGCAGAGCTTAAAGTTCAGTTGCAAGAGCTTTTGGATAAGGGTTTGATACGCCCTAGTTCGTCACCTTGGGGATGTCCCGCTATCTTTGTGAAGAAGAAGGATAAAACTTTGAGGATGTGTGTGGATTACAGACCGTTGAATGCAGTAACTATAAAGAACAAATATCCCTTACCCCGAATCGATGTCTTGTTTGATCAGTTATCAAAGGCGAAAGTGTTCTCCAAGATCGACCTGAGATCAGGATACCATCAGATTAAGATCAGAAGAGAAGATATACCAAAAACAGCTTTCTCTACCAGATATGGACTCTATGAGTATCTCGTTATGTCCTTTGGATTGACCAATGCACCGGCACATTTCATGTACCTGATGAATTCGGTCTTCATGCCAGAGTTAGATAAGTTCGTTGTAGTGTTCATCGATGATATCTTGGTATACTCTGAGAATGAGAAGGATCATGCTGAGCATCTACGAGTTGTTTTGACCCGGCTTCGAGAGCACAAGTTATATGCTAAGTTCAGTAAGTGTGAGTTTTGGTTAAAGAAGGTACCTTTCCTTGGTCACGTCCTTTCAGAGGAAGGGATCTCTGTAGACCCTTCTAAGGTGCAAGAGGTTATGGATTGGGAAGCACCCACAAGTGTTTTTGAGGTTCGCAGCTTTTTGGGTTTGGCTGGATACTACCGTCGGTTCATTCCAGATTTTTCGAGAATAGCCAAACCTATGACCCGTTTAACGCAGAAAAACAAGAAGTTCGAATGGACTCCAGAGTGTGAAGCAGCTTTTCGCACTCTGCGAACGTTGTTGACTTCCGCGCCTGTTTTGGCTCAGCCAAACTTAGAGGAACCTTTTGATGTGTTTTGTGACGCATCCAAGATTGGACTTGGATGTGTGCTCATGCAGAATGGAGAGTTATAGCATATGCTTCGCGCCAGTTGCGACCACATGAAGAGAATTATCCCACTCATGATTTGGAATTGGCAGCCGTCGTGCATGCACTCAAGATTTGGAGGCATTACCTTATGGGAAACCTATGTCATGTGTACACTGATCATAAAAGTCTGAAATATATCTTCACCCAGCCAGAGTTGAACATGAGGCAGAGAAGATGGTTAGAGTTGATTAAGGATTACAACCTTGAAGTGCATTACCACCCTGGAAAAGCAAACGTGGTAGCAGATGCCTTGAGTCGCAAGACTCATTGCAACTCCCTACAACCACTATTGGAAGATGGATTCAACCTTATGCACCCCGTTATGTTAAACAATATCACCATACTCACCATAACAGTGCACCCTAGAAAGTGACATCATCGAAGGACAAAGGACCGATGAAGAGATCTGTCAGATCAAGAAGAGGTTGGAAACCAGTAGTTCTTTGAACTTCAGGACTGATGAACAGGGAATCTTGTGGTATAACCAGAGGTTGGTTGTCCTAAGGACACAGAGCTGAAGAAAGGATTTGAATGAAGCTCACAATACAAAGTTATCTATCCATCAAGGAAGCAGTAAGATGTACCAAGATCTGGAGAAACAAGGTAATGGTGGTCTAGGATGAAGAAGGAAGTTGCAGCTTATGTTGCAAGTGTGATACTTGCTGCAGGATAAAAAGCTATACATCTGAGACTACCGGATGTTACAGCAGGTATCTATTCCAGAATGGAAGTGGGAAGAGATTAGTATGGATTTCATCACAGGTCTTCCCACCACTCAAAAGGAAATGATTCTATCTGGGTTATCGTGGATCAGTTATCTAAAGTGGCTCACTTCATCCCGGTTAAGACTACACACCCGACCTCATCAGTATGGCAGACCTGTACATTCAGAACATCTTGAGGTTTACACGGAGTTCCAAAAAAGGATTGTCTCTGATAGAGGACCCTAGTTCATAGCACGTTTTTGGGAACAGTTGCACAAGGAGCTAGGAACCAAGTTGGTAAGAAGTTCGCTTATCACCCCCAAACCGCAGGACAAACAGAGAGAGTGAATCAGATTTGGAAGATATCCTCAGAGCTTGTGTTTATCTTCAGGAGAATCATGAGAGAAATGGTTACCCTTGCCGAGTTTTCGTATAACAACAACTACCAAGAAAGTATAAAGATGGCACCTTTGAAGTATTATACGGACGAAGATGCAGAACCCGGTAAATGGGGTTGAATCAGGAGATCGAGGATTTTATGGGTCAGATTATGTGAAAGATGTGAAGAGATGTGCAAAAGGTACAAACACATATCAAAGCAGCACAATCCTGACAGAAAAGTTACGCTGACACACGGAGGAGACCCTTGGAATTTCAAGTCGGAGACTATGTTTACCTCAAAGTCTCACCCATGAGGAAAGTCCAACGTTTTGGAATTAAGAAAAAGCTAGCACCTCGATATGTAGGGACCGTATCAGATCGTAGCTAAAAAGGGAGAAGTGGCATATGAAGTGCGTACCCCCAGAGATGAGCGCAGTCTTCCCAGTGTTCCATGTGTCCCAGTTGAAGAAGTGTCTTCGAGTTCCAGAACAAGAAGAAGTTCGGATCCCAGATGTCGCAATCAGATCAGATCTGGAATACTATGAACAACCTCGGGAGATAATGGACACCAAGACCGAGAACCAAGAAGAGAAACTCGCAACCGAACAGTGAAGACTTACAAGATTCTCTAGAGCAACCACGGACCCAACGATGCGACTGGGGAAACCGAGGAGTACTTGCGAGTGAACTATCCTGCTTTTATAAAGATTGGTACGTAACTCAAAATCTCGGGATGAGATTTCTTTAAGGGGGGAAGGTTGTGACACCCTAGTGTCAGCACTGCATTAGGAACACATTTAGCTACCAAAATGCATAAGCAATGCATTGCATCATTTCATGTGCATATGAGTGCTTTTGCCTTTTTGTTTATTTGGATTTGGGATTTCTATTGGACTGATAGTTTAAGTGGATTTCTATCTTGGCAAATAAGTTTATAAAATAAAGGATATTGGGTAGAGTGCTTTTCATGTTGATATTTTGACCTAATTCAAAATAGTTTATCAGATAAAAATGAGGCAAGCAAAATGGTGTATGTTTCAAAAGCTTTATTTATGTGAGGTTGTAAAAATGGTTTTCAGAAAAAGTGTCTTATACAAAAGTTGTAGAGAAAATTATTTTGAGCAACTTTATTTTTGGGTCAAAGTCAAAGTTAGTTGGGAGTTTTTGAGACTGTTTTAAATGGTCAAGTTTGAAAAGGTTTTGGAAAAAGAAAAAGGAAAAACTATTTTTTTTCCCGGCGCCAGCCTTTCGGCCCATTCGGCCTTTCCGGCCCAAGCCGCGCCGCTGCTGCCCCGCTCCCGCGCGCGCACGCCGGCACGCCAGCCCCGACAGCGACGCGCGCCGTAGGCCGGATCTCCGCTCGCCACGTGGCCGCCGCGTCCTGTCGAGGATCTTCGCCGGCCACTCCTCGTCTGATTCCCCTACGCGCGATCACGCAAGCGATCGGCTTCGCCCACTCTGCGCTCGCCTCGCCTGCCGCGCCACCCTCGCTCGCCGTGCCGTCGCCCGCCGCACGCCACGCCGTGGCCCCCGCCACGACCGCGCATTGCCGCCGGCCGAGCCAAAACCCGAGCACCCTTCGCTCCCACACTCACCCTGTAAGTGCAATCAAATTGTGGGTTTTGGTGATAATGACCACACGATTGGAGAACTAATGAGATTCATGAAGTTGATAAGCAGGTTATGATAAGAAAGGATGGTGTATGTACGTTGGTGGACCCCCATACTACATTTCATCGGATCCGACTCAAAGTGATATATCAAGCTTTTTCATTTGAATTTGAGTTATAGGAATGTCGTACTATCAAGGGGGAATGCAAATACATTGCTATGGCTGAATGATATGTGCTCAAACCAACCCAAGCCATCCATGTTTCTAACCAAAGACAGTTGCACTGAATTCCAATCCAAACCTGTCTGATTGGTAGGCACGGCAGTGCCGCTCTTGTCGCGGCAGTGCCGGGCCGCGGCACTGTCGGGCTTCGGCCGACACTGCCGCGACTTATTGTAACCGTTGGCAGGGAGGAGATATTTACTCCATCTCCCTGCCACCCCAACGGTTATCACGACCATAACTCGTCACCTACCTCCAGACAAGCTTCTCTCTTCCCCATTGAAGGCTCTCAACTCCCCTCTCACCAATCCTTCGATTTCCATTGATTCCAAGTGATTGAGAGGCTTAAACCTTCATCAAAGAGAAGCCCTAGCTGAGATCTACTTCCTAGAGCACTTGATTTGAGCCATAGCCGGTGGATTTGCTTCTTACTCTTGGGTTCGTGTGAGTGTTGAGCCTTCGTCCCCAATTTCACCGGCGACCGCCGGAAAAGGCGTAGCCGTGTGTCGCCGCCGCCGCCGTCCCCACCGCTCGCCGCCGGCACGCTTCGGTCACCCTCTGGCCAAACCGACCCCACCGCTGGATGCGCCTCGTCGAGACGAGTCTATCGAGCCTAGCCTCACCGCCGGCGACCTCACCGTCGACGAGCTTTCGCCGGTCAACACCTTCCCTGCTTTGCCCTCTCTGACGGGTGGGTCCCGTTGACCAGCAGACCCCGCGCGTCAGCCTCACCCGGTCCATGGACCACGTTCACGCAGGCCCGCCGGGAAAGATTCAAATATGTTTTCCTTTTTGTTTTTTTTTCCAGAAATGCTTGTTATTTTGGTGTAGCTCGTTTTAAAAGTCCAAATGAAGTACTTTCAGTTTTGTTAGCTTGCTTATGAGTAGATCTAAGGGAAAAATATGAAAGTATTTTTGGTGAAAGTTTTGTTACTGTTTTTATTAATTCAGTTTGTGAGCTTTGTTTAGATAAATGGAAATAGGTGTTTTCTGGTTGAGTTAATTCATGGGAAAATTTGTGTAGGTTTCTTATCATGATTGGCACCTGTGAAAAATATATGATGCACTGTTTATGTGGAAAAAGTTTCTGTTATGATTTAAAGTCCTTTTTGACTGATTTCTTAGAATAAGTATTAAGGTATTCTATAGGTCAAAATAAAATGTGGGGAAAAATTGTGTGGTCTCTCTATGACAAGTTCAGACTACGAAAAAATGTTAAGCAGGAGCTGTTGTATGGAAGAATCTGAAGTTTCTTTACAAATGTACTTCTTGTGTTTTCCTTTGGAAATTCATGTAAGAAATAAAATAATGTTTCTGTTCGTGAAACTTTCTTGATAAGTATGAAATGTGAAGTAGAATCTGGAAAAAATATGAAATTGAGTTAGCACCTTTTCCAGTAGGGTTGTAGTTCAAATGGTTAAATTGGAATAGATTTGTTATTTGTGTAGGCTTGCATGTTTATGCTCTGACAGCAAGTTTTCTACAGTAGAATGTGTATGAGTAGATGAAGCTAGGAAAATTATGAAATCTGCGTTGAACACCTTTTGTGAAAAGTTAGTTCAAAGCACCTTTTGAGTGGTTTATTTGTTATTTTTATATCTGCAGTTCTCTATTTTATTTCTAGCTGAAAATTGTTCAGTGAAGTCTAGCAGATGCCATTTGCCTTCTCGAATTTTTGTGGATTTTTCTGAGTCCAGAAAAATGCACTTGCAGTTCAAACTCAAATTTCTTTTGAATTACTAAATAAGAAATAGGTGGATTAATGAAATGTTTTATGAGATAATTAAGTGTTACCTCAATGTCAAAAGTGGTTCAACAAGTTGGTTTTATTGGTTTGCAAGAAATGTACTTTTCTTACCATCGCATCTCGCACTACGCATTATTTATTTATTATTTTTCAACCGCATTGCAATAGGATCGACAGTTCAGGAACAAGACCTAGAGCAGGAGACAAGCGCCGAGCAGGAGATCCCGGAACTGCATCAAGCCGAGGAAGCCGACCCCGCGGCCGACACTAACCTGCCTGAGTGCCCCTCCCACGAGGCCTCAGTCTTCTCTCAAGGCAAGCCCCGGAGCATATTAAGCCTCCTATATTTTGCAATTAAAATTTACTTGAGTCCTTTTATATTGTGATGCATTAGGTTTAGGAATTGGGATGAATCCTACTGGCATTACCATTCCTGGTTGTTGATTAATATCTACCTTGTTATCCTGTTATTGAGTTACCATGTAGAATTGCTTAGCTTGATTAATAAAGTAGTAGTTAAGAATGTTTCCGTAATACCCTGATGGGTAGTTACCGGATCACGGTTTGCTATATTTGCTATCATGGAAAAGAACCTGAGTAGTAATGAAATACGGTCAACTGGAAGGCAGGGCACCAAGTTAGAACTTGGGGGCAGTCCGTCGTTGGATCGTGTAGGTTGTATCGATGTTGGCCCTCGTTCATTTTTGAACGCGCCCTTTTACTAGGGATACGTCGGTGTCGTAATCATCGACCCCAAAGCCGGTTAGAAGCTGTTCGGCCGGTTTCGACCCGTGTCGCGCCCTCTAGTATGGAAATTGCGATCTGCCGCGTGAGGCCATCGCCAGGTTCCAATTGGGCGGTTCGTGCTTGAACCGCGACGATTACCACCACGAACAAGCGTCGAGCGGTTGCCCAATGCATGGACCTGACGGGGAAAGTGTGGGCTGGTTTTAAAGGTCTTTCACCAGCTGGTTTGGAATTTGATTCGAGTCGCCGTCTCCCCCGGTTAGTGGAAAACTATTGTGAGCTTCACCATGATACAACTCCATGTGATGTTTTAAAGGTTCAACTAAAAATATGGATAAGTCAACTGGATATGGTTATATTATTGTTTGCTAGACTCAAGTGTGTGCAATAGTTCAGGTGCAAACCTAGAGTAAAAAAATAGGTCTAAAAATGACAGCTCAGCAATATCATTAAATCCTCACTTATCTTAATTGAGCTTTTCGCAACTAAAGATCCCAGATCCACCCAAAAAGGCATTGCATACCCTTGGTGTCTTATTTTCAGTGGACGGGTAAGTCTAGCTGAGTACATTCCCGTACTCAGGGTTTATCCCGTTTGTTGTAGATGGCCAGGTCTACTTGGCTATTGTAAGCACTGCCTCTACCCGGTGGAAGGTGATGAGGAGTAGGCCCAGGGCAGGGTCGTCCAGAAGCTTCTCCTTTTCTTTTGCTGGTCTGAGACTCCTAGTGGCACATATCTAAAAATGGAAGAGTGAGTTGTGTTGAGTTGGATTTGTCAAACAATGTTTCATTTGGACCACATGTGTAGTGGTCGTTGTTTCAAACTTATTTAAGCTTCCGCACTTTTAAATTCGGTATTGTAATAACTCTGTTCTAAATTCGCACTCTGATACTTTAAATTCGGTTTCGTTCTCTGTGATGTATCTTTGCGAATGTAATTCTTGAACAATGCGATCATGTATGTTGTACGGTGATAGAAATCCTTCGAGATTTCCGGACTACCGGGGTTATATGGGTTCAAGTATGAGTCGAAGTCAGACGGATTTGACTAAGACGGTACTTGAGCTCTTATAATCAGGACGGTTCCGCCAAAGCCACGGTGACGGTGGGGTCGGCGAGCTCGACCGCGAGTTTCGCAGAGGCGGCCGGCAGGCCCTAGGGGAGCGGCGCGGGGGCCCGGGCGGCCACGGCTCGAAACGGCCGCGAGCCGGGGAGGTCGCTCGCGGTGGACCGCAGCGCTCGCGCCGCAGACGCCAGCCAGGCCGGGTCCCCGCCGCGGCGGCGCCGTGCGGCACGCCGCTTGCGGAGCATGTGCGTCGTCGGTGGAGGCCTCCAACATGGGCACGAAGGCGGCAGGATCTGGAGCCGGGGAGGTGAATCCGTCGATGGGGAGCTTGTCGCTGGCGAGACCGAACGCGATCACCAGGCGCACGCGCGGCACCTCCATCTCCGCATCTCCATCCTGTTCGTCCTCCTCGTCGGAACTCCTGGAGGTTGGGTCGACGAAGGTGTTGACGCAGAGGGCGAACTCTGAGGATTGCAGCGTGAAGAGCCAGAACTCGGTGATGGATTGGTAGGCCGGGTTCAATAGTGGGTATGCTTATTGGATTGGAAACTTTGTGAATAACTTGGAGGTGAAGTAGAGGAAGGAGGAGGAGGAGGTGGAGGGAGCCGGCTCGCCTGCCCATACCGTCGGCGAGCTCGCCGGGGAGAGGGGCAGGAGCCGGCAGGGAGGCGACGGGAAGGAGCCTAGAGAGGAGAACGGGAGAACGATATAGAGCCTTTGAGAAACGGCATAGAGCTCCAATGTTGGAACCGGTGGTGACCACCGAGTTCTCGATCTTGGAGCTTGACTTTAAAGCCGGCCCGGCTCGTTACGAGCCTGCGCTCCCCACAGGCCCAGGTCCACCAGAGCTACAACATATCAAGGACTGGGCCTAACTCAACCCAAAAGACTAGCCTAATAGGTGAGGACTGTCACGCCTTATATGTTGTGCTCCCCCACCATCGATACACGATGTGGGACTAAACCCCAACAATCTCCCCTGTAGTCACACATCGGGGTGCCCCCGCCATGTCGTGACGTCCGAGATTTTTTTATCGGGTTTAGCTTTTTCTGACCTTGAGCGGCTTTGATACCACTTGTTGGAACCGGTTGGTTACCACCGAGTTCTCGATCTTGGAGCTTGACTTTAAAGCCGGCCCGGCTCGTTACGAGCCTGCGCTCCCCACAGGCCCAGGTCCACCAGAGCTACAACATATCAAGGACTAGGCCTAACTCAACCCAAAAGACTAGCCTAATAGGTGAGGACTGTCACGCCTTATATGTTGTGCTCCCCCACCATCGATACACGATGTGGGACTAAACCCCAACAATGGAGTCAGCGCCTGAAACTTTTTCAGTTCAGTATTTCGACACTGTAGCCAATCGGCAACGGGCGATGGGGATCCAGCTGAATCCAATGATGGCGGCCCCAAACTCGCCCACTTCTGCTTCGACAATTCATCGTCAGGAAGTACAACACACCATATACTCCACCCCATCATCCGATACAGTGGGCGGCAGCAGACAGTCCATCATCCTCACTGGGGTCACCTCATCAGCAAATACAGTGGGCTTCACCACCCACAGATGCTTCAGAACATTCAGATGGTGCTCCACTTCGATACAGAACAATCCCCGATTTGCTCGAAACTACAGAAGAGGTGCAGGGGTTCGAGTACAGTGGATTGTGCCTGGTTGCAGCTGAAGAACCAAGCACTATTGATGAGGCTTTGTCTGAAGATTGCTGGAAACAAGCCATGCAGGCCGAGATGCAGGCTATTGAGCAGAACAGGACCTGGGAGGTGTGTGATCTGCCAACCAATCACAAGGCTATTGGTGTAAAGTGGGTTTTCAAGGTGAAGAAGGACCCTGAAGGTAATATTGTGAAACATAAAGCGAGGTTAGTTGCTAAAGGGTATGCACAACAGCAAGGTGTTGATTTCGATGAAGTTTTTGCACCAGTTGCCAGGATAGAAACGGTCAGGGTATTGTTGGCTCTAGCAGCACGTGAAGGTTGGGAGGTACACCGTATGGACGTCAAATCGGCGTTTTTGAATGGAGACTTATCTGAATCTGTGTATGTAAAACAGCCACCTGGTTTCATTGTTGGCACAGGTGACAAAGTTCTGAAATTAAGAAAGGCACTGAATGGGCTGAGGCAGGCACCAAGAGCTTGGAATTTCAAGCTTGATAAAGAATTACTCGCTTTGGGATTTGTCAGGAGCAAATTAGAACATGCTGTTACAGGAGAGGTAGCAAGATTTCTTTTCTGCTAGTAGGTGTTTATGTTGATGATCTAATTATTCTGGACCAAATGTCAATGATATCAGAAGTTTCAAGTCAGAGATGATGAAGAGATTCAGCATGAGTGACTTGGGTCTCCTCAGCTATTACTTGGGAATTGAAGTTAAGCAAAGCAAGGAGGGGATCACTTTAAGTCAGAGTGCGTATGCACTGAAAATCCTGGACTCTGCAGGGATGAGAGAATGTAATCCTTGTGATACTCCAATGGAAGAAAGGCTCAAACTGAAGAAGCAGAAGGAGGGGTGAAGCTACAGATGTCACAGCATACAGAAGTCTCATTGGAAGCCTTAGGTATATTGTTAATACACGGCCAGATCTTGCCTATGCGGTTGGAGTGGTCAGTCGGCATATGGAGGCTCCAGGGAGAGAACATTGGACAGCTGTTAAACGCATTTTAAGGTATCTGAAAGGAACAGTGGGATACGGCTGCAAGTACTTGAGGGGCACTGATCTGAAATCACTTTGCACGGGTTCAGTGATAGTGATTTCGCAGGGGATGTCGATGATAGAAAGAGCACCACAGGTGTGGTTTATTTCTTGGCAACAATTTGGTCACCTGGGCTTCTCAGAAACAAAAAAATTGTTGCACTATCTTCATGCGAAGCTGAGTATGTTGCAGCAGCGGCAGCAGCGTGTCAAGGCATTTGGCTAAGCCGGTTGATAGCTGATTGTTGGGAATGCAGGAGATGCCAGTTAAGTTAGTTACTCATGGACAATATGTCTGCCATTGCTCTCAGCAAGAATCCGGTGCATCACGATCGAAGCAAGCATATAGATACAAGATTTCACTTCCTACGTGAGTGCATTGAAGAAGGAAGGGTGAAGGTTGATCATATCGGAACTGCAGAGCAGCTTGCCGATATATTTACTAAAGCGCTTTGGGGCGAATCAAGTTCGTGGAGCTGCGGAGTGCACTAGGCATCGTCAAAGTGCAGTAAGTTTAGGGGGAGATTTGTTAGCTAAATTACTGCATATGAGTCCTGTAATTGAGTCCCTAGAGGTTAAGTCCTGTAATCAGGTAGTTGATCGGTTAGTAGGATGGATGAGCATGATAGGAGGCGTGCCTGATCATGACTCTCTCCATTGGAGTTTGTTCGGTTCACGCCATGACCTGTATTGCGCACGCGGCGCACATCGCAAAGAAAGAGAATAGGAAGTTGCATTGGTATGGTCTTGTTGTATGTCGTGAGGTTCAATGCGTGGTCATGGCGTGTAGGACTCGGAGTCTTGGGTCATGAGCTCTATAAATACCAGGATGAAAGGATGAATAAACGTTGAAAGCTGCTATGTTGGGCAGCGTCTAAATTCTTTTTGTGCTCTGAAAACTCGTCTGATCCAATCTGTGTTCGCGGTCACCGCGGCACTGCCGGCGTGCACGTTCTCGTTCTTTGCAGCGATCGGGTTCCAACATCCAACAGTAGCCACGTGTATAGATGATGCCTAGCCTAGTGAAATGTCCATCTTTTTTCGGTTCAGAATATGACACAGTAGTATCTTGTGTGTTCCCGGCCTGCTCTGCTCCTGCCGGTACTCTCCAGAAAGAAATATCGTCCTTGCGTGGCGAATCTTGAAGCTGCAATGCAAATTCTCGAAGTCTGCGATGATCGGTTTGGGTTACCAATAACAATAGAGCCCGGAGGAGGAGAAGTACTCGTATCGTATGGGGGAGAAGCGAGACATGGATGGCTGGATTTGTGAATAATAATCAAATGATAGGCATGATTCGATCAGCTAGCTTATTATTCAGAGCTGAGCTGAGCTTGGGGACCCGCCCGGGCCCGGCGGGTAGGGTAGGGGGGGGGGGGGGGGGGGGGGGGGGGGGGGGGGGGGGGGCGCGATACAGCAGCAGCAGCTGCTGCACCCGCAGCGCCGGATCCGCTTCGCTATAATAATTGCAGGGCGGAGGAGAGAGGGCAGGGCAGCTGCTCGAGGAGTGAGGAGTGAGGAGGAGGTGATGCTACTTAAATAATGGCAGACCGAGTCGTCGTCGTCGCACCAGTACTTGCCTAGTTCTAGTTGCACACACACAGGGCGGGCGGGCACCAAACAGACTCGTACTCCATCCAGCTCCAGCTGCTGCTGCTGCTGAGAGAGAGAGAGAGAGAGAGCGCTTGAAGGCTCCGACCCGGTGATGGGATTCCCTTGCCATGCCATTCCCATGTGATTGAGATGCTCCGACCCCCTCAATCTCATCATCCTCCTCCTCCTGCGTCCTGCGCTGCCTGCGTACTAGTAGTACTAATTATTAGCAGCTGCATCAGTGCGTAGCAATTAAGAGCAGAGCAGAGCGAGCGAGATCAGCGCCACCAGTTGCAGCTCGCCACCTTCCTCCTCCCTTCTTCCACCTCGGTCGGTCGAGTGCGCTTCTCTCTTCTTCTTCTTCTTGGGTCCTGCTAGCTGCTTGCTCGGCCGGCCTGACCAACCAACCAAGCACGATGGGGACGGGGTGGCGGAGGGCGCTGTGCACGTCCGTCCAGCGGGACAGCGGCGACGACGACCGCGACCGCGACGCCAAGAACAAGAAGCGCCGGCCGCAGCACGACGCGCCCAGCCCACGCGCGCATCCAGCGGCGGCTTCTTCTCCGCCGTCAAGAGCGCAGGCAGCAACCCGTCCACGCCCACCCTCCGCTGCCGCACCAGGCCGCCGCTGCAGCAGCCGGCGGCCGACCCGGCCCCCGTGACGCCGCCCTCCGCGCGGCGCCGCCAGGAAGCACCGCGTGCCGCTCTTCCAGGCGCTGTCGGCGCCGGCCTCGCCCAGATCCCCCTCCAGATTCGCGCTGCTCAAGGCCTCGCTCCTCGGCACGTCCAAGGTACGTGTACACCCCACATTTCACGTCTCTGTCCTCTTTTCGCTTGAACCAACAACAACTGGAATGATGATACGATGGGGATTGAAAAAAAAAAAACAGAAACGAAAAGAATGGATCGATTCGTTCTCGCCGCTGGCTCCTCTGCCTGATACAGTATGGTTTGGTTGACCCTTGCTGCTGCTCTTCTTCAGCGGCGCAAGCAAAGGCAGCCGACGAAGAACCTGATGAATCATTCGAATGCACTCCGCCCGCCATGATTTTATTTACTTCTAACTAACTTAGTCTATCAGCAATGAGCTTGTCTTTTGCCCTGGCCGCTCGTGATTGGTGATCCCCAATCTCTCTTCTCTCTTCTCTCTTCTCTCTAGAGCTAGAGAGAAGAAACCGGAGCCAGCAATGATTGCCGCCACCCGCCCCTGTTTTGTCCTAATCCCCCCCTTTCTTCCTCCTCCAGATTCTTCCTCTCCAACTTGTGATGATTGAGCAAATATTATTATATATCATCGTCGTCACCCTCACTCAAAGCAGCAGCAGCAGCTTTTTCCAATCAGGCCAATCGTCTGTTTTGTTTTCGTTTTCGTTTTTGTTTTTGTTTTCGTTTTTGTTTTTTCCCCACTCCACCTCATCCTGATTGCAATGCATTGCATTCCCATCTTCTCCCCCATCCAGCAGCATTCAGCAGAGATCCCTCATCCAGCCTTGACCTTTCATGGATTCTCATTCTGGATCTCATGCATCTCTTGCCATTATCCATCCAAAAAGAAAAGAGAATCGTACTGCTACAACACCTTCTTTTAGGATTGAGGACCTCTGCAGCAGTATTGTACTACTAGTACACTTTTTAGTAGTACTACTAGCAGCTGCACAGCAGGATGCAAATCCCATGCTTTTCTTTTCTTTTGGAGAAGGTACCGCGTGTGTGTGTCCGTGGAAGGAGAAGGTGGAGCCTAGAGCACAAAAAGATGGATCCAATCAGATCACAGCAGCTTTTACTTGTCCAAGATGGAGATTTTGATTTGGGTGCTCCAAATGATCCTACTGCTAGCGCCCAAAAAGTTCCCTCATCCCAACAACGTTTGCTCTTTACTTTCTTTCTTTCTTTCTTTCTTTGGGAAAGGGAAGCCAAAGCCAAGGGAAAGAAACCACCCAACCCAAATTTGTTTACATGTTTTCTTTTGTTTGTTCATCATCATTCTCTGTCTTTTCTTGCAGAATTGTTTGTCAGTGGCTAATTGTTTGCTCTCTCTGTGTCTCTGCAGTCCCGGTGCGGCGTGTGCTGTCGCGGCGTCAAGAGCGGCGGCAGCTCGGCGGTGTTCACGGCCGAGTGCTCCCACGCCTTCCACTTCCCCTGCATCGCCGCCCACGCGCGCTCCTCCTCCGCCAACGGCGTCCTGTCCTGCCCCGTCTGCGCCTCGCCGTGGCGCCAGGCGCCCTTCCTCGCCTCCCTCCGCCTCCACTGCTCCTTCCACGACGACGCGCACCGAGGCGGCGGCGACGGCCGAAAGACAAGCTCTGGTTGTGCTGCTGCTGGCGCCGGGCCAAAACTGTACGACGACGACGAGCCGCTGCTGGCGCCCAAGGCCGCGGCCAACGGGGGGGCTCAAACCCGATCCCAGAGGAGGACGAGGAGGAGCAGGCGGCACCGAGTTCAGGGGCTTCTCCCCGGCCCAGGACCACGTCGGGTCTCGCCGTCACCGTGGCGCCCGAGGCCGCGCTCGTGTCGTCGGGCCGCCGCCGCACGGCAAGTACGTGGTGGCCGTCAAGGTCAAGGCGCCCGGCTGCGGTCCTCGTCGGCGGCCCCGCGGCGCGCGCCCATCGACCTGGTCACCGTGCTGGACGTCAGCCAGGGCATGATGGGCGACAAGCTGCAGATGCTCAAGCGCGGGATGCGCCTCGTCGTCGCCTCCTCGGCCCCGCCGACCGCCTCTCCATCGTCGCCTTCTCCGGCGCCGCCAAGCGCCTGCTGCCGCTGCGCCGGATGACCAGGACGGGCCAGCGGTCCGCGCGGCAGATCGTGGACCGCCTCGTCGTCTGCGCCGCCGCCGCGATCCCCACGCAGACCGCGGGGCAGGAGCACGGGCAGCAGAGCGCGTGTGTGGGCGACGCGCTGCGCAAGGCCACCAAGGTGCTCGAGGACCGGCGCGACCGCAACCCCGTGGCCACCGTCATGCTGCTCTCCGACACCCAGCAGCAGCAGCAGCAGCAGCCGCCGGCGGCGGCGGCGGCAGAACATTCGGCAAGGAAGCAGCAGTTTGGGCGGCCAGCCGTGGCCCCAGCAACGCGCTTCACCCACGTGGAGATCCCCATCGGCCCCGGCGACGCGCCTCCTCTTGTATCCTCCGAGTCGTCAGCGGAGCCTCCCGTGGAGCACGCGTTCGCCAAGTGCCTGGGCGGGCTGGTGAGCGTGGTGATGCAGGAGGTGCACCTGGAGCTGACGTTCCCGACGGGCGAGATCACGGCGGTGTACTCGTGCGGGCCCGGGCAGCAGGCCGTGGCGGTCTCCGGCGGCGGCGGCGGCGGCGCAGGGGTGAGCGTGCGGCTTGGCGAGATGTACGCGGAGGAGGAGCGCGAGCTGCTGGTGGAGGTGCGCGCGCCGCTGGCGCTGGCGCTGGGCAGCCACCCGCAGTCGCTGTCGGTGCGGTGCTTGCAGCTACCGCGACCCGGCGTCGCAGGAGGAGACGGTGCGCGGCGCGGAGCAGCCGCTGCTGCTGCCGCCGCTCCAGCTCCAGCTCCAGGGCGAGCGGGCGTCGTCCCGGCAGCTGCACGACCTGTTCGTGGCGACGCGCGCCGTGGCGGAGTCGCGGCGGCTGGCGGAGCTGCAGGACCTGGCGACGCGGCGATCCACCTGCTGTCGTCGGCGCGGGCACTGGTGCTGCAGTCGCCGCCCACGCAGCAGCAGCAGGAGCTGGTGGGCAGCCTGGACACGGAGCTGAGCGACATGCGGTGGCGGCGCGGCAACCAGCAGCAGCAGTACCAGCAGCATCAGGAGCCGCTGACGCCGACGTCGAGGAGCGGCAGGAGGAGGGGAGACGGGGACACGACGACGACGCCCGTGGGGACCCCGCGTGGGGAGCCACGGACGCCGACGTCGGCGTGGCGCGCGGCGGAGCAGCTGGCCAAGGTGGCCATCATGCGCAAGTCCATGAACCGGGTCAGCGACCTGCACGGCTTCGAGAACGCGCGCTTCTGAAGGAAGCTTAATTACCTCATGTCTGTCTGTAATTGAGTTTGTATTTTGTTTTGTTTTGTTTTGCCTCTTTTTTTTCGTTTCCATTTTCGTTCGCTTGGGAGTGAAGAAATGAGAGTTGAGAACCAAACAGGAGAAGAGGAGGAAGAAGAGAGCCCCCGCCCCGCCCCGCGCCTCGCCGCCTGAGGCGAGGCGAACGGCGGCTAGTAGAAGATGAACAGAAGCAGGCAGTCAGAGGAGCTGCTGCTGTTGTTATTTTACCCTTTATATTTGGATTATCAATTATGATAGACGATTAATCAATCAACCCAGATACTCCTAGGATGAATCCTTCCATTTTCATTGTTGAGCCTTTTACGTCAGTGCCATTAAAAAAGATGACCTAATCGTCTATGTCCCTGAAAAATTGAAACTATCGTGTATGTCCGACCTCTAAAAACTTTTCTTTTCCACGTCATACCGTCTATTTCTAATACTAACGGTGTCAAACTGATGAATAAAAGGACCAAGTTACCCTTTGATGGGGTCTGCATATCAGTCACACCTTCCTCTCTCTTTCCCTTTCTCTCTCTTTCCCTTCTCTTTCCTGTGCCAACAGAGGAGGCAACCGATGAAAAAAAAATAGAGGTCGCATGCTCCTCAGCCGTGCCTCGTCGTGGACGCCGCCACCTTTAGGATCCGGGCCACCTTCAGATGCTACCTGGTACTCCTACCAAGCATGCATCGTGAAGTTGCAAGCTCTGGTGCGGGAGCAGCTGGTGAGGGAGCAGACCAACGCCACGCTTCGCGGCATGTAGGCGGGCGCGGGCGGCGCGCAGACACCGTCACAGCTGTTCGCGAGCGCGCCACTGTCGGGTGCGGGCGAGCACGCCGCCGCCGCGGCGCGGTCTGAGGCGGGCCGAGGCTGCAGCGAGCAGGCGCCGCCGCGGCCTTTGCTCCGGGGCGCGAGAGCGAGGTGCCACCACCGCGGGCGCGGACGCCGCAGCAGCCGGGCATTGGCGCGGGCGCGAGCCGGCGACCGCGCCGCTCCTGCGCACGCCGCGCCGCGCCGCCGCTGAAGCGCGACTCCGAGCGGCGGGCGGCATGCAGCCAGCGCCGACGCCGCCTAGCGCGGGCTGTGAGCGAGCATGCGACCGCCGTGGCGCGTGCGCGGATGCCGCCGCATCCAGGCACAGGCGAGGACGCCGCCGCTTCGGCGCAGGCACGCGTGCGGCTGGCGGCTTCCCCTGCGAGCGAGCGCCGCTGCAGCCGCGGGCGCGCGCCGGCGCGCACGCGCGCGAGGCCGCCGGGGCCCTGCTGCCTGCCCCCGCGCCTCGGCCGCCGCTCCGCGCCGGGCGCGGCTCCGCGCTTCTGCTGCTTCGCGTCGCGCCTCGGCGCGTCCTCTGCTCCACGCGCGCCGGGCGGGCTCCGCGCTGCTGCTCCTCCGCGCCGCGCCGCGCTCCTCGGGCGGGCGCTGCTAGCCAGAGGTTGAAGATAGACCTGACATGTGGGGTCCACCTGTCAGCGGGTGTGATGTAGGAGAAAGAAGTCAAATTGAGGGTATTTAGGACATTTACATTGACCGGACCACATGTCAGGTGTTCCAAACGTCTAAAAACTAGCGGAGTATGGACGAAATGACGTGGAAGAGAAAAGTTTTTAGAGGTCGGACATACACGTTAGTTTCAACTTTTCAAGGACATGGACGATTAGGCCATCTTTTTTAATGGCACCGAAATAAAAGGCTCTTCATTGTTCCTGTTTGTTGCTATATATGGGTACTGTACAAGATAGTAATTGGATGGCAGTGTCAATCATGCCACACAGGAGATTTCCTGCACTGGAGTCTGTCTGATGGCAACCGGTCACAAGATTCATTCATCACTTGTCATGCTCCTCTGGTTCTGATTCCCGATTCCTCACAGTCAGAACAGCCAGCTCCAGGTGAGCTGATCGGGGTCCCGGGGTCCGGGCAGACCAAGACCAGCCATCTCCGTCATGCTATTGCTTGGTAACACAACAGCTGGCTCATGTTCATCTCAACATCTCATCTTTATCATAGAGCTAGTAACAGGTAAAGGTACCGGTGAACATGCATGGCTGTGGACCTCTGGTTGGTTGGTTCTCTTCACTCTTCCCTTCTCAGTCAGTCAAGTCAGTCAAGAAGCTGAAACTACGAGAGGCCTTATCCGATCCCGTAGGGGCCGCAGTGCAACGCATCCCAAATGACACTTTTTTTTACCACGGATGGATGACAAATCTCTGCTCCTACGGTCGCTTTTACAGCAAGAAAAAAGATACTGCTACTGTAGTATGCGTATATAAAGCAACTGTGCAGCATATAAGGACAGGGATGTGTTTGTGCACACTGTTGACGGTTGAGGCAGAGCAAAGTCCTCTATAATGCATAATACAAGGACACGTTCCTCCTTTTCCGTTCATTTGCTTTTTCATCCTTTTTTCCATCTCCAAATAATGCCTCTTGTTTTTCCTTCTACTTCTACACTAGTACTCGGAACAAAACAAGCACATGCACCAGATGTACATAATGGCTGTATCTTTCTGCATATTATTATCTACACACACAATCAATCAGGCACAAATGGTCGGTCCTTCTCTGATGACGCAGAGCCTTTTGATCATTGTATTGGATCGCTAGCTACCAATAAGCATATGCTCGGACGGATCCAGTCAAAGCACACAAAAGGAAGTGGCTCCTCCATCCATGCAAACGCAAACAGCTTTTAGACCTCAACAAGAGAGCTCAGTTTCATTTTTCACAAAAAAAGAAAAAAAAACCCAAAAAGAAAGGGCTAACTACGTTACATTTACTCATGTATGTATGATTAGTATAAATGCAGGTGTTATGTACACGCCCAACCGGTATATATACATCGTGTGTGTGTGTGTCCCTGCTACAGGCTCGATCCTCGGCAAAACTGTGGCATATGCGTATTTTTTGTCAACCAGAGAGAGATGTGTGTCCTTTCTCTTTTACGGGCTGATGACGCTGAATGTGAAGCAATCTGTCCAACATGCTTGTGTTTCCGTTCAATTTTGCTCTGACTGCATCGTAACAATCTAACTACCAGTACTATTTGTACAAGAGGTTGCAGGCTGGGAGGTCATGGATGCCATTGAGATCCTCCAGGGAGAGCTCCCTCTCAAGCTGCTGCTTCGTGGCCTCCAGCACCTCCTGCAATCGTTTCATCCGTTTAATTTGCATCACATAACACTAATAAATACTCCATCGATTCATTAAAACAAAACAAAAGGACGAGCATCACTATATATATATATATATATCCAGACGACAGATCATCAGCTTACTCTGAAGGACATATACGAGGCTCGCATCGCTAGCCACTGGGCATCCATCATCTCGAAAGCTATGCAGTAGAGGACGTCGAATGCATCCTCATGTTCTAGAAAAAGATCCATCCATGTGGCAACCAACACATTAAACTCTTTGTCAGGTACGCACGGAGAAATTACAAATCACTCAGGTCCCAGATCTGACGAAAATACCAGGGCTTATCATTTACTACCTACCTGCCAACACTTTGATGAAGTTAATCCCTGGCAAAGATTTCGGACGCACTGAAACACAAAAATGCAAAAGCAAAACAATTGAGTACAGTCAGCAACATTTTCCTTTCTTTCAGGTATCGCATATCATTATCTGATGAATGAATAAGCAAAACCAGCACAGCCACTAGCTACCAGCAGTTATGAAACCAACAATCATTGATTTAGTTGTTGCTTTCAAAGAGATAGTACATGGACAATCATACAAAATAAAATAAAATGAAATAAATAAGCCTTTTCTTTCTTTCTTTTCTGTTTGAAACCACATGATGATTCTGGTGAGCAATGGCTTCTTCTGCATACTGTTGATCAGGCAGGGCAATCATGGGTGGCACAACGCATATATGCAACGGGACGAGACGGTTGCGCATCGGTTAGCAGTTAGCACCAGCTGTGTCCATGTGCCTATTATAATGTTCATCGTCGAACAGTCGTAATCAAATCCAAAGATTCCTCATCTTGAGAAAGGAAACAAAACCTAATACTATACTGCAATGTGGCTGCACAATGATGGAGCCGTTTGACTCGTACGAACGCGATGCACATGGTGGGTTTAGATGTACGTACTCTGATTACTACTTTTAATAGTGCTTTGACCAAAACAAATCTGATGCGATGCGATGCAATGCGATGCACATAGTCTATACATGTAAAATCTTATTAATTCCAGGCAACTAGACAGTTTCACATGTAGAGATCAGATGCCATGCCCTGCCCCGGAGTAAAATCTTTTTAATTCCAGGCAAGCAGCGATCCTTTTGGTGCTTCTGGAATGGTCCAATCCCTATCTATGATGCATACCTGAGTTGAGCTCCAGCAGCTGAATCAGCATGTATGAGATGTTTACACCTGCGACCGCAAAAGGGTACTCCCATGTAGCTCGGATTCCTTGCTGCTTCAGCATCAACCTCTTGAAAGAAGCCTGCTTAATTGTTGGATCAGCCACCAGCAACCGTCAGTCTATATGCATGACAAGGTGGACACTTTGCTCACTTCGTAAGGAGTTAATTCATTGTCAAATAAATAGAGGATCCATGAATCCAGATCCCCCCTAGTTAATTATTAAACTAAAGAAAAAAGACCTACCGGATATGTTCTTGCAAAAAATAGAAGGTTCTCAAGCGAGACAAATCCACAGCCCCTGAAATCAGAGTAAGATGATATCGTTAAGGCTCTTCGTCTGTCAGGGAAACACAAGCATGTTTGATGGAAGAAACCAGCAGCTGATTTTAGGACTCTAACAAGAAATAGACAAGGAGCGTGTTTAAGTTTTTTTTCCCATGAAAAATAAAAATAAAAAGGAACAGTGTGAAACTTATTTTAGACAACCTAAAATAGGGCATGTTTAAGAGAGAGAGAGAGAGAGAGAGAGAGACTCGAAGTAACCTGAAATCAGTTGCTGGGTTCATGCCCTGCCACCCCATGTCTTTCCACTGCGCTGAAACTAAGCTAGTGAGCTCTGTATCAGGAAAGGAGATTTTCCACAGAGCCCTAAGCGATTCCTAAATCCAAAGCACACAATGTAATAAAATTCACAAAGTCAACATTGGCCCAAAGTCAATAAGGTATAGCAAGTTAAAATATATTATTGTGCCAAGTGTTGCAAGGATGAACTGAAATCATGGTGAGCTTGCATGAAAGTTTTAACAGGCAGGGCTGAAACTGTAAAAAAAATCATGTTTCTTTTCTATCCATTATAATAATATTCGATTTCTTTTAGATTACTACAGAAAGTTAGTTGAAGCCTGTATCTACAGAAAGTCATATATGACTATTGCTAAGTAGAAATATTTGTGAAGCTAATTAAGTCAAGAGTTTCTCACTTGATGCTCTGGGCGAGTTTCATCAAAAGGTATATTTAGCCTTTCCTTCAAGTTTTGCAGTCTCTGTTCCTGAATATATATTTAAGAGAAGGTTAATTCAGCCGCAAGAAGAAACGGAATTCGGTCTCATTCATCATAAGGTACATTTAGCCCTTTTATTTACTGTTTCGTAGAAACAAGGGACGACGACCCAAAATCCAGCATGTATTTTGCCTAAACACATGATAGTGATGGTAGTGCATCGATCTGTGTACCTGCATTGGTGTTAAATCAAGCACTATCTTCTCTGCACTGGCTTGTCGCCTTTTGCCTGAGCCGTTGAAAAGCCCTCCAAACCATGCCCGATTTCCAACCATAGTAGCATCAACTGCAATGAGAATTCTACAGTTCTCAATTTAATTTGCCTCAACATGCGATGGAATTTTTTTTGTATGCAATATTATTATTTATTATAGGGTAGAGAAATGTACAAAAGAGAGAGAGAGAGAAAAAAAAAGGTGCTCCGTCCTACCTGTTGTTGGCGTTGAAGTTGAGATGGAAACGGAATGCCCATCAAATTGAAGACGGGCTCTTTCTTTTATCAATCATCAATCAATATAATAATGTGTGAGTGGAGTAGATAAACGAGATGAACGAATGTGAGGGGAGGACGACGAGGGCGGCGCGTCAGGAGCTAATAATAATGCAATTGAGTGGGAAAGCATGATCCATGAACACGGCGGCCGGCGGATTCCGGTGCCCCATCTCTGTTTGTTGCTTGCCGGGCGCGCCGCGCAGAGGAACCAGCAGCTACGCCCTTGCAGATTCGACGACGGAGCTGTGGCACATTAATTATTCCCCTCGATGCTGATGCTGATGCTGATGCTGATGCTGTCGCAGAGGAAGCTGGATTGATCGACGCGACGGACGGAGGGAAAGGGAGGGAGGAGGGTGGAGAATTGGCCTCCGTGGACCGCCCAGCCTCTCTGCCCTTGCCCCTTCCCCTTCCCCGGATCGTCGCTACCTATGCTATGCCAGCTCAAGGCATGCTATTTCCCTCTCCCCGTCTCTTTCTCTCCCCCATGGTGGCGTGGCGGTGACACCGCCCGCGCATGCCGCCCAACCATCCATCCACCCCCTTGGCCCCTTCCCATGGTTTGCTGTCTGCGACGGCCGGCCGGCGATCCAACAACCTCCCGAATAAACAAACCCAAGGAGGAGGATGCTAAATAGATGGTGGACTGGATTGGACCCACAATCAGAAGGCCCGGGCCTCGGCAAAATGCGATCTGCGAGCGAGTGCACTGTGGCCTCTGGCCTGGACCAAGTGAATGTAGCCCACATAAAGAAAATGGAAACCTCCCATGGGCTCGTGGCCTAGCTTGGTCTATGATGGCCTGTGCAGTGCTTGTGCTCGTGATTAAATAATTAATGATTATGTTTTGCCTCCTTCCCAAGTTGGCACTTGGCAGCCTATTACTCCCTCCATATAGTAAATAGATAACATTTTGAACGTTGATATGGTCTCCAAAGTATAACTTTAACTCCCTTTATACAAAAAAATATTTATCAAAAAGTGATATATGTATACTTTTATGAAAGTATTTTCCAAGACAAATCTATTCATATGATTTTTATATTTTTAAACTCAATAATTTAAAACTTATTCATGATTTATATTCCTAATGTTTGACTGAAACCTTGTCCAAAACGTCATCTATTTCCTATACGGAGGAAGTATGTTCTACGAAACATTATTTAGTTTTCAACAAAAAAAAAAACTTTTCACCCATCACATCAAATGTTTGGAAACATGCATGGAGTATTAAATACAGACTAAAACATAACTAATTATACAGATTGCGTGTAATTTGTGAGATGATTTTTTAAGTCTAATAAGTTTATTTTTTGACAATGTTATGCTAGAGTAAACATGTGCTAATGATGGATTAATAAATTTGTCTCACGGTTTCCAGAAAGAATATGTAATTTATTTTCTTATTAGTCTATTTTTAATAGACTAAATTAGTACCGGAACATCCGATGTGACACACAAAAACTTTTCACATCCCCAACTAAACAAGGCCAAGTCTTTGTGATTATATTTTGCCCCCTCACCCCTAGTTAGCAACATTTTGTGATTTGGGGTTGGTTGAGTGGTTACAACTACGGTTTGCCTTCGTAGTTCATACAGTACATAGCTTGTTGTGTTTTGGCGTTGTGGCAAGGATTTAGCAATGGTTTTGCTTGACAAGCCTCTAGTTGGCAACTTGTTGTGTTTAGGGGTTGCTTCAAAGGTTGTATTATAGTTTGTTGTAACACCCCAAAATTTTGGTTTTTGAAAATAGGTTAAATTTGATTTAATTATGCTTTTGTGCGCATGATAATTTAGAAAATAATAAAATCTACCAAAGCTAAAATCAAACATAAGGCATAGTTACATGTTAATGCATTCATGTTGTTACATATGTTTTGTGGGCCTTGAGTTTGAAAATAAAATTTTTGCTTTGCTTTTGAGTTGGCATTGGCTTAATTTTAAATAAAAATAAAACCGTTTATTTCTTCCCTCTTCTTTTGAGAAATTTCAATATTTATCACCAAATATACATGGCTCTTAATTTTTAACACTCAATTTGTATGCCTTAGAAAAATTAACCTTATGGTTTTGAATTCTTTTGATTGAAGGAATCCTTTTTATTTTGTCCCCTTTTCTATTTTCACTAATCTCTTACATTTTTCCGGGCCACTAGAAATGACCATAATACCCTTTGTCTTATCATCCATATCCATCGGGAATAGACACACGACGTCGCCACGACGCCACCACTTGCAGCCGATCGATGGTGCTCCCGAATCCCTCCTCCACCCCTCCACAGTCTCTCTCTCTGTAACCCCTGTTCCTTGACCAACTCCACGACACGTCTACCTTCTCACTGTTCACCCGCTCTAAGAGTATGCGCGCGCTCTCAGAATAGCACCCCACGTTTTGTCGCGTAAACATCAAACTTACGGTTGTAGATGCAATTGGAGACCCTCAAAAGATATGCTCACCTCTAAAAATGATTTTTTTGAGGATGGTTTCTTAAGAGAGCCACCTTTGTAAATGTATCATAGAGGCGACACTCTTAAGAAGTCTGTCTCCAAAAATCAATTTTTAAAGACGACTATTCTTTGGTGTTTCTAGAATTTGTTGTGAGGCTCAATTAGACGTAGCCGGCCCAAACAAAACCATAAACAACTTTACGACACTCCTAACCTTATCTCTCTCCCATCCTTAGTCATTGTTGACGCCGAAAGTGTTCCGGATCACACACTAGCTAGGGCTTTGGACGCCCGGGTCGCTACAGACCGAAGAACGCAGCGAGGAGGTCACACTTACATGGTGAAGAACGGCTAGGTTTACAAGCAAACCGGCAAAGGATAGCTATCGCACTTACGTGGCGAAGGACGACTAGTTTTCGGGCAAACTAGTAAAGGAACCGTCGAAGCTCTCGCCCGGGAGGGACCCCGTCAGGGCATGGACGTCGTCGGGTTGCCCTAGGTCGGCCGACGAGCCTAGGGCGCCATCCTTGGTCGTCGGATCAAGGGATGAACAACATGAGGTTGAAGAAGAGGGTAAAAGGGTTGTAGTAGATTGGTTTGACGATTGGATAGATGGGATCTCAATCGGTCGTCACCCTTTATATTTATAGGGCGGTTGGTCTTCCCGTAACCGGATAGGACTCTTGACCGAATAAAACTCTAAATAGGACTTGTTTATTCGGTTATGACATGTACATACAATTTTCATCTTGTACGTATACGCAGGTTTAGTGGAACTGGTCTCTATCGTCGTCTTGCCGCCTCCGACCAGTTTTACCTGGTCGAAAATCTCTCGAGAGACCTGGTCGGAAGTCTCTCAAGAGGTCTCAGCTATCTTGACGACAGAAACCTGATGGTGGAGTCCATTATACACTTGAGACACTTTTGAGTGTCAACATATGCCCCCTGTTTTTAGGTGATCTTTAGCAGAACCTAAAAACAAACCGAATAGCAACGATGTCCAACTCATCGGCTATTCGATAATTAAGGATAAATATTCTGATTATTTTTGCTTTAAGGGCGATACATGTATCGGCCATTGTTTGGAAGGCGCTCAAGCTTCTTGCCAAACACTTGGAAAGTATTTTTTCAAATACCTCTCGTTTATTGCTCTTGGGAGACCTTCACCTTGTAACGTCTCCAGCATATATGCATTTCCAAATATCACTTTGATCACTTTATAAGGATTCTCCCAGCTTGGCGACCACTTGCCAAACTTGTTGCTCCTCGATCCAAGCGGTAATATAATCTTCCATACCAATTCTCTCACTTGAAACGATTTGCTTTTTACCTTTTTGTTGTAAGCTTTGGCAACCCGGGCTTTGTCTTTCTCCATCTCCTTAAGAGCCTTCAATCTTTTATCAGACACTCAACAGGCAACACCGCTTCCTGCCCATATACCAGCTCGAAAGGAGTAACTTTTGTAGCACCATGTCTTGACACACGATGAGCCCATAAAGCTTCAGACAAAACCTCATGCCACCTTCTTGGGTTGTCCTCAATCTTCCTTTTGATAAGCTTGATCAAAGTATTATTACTAGACTCAGTCTGACCATTAGCTTGAGCATAGTATGGAGATGAGTTGAGCATTTTAATTTTGTATAATTTAGCAAAATCTCGTACCTCTTTAGAAATAAAAGATGTTCCTTGATCTGTAGTTAACGTTTGAGGTATACCGAACCTATGTATAATATGCTCAGTAATAAACTCAATCACCTCCTTATGTGTCATATTCTTCAAAGGCACCGCTTCAGTCCACTTAGTAAAGTAATCTGTAGTGACTAGAACAAGACGATGTCCCTTTGAAGATGGGGGATGAATTTGGCCAATGAAGTCTAACCCCCAACCACGAAAAGGCCATGGTTTGATAATAGGATGAAGCATAGCAGCAGGTGCAATCTGTATATTTCCAAACCGTTGACACTCTTCACAATCCTTTGTAGTAACGAAAACAATCAGCCATCATCGTGGGCCAATAAAACCCAGCTCTGCGTAATAGCCATTTCATCTTTGGTGCCGATTGATGTGTACCACAAATACCTTCATGAACTTCCCCCATAGCTACCTTTGCTTGATCAGATCCCAAACACTTAAGCAACAAGTCTTCGGCAGTCCTTCAATAAAGCTCATCATTGCGCAGTACATATTTAAATACACTCCGCCGAACACTTTAATCAACCTTAGTACTCAGATCATTAAAATATTTCAACAAGGGAGTTCTATCTTCCAAATCGGCTTTACTTGTGTTAAGAATTAATTCGAGCCGATCTGGGAGTTCTATGGATGAATCAGCTGGGCTAGCCGTATCGGAGCCGACCAAGCCGATTTGGCAAACTAACTGAGTCGGCTCAAAGTCGACCTGGCCGACTGCACTGTCCGACTGAGTTGTTTGAGATTCAACCTGGTCAGCTGGACAAACCGACTGAGTTGGTTCAGATTCAACCTGGTCGGTTGGACAAACCGACTGAGTTGGTTTAGATTCAACCTGGTCGGCCAGACAAGCCGACTGAGTTGGTTCAGATTCAACCTGGTCGGCCAGACAAGCCGACTGAGTTAGTTCAGATTCAACCTGGTCGGCCGGACAAGCTGACTGAGTTGATTCTTTATAATCTGTTCGTAAAATTAGATGCATCGGCTTTTCCTTTATATGAAAATTGTGTCTACTAACGCCATAGCCAGATGCTTATCACGCTAACATGTTGGCCTTAAAATTAACATGCCTTGTAATGTGCCAAATTTGAAATTCGGCAAGAGTATTAATGATGGCAAGACACTCGTCAAGAATAAAACATATGAGTGACTTGTTGTACCACTAGTAATGAATCACCACATGCTTCAATATGTCATACTCCATGGACCGCAATATGGCCAAGCCGAATAAGAAAAGTTCATATTCGGCTAGAATCTTGCTGCAAACATAGTCTTAATCGGCTCAGTGTCTCATATAGCACCGTTATGAGAAATAGTGAGCATGCCAACACCTTGACCCTTTCTGTAAGCCGATTAACCATATTGTCATACCCATGAAGTAGAAATACATATATCATGCCCCCCGAGCCTTAAAAGCCATCAAAGTGAATTCTATGGGGCTTTTCTAATAGCACGATGGTTGCAAGCATTCATCGGCTATATTATTACACTAAGGGCGATAGCAAAGCATCGACCATATGAATTCATCCAGGTGAGTATGCATAGCCGAAATAAAGCATTTCGGCTCTGGATCATTGGTAAGCAAAATAATTTGGTAACTCTCCATAATATAGACATTTATACCAATGATCGAAATAAGGGGCTAAGGGGTAATCATGCATACCTTGGGATGAATTCCGCATAGACATAGACAGAGAATATAGATGATGCCAAAACCATTGATTTTGATGATTCGGTGCAAATCTCCAGCTTGACAACTGCTTCTTGAATCTTCTTCTCTCCTTTGCCTTCGTTGCACTACTTGCTTGAGCAGCATCTCTCTGAACTTGGATACTTCCTTTAGGAATCCACACCAAGCCTTTTTCTTTCAACTTCTCTGCACTAAGCTTTTGCAACTTCTTTTCTTGCCACTTTGGTAAACCGATTGAGCATACTGGTTTTATTTCTGTTTTGGACAGCAGCAAATCATTCTTGATTTTTGGCATTCTCACCTTCTTTTGTTCAGATTTGACACCTAGAATATCAATAGATGATTCTCCTACTTCTATGCCATCAATAGCCAGATTCTTTAGCATTGTAATCGGCTTTTCACTAGTTGAATTCAGATCTGAACTTTTATGTTTGCGACCATCATATTTCACACGGTAAACCTGTTTTACCATTTTTCTTCTTATGCTGGGCTCCGGACCGATTTAGATCAAAATGGTCTTTATAAGATGATGATCTCTCTAAATGTCTAGGAGCTGCATATTGTGGCCGAGAATATGGTGGAATGTGTGCCTCTTGATCAAACCAACCTCAAAATGAATAAGGATGAAAATATGTGGGTTGCGGTTCATATGACATAGGAATTGGCTGCTCAAAAGGGAAATATGTTGTTGTTGTTTGAGATCTATTCCCTTGCCAATTTTGATCTTGAGATTTGTGCTTTGGAGGTAATCTTGGTGTTCAGACCTTCTTTGGCTGATTAGTGACATTGGCTTTTGCTAAGTTCTCATACTTAGCTAGAAGCTCCTCGAAGCTAAGCTTCGGTCTTCCACTCTTTTGCTTGTCACAACCTTTACCTCCAAAAGCTTTATGAGCATCCTCCTTCTTTTCTCCATCTTGATAGACACGCTCCAAAGGAGGATTTTTAGCCGATTCCCTTGCTCAATGGGATCAATCGACTTTTGCTTTAGCTGGAGATATTCTACCTGCCCCAGTGTCTTCTGGAATTGTGATAACTTTGTCGTCCTCTGGAATATCTTCAATTTGCAATTCATGGACAACAACCTTGTCTTCAATTGAGGGCTCCACATCTCTCTCTTGGGCATTCGAGCATTGAGCTTGGAGTGAATCGGCTAATGCAAGCCGATCCGAAACTTGCTTACCATCAAGACCAATTGAATCCAATTGGTCCATTTGTTGAGCTTCAAGAAATCTCAATCGTCCTTTATCAATGGCCGATTGGATCACTCGACGAAACACATTGCAATCAGAAGTATTATGATCAAAAGAATTGTGCCACTTGCAATATGTAAGCCCTTCTAAGTTTTGAATAGATGGCAAAACATTGTGATCAATGATTCTCATAAAATTATTCTTTAACAAGATATCAAAGACATGATCACAAAAAGTAAAGTCAAAGGTGTACTTTGATTTCTTCAGCCGATTCTTTTGTGGAGTCGGCTTTAAAGCTAGGCAAACGAAGGGATCGGATTTAATATCAATCCATTCGACTACACCTTTGTAGCTGCTTTTGGAAAACTTTATCTTTGACAATCTACTACTACCGACCTTGCCATATGGCACAATATGTTGGCCGATAGAATCTGAATTTGTTTTAACATCACCAAATAAAATGCTATTCTCAATTGGTCTTTTACAACTACTAGCAAGGATATCTCTAATAGACGCAGAAAGTGAAATTGTATGACCAGATTGAAATTTAAGCAAAATATTTATATTTGGTACCTTATTGATCATGTCGGAGAAGCGTAGGTTTTTGGTTTGAATGACGTTGTCCTTCATCTCTAGAGAACGATCAACAATAGGTGTTGAATCACCCAAAAGCGCTTCGGTAGTTGCTGGAACAGAGGAAGTCGGTTTAGCCGATCGGAAGTCGGCTCGGCCGACTTGGGCATTAACAGGTAAGGAGGCAACAGGGGGAGTTGTCTTAGCCGACTTAGAAGTCGACCTAACTGACTCTGGGCAGGTAGTAATCGGCTCAGCCGACTCTAAAGTTGGGTTAGCCGATTTTGGGCAAGCAAGCAGTCTTTCTTTCTCGCTTGTAGGGATTTGATCTCCATCAATGATGCGGTAATCACTGGATAAGCATACAACCCCTTTAGCTCTTAAAAAATCAAGTCTAGCTGTTTTCTGGCGCTTTTCATGCTTTTCCGTAGCAAGACTTGCTTTTCGAGTTGTGATTGGTTCAGAATGGATATTATGTTGTTCGGCTTTGGTAGCCGAACCTTCACTTACATCCGAACTGACGTTTTCTTTTATGCCAATCAAAAATGCCCCTTTAGCCGATGACTCAGTAATAATCGGCCTTTTGTCATTGGTCTTTCCAAAGTATTCATAGAATAACTCCTCTAATCTAGACCATGACCAAACAGTACATTCGGTTAAAGACGTAAACCATGCAAAGGCAATACCAGTGAGAGATAAAGGAAAATTTCGCACTCTCATATAGTCCTCTTTACCAGCAAAACCCAATTACGAGATATAAATACTAATGTGTTCCACAATGGTCTTATCATCTTTACCACTAAATTCATAAAAATCAGGTACCCACCAACCATCAGGATCTTCCAAGTAATCATAATGTAACGGGTATGGTCTATGATAAGCGGGAACCTTCCATTTAGAGGAGCCATAAGGATTTTTAGCATGAGCTAAATCTTCATCGACTCGGCTTGATTTAAGAGCAACATATGAAGCCGAATCACAATCCTTAGCATACACTCCCATTACTGATTTTTTATTGATTCGGCTATAATTATTATTATCATGTGGAGCCGAATCATAAGTTTTAGCACTCGAATGCCTTGCTGATATTTCACTAATTCGGCTATGGTTATGAGTGACAAATGAAGCCGAATTGTGAGCATTGATCTTTGCATAAGGTGCTGAATTTTCATTGATTCGGCTATGGTTACTAGTAACACGTGAAACCGAATCATAAGTACTTGCACTTAAATGCTTTGCTGAATTTTCATGCATTCGGCCATAGTTATTATCAACATACGAGGCCAAATTACAAGTAGTAGCACTTGCATTTGATGCTGAATTTTGAGAGCAATTGGCTAAATAATTATTATTGTCATAGCCAATTCTCTCATTCATCGGCACGTCTTGTGGTGGTGCCACGTATTGTGGACTTATAGCCGATGAAGAATTTACATGTTGTATGTTGCTAGTATCATCAAAACTCAAGGAATTCATAGTTGACAACGGTTTTTGACCATAATATTCATAATTATGATGTGTATGATGAGGAACATTAACAAAAGTATTAACCAATGCAACATATCTACTATCATTATGACTAGCAACACCAACATAAGAGTTCATGGAACTTGCAAAATAATTATTATAATCATAAGATGTATTTGCAAGTCGTACCTCGGGGTAATTGTAGTAGTTTTATGACGTGACACCTTGGTACTCCATGATTTAGAGCTTGACCGCCTTGCTGAATTTTCCAATATGAAGCACACCGTGTTGCAAAAATAGCAAACGAGATCTCAAGGGGTCAAAACCAGATGTGATCGGCCTTTTGAGCCGAATGCAACGGTAATGGCGAGCACAAGAAGATAGATCAGTGAAGTATAGGGCTAGGGCAAGAAGATTCGGCTGCAAAGTAGAGCCGAAACAAATTCTTCCCCAGCGGAGTCGCCAAAAAGTATGTTGACGCCGAAAGTGTTCCGGATCATACACCAGCTAGGGCTTTGGACGCCCGGGTCGCTACAGACCGAAGGACGCAGCGAGGAGGTCACACTTACGTGGTGAAGAACGGCTAGGTTTACAAGCAAACCGGCAAAGGATAGCTATCACACTTACGTGGCGAAGGACGACTAGTTTTCGGGCAAACTAGCAAAGGAACCGTCGAAGCTCTCGCCCGGGAGGGACCCCGCCAGGGCATGGACGTCGCCGGGTTGCCCTAGGTCGGCCGACGAGCCTAGGGCGCCATCCTTGATCGTCGGATCAAGGGATGAACAGTATGAGGTTGGAGAAGAGGGTAAAAGGGTTGTAGTAGATTGGTTTGACGATTGGATAAATGGGATCTCAATCGGCCGTCACCCTTTATATTTATAGGGCGGTTGGTCTTCCCGTAACCGGATAGGACTCTGGACCGAATAAAACTTCAAATAGGACTTGTTTATTCGGTTATGGCATGTACATACAATTTCCATCTTGTACGTATACGCAGGTTTAGTGGAACTGGTCTCTATCGTCGTCTTGCCGCCTCCGACCAGTTTTACCTGGTCGGAAATCTCTCGAGAGACCTGGTCGGAAGTCTCTCAAGAGGTCTCAGCTATATTGACGACAGAAACCTGATGGTGGAGTCCATTATACACTTGAGACACTTTTGAGTGTCAACAGTCGCCGTCCCCAAACTCTCACAAAGACAACAACGGCCCTGGCGATCAGGCAATGTGGCGGCTTTGGGAGCGGCATGGTCCTTGGTGAGCTCCTTAGTGTGGGTTCGCCAAGGATGACACGTGGTTGATCTGGTCATGGATGCATGGGTGCAAATGGGTAACCTTTAGGAGCACCTCTGATCCCCAAGAGGGTCGAAGGTGCCCTAGGGGGTCACCAATTTGCACCCTTGAGTGTGGGCTCGTCCAACGGTCTCCCTACCGTGCTCGGTGGCCGTCCTTTTTTGTTTTTTTAAATATTTCCGGAGACGAAAGTTTGCACCTTCTCTTGTTCGCGAGTAAGAGCAACTTCAACGGTTTTGCAAATGAGTTTGACATTCTTGTTTTTGCAAAAACATCTACAAATCTCTTATCCAACAGTTTGACAAATGAGCTTAGCATTTTTAGCAACTTGGCAAACACCGGGTGATATTTGGCATATATGTCAAGCTGCGGTTCGCTTGACAATCACCTTCGCGTGCTACTCCCGCGGGATATTTCCCTCTCGCGCGCACAATTTTTTAGTTTTATCAAGTTTAAGTACAAAACCGTTGGAGATTGACTCTTTTTAAACTTTGTCATATTAATTTAAGAGTTGACAAATATTAGTAACGATGCCATTGACAAGACGGCAGGGTGCCTGTCTCTGATTATCGTTTTTGGCAAGTGTGGCAGGTGGTCTGCGGTCCGGGCAACGGTGGTTAGATGGGTCAGGTGTCGATGGTCCGTGGAGCGCCTGCGCATCAGTTTCAGTTGTGGTGTCAAGGATTTGGGGCCCAACTAACTATGCTGACGGCACTGTACACGCGGGCTCGGCAATTTCTTTTTTCTTTTTTCAAAAATTACTGAAGAGCCGGACATGTGAACCGTCTCTGTTGAGGCCCTCTACGCGACAGGCGAATGCGTTCGGTCCACCTCAGGTCCTGTTTAGTGATATGGTCCTCTGAATTTAACCTTAACCACGTATTACCTTGAGTTGGAACCCCTTAAATTTTGGCTAAGCCTTAAATTTTACTATGACTTCTCTATGGTAGAATTTGGCTAAGTATATAATTTTACCATGAGATGGACATGTTGGAATATTTATCCATCTCATTGTAAAATTATAGTGTCCCAAGTCATGTTAATTTAAAGCTTAAGGTTAAATTCAGAGATGATTGGAGACTGACGGAGTTGGTCTTGGTCGTAGTCGCAGGTATCTTCACTTGCGTACTTGTTCGGTATGGATGGCATCACACACACATATAGTTGGCCATCGGGCCGGCCCGGGCACGGGCCAGGCACGGCCCGCACCGTGCCGGGCCGACTTGGCCCGTGGGCCGCTCGTGCCGTGCCTTAGTGGCCCACGTGCCTTGCCCTCGGCCCAAGCACGGGCCCATGGGCCGTGCCGCCCGCTGGGCACGGCCAGAAATTGCGGGCCATGCCAACCCGTGGCCCATACAACAAGAAACCCCTCTCCAGATACAGAAAAAATTTAGGTTCCAGAAGAAAATACAAGTTCCTAGTTAACAAATCAGTAAACCACAACCACAAGTAAAAAAAGAGAAACAATGAGAAGGATTTAATAGATAACTGAGCTGTGTGCAATGCTGCCTCATTAAAAACCTTTCTGGGTAAAACTCACCCTTGTGAGAAACCCCAGAAAGGGAAAAAGAGTGCAGCACAGCTCTTATAATTAAAAAAATTGTTTAAATGTTCACATGACACATCAGTACATCACACATACAACAGTTTACAAATCAGCGATCACTCTCAACTGTCAACTCCCAACTCTCAGTCTCAGGCATCACTCAAGTACCAGCAGAAGCAGATGCAGAAGCCACAGATGCTATACTTGCTGATGTGCTAGCAGAAGGAGGTCTAGATCCATTTTCAACCACATCAAGATATAAATTCTTAAAAGACTCTGCTAACTCTTGGTTGTCAATAGAATGTTGCAGTCTTTTGTCACCCAACTCCCAATCTTTTATGCAAGCAAGCATTTCCACATGTTCAAGCAAGAGTCTTCAGCGTCGCTCCTCAATAATCCTGCCTGTCAAGCTGAAACAAGATTCTGAAGACACAGTTGAAACAGGAACAGAGAAAATGTCTCTAGCCATTATAGAAAGAACTGGAAAAGTTAGTTTGTGGTCACGCCACCAGAGTAGTAAATCAAACTCATCCTCATAAGTAGTGACATTGTCACTGTCCAGGTAAGCTGATAGCTCACAAGCTCCAACAGAAGTAGAGATAGAAGGAGTAGGGGCAGAGACAGGTGGTGGTCCAACAACACCAGATGATCCAGGACCTCCAAAAATCCTTCCCCATGCATGTTTTTTCCTACCTTGACTTGTAGGCTGAGGAGCCTTTCTTTGAGACCTAGCTGCACCATACTTAGCCTCATATTTGTTAAACAGACTATAGATTTCAGTTTTCACATCAGCATAATAAGAACTATATTCACAACCTGTTTTCTCTTGAAGTATTTGAAGAACATTAAACAAACCTCTCATCTTACCTCTTGGATCAAGAATGAATGCAAAAGAATATAACAAAGGTATATGTTGCCAGTATTTAAGAAATTTCAGTTTCATAGGATATACAACAGCTATCAGATTTTGATCTCTTTCACATGCATGCAAATGAGTAGCAATTTCTAGCAAATGGTGCATAATAAGAGGACTAGTTGGATAGTACACACCAGAAAGGACCACTGTTGAATCATAGAAAATTTCTAGGAACTCAAGTATCTTACCAGCAATGTACCAATGTCTTGAAGTTAACAACTCAACTCCATAGTTAGAATTAATGAACACAGAAAAAACATCCTTATATGGAAGCAAGTGTTGAAGCATCAAGTATGTAGCATTCCATCTAACATCCATATCCAGTCCAAACTTTCTAGGTCTAACACCCTGAGCATGACAATAATTCTTAAACATAGCTATTCTTTGATTTGAAGAATTCAAAAAGTTAATAGCATTTCTAAAATCCTCTGTGTAAGGTTTGAACCTTTTTAAATCAGATTTAACAATGAGATTAATAATATGACAAGCACAGCGCTGATACATAAGAGGATATTTAAGCTTATTAGGATCACAAGGAACTGGAGCAGGATCAGAACCCAAATAACCAGCAAACATAGGATTTAAAGTTTCCATAGCCTTAGCATTAGAAGAAGCATTATCTAGAGTAATAGAGAATATCTTATCAAGCAAACCAAACTCCTGAACCACACAAGCAACTCGTTCAGCAATATTTTCACCAGTGTGTCTCACCTCAATCAAACGAAGACCAATTACCTTCTTTTGCAATTCCCAGTCAGAACTAACATAATGAGCAACAACACTTATATAGTCCTCCTTAGCATTACCAGACCATATGTTTGATGTAAGAGCTACAGAGGATACACCACACAACACATTATTCTTAATAATGTTACGACGTTCAGTAAAAAGTTTGTTTAGATCTCTAGTGGTTGTTTGTCTAGATACTTTAATAAATCTAGGATTATGAGCACGAACAATGTACTCTTCCCAAGCATCTGACTCACCAATACTTAAAGGCAGATCTAGTCTAGCAATTAAACGACACAATTCAGCACGAGCAACATTAGGTTTATAGTCCCAGTTATGCACAGATCCATCAGGATTGTAAGACAGCCTAGACTGAACCCTAGCACGTTGATCTGTTTTAAGCCTACAAGATTTTTGGTGTCTCTTTAAGTGACCAGTGCCAGCAGCAGATCTAGCAGACAAGGTGGATTTACACATCTTACAAACAACCTTAGTGCAAGTCTTAACACCATTCACATCCTCAAATACCTCATCAAAATCAACCCACACAGGCGACTTACGCTTACCAGTGTTACCATTACCAGCAACCGAAGGAACAGATCCGTTCGAGTTTACAGTCGCCGTTGCTCCTTCGCCACCGTCGCCGTCCAGATCGATCGGATTGGGAGCAGCAGAGCCGTCCCCAAGATCAATACCGAACAGAGCAGCAGCGTCAGCTGTAGTGTCGTCGTCGTTCTCGCCCTCTGGGGCCAGGCCAGGAGGGAGAAGGCCATCGTCCTGGGCCATGGTCTCTCCAGCTCCGTTCCTCGACGGTACGGGTGGCCGCCTCACTCGCTCTATGCCGCAGCTAGAGGACGAAGCGTCAGCTACCGACCTGCAAAACCAACGATTCAAGCACCAACGACAACGAATCAAGCATCAGAACAAAATAAAAAGGAAGAACGAAGAGGGTTAGGGTTAGGGTTAGGGCTTACCTGCGCAACCGGAGCCCGGTGCCGGAGAAGACGCCGACCCAGAGGCCAGAGAAGACGAGAACGACACACTATTAGCAACGACGGCGAGCGGTGGCGGAGGGTCAGACGGGGACAACAAACTCACATATCACTGTCACTGAGATCTAGAGAGGGCCAGAGAGGGAGAGGGGGATGGGGAGAGGATTCGGGGAGGAGAGGGAGAAGAGAGAGGAAGAGAGGGAGTTGCAGTTGCAGTTGCACACGCCGGCGGTCGTCAGTGTGAGAGGCACAGACCGAGACCGTCGGTCGAAGTCTCCAAGAAGACGACGTCAAGCTCAGGCTCAGGACACCGCTGAGGCGCTGAGCTGCTGAGGAGTGAGGTGTGAGGAGTGAGGTCTCCGGCGAGGCGCCGAGGCGAGCTGCCGGCTGCGAGCGCCGAGCGGCGGAGGAGAGACCGAGACTCCGAGAGATGGTGCGGGCGCGTGCGGCGGATGCGTGGATTGAGAGTGCGTTAGGGTTAGGGTTAGGGGCGGCCGCCGCGGCCGACTTCGGCTTATATACTAGAGGGGGTGCCGGGGTGGGGCGCCGCGCTGGGCCGCAGGCCGCTACCGGGCCACCCTCAAATGAGCGTGCCGGGCCGTGCCAGCCCGCGGGCTCAAGTGACGGCCCAGGCACGGCCTGGTGCTGCGTGCCGGGCTGGCCCGGGCCCGCTGCTTGTCGGGCCGGGCCGTGCTCGGGTCGGGCCAAAATGCCGTGCTTCGGGCCGGGCTGCCGGGCCTCGGGCTGCATGGCTATTTACACACACACAAAAATTATAGCAAGTTGGGTTTTTTTAGAATGATCATCCCCTCTGCCAAATTTATAAATAGAAGAAAAAGTCAAGCATACTTTACAAAGATACCTAAGACTGACTCTTTATATAAGTGAAATTAGAGCAACTCCAAGAGATTAGTTAAAAGGATCCCTAAAGCCATACAGAGACAATTTAGATCTCTCGTCTAAATCACTCCCAAAAAGTGAAAAGAACGACAATATATTACATGAGAAAGTATGCTCCCTAAATTAAACAAAAAAACACTCCGTTCCTATATGTCTATTTAGAGAGCATCAACGATATCTTATTTGTACATCTCTCGTCTCTTAAATAGAGTCTTTAATTTTTGTCGTCGGAGCATCAACGATATCTTATTTTTGTCTCTTAAATAGAGCATCAACGATCCATGATCTTAGTTCATTGTCAGAGCCACGCACGCTACACGAAGGAGCGGACACGGCAGCCCAGGGCATCCACAACAGTGATCTGTCGCTATGCAGCGAGTCAAGGAGCCCACTGATTCGAAAGGATCAGAGCTAAGTTGCTCAAGCTCAATGACAGTGGCGAAGCCAGCTTAAATTTCATGGTGGTGCACAGTATTAATAGCCATATAGAAATAATCTAATTTCAACTAATTTGTATGGTAAAAATAGGCTGCACAGTAGTAAATTTTCTTTTTTCCCTAGTGCCGGTGCACCACCCAAATATAGTGTGGCGTCGCCCCTGCTCAATGGCCAGGACCACGACATGGTTAACAACAGCTTGCATGAGATGGCGAGATTCCAAGTGCGTGCTCGCCGACCGGAGATGGGAACAGGCTGACTGGGGAGCTGGTGTTCTTGAAGTCACCGTCGATGCTCTTTGTGTTCCGGAAGGAGACGGGCAGGCCATGCGTGTGGAGCTGGAAGGCGAGCGCGAGTCCTTGACGGCGAGAACACGCGAGGGAGAAGAAAGACGCATGATATAAGCGGACGCGGCACCGCATGTATCTTTGCGCGCGGATGGCTGGTTTTTGTCAAGTGCCAAAAGATTAGAGGTGGAATTGGAAGCTGTTGAAGATGTGTTCTTTTAATGTTGCTAAAAATCCTAGATTGAGAGAGTGTTTAGGAAACTCTTGGAGATGCTCTTCTTAGTTGTTCAAGCTTTTTTCATGTAGAGTTTTTCAACATGTTCTTAGTAAGCCCTAGCTGATCGAGCTTTTTTTCGGCCATAAATATCTATACATACCTAATAATAATAATATTAAAGAGTCAGAATTCTATCCTATTTTTACCTTCCGCTAACTACCGGATAGAGTGGACAATTCTTCCGACCGTATTTATATGTATGACCCATGTTCATGTTCATAGGAGTAGATACTGTGTCGGATGATGATTGCTTGATACTGTGTCGGATTCCAGAATATATTAAATTGTGCTTTTCATAGGAGTAGATTCTAATATTAAAATAAAATATTACAGAGAGTTCCTTTTTGTCAGCCCTTCTATACGTAGTCCCTCCGTCTTTTTTTAATTGTCGTCTAGAAAACGTGTCTGTAAGGCAAATACGGATTTTTAGAGATAGTTATTTAGGGATGGAGGGAGTAAGTATCTAGGAGGTTATGTTTTGTTTTTTCCTCCACTCGCTTCACAAAAAATTTCCGGTTCGAAGTTTATTTTGCCGACCCTCCCTCCGCTCCTATGACTTACTGTTTTCAAGACATATAAATGATCTTCATCCTTTTCTATTTTTTTTCTTATGTTTTCTTCTGTTCTGTCTACCGAGCACAAACTCGTGTTCGAGGAATCCGTTCCGGAGAAGTACCGTTTTCTGTTTTTCCTGTTATTTTTCCCAGTTTCCCTTTTTGTTTTAATTTTTCCCATACCTTTTTTTTGTGTTTTTTTCTATTTTCAATTTACTTTCCAGTGGTTTCTTTTCGTTCATGTTTTCCTGTTCATTTTAATTTTCCCATGTCTTTTCTTTTGATGTTTTTTTTCAATTTTTTCAAACCGTATGCCACTATAGGTAGACCTGATCATTTTTCAGGTCCGGTTAGGCTTGAGCCGAACCGAAAAAAACCGTGCTATTTCAGGTTGGAGAAGTATGAATTTTCTATTTTTCCTTTTTGTTTAATTTTCCATGTTTTTTGTGTGTTTTTTCTCTTTTCAATTTACGTTCAAGTAGTTTTTTTCGTTCATGTTTTCCTTTTTCTTTTTTTTTCATGTTTTCTATTTTTTTTCTTCGAACTATATGGCGTCGGATAGATCAGGTTAGACTTAGGCCTAACCAAAAAAAAAAGCCTGATTATTTTAGATCAAAATGTTCCACCCATGACCATCCCAATAGATAAGACGGGCTTGTTTTTTTTTGCGAAGCTTGGATCAGACATACTCCCTCCGTCCAAAAAAAACAGAGAGTCATTCTCGCTTCCCAAAAGGTCAGCAGATTTCAACTTTGACCAAATATATATAATAAAATATTAATATTTATGGTATATGATAGATTTTTTAATATACTTTTATAATAAACTTATTTGGAGATAAAAATATTACACACATTTTGTATAAACTCAGTTAAAGTTGAGTGTTGGATACACATTTGCCCTACCTCCGCACACGTACAGGGGAGTGACGAAGGTTTCCAACTGTCGGAACCAAAGCGAAATACAGCGAAGGTATGGGAAGAGGAACAGTGGTTCTATATCTCTTTCCAAAATTCGTCCCCTTTTACACTGTTCATCCCTTGGTATTTATAGGGAATGCCAAGGGACATTGACCAAATTACAAGAGGGTACAAGAAAGATTCCTTAGCGCTGTACAACGGAAGGGCAGAATTGTACAAACACAGACAGTGCGGAAACCCTAGCTAGCCTTCCGTACGGCTGCCGCCGCCCGGCCTGCGCTCACCCTCGGGCACGCGAGGGTTGACTTCCGGCTTATGGAAATATCCCTCCAGTCACGACGTCCGCGTCCGCTCGCCACCCGTTGAGCTTAAGCCTCCTAGCGAAGGTGCTCGGGACGCGCGAGGGTTGCTTCCAGTGTTCTTCATGCCTCTTGTCTGCAAGAACCGTTAAGCATCCCAAGGGTCGAGCCAATATTCGAAGCTTAGAAAGGTGACTCGAGGGACTTAACAAATAACCAGGGCTTTCATGAAGGTGCGCAGGGCGCACGAGGATCGTTTTCTGTGTCAGCCTGCATGACGTCACTGTCGAGAGTTCCTTTCCCCCAACATTAAGAATGTTTGACTAGCACGTATCTCATAGCGATACTATTTCTGGGACATAGTAGTAGACCTTGTTGTTATAATTTATTCTGGCAGCGTGATCTGTATCCAAACCATGTCCATTAAGATTCCTGGGTGGACCAAATCCCATCAAACTCGCATAGTGGTTGATATTATACTGACGTCACCATGACACTGCGGGCCACTGGCAGAGCTCCATGGGGACCATACTGGGCCATATGGCCCCCAGCTCCGAGAATTTTGTAAGAACTATGTACTGTTTAGCTGAGGTTACTTTTATTTTATAAACTATGACCAAACTAATTATATGTATTAAGACTAATTTCTTTATGATATATATATATAGTTTCGATTGACAAATTGGCTCCTCCTATATTTTGGTTGAGGCTCCGCCACTGTGCGGGCCAACTTCCATTAGACTCATGGCCGAGCTCAGTTTGTTCCGGACTTTTTAAAATTATTAAAAGAGTATCTCTAACCAAAAATTTCTACTTTCTATGAAGTCCGTTAACAATGGAAAGTCCGATCTCTAAGACCTGTTCAACAATAGTATTGTTGGGGGAAGGGACCCTCGGCAGCGGCGCCGCGCGGGCTGGCACGAAGAACGACCTTCGCGTGACCCGCGCCTTCTCTCGAACTCTCTTCTCTCCGTTTTTTGAACCCTTCGGACCGGTTTCCTAACCTTCGGATACAAGTACGACCCTCGGGGTTCGTTGTGTGTCTTGCAGGCAAAGGCGCGCGAAGAACACAGAAGGCGGCCCTCGAGCGTCTTCATCACGGTCTGGGTCTGGCCTCGCAACCGGCGGAGTCGAGGGTCTGACCCCGTCTTTCCCGCGAAGGCGAGCCGGGCCAGATGGCGGCGGGCAGGAGGAAGGCGAGCTAGGGTTTCCACTCGAGTTGTGTTTGTACAACTCTGCCCTTTCTCTGGACGGTGCCGGGGAATCTTTTCTGTAGCCTTTTGTAATTTGACCGGTGTCCCTTGGTATCTCCTATAAATACCAAGGGATGAACAGTGTAAAAGGGGGATTTTTTTGGGCAACTGAAAAATTCCTCAGCCAACTAACTTTCCTGCACCTTCGCTTGAGTACACCTTCGAAACTTCGTTACGTAGGTCCGACAGTTGAACACCCTCGATCCGAACCCCTGCTCTGCAGCGGAGGTTGGGCAGGTGCGTTTCCAACAGTTTGGCGCCGTCCGTGGGGACCGGAGTTCGTAGTGGCAGGAAACAGAAGAGAGTCCTCAACCAGAGACCCTCGCGTGACCAGAGAGGCCACGGCGACGGTCCAGCCTGTGGAAGAGAATGTAGAACCCTCGGAAACAAAAGAAGTTGCTCCAGGGACAGAGGTCCCGGGTCCTCACACTCGATTGGTATCACGGCCACACCCGCACACCTCCGGAGGAGATGGGGAAGGAGACGAGGAGGAGTTGGGCCTCAAGGCTTTAGAGAGGCTTCAAGCTGAGCTGTAGGAGAAGAAGAGACGTCTGGACCAGCTTGAAAGGCACAACCGGTTGCGCCTTATCAGGCAAAAGGCGGATGAAGCAAGAGAGCAGCTCCGCCGAATGGAGGAGTCCCTCGCAGCAGCTGAGGCCGAAGCCGATGACTGGAATGACAGGCAAATGCCGCCGCTTCGAGAGGAGAATGTTGGGCAGGGACAGGGCAACGCTCGTCAGCCACCACCACCCCCACCACCACCAAATTTTCGCCAACTTTACCCAGAAGAGCGAGAGCCAAACATTCGTATACAGCGAAAGGCCCAACAGCACCAGATGCCCTACGACCCAAGATCACCACTCTCCCAAATACTACAAACCCAACCCTGGCCACCGTGCTACAATCCACAAAATCTGCCCCGTTATGACGGCCTCACTGACCCTCGCCAATTCATAATGAGCTATTGTAAGAAAAATGGACCTCAGACCATTTAACTTCGGATTTTGGTGTTTGATTAACAACATAACCAAAATTGGACTAATGCGTTTGCTAGTGTTTGTTTTGTAGTCCAATAGGGTGTAAATGTGACTTGGACAAAGGCGACGTGGTGATCCGATGATCAACATCTCAAGCAATACATTTGAAGCTCAATAGAAGACCCTCAAGATCAAGCAAAGTCCAAGGCACAAGAATGGAACCAAGATGGCGTAAGAAATCGCGAAGAAACGAGAAGATAGGGACATCGGACGCTGCATCGGACGCTGCCCACGCAAGCATCGGACGCTCCGTTGGTAAACCCTAGCTCGTGTCAGCACCAGCAGAGGCATCGGACGCGGAAAACCGAGGCATCGGACGCGACTGTGACACTGTGCAAACCTGCACAGAGAGCATCGGACGCTCCGGTGCTAACATCGGACGCTACAGGACCCTGCGTCCGATGACCATGCAGAGAGGTTCCAGAGAGGCTCTGTGAGCATCGGACGCGTCCGTTGATCTACCATCGGACGCTGACTAGCCGTTGCGACACAGTGCCAGGCTGGCATCTAGCCGTTAAAGGAGCATCGGACGCGTCCGATGCTCACGACTCCAGCGTCCGATGGTCCGCTGTGAAGCCCATGACTTTCTCCAAACGGCTCTATTTGCTTGGGGCACTATAAATACCCCCATGGCCGGCCAAAAATAGTAGGTTGGAGCTCAAGGAAGTATACCAAGTGCATAGACACATATTTAGTTGCTCTAGCCACCAAAGTGCTCAAGTGATATACTAGGTGATTAGTGTATGTGCTTTGCGAAGTGCTTAAGCTAGTTGGACCACCACTTTGTGCTTGCTCTAGGTGTTTGGCCTAGTGTTTAGTGAGGTTGAAAACCTCTCATCTACCGGTGCTTGCGCGCACCGTTGTTGTACATCGGTGGGGCTTGTAGTCTTGCGAGATCACACCAACCGAGTTTGTGGTGTGGCCGCCTCCGTGTACCGAAGGGAACAAGGCCCGCGGCGTTTCGGCCGGAAGCTTGATAATGAAGATGGCGGGGAGCATCCGGGAGAGGCTTTGCCACGAGTGGCTTAACCGGAGACCCACTTGCGTGTGGGGAAAGCCCGGAGCTATCCACAGAGTTACCCGACCGGGAGCTTGGCCCTTGCGAGGGATTCCTTGCGAGGGGCTCCAACGAGGACTAGGGGGAAGCTTGCGCGCTTCTCGATACCTCGGTAAAAATACCGGAGTCGTCGACGGGAGTTTGCATCTCTATCACACTCTTTAGCTTCCGCATTTACATTGCTACCTTGTTTATGTGCTTTTCCTTTCCTAGCTTACTTTTGCTAGTTGATAGGTTTGGAAACTAGGTTGCATAACTTCTTTTGCGGTAGAGATAGCAAACACACATAGCAAAACCTTAGTTGCACTTTAGATAGTTTACTTTCTTGCATAGGTTTTGACTAGGTGGAAATTAGAGGCCATAGTTTAGAGTAGAAGTTTTAAGTTGCCTAATTCACCCCCCCTCTTAGGTGTCACGGTCCTTTCAATTGGTATCGAAGCAGGTTGACTCTCTTGTGGACTCTTGGCTTAATCGCCTTCGAGCCGACGCCCCTAAGAGAGGTTGGGATGGATACCTCTAGGCCTCCACACTTTGACGGCACTAACTTCCCTTACTATAGTGCTAGAATGGCTTGCTTTTTAGAAGCCGTTGATCTAGGTGTTTGGAGAGTCACCCGCGACGGGATGAAGCCCATTAAGAATCCTGAGAAGCCTACCGCGGGTGATGAAAAAGAAATTCATCTTAATGCTAGAGCTAAAAATTGCTTGTTTGAATCTATTAGCATGGATGTTTTTAACCAAGTTTTTACTTTGCAAACATCTCATGAAATTTGGTTAAAGCTACATGAGCTCCATGATGGTACAAGTAATGTACGTGAGCAAAAACATCACCTAACAAAAACAAGCTATGATTCCTTTAAAATGAATGATAATGAGCTTGTTCGTGATATGTATTCTCGTTTGAATCTAATTATCAATGAGCTCCATTCTATAGGAATTACAAAGCTAGGTGATGCGGATATTGTGAGGAAGATCATCTCCGTGCTTTCGAAGAACAAATACGCAACCAATCACCATCCTCCACAACATGGAGGACTTGAGCACCATGACCCCGGCCATTGTCATTGGCAAATTAGTGGCATTTGAGATGTCACGCAAGATGGGTCAAGAAGAAGCCACTTCATCAAGCAAAGACATTGCTCTCTCATGTGAGCACAAAAAGATGAAGGGCAAAAAGCAAGTTCAGACAAGCTCAAGCTCCTCTAGTGAAGAAGAAGAGGATGATGATGATGAAGAATCAAGTGATGATGATCAAGCCTCCACCTCATCCGATTCCTCCTTAGATGAAGAAGAAACAATCAAGCTCATGAAATGAGTGAAGAGGATGATCCGCAAGCTCAATGTCAAGGGTGTGCCCATCACAATAGAAGATTGCCTCTTCACCAATCAAAAAAGAGAGCAAAGAAAAAAGGGTTGCTATAGATGTGGCAAGAAAGGGCACTTTGTGGAAGATTGTCCAAAACAAAATCCCACACCAAATGACAAGAAAAAGAAGGGATGCAAGGCCAAAGCTCTCACCACCATCAAGACATGGGATGATTCATCAAGTGATGATGAAGCCCGTCACAAGAGGCATGGCCGCAAGCACTCATCATCAAGCTCCTCACGTATGTGCCTTATGGCACGAGGTAACACAAGCCCTATCTCTAGTGATAGTGATAGAGATAGTGATAGTGATGATGAGCTACCTTCTTACAATCAACTTGTGCAAGATAATCTTAAATATGCTAAATCTTGTACTAGCCAACAAAAGAAGATTAATATCTTAAAAAGAAAAATTAGATAGTTCTCAACAAGCAAACAATGCTATGCTAGATCAATATGAAACTTTTTCAAACTTAAATGTTGAGCTATCTAATAAAATTGAGAAACTTGAGGCTAGTATAAGCTCATATGATAGCACAAGTAATGATGAGCAACTTGCTAAGAAAAATGAAAAACTAAAAGCAAAGTTAGCTAGCACACAAGATGCTTACAAAGTTTGCTTGCCAAAATGGAAATTATGTGCAAACATTGTGATAAGCTAACTAATAAAGTTGCTAATCTTGAAACCATCGGAGCAAACCCCACCGAGGCACCTAAAATTAGAAAATCAATCTTTAATATGCCTAAAAAGGATGCCTCTACTTCTTGCATTGATTTACTTGATTTAGACTCACCCATGTGCAAACAAGCTTGTGTTGAGAATGTCATTGTAGAAACATGTACACAAGAAGTTGCAATGAAGAATGAGCTACTAAAGCAAGAAGTGGCTTGCCTCACCAAGGACTTGACCCAAGCAAAAGGCAAGGCAAAGCAAACCCGAACTCATCAAGATAACACCAACAAGGGAGTGAAGAAGCTTGATGAGGAGCAAACCGTGGTTTGTTACCTTTGCCACAAGGAAGGTCACAAGTCCTATGAGTGCAAGGTGAAGCATGGGGGAGAGAAGAAGAAAGAGAAAAACAAAAAGCAAACAAGCAAGCTCTCCAACACCTACACCAACAAGGTGAACAAGAAGGCCACCACACCTTACCTTTTGAAGAAGAAGAAGAATGACAAGGTGGTGGCCATCAAGGTGAACAAGCAAGCCAACAATGGAGCCAAACGCATTTGGGTTCCTAAGGACATCATCTCAACCATGAAGAGCACCAAAAAGGTTTGGGTCCCGAAAGGGAAGTAAGTAGCCGAATTGGCTACGGGGAATTTGGAGACTTGGCAAAGTTTTGGGTGCATATCATGGGGTGCATCACATTGGATCATGTAATTGCCAAGTATGATAGTGGGTACTATGGACCCAAGTTCCCCTTCCCATGTTAGGTAACTAGATTTAAAATTCTTGCATTTTCTTTCATTTGATATAATGTCTTGCAATTACTTTTAGCATCTAGTTCCTTCATTGCCTATGTTTGCATTGGTATATTCATATCTCTTGTCATGCAAATTAGGCTTGTCATATGGTAGTTTTGCTCGGTATCACTCACATTCTTAGAGCAATCCTACATGGTATTAATTGGTTAGAAGCACGACACATAGCTTCTTTTAAATTGTATTTATCTTATATGTGCCAAAGTCCAAATTATAGATAAACTACCCCAATTACCATCTTCAATTGATGTCACATTTCTTGTAATATCAATATGGAAAATGGTAGTTTGACCTTACAAGTCAATGTGCATGTCTCCCACAAGTATTTCAACTTATATGCACACTCTTAGGGGGAGCTTACTCTACAATTTGGAAGCTTTGAGACTAACACTTCTTTCAAGATTATCATATGTGTAGTAGTCTCATTGCAAGGAAAATGGAGTTCTCGGAGACAAGCATCATATGTGGTGATAATCTAATTGGCATCTACATGTGGTATTCCTAACCGATATCATTATGTTGATTTCAATTTGATATTCTTATATGCTTTCTCCATGCATTATATAGATTAAACTCCTTTGTGCTTTAATTTGTCGGTTATGCATATGCTTTTGCCTTACATCATATGTATGCATATACTTAGGGGGAGTTTTTAGCTTATATAATGTTTCCTCTCTTGAGCTTTAACGTCTTCCTTTTCGGTGTTTGATTCCAAAGGGGGAGAAATGTGTAGGACCAAAATCAAGCCCAAACTAAAATAAACAAAATAACCAAAATCAAAATTTTCAAAAATTCTATGGTTATTTTCTTGGAAATGGTTCAAAAAGGGAGGAAGTGATTTATGGAGTTAGGGGGAGCCTTAATCCAAAAAGTCACACAAAGGGACTCAATGGCAAGGACAAGATATGTTAGATTAGATATGTTTCAATTTGGTATCTTTTAAAACATCATATGATCTTGCCTTTGCATTGCATCCTAACAAGTAGATTGCATTTTAAATTATGTATATATTATTTGCTTGTTTTGGTCGTGTTGTCATCAATCACCAAAAAGGGGGAGATTGTAAGGAAAATGGACCTCGGACCATTTAACTTCGGATTTTGGTGTTTGATGAACAACATAACCAAAATTGGACTAATGCGTTTGCTAGTGTTTGTTTTGTAGTCCAATAGGGTGTAAATGTGACTTGGACAAAGGCGACGTGGTGATCCGATGATCAACATCTCAAGCAATACATTTGAAGCTCAATAGAAGACCCTCAAGATCAAGCAAAGTCCAAGGCACAAGAATGGAACCAAGATGGCGTAAGAAATCGCGAAGAAACGAGAAGATAGGGACATCGGACGCTGCATCGGACGCTGCCCACGCAAGCATCGGACGCTCCGTTGGTAAACCCTAGCTCGTGTCAGCACCAGCAGAGGCATCGGACGCGGAAAACCGAGGCATCGGACGCGACTGTGACACTGTGCAAACCTGCACAGAGAGCATCGGACCCTCCGGTGCTAACATCGGACGCTATAGGACCCTGCGTCCGATGACCATGCAGAGAGGTTCCAGAGAGGCTCTGTGAGCATCGGACGCGTCTGTTGATCTACCATCGGATGCTGACTAGCCGTTGCGACACAGTGCCAGGCTGGCATCTAGCCGTTAAAGGAGCATCGGACGCGTCCGATGCTCATGACTCCAGCGTCCGATGGTCCGCTGTGAAGCCCATGACTTTCTCCAAACGACTCTATTTGCTTGGGGCACTATAAATACCCCCATGGCCGGCCAAAAATAGTAGGTTGGAGCTCAAGGAAGTATACCAAGTGCATAGACACATATTTAGTTGCTCTAGCCACCAAAGTGCTCAAGTGATATACTAGGTGATTAGTGTATGTGCTTTGCGAAGTGCTTAAGCTAGTTAGACCACCACTTTGCGCTTGCTCTAGGTGTTTGGCCTAGTGTTTAGTGAGGTTGAAAACCTCTCATCTACCGGTGCTTGCGCGCACCGTTGTTGTACATCGGTGGGGCTTGTAGTCTTGCGAGATCACACCAACCGAGTTTGTGGTGTGGCCGCCTCCGTGTACCGAAGGGAACAAGGCCCGCGGCGTTTCGGCCGGAAGCTTGATAGTGAAGACGGCGGGGAGCATCCGGGAGAGGCTTTGCCACGAGTGGCTTAACCGGAGACCCACTTGCGTGTGGGGAAAGCCCGGAGCTATCCACGGAGTTACCCGACCGGGAGCTTGGCCCTTGCAAGGGATTCCTTGCGAGGGGCTCCAACGAGGACTAGGGGGAAGCTTGCGCGCTTCTCGATACCTCGGTAAAAATACCGGAGTCGTCGACGAGAGTTTGCATCTCTATCACACTCTTTAGCTTCCGCATTTACATTGCTACCTTGTTTATGTGCTTTTCCTTTCCTAGCTTACTTTTGCTAGTTGATAGGTTTGGAAACTAGGTTGCATAACTTCTTTTGCGGTAGAGATAGCAAACACACATAGCAAAACCTTAGTTGCACTTTAGATAGTTTACTTTCTTGCATAGGTTTTGACTAGGTGGAAATTAGAGGCCATAGTTTAGAGTAGAAGTTTTAAGTTGCCTAATTCACCCCCCCTCTTAGGCGTCATGGTCCTTTCAGCTATGAAGCGGCAGTCGCCGCAGCAGGAGGAGATGAATCAACAATGGCGAAGTCTTTTGTAATCATCCTTCGTGACATTGCGCAAACTTGGTACAACAACCTTCGCCCCAGAACTGTGGATTCCTGGGCCAACCTCAGAGACAGACTCTGCACAAACTTCAAGGGCATCACAGCAGCCCCATCAAACCCCATTGAGCTGTTCAACTGCAAACAAGAAGAGCGCGAACCACTGCAAGACTACTGGCGGAGGTTCATCCAGATTAGAGCAAGAACTCTGGGGATATCCGACGAGGCCGTGATCCTCGCTGCAGTCAGCGGCCTGCGTCCCGGCCCATGTTCCTCGAAGTTTGCCAGAAAACCAGCAAGCACAATCGAAGAGCTTCATGATAGAATGGAAAGATACTGAGGGCAAAGTTTGACGCTCGAAGGTCGCAGCAGAAAACACAGTTGAGGCCCCAAGCGAGAGAAAACAACCCTCGCCAAGATCAAAGCAACATTGGCGCGATCAACAAGGAAAATCCACTCGAAGATCAGAAAAGGAGCATTCCGCCTTCGGGTAACCAAAATCAACATGGATTTCCACCCCCGCCTGAATAAAGAAACCAACAGAGGGACCCGGCCAAAATGTACTGTCATTTTTGTGGGCAAGGAAAGGGGCACACAACAAAGCAATGCGAGTGTTTTGCCAAAGGAAAGGAGTACCAAGAGTCCAAAAGAGCCACTTCGGCCAAAAACAGAACCATCAATCACACCAGAAAACCAAATTTCAACCCAACCCACCCTCCATACCAGTACATACCTATAAACTATGGTCTACCTTCGCATCAACCATTCTACGCTCATCACCCACACTACAACCATACCTCATATCAACCAACCTCCATCCCTCAACGACAAAACACACCATACACCGTCACATACCCAACAACCCCTCAAACACAAATCAACCAACAAGCGAGCAACGCTTTGCCACCACCACCACCAATACCAGCACTGCCAGCTCCACAACCTGTCAAAACCGAAGCCCAAACCCAGACAACCATCAATAACCTAACATCAACCTTCGGAGTAATACTAGCTATCACCAGGGGCTCCAACGAAGATCATGGTAACAAAAGGCAAAGGAAAGAGCATGCCAGAAGAGTACACCACGTAGCTGTCGAAGGACCGCACAAATTTGGGCGATGGTCCCACATCCCAATAACCTTCGATTCCTCAGACATGAAGCTAAGGGATTACCCTCACACTGACGCTATGGTGATCGAAACCAATCTAGCAGGATGGACAGTCACCAAAATCCTGGTCGACACCGGAAGCTCCACAGACATTCTGTTTGCCACAACCTTCGACTACATGAAACTTGACAGAAACCTCTTGCAACCCGCTGGCAACCCTCTATACGGTTTCGGCGGTCAACAAGTAAGAGCTGTTGGGAAAATATCTTTGCCCATAACCTTAAGAGACCAGGTGAACTGCAGAACAGAGCACATAACCTTCGATGTGGTTGACATGTTTTATCCTTACAATGCAATATTTGGCCGAGGGGTCACCAATGCATTCAACGCAGTCATTCATCCTGCATACCTTTGCATGAAGCTTCCTGCCCCAAAGGGGGTCGTTGCAGTATACGGAGATCAAGACGTTGCAAGAGCCGCTGAAGGAACAGCAACACCTGGGCAACGTAATGTACACAATTTAACAAACCATCAAATTTCAGAGCATCACAGCGAAGGTGAAGTAACCAACGACCAAAGAAGAGCATCACCCAAAGAGGAAACCAAACAAATCCAACTCTCTGAGGACAACCTCGAAAGAAAGGTGCTCATCTCAGGCAACCTAGACCCCCAGTCAGAAAACAACCTCATCCTTTTCCTCAAGGAAAACTCCGACACCTTTGCTTGGTCCGCGGAGGACCTCAAGGGAGTGAACAGAACCTTGATCGAGCATACCCTAAACATAAAGCAAGGATATCGCCCAGTCAAACAAAAGCTTCGCAAAATGTCAGAAGAGAGGAAAGAGGCAGCGAGGGCAGAAGTAAAAAGACTCCTAGACGCAGGGGTCATCCGCCCAGTAAAATACCCAACATGGCTTTCAAATGTGGTCCTAGTACAGAAGAAGAACAAGAAGTGGCGAATGTGCGTAGATTTCACATGCTTAAACAAAGCTTGCCCGAAGGATGACTTTCCCCTACCAAACATGAGCACCTTGGTTGACAGAGCAGCTGGTTGCCAAATGCTTTCTCTCCTCGACTGTTTCTCGGGGTACCACCAAATCTGGATGAATGAAGAAGATGAGGAAAAAACAAGCTTCATCACACCTTCGGGTACTTTCTGCTTTCGAAGAATGGCAGAAGGTTTGAGGAACGCAGGATCAACCTTCGCTCGCATGACATCCGAAGTGTTCAAAGATGAACATGCTATCTCTGCCTACGTCGACGATCTGATCGTCCAAAGCGAGCAAAAAGAAAACCACATATCAGACTTGGCAAGAGTGTTCAATAACCTTCGGTCTGCAGGATTAAAACTAAATCCCGAAAAATGTGTTTTCGAGGTAAGCGAAGGAAAACTGTTAGGTTGCATTGTCTCAACAAGGGGAATTGAAGCCAACCACTGAAGGGTCGAGATGGTGGACTAGAGGGGGGGGGGGGGTGAATAGTCCTTTTTAAAACTTAAACATAATCGGAGCGGCTAACCGAAACAAATGCGGAATTAAAACTATCGTCTAGCCAAGACTACACCCCTCTACTTATACTCTATGACACCTTACAAAAGAACCTAAACAAAGCAAATAAGGTGTCGGGCTAACTAGAGCTCACCTAAACAATTCTAGCTTGCAAGGTTACACAAACCTAAGCAACTAGTACTCAATCAACCGGGGAGCTCCTACACATGCCACTAAGCAAAAAGCACAAAGCCTAAGCTCACTAGCAATGCTCAATAACAAGGCTACACAAGCCAAATTAGAGAGCTCAACTTAGCTACACAAACTAAGCAATGTGACTAGCAAGACTACAAGTCAACTAGTCACTCACGGGATCAACTTCTATGCTACACAAGCAAGGAAGATAACTAGCAAGCTACACAAGCTAACTAATTACAAGAGCAGCTACACAAGCACAATATATATGAAAGTAAATACAAGCTTGTGTATGGAGATAGCAAACCACCGAGAAGATGTAGACAATGTTGACACGGTGATTTTATCCCGAGGTTCACTTGGTTGCCACCAAGCTAGTCCCCGTTGTGTCGACCACACACTTTGGTAGTTCGGCGGCTAATAGGCACCACACCTAGCTCGACACTCGAGCGCCGCAAGAACTCACCCACAAGTGAGGGTAACTCAATGACACACGCAATCCACTAGAGTTGCTCTTCGCGATCCCCGCGGGGCGAGCACAATGCCCCTCACAAAGCCTTCTCCGGAGCCACGCACAATCTTCTTGCGGGCTTCACGACGGAGAAACAACCACCAAGCCGTCTAGGAGGTGGCAACCTCCAAGAGTAACAAGCACCACCGGCTTGCAACACGATCACCTAGTGCCACTCGAAGCAATCTCTCAATGCAACGCACTAGCGATCACTCACTCGCTATCGATTCGCACACTAGCAAGCACAAGCGAGTTAGAGGGCTCCCAAGCACATCCACACAAGCCACCAAGGCTTTGGAGTGCTCAACCACCAGCCCAAGGCCGGTTACCAACGCTATTTATAGCCCCAAGGGCTAACTAGCCGTTGCCCCTTCACTAGGCAAACTGCGCTAGCATCGGACGCTCCACACGGGACCATCGGATGCTCAGGCTAGCGTCCGATGCACGGATGCTCGCCACGTGTCCCCCACGTTCAACTTCGGCCGAGCGATCCCAACGGCTATATCACTTGCCGCGCCAGTTAAAGTGGCATCGGACGCGCCGATGCCTAGCATCGGACGCTCCGATGCCTCTGCTCAATTCTGTGCAAGATTGCCCTCACATCGGACGCGCCGGACCCTTAGCATCGGACGCTAAGGGCTAGCGTCCGATGACACACCAGAGAGGTTCCAGAAAGCTCCCAACTACATCGGACGCGTCAGATGGAACCACATCGGACGCAGGCCAGCGTCCGATGCTCCCAGCTAAACTTGCTCGCGCCACGTCACCTGCATCGGACTCTGCAACAGTGATTTCTCAGCGTCCGTTGCCAGCGTCCAATGCTCCTTCAACTTCTGACAGAAACTAGGGTTTGCCATTGGACGCTTGGCCCAGCGTCCGATGCCCCTCGGACCAGCGTCCGATGCTCCCAGAGCACTACATTTCTCCTCCAAAAACCGCTGAATCCTGCCTCGCAAGCTCGGCAGGAGGGAGAGGGACTATACACTAGTTTCTCCCACTTCTCCATGCCTCCTTTCAACACAACTTCTTTTCCAACAACTTCTCCTTTGCAAATGTGCCAACACCACTAAGTGTACAACATCATGTGTATGTGTGTTAGCATTTTCACAATCAATTCCAAAGGAATTTCACTTGCTCTCACCACGCCACTCGATCCTAGTAACATCGCAAAGTTAGATCGCTCAAGTGGCACTAGATGACCGATATGCAAACAAGTTTGCTCCTCTTGATAGTACGGCCATCTATCCTAAACCCGGTCATAAACTTCTCTACACACCTATGACCGGTGAAATGAAATGCCCTGCAATTATACCTTTGCCTTGCGCATTCCATTCCATCTCCTTCGGTGTTGATGCAACACATGCACCAACCTATCATCAAATGATACGATCCACTTCATATCATCATATGGCCTCCATGGTCCATCGATCTTGACATCACTTGCTCTTCACCATTGCTTCGGTCCTTCGGCGCCAAGTCTTGCTTAAGCCTCCCGACACTCGGTACCAACGGCTTCAAAGCCTCCAACTTGCCCTTCACCTTCGCAACCGGTCGATTAAGCCAAGTCTTGCCTTGATCTTCACCATCTTAGCCACATGACCACATGTCATGTTTCATGTGCATTAAGCTCCTTCTTCACATGTGTGAGCCTTGCAACATATTGCAGGCCATTTTTTCCTCTATGGCATATGTTGCTCACACATGATCACCTGTGGACTAATCACCTGTGTAATTCACTTCAAACACATATTAGTCCACCTAAGTCGTCACTCAATTACGAAAACCAAACAAGGACCTTTCAATCTCCCCCTTTTTGGTAATTGATGACAACTCTACAAAGATATGGAAATTAAGCTTATTCCAAGTTAGCACTTTACAAGAATGTAAATTACTAACTTGGTATGGATTCATGTTGCTTGCCCAAGCTATTTTACCATGTGTAAAGGATTTTGGACAAGTAGCACAAACCCGAAATGGTAGTATTAGCTCCCCCTCATATGTGCTAAAGTGTTTGGAAATGAAACTTACACATATGCATAGATATCGAAGTGTGGGAGAGTAATTACTACCAAAAGGTGCTAAGGTGTATAGAATAACCTTTGAAGCGTGTTATCGATGAAGTTTTATACTTGTACACCTTCCTTAGCACCAAAGAGTAGCTAGACATCATAAAAACTAGAAAACCCCGTGAGATCAACATTAATAGCAAGGGTCTAGTTTTGCATGAAAAACACAAGTCTAGCTATCAACCTATGCATGCTAGTTATCAAATCATCAATTAAATCCTATAACTAGCATACACCACACAAGCATGCATATAAAATGTAAGACATATGCATTATGCAAGCAAGCGAATGTAATGCACAAACAAATGCATCAAACATGTATCAAACATGTATTCATGAGCTTGCTCCCCCTACTTGTGTGTTCTCTTTGTCCAAGAATTTGATCCTTTTCTATTGCTCAATCTTGCTTCCTCTTGATCCATGTCCATCTTTTGTTTTTCTCCCCTTTGTCCTTGACATATTTTTGCCACAAATTCTTCCCCTATCATATCATATCTTTGGCACTATCATATCTTTGGCACTTTCTCCCCCTTTGTCATCAATGACTATAAAAGGTATGTGTTGACATTTGTTAACACAAATAAGAATATGAAAGTTTCCGCAAGCGCACAGAACATCATCGTAGCATTTTACCACAGGGAAGCTAGGGTCAAGAATCTGATAATTCACTATCATGCATCTACTAACTCAGAGTACTAATTAGACTAAAGCAGGGGTAAATGATATATGATATGAATATGAAAGTACATCAAAGAGAATTCAATGATAAATGTATAGATAACTATAGTGGGAGGACAACGGAAGAGATCAAGGTTCCTATATACTTCTCTATTACTTGTGTTCTAAAGCAACAAAGATGAAAAGATATAGCAGTCATAAACATTGGCACTTTGGAGCAGCAGGTCCTTTCCAACTCTCGAAGAAGACTGGGAAAAAGGTAGTTGGGAGAAGGCTGCCAAAAGCTCTACGAAACATCAATCCGAACGTGGTGGACTACGAAGGCCTAACAGAGCTGTCACCCCTGGGGCTACCACAACTATTCCGTGGGATTGAGCGCAAACTCAGGTAACCTATAGACTAAACACCATGTCTAATCTATCAATTACTACTCTAATTACCATGAATAACTAGAGCACTCAATACGAGCGAAGATCCCATGCCAAGATATAACAACTATACTAATCATATAATAAAGCATAAAGTAAATAGAGAAGATAAATATATTAAAGCATAAGTCTTACAAAGAAAAGATACAAGACATACCAAAACTCTGAAGACTCCTCCGGAACCGGAGCGCAGCTCCGCTCTCCCTACTCCCGACTAAAGCTAAGCTATTACATTGGAAAATCTAAACCTAATTCTATAGGGAGGAGAGGTTGTCCTTCGAGGGACGCCTCTACAAAGACTCTCAGATGATGATGGTCTATTGCCTCAGGGGGGTCCTGGGTTTATTATATAGGGGCTCCTGGCCTCCCCTCCACCTACGGAAAGCGATGTGGGACTAAATCCTTCGTCATATGCACTTGGGCTTAAATGGGCCAAAACATGTTGGAGAGGTCGGTTGGAGTGCGTCACGCGAAGGGGGACGAAAGTGGGCCCAACACCCGACCGGTCGGTCCATAGAGGAGACCGGTCGGTCTGCCCCTATGACAGGTGGGCCCCGCCTTCCGTGGGTCGCCTTCTCTTGTCTTCTGGAATGTTCTGGAATGTTCTAGAATCTTCCAAGTCGTATCCATCGAGGACTCTCTTGTCGGGACTCCAAATGTAGCAAACCATATGTCCGTTTCGATCGTCTCGACGAGCTCTTCGCAATGGTGTGCTCCGTTTCATCACTTGAGATACTTTTATATGGTGAAATATTGATAATCCTGCAAAACAAGTGAGAGCACCAAAACTCGTGGAACTTGTTAGAATCAAACCCTACAACTATGCTTTATGGTTCATTTCATGTCATTCTATGCATTAGTTGATGGTATAATATTGACATTAAGGACCGTCAACAGTATGCTCTTTTCTCACAAATGGTGACACTAAGGTAGATAGTTGAGACTTGAATCTTGCATTTTTTATGGACACCACCATATGTGTTGGAGTGACACCATGTGTAGGATCTTTGACCCTGATACCAATAGGTGGGGCACCTTCTCTTATGTAGCATGGGTCATTCACTTGATAAACTTGAGCTCTTGTTGGTGAGGGATACTCTGCTTGATTTGATCACTTAAAGTTGAGGATCACTTAACATCTTGTAGGATAACACTTCTGAGCTTGATCTAGACACCACTTGGTAAATATCACTTGAAAGATCATATACCATCTTGAGTAGATACCATGTGAAGAAAAGATGAGTCTAGATACCACTTGAATGATAGTTTAAACTTGATATCCATTTGAATTATTGTCTTCTTCTTGAACTCTTGTCATGAGCCTCTCATTTGTGACTTGAACTATTAAACTTGCACAAGATATCTAACTCGGTTTGCTCTAGAGTAAGCTTCTTCACACATCTTTCAATGGTTATCTTACTCACGTTGAATTAGACACTCGAATGCTCATCTTCTAAATCAAGTACTTGGGTTCACTAGCTCATGAACAAACTCATATACTAACCACTAGATCATATAATCAATCAAGCAATAGTGGTAGGCTATGAATTTAAACTATTCATTTGTTATGCATGATCCTATTAAGCATGTACTATATGCACTAACCGCATACTAGTAAGGGATGAAATGATCATGCACATTACAATGATACCTTTGCTATCTTGGAGTAGAGGATAGTCATTTTGATTCCAATTTAGCTCCAAATAGCAATGTGAAGTCCATGGTGAAGACCAATAGATACCAATTGATAGAACAAATCTTCACCCGTATGATTAAGTGCACTAGCTCAATGTTGTGGTTGGCTTGCTTCTTTATTTGATCATAGCTTGCATATGAATACCACTTGAGTTGGCAATAGAGAATACCACTTGAATGCTTCAAGATTTTGCTCTTTTGGGTGTTGCTTGCTCTCTAGATCAACCCTTTTGATTTCTTCAACTAAGCATCTCCAATGATACTTTAGATCACCACTTCCATGTTAGCCTTCCAAGCCTTGCTTGGTTAACCTACCAAAGGCGGCAAGCCCCTACAAAAGGGAGAAGTGACCTCTCTCCAAAGAATCATCCTTGATACTCTTTTGAATTGACTTTGTTTGATTGATCCATTTGAACTCTTCTTGAAATGTGACTTTGAATCCATCTTTGAGTCCTTTTCTTTTTTCCAAAAGATCTTCAATTTGACAGTAGAACTTGATCTTTATCTTCATCTTGATGTTGGTCTTGATCTTCAATTTGAGTACCAAATGTATGCCAAAAACACTCATTAATCAAATGAACTTGTACTCATCTTTGTCATTCTTCTAGCTCATTTCAAAACCAAACATAGGTTCCTCAACCACTTATAAACATGATTCCAACTTGAGGACCTTTCAATTAAAGTGACTCTAGATCAATCCAATAATTGTCACTTTTCTAATAGATTCTGCCCTTCTTAAGAAAACATGCATATCTCCCAAAATATAAGTCCAATGACCATGAAATTTGGTGGAGATGTGCCTCACTATGTGTTCTAGTAGCCATAAAAATTTGAGCTTCATTGGCTTTCTAGATTGCTACCAGATTTCAATTCTTTCACTTGCTGTCCATGCTGAAAACTGCTGCAATAGAGTTGACAAGATCCACTACCACATGGAGTTTCACTGTCCAATGAATTCCAATTTTCTACAGAAACTAATACTATAAGTGTAGAGCATGCACACCAAATTTCAAGCCAATCCAATTAGATTTGATCATCCAAACATGGCTATCTTCTCAGCTCACTCAGATTTTGCAATATTGATCAACTTTGAGCAACTGAGCTATACTCTACCAATTTGAATCAAACTTGAGCTAACTTGTTTGAATACTCTCACAAGACATATATCCATTCAAAACACTTACTAAAAGAAGTCTCATGAACATATCCATTCAAACTAACTCAATTTGATCACTTTAAGCATTAAATCCATTCAATCATCTTATAGCAAGCAACATATGCATATATATCCAATTCAATCATCTCATATGCATCTAAAAGAACATGATCAACTAGAGATATACCTTAGTAGCTCATGATCATCCAAATAGCAAGCTTCTACTTAATTCGATTGCAAGCCTTCAAATAATTCCAATCAACCACCACAACTTGATCTTTGCACTTGTATGTTGTAGCACTTGGACTTCACTTCACTTGACTTGGCATTGGGATGAGAATAGCAATAAACTTCATTACTTGACTCAATCACATGATGAATTGTAACGACCCACGATTTCCTCGAAGGGAAATCCACAGATACATCATAATGTGATAGTCCAAAAAGTCTCAAACCATTACATTATCATTATTCAGTTGTTACCATAGTTCATACAACGTGATAGTACAGATTTACAAGTCATTACATCACATGGAAACACCATCTAGTACAAACTATATCGGTAACGCACACCTAACGACGCTGGAGTCGGCGTAGAGCGTCGGTGAGTGAAGGCTCCCCCTTCACGGGCATCATCAAAGTTGTTGTAGCAGCGGGCGAAGACCCCGTCTTCGTCTCCTCATCCAAACTTGCGTATAGGAACGAAACTTCCTAATCCATCCAGCTTCCACCATTGTCGCGGTAGGAGTCGTCCAACCTATCGTTAATTTTCAGTACGGTTTGTACTGGCCACACTTTCCCATCCTATGCTTGCATTTGCTATGTGGTATGTGGAATGCAAGGGTAGAGCAAAAGGAATCTATTTATGGCTGTAGTTTTCCTATGCAGGTAATCAATATTTTATAAATATAGTCATCAATTTTTATCCCATATACCCGGCCACATGGCCTTCCATTCGGTCATCGACCGAACATCCGGCCACATGGCCATCCATCCATCCATCCCATCCACACATCCACACATCTCACCACACTCTCACTCTCTAGGCGGCAAGGACGACTCCCACTCGTACCTTGCCTCAACGGCCAGCGCCGGACCTATCAACCCAGGGGGAGAAGAAGAAAGGACACCTCTCACTAAGTTCGAGGGAAACTGAGCACCATAGTGTTGTCCATGACCGTGGACACGACTATACGTATAGATCGATCGACTCTGCAGAGCGTGTACGCCTGGAACCACAGGTTAGCTATCCTCGATGATCCGGCTCGTCTAAGCTGATTCTGAACTTCCCCCTAATCCGCAACGATGCCATCCTAGCACTCAGCCCTGGGGCACCCCGGTGGAAATCCACCGTAACGCTGAGACTGTGAGACGTGGATCCTGGCGTACCAAATAAAACACCACATTGTCTTAGGAGGGTGTGGGTCTTCAGCCCTTACCTCCCTACACTTATCACCTTCCAGCCTAGCAGTAATGGCATCGTTTCGCCCAGGGGGTAGGAACGGTTCTGTGCCCATACAAGAACAAGTGGTGCGCACGAAGGTACTATGGTCTGATCACCCCAGCGCAATCGGGCCCTAAGGACTGGACAAGATACCTCCTCCTCGGGGCTTCCATCACCCCCGTGCTGACACAACACCTCTATCCCGGGGATTCGCCCCACGAAGGCACTCCTCCCCAGGACCTCTTCTCAAGATCACAATGTACCCGCCACAGGTACTCCCCAGGGGATGCCCAGGTCACATCCCCTCGGCAAGACTCGTCACCGGACTCGTCGTAGATCCTGTCCAGTCGACTCAACCCTCACCATACGCACCCAAGACACACGCCAAGATCTCCCCATGTCATCATCCCATTATCACGGCACCATGTGCCTTAGCCACCCACAAGCAAACATCCACCAAGCATCACATCACATATATAATGCATAGTAGAAGTGAGTAGCAAGCATATATAGTAAGCGGTGTCTAACCTAACAGCGGGTGTGCAGGGGAAGGGTTGCGTCAAGGTATAGGCTTCACAAGCAATCTAACATGCAACCTATCACAATTCATATGCAAATAGTAAAGCGCTAGCAACTACATTATTGCATGTCTAATAGGATTCTACGTGGTTGGATGGGCTATGGCACCTGTTACGTTGTTAGTCTGAGATCTTCGATGTCCTCGTAGTCGTTCTCCTCGGGTCCTGGTGTTGTCCTCGGTCTCCTCCAGCGGGTTCCAGATCAACCAACGTTGCTCCCAACGTAACTACCTCGCGAGATCGACAAACAAGACAAAAGGGCAATCAAAACACTGATGCGACAACTAGACTTGAAATGACTCGAAGGACACTAAACAAAGAAGGGACTCAGCCCTCGCGGAGGACGTCCGATCCTCGGGCTCGAAAGGACGCAGGAGCGGATGCTTGCTAAGCACAAGCTCAAGTCACAACCTGGCTTGTACTTCCCGGGCCAACCGAGTCGACCTGTACGGCTTAAGAAAAATGGTTGAGACCTAATCCTGACTTAAGCAAACATCATGCAAAACAATACTAGCCCTCACGAAGCAAGTTCATTTTCCTTGGGCTCAAAAGAGGCGAAGGAGAAACCCGACTAAGCACATCTATGTCATATCCTCGGTGTAGAAGGTTTCCTACGGTCGATCGAGTCGACTCGCACAGAACCGAGGTCACGACATAGACCTTAGCTTTGCCGACTAAAACAAGGGTCCTATCTTTGATCCATCGTCATGGCTACGGACGGGATCGAATAGAGCGACCATCAAGGGAATAGGGGAAACAGTTCCGATCTCTTGCTCGATCCGCACACCATTGTAATCGACGAGAACCAAGAAGAGGGAACAAAACAAGAGGGGAAAAGAGAAGCAAGGGTAGTCTCACTTTCTTCTATGCACGCGCCATGGCAAAGACGAGCATCGAAGGGAGTGACATACCGAGAACACAAGCACTTAAACAACGCGTAGGGTACCTCGCTCGTGTGCACTAAATGGCACTAGACGTTCCTAGAATCTGCAGCGGTGCGGTTGTCACCGCGAGGATCTAGGAGCGCTTCGGTATGGAATAGGTACAAGCATACAAGGGCTCAAGTGCGAAGAAGCAAAAGAAGAAGTAAAACGGGGATCCACCTTCCTTTGATCCACACGCCATAGTAGTAGACGGGAATCACAGGAATGGGATCAAGAAGCAAGACTATTACATAAACATGACCAACATACAAAAGAGACAGACTAAAGACGGGGAACTTGGTTCCACGGGTACTTCGATCCACGGTCATTGCATTTGATAGGGATCAAAGTGACTAGAACAGACAGACTCGATCCACACTTTACTAAATCAGTGAGGATCGAAATAGAAAGGAAAAGAGAGAGGAGCGGTCTCCGCATTCGCTCAACCAACACGCTATGGCAAGAGCGGTAGTCGAAGAATGAGAGACGCTTGACCTAAGCCAACTCGTAGGGCACCACGACCTCCGTGCAACTAGATAAGCACAACGCTATTCCTGCGACTCGTAGCAGTGCGGTTGTCACCGCGAGAGTCGGAGGAATGCTATGGTCGAGGCGGTGCAAGCATACGAGGTGGCTAGGACAAAAGCACGACATAAATAGGTGAAGCCCGTTGGTCATGGCGAGGCATCTCGCGGCCATGAGCTTCACCCAAACGAGTTGGCACTCGTCGTTCCACGATCGTCGTCACCCGTTGCTTCTCCCACTAGACTAGGTCACTGGGGGTATAGTGTGCGGGTAATATCTGCATCGATATCGGAACCGATATCGAACCCATCGTGGCCATGTCTTAGGGGTCAAGAATAGGAGCTGATGCTCGTGTCTTAACGGAGTCAACCAAATCCAAAACAACGACTAAGACTACGAGGGGCGAGTTACGCTCAGCGTTACGACCACGGCGGGACGAACCCACGATCGCAACGTCCGAGTGAGGGACGTCCCCTCGACCGGCTCGAAGGCACGGTCCACAGACGAACAAAGGACCGGCTGGAAGGCACGGTCTACCGCCAACGACATAAACGCAACAACGACTATCACACGACCATAACCATAGAGTAGCACATATCCATAGCAGGGAAATAGACCGGCGCGAAGGCTCGGCGCAGGCAGATATACATCACATAGATAGATAGATGGAATGTCATAATGTGAAGATGCATATGACAGAGAGTAAATGCGAGTTGTGTCGACGTCGCGGGAGGTGTCAACGGGTGTTCAAATGTTCGACCTTGACGATGGCACGAAGGACGGGCTTCAGCGAAGTGGCGCCATCGACCGAACCACGGCGTGCCTTGGCCGAACAGCGGCGCGCGGTCGTCCGGTCAGCTGGGCGCGCCTTGGCCGAATCAGTAGGGCACGCACAGCCGGACAGCAGCGCTGCCTTGGCCAAATTGTCAACGCTCGTGGCTGTGGCTCGGACGTGTTGGCAGGGTCCGACACCGGCGCCCAGCCTTCAACGAGGGGCGTGTCCCGGCCATGGCCTTCCTGTAGGAACTGCAGACAGCGGCACGAAGCCCGATCTCAGTCGACAGTGACACTGGAAGGAAAGGGTGTGGCTTTGGGTGCTGTTGGGGGCTCACCGGCGGCAGCTCGATGGTGGCGAGGCACTGCTGGGTCGCGGGCTCGACGTCGCGGCTCCCAGCGGCGTCGAGGAGGTAGTGGGTTTGCTGGGGCTAGCAGGGGAGGGCTCCAGCCAGCCGGTAGCTGCTGCTGGCTGGTGGTGACCAGCTGCTGGCTTCACTGGCCAGCCGTGGCTAGCTACTGGTCGTCTGGCCTTGATGGACGCGGCTGCCGACGAACTGGACTTCGGCGAGGACGGCGGGAAGGCGAAGCCGATGAAGGAGCTCGATGAGGGGGTCGCTGACGTTGTGGTGCAGTGGCGGCTCCTGGCGACCACGGCATCAGCAGCAACGGCTTGCGGCCGGCCGGACGGCCCTCGACAGGGCGCTGGCGCGACGCGGCCATGGCATCGGCCAACGCGGCTAGCGCGGCTGGCGTCCGACACAGGGCTTCCAGGGTGTGGCGTCGCGGCCACGGCGTTGAGGAGGAGCACGGCGAGGCGGTGCTGCTCTGGCGAGGTCGCGACGAGGGGAAGCAAGGAGGTGGAACGTGTCGTGGGCGACGTCGCAGTCGCGGCGGCGAGGGCTCAGCATCGTGGAGGTGGTGGTCGGCCGGTTTGGGGTGGACCGGTGGCAAGCAGCTGGCATCGGCACGGCCGGGAAGCAGTCTGGCGCGGCTGACACGGCTAGCCTCCACGACTGGTCGGTGGCGGTCGTCCGACGCGACCGAGCGGGGGCAGAGAAGGGTGAGCGGCGGGTGGGAGGAAGGAGGTGAAGCAGAGGGCGGTCACGACTTTTATAGCGACTGCTCAAGGACTAGGGTTGGTGACGGACATCTCCGGCGTCCGTGCCCGCAGCGGGACACGCGACGTCTATCTCGAGGCGCTGGGTACGGACGCCGAGGCAGTTGGGGCGGACGCTCGCCCTTTTGGCGGCGGCGGCGGCCTCCTGGGGATCAAGGCGCAAGCGCCCTAGGGCTTGGGCGTGCACGACTGCAGGCTGGGCCAGTTGGGCCGCAGGGAGGGGGCGCGACCTGGCGGCTTGGCCAAGGGAGGCGAGCGGGCCTGCTTCCTCCGCTTGGGCAGAGCTGGGCTAGGCTTCTTGGCCTGGACCGCAAGGAGGGGGCGGAGAAACAACTGGGCTCTGGCCCATGCGACTAGAGGGGAGGGGGAAGGAAGGAGAGGAGGAAAAGTGGGTCGGCTGGAGGTTTCGGCCCAAGAGGAGAAAGAACGTCTTCCCCAATTTTGCCAAGGAGATGTAGAGGGATTTAAAAAGGAGTTCACGGCGAAATTCAAAAGGAATTTGGATGGAGCAGTCAAATATGATCTGATGGAAAAAGGAGAAAAGGTTTTTTCTCTTCTTAAGAAGTATTATGATTTAGAGGGTTCAGAGTTGGAGCAAAGGAGATCGAAGGAAGTACAAGGGAGATGTTGGGTGGAATTTCAAGGGAATTCACATGAGAGGATTTGAGACTATTTCGATGGAGGTTGAAGATGAATCCCAAGGGAGTTTGGGGAGATTCAAAATTGGGAAAGAGGGCAGAGAAGGGAAAAGGATTTTCCCCGAGTCACGAATTAATATGTCCCGAAGATCTTTTGGGGTGGGATAAAGAGAGATCGGGAGAAGTCCCAAAAAGGAGGAGAGAAGATCACTATGGATTTGTGCACTCCGACTCTGACACGACTCAAACACTAACATCGACTCAAAGCTCAGGCACGCTCCTACACTCAACACTAAATGAATGCAACGTTTCGTGAGCGAACAACACTGCGTCGACTAACGTTTGACCTGGCGGCTACATGCTCCACACATTGCGTGAAAAAGTTTTAAAAAGCTCATATTTTTGGTTGGTCAAATACCTGGGATGTTACATGAATAATATGAAATCAATTGAATCAAGCCTCCAATGCCATGGTACCTACACACATTCATCCACTAGATGATGGTACCCAAACTTGTTTGGGTCCTCTCAAGTTAGGTGCAACATACCTTGGCATAGCCTTAGTATGAGTAGCGGGATGAGTTGCAATAGTAGCCTTAGAGGTACCATTTTCATCCTTTCTAAGCACAATATTATCATCAATTGAAATAGGCTTAGAAGTGTTACCTAGGGGACATGAATTTGACATGTGTCCCCTTTCCCGGCATGAGTAGCAACTTCTCTTTGATTGAGCCTTCTCTTCCTTGCTCATTTGTTGCTTCTCATTGCCTTGCCTCTCATGAGTTGCTTGAGCCTTCTTCTCAAGCTTGGTAGGACACTCCGAGGCAAAGTGTCCCATGTCACCACATTTGTAGCACTTGATGTGAGCCAAATCTTTCTTCTTTTCTTCATTCTTGCTCATCATCATCTTGGCATCTTGAATGTGAGTTGGATGCCTTGCTCTTCCACCCCTTCTTGTTTTCTTCTTCTTCTTCTTCATCAAGTCACCACTATCACGGTTGATCTTGACTTGATCTTGGGGCTCCTCTTTTTGCTCAACTTGTGGCTTTGGTTGAGACTCTTCTTGTTGCTTCACCAATTGCTTGGTTGGGCAAATAGAGGTGAGATGTCCCCTAGTGCGGCACTTGAAGCATTTGACATGCTTGAGTCTCTCTTCTTCCTTCTTCAACTTGAGCTTCTCCTTGTTGGGGCAAGCATTTGCAAGATGTCCCATCTCATGGCACCGATAGCACATGAAATGAGATAGCTTCTCTTGTTCTTGCTTCTTCATTTCTCTTTCATACTTCTTCTTTCCCCATCTTTTGCCTTTGATCTTGCTCTTATTGAAGCCAATGCCACTCTTGTCACCATAGCTCTTTTGATTCTTCAACATGTGCTCAAAGGTGACTTTGGAGTTGTAGCACCTCTCTAACTTGTTGCTCAAATTCTTCACTTCACTTTTGAGCTCATTGTTCTCCTTCAAAATGTTAGTCTCACAAGACATAGAAGTAGAACAAGCATCTATATGTGAAGAGCATGGCATAGATAATAAATCATCACAAGAGGTGGATACATGCTTCTTCTCTACATCACATGGGTTAGCACAAATATGTGATTGATCATTTGACCCAAATGATGAGCTCTCACTAGTTTTAGTTTCTTCATTAGAAAGCTTCTTAGTGAGAAAAGCATGGTCTTGGACCAAGTTATCATGAGCAACACTAAGTTCCTCATGAGTCAATTTAAGCTCATCATGTGAACAAGTAGTAACATAAAGTAGATGCTTTTGTTGTTCACATGCATTCTTTAGAAATGAGTTTTCTTTTGTCAATTTCATTGTTTTAGACATCTCATTTTCTAAAGCTTTGGTGAGTCTACACACAAGCTCAAAGTTTGGATCATCACAATCAACAACCACATTAGCAATTGATACCTTAGTGTCACCGTGTGACATGAAGCAATGTGGTGTAGTAGAAGAGTTTGTGGAGACATCACTCTCATAGCCATCATCATTTGCATCACTTGAGCTTTGGCTATGGTCACCATTATCCTTGTCAAGTGATCTTGTGGATTCATCATCATCATCACTTGACCATGAGGTGGAGCAATCTTCCACAATCACCAAGTTGTGATCATGCTCATCATCCTCATGTGCCTCCTCCTTGGGCTCACTAACATCATCATCAACATCATTTGAAATACTCCCATATTTGTCATTTAGATACTTCCACATGTTATGGGAGGACTTCATATCCATGATTTCACTAAAGATATCATCATGCAAAGATCTAAAAATGATGTTAGTAGCTTGGCACTCGAGATCTAGGCATTTCTCTTGTGCTTGAGTTAGATTCTTTTCATCCAACACATGAGAAAAGCCTACATCTACGATCCACCACATTTGAGGGCAAATAAACTTGAAATTGCATATCATCCAAGTTTTCCATCGTGTAAAGTGAGTGCCATCAAAAATGTGTGGACAATCAATGCCTAGCCCATAAGTCGCCATCCTCTCGGGTCGGTGAAGACCGCAAATGAGAGACCTAGCTTTGATACCACTTGAAGGGTCGAGATGGCGGACTAGAGGGGGGGTGAATAGTCCTTTTTAAAACTTAAACATAATCGGAGCGGCTAACCGAAACAAATGTGAAATTAAAACTATCGGTCTAGCCAAGACTACACCCCTCTACTTATACTCTATGACACCTTACAAAAGAACCTAAACAAAGCAAATAAGGTGTCGGGCTAGCTAGAGCTCACCTAAACAATTCTAGCTTGCAAGGTTACACAAACCTAAGCAACTAGTACTCAATCAACCGGGGAGCTCCTACACATGCCACTAAGCAAAAAGCACAAAGCCTAAGCTCACTAGCAATGCTCAATAACAAGGCTACACAAGCCAAATTAGAGAGCTCAACTTAGCTACACAAACTAAGCAATGTGACTAGCAAGACTACAAGTCAACTAGTCACTCACGGGATCAACTTCTATGCTACACAAGCAAGGAAGATAACTAGCAAGCTACACAAGCTAACTAATTACAAGAGCAACTACACAAGCACAATATATATGAAAGTAAATACAAGCTTGTGTATGGAGATAGCAAACCACCGAGAAGATGTAGACAATGTTGACACGGTGATTTTATCCCGAGGTTCACTTGGTTGCCACCAAGCTAGTCCCCGTTGTGTCGACCACACACTTTGGTAGTTCGGCGGCTAATAGGCACCACACCTAGCTCGACACTCGAGCGCCGCAAGAACTCACCCACAAGTGAGGGTAACTCAATGACACACGCAATCCACTAGAGTTGCTCTTCGCGATCCCCGCGGGGCGAGCACAATGCCCCTCACAAAGCCTTCTCCGGAGCCACGCACAATCTTCTTGCGGGCTTCACGACGGAGAAACAACCACCAAGCCGTCTAGGAGGTGGCAACCTCCAAGAGTAACAAGCACCACCGGCTTGCAACACGATCACCTAGTGCCACTCGAAGCAATCTCTCAATGCAACGCACTAGCGATCACTCACTCGCTATCGATTCGCACACTAGCAAGCACAAGCGAGTTAGAGGGCTCCCAAGCACATCCACACAAGCCACCAAGGCTTTGGAGTGCTCAACCGCCAGCCCAAGGCCGGTTACCAACGCTATTTATAGCCCCAAGGGCTAACTAGCCGTTGCCCCTTCACTAGGCAAACTGCGCTAGCATCGGACGCTCTGGCCAGCGTCCGATGCACGGATGCTCGCCACGTGTCCCACACGTTCAACTTCGGCCGAGCGATCCCAACGGCTATATCACTTCCCGTGCCAGTTAAAGTGGCATCGGATGCGCCGATGCCTAGCATCGGACGCTCCGATGCCTCTGCTCAATTCTGTGCAAGATTGCCCTCACATCGGACGCGCCGGACCCTTAGCATCAGACGCTAAGGGCTAGCGTCCGATGACACACCAGAGAGGTTCCAGAAAGCTCCCAACTGCATCGGACGCGTCAGATGGAACCACATCGGACGCAGCCCAGCGTCCGATGCTCCCAGCTAAACTTGCTCGCGCCACGTCACCTGCATCGGACTCTGCAACAGTGATTTCTCAGCGTCCGTTGCCAGCGTCCGATGCTCCTTCAACTTCTGACAGAAACTAGGGTTTGCCATCGGACGCTTGGCCCAGCATCCGATGCCCCTCGGACCAGCGTCTGATGCTCCCAGAGCACTACATTTCTCCTACGAAAACCGCTGAATCCTGCCTCGCAAGCTCGGCAGGAGGGAGAGGGACTATACACTAGTTTCTCCCACTTCTCCATGCCTCCTTTCAACACAACTTCTTTTCCAACAACTTCTCCTTTGCAAATGTGCCAACACCACTAAGTGTACAACATCATGTGTATGTGTGTTAGCATTTTCACAATCAATTCCAAAGGAATTTCACTTGCTCTCACCACGCCACTCGATCCTAGTAACATCGCAAAGTTAGATCGCTCAAGTGGCACTAGATGACCGATATGCAAACAAGTTTGCTCCTCTTGATAGTACGACCATCTATCCTAAACCCGGTCATAAACTTCTCTACACACCTATGACCGGTGAAATGAAATGCCCTGCAATTATACCTTTGCCTTGCGCATTCCATTCCATCTCCTTCGGTGTTGAAGCAACACATGCACCAACCTATCATCAAATGATATGATCCACTTCATATCATCATATGGCCTCCATGGTCCATCGATCTTGACATCACTTGCTCTTCACCATTGCTTTGGTCCTTCGGCGCCAAGTCTTGCTTAAGCCTCCCGACACTCGGTACCAACGGCTTCAAAGCCTCCAACTTGCCCTTCACCTTCGCAACCGGTCGATCAAGCCAAGTCTTGCCTTGATCTTCACCATCTTAGCCACATGACCACATGTCATGTTTCATGTGCATTAAGCTCCTTCTTCACATGTGTGAGCCTTGCAACATATTCCAAGCCATTTTTTCCTCTATGGCATATGTTGCTCACACATGATCACCTGTGGACTAATCACCTGTGTAATTCACTTCAAACACATATTAGTCCACCTAAGTTGTCACTCAATTACCAAAACCAAACAAGGACCTTTCAACCCCGAGAAAATTGATGCCATCATCAATATGGAACCCCCGACAACCAAAAAAGCAGCTTAGCGTTTGTCAGGACGCCTAGCAGCACTCAACAGATTCATCTCCAGATCAGCTGAGCGAGGGTTACCTTTCTTCGAAACTTTGAGAAGCACAACTCCATTCAATTGGGGACCTCGGCAGCAGAAAGCCTTCGAGGATTTGAAAAACTACCTCACCAACTTGACCGTCTTAACCAGCCCGAGCAAAGGGGATCTTCTACTGCTATATGCCGCAGCCTCGCCTCACGCAGCCAGCGCAGTGCTGATCAAAGAGTTGAACGAAAACGGCAAAACCAAATAGGCCCCGGTATACTATGTGTCTGAAACCCTCGAGGGTCCTAAACGAAACTACTCAGAGCTTGAGAAGATAGCATACGCCGTGGTCATGGCTTCAAGGAAGCTAAAACACTATTTCCAGGCTTATGAAAACCAAGTACCTTCAGCATATCCCCTCGAGAACATTTTCAAGAATAATGAGGCAGTCGGCAGAATAGCAAAATGGGCAGTCGAACTGAACAGCTACGCTATAACCTTCGTGGGAAGAACAGCAATCAAATCGCAGGCACTAGCAGATTTCATAGCTGAATGGACCCCAGACCCTCGTAGAGATGGAGCCCAACCAGATCCGTTTTGGACAGTGTATGTCGATGGAGCCTGGGGGGCAGCTGGAGCAGGAGCCTCGGCCATCCTAGTTTCGCCTTCCGGGTCGAAGCTAAGGTACGCAAAAAGACTTGACTTCAAGTGCACAAACAACTCAGCAGAATACGAAGCTGTGATACTAGCAATCTCAAAGCTTCGAGCATTATCAGTCCGAAGAGCAGTCATTAACACAGACTCCCAAGTCATCGCGGGACACATTGAGAAAAATTACAAAGCAAAAGATCCAGAGTTGCACAAATACTTCCAATATGTCTGAAGGTTAGAAACTTTCTTCCTCGGCATAACAGTGAAAGCAATATCGAGGTCAGAAAACAACGAAGCAGATGGCCTAGCCAAAGCAGCAGCACAACAACTACATCTGCCCCCTGACGTGTTTTACGAGGTAACAACTCAATCAACATTCGAAGCCTCTGAAAAGAATGCGAAGCTGATCAACGCAATCCAGAGCGAAGACTGGAGAGCACCCATCATAGCCTATATCAACGGACTACATGAACCCGAGTCCAAAGAAGAAGAAAACATACTAAAGCAAAGAGCTCGAGGGTACAAAATAGTGGACAACATTTTATTCAAAGCCTCGGTGATTTCGCCATGGCTAAAATGCGTGTCACAAATTGAAGGAAAGGACATCCTCAAGCTTATTCACGAAGGTATCTGCGGTTCACACAACGGACCAAGGACACTAGTTGGAAAAGTTTTCCGTCAAGGTTTCTATTGGCCAACAGCATTACGAGACGCAGAAGATATTGTCAAACACTGCGAGGGTTGCCAAGTAATGGCAAAAACACAAAATGCCCCAGGGGCTCCAACAACTCTGATATGCCCAACATGGCCCTTGCAAAGATGGGCAATGGACCTCGTTGGTCCATTACCAACAGCTCCAAGAAACCTTCGCTACGCAGTGGTAGCTGTGGAATACTTCACGAAATGGATTGAAACTAGACCACTAGCTTCCATCACCTCCCTAGCCGTGAAGAAGTTTTTCTGGCAGCAATTAGTTTGTCGGTTTGGAGTCCCCAAATACCTAACTGTCGACAATGGCACTCAGTTTGACAGCGAGGTCTTCAAAGAATTCTGCGCACAAATCGGAACAGTCTTGTGTTTCGCCTCAGTCCGTCACCCTCAATCCAATGGCTTAGTTGAAAGAGCCAATGCAACAATTTTCCAAGCCATATCAAAAAAATTGCAAGGCAGGCCCAAGGGAAAGTGGGCAGAAGAACTAACCTCGGTCACCTGGTCCCATAACACCTCGGAGTGCAGAGCCACAAAATTTACACCTTTCAAGCTCCTGTTTGGGGAAGAAGCTGTGTTACCAGAAGAATTGAAGCATGGATCACTCAGAACAACCCTCGAAACAGATGAACAAAACCAACTGCTTGACAAAGATTTACTCGAAGAAACAAGATGCAACGCAATGCACAACCTTCGCAAGTATCAGGAAGAAACAAGAAAATGGAGAGACAAAAAGGTGAGAATCAAAGAACTAAAGATGGGCGACCTCGTTCTCATTCGGAAGCAAAACGCCAACATGGCGAGAAAGTTTCAGCCAAAGTGGACGGGTCCATACCTAATAGTAGAATTTAAGCGTCCCGGTTCCTATCACCTCTCTGACAGCGAGGGAAACATCCTACCTCACACCTGGAATGTTGACGACCTTCGCAAATACTATCCATAGCAGAGCCTTAGCGAGCCCTCGCAATATGTAATTTGTTTTTTCACTTACGCTTTTTTTCCATTTCCATGCATGTAACAAAAATAGAGGAGCTGCACTCTTTTTCCTTACGAAGGGGCGTAAGGTTTTTTAACGAGGCAACATCCAAATCTTTAATACAAACTAGAACCCCCAAAAAAGCAAAACTCCAAATTGTTACTTTGGTTAACAAACATCAAAAAAAGCGGGTTTCCTTCAAAAGCGCTTTAATCGATGATAACCCTCGAAGATTGCTTCAAAAAACAAACTTCTTCAAAGCAAACTTCACCTCCACCTAAGACAAGGGGAGGCGCGAAGTACAAAAAGTCGAGCACCCACGCAAAACACACCAGGGGATCGCAAAGCAAACTTCACCTCCACCTAAGACAAGGGGAGGCGCGAAGTACAAAAAGTTGAGCACCCTCGCAAAACACGCCAGGGGCTCGCAAAGCAAACTTCACCTCCACCTAAGACAAGGGGAGGCGCGAAGTACAAAAAGACGAGCACCCTCGCAAAACACGCCAGGGGCTCGCAAACCAATCTTCACCTCCACCTAATGCAAGGGGAGGCGCGAAGTATAAAAAGTCGAGCACCCTCGCAAAACACGTCAGGGGCTCGCAAAGCAAACTTCACCGCCACCTAAGACAAGGGGAGGCGCAAAGTACAAAAAGTCGAGCACCCTCGCAAAACACGCCAGGGGCTCGCAAAGCAAACTTCACCTCCACCTAAGACAAGGGGAGGCGCGAAGTACAAAAAAGGTCGAGCACCACCAAAAGCGAGCCTCGCTAAAAAGAAAGGGGGCATCGCTGTTTTTCTTAAAACATCTCTCATCAAAGAAAAGCGAGCCTCGCTAAAAAGAAAGGGGGCGTCGCTTTTTTTCTTAAAACATCTCTCATCAAAGAAAAGCGAGCCTCGCTAAAAAGAAAGGGGGCATCGCTATTTTTCTTAAAACATATCTCATACCAAAAGCGAGCCTCGCTAAAAATAAAGGGGGCGTCGCTGTTTTTCTTAAAACATCTCTCATCAAAGAAAAGCGAGCCTCACTAAAAAGAAAGGGGGCGTCGCTGTTTTTCTTAAAACATCTCTCATCAAAGAAAAGCGAGTCTCGCTAAAAAGAAAGGGGGCGTCGTTGTTTTTCTTAAAACATCTCTCATCAAAGAAAAGCGAGCCTCGCTAAAAAGAAAGGGGGCGTCGCTATTTTTCTTAAAACATCTCTCATACCAAAAGCGAGCCTCGCTAAAAAGAAAGGGGGCGTCGCTGTCTTTCTTAAAACATCCCTCATCAACCAAAAGCAAGCCTCGCTAAAAGAAAAGGGGGTGTCGCTGTTTTTCTTAAAAACATCTCTCTTCAACAAAAAGCGAGCCTCTCTAAAAAGAAAGGTGGCATCGCTTCTTTACTGAACATCATACACAACAAGCAAGGCAAAAGCGAACAGCTAACGGACCTCGTCAATATTCATCAAGGACCAAACATCCACCACAAAATTTACAAAAGTGAATCATATTTACACAAAACAAACATACAATTTTCCTGTTTATTTACAAAACAACCTCACAATGTCACACAATCATTAAAGGTTACAAAATTGCAAGGAACCATCACCTCCTTCAATCAACATCAAATCATCAAAACCCTCGCTACCCTCCTCAAATCCCGTTTCCGCCAAAACAATGGGTCCCCACAACAAAGGAGCTGCAGGAACAATCGGAAGCTCCCCGGCCAAAACCCTCGCCCTATACATATATCTACAATTGACATCACTAATTTCCGAAGGTTCCTCTTTCGGAACCACAAGTGATCCATCCGAACCTAGATCTATATTGCTTCGCCCAAACAAGTAATCCAGAGCCGTGTTCTCATCGATATCATCGTCAATAACAGCTTGCGCAGACGAAGAAGAACCAAACAAATACTGTGTGGCCTGTCGATCAGTATAATCTGCCTCGCGCCAAAAACGATTCGATTTGCTGTTCTTCAAATCGTACCTTCGCACCTTCGACCACCAAAAGCGTTCAAAGGACAGCGAAGGGTGTTTAAGCCTAGCCCGAGCCCACGATTCACCAGTTATAAAAGTATCTTGATAGTTTAGCGTCAGTGGCGTCACATCAAATACTTCTAGCACGGTTCCATCAGGAACCTGCATTTTCACAGAATTAAAAAGAATCTTAGTGTCATCAATTTCCAACTACACGACATATTACAAATTAACCGTCTCTTTCGAGCAATCCTAAGTTTTCACACCTGCTCTGCTCCACCCTGCTCATCCGCCCCAGCTTCACCAGGCGCAACATCCAAACCTTCGCCAGTGGCAACATTCGAGCCCTCAGCGGGTGCTTCATCCGTCGCCACCTCTTTTACGTTAGTTTCTTCAGTCACAGGAGCATCCTCAGACGAGGGTACCTCCTCCGCTGGTGGAACCTCCGCAGAACTGGGCGCAGGAGCAGACTTGGAGCGTCCGGCAACATCCTCAGTCGCACTCGGCGAAGGCAGTGCATCTTTCCGAGCCTGCAAAAATAGACCACCAAATTAAATAACAATATGATCTTCCATGAAATATAAATATGGAACGAACATCTCATACAAGTTGATACCTGACGAGTAGCTTCCGCTGCCTCTTCAAAGGCGAGGGCGCGTCCACCTCCGTTTATCCAGAACCTCCGGAGCAAGCGCATCGCGCAGTTTCAAACCTCCGCATCATCAACCTTCATTTGACGAACCTCATCAACAGTTGGGAAGACATGGTTCGGCTTCCTGATTTTCCGAAGGTGCTCACAGTCTGCTTGGCGAAGGGTCCCAGCCATGGCCAAAGTCCCGGCGTAACATCCGAAGTCGGCTGCGTTATCAACCAAAGAGCTGAAAACATCCAGCTCATTTTTAAGCCAAGCTTCGAATGCCACAGCATCAACGGCAGGTAACGGCTCCCCAGCAGAGCCGCCGGCCTCAGTCAAGCAGGTGTCAATTTTACTTTTCACCTCTCCCATGCTTTTTTGCCAAGCCTCGGAATGAGAAGCCAACTCAGAGGACAGCTCTTGTATGCGACTGTTCACAGCTAACAAATCCTTGTCTTTCTGTCGGCAAGCAGCCAGGAGTTCAGTATTACTATTTGCAACCCCCTGTGCTTCTTCTCGGAACTTCTTAACTTTCTCTAGGGCAGCTTTGAGCTCAATCTCTTTATTTTCCAAGCTCCGACGAAGGTCCTTGTTATCCTTCTCGACTTCAGCCAACTGGTCATTCAAATAATGAAGATTATAACCCGCCCTTCGGCGCGCCGAGCGGTTCAGGAGCATCAACTCAGCCACCTTGACATCGATGTCATCATGAAGGTTGTCCAAGGGCTCGTTGGCCAGGCGAAGCTCCGCTTCGGGCACACAAATACGACTGAACACCCGACCCAGAAAACGCCTTTCCTCCGGAGCACACTGCAAGTGGCACTCTCGAAGGTCCGCACTCGTGAAAAGCTCGGTCGCCGGATCACAGACCCCAATCTTCTTAGCAAAGTAAGGAAGGCTCGATCGGCTAGCCTCGCCATACGGTCTTTTCCTGGGGGTCCGTTCAGATTCAAGTTCACCAGAAAACTCGAAACCATCGACCCATACGTGCGAGCCAGCAAACTCGGGAATTGACCCTCGCGGAGGACTCTCTGGCTCGAAGTCCCGAATAATATCATCGATACTTCGAGCAGCCGCAGCGCCGGCACTAGACGAGGCAATCCCTTTCCCACGATCATCCTCGACAGACACTTCATCATCAGAGTCATCTTCGCCACTCGAGGTGCCGCTAACCTCGTCAGATGAGTCATCTTCAGTATCCGCCTCTCTTTCAACATCTTTCTCCTCCTCCTTCTCGACATCATCGGAAACGTCTTCATCGTCCAAAACTTGGATCAGGGCGCCAATTCCCCCGACGCGGGGTACCCGCCCACCAACCTTCGCAAGGCCTCGGCCGCTCGCTAGCGAAACAATGGCCGAGGAGGACGAAGTACCGGTAACGCCCGAGCCAACAGCGACTTTAGTCGCAAGAGTTTTCCTTTGGCCAACGGCGCCACCGCGGCCTCGACCACGACCCCTCTTCGGCCGCGATGCAACATCTTTCTCCTCAGCGGCAGCATGTTTCCTCTTCTTCAGCGCATCATCGCTCGAAGGTGCGGGCCAGTCCTCATACTGGATCCCAAGAATGTCGAAAAGTCTGTTAACACGACCTCCGCTACCCACAGAGCTGTGGATAGCCTTAACCTCTAGTGTGGACAGTTTCCCGACAAGGTCCTCTGCCCTCTGCTGAACACGCTTGTAGATAGCTTCGACTCCATCTACATGCCTGGGAAACTTCTTAAGAACATTGTCCCAAACTTTGTTCAACTCCAACTTAGGTTTCTTTAAACCTTTACCCTCGTACCTGGGGTCGTCCTCAACTCCAAACCATACTTGTCTCCGACTCAGAGGCCAAACTTTAGCGCAGCAGTACTCCTCGACCAAGTCGCGAGCACACTGAGACCACGCAACAACCCTCAGACAATCAACAGCGGCATGCGCTTCGACACTCATCTTGGCCTCCGCACTCGCATCGCCGAGTAGCGGAAGCTCGGCGCAAAGCTCGGCACTACCACCAAGCTTGTAGTAGAACCAGAACTCTTGCCACCCACTGGTCCATTTGTTCTTCTGCTCCTTGAAAGCCCTAGTTTGGTTTTGGTTAATTGATGAAACCCGTTTGGTCTAATCCTATTGCTAAGCATGTGTGTAGCTTATAAGAGAGGATTGTGACCAAGCCAAGTGGTGGAGCTAGCAAGGTGGCAACCATGGAGGATGGTGATGGCCACACGCACTCAACTGATCAAGTGCTCTACCCTTGGTAAATTGCAAGAAGAAGAGAAGAGATAGAGCAAAGAGGCCCGAAGGCAAAGGTATAACCTATAGGGCTCTTTGTTTTGGTGATCAAGACACTTAGCGAGTGTGATCACATTTAGGATAGATAGCCGTACTATTAAGAGGAGATTATTCACGGCTTATGCGGTGTTCAAGTGCCACTAGGTGTTCTCTAACATATCGATGCTATAGACCTAGTGAGTGACTAACTAAACCCTTGGTAAATGCTTTGAAAAATGCTAACACTCGTGCACATGTGGTGAAACACTTTGGTGTTAGCACATGGGAGCAAGGGTAGAAGTTAGAAAGTGAAAGCTGCAAAGTTAGGGGCATCGGACGCTGGAGTCGGCAGCATCGAACGCTGGCCGAGCGTCCGATGGCAAACCCTAACTGCTGACTGTTGTCGAGGGAGCATCGGACGCTGGCAACGGACGCAGGTGAAACACTGTTGCAGAGTCCGATGGCTATGACGTGGCGCGAACTAGTTTTCCAGGGAGCATCGGACGCTGTCCTGCGTCTGATGCAGGACCATCGGACGCGTCCGATGCATTTTGGCCCTCTCTGGAACCTCTCTGCATGGTCATCGGACGCTGGGGTTGAGCGTCCGATGTGAAGGTGCCGGTGTGTCCGATGTAGCGCAGAAAAGAGCTAAAATGAGCAGCGGCATCGGAGCGTCCGACGCCTGGCATCGGCGCGTCCGATGCCACTTTAACCAGCGCGGGAAGGAATGTGACCGTTGGGATCTAACGGGCTGAATTCATAGCAGAGGGACACGTGGTGCTCATCGGAGCATCGGACGCTGGGGCAGCGTCCGATGGCCCCGACACCGGCGCGTCCGATGCGTCTGTTTCGGGCCCAACGGCTAGGCCGTCTTGTGTGGCCTATTTAAGGGGCTTGGCCGGCTTGCTAGGTTTCTCTCTTGCACATTTTGATTCCTAAGCATTCTAGTGAGCCTTAGCAAGCCTCCAAACTCATCTCCCAAGTTGATTTGATCAAACCAAGTGAGATTGAGTGATCTAGTGCGTGATTTGAAAGAGTTCAATCTAGTGGCACTAGTTCTTCGCATCGGCATTGAGTTTTCTTGTTACTCTTGGCATTTGCCGGTGCCTAGACGGCTTGGAGGTGTTGAGGTGGTTGTTGGCAAGATTGGTGATTGTTCTTGACCACCACCGATTGTGATTGTGAGAGGTCTTTGGAGCCTCACCTCGCCGGAGCGGCAAGAGGCATCCTTAGTGGATTGCTCGTGTCATTGAGCTACCTCACTAGTGGTAGATTCTTGTGGCGCTCTTTGTGAGCTTGGCTTTGCGCCGATTAGCCACCGGATCACCTAGTGTTGGTCGACACAACGGGGAGTAGCGTGCCGGCAAGCACGTGAACCTCGGGATAAATCTTTGTCTCCCGAGTGCTTATTGTGATTGGTCTCCATCTACACATTCTTGGTGATTGGCTTCACAAGTGGATTTCACCGGTGATTGGCTCTCTACGTGGCGATCCCGAAGGCTCGGTGAAATTCCCTCTATCTAGCTTATTTACTTTGTGTATTTACTTTGAGCCACTTCATTTGTGTAGATATCTTTTCTTGTTGTATATCTTTTGTCATATACCTTGTGTAGCTAGTTGTGAGTAGCTTGCTTAGTTTGTCTATTGCACACACTTGTCTCATATACATTTTTGTATATCATACTTGTGCTAGAGCTATATTGTTTTCTTCCACATTTGTTATTAGCTCTAGTTGATTGTGTGACATAGAAATATTAGGTAGAATTGTTGGATAGGTGGCTTGCAACACACTATTAGGCTAGCGCAAAAAGCTTCGCCATTTGTTATACTAATAGTGTTTGCCTAAGTAATTTTGTAGATTTTTAATTAGGCTATTCACCCCCCCTCTAGCCAACTTGGACCTTTCACTCCTGCACTGGCAACTCTGATCCGGCCCGATGACAAAAGGTGTACACCACGAACTGACCCAGACTGGCGTTACCTTCGCGATCTGAAATCTTGCGAGGCTGCATATGTACGCGGTGAGTCCGAACAAAACCCTCGACATGAGGGACAACGCCCTGTGAGCGGCAAGCCCAAACGTACACCGAAAGCTTCATAAAGCATGATGGTGTGAGTTGATGAAACTTCAGATTAAACCTTTGTAGAACCGAAGTCACAAACGAATCAACCGGAAATCACAGACCAGCTGCGAAAAACTCCTCAAAAACAACAACCTCGTCAGCATCAGGCTTCGGCACGGTCTCCCCAACACTGGTCCTCGCTTTCCCTTCCTCGATCCAGCCCCGCTTGACATAAGCTGCCAACTCCGAGGCACAAACCCGGCTGAGTCCGAACTCAAAGGTCACTCCCTCATCCGCAGCAGAAGGGGAAGCAACACGGGCGGTTTGCTTGGACCTCGCCATCTCTCAACTTAAAACCCTCGCAGAGCACAACACAAACAACCCTCGAAACTGGACAAAAACAAACCCTCGCAACAAGCAAAAAACAGCAACAGGATGGCCAGAGCAAAAGGATAGCACAAGCTCAAAACCTCCACCCACCCGACGTATTTATAAGGGCGCGGAGACGAGCCAACCCACCCGACAAAACCGGCACGACAACCGAAATCCACTGTGCAAAAAACGAGACGGACCTCAACAGTACAAACAGAAACACAACAGCCCGGCCCAAGCCAGCCGCGGGCGTCGCTGCTAAAGGTCTCGTTACATCAAAGAGCGCTGCTTGGGCCCAAATACTGTTCTTCAGGTCCAAGGTAACGAGGGGCTACTGTTGGGGGAAGGGACCCTCGGCAGTGGCGCCACGCGGGCTGGCTCGAAGAACGACCTTCGCGCGACCCGCGCCTTCTCTCGAACTCTCTTCTCTCCGTTTTTTGAACCCTTCGGACCGGTTTCCTAACCTTCGGATACAAGTACGACCCTCGGGGTTCGTTGTGTGTCTTGCAGGCAAAGGCGCGCGAAGAACACAGAAGGCGGCCCTCGAGCGTCTTCATCACGGTCTAGGTCTGGCCTCGCAACCGGCGGAGCCGAGGGTCTGACCCCGTCTTTCCCGCGAAGGCGAGCCGGGCCAGATGGTGGCGGGCAGGAGGAAGGCGAGCTAGGGTTTCCACTCCAGTTGTGTTTGTACAACTCTGCCCTTTCTCTGGACGGTGCCAGAGAATCTTTTTTGTACCCTTTTGTAATTTGACCGGTGTCCCTTGGTATCTCCTATAAATACCAAGGGATGAACAGTGTAAAAGGGGATTTTTTGGGGCAACTGAAAAATTCCTCAGCCAACTAACTTTCCTGCACCTTCGCTTGAGTACACCTTCGAAACTTCGTTACGTAGGTCCGACAGTTGAACACCCTCGATCCGAACCCCGGCTCTGCAGCGGAGGTTGGGCAGGTGCGTTTCCAACAAGTACGTTGAAATAGATATAACATAATCATTAAATAAATGTCGACCATCAACAAACCAATACGTCATACTCCCTCCCTCTCGGAAAAAATTGTAATTGTAGCACTAGACACAGTTACCAATGCTCTTACCAAAATATCTCTATAAAGGTGCAATCATTGTACCTTAAAAATAAAAAAAGTATAAAAAAAATAACTACAGAAGCCTTGGCTTATATGTAGGATTATATTTATTTTAGGACAAATTTTAAACTCTACTCCTTCCGTCCCTAAATAACTGTCGTTTTTACTTTCCGATAAACATCTTTGACTAAATATATATTAAAAAATATTAATATTTATCGTACATAATTAGTATCATTAGAAAGATCTTTGAATCCAGTTTTTTAACAAAATTGTTTGGACATACAAATGTTACAAATCGTGTTAAACTTGTGGCACACGCACCAACAACGACAGTTGATCAGGGACAGAGGGAACAAAATTATACTCCCTCCGTATCAGAAATAGATGTCGTTTTACGTAAGGTTTGAGTCAAACATTGGAAATATAAATCATAAATAACTTTTAAATTATTAAATTTAGAGATGTAAAAATCATATAAATAATTTTGTCTTGAAAAGTACTTTCATAAAAATATATATATACTACTTTATAACAAATATTTTTAAAGAAATAAGTGGTTAAAGTTTTATTTTGGAGACTGTGTTACTGTCTTAAACAATATTTAAAAGCGATATAGAGAAAGTATTTATTTTGGTACGGATGGAGTATTCGTACGGGCTAGTACTCCTAAAAGATATGTACGGGCAAAGCAAGTGCAGTGACTGCATGCATGGTGGTTGATGTTATGCTCAGGTCACCATGACGTACACCGCGGACACGGCCTCCACCAAACACCACAGGACAGACAAAAGGTGCAGGTGCCTACAGTATATATCACATAGGAGTACTATGATTTTGCATCAAGACATGCCGCTGGCTGTTTGATTGCCATTAATTCACCAAACCAGCAGGCACCACCTATCCCAGGCCTTGTTTAGATACCTTAAACTATCAAATTTTTTTCACTCACTCTCTCTCCATCACATCATCATCACATTAATGTTTGGACGCATGCATGGAATATTAAATGTTGGTAAAAAAATAACTAATTGTACTTTTAGTATGTACATGTCGAAACGAATCTTTTGAGTCTAGTTGAGCCATATTTGGACAAAATTTGTCAAATAACAACGAAAGTGCTACAGTTGAGAAAAAAACTCACTCGTCTCATCTAAACAAGGCCCCATACGGTTTTGTCAACATCACTATTATTTATGCACTGCAGTTACTGTAGCATAAGTCATCAGTTATGAAAGCTCCAAAATATCGGCTTCACCGATTTTAACACATAAGATATTGTTTAGTTCATGTTTGAAAAGTTTTTACATATCACATCAAATGTTCCGGTACTAATTTAGCCTACTAAAAATAGACTAATAAAAAATAAATTAGCACATGTTTACTGTAGCACAATATTATCAAATTATGGACTAATTAGGCTTAAAAAATTGTCTCATAAAGTTATTTCAATATGTATGATTAGTTATTTTTTAGTCTAGCTTATTTGGTTTCCAGTACTAAATTTTAGTCCATGTCACATCGGATGCTATGACTCTAATTTAGTATATAAAAAATAAACCATAGTTTATAAGTTTCTTGCTACAGTAGCTCAACAATATCGTTATAGTGAACTGCTTGTCACATAAGCTAAATCCGTTTTGAAGCTACCTTAGCTCGCTCGACATTGTTGCCATCACCGTCTGAATCTGATCACTGAGATCACGTACTGCAGCAGCAACAACAACTACTACGACTGTTATCTACAAGATCACCTACAACCGCGACGTCGACTCCTGTCCTGTCATCTTACCTAAAGTGCATGTTTGATTTTTAGTCTACTAAAAATATATTAATTACAAAATTAATTTGTCGGTCGAAGGATTATTCATGAAAGAAATCTATTAAGCCTCTATGATTTATCAATGTTGTGGTACAGTAAATATATTTGTTAATGATAAATTAATTTAGCTTAATAGATTTGTCTAGAGGGTGTCTGGTACTACAATAAACTCTGTGAAACCTGTCTGGGCTAGCCATCAATGTCAGGGGATAGGGGAAAATACAGCTGCCTGGCTTGTGGCTTGACTCCCGCCTCCTTAGGCGAGGGTGGTTACCATTTACCAAACAGCCTCAAAGTATCACCGGATCGATGATACAAACACACAATATCTTTTAGATAAAGAAATAAATTCAGCTTTGCCTCTTGGAGCCAAGATAATCAACCACTTATTACGGCTCAAAATGTACCAAGGCAGAAATAAATAACTCAAAACTTAATTCTAACGTAACTTGGCACTATATAGAAACACACATTACAAAAAACGCGTGTTAAGGCATGACACAGACACGGTTTTATACGTTTGTAAAATAAGCTTATACTACACATTTGTGTTACCAAAACGTGTCTGCTAAACACAAACGAGACTGTGATAATGGTACACGCGTGTAAGTAGTCATCACAGAGCGTATAGTCAAAACACGTAAGTGATGACACATTTTTGCTGTCAATCATAAAATGTGATAATGGTACACGTGTCTGTGTAAATAGTCATCACAAAATGTTCTTGTTGTCAATCTTCTTCAGTCCCTCTTTCTCTTCTCCATAGGTAGCGCTTGTCCCCCCTATCTTTGAACCCGCTTTATACAACTGAATTCGATCCCTTTAATTCAGAACACAGATGACACACTGATTATCGAAGTGTCAGCTCGACAGCTTTTAGCTAGCCTTGAAGGACTTGCTTCACTCCTTTGGTTTGTCAACCGTACCCATCTAAAAAATCAATTAGTTCAAGTCAATGATGGTGCCGATTAATATTTCTTAGTGTTTACACCAGATTTTGGACAAAAAATGATTATTATTTTATAAGCACAGACGGCTGATTTGTTAAAGAAAGAATCAGCCAGAAAATAAAAGAAGCCTACTTAGATTCAGATATGACCAAAATTCATATGGGCCAGACGTGACGGGTTTTGGAGACATATCGAGTTCGGCCGAGGAGTTAAGTCCGGGTCGTCTTTTGTATTTATGTATCCTAGTCGTATTAGAACAAGAGTCTGCCAGGTTATAAATAGCTAAAACCCGATTTTTGTAAGATAAGAGCTCAATCAATCAAACACATCGGCCACCGGCCAAAACCCTAGGAGTAGGAGTAAGGTAGAACTCGGCGGAACCTTCAACCAGGCAGGGCTGCATCGGCGAGACTGACCTCCGGTTTGCTTGTAAGTTTCACCAATGGCTCGTGTTATTGTTCAATAAGGCTGTATTTGACATCGACCAAACTCTTGTTTAGCTATGACATGGGTTAGTTATCGGTTTAAGTTCGTCTTTTGTAAGACTGTTTTGACTCTGATCAATCTCTTGCTTTAGTCGATCTTGACTAGTTATCGGCTCTATTAGCTTTGGCAAGCTAATAGATTCATTAAGTTATCGATGTTGTTTATGCTTTTTAATGTTTTCTTTAGATTTAAACAATATCTTGCCCAATCAAGATTGACAAACTAGCTTAAGCTTAAACACTGTTTAGTTTCGGCTATCTAAAGGCTCTACATGCTTACACCAAGGAAAATAGCCGATTTAAGCTTCTCATCGACTATTTTGTCAATCTTGATTGTTACATGCTGTGCGTTCGAAATATTCGATAAAATCGTGGTCTGATCTAAGAAACAGGTAGATTTAATCTGGCATGTTTATTACGGCTGTATTTCTGAACCCCACTGATACACGTGATAGGTTAAATCTGCTTGATCTTGAACCAAATTGTGGTCTTAGCAGATAGATCTTGTTCGTGTTTCATGGACCCTGTATCGGCTAAAATAGCCGATCCAGTTACGCTTCCCTCATAATGTATGTTTTTAAGTGGTCTGAAATCAATGGATCTGCTCGTTGCATCGGACGTGATCTAGCTTGGTCATCATTATGGCTGCATGGAGACACCCCACTGTTGATGTTCAAGCTACTTTATCGATCTATTTGTTACTATGGCTGCATGGAGACACTCCACTGTTAACAAATAGAACTGCCTATGCAATTAGTCGATCTGTTGATTTCATGCCGTTTAAATGTATACATAGATCTCTGTTTTATATACATGTCTAAGCTTATCGTCTGTTCTTATTCTAAATGCTTTCTTTATACATACAATAGCCGTTTCGCTTCAAATATTGTCAATGCTTTCAATCTTTTCTTGGGAGTTGACTTTGTAGTCAATGTCCTGTAACAGTGGCTATATCAGAGCCGTACAAATTGGAACTGTCTGGTATCAAACCAGCAGGTTCCACAATTTGACTCTTTTTCTTTTCCTTGTCAATTGCAGGTCAAATTGACTGACACGTCCGGAGTCGTTCTCACCAAGATTCGGCACCGCCATCTCTTGAAGGTCTAGGAGGTCAAGACCTTGCTCCGCACGGTCTCTGAGGACCGTGGTCGAGTGTGTTGGCCCTTCGGTCAAATTTTCACGTCAACACTTAGCATAAACTTTTACTTGGCAAAGACATTCAATTGTGTGACAGGAAGCCTATCCTTCGCATACTTAGACTGTCTCCAACTGAGAGAAGGCAAACACACGACATATTTATCAGTAAAGGTTGCAAACAGTTAACGGCTCTGTGACCCATAAACACACTTCCCCAACAACGATGCCTGACTGGGCTCCTGTCGTCCTCTTTTGATGGTCCCTATGCTTGAATAGAGACGCAAAAGGATGGAAAGAGGACGCATGTTTGCGTCACGCATGTGCTCTAACCTAAAATGCGTCGCTCGTTTGGATAGGCTATTGGAGGTAGTTTTTGGTTAGCAAAACCACTGTGAACAACCCATTTTTTTTTTGTTTGGGTAACGCCGTTGGAGTCGGTCTTAGAGCTAGCACTTGGTCTGACAAAGCCTAAAGTAATGGGAAATACAACAGTACCCTCTTTACTTGCTAGGAGATAATATCTTAAATGAATCTCAGCCTTTGATTTTTTTTATTTTTTTGAATCAAATATTTAATTAAGTAATTAAGAAAAAGAAAATACATCATTAAATCCTCAAGTCACGGGACAGAGAATCCAGCATTCGGCGCCTTTCTTTTTCCGTGCGGATGGATACACTATATAATAAAAATAATGTTACATAATTGAGTATGTATATTACACTAACTCAATTAAAACTAAGCTAATAGCTGACATTACTGATTTATTGAGCATGTAAAGTTGCCATGTGAAATTTTGTGTATACACATAGAGTTTCATTTATGTTGGACACGTTCTTTGGACATGTACACATTTTAGTATGTTGGGGGCACGTACGTACGTCACGGTTGCATAATTTTTTTTAGTAGTTTATATATGCTAGCTAAATAATGTCATATCCAAAATTACAAAAATGAAAAGACTTTACCACATTCAATAGATCTCATATGCATCAGTTACATCTAAAAATATCCTTATATCTAAAACTTTCCTTGTTTATCTTATTTTCCAAAATAAAAAATTAATTAAGTATTTATTTCACATATTACCTCTTAGGAAGTAATAGACAGTTCTAACCATTCGATCTAATTAAATGAAGGGTTCACAGTTATTTGAAGGTACCACAACAAAGCTCTAAAGTAATTAATTTCTCAACTTTGGTTAACAAATGTGAGAGGAGACTCATTGCTCCTCCAAACTTCGTTAGTCAAGCAGGAAGGCTCCAACTCACTAATTCAGTATAATCATTGCCATGCCCACCTTTGTAATGTGCACTTTTAAACTCCATTGCACAACCTTAGATCAAATTGACAAGTACAAAAAAAACAGGAATTCAAAAATGCTAGTGCAGGCTGTTTGGCCCATGGTCTGCAAATATAAGAATGAAGGAGGCCTAGGTGTACTAATTTGAGAACACACAATGAAGCACTATTGTTGAAGTTCCTTCACAGATTCTTCAACACGGAAGATCTACCATGGGTAAGGCTAACTTGGGAAATATACTACCAAAATGGAAGATTGCCAAGCAACTCATACAAAGGCTCTTTCCAGTAGGGAGGCATCAACAAGTTCCTAGATAAATACAAAGGAATGGCTATAAGGTACGGTGAGTATCCAGGATGTCAAGACTTGCTTGCTCTAGAATGACTTCTGCAATGGATTTGTTCCACGACATAGCTTCCATGAATTGTACTCCTTCTCAAAGAAGAAAAACATCACCCTAGCTGAAGAAAAATAAGACCTCAACCTACACGGTCCTTTCCATCTACTGATGTCTAAGGAAGCTTTCCATCAGTTTTTACAGCACAATCACTACTACACAAAATCTTTTGGATGACACTTGGTTTTTTTAACCGCGGCGGGAAGACATGAAAACCACCACGGTTAATCGTAGCATTAGTCGTGGCGGATACTTTTTATTAACTAAGGCGGTTAAAAAAACCGCCTCGCAAAATCAATTAACCGAGGCGGTTGTTTATAAGATGTCCGCCACGGAAAATGCCTCTATTTTTAGAGGCGGACATTCTAAGTACCCATCTTGGGAAAACAGACCGCCCAGAAAGCCCAGGAAAAGCCTGATATACGTCACCGAGTATAAAAACGCATCTAGGGTTTCCTTTGCCTCCCCTACATTCCCCTCATCACTCCACTTCTCTGAGCCACGCCCATCTGCGCCGCGCGGCTCCCCCTCTCCACGTGACTCCCTCTCCGCTGCCTCTCCTTCTCACCCTCCGGCTGAGCGAAGGCGCTCCCTCCCACCACACCTCTCCCCTCCCCCATGTGGCAGCCTGGAGGCGAGAAACACGACATGGGGCGTAGCTTCTCCAATCTCCGGCGGCGGCGTGGGGACCCTGGAGAGGCGGTGGATCCACCACCTCCTCCGATGAGATCCGCAAGATCCACGCCCATGGAGGCTAGATCTGCGGCGGCGCTGCTTCCTCCTCCCTCTCTGGCGCCCAGGAACCTGGAGAGGCGGTGGATCCACCGCCTCCTCCGATGAGATCCGCAAGATCCACGCCCATGAAGGCTAGATCTGCGGCGGCGATGCATCCTCCTTCCTCTCTGGCGGCCAGGGGCGCGGGGGCGGCTAGATCCGCGACGCCACGATGATGGTGGCGTGGATCGCCTCCTTCCTCGGCTGGATCCGGAGCCCCCACCGTGGGAATATGCACACTGAGTCACTGATATAGATCGGCGGAAGAGGGCAGCAAGCAAGGCAGCACTCTTAGTGCAACCAAACTGCGGCTTGTAGAACAAAAAATATTTCCTACTCCCTCCATCCCAGATTACAAGGCATTTCGAGAATCTTGAAGAGTCAAAGTTTTTTAACTTTGACCAAATTTATATAATAAGATAATAATATTTATGATACCAACTAAGTACAATTAGATTTTTTATTAGTTATTGTTAACACCAGATTTTCGCACACACAAGGATGTGACAAGTGGGCCCAGCCAGCAGAGAAGAAAGGATTCGGTAAGCAGTCGGGCGACTATTTGGTTCTCAGGGTTTCGGTGAATGCTTATGCGGTAGGCTATTTTACAAAGTGGTGGCTCCATTCGGGAGATGGATGTTGCAAGTAAAGCTGGCTTGCACGAGAAGACATGTAACGATGGAAGACGCCAAAGAGATTAGGAATAAGGTTTGTATCTTTCCATGTTTTATTATGCAGATCGTAATCGTCTAGGACTCGTATTTCGTCCAGGGTATAAATATAAGCCCTCGACCATTGTAAAATGACACACACAACCATATCAATACAAACCGGCCCCGTGCCATCTTCGAGTCCTTAGTCGTGTCGTCGAGTTCTTCGAGAGGAATCATCGATCCGTCGACCTCCATAAGTACCGACAACCTTGCTATCATGTCTAGTATCATGCGGTGGATTTAGATATGATGCAAGTAGTCTCATTTGTTAAGTTTAGTATCGTGCGACGGATTTAAGCTTATGACGGGAGGTTTTTACTTGTGTCTTGTATCGTGCGGCGAATTAAGTCATGAGTAAAAATAGTTATCGGCTCTATTAGATTTGGCAGATCTAATAGATTCATTAAGTTATCATGTGTTATATGTTTTATTATTTAATTCTTGTAACAGTCTTTTGCCCAATCTAGATTGATCTTTGTTTGGCCCTGTTTTACAAGCTTGCTTGTTTTTTTCGTTAATCATAAGATCATCATGGCCGAATCAACTTCCAATCTAGATTGTTACATGTTGCGGGTTCATGTATGTTAGCTACGATTAGACTTTGATAAGACTAGGTATCGTACGGCAGATGCAGGTTTTTAGATTGGTTTGATCATGCTTGCTTGTTTGTTCCTTCTTCATGGATCCCAACTCGGCTAGTTTGCCGATCTTGGTTAAGCTTACACGAGTAATGAGTTTTTATAGATCTGTTCAAATACATGCATGCTTTTAGCTTGTTATAACTAGATTGTATCATGCGGTGGATTAATCTAATTATAAGAAGTGGTGTAGACTTATGGCAAGTGGTATCATGCGATGGATTAACTTTGTTTGAGTTTATGCTTGACGGGTTTATGAAGGCTAGACGTGCGGCAGACTAGTTGGATTAACCTATCCATGTGTTATTTGAATAGATTTATATTTGCAAGTTACCTGTTTACAATATCTTAATGATACCTTTCATCTGTTCAAGCATGTCTCTCTTTACATGTGCATTCGACAGTTAATATGCTTTACATGCCCTGTTCTCATATTAGCCGAATGATTTTATAAACATGCTCCGACAGACAACTTCTATAGCTGTGTGCCGTCGTGATTGGCTTTCAAAGCCGTACATATGGAACTGTCTGGTCTCACCCAGCATGTTCCATTGGTATTCTCACAGTTTTATCCCTTGTTGGTTTTCAGGTCAAACCGATTGGCACGTCTCCGGATTTGACACACTCCGGGCACCCGATTGAAGCCAGCTTTTTGGGCTTGCTGTGTGTGAGGCGCGACGCGTCATGTTTTGCGCCAACACACTTTTTGGCACGCCCGGTGGGACAACTCTGTTTCAGGATGCCTGAGATCAGCGACGATCAGAGTCTAGATGTGACCATTGCGGATACATGGGTGTATGCCGAGTCTCTGAGTGATGAGTGATTGTCAACTGGGATGATGCGCATGTTCTTTGGCTTGTGTTGTGCAGGTGTCGAGCACGGATACAATGATCAGAGGCAAGGTGAAGGCCAAGTAGAGACGTGCCGTGTCGATGGGCCGAGAGTGGCGAAGGGCGGACGTGAGGCTTGGACTGAGGGACCGGTGGCCCGAGGATCAGCTGTGGTGGCTGACAGCCTGGGACAGCGATGAGCGAAGACTTGCGGTCATGTGTTGCCTAAGTCGTGGACTTGGGGACATGTGTCAGTGGACGGGGTGCACAAGCGGTGCATCCCCTCTACAACTTCCGTTTGGTGGTAGAGCCAGAGAAAAACCATCGGGTGGACGGTTTCCAGGTTTGGGCCTCAACGTGGGTGCTGAGGGTTTCCAAGTTTGGCCACAAAGCTCGGGCTGAGGACGGTTTCCAGGTTTGGGCCTCAAAACCTGGGCGCTGCGGGTTTGCTGAGTTTGGGCCACAAAACTCAGGCGTTGGTGGGCTGGATTCCCGGTTTGGGCCTCAAAACTGGGGGTTGGCTGTGAAGGCTGGTTTCCCGGTTTGGGCCACAAAACCGGGGGTGCGACGTCCAGGAAAAAAACGCAGAGCGGTGGCGGCACGTGGCGGCAATCAGGAAGTTGCGTCGAGGCAACGCTACGAGTTGTGCGGGCGTGGCCGTCGGATCCACCTACCATCGAGTTGGTCCAGAATAACCTTAGGGTTTAGCTGGTTCGCTCTGTAAGTAGTTAGGGGTAGAGTGGGAATTAGGAATAGTTAGAATTAGGATAAGTAGGGGGAGACACCCACCTCCCCATTTATCTCAGTCATTTGCTCTTTGCACTTAGGGTTTCCTGCTCTCCCAATCCCCTGCTGTAGCTAGCTGAGATCCGCAGAGAACCATACCTCTGTGTACTGGAGATTTTGAGGAAGTGAGGCCGTAACCTCACTGTTATAGTGTGTGGTAGCCACACAGTTGCAGATCGATGACTTGATTCGCGTTTTGTTCGTGTTCTTCGCGTTCTTCGTTTCTCCGCGATTTTCCCGTCACTCGATCTCCCTCTCTACTGTGTCTTTGCGAAATCCGTTTGAATCAACTTGTTCTTTTTTGAGAGGAGGTCATTTCAACCAAAGGAATTCATCTAACTCCTCACGAACAAGTAGATCGGGTTGATTTCGTTTTCATAGCGCTTTTTCATTCTTGATCTTCCCCTTTTTGATTTCCCGGTGATTGAATCGATTTGAGCGGATGATTTCTTGGGGATAGTCTCCTAACTACCCCGTGATCATCTTCTGCAAGTTTGGGAATGTGGAATTTTGATTTGGATCGCATTTGGAGTGATTTGGGGAGAAGGCGACTGAAATCGCCCTCTCTGCGCACTCGCGGACAGTCCGCGGTTCTGACCGGCGGACAGTCCGCGCGTCGGGACTCAGCCGAGCAGTGGCTGTGCGTCTCGGTGAATAGTGCCGAAGTTTGACCGGCGGACAGTCCGTAGTAGTTTTCCGCGGACAGTCCGGGAAGGGTCCAGGGAACTTCAGCAACACTGTTGGTTTGCGTTTTTGACCGGCGGACAGTCCGGGATCCCCTCGCGGACAGTCCGCAGTAGGGGCAGACAGTCCGGGACCCCAAGGCCGGACAGTCCGCGGATTGCCTGAAGCTTCCGGTTTTATGCGTTTGCTCTCCCGGTTTCATCGCTTGGTTTCCGGACTTCTCGTTTGGCCCTAGAGTTGATCAAGGAACCTCTCTAGGTATCTTTGCTACTTGTTAGCATAGGTATTTAGGAGTTTCTCGATGTAGCCGTCTATCTACGTTCGGGACTTGGTTTCTGGGGTCGAATTTGTTCCGGTGCTTTTGCCGTTTGGTTTGCTATCGCTTTGTGGTGCCTCGCTGTGAACCTAGGGATCATCCACCCTCTTCCAAGGGTCGTGGGCATCACGTTCTCGGTCGTAGCTTTTGGGGGTTGATTTTGGGACAATAGGCCAAAGTTTCGAGAGAAATTTTTGAGCTCCCATTCACCCCCCTCTGGTCGCCTTGCTAGTGCTTTCTCGGTCCTTCAATTGGTATCGGAGCGGGTTAAGGATCTTCCACCTTAGCCGGTTTCAGATCCACAGAAGGCGACATGGATCGCGGCGTGGGCAAACCGCCGTTTTTCGATGGGACGAACTATGCGTATTGGAAGATACGCATGTCGGCCTATCTGCAGAGTTTGGGTGCTTCCATTTGGGATATTTGCAACTCTGCCGATTACGTTGTCTTGGCTGCTCGTGTGACTCAGCATCAGATCGATGAGCACGATGCCAATAGCCGAGCACATAATGCTCTTTTCTCATGCTTGAGCATGAGTGAGTTTGATCGCGTTTCTCACCTCGCTACGGCTCGGGAGATTTGTTCCACCCTCATGCGTTTCCATGAGGGAACCTCTCAAGTCAAAACCCGACTCTACGAGTCGTTCAAGCAAGAGTATGAGAACTTTCGACATATGCCTGGCGAGAGCATAGAGAGTTTATTCGCTCGCTTTCAGGTGATTGTCAATAGGATGAGGGCTAACAAGGAGCTGTTGCCTTTCGATGATCATGAGAGGGCTTTGAAGCTTTTGCATACTCTTGATCGGTCGGTGTGGGATTCCAAAGTTCAGGCGATCATCGAATCACCTAACTATGAGACCCTCACGTGCGACGAGCCCTTCAGTAAGCTCAAGTCCAGTGAGATCGATGCCATGGCGAGGGCTTCTTATGAAAATCCTTCTGGCCCGTCGATGGCTTTGCTTTCTGGCTCTTCTGCTAACCCCTCTGGAGGCTTTGCTTTGCATTCTCTTCTTTCTGTCATAGAGGAGCAGTTGGAGTCTTTGGGAGACGACGAGTTGGCCTTGCTTGCCAACCGGTTCTCGTGGTTTCACAACAACCGCATGAACCGTCGCCGCAGAGGAGGACGCTCGGGTTGTTTCGAGTGCGGCGACCCCGACCACTTCAGCGACGTCGACGACTCGGACGACGACTCTGCTTCCTCAAGCGACGATGAGTCTGAGAAGAAGAAGAGGATCGAGGACAAGCTCAACGGCCTCTGCTTCTTCGCCGACGACGAGGGCTTCTGTACCATGGCCCTCGGCAAGGAGGTCGGCGGCGACACTCCTCGGAATGACGACGACGACGACGACACCTCCCAGGTATCTCTGACCCCCGATGAGCTTTCTGCGAAGGTCGAGAAGCTTACTGCCGCGCTTCTTAGTCAAGACAAGCTGCTTAGGTGTGCCGCTAGAGAGCGCAAGGAGTTTAGGCAGAAGTGGGAGGACACAGTTAGGGAGCTTGAGTTTGCTAAGTCCACCGTGGTCATTTCTGAGGAGGTGGAGTGCGAGATGTGCACCACGCACATGAGTGACCTTCTCACTTTGAGAGGTAAGTATGTTGCGTTGGTAGGTGAGGTGGATGAGCTCCGGGCTAGACCCATGCTGTTGGGTGCATGCAAGACTTGCCCTGTCTTGCAATCTGAGTTGGCAGAGAAGAATGCCAAGATTGTGTCTCTTGAAGAGGCCAACTCAGGTAGCACATGCGTGGCTAGGTGTGTTCTTTGTGAGGGTTTGGAGATGGAGATCACAAACGTGAAGCATGACAAGATGCAAACCGAGGAAGAAAACACATACCTTCGGACCATCTTGTCATGGGTGTCTAGTGGTGAGCCGCAGCTCGGGATGATGATCTCCCAATTCAAGCGAGCTGCTGGAGGTCCTGGTGTAGGTTTTGCTCCGGGTGTTGATCTTTCTGCTTTTGGGAAGATTGGAGAGTCGAGTGGTCTGAACCCATGTGAGAAGCCCAACTCCACCACTACTCCCAAACTTACCAAGCTTCCACTCAAAGAGCCTCTCAAGCCTAACACCAAGGATGGGGTCTTTGTTGAGCCTCCGAGAGCTCCACCCAAGAAACAATCATGGGCTCCCAAACCAAACCACCTCAAGAACAAGCTTGACACCATGCCACCCATCCAGGAGGAGCTTATGCCACAGAAGGGCAAAGTGATCCATACCCACTACCGTGAGTACCAACAACCCCCTTTGAGAGCAGTGAGGTACCACTGTGAGCATTGTGGGAGAGATGGACACTTGAGTGAGTTCTGCTTTCGGCGCAAGAGAGAGGCGCGCCGTGCAAAGGAGATGAACAATCCGAACATGTACCATCCTTTCCATGATGTACATGTGCCGAATGTTCAGAGGAGAGCTCCAAGGAGAGCTGCTAGGCCCAGAGGTCCAGAACCTCAAGTTCCCAGGCCTAGGCAGCAGAGAGGACGTGCCCGGCGGGAGCCTACAGTTGTAGGCTATGGACCCCGTGGCGGTGGCTTTGTAGTTGAGCGTTTTCCCCACCGCGTTTTGAGTATCGCGATGGACGCTCTTCCCTTAGCGGACCACGTTTTCCTCAACGTGGTGATCGCTTCCCCCGTAGGCGTGCTAGGAATGGTTTTTCTACTAACTGTTCTTTTGAGCAGCCGACCCAACACTGGTATTCTTCCTACTTCACTAACCCCAATGTTGGACCGTATCCTCACCCTATGTCTTTTTATTGATGTAGGTAAAACGATTGGAGAACGTTTGGTTGGTGGATTCCGGTTGCTCGAGGCACATGACCGGAAACGCCAAGTGGTTCTCCAGTCTTAGTCCGGTCGCCGGAAAGGAGTATATCACCTTCGGCGACAATAGCAAAGGTAAAGTGTTGTCTCGTGGGTCGGTGCGAGTTAATGAGCACTTTGTGTTGCGCGATGTTGCTCTTGTTTCTAACTTGCATTTTAACCTTCTTTCTATTTCGCAACTTTTCGACGACGACTATGGGATTCGTTTTAAACCGAATCTCAGTCGTATTTTGGACCCTCAGGGCAATCTTGTTTGTGTGATTTCGCCCTTTGGGAAAGTCTTTTGTGCGGATTTCTCGGAGTCTTTTGGCATTTCTCGTTGTCTTGTGGCTGGACCTTCCTCCTCTGATCTTTGGAAGTGGCATAGGAGACTTGGATATTTGAGCTTCAACTTGCTTGCAAGGCTTAGTTCACTTGGCGTAATCCGAGGATTGCCCAAGTTGCATATGGAGAAGGATCTTGTTTGCCACTCTTGTAGACATGGGAAGATGGTTGCCGCTCCCCACCATCCAGTGACTCAGGTCATGACCAAGCGCCCTGGAGAGCTTTTGCACATGGACCTTGTTGGTCCGGCTCGGGTGTGCTCGGTTGGGGGGAAGTGGTATGTGCTTGTTGTTGTTGATGACTTTTCGAGATATTCATGGGTCTTCTTTTTAGCTGAGAAGACCGAGACTTTCTCCCTAGCTCGCAATCTGATTTTGCGTCTTCAGAATGAGTTCCCTTTGAACTCCATGCGAGCTATTAGGAGTGATAATGGTTCCGAATTCAAGAATTCGGATTTTGAGAAGTTTTGTAACTCTTTGGGTTTAGAGCATCAGTTTTCTTCCCCCTACACACCGCCACAGAATGGTGTTGTAGAGAGGAAGAATCGGACCCTTGTAGAGATGGCCAGGACGATGCTCGATGAGCATAGGACTCCTAGGCGATATTGGGCCGAAGCTATGAGCACTGCATGCTACATTTCCAATCGCATTTTTCTCCGAGCTTTCTTGAAAAAGACTTCTTATGAGTTGCGTTTTGGAAAACTGCCCAAGGTGAGTTATTTTCGAGTTTTTGGTTGCCACTGTTTTATACTTAAGAAAGGCAACTTGGACAAGTTTGAGTCTCGTTCTTCTGACGGTGTGTTTTTGGGTTATGGCACTCACACTCGAGCTTATCATGTACTTAACCTTGACACTAACCGAGTCATGGAGACATCAGATGTCACCTTCGACGAGACCATGGTTTGTCCTTCTTCTCGTTTTGAGCGTGCAGGTGATCATGAGGTAGGCGAGCCTCTTTTCGATGATGAAGAAGAAGGTGCTGAAGGGATAGATGACCCAGCACCTCCTCCACCTGCTGTGCCGCAAAGAGCGGCTTCTACGACGACTCACGGCCCCGACACTTCTTCTTCCTGGGGGCCGTGGGATGCGCCACCTCGAGCGGTACCCTTTGTACCCGAGGAGGCACCAGCTGCTGTTGAGGGGGAGGCCACTTCTGCAAGGGAGGCGCCACGACACATTCAGTGCCAGCACCCGCCTCAGCAGATGATCGGCAGCATCGACGAACGCGTCACCCGGTCAAGGCAAATCTCTCACTTTGCTCATTCTGCATTTGTTGCTGATTTTGAACCCCGGGATGTTGGACACGCTTTGACAGATCCGGATTGGGTCAATGCCATGCATGAGGAGCTTGAGAACTTTGAGAGAAATCGGGTTTGGGTTCTAGTGTCTCCACCTTCTGAGTGTCACCCAATTGGGACAAAATGGGTTTTCAAAAACAAATAGGGAGAAGATGGCCATGTTGTGAGAAACAAGGCCAGACTCGTAGCCAAGCGATATAGTCAGAAGGAGGGGATAGACTATGAGGAGACGTTTGCTCCTGTAGCTCGTTTGGAGGCAATTAGGATACTCTTGGCTTTTGCTGCATCCAAAGGTTTCAAACTTTTTCAGATGGATGTCAAGAGTGCCTTCTTAAACGGCTACATAGAAGAGGAGGTGTATGTTAGACAACCCCTCGGTTTCGAAAATCCCAAGTTTCCAAATCATGTCTTTAAACTTCACAAAGCTTTGTATGGTTTGAAACAAGCCCCTAGAGCCTGGTATGATAGGTTGAAAACCTTTTTGCTTGCTAAGGGTTTTAAAATGGGATGTGTAGATAAAACGCTCTTTCTCCTCAAGCAAGGCACTGATACTCTCTTGGTCCAAATTTACGTGGATGATATCATTTTCGGTGGTTCTTCTCACGCTTTGGTTGCCAAGTTTGCAGATACAATGAGCAGGGAGTTTGAGATGAGCATGATGGGCGAGTTGACGTTTTCCTCGGGTTGCAAATCAAGCAATCCCGGGAAGGGACGTTCGTGCACCAGGGCAAGTACACCCGGGACATTCTGAAGAAATTCGATATGGGTGAGGCCAAGCCTCTTCCAACACCCATGTCGACCACGACGGCCCTGGATGCGGACAAGGAGGGAGAAGCAGTGGACCAGAAGGAGTACCGGAGTATGATCGGGTCGCTGCTGTACCTGACGGTGACACGCCCGGACATTCAGTTCGCGGTGTGTCTTTGTGCGCGATTTCAGTCTTCGCCGCGCACCTCTCACCGTCAGGCAGTCAAGCGCATTATGAGGTACTTATCCTTCACTCCTGAGTTTGGGATTTGGTATTTTGCTTCCTCCACCCTTTCCCTTTGTGGTTATTCCGATGCCGATTTTGCTGGTTGTCGCATTGAGCGCAAGTCCACTTCTGGGATTTGCCAGTTTATTGGTTCTTATCTTGTATCCTGGTCTTCTCGCAAGCAGTCTAGTGTCGCCCAGTCTACCACGGAGGCTGAGTATGTTGCTGCGGCTAGCTGCTGTTCCCAGTTACTCTGGATGATGGCCACTTTGCGTGATTTTGGTCTGAGCTTTTCTCGCGTCCCTTTGCTTTGTGACAGCACGAGTGCTATTAGCGTTGCTAAGAACCCCGTGCTTCACTCGAAGACCAAACACATTGATGTGCGCTTTTATTTTCTGCGAGACCACTATGAGAAGGGTGATATCGACCTTCGCCATGTCGATACTCATCATCAGTTGGCTGATATTTTTACCAAGCCTTTGGACCAATCAACTTTTGCTAGGTTGAGAGGTGAGCTTGGTGTGTGTTTCCCCTTTTAGTTGGGGAAACATTTTGGTGCTTGTATGATAGACTGACTCTTTTTTCGTTTGTCTTTGTTTCTCTTTTGCATTTCAACATACGCTATTACATTCTGAGCTTCATGTATATACTGTTTAGAATGTGACTATGCTTTGTTTAATATGCTCCGATGCTTATGTTGATTGCTTATGCTCTTTCTGATCACTAAATACATGTTGTGAGCTGAGCTAGTTTTGAATGGTGAATCTGCTTAACAAACTTGAACTTGAAAATGTTCACCATTGAGATATGCAACTAGCATGTGTAGGATGTGTTGAATACACTCGTGCTTTTCATATATGCTAGGTTGCTATGTCTCTAGTTCTAAGTCTGTCACTTGCTTGGTCTGTTCATATTCTGAAATAAAACTTGAACCAAGATAAGTGAATTGTAAAGATCGAGATAGGATTGCTTGTCAACACATCACAGTTTCGAGACTGTTTCTCATTGCACTTTGAGTTAAACTTGAGCTGTGTAGTGTATGACCGAAATTGTTGCTTTAAGCTTCTGATTGCTTCTGCATAGGCTTCGCACAGTTGAAAAGTTAGGCAATGATAAGCTCTCAACCTCTCGCAAACATCTGCTAAACTTCTGAACTTGTGTTATTTCACCGCTGCAACTCCGATTTAAAACTGAAATCACAAGTATATGCTTCATTCTATTGCATGATGTTTGAACTTTGCTAGGGGTAGTTCACTTTGTATACATGATTAGCACTTGTTGTTTTCCTGTCTATACATGTGTAAGTGCTATTTTGATGGTGAATACCTTTTTGGCTAAAAACTGCTCACTTTGCTCATATGTTCATTGTTCATATTTGGTGATCAGTTTGAGCCTTTGCCAGCTTTTATGTTTTTCAGTGAGTCGTTGGAGCTATACTGTTTTAGAGCATCCTTGCATTCTATCGACTATATTTCTGAAGCTGCTAACTTGCATTATGACTCATGCATTTTGGAAGGGGGAGTCCCTCTCTTGTTGGCACTTTTGTTGGTGCATTTTCAACTAAGGGGGAGAATTTACAAATCATATGCTTCCTTGTGTCCGGGGGAGTGTCTTAGTTGTGTGCAATATTCGAGGGGGAGTTTGACCGTAAGGTTTTGGTATCGAGCTTTCTTGCTAGTTGTGTTGAGCCTCTGTGCCTCTATCTTGAGGGACTAGCATTCTGCTTCGATTTTTCAAATTGGTATTTGCTAGCGGTGTTGAGCCTGTTCTACCTCTTCTTGAGGGCTAGTTTTGCTTTGCTTGGTTGCGTCGAGCCGTTGCCCATGTCTTTGGGGACCAAGTTGTCTTGCTCTTTCCACTTGACCTTCTTCGGCTTTGCTATGCTTTTTGGGTCATTTGGTCGAGTTCTCTCTTCTCCTTCTTCCTCCTTCTATTTCCATTATGATTTGTGTTGGTAGTTGACAATGCACTCATCAAGGGGGAGATTGCGGATACATGGGTGTATGCCGAGTCTCTGAGTGATGAGTGATTGTCAACTAGGATGATGCGCATGTTCTTTGGCTTGTGTTGTGCAGGTGTCGAGCACGGATACAGTGATCAGAGGCAAGGTGAAGGTCAAGTAGAGACGTGCCGTGCTAATGGGCCGAGAGTGGCGAAGGGCGGACTGAGGGACCGGTGGCCCGAGGATCAGCTGTGGTGGTTGACAGCCTGGGACAGCGACGAGCGAAGACTTGCGGTCATGTGTTGCCTAAGTCGTGGACTTGGGGACACGTGTCGGTGGACGGGGTGCACGGGCGGTGCATCCCCTCTACAGCTTCGGTTTGGTGGTAGAGCTAGAGAAAAACCATCGGGTGGACGGTTTCCAGGGTTGGGCCTCAAAACATGGGTGCTGAGGGTTTCCGAGTTTGGCCACAAAACTCGGGCTGAGGACGGTTTCCGGGTTTGGGCCTCAAAACCTGGGCGCTGCGGGTTTGCTGAGTTTGGGCCACAAAACTCAGGCGTTGGTGGGCTGTGTGGCGGAACCGTCCTGATTATAAGAGCTCAAGTATTATCTTAGCCAAATTCGTCTGACTTCCACTGATACTTGAACCCATATAACCCCGGTAGTCCGGAAATCACGAAGGATTTCTAACACCATACATCATACAGGATCGCATGGTTCAAGGATCACATTCGTAAAGATACATCACAGCGGAAATGAAACCGAATTTAACATCAGAGTACGAATTTAAAACAGAGTTATTACAAACCGAATTTTAAAAGTGCGGAAGCTGAAATAGTTTGAAACACGACCACTACACATGTGGTCCAAATAAAACATTGTTTTGATAAAACCACTCGACACAACTCACTCCTCCTTTTTCAGATGATGTGCCACTAATAGTCTCAGACCAGCAAAAGAAAAAGGGAAGCTTCTGGACGACCCTGCCCTGGGCCTACTCCTCATCACCTTCCACCGGGTAGAGGCAGTGCTTACAATAGCCAAAGTAGACCTGGCCATCTGCAACAAACGGGATAAACCCTGAGTACGGGAATGTACTCAGCTAGACTTACCCGTCCAACTGAAAATAAAGACACCAAGGGTATGCAAGGCCTTTTCGGGTGGAGCTGGGATCTTTTAGTTGCGAGAAGCTCAAGTTCAGATAGGAAGTAATTAGTGATAAAGATGAGCTGCCATTTTTAGACCTATTCCTTAATTCTAGGTTTTTCACCTGTACTAGAGCACTCACTTGAATCTACCAATCAATAATATAACCATATCCAGTTGACTTATCCACATTTTAGTTGAACCTTTAATCATTACATGGAGTTGTATCGTGGTGAAGCTCGCCATAGTTTCCCACTAACCGGGGGAGACGGCGACTCGAATCGAATTCCAAATCAGCTGATGAAAGACCTTTAATACCAGCCCACACTTTCCTCGTCGGGTCCATGCATTGGGCAACCGCTCGACGCTTGTTCGTGGTGGTAATCGTCGCGGTTCAAGCACGGACCGCCCAATTGGAACCTGGCGATGGCCTCACGCAGCAGATCGCAATTTCCATACTAGAGGGCGCGACACGGGTTGAGACCGGCCCGAACAGCTTCTAACCGGCTTTGGGGTCGATGATTACAGCACCGACATATCCCTAAGTAAAAGGGCGCGTTCAAAAATGAACGAGGGCCAACATCGATACAAACCTACACGATCCAACGGATGGACTGCCCCAAGTTTCCGAACTTGTGCCTTGCCATCCCGTTGACCGTATTTCATTACTACTCAGGTTCTTTTCCACGATAGCAAATATAGCCAACTGTGGTCCGGTCAATACCCATCCGGGTATTACGGAAACATCCTTAACTACCACTTTTATTAAGCAGGCTAAGCAATTCTACATTGTAATTAAATAACAGGATAACAAGGTAGATATTAATCAATAACCAAGGAATGTAATGCAGCAAGTAGGATTCATTCCAACTCCTAAACCTAATGCATCACAATATAAAAGGACTCAAGTAATCTTAATTGCAAAAGATAGGAGGCTTAATATGCTCCGGGGCTTGCCTTGGGTGAAGACCGAGGCCTCGTGGGAAGGGCACTCGGGCAAGTTAGTGTCGCTGGCGGGGTCGACTTTCTCGGCTTGCTGGAGCTCCGAAATCTGCTGCTCGGCGTTTGCTTCTGGCTCCTGCTCGGGCTCCGGAGGGGTTGATCCTATTGTATGCGATGATTAATAAATAATTCAAAAGAAACTTAGGTTTGAACTGCAAGTGCACTTTTCTGGACTCAGAAAAAATCCACAAAAATTTCAAAAGGCAAACAACACTTACTGGACACCACTGAACAATTCCAGCCAAAAATAAAATACAGAACCGCAGATATAAAAATGACAAGCAAACTGCCCAAAAAGGTGCTTTGAACTAGCTCCTCATTCAAAAAGTGTTAAACAGCAGACTTCATATTTTTCCCAAATTCTACTTCACATTTTATGCATATCAAGAAAGTTCCATGAACAGAAATATTATACTATTTCTTACATGAATTTCCAAAAGGAAACACAGAAAAGTACATTTGTAAAGCAACTTCAGATTTTTTCACATAACAGATCATGCTTACATTTTTCTTAGCTTGAACGTCATGAACAGAGACTACAAAAATTTTCCCAGATTTTATTTTGACATATACAACACCTTAACCTTATTTCCAAGAAATCAGCTAAACAAGACTTTAAACCATAACAGAAACTTTTTCCACATAAACAGTGCATTACATATTTTTCACAGGTGTAAAACAGGATAATAAACCTACACAAAATTTTCCAAGAATTATCTCAACCAGAAAACATATATAACCCTTTATCTTAGCAAAAGCATATAAAGTAGAATAAATGAAAACAGTAAAATAAACTTCTACCAAAAATACTTTTATATTTTTCCAAGATAGATCTACTCATAAACAAACTAGCAAAACTGAAAGCACTCCATTTGGATTTGTAAAACGTGCTACCCAAAAATAACAAGCATCTCTGGAAAATAAAACCCTAAAAGAAAAATATTTGAAATCTCCCGGCCTGGCTTGCGTACACCCGGTCCATAGACCAGCGAGTGGCTGACGCGCGGGACCCACGGGTAGGTGTGTGTGTTCGCTCGAGGCCCGACTCGAACAAGACAGTGCCCGAGGGTTCGCTCGAGGCCTAGCTCGAGCGAGACGGAAAACTAACGCCCGTCCGAGGCCTGGCTCGGGGGTTCGGGCGAGACGGAAAGGCTATCGCCCGTCCGAGGCCTGACTCGGGGGCTCGGGCGAGACGGAAAGGCAATCGCCCGTTCGAGGCCTGGCTCGGGGGCTCGGGCGAGACGGAAAGGCAATCGTCCGTCCGAGGCCTGGCTCGGGGGCTCGGGCGAGACGGAAGGTCAATCGCCCGTCCGAGGCCTGGCTCGGAGGCTCGGGCGAGACGGAAGGTCAATCGCCCGTCCGAGGCCTGGCTCGGAGGCTCGGGCGAGACGGAAAACAGGGGAGAATGGTTGACCGACGAAAGCTCGTCGACGGTGAGGTCGCCGGCGGAGAGGCTAGGCTCGATAGACTCGTCTCGACGAGGCGCATCCAACGGTGGTGTTGGTTTGGCCAGAGGGTGAGCGTAGCTCACCGGCGACGAGCCATGGCGGACGGTGGCGGCGGTGAGGCTCGGCTTGGCCGTGTCCGGCGGTCGCCGGAGAAATTGGCGCGTGCGCAGTGCTTCGTGAACCCTAGGGAGCTACGTGAGTGGGTCGGTTTGGCTTGGATGGCTCCAGGAGAGCTTGACCTCGTGCATGGCCGCGGCGGACGGCCATGGCGCTCAGCCGGGGAAGAAGGGGTGGGAGAGAGCGATAGCGTTGAAGCTAGGTGGTGTTCTCACCTTGCCTTGGCTTGGTGATGCTTGACGGCGAAGGAGGTAGACGCTGGAGGTCGTGTCGGGGAGGAACGACGTTGCGGGCTCTGCGGTGGCGACGACGAACCGAAGGGGGCGTTTCGTCCTCCGGCGGCGATGGGGCTTGGTCGGGGACGACAACGTGCGCACGGCGTGTGCACGGTGTAGGCGGAGAGGCTGGCGAGAGGGATTGGATGGCGGTGGTCGGGTGTGGCCGGAACGGCGGAGGGGAGTGATGGTGGTGATCGGTCGGCAAGAGTGGTCGGATGCTTGCGCGTTTGTGGGAGCTGAGAGGGAGAGCGGGAGTGAGAGCGGGCGAGCTGGAATGGCAGTGGGGAGAGGGGAGTGCGGTGCGCTCGGGGTTTTGATCGGCTTGACCGGCCGGTGGTCGTGGCGGGGCCACGGCGGCGCGGTCGACGAGGCAGCGCGGGCAGTGCCGTGCACGGCGAGCGGGCGCTGCAGGTGAGGCGAGCGGAGAGTGGCCGGGGGAGATAGCTTGCGTGCTTGGGTGAGAGAGGATCGAGCGAGGAGTGGCCGGCGAGGATCCTCGGCAGGATACGGCGGCCACGTGGCGGTTGCGGCCGGCGTACGGCGCGGCGTGTCAGCGACGACAGCGCGCGGCGCGCGCGGCACGCGGGCGAGCTGGGAGCGGGCCGGCGCACGCGAGCTGGGCCGAAAGGCCAGATGGGCCGAAAGGGTTGGCACCGGAAAAAAAAAACGTTTTCCTTTTTCTTTTTCCAAATTCTTTTCAAACTTTGACCACTCAAAAATAGTTTCAAAAACTCCAAACTAGGTTTTGACCCAAACATAAAAGTTGCTCAAAATATTTTTCTCTGCAACCTTCATATAAGACACATTTTCTGAAAACCATTTTTAAATCCTCTACATAAAGAAAGCCAAATAAATAAACAAAAGGCAAAAAGCACTCATATGCACATGAAATGATGCAATGCATTGCTTATGCTCCTTTAGTAGCTAATGAAGTTCCTAATGCAGTGCTTGACACTAGGGTGTCACAGGCTGGTTTCCCGGTTTGGGCCTCAAAACCGGGGGTTGGCTGTGAAGGTTGGTTTCCCGGTTTGGGCCACAAAACCGAGGGTGCCACGTCCAGGAAAAGGACGCAGAGCGGTGGCGGCACGTGGCGGCAATCGGGAGGTTGCGTCGAGGCAACGCTATGAGTTGTGCGGGCGTGGCTGTCGGATCCACCTACCATCGAGTTGGTCCAGAATAACCTTAGGGTTTAGCTGGTTCGCTCTGTAAGTAGTTAGGGGTAGAGTGGGAATTAGGAATAGTTAGAATTAGGATAAGTAGGGGGAGACACCCACCTCCCCATTTATCTCAGTCATTTGCTCTTTGCACTTAGGGTTTCCTGCTCTCCCAATCCCCTACTGTAGCTAGCTGAGATCCGCAGAGAACCATACCTCTGTGTACTGGAGATTTTGAGGAAGTGAGGCCGTAACCTCACTGTTGTAGCGTGTGGTAGCCACACGGTTGCAGATCGATGACTTGATTCGCGTTTTGTTCGTGTTCTTCGCGTTCTTCGTTTCTCTATGATTTTCCCGTCACTCGATCTCCCTCTCTACTGCATCTTTGCGAAATCCGTTTCAATCAACTTGTTCGTTTTTGAGAGGAGGTCATTTCGACCAAAGGAATTCATCTAATTCCTCACGAACAAGTAGATCGGGTTGATTTTGTTTTCATAGCGCTTTTTCGTTCTTGATCTTCCCCTTTTCGATTTCCCGGTGATTGAATCGATTTGAGCGGATGATTTCTTGGGGATAGTCTCCTAACTACCCCGTGATCATCTTCTCCAAGTTTGGGAACGTGGGATTTTGATTTGGATCGAATTTGGAGAGATTTGGGGAGAAGGCGACTGAAATCGCCCTCTCTGCGCACTCGCGGACAGTCCGCGGTTCTAACCGGCGGACAGTCCGCGCGTCGGGACTCAGTCGAGCAGTGGCTGTGTGTCTCAGTGAACAGTGCCAAAGTTTGACCGGCGGACAGTCCGCAGTAGTTTTCCGCGAACAGTCCGGGAAGGGTCCAGGGAACTTCAGCAACACTGTTGGTTTGCGTTTTTGACCGGCGGACAGTCCGGGATCCCCTCGCGAACAGTCCGCAGTAGGGGCGGACAGTCCGGGACCCCAGGGTCGGACAGTCCGCGGATTGCCTGAAGCTTCCGGTTTTGTGCGTTTGCTCTCCCGGCTTCATCGCTTGGTTTCCGGACTTCTCGTTTGGCCCTAGAGTTGATCAAGGAACCTCTCTAGGTATCTTTGCTACTTGTTAGCATAGGTATTTAGGAGTTTCTCGACGTAGCCATCTATCTACGTTCGGGACTTGGTTTTTGGGGTCGAATTTGTTCCGGTGCTTTTGCCGTTTGGTTTGCTATCGCTTTGTGGTGCCTCGCTGTGATCCTAGGGATCATCCACCCTGTTCCAAGGTTCGTGGGCATCACGTTCTTGGTCGAAGCTTTTGGGGGTTGATTTTGGGACAATAGGCCAAAGTGTCGAGAGAAATTTTTGAGCTCCCATTCACCCCCTCTGGTCGCCTTGCTAGTGCTTTCTCGGTCCTTCAACCATGGATGACTGCGGATACATGGGTGTATGCCGAGTCTCTGAGTGATGAGTGATTGTCAACTGGGATGATGCGCATGTTCTTTGGCTTGTGTTGTGCAGGTGTCGAGCACAGAGATAGTGATCACAGGCAAGGTGAAGGTCAAGTAGAGACGTGCCGTGCCGATGGACCGAGAGTGGCGAAGGGCGGACGTGAGGCTTGGACTGAGGGACCGGTGGCCCGAGGATCAGCTGTGGTGGCTGACAGCCTGGGACAGCGACGAGCGAAGACTTGCGGGACATGGTGTTGCTCGGGTCGAGGACCTGGGGACACATGTCGGTGGACGGGGTGCACGACGGTGCATCCCTTCTACAGCTTCGGTTTGGTGGTAGAGCCAGAGAAAAACCTTCGGGTGGACGGTTTCCAGGTTTGGGCCTCAAAACCTGGGCGCGGATGGTTTCCGAGTTTGGCCACAAAACTCGGGCTGAGGACGGTTTCCAGGTTTGGGCCTCAAAACCTGGGTGTTGCGGGTTTGCTGAGTTTGGGCCACAAAACTCAGACGCTGGTGGGCTGGTTTCCCGGTTTGGGCCTCAAAACCGGGGGTGGAAGTGAAGGCCTGGTTTCCCGGTTTCGGCCACAAAACCGGGGGCGGAGTCCGTGAAAAGGACACGGAGCGGTGGCGGCACGTGGCGGCAATCGAGAGGTTGTGTCGAGGCAACGCTACGAGTTGTGCGGGCGTGGTCGTCGGATCTACCTACCACCGAGTTGGTCCAGAATAACCTTAGGGTTTAGCTGGTTCGCTCTGTAAGTAGAGAGGGGTAGAGTAGGAATTAGAAATAGGTTAAGTAGGGGGAGACACCCTCCTCCCCAACCATCTCAGTCATTTGCTCTTTCCACTTAGGGTTTCCTGCTCTCCCAATCCCCTGCTGTAGCTAGCTGAGATCCGCAGAGAACCATACCTCTGTGTACTGGAAATTCTGAGAAAGTGAGGCCGTAACCTCACTGTTGTAGCGTGTTGTAGCCACACAGTTGCAGATCGATGTGTTGATTCGCGTTTTGTTCGTGTTCTTCGCGTTCTTCGTTTCTCCGCGATTTTCCCGTCACTCAATCTCTCTCCCTACTGCGTCTTTGTGAAATTCGTTTGAATCAACTTGTTCGTCTTTGAAAGGAGATCACTTCCACCGAAGGAATTCATCTAACTCCTCACGAACAAGTAGATCGGGTTGATTTCGTTTTCGTGGCGCTTTTTTCGTTCTTGATCTTTCCCTTTTGATTTCCCGGTGATTGAATCGTTTTGAGCGGATGATTTCTTGGGGATAGTCTCCTAACTACCCTGTGATCATCTTCTCCAAGTTTGGGAACGTGGGATTTTGATTTGGATCGAATTTGGAGAGATTTGGAGAGGAGGCGACTGAAATCGCCCTCTCTGTTCGTTGGCGGACAGTCCGCGGGTTTGACCGGCGGACAGACCGCACATCGGGATCGAGCCAGGTCAGTGGCTGCCGGTCTCGGTCGCGTTACTGTTCCTTGACCGGCGGATAGTCCGCCGTAGGAACTCGCGGACAGTCCGGGAGTCGTCCAGGGACTGTTCAGCACCTTTGCTGTTTTGGTTTTTGACCAGCGGACAGTCCGCCGTTGGTTTTCGTGGACAGTCCGGGAACTGACCAGGGGACTTCAGCAGCAGTGCGGTTTTGCTCTTTTGGCCGGCGGACAGTCCGCGACCTGAGCCCGGACAGTCCGCCACTGGGCAGACAGTCCGCGACCGTACTGCCGGACAGTCCGGGACTTGGCTGTAGCTTCTGGTTGTGTGCGTTTGCTCTCCCGGCTTCCTCGGTTGGTTTCCGGATTTCTCGTTTGGCTCTAGAGTTGATCAAGGAACCTCTCTAGGTATCTTTGCTACTTGTTAGCATAGGTATTTAGGAGTTTCTCGACGTAGCCGTCTATCTACGTTCGGGACTTGGTTTTTGGGGTCGAATTTGTTCCGGCACTTTTGGCATTTGGTTTGCTATCGCTTTGTGGTGCCTCGTTGTGATCCAAGGGATCATCCACCCTCTTCCAAGGGTCGTGGGCATCACGTTCTCGGTCGTAGCTTTTGGGGGTTGATTTTGGGACAATCGGCCAAAGTTTCGAAAGAAATTTTTGAGCTCCCATTCACCCCCCCTCTGGTCGCCTTGCTAGTGCTTTCTCGGTCCTTCAATTGGTATCGAAGCGGGTTAAGGATCTTCCACCTTAGCCGGTTCCAGATCCACAGAAGGCGACATGGATCGCGGCGTGGGCAAACCGCCGTTTTTCGATGGGACGAACTATGCGTATTGGAAGATACGCATGTCGGCCTATCTGCAGAGTTTGGGTGCTTCCATTTGGGATATTTGCAACTCTGCCGATTACGTTGTCTTGGCTGCTCGTGTGACTCAGCATCAGATCGATGAGCACGATGCCAATAGCCGAGCACGTAATGCTCTTTTCTCATGCTTGAGCATGAGTGAGTTTGATCGCGGTTCTCACCTCGCTACGGCTCGGGAGATTTGGGCCACCCTCATGCGTTTCCATGAGGGAACCTCTCAAGTCAAAACCCGACTCTACGAGTCGTTCAAGCGAGAGTATGAGAACTTTCGACATATGCCTGGCGAGAGCATAGAGAGTTTATTCGCTCGCTTTCAGGTGATTGTCAACAGGATGAGGGCTAACAAGGAGCTGTTGCCTTTCGACGATCATGAGAGGGCTTTGAAGTTTTTGCATACTCTTGATCGGTCGGTGTGGGTTTCCAAAGTTCAGGCGATCATCGAATCACCTAACTATGAGACCCTCATGTGCGACGAGCTCTTCAGTAATCTCAAGTCCAGTGAGAACGATCCCATGGCGAGGGCTTCTTATGAAAATCCTTCTGGCCCGTCGATGGCTTTGCTTTCTGGCTCTTCTGCTAACCCCTCTGGAGGCTTTGCTTTGCATTCTCTTCTTTCTGTCATAGAGGAGCAGTTGGAGTCTTTGGGAGATGACGAGTTGGCTTTGCTTGCCAATCGGTTCTCGCGGTTTCACAACAACCGCATGAACCATCGCCGCGGAGGAGGACGCTCGGGATGCTACGAGTGCGGCGACCCCGACCACTTCATCGCCAACTGTCCTAAGAAGAACAAGCATTCTGGGAAGGGCGGTCATGGGCACAAGTACAACTCTAGCAAGCGCAAGGAGAAGTACGTCCCCGCGAGGCACAAGCGGAAGGGCGGTTTCAACAAGGAGTACATCAAGACGAAGTACTTGGAGAAGGCCCAGGCTGAGCAGCGTGCTTTCTTCTCCACGCTCAGCGACGTCGATGACTCGGACGATGACTCCGCTTCCTCAAGCGACGACGAGTCCGAGAAGAAGAAGAGGGTCGAGGACAAGCTCAACGGCCTCTGCTTCTTCGCCGACGACAACGGCCTCTGCACCATGGCCCTCGGCAAGGAGGTCGGCGGCGACACTCCTCGGAACGACGACGACGACGACGACACCTCCCAGGTATCTCTGACCCCCGATGAGCTTTCTGCTGAGGTCGAGAAGCTTACTGCCACGCTCCTTAGTCAAGATAAGTTGCTTAGGCGTGCCGCTAGAGAGCGCAAGGAGTTTAGGCAGAAGTGGGAGGACACGGTGAGGGAGCTTGAGTTTGCTAAGTCCACCGTGGTCGTGTCTGAGGATGTCGAGTGCGAGATGTGCACCACGCACATGACTGACCTTCTCACTTTGAGAGGTAAGTATGCTGCGTTAGTAGGAGAGGTGGATGAGCTGAAGGCTAGACCCTCGCTGTTGGCTGCGTGCAAGACTTGTCCTGTCTTGCAATCTGAGTTGGCAGAGAAGAATGCCAAGATTGAGTCTCTTGAAGATGCCAACTCAGGTAGCACATGCGTGGCTAGGTGTGTTCTTTGTGATGGTTTGGAGATGGAGATCGCAAACGTGAAGCATGACAAGATGCAAACCGAGGAAGAAAACACATACCTTCGGACCATCTTGTCATGGGTGTCTTGTAGTGAGCCGCAGCTCGGGATGATGATCTCCCAATTCAAGCGAGCTGCTGGAGGTCCTGGTGTAGGTTTTGCTCCGGGTGTTGATGTTTCTGCTTTTGGGAAGATTGGAGAGTCGAGTGGTTTGAACCCGAGTGAGAAGCCCAACTCCACCACTACTCCCAAACTTACCAAGCTTCCACCCAAAGAGCCTCTCAAGCCTAACACCAAGGATGGGGTCTTTGTTGAGCCACCGAGAGCTCCACCCAAGAAACAATCATGGGCTCCCAAAGGTAAAGTGTTGTCTCGTGGGTCGGTGCGAGTTAATGAGCACTTTGTGTTGCGCGATGTTGCTCTTGTTTCTAACTTGCATTTTAACCTTCTTTCTATTTCGCAACTTTTCGACGACGACTATGGGATTCGTTTTAAACCGAATCTCAGTCGTATTTTGGACCCTCAGGGCAATCTTGTTTGTGTGATTTCGCCCTTTGGGAAAGTCTTTCGTGCGGATTTCTCGGAGTCTTTTGGCATTTCTCGTTGTCTTGTGGCTGGACCTTCCTCCTCTGATCTTTGGAAGTGGCATAGGAGACTTGGATATTTGAGCTTCAACTTGCTTGCAAGGCTTAGTTCACTTGGCCTAATCCGAGGATTGCCCAAGTTGCATATGGAGAAGGATCTTGTTTGCCACTCTTGTAGACATGGGAAGATGGTTGCCGCTCCCCACCATCCAGTGACTCAGGTCATGACCAAGCGCCCTGGAGAGCTTTTGCACATGGACCTTGTTGGTCCGGCTCGGGTGAGCTCGGTTGGGGGGAAGTGGTATGTGCTTGTTGTTGTTGATGACTTTTCGAGATATTCGTGGGTCTTCTTTTTAGCTGAGAAGACCGAGACTTTCTCCCTAGCTCGCAATCTGATTTTGCGTCTTCAGAATAAGTTCCCTTTGAACTCCATGCGAGCTATTAGGAGTGATAATGGTTCCGAATTCAAGAATTCGGATTTTGAGAAGTTTTGTAACTCTTTGGGTTTAGAGCATCAGTTTTCTTCCCCCTACACACCGCCACAGAATGGTGTTGTAGAGAGGAAGAATCGGACCCTTGTAGAGATGGCCAGGACGATGCTCGATGAGCATAGGACTCCTAGGCGATATTGGGCCGAAGCTATGAGCACTGCATGCTACATTTCCAATCGCATTTTTCTCCGAGCTTTCTTGAAAAAGACTTCTTATGAGTTGCGTTTTGGAAAACTGCCCAAGGTGAGTTATTTTCGAGTTTTTGGTTGCCACTGTTTTATACTTAAGAAAGGCAACTTGGACAAGTTTGAGTCTCGTTCTTCTGATGGTGTGTTTTTGGGTTATGGCACTCACACTCGAGCTTATCATGTACTTAACCTTGACACTAACCGAGTCATGGAGACATCAGATGTCACCTTCGACGAGACCATGGTTTGTCCTTCTTCTCGTTTTGAGCGTGCAGGTGATCATGAGGTAGGCGAGCCTCTTTTCGATGATGAAGAAGAAGGTGCTGAAGGGATAGATGACCCAGCACCTCCTCCACCTGCTGTGCCGCAAAGAGCGGCTTCTACGACGACTCACGGCCCCGACACTTCTTCTTCCTGGGGGCCGTGGAATGCGCCACCTCGAGCGGTACCCTTTGTACCCGAGGAGGCACCAGCTGCTGTTGAGGGGGAGGCCACTTCTGCAAGGGAGGCGCCACGACACATTCAGTGCCAGCACCCGCCTCAGCAGATGATCGGCAGCATCGACGAACGCGTCACCCGGTCAAGGCAAATCTCTCACTTTGCTCATTCTGCATTTGTTGCTGATTTTGAACCCCGGGATGTTGGACACGCTTTGACAGATCCGGATTGGGTCAATGCCATGCATGAGGAGCTTGAGAACTTTGAGAGAAATCGGGTTTGGGTTCTAGTGTCTCCACCTTCTGAGTGTCACCCAATTGGGACAAAATGGGTTTTCAAAAACAAACAGGGAGAAGATGGCCATGTTGTGAGAAACAAGGCCAGACTCGTAGCCAAGCGATATAGTCAGAAGGAGGGGATAGACTATGAGGAGACGTTTGCTCCTGTAGCTCGTTTGGAGGCAATTAGGATACTCTTGGCTTTTGCTGCATCCAAAGGTTTCAAACTTTTTCAGATGGATGTCAAGAGTGCCTTCTTAAACGGCTACATAGAAGAGGAGGTGTATGTTAGACAACCCCTCGGTTTCGAAAATCCCAAGTTTCCAAATCATGTCTTTAAACTTCACAAAGCTTTGTATGGTTTGAAACAAGCCCCTAGAGCCTGGTATGATAGGTTGAAAACCTTTTTGCTTCCTAAGGGTTTTAAAATGGGATGTGTAGATAAAACGCTCTTTCTCCTCAAGCAAGGCACTTATACTCTCTTGGTCCAAATTTGTGTGGATGATATCATTTTCGGTGGTTCTTCTCACGCTTTGGTTGCCAAGTTTGCAGATACAATGAGCAGGGAGTTTGAGATGAGCATGATGGGCGAGTTGACATTTTTCCTCGGGTTGCAAATCAAGCAATCCCGGGAAGGGACGTTCGTGTACCAGGGCAAGTACACCGGGACATTCTGAAGAAATTCGATATGGGTGAGGCCAAGCCTCTTCCAACACCCATGTCGACCACGATGGCCCTAGATGCGGACAAGGAGGGAGAAGCAGTGGACCAGAAGGAGTACCGGAGTATGATCGGGTCGCTGCTGTACCTGACGGCGACACGCCCGGACATTCAGTTCGCGGTGTGTCTTTGTGCGCGATTTCAGTCTTCGCCGCGCACCTCTCACCGTCAGGCAGTCAAGCGCATTATGAGGTACTTATCCTTCACTCCTGAGTTTGGGATTTGGTATTCTGCTTCCTCCACCCTTTCCCTTTGTGGTTATTCCGATGCCAATTTTGCTGGTTGTCGCATTGAGCGCAAGTCCACTTCTGGGACTTGCCAGTTTATTGGTTCTTATCTTGTATCGTGGTCTTCTCGCAAGCAGTCTAGTGTCGCCCAGTCTACCACGGAGGCTGAGTATGTTGCTGCGGCTAGCTGCTGTTCCCAGTTACTCTGGATGATGGCCACTTTACGTGATTTTGGTCTGAGCTTTTCTCGCGTCCCTTTGCTTTGTGACAGCACGAGTGCTATTAGCATTGCTAAGAACCCCGTGCTTCACTCGAAGACCAAACACATTGATGTGCGCTTTCATTTTCTGTGAGACCACTATGAGAAGGGTGATATCGACCTTTGCCATGTCGATACTCATCATCAGTTGGCTGATATTTTTACCAAGCCTTTGGACCAATCAACTTTTGCTAGGTTGTGAGGTGAGCTTGGTGTGTGTTTCCCCTTTTAGTTGGGGGAAACATTTTGGTTCTTGTATTATAGTCTGACTCTTTTTCGTTTGCCTTTGTTTCCTTTTGCATTTTAGCATACACATTTACATTCTGAGCTTCATTTATATAATCATTAGAATGTAACTATGCTCTATGTAGTATGCTCCGATGCTTATGATGATACTTGTAGCTTATGCTCTTTCTGATCACTAAATACATGTTGTGAGCTGAGCTAGTTTTGAATGGTGAATCTGCTTAACAAACTTGAAATTGAAAATGTTCACCATTGAGATATGCAACTAGCATGTGTAGGATGTGTTGAGTTCACTCATGCTTTTCATATATGCTAGGTTGCTATGTCTCTAGTTCTGAGTCTCTCACTTGCTTGGTTTGTTCATATTTTGTCCATAAAATTGAACCAAGTTTTAGTAAACTGAAAAGATCGAGATGGGACTGCTTGTCAACACATCACGGTATCGAGACTGTTTCTCATTGCACATTTGAGTTAAACTCGAGCCATGTAGTGTATGACCGAAACCGACGCTTTAAGCTTCTGATTGCTTTTTGCATAGGCTTCGCTCGGTTGATAAGTTAGGCAAAGACAAGCTTTCAACCTCTCGCAAACATCTGCTAAACTTCTGAACTTGTGATTATTTCACCGCTGCAACTCCGATTTAAAAGTGAATTCACAAGTGTATGCTTCATTCTATAGCATGATGTTTGAACTTTGCTAGGGGTAGTTCACCTAGTATACATGATTAGCACTTGCCTGTCTATACATGTGTAGTGCTATTATGATGGTGAATACCTTTTTGGCTAAAAACTGCTCACTTTGCTCATATGTTCATAGTTCATATTTGGTGATCAGTTTGAGCCTTTGCCAGCTTTTATGCTTTCCAGTGAGTCGTTGGAGCTATACTGTTTAAAGCATTTTTACATTCTCTTGACTATATTCCTGAAGCTGCTAACTTGCATTATGACTCATATGCATTTTGGAAGGGCGAGTCCCTCTCTTGTTGGCACTTTTGTCGGTGCATTTTCTGAGGGGGAGAACATTGCTTTTGGCTCTTTTTGCTTGATGGTGCATTTTCAACTAAGGGGGAGAAATTGCAAATCATTTGCTTCCTTGAGTCCAACTAAGGAAGAGTGTCTTAGTTATGTGCACTATTCGAGGGGGAGTTTGACCGTAAGGTTTTTGGTATCGAGCTTCCTTGCTAGTTGTGTTGAGCCTCTGTGCCTCTATCTTGAGGGACTAGCATTTTGCTTCATTTTTTCAAATTGGTTTTTGCTAGCGGTGTTGAGCCTGTTCTACCTCTTCTTGAGGGCTAGCTTTGCTTTGCTTGGTCGCGTCGAGCCGTTGCCCATGTCTTTGGGGACCAAGTTGTCTTGCTCTTTCCACTTGACCTTCTTTGGCTTTGCTATGCTTTTGGGTCATTTGGTCGAGTTCTCTCTTCTCCTTCTTCCTCCTTTCTTCTTTCAATTATGATTTGTGTTGGTAGTTGACAATGCACTCATCAAGGGGGAGATTGCGGATACATGGGTGTATGCCGAGTCTCTAAGTGATGAGTGATTGTCAACTGGAATGATGCGCATGTTCTTTGGCTTGTGTTGTGCAGGTGTCGAGCACAGAGACAGTGATCAGAGGCAAGGTGAAGGTTAAGTAGAGACGTGTCGTGCCGATGGACCGAGAGTGGCGAAGGGCGGACGTGAGGCTTGGACTGAGGGACCGGTGGCCCGAGGATCAGCTGTGGTGGCTGACAGCCTGGGACAGCGACGAGCGAAGACTTGCGGGACATGGTGTTGCTCGGGTCGAGGACCTGGGGACACATGTCGGTGGACGGGGTGCACGGGCGGTGCATCCCTTCTACAGCTTCATTTTGGTGGTGGAGCCAGAGAAAAACCATCGGGTGGATGGTTTCCAGGTTTGGGCCTCAAAACCTGGGCGCGGATGGTTTCCGAGTTTGGCCACAAAACCCGGGCTAAGGACGGTTTCCAGGTTTGGGCCTCAAAACCTGGGTGTTGCGGGTTTGCTGAGTTTGGGCCACAAAACTCAGACGCTGGTGGGCTGGTTTCCCGGTTTGGGCCTCAAAACCGGGGGTGGAAGTGAAGGCCTGGTTTCCCGGTTTCGGCCACAAAACCGGGGGCGGAGTCCGTGAAAAGGACACGGAGCGGTGGCGGCACGTGGCGGCAATCGGGAGGTTGAGTCGAGGCAACGCTACGAGTTGTGCGGGCGTGGCCGTCGGATCTACCTACCACCGAGTTGGTCCAGAATAACCTTAGGGTTTAGCTGGTTCGCTCTGTAAGTAGAGAGGGGTAGAGTAGGAATTAGAAATAGGTTAAGTAGGGGGAGACACCTTCCTCCCCAACCATCTCAGTCATTTGCTCTTTCCACTTAGGGTTTCCTGCTCTCCCAATCCCCTGCTGTAGCTAGCTGAGATCCGCAGAGAACCATACCTCTGTGTACTGGAGATTCTGAGGAAGTGAGGCCGTAACCTCACTGTTGTAGCGTGTGGTAGCCACACGGTTGCAGATCTATGTGTTGATTCGTGTTTTGTTCATGTTCTTCGCGTTCTTCGTTTCTCCACGATTTTCCCGTCACTCAATCTCTCTCCCTACTGCGTCTTTGCGAAATCCGTTTGAATCAACTTGTTCATCTTTGAAAGGAGATCACTTTCACCGAAGGAATTCATCTAACTCCTCACGAACAAGTAGATCGGGTTGATTTCGTTTTCGTGGCGCTTTTTTTGTTCTTGATCTTTCCCTTTTGATTTCCCGGTGATTGAATCGTTTTGAGCGAATGATTTCTTGGGGATAGTCTCCTAACTACCCTGTGATCATCTTCTCCAAGTTTGGGAACGTGGGATTTTGATTTGCATCGAATTTGGAGAGATTTGGAGAGGAGGCGACTAAAATCGCCCTCTATGTTCGTTGGGGGACAGTCCGCGGTTTTGACCGGCGGACAGTCCGCACAACGGGATCGAGCCAGGTCAGTGGCTGCCGGTCTCGGTTGCTTTACTGTTCCTTGACCGGCGAACAGTCCGCCGTAGGAACTCGCGGACAGTCCGGGAGTCGTCCAGGGACTGTTCAGCACCTTTGCTGTTTTGGTTTTTGACCGGCGGACAGTCCGCCGTTGGTTTTCGCGGACAGTCCGGGAACTGATCAGGGGACTTCAGCAGCAGTGCGGTTTTGCTCTTTTGGCCGACGGACAGTCCGCGACCTGAGCCCGGACAGTCCGCCACTGGGCAGACAGTGCGCGACCGTACTGTCGGACAGTCCGGGACTTGGCTGTAGCTTCTGGTTGTGTGCGTTTGCTCTCCCGGCTTCCTCGGTTGGTTTCCGGATTTCTCGTTTGGCTCTAGAGTTGATCAAGGAACCTCTCTAGGTATCTTTGCTACTTGTTAGCATAGGTATTTAGGAGTTTCTCGACGTAGCCGTCTATCTACGTTCAGGACTTGGTTTTTGGGGTCGAATTTGTTCTGGCACTTTTGGCATTTGGTTTCCTATCGCTTTGTGGTGCCTCGCTGTGATCCAAGGGATCATCCACCCTCTTCCAAGGGTCGTGGGCATCACGTTCTCGGTCGTAGCTTTTGGGGGTTGATTTTGGGACAATCGGCCAAAGTTTCGAAAGAAATTTTTGAGCTCCCATTCACCCCCCTCTGGTCGCCTTGCTAGTGCTTTCTCGGTCCTTCAATGACTTGCCCCCAGATCTGAAATGTTTAGTACAACAGACTTGTGATGAACTTCAGCGCAAGTGCCTGATGACTCTTTCCAAGAACAAGAGCGGCAAGGTCTTCCAGAAGCAACCGTTCCCAAAGATTCTTCCTCATCACCAACCCGAACCATCCGACAACACTGAGGAGGAAGCTATTCGAAAAATGACCAGAATAATGTACAAAGCTGTATCGGAAGCTATGACCAATCATCAGTCAACTTTCTTGAATACCTTTCGTGCTGTTATGGTCGGTATTTTTGGTCCATCAGTGGATAAACGCTTTGAGGAGGCCGCTGGTCCAATGCCGGGACCGCTGTTGTTCCCAGTACCTCAACGTCAGAGGATTGCCGAAGATGGCGGAGCTGGCACAAGCACAGGTGGGATGGTCCCTCATGAGACACAACAATCTCCCCAAACTTATGGCCAGGTCACATTCAGCACGACAGGGAATGTCCCGCAATCTGCTTCCAGGGTGTCTCCTGCAGCGAACAGGATACAAAGGAGTATGTTTGGAGATGGATATCAGGAGTTTGTTGATTATAACTCGATCAATGTTGTTTCAAATCCAGACTACAGGAGTTCAGTAGGGCCACATCTTGGGGGACAAACACAAGCGGCTCCTGATTTGGGTGTTTACCTCATCATGCATAGGATGGCTGATATGATGCAAAATCAATTCGGCCTAAAGCCAAAGAATCAGCCATATGCTTTCAAGTTTCCTTACCTAGAGTGGTACAATCGGGTAGCACTTCCTCCAAGGGTAAAACCTCCTACTGATTTTACCAAGTTTTCGGGGCAGAATGACACCAGCACTGTAGAACACATCAGCCCATACTTGATGCAACTTGGAGAGGCATCTACAGATGAAGCTTGGAGGATTTGGTACTTCCCATTGTCATTAACAAGACCAGCCTTCTCATGGTTCACTTCTCTGCCAGCAAATTCTATTAACACATGGGCAGAGCTAGAACAGAAATTCCACTCGTATTTCTTTACGGGTACCAGTGAGAAGAAGTTGGTCGATCTCATGAGTCTGAGGATGAAACCTAACGAGACACCACAAGAATATCTGTGCAGATTCAGGGAAACCAAAAACCTTTTCTATTCCTTGAACTTACCAGATGATCAATTACTGGGGATAGCCATAGCCGGCATGTTGCCAAATATTAAGGAGAAGCTATTCGGCATGGAGTTTGATGACCTCGGACAGCTATCACAACGATTAGCAATGATGAGTAGCCAAGCCCAAGGGTTCAGAAGGAATAATCAGTTCCAGAAGGGCGATGTGGCTGCTGAGACGTATCAGGATTTCTTAGAAGAAGCAGCTGAGTACGATGATGAAGATGAGATAGCTGTAGCCAAAATAGTCTGGGCTAAAGAGCCGACTCAAGTCAACCAGCGATGGCTGAGGCAACAAAAAGGTACTTATGACTTTGATGTTTCCAAGTCAGATAAATTATTTGAATACTTATTGAAGGAAGGACGCATCAAGTTGCCAGAAGGTCATCCTATGTTGCACTCTGAAGGGGTCAAGGACAAGAAGTATTGCAGTTTCCATAATACCAGGTCCCACTCTATAAACGATTGCCGAGTGTTCAGAGTGCGGATCCAGAAAGCTATCCAAGACGGGCATCTGAGGTTTGATGGAAAGATGAAAGTTGATGATAGCCCTTTTGGACAGAATACTGTGTCCTTCTCTGTTAATATGGTTAACGCAGTTGACCCCAGGGGCAAAAACAAGATGAAAGTGTTAACCTCTGATATAGCGAGAGAAGCTGGTACTGTTGACCCTGATCGGCAAATCACAGATAAGGAATTTAAGCAAAAGGTTCGGTTCCAAAATAGCCGAACTGAAAGGGGTGAAACCTCCAGGCCCAGGGTCACGACGCGTATTTTGTTAAACAAATGGCGTCAAGAGCAGGAACGGTATCAGACATAGAGGTTTTATGAAGAAAAGAAGTTCCTAGAGAAACAACGAAGGTACGAAGAAGAAATATACCGAGAAGAGCGAGAAGATATGAGGGAGCAAGAACAATCTCATTGGGAATGCTCGTTCTTCAAATATTGCTGGAACGAAGGCTTGAAACTACCTCCCAAGAACAACTGCCCTGAATGCAGTGATCAGTATTCTGAATATAGGCAGTCTCGAGTCAACCGCCGTTCAGTCCATGAAAGGCTTGGGGCGCGGGTCCCTGAGGACGATCGGCGCTTAAAAATAAATAATTCCGAAAATCGGCAAGGAAGAGGATTTGCTGATCGAGGTTGGGCTCGCACTGAAGAAGAAGAATACCGCGAGTATGTCTGGCAAAAAGGACAGTGGTGTCCACCAGGGTTAAGAAAGAGCCAGAAAAGGAGGGTACAACGCCTAAGAAATAGGGAATTGGCACAAGCAAGCACCAAGACAAGACGGGTTTGGCGTCCTAAAGAGAAGTCCGATGGAGGTGATCGTTTGGCTGATGCATGCATGGCTTTCTTTCTTCCATCAGAATTCATAGCTCCCGAAGGCCAAGATGCCCAAGAGGAAGTGTATTCAGATTTCGACGAAGATGAATTCCAGAATTTGTTGGCTCATCTTGTTCTGGCTCAACGTGCATTTTTTGATAAACCAGCTAAGCATCGACACTTGAAGCCATTATATATGAGGGGGTATGTTAATGGCAAGCCATTGACCAACATGTTCATTGATGGAGGGGCTGCTATAAATATCATGCCATATACCACCTTCAAAAAACTCGGGATGTCAAGTGAAGATTTATTGAAGACCGACATGGTGCTGAGAGACTTTGCTCGTAATTCTTCTGACACTCGGGGGGGGGCAGTTCATGTTGAATTGACGATCGGATCCAAGACCTTGATTACTACCTTCTTCATCATTGATGGCAAGGGGGCATACAGTTTGCTATTAGGAAGGGATTGGATACATGCAAATTGTTGTATACCGTCAACTATGCACCAATTCCTCGTCCAGTGGATTGGAGATGACGTTGAAATTGTCCATGCTGATGATTCGGTGAGTATTGCTAATGCGGAACCCATCTACTGGGAATATGATGGTGTCGAGTGTTTCACTAGAAGAGCATGGGAGACAGGTTCTGTAAATCTTTGCATTTTCTTGACTATATTCCTGAAGCTGCTAACTTGCATTAGACTCATATGCATTTTGGAAGGAGGAGAACTTCTCTTATTGGCACTTTTGATGGTGCATTTTCTAAGAGGGAGAAACTTGCTTTCGGTTCCTTTTTGCTTGATGGTGCATTTTCAACTAAGGGGGAGAATTTGGACAAATCATGCCTCCCATGTTCAAAGGGGAGAGGAATCGGGTGTGTGCACCATGCAAGGGGGAGTTTGCTCGTGCTGAATTTTTGAAGTTTCCAATTGGTTCGGAGCGCTTTGCTAGTTGTGTTGAGATTTTGCCTCTATCTTGAGGGACTAGCAGTCGCATCTTTGCTTCAATTGGTTTCAGTTGGTATCGAGCTTTTCAGTCGATGTTGAGCTTTCTGCTAGTTGTGTTGAGCCTCTGTGCCTCTGTCTTGAGGGACTAGCATTTTGCTTTGATTTTTCAATTGGTATTTGCTAGTGGTGTTGAGCCTGTTCTACCTCTTCTTGAGGGCTAGTTTTGCTTTGCTTGGTTGCGTCGAGCCGTTGCCCATGTCTTAGAGAGCCAAGTTGTCTTGCTCTTTCCACTTGACCTTCTTCGGCTTTGCTATGCTTTTGGGTCATTTGGTCGAGTTCTCTCTTCCTCCTTCCTTCCTTTCATCTATTATGATTTGTGTTGGTAGTTGACAATGCACTCATCAAGGGGGAGATTGCGGATACATGGGTGTGTGCCGAGTCTCTGAGTGATGAGTGATTGTCAACTGGGATAATGCGCATGTTCTTTGGCTTGTGTTGTGCAGGTGTCGAGCACGGAGACAGTGATCAGAGGCAAGGTGAAGGTCAAGTAGAGACGTGCCGTGCCGATGGACCGAGAGTGGCGAAGGGCGGACGTGAGGCTTGGACTGAGGGACCGGTGGCCCGAGGATCAGCTGTGGTGGCTGGCAGCCTGTGACAGCGACGAGCGGAGACTTGCGGGCACGGTGTTGCTTGGGCCGAGGACCTGGGGACATGTGTCGGTGGACGGGGTGCACGAGCGGTGCATCCCCTCTACAGCTTCGGTTTGGTGGTAGAGCCAAAGAAAAACCATCGAGTGGACGGTTTCCAGGTTTGGGCCTCAAAACCTGGGCGCTGATGGTTTCCGAGTTTGGGCCACAAAACTCGGGTTGAGGACGGTTTCCAGGTTTGGGCCTCAAAACCTGGGTGCTGCGGGTTTCTGAGTTTGGGCCACAAAACTCAGGCGATTGTGGCTGGTTTCCCGGTTTGGGCCTCAAAACCGGGGGTTGGTCGTGAAGGCTGGTTTCCCGGTTTGGGCCACAAAACCGGGGGTGCGACGTCCGTGAAAAGGATGCAGAGCGGTGGTGGCACGTGGCCGCAATCGGGAGGTTGCGTCGAGGCAACGCTAGGAGTTGTGCGGGCGTGGCCGTCGGATCCACCTACCATCGAGATGGTCCAGAATAACCTTAGGGTTTAGCTGGTTCGCTCTGTAAGTAGTTAGGGGTAGAGTGGGAATTAGGAATAGTTAGAATTAGGATAAGTAGGGGGAGACACCCACCTCCCCATCTATCTCAGTCATTTGCTCTTTGCACTTAGGGTTTCCTGCTCTCCCAATCCCCTGCTGTAGCTAGCTGAGATCAGCAGAGAACCATACCTCTGTGTACTGAAGATTTTGAGGAAGTGAGGCCGTAACCTCACTGTTGGAGCGTGTGGTAGCCACACGGTTGCAGATCGATGTGTTGATTCGCGTTTTGGTTTGTGTTCTTCGCGTTCTTCGTTTCTCCGCGATTTTCTCGTCACTCGATCTCCCTCTCTATTGCGTCCTTGCAAAATCCGTTTGAATCAACTTGTTCTTTATAGTGAGGAGATCATTTCCACTGAAGGAATCCATCTAGCTCCTCACGAACAAGTAGATCGGGTTGATTTCGTTTTCGTGGCGCTTTTTCGTTCTTGATCTTCCCCTTTCGATTTCTCGGTGATTGAATCGATTTGAGCGGATGATTTCTTGGGGATAGTCTCCTAACTACCCCATGATCATCTTCTCCAAGTTTGGGATCAAGGGATTTTGATTTGGATCGATTTGGAAGAGATTTGGGTGAAGGGCGACCGAAATCGCCCTCACTGGGTGTTGGCGGACAGTCCGCCACCCCAGGCGCGGACAGTCCGCACGTCGGGGACGAGCCAGTTCAGTGGCCGTGTTCTTCGGCTGTCTTGTCTTTGTTTGACCGGCGGACAGTCCGCCGTAGTGATCCGCGGACAGTCCGGGATCACTCAGGGAGGTTTCAGAACCTTTGCGTTTTTGGGAAATCTGTCGGCGCACAGTCCGCCACTCGCTCGCGGACAGTTCGGGAGTACCGCGGACAGTCCGGGACCCCAGGGCCGGATAGTCCGGGATTTGCCTGAAGGTTGTGTTTTGGTGCGTTTGCTCTCCCGACATCCTCGCTTGGTTTCTGGACCTCTCGTTTGGCCTCGTAGTTGACCAAGAAACCTCTCTAGGTATCTTTGCTACTTGTTAGCATCGGTATTTGGGGATTTCTCAACGTAGCCGTCTATCTACGTTCGAGACTTGGTTTTTGACGGTCGAACTTGTGCCGGTACTTTTGCCATTCGGTTTGCTATCGCTTTGTGGTGCCTCGCTGTGATCCTAAGGATCATCCACCCTCTTCCAAGGGTCGTGTGCATCACGGTTTTGATCGAAGCTTTCGGGGGTTGATTTTGGGTACAATAGGCCAAAGTTTCGAGAGGAATTTTTGAGCTCCCATTCACCCCCCCCCCTCTGGTCGCCTTGCTATTGCATTCTCGGTCCTTCGATTGGTATCAGAGCGGGTTAAGGATCTTCCACCTTAGCCGGTTCCAGATCCACAGAAGGCGACATGGATCGTGGCATGGGCAAACCGCCATTTTTCGATGGGACGAACTATGCGTATTGCAAGATACGCATGTCGGCCTATCTGCAGAGTTGGGGTGCTTCCATTTGGGATATTTGCAACTCTGCCGATTACGTTGTCTTGGCTGCTCGTGTGACTCAGCATCAGATCGATGAGCACGATGCCAATAGCCGAGCACGTAATGCTCTTTTCTCATGTTTGAGCATGAGTGAGTTTGATCGTGTTTCTCACCTCGCTACGGCTCAGGAGATTTGGGCTACCCTCATGCGCTTTCATGAGGGAACCTCTCAAGTCAAAACCCGTCTCTACGAGTCGTTCAAGCGAGAGTATGAGAACTTTCGACATATGCCTGGCGAGAGCATAGAAAGTTTATTCGCTCGCTTTTAGGTGATTGTCAACATGATGAGGGCTAACAAGGAGCTGTTGCCTTTCGACGATCATGAGAGGGCTTTGAAGCTTTTGCATACTCTAGATCGGTCGGTGTGGGATTCCAAGGTTCAAGCGATCATCGAATTGCCTAACTATGAGACCATCACGTGCGACGAGCTCTTCAGTAAGCTCAAGTCCAGTGAGATCGATGCCATGGGGAGGGCTTCTTATGAAAATCCTTCTGGCCCGTCGATGGCTTTGCTTTCTAGATCTTCTACTAACCCCTCTAGAGGCTTTGCTTTGCATTCTCTTCTTTCTGTCACAGAGGAGCAGTTGGAGTCCTTGGGAGATGACGAGTTGGCTTTGCTTGCCAACTTGTTCTCGCGGTTCCACAACAACCGCATGAACCGTCGCCACGGAGGAGGACGCTCAGGATGCTATGAGTGCGGCGACCCCGACCACTTCATCGCCAACTGTCCCAAGAAGAACAAGCATTCTAGGAAGGGCGATCATGGGCACAAGTACGACTCTGGCAAGCGCAAGGAGAAGTACGTCCCCGCGAAGCACAAGCGGAAGGGCGGCTTCAACAAGGAGTACATCAAGACCAAGTACTTGGAGAAGGCCCAGGCTGAGCAGCGTGCTTTCTTCGCCACGCTCAGCGACGTCGATGACTCGGATGACGACTCCGCATCCTCAAGCGACGACGAGTCCAAGAAGAAGAAGAGGATCAAGGACAAGCTCAACGGCCTCTGCTTCTTCGCCGACGAAGAGGGTGAAAGGTCCAAATTGGCTAGAGGGGGTGAATAGCCTAATTAAAAATCTACAAAATTACTTAGGCAAACACTATTAGTATAACAAATGGTGAAGCTTTTTGCGCTAGCCTAATAGTGTGTTGCAAGCCACCTAACCAACAAATCTACCTAATATTTCTAAGTCACACAATCAACTAGAGCTAGTATCAAGTGCGGTATAAATAATCTAGCTCTAGTACAAGTATGATAGATCAATAGTATATGAGACAAGTGTGTGCAATAGATAGACTAAGCAAGCTAATCACAACTAGCTACACAAGTAATATAACAAGAGATACACAACAAGTGATAGTATCTACACAAAGGAAATAGCTCAATGTAAATACACAGAGTAAATAAGCTAGATAGAGGTAGTTTCACCGAGCCTTGGGGATCTCCTAGTAGAGAGCCAATCACCGGTGAAATCCACTCGTGATTCCAATCACCAAGATGTGAGTATGAAGACCAATCACCAAGATGTGGAAGCAATCACAATAAGCACACGGGACACCAAGATTTATCCCGAGGTTCACGTGCTTGCCGGCACGCTACTCCCCGTTGTGTCGAACAACACTAGGTGACCCGGTGGCTAATCGGCGCAAAGCCAAGCTCACTAAGAGCGCCACAAGAATCTACCGCTAGTGAGGTAGCTCAATGACACGAGCAATCCACTAAGGATGCCTCTTGCCGCTCCGGCGAGGTGACGCTCCAATGACCTCTCACAATCACGATCAGTGGTGGCCAAGAACAATCACCAATCTTGCCAACAACCACCTCAACACCTCCAAGCCATCTAGGCACCGGCAAATGCCAAGAGTAACAAGAAAACTCAATGCCGATGCGAAGAACTAGTGCCACTAGATTGAACTCTTTCAAATCACGCACTAGATCACTCAATCTCACTTGGTTTGATCAAATCAACTTGGGAGATGAGTTGGGAGGCTTGCCAAAGTTCACTAGAATGCTTGGGAATCAAAATGTGCAAGAGCGCAGCCTAGAAAGCCGGCCAAGCCTCTTAAATAGGCCACACAAGTTGGCCTAGCCGTTGTACCCGAAACAGACGCATCAGACGCGCCGGTGTCGGGACCATCGGACGCTGCCCCAGCGTCCGATGCTCCGATGAGCACCACGTGTCCCTCTGCTATGAATTCAGCCCGTTAGATCCCAACGGTCACATTCCTTCCCGCGCTGGTTAAAGTGGCATCGGACGCGCCGATGCCTAACATCGGACGCTCCGATGCCTCTGCTCAATTCAGCTCTTCTCTGCGCCACAACGGACGCGCCGACACAGTTACATCGGACGCTTAACCCCAGCATCCGATGACCATGCAGAGAGGTTCCAGAGAGGGCCAAAATGCATCGGACGCGTCCGATGGTCCTGCATCGGATGCAGGCTAGCGTCCGATGCTCCCTAGAAAACTAGCTCGCGCCACATCATAGTCATCGGACTCTGCAACAGTGAATTCCCAGCGTCCGTTGCCAGCGTCCGTTGCTTCCTCGTCAACAGTCAGTGGTTAGGGTTTGCCATCGGACGCTCGGCCAGCGTCCGATGCTGCCGACGCCAGCGTCCGATGCCCCTAACTTGGCATTTTTCACTTTCTAACTTCTACCCTTGCCTCCATGTGCCAACACCAAAGTGTTTCAACACTTGTGCATGTGTGTTAGCATTTTTCAAAGCATTTTTCCAAGGGTTTTGTTAGTCACTCACTAGGTCTATAGCATCGATATGTTAGAGAACACCTAGTGGCACTTGAACACCGCATAAGCCGTGAATAATCTCCTCTTAATAGTACGGCTATGTATCCTAAATGTGATCACACTCGCTAAGTGTCTTGATCACCAAAACAAAGAGTCCTATAGGTTATACCTTTGCCTTCGGGCCTCTTTGCTCCATCTCATCTCTTCTTCTTGCAATTCACCAAGGGTAGAGCACTTGATCACTTGAGATGCATATGGCCAACACCATCTTCCATGGTTGTCGCCTAGCTAGCTCCACCACTTGGCTTGGTCGTAATCCTTCCTCATAAGCTACACACATGCTTACCGATAGGATTAGACCAAATAGGTTTCAACAATTAACCAAAACCAAACTAGAGCTTTCAGAGGGCTTCTGTACCATGGCCCTCGGCAAGGAGGTCAACGGCGACACTCCTCGGAACAACGACGACGACGACACCTCCCAGGTAAAATGATTGGAGAACGTTTGGTTGGTGGATTCCGGTTGCTCGAGGCACATGACTGGAAAGGCCAAGTGGTTCTCCAGTCTTAGTCCAGTCGCCGGAAAGGAGTTTATCACCTTCGGCGACAATAGCAGAGGTAAGGTCTTGTCTCGTTGGTCGGTGCGAGTTAATGAGCACTTTGTGTTGCGCGATGTTGCTCTTGTTTCTAACTTGCATTTTAACCTTCTTTCTGTTTCGCAACTTTTCGATGATGACTATGAGATTCGTTTTAAACCGAATCTCAATCGTATTTTGGATCCTCAGGGCAATCTTGTTTGTATGATTTCGCCCTTTGGAAAAGTCTTTCGTGCGAATTTCTCGGAGTCTTTTGGCATTTCCCGTTGTCTTGTGGCTGGACCTTCCTCTTTTGATCTTTGGAAGTGGCATAGGAGACTTGGGCATTTGAGTTTCGACTTGCTTGCAAGACTTAGTTCACTTGGCCTAATCCGAGGATTGCCCAAGTTATCCACGGAGAAGGATCTTGTTTGCCACTCTTGTAGACATGGGAAGATGGTTGCCGCTCCCCACCATCCAGTGACTCAGGTGATGACTAAGCGCCCTAGAGAGCTTTTGCACATGGACCTTGTTGGTCCAGTTCGGGTGAGCTCGGTTGGGGGAAGTGGTATGTGCTTGTTGTTGTTGATGACTTTTCGAGATATTCGTGGGTCTTCTTTTTAGCTGAGAAGACCGAGACTTTCTCCTTTGCTCGCATTCTGATTTTGCGTCTTCAGAACGAGTTCCCTTTGAACTTGATGCGAGCTATTAGGAGTGATAATGGTTCCGAATTCAAGAATTTGGATTTTGAGAAGTTTTGTAACTCTTTGGGTTTAGAGCATCAGTTTTCTTCCCCCTACACACCGCCACAAAATGGTGTTATAGAAAGGAAGAATCGGACCCTTGTAGAGATGGCCAGGACGATGCTCGATGAGCATAGGACTCCTAGGCGATATTGGGCCGAAGCTATGAGCACTGCATGCTACATTTCCAATCGCATTTTTCTCCGAGCTTTCTTGAAAAAGACTTCTTATGAGTTGCATTTTGGAAAACTGCCGAAGGTGAGTTATTTTCGAGTTTTTGGTTGCCATTGTTTTATACTTAAAAAGGGCAATTTGGACAAGTTTGAGTCTCGTTCTTCTGACGGTGTGTTTTTGGGTTATGGCACTCACACTCAAGCTTATCGTGTACTTAACCTTGACACTAACCGAGTCATGGAGACATCAGATGTCACCTTCGACGAGACCATGGTTTGTCCTTCTTCTCGTTTTGAGCGTGCAGGTGATCATGAGGTTGGTGAGCCTCTTTTTGATGACAAGGATGAGGGTGCTAAAGATATGGATGATCCAGCACCCCCTCCACCTGCTGTGCCGCCAAGAGCGGCTTCAACGACGATTCACGGCCCCGACACTTCTTCTTCCTGGGGGCCGTGGGATCCGCCACCCCGAGCAGTACCTTTTGTACCCGGGGAGGCACCAGCTGCTGTTGAGGGGGAGATCACTTCTGCTCGGGAGGCGCCATGACACATCCAGCGTCAACACCCCTCAGCAGATGATCGGCAGCATCGACGAACGAGTCACTCGGTCCGGGTCACAAATCTCTCACTTTGCTCATTCTGCATTTGTTGCTGATTTTGAACCCCGAGATGTTGGACATGCTTTATCTGATCCGGATTGGGTCAATGCCATGCATGAGGAGTTGGAAAAATTTGAAAGAAATCGGGTTTGGGTTTTGGTTCCTTTTCCTCCTGATTGTCATCCTATTGGGACAAAATGGGTTTTCAAAAACAAACAAGGAGAGGATGGCCATGTTGTGAGAAACAAGGCCAGACTAGTTGCCCAGGGGTATAGTCAGAAGGAGGGGATAGACTATGAGGAGACTTTTGCTCCTGTAGCTCGTTTGGAGGCAATTAGGATACTCTTGGCTTTTGCTGCATCCAAAGGTTTCAAACTTTTTCAAATGGATGTCAAGAGTGCCTTCTTAAACGGCTGCATAGAAGAGGAAGTGTATGTGAGACACCCCCCCGGTTTCGAAAATCTCAAGTTTCCAAAGCATGTTTTTAAACTTCACAAAGCTTTGTATGGTTTGAAACAAGCCCCTAGAGCCTGGTATGATAGGTTGAAAACCTTTTTGCTTGCTAAGGGTTTTAAAATGGGATGTGTCGATAAAACACTTTTTCTCCTCAAGCAAGGCACTGACTCACTCTTGGTCCAGATTTACGTGGATGATATCATTTTCGGTGGTTCTTCTCACGCTTTGGTTGCCAAGTTTGCAGACACTATGAACAGGGAGTTTGAGATGAGCATGATGGGCGAGTTGACGTTTTTCCTTGGGTTGCAAATCAAGCAATCCCGAGAAGGGACGTTCGTGCACCAGGGCAAGTACACCAAGGACATCCTGAAGAAGTTCGACATGGGTGAGGCCAAGCCTCTTCCAACACCCGTGCCGACCACGGCGGCCCTGGATGCGGATGTGGATGGAGAAGCTGTGGACCAGAAGGAGTACCAGAGTATGATCGGGTCGCTGCTGTACCTGACGGCGACACGCCCGGACATCCAGTTCGCGGTGTGCCTGTGCGCGCGTTTTTAGTCGTCGCCGCGCACTTCTCACCGTCAGGCAGTCAAGCGCATAATGAGGTACTTATCCTTCACTCCAGAATTTGGGATTTGGTATTCTGCTTCCTCCACCCTCTCGCTTTGCGGTTATTCCGATGCCGATTTTGCTGGTTGTCATATTGATCGCAAGTCCACTTCTGGGACTTGCTAGTTTATTGGTTCTTCTCTTGTATCGTGGTCTTCTCGCAAGCAGTCTAGTGTCGCCCAGTCTACCACGGAGGCTGAGTATGTTGCTGCGGCTAGCTGCTGTTCCCAGTTACTATGGATGATGGCCACTTTGCGTGATTTTGGTCTGAGCTTTTCTCGAGTTCCTTTGCTTTGTGACAGCACGAGTGCCATTAGCGTTGCTAAGAACCCCGTGCTGCACTCGAAGACCAAACACATTGATGTGCGCTTTCATTTTCTGTGAGACCACTATGAGAAGGGTGATATCGACCTTTGCCATGTCGATACTCATCATCAGTTGGCTGATATTTTTACCAAGCCTTTGGACCAATCAACTTTTGCTAGGTTGAGAGGTGAGCTTGGTGTGTGTTTCCCCTTTTAGATGGGGGAAACATTTTGGATCTTGTATCATAAACTGACTTTTCGTTTCTCTTTGTTTCTTCAATTGGTATCTTTTCGAGTTCTGCATTTCTTCATGGATTTCATCTTGCATATTTACATTCAGAGCTTCATGTATATAATCTTTAGAATGTAACTATGCTCTGTGTAGTGTATTCTCTGATGCTTTATGTTGATATGTGTAGCTTATGCTCTTACTGATCACTAATACATGCTATGAGCTGAGCTATTTTAAATGGTGAACTTGTTTAATGAACTGAAAACCTGAAAATATTCACCATCGAGATGTGCAACTAGTATGTGTAAAATGTGTTGAAATCACTTGTGCTTCTCATATATGCTAGGTTGCTATGTCTCTAGTTCTGAGTCGTTTACTTGCTTGGTCTGTTCATATACGGCTTTAAATTTGAACCAAGTCAAGTAATTTGGAAAGATCGAGAAGGGATTGCTTGTCAACACATCACAGTTTCGAGACTGTTTCTCATTGCACTTTGAGTTAAACTTGAGCTGTGTAGTGTATGACCCAAACTGTTGCTTTAAGCTTCTGATTGCTTCTGCATAGGCTTCGCACAGTTGAAAAGTTAGGCAAGACAAGCTTTCAACCTCTCGCACTCACATGCTGAAATTTAAACTTGTGTAATTTAACCGCTGCAACTCCGATAAAATCTTGATACACAAGTCTATGTTTCATTCTATAGCATGATGATTGAACTTTGCTAGGGGTAGTTCACATCGTATACATGTTTAGCACTTGTTTGACTTCCTGTCTACACTTGTCTAGTGCTATTTTGATGGTGAATTCCTTTTTGGCTAAAATCTGCTCACTTTGCTCACATGTTCATATTTCGTAATTGGTGATCAGTGTGAGCCTTTGCTAGCATGTGTGCTTCAGTTGCGTCATTGGACCTATACTGTGTAGAGCATCTTTGCATTTTCTTGACTATATTCCTGAAGCTGCTAACTTGCATTAGACTCATATGCATTTTGTAAGGAGGAGAACTTCTCTTGTTGGCACTTTTGATGGTGCATTTTCTAAGAGGGAGAAACTTGCTTTCGGTTCCTTTTTGCTTGATGGTGCATTTTCAACTAAGGGGGAGAATTTGGACAAATCATGCCTCCCATGTTCAAAGGGGAGAGGAATCGGGTGTGTGCACCATGCAAGGGGGAGTTTGCTCGTGCTGAATTTTTGAAGTTTCCAATTGGTTCGGAGCGCTTTGCTAGTTGTGTTGAGCTTTTGCCTCTATCTTGAGGGACTAGCAGTCGCATCTTTGCTTCAATTGGTTTCAGTTGGTATCGAGCTTTTCAGTCGATGTCGAGCTTTCTGCTAGTTGTGTTGAGCCTCTATGCCTCTGTCTTGAGGGACTAGCATTTTGCTTTGATTTTTCAATTGGTATTTGCTAGCGGTGTTGAGCCTGTTCTACCTCTTCTTGAGGGCTAGTTTTGCTTTGCTTGGTTGCGTCGAGCCGTTGCCCATGTCTTAGAGAGCCAAGTTGTCTTGCTCTTTCCACTTGACCTTCTTCGGCTTTGCTATGCTTTTGGGTCATTTGGTCGAGTTCTCTCTTCCTCCTTCTTCCTTCCTTTCATCTATTATGATTTGTGTTGGTAGTTGACAATGCACTCATCAAGGGGGAGATTGCGGATACATGGGTGTATGCCGAGTCTCTGAGTGATGAGTGATTGTCAACTGGGATAATGCGCATGTTCTTTGGCTTGTGTTGTGCAGGTGTCGAGCACGGAGACAGTGATCAGAGGCAAGGTGAAGGTCAAGTAGAGACGTGCCGTGCCGATGGACTGAGAGTGGCGAAGGGCGGACGTGAGGCTTGGACTGAGGGACCGGTGGCCCGAGGATCAGTTGTGGTGGCTGGCAGCCTGGGACAGCGACGAGCGGAGACTTGCGGGCACGGTGTTGCTTGGGCCGAGGACCTGGGGACACGTGTCGGTGGACGGGGTGCACGAGCGGTGCATCCCCTCTACAGCTTCGGTTTGGTGGTAGAGCCAGAGAAAAACCATCGAGTGGACGGTTTCCAGGTTTGGGCCTCAAAACCTGGGCGCTGATGGTTTCCGAGTTTGGGCCACAAAACTCGGGCTGAGGACGGTTTCCAGGTTTGGGCCTCAAAACCTGGGTGCTGCGGGTTTCTGAGTTTGGGCCACAAAACTCAGGCGATGGCGGCTGGTTTCCCGGTTTGGGCCTCAAAACCGGAGGTTGGTCGTGAAGGCTGGTTTCTCGGTTTGGGCCACAAAATCGAGGGTGCGACGTCCGTGAAAAGGACACAGAGCGGTGGCGGCACGTGGCGGCAATCAGGAGGTTGCGTCGAGGCAACGCTACGAGTTGTGCGGGCGTGGCCGTCGGATCCACCTACCATCGAGTTGGTCCAGAATAACCTTAGGGTTTAGCTGGTTCGCTCTGTAAGTAGTTAGGGGTAGAGTGGGAATTAGGAATAGTTAGAATTAGGATAAGTAGGGGGAGACACCCACCTCCCCATCTATCTCAGTCATTTGCTCTTTGCACTTAGGGTTTCCTGCTCTCCCAATCCCCTGCTGTAGCTAGCTGAGATCCGCAGAGAACCATACCTCTGTGTACTGAAGATTTTGAGGAAGTGAGGCCGTAACCTCACTGTTGGAGCGTGTGGTAGCCACACGGTTGCAGATCGATGTGTTGATTCGCATTTTGGTTCGTGTTCTTCGCGTTCTTCGTTTCTCCGCGATTTTCCCGTCACTCGATCTCCCTCTCTAGTGCGTCTTTGCGAAATCCATTTGAATCAACTTGTTCTTTATAGTGAGGAGATCATTTCCACCGAAGGAATCCATCTTGCTCCTCATGAACAAGTAGATCGGGTTGATTTCGTTTTCGTGGCGCTTTTTCGTTCTTGATCTTCCCCTTTCGATTTCTCGGTGATTGAATCGATTTGAGCGGATGATTTCTTGGGGATAGTCTCCTAACTTCCCCGTGATCATCTTCTCCAAGTTTGGGATCAAGGGATTTTGATTTGGATCAATTTGGAAGAGATTTGGGTGAAGGGCGACCGAAATCGCCCTCACTGGGTGTTGGCGGACAGTCCGCCACCCCAGGCGCGGACAGTCCGCGCGTCGGGGACGAGCCGGTTCAGTGGTCGTGTTCTTCGGCTGTCTTGTCTTTGTTTGACCGGTGGACAGTCCGCCGTAGTGATCCGCGGACAGTCCGGGATCACTCAAGGAGGTTTCAGAACCTTTGCGTTTTTGGGAGTTCTGCCGGCGGACAGTCCGCCACTCGCTCGCGGACAGTCCGGGAGTACCACGGACAGTCCGGGACCCTAGGGCCGGAGAGTCCGGGATTTGCCTGAAGGTTGCGTTTTGGTGCGTTTGCTCTCCCGACATCCTCGCTTGGTTTTCGGACCTCTCGTTTGGCCTCGTAGTTGACCAAGAAACCTCTCTAGGTATCTTTGCAACTTGTTAGCATCGGTATTTGGGGATTTCTCAACGTAGCCGTCTATCTGCGTTCGAGACTTGGTTTTTGAGGGTCGAACTTATGCCGGTACTTTTGTCGTTCGGTTTGCTATCGCTTTGTGGTGCCTCGCTGTGATCCTAAGGATCATCCACCCTCTTCCACGGGTCGTGGGCATCACGGTTTCGATCGAAGCTTTCGGGGGTTGATTTTGGGAACAATAGGCCAAAGTTTCGAGAGGAATTTTTGAGCTCCCATTCACCCCCCCTGGTCGCCTTGCTATTGCATTCTTGGTCCTTCAAATTTTGTTCACTGCCATTTTTAGACGGTCATTCTCTGCAGAAAGGGCTAGCAGGAAAAAGGGATGCGTCAGGCAAGGCAAACTCAAACAGAAGAAGAGGACCAAAACTCTGCTAACCTGTAATAATGTTGCAGAGCTGTTTCCGTTGATCTGCCCATTCAGCCTCCTCCATGCCATGCTTCTTAGATACATCTTCCAATTTCTTCTGGGCCTTATCCCTTTCCTCGCGGTATCGAAGGGCATCCAAACGGGTTTGCTGGAGTGAATCATCAAATTCAGAATCTGGTGGCTTAGGGAAAAGATTGAGAGAAGTTTTTTGAAGCTACCGTTTCTAGAAGAGGAACCTGAACCTGTTTGGAGGAAGACTCCACCCTGGAAAGAGGATGAACGACGAATCAGAGGCGGATAAGCAAGGAGGGCTATCACAAGGGGGCAAGAAACTGATTTCTTACCTGTGGCACCGGTGAGTTGATGATCGGCTTCTTACTGCTTCGTCTCCAAAGGGATGCCCGCTGTGGTCACTGTTGCCTGCCATTGATAGAAAACTCAGGCGAAGGACTTTTTCTCTAGCTTGAAGCTAAGAGCCGAGAAGTGGAGAGTTTACAAATCAAACTGTTCGATTGGGGTTAAGAATGACAGCCTGCGCAAAGATCATATTTATAGGACCATGACTTGCACACTGGAAATCAAGCATCAAAATAGGGTTTTTTCAAAGTTTATGGGCCGTTGTTGGGCCAGGCCGGATTTTTGATGATTAGGGAGAGTCATGACTCCAGAATCGGGAAGCCGATAAGATTCGGTTAAGAGTTATTCAGTTTCGGCAGATTGGGAACTCATGTTACCATGTGGCACTGAGGACAGAAAACTGAAAACGGAGAAGTCCCTTAAAAAATACTATCCTGATGTCATCATGGATCGGAAAAATTGGAGAAGACTGAAAACTTTGGATCTAAAGTAATCAGTTGCAGCGATTGCTTGCAGGACAACGATGATTAGCATGATTATCAGTGATAGCTGATGTAATATGCATCGTTGCTGGGGTAAAGAGGAGATTAGTAGCCGATGCACGAAACATGGCACATATTGATCTCGAAGGATCAGTCACAGACTGATTTTGGAGATTGGATCAGAAAATTTCTTATTTACAAAAGAGGGAACAAGTTACAGTGAAAAATCAGTTCGTCCACTCTATCCTACTCCTAATCGAAAGATCAAAGTCAAAAGAATCAGTCAGATCTGCTCCAGCCTCTTTCATATCATCAACAGAATGTGCTACCCTATATTCTAGCCCCCGCTCGTAGACGTCAAAACTGCGATAGTCGGCACCGGAATGGACCCGTACGGCATTGAAAGCAAGTGCCGCACCATATCCCATGACGGCCCTGGAAATGTCAGGGAGGATTCGGTTGACTTCGTTCACTTGGTCCAGGGATGTCATGCCTGCTGCGTTGGTTGTGATGGCTAGCTGCGCGACGGCAGCTTCAAGAGCATGGAGTTTAGCCGCCAGAGCTAAAAGAAAAAGGGTAAGCAAAGGCAGTTGGAGAAAACGAAGAGAGATGATAGAAATATTTACCGATGGCCCGGTTCCTAGCGGCGTCGCGCTCCCGAGAAATCTGGGTAATCACCCGATTCTTCCCCTTCAGGTCAAGTTGAAGATCTGTGACTTTCTGAATCAGGTCCTCGGGGAGGTCGTCGCCGGCCCTCCTAGACAAGAGCAACAATGTAAGAACAGTTGCTTCATTTTCGAGATGAAAACAATGAAGAACAACCTCTTCCTAGAGGTGCTGGAAGCTCCGAACTCAGAGCTATGGCGGCTCGCCTCAGAAGACATCTTCTAGTTGATTGGGGGATAGCAGGAGAAAAGAGGGTTTTTCTGGTTTTGAAAACGAAGCAGGGGAGTTCAGAATGCACAAGCTGAAGCAAAATGGAAGGGGACTTTAAAGAATCCCAAAGGTGCATCGAGAGATGGATCGGCAGGTACGGCAATTATGGCGTGTGAAGGTGGATGCTTCCAGAGGTTCCACGTTAGTATACTAGAAAAAAGAATTTTGGAATAAATATTTATCCTAAAATTAGGGGGCATGTGTTAACACCAGATTTTCGCACACACAAGGATGCGACAAGTGGGCCCAGCCAGCAGAGAAGAAAGGATTCGGTAAGCAGTCGGGCGACTATTTGGTTCTCAGGGTTTCGGTGAATGCTTATGCGGTCGGCTATTTTACAAAGTGGTGGATCCATTCGGGAGATGGATGTTGCAAGGAAAGCCGGCTTGCATGAGAAGACACATAACGATGGAAGACGCCAAAGAGATTAGGAATAAGATTTGTATCTTTCCATGTTTTATTATGCAGATCGTAATCGTCTAGGACTCGTATTTCGTCCAGAGTATAAATATAAGCCCTCGACCATTGTAAAATGACACACACAACCATATCAATACAAACCGGCCCTGTGCCATCTTCGAGTCCTTAGTCGTGTCGTCGAGTTCTTCGGGAGGAATCATCGATCCGTCGACCTCCGTAAGTACCGGCAACCTTGCTATCATGTCTAGTATCATGCGGTGGATTTAGATATGATGCAAGTAGTCTCGTTTGTTAAGCTTAGTATCGTGCGGCGGATTTAAGCTTATGACGGGAGGTTTTTACTTGTGTCTTGTATCGTGCGGCGGATTAAGTCATGAGTAAAAATAGTTATCGGCTCTATTAGATTTGGCAGATCTAATAGATTCATTAAGTTATCATGTGTTATATGTTTTATTATTTAATTCTTGTAACACTCTTTTGTCCAATCTAGATTGATCTTTGTTCGGCCCTGTTTCACAAGCTTGCTTATTTTTTTCGTTAATCATAAGATCATCATGGCCGAATCAACTTCTAATCTAGATTGTTACATGTTGCGGGTTCATGCATGTTAGCTACGATTAGACTTTGATAAGACTAGGTATCGTGCGGCAGATGCAGGTTTTTAGATTGTTCGATCGTGCTTGCTTGTTTGTTCCTTCTTCATGGACCCCAACTCGGCTAGTTTGCCGATCTTGGTTAAGCTTACGCGAGTAATGAGTTTTTATAGATCTGTTCAAATACATGCATGCTTTTAGTTTGTTATAACTAGATTGTATCATGCGCTGGATTCATCTAATTATAAGAAGTGGTGTAGACCTATGGCAAGTGGTATTATGCGGTGGATTAATTTTGTTTGAGTTTATGCTTGATGGGTTTATGAAGGCTAGACGTGCGGCAGACTAGTTGGATTAACCTATGCATGTGTTATTTGAATAGATTTATATTTGCAAGTTACCTGTTTACAATGTCTTAATGATACCTTTCATCTGTTCAAGCATGTCTCTCTTTACATGTGCATTCGGCAGTTAATATGTTTTACATGCCATGTTCTCATATTAGCCGAATGATTTTATAAACATGCTCCGACAGACAGCTTCTATAGCTGTGTGCCGTCGTGATTGGCTTTCAAAGCCGTACATATGGAACTGTCTGATCTCACCTGGCATGTTCCATTAGTATTCTCACAGTTTTATCCTTTGTTGGTTTTCAGGTCAAACCGACTGGCACGTCTCCGGATTCGACACACTCCGGGCACCCGATTGAAGCCAGCTTTTTCGGCTTGCTGTGTGTGAGGCGCGGCGCGTCACGTTTTGCGCCAACAATTATATTTTCATAATATACATATTTGATGTCATAAATCTTTACGTTTTCCTCTATAATTTTGATCAACGTTGAAATTTTTTTGACTCTCTAAGATTCATGGAATGTCTTGTGATTTGGGATGGAGGGAGTATTAGATAGCTGAAACATTTAGAACCTGTTGTGATTTTGCTTATTTTTTAATTATTTATTTGGCTCAATTTTTTATTTTCTTTCTGTTCTCTGAATCCATTTTTGTAACCTGTTTTCTTCTCTTCATATAAAATTTATCAATATGGGCGTGCCCCTCCTATTTATTTATTTTTTAAAATGAAGTAGTTCATAACAAAATATACCCATAAATTGGGCCAGTGGCTGGCCTTGTGACAGTGGCTGGCGTGGAATCCTATGGATAGAGAGGCAACGACATGTCGACATCGGATCCGAGCATCGGTGCAGGGAGGGGGTGGCGGACGATGGGGAAGAGAACGAACGGCGTGCGTACTAGTAGGTTGGAGACCGGGGGAGAGACAATTGGATGATTTTTTTTTTATCTTTAACTGGACCTACCATATAGACTATTGGTTGGCAGAAAACAATAGCTAGCGGCTATGAACTAGCCACATGTACATCATGGTTGGTTTTTTTTTTGACAAGAAGCATAATATATTAAACATTAGAAGCAGAGTACATGACATTGGGAATTATATTCCCAATTAAAAGCCAGGCAACACAGATTGCCAGGAGCACAACGACTATTTCTGAAGCAGTAAGCCAAAGAGCAACAAGGAAATCTAAAGAGGATCTCTAGACTCGATACTCTCACAGATGGCGATGGACTCTTAACGTGACCCAAAAGGAACACGATGAACTTTGCACCGGTTATTGGCGCCACAGACCATCGAGTGCCTCCAGAGAGCATTAGCTGCGGAGGTTGAGAACTGAGCCGTGAATATGAAGGAAGAAACACCGGACTCACGAGATCACCTATGAAGAGTTCTCGGACCAGAGAAATCAGTTGAGGATCTGAAAAGGATTGTACTCTTTTGAGGCTGCTTGGGCGCTGGGATGAAGCTTCGACAGCGCTCGTCGCCGTGCGGGTCCAGGAAGGACGATGAATATTATTTGATGAAGCACAGGCAGCAAATCTGAATAAGTGAGCCTTGATTCCACATCGCGGGTGAGTGGATGTGCAAGGCGATGTAGAGATTGGGAGAGCAAGAGGTCTTTGACCTGCTGCAGGAGATGTGAACCATCGACACCCGAAACTTGGACCCTCCGGGATGTGAGGATCGTTGTTGCATATGTGTTCATCACCTGCTCCAAAGGATCGAAGCAGGACCCAAACCCACTGACGAAACCCAGACCCGTTAGCGAAACGGATCGGGTTGCATCGGACCCGAACCCACTGACGAACTACGGACCCGTTACCAAAACGGGTCGGGTTGCTCCCGGAAGCCCGAATGTGCGGCTGGATCTGGAGCAGCTGGGACTTGTTGCCGGCGCCGAACACCTTGAGGACGGCCGCGAGGTGCGCCACGAAGTTGAGCTCGCCCGAGTGGAAGAAGCCAAACTGGTCCAGCGGGATGAAGCTGCGCGGGTCTGCCCGGATCGCAGTCTCTCGGGAGAGGGAGGGTCCAGGAGATGCGCGGCGGCGCGCACCTTGAAGTTCCCGGCCAAGGCGAAGGACGCCCCGGCCACCTTGACCTTGACCTTGCCGAGGAAGGTGCCGGCGACGATGGCTTTCTTGTAGTTGTAGTGGTTGAGCTCGAACGCGTCGGAGCCGTGGACGAGGAACTCGAGGCGCTCCCCCCACTGGGGATTGAGGTCCCGCAGGCGCTTTGTGGGGTTGCGGCGGCGCTGGCCGATGGAGGGCGCCGCGGAGGACCACGACCACGCCTCGGCTGCCACTTGCTGGAGCTTCGTGAAATTCCGCATCCAGCCGCACCTCTTCCGCCGTTCCCGGAAGTCCACGCGCCGCCGAAAGATGTCGCCGGAGATGCGGTCGGACCCGGACACGCCCCCACCACCGCACGTATCCGTTCCGCCCCTCGCGCGCGCAGCAGGCAGCTCGGCGACCTGCCGCCGCAGAGGCTCGCCCGCTCCGTCGGAGTGCAGGCGGCCGACAGCAGCCGCGGTCACCGCGCCGCCAAAGCCATCGAGCTGAAACCACCATTATTGAAAGAAAAACAAAGGAAAATAGGAAAAAGAAAGGAGGAAGGGGATGGAGAGGGGGAGGAGGGGGCCGGCTCGCCTGCCTACACCGTCGGCGAGGACGTCGGGGATAGGGCAGGGGGCCGGCAAGGGAGGAGGCGGGGGGAAAAAGTTGGGGGAAGAGGATAAGGCGGCACTAGGCCCCTCTAGACGGCACAAGGCCCCTGCTCTCAGGTGAGTGTTACATCATGGTTGGTTGGTTGTCCTTGTATCTTCTACTTCCTCCGTCCATAAAAATAGTAATTATAGGATCCGTGTCAGTAAAATTTGTTCAAGTTTGACCAAAATTATAATAAAATGTATTAGTATTTATGTCGTTAAATAAAATTATTATGAAAGTATATTCTATTACTAATCTAATGATATATTTTTTGTATCAAGAATGTTAGTAATTTTTATATAATTTCGGTCAATGTTTGAAATGTTTGACTTCTCGATAAGCGAGAATTGCATGTTTTGTTAGACTGAGAGAGTACATACTACTGCACTACTTAAGAATAAATTAAAATATATATAATAAGTTGCATGTACTGGTCATCAACTACTCCCTCTATCCTCCTAAAATAAGTGTAGATTTATAAAAATATATATTAACAAAATTCGAATCTTTAAATAGTTTTTTTTATAAAAATATATTTGATAATTAATCTAATGATACTTACTATGTACCATAAATATTAATAATTTCTTGTATATTTTTGTTTTAAAGTTTAAAACGCTTAGACTCACTACTAGAGAACAGGCCTTTGGACGATCTATCAACTGAGCTTTAGTCTCGGCAAAAAATTGTCTCCGGGACTAAAGACCTACCAACCGAGACTAAAGGGTGACCCTTTAGCCCCGGTTGATGTTCCCAACCGGGACTAAAGGTCCTTTTAGCCCCGGTTGGTGAAGGGCCTTCATGAGTGGATTCAAAAGAAAAACGTCCAGAACTATATCACGCGGGTTGTGAGCATCTAGGCCCCCAGTGGGTTTCGGTGATTGGATGACAACGGTAAATTACTATGACTAACGTGTGTTTTGCAGAAACAGTTGAGTTAGGTCATGGTAATGATGATCGTGAGGGCACTATGGTATTCATGCCCCCTTGTTGATGGAATTCGTTCGGTTTTCAAAGGATGGACGACGAAGACGGTGATAGGCTAGTTCTAAGTGTCACTAGGTATTGAAGGACACTTAGAGTAGCATAGGTCTTTGTTTTATCTTTGGCCATACTATAAAGAGGGGTTTGAAAGGGTAGCTTGAGCAAGGTGAGACTTTTGAGTTAGGTGTGGTGCACACTTGTTAACCAAAGCCCTAGGTAGCTTAGAAAGGTCCCTAAGATCATAAGGAAGAAAGTTCGTGAAGGGAGCGTCGCAAACCGAAGTCGTTTTGGACTTCAAATTGCGACCGGACGCTCGAACCCTAGTGACCGGACGCTAGGGCATGCGTCCGGTCAGTAGTGTTGGCTGCGGAGTGGGCCTAGTTTTGACCGGACGCTCTTCAGCAATCGACCGGACGCACCAGGGGGGTGAGTCCGGTCGCGTCTAGAGAGGTTCTAGAGAGCATTTTCGTTGACCGGACGCGTCCGGTCAGTGCTGACCGGACGCATGGGAGCGTCTGATCAGCACTTCGTACGAGTGTCAGTGCTAACGTCAGTTAGCCATTGGGCACTGACCGGACGCGTCCGGTCACCCCGACAGGTGTGTCCAGTCAGTGCATAACTGGCTGGATGTACCCCTTCGTGCATGTTTCGAGTTGGGGGGTATAAATATGTCTCCCCCTCATTCATGCTGTTACTCTTGCTCATTTGAAAGGTTGCCAAACACATTGTGATTCCAAGTGAGTGCAAGAGGCCTAGTGAGGTTGAGAGATTTGATAATTGAGTGATCAAACACCTCATTAGTGAATAGAGAGTAGCAAGTGTGCATCCACCCATCTCATTAGCCTTGCGTTGGTCAAGTGAGAGTTCTTGCTTGTTACTCTTGGTGATCGGCATCACCTAGACGGCTTGGTGGCGATCGGAGAGCTTGGTGATCATCCGGAGGCATTGTGGATGACCCAAGCCAAGTTGTGACCGGTAGCGAGCGATTCACCGGGCCGGAGTGGCAAAGAATCAGCTCGTAGTGAGCACTTGATCCTTGCGCGAATCAAGGGGGAGCGATACCCTTGCGTGGGTGCTCCAACGAGGACTAGGGGGGTGTGCCGACACCTCGATACCTCGGCAAAAAGATCGTCGTGTCATCTCTACTCTCTTTACTACGAATTTACCTTTGAGCAATTTAATTCCGCATTTACTTGTTGTTCTTTCATGAGTTGAATTGCCATGCTAGAGTAGAATTGGTTTAGCGATAGTCTTTTGTGCCATTGATTCTTGTTATACACACTTCTAGGCACTAGGGGGTTAATTGGGGCTTGATAGGTTTTATTATTGCAAGAAGTTTTAGAAACCCCAATTCACCCCCCCCCCCCCTCTTGGGCATCTTGATCCTTTCAATTAGTATCGGAGCCTCGTGCTCTCGATTTAGGCTTAGCCGCCTAGAGTTAAGATGTCCGGAGGTGATGGACCACCTCCCATGTTTGAGGGAGACGACTTCCCATATTGGAAAATCCATATGGAGTCGTACCTAGAAGCGGTTGATGTTAAATGCCTCAATGCCGCGATCACCAGCTTTGCCAAGCCCAAAGAAGGCACAAGCCTTACTCCTAATGAGGAGGAAAATGAGAAATGGAATGCAAAAGCCAAAAATATTCTTTTTAGAGGCATTTGCAAGGATGTGTTCAACCGTGTTCGGAACCACAAAAATGCCCATGATCTATGGGACAACATTTGTGCGCTCCATGAGGGAACAAAGAGCGAGCGTGAGGAACGCTATCATTTGGTTATGCAAAAGCTTCACTCTTTTGATATGCATGCTAATGAAAGTGCAAATGAAATGTACTCACGGTTGAATGTTCTTGTAGAGGAACTCAATGGACTTGGCCTCACACAAATGCAACCATCCGATGTTGTGAGGAAGATCCTTTGTGTCCTTCCAATTGAGAAGTATGGACACATTGTGACGGTGCTACATCAAGGCGATCTTTCCACCGCTACACCAACTCAAATCTTGGGAAAGATCAATGCGCATGAGATGTACATGCACATCACACCAAGTGGTGGCTCCACCACCGACAAGAAGAAGGACTTGGCCTTCAAAGCTAGCCATGACAAGAAAGGCAAGTCCAAGGCCATTGAGGTGCATGATGAGAGCTCAAGTGATGAAGAGGATGATTCCAACATCCCTCTCATGGTGAGAAGGACCACCAAGATGTTGAAGAAGCTTCACAAGAATGGAGTCAATTTTGACTCAAGAAAGAAGAAGTTCTTCACAAGTAGCAAGAGGAGGCCAATCTCTGAAATGGATTGCTACAATTGCGGTGAGCTTGGCCATCTTGCTCATCAATGCACCAATCCCAAGAAAGAGAGCTACAAGAACAAGAACAAAGGCAAGAAGTATGACTCGTCAAGTGAAGATGAGAAGAAGGATGAAAGCCCCACTACAAGAAGGATGGCAAGAAGAAGAAGCAATACCACAAGAAAGGTGGGAAGGCTTACATTGTTGGTGATTGGCTCACCGACATTGACTCCTCCGGTGGCTCATCAAATGAAGATAGCGATGATGAGAAGGAGAAGGTGGCCGCTCTAGTCATTGGCTTCCTCTACAACCACCACCACCACCGTCATCTTCATCACCTACACACCTATGCCTCATGGCTAAGGTGACCGAAGGTACAAAGCGATGATGATTCTAGTGATAGTGATAGTGATGGTGAATTTGAGGCACCTACTTATGATGAGCTTGTTAAATTGCTAAATGACTACTCTAAAATCATAAGAAAGACTAGAGCTAAAATGAAAAGCTGTTAATGAAAACAAATCTCTTGTTGAGAAATATGATCATGCTATTCATGCTAGTGATGATTTAAAAGATGAACTTGCTACTATGTCATCATCCATCAAGGATGCTATGAGTGTGGAAAGGAAGGTCACTTTGCTCATGATTGTGAAGAGCCAAAGCCCACACCCTTGCCAAGCATGTTAGGCCCTTTGCTTTCAATGCTCACTACATGCTTAGACAAGATTCTAGTAGCAAAGTGAAGGTCATGTTTTATGGGCCACCTAACAAGAGTAGGCCAAAGCAAATTTGGGTTGCTAAGTCACTAGTTGAGAAGGTTAAGGGACCGCAACAAGTTTGGGTCCCAAAAGCTCAAGCTTGATTTCTTGTGTGTGTAGGTGAACTACAAGACCGGTGGATCACAATGGGTAATTGATAGTGGTTGCACTCAACATATGACCGGCGATCCCCGGATGTTCACCTCACTAGAAGAGAATGTCGATGACCAAAGAAAGATAACATTTGGTGACAACTCAAAGGGCAATGTCAAAGGATTGGGCAAAGTGGCTATATCAAATGATCATACCATCTCCAATGTGCTTCTAGTTGCATCATTGAGCTTCCACTTGCTATCCGTTGGGCAACTATGTGATCTTGGCTTTCAATGTTTGTTCACCGACAAGGAAGTGGCTGTGACCAAGAAAGATAATACACAAGTGATATTCAAGGGCTTTAGATACAACAATCTTTATCTAGTGGATTTCACCTCCGAAGATGCCAACTTGAAGACTTGTTTGTTCTAAGCAATCACTTGGTTGGCTATGGCATAGAAGATTGGCACATGTTGGAATGAACACTCTCAACAAGCTATTGAAGAAGGATTTGGTTAGAGGTTTGAAGGATGTCAAATTTGAGAAGGACAAATTGTGTAGTGCATGTCAAGCCGGCAAGCAAGTTGGCAAATACACATCCAACCAAAGCCTTTGTATCAACATCAAGAGAGTTGGAACTACTTCACATGGATCTATTTGGACCAACAACATATGCTAGCTTGGGTGGAAATCTCTATTGCCTAGTAATTGTTGATGACTACTCTAGATACACTTGGGTATTCTTTCTTCATGACAAATCTGAAGCAACCCCTTCATTCAAGAAGTTTGCCAAGAGAGCCCAAATGAGTTTGACTTGAAGATCAAAAAAGATAAGAAGTGACAATGGAAGAGAGTTTGACAACACCCACATTGAGCAATATTGTGATGAAGTTGGGATCAAGCATGAAGTTTCCGCAACCTACACACCACAACAAAATGGGGTAGTTGAGAGGAAGAAACCGGACTCTAATCACCCTAGCAAGGACAATGCTAGATGAGTACACTACACCGGAGAGATTTTGGGCGAAGCAATCAACACCGCTTGCTATGCATCAAATCGATTGTTCCCCCATCGTCTACTTGGCAAGACCCCCTATGAGCTACTCAACAACAAGAAGACGGATGTATCCTTCTTTAGAGTGTTTTGGTGCAAATGCTACATCTACAAGAAGTGCTAACACCTAGGGAAGTTTCAACGCCGATGTGATATTGGTTTTCTTGTTGGTTACTCATTGAAGTCCAAAGCATATCGAGTATTCAACCATGCCACTGGGATGGTAGAAGAAACATATGATGTGGAATTCAATGAATCTAATGGCTCTCAAGGAGAGCATGAAAATCTTGATGATGTAGGTGATGAACCATTGAGGGAAGCAATGAAGAACATGCCGGTTGGAGCCATCAAGCCTAAAGATGATGATGATGATGTGCAAGTCATTGACAAGCCATCATCATCCAATGTACCACATGTTGATGACAAAGAAGGGAGAGATCCATTTGAAGATACTCATGTCTCCCATGATCAAATGGTGGTTCAAGCTCAAGATGTTGATGCTCCACAAGCGGCCCCTCAAGTGGTTGATCAAAGGACTACTCCTCTACTACAAGCTCATCCTCAAGATCTCATCATAGGGAGTCCAACAAGGGGTGTAATGACTCGATCTCAAAAACTTGCTTTATTTAATGAACATCACTCCTTTGTGTCTCTTGTTGAGCCTACCATTGTAGATGAAGCTCTAGGTGATCCGGATTGGGTGAATGCTATGCATGAAGAATTGAACAACTTCACCCGCAACCAAGTTTGGACACTTGAAGAGCGACCTAAAGGCGCAAGAGTCATTGGAAAAAATGGGTGTTTAGGAACAAGCAAGATGATCAAGGCAAGGTTGTTAGAAACAAGGCAAGGCTAGTTGCAAAGGGATTCTCTCAAGTTGAAGGTTTAGATTTTGGAGAGACCTTTGCACCGGTTGCAAGACTTGAAGCCATCCGTATCCTCCTTGCATATGCATCACATCATGACATTAAATTATATCAAATGGATGTGAAAAGTGCATTCTTAAATGGCTTCATAAATGAACTAGTCTATGTTGATCAACCTCCCGGGTTTGAAGACCCTAGATATCCTAATCATGTTTATAGGTTGTCCAAGGCGCTATATGGGCTCAAGCAAGCCCCAAGAGCATGGTACGAGCGCCTCCGGGACTTCCTCATTGAGAAGGACTTCACCATTGGGATGGTCGACACCACACTATTCACCAAGAAGCTTGATGGAGAGATCTTCATTCAAGTCTACGTTGATGATATCATCTTCGGGTCAACAAATGAAGCATATTGCAAGGAATTTGGTGACTTGATGTCGAAGGAGTTCGAAATGTCCATGATTGGAGAGCTCACTTCTTCCTAGGCTTCCAAGTCAAGCAATTGAAGGAGGGAACTTTCATATCTCAAGAGAAGTATACAAAAGACCTCCTCAAGCGCTTCAACATGGATGATTGCAAGCCTATCAAGACTCCAATGCCAACAAATGGACATCTCGACCTAGATGTGGGAGGTAACCCGGTTGACCAAACTCTCTACCGCTCTATGATTGGTAGCTTGTTATATTTGACCGCATCTAGGCCCGACATCATGTTAGTGTGTGCATGTGTGCTCGGTTTCAAGCCGATCCAAGGGAATCACATCTTGTAGCGGTGAAAAGAATCCTTAGGTACCTAAAGCACACCCCAAGCATTGGTCTTTGGTATCCCAAAGGAGCTAACTTCCAACTCGTTGGGTATTCCGATTCGGATTACGCGGGTTGTAAAATTGATAGAAAGAGCACATCCGGAGGGTGCCATTTTCTTGGGAGATCACTAGTGTCATGGAGTTCAAAGAAGCAAAATAGTGTGGCCTTGTCTACTGCCGAGGCGGAATACATAGCCGCGGTCGTGTTGGTATCTTAACCCCGCTTCGTCGGTTCGTCGTGTCCTGTCAGGTAGCAAAGCCATACCTCGTATCTCTCTTTCCTTTTTTGCTTTGCTTACGATAGGTCTTCTTCTCTCTAGATTATATGCTTATGTATATCCCTATCTATCTATTGCAGCGAGTCGGGACCGTGTCAGTGAGCCTTGTGGCAGTGACAGCTCAATCCGGGGCCAAGCTCGCGGATACGGAATGAGGCCAAGCCTCTGAGGATCAGTCCAGTTCTCTGGTTTACTTGACAGTGGTACTCAGTGGCAGCAGGTCTCGTCAGTGGCAGTGGTTCTGTTCTTGTAGCAAAGGCTCGCTGCAAGAACGTCGGCGGAGGTCCCAGAGCCGATCCTCCTCCCCCGCGCCCTCCCTCTGGCGACAAGGGGAAGAGGCCGCAGAAGCTGGTGTCCAAGAAGCGCAAGCGTCTTGACCGTGATTCAGAGATGGCACTTGCAGCAGCTTGAGCAGCCGAGAGGGCAGAGCAGGGTGGTCAGGCAGGGGGTCTTCGTATTCGAGACCTGGCTTCAGCTCAGGAGAGTCAGAGCAGCGGTCAGCAGAGCGGTCAGAGGGTTCGTGACCTCCTCACAGAGCAGCAGGTTCAGGCCCTACTTCAGACTGAGGGTGGCGTCATCAGGATTCAGGGACATGAGTATTCTCTCGATGACCCAGCTAAGCTCCTCCCTCCAGACTTTCAGTTCCTGTCAGAGGCAACTTCAGCTCTTGCGGCAGCCACAGCCAGTGGGTCAGCTCCAGAGCCTAGTTCAGCTACAGAGACCGAGGCAGAGGGTCAGACAGAGGAGCAGCCAGCTCACCAGCCGCTCCGCAGGTCCACCCGCTCTCGCACTCACTCGGTCTCTCCTGTCTCCTCGACCTGAGGGGCAGAGGCAGGGTGGTCGACCTCCTCCGAGGCCACAGGGACCCCCACCTGGGGAGCACTTGGACCTGTGGGCTGCGACAGCACGTCAGGTACAGGCACTGCGTCTGATCCCGTACGAGGAGTGGTTCCCAGCTGCCAGGCACCCTCAGGCCACCGAGGGCTTCTACACTGTTATTCAGGAGGATTTCTATCGAGCTTATGTCAACAGCGGTGTCCACATCCGTCCTCACAGAGTATGCCCGCTGGAGACTATTGTTGCAGTTGCTGGAGAGGCTATTCGCCCTATGCTATCCTATCTGCCTGGGCTAGCGGATCTTCTGGGACGCAGTGGTCAGTATGTTGAGGATTGGGTTCGGTAGTTCTACACATCCTTGTGGATCTCCCCGGATCACCGGTTCCTCCACTTTGCTTTCAGGGGGAGGTCCTACAGGCTCTACAGCTCCCGTGCCCGCGAGTACCTTGGTCTGACAGCCTATCCGACTCGGGTTCACATGTTGTGCTATGGAGAGACAGAGCCGCCTAGGCGTCCACACGCAAGCGAGATTCCACCTGCCGACTTAGTTCGTGCCTGCTTCCGGAAGCCGTTCAGAAGAGGGTCCAGCTGGCATCCTCGTGACTTGACGCCGACGGCCCGTCTTGTGACAGAACCGACCAATTTATAAGAGCACAAGTACGAAAACCTCTGCCGGAGCAGTTGAATTAGCACACTTGAGCCCATATAAACCCGGTAGTCCGTGAAATCCTGAGGGATTTCAAACCTTTTCAACATCTTAGCCAAGATCGCATGGTCAAGCAAATACAAATCATGTCCACAGAGCTTTGCAGCGGAAATAAATTTACAATAGAGTTCACAAATAATAATACAAGCTTATTTACTTTGAAACAACATAGCTTTAAAATGAATACCATAACATAAGTTGAAATACTTTGCTAGCTTTCAGTGACATCCTCCAACAACAGCATAAAGAGAAGAAATAGGGAACTGCCGAGCCCACCGCACTGGTCATCACCTTCCGGCAGACCTAACCTTCACCTGCAACAAGGTGGGATAAACCCTGAGTACTCGAATGTACTCAGCTAGACTTACCCGTCGGAAACCAAAAATAAAGAGACACCAAGGAGTATGCAAGGCTGATATAAATAGTGGAGCTGGCTAACTTTATTTGCAAAAGGAGCTTAAGATGAAGGTTCATCATTTAATTATATGAGCAGTCATCTTTTATCCTATTCCTTAAACTCTAGGTTTGCACCTGCACTAGAGCACTCAAGTGGATCTAGCAAACAATAATATAATACCATATCAGGTTTGCTTTGTCAATATTTTAGTTGAACCATCAATGTCACATGGAGTTGTATCGTGGTGAAGCTCGCCATAGTTTCCCACTAACCGGGGGAGACGGCGACTCGAATCGAATTCCAAACCAGCTGGTGAAAGACCTTTAATACCAGCCCACACTTTCCCCGTCGGGTCCATGCATTGGGCAAACCGCTCGACGCTTGTTCGTGGTGGTAATCGCCGCGGCTCAAGCACGGACCGCCCAATCAGAGTCTGGCGATGGCCTCACGCGGCAGATCGCAACTTCTGTACTAGAGGGCACGACACGGGTTGAGACCGGCCCGAACAGCTTCTAACCGGCTTTGGGGTCGATGATTACAGCAACGACATATCCCTAAGTAAAAGGGCGCGTTCAAAAATGAACGAGGGCCAACATCGATACAAACCTACACGATCCAATGGATGGACTGCCCCAAGTTTCCGAACTTGTGCCCTGCCATCCCATTGACCGTATTTCACTACAACTCAGGTTCTTTTCCACGATAGCAAATATAGCCAACCGTGATCCGGTAACTACCCATCAGGGTATTACGGAAACATCCTTAACTATTACTTTATTAAGCAGGCTAAGCAATTCTACATTTAAAAGTAAGTAACAGGATAACAAGATTGATATTAATCAATAACCAAGGAATGATAATGCAGCAAGTAGGATTCAATCAACTCCTATACCTAATGCATCACAAATAAAAGGACTCAAGTAATTTTAATTGCAAAAGATAGGAGGCTTAATATGCTCCGGGCTTGCCTGGGAACCAACACTAGGTTAGTGTTTGTTAGGTGATACCCGCTTGGCGAGCATCTCCGCTGTAGCACTTGCTCAACTCCGCATCTTCGGGATAATCCACCGAACACCGTCTTCGGGTTCAGCCTCATCATCACGTCCTTCACGATGTATCTACCGTTACCTAAATGAGATGCGCAATGCAAGCGTATGAATGCAAGGGAAACACTTATGAAGCAAACGCAAGCATTACTTAATTACTTCGCATAAGCAATCGGGATAACTACTAAAAGAAGACATAGCTCTAACACCCAACATAGCATAATCACTTCAGCAGGTTATAATTAAAGTAAGGTGTGACATGGTTCATTAAGCACTCAGAAAGGCCAACTATAACAATCAATCATGACTACATCACACATCACACAAATATAACACATGTATGCACATACAACTCCTATTTTTGTTAAACAAGTCAATCATCATTATCTAACATATTTATATAACACAATAGATTGATTAACTTAATAACATGGAATCAACATGCTCATCTTTAACAAGGCAGAGGTATCATTATAGATCACATAAAACAACTATTGAGTTACATCAATCAACTTAGGCTTATTCACTGAACAAGGACAGCCACACAGTAGGAACTTTAAACAAACATAACTGGAGCTACACATATCCAAACAAGGTGATCCTAGACTTTCTGGAAAGCTAATGAAATTATCTACAACTTTGCTATTATCACTTAAGCATGATTCAACAGTTAAAAAGACCAAACATAACAGGCAAGCACTTCTGTCCAAACTTTGGACAGAATATCACATTAATCTTCAAACAGCCATAACTAGAGATCTAAAGCACCAAGAGACTTGACATAAGACTTATTAGAAAGCTTATTAAGTTGTCTACAACTTATTTATAATCATCTCAAGATGATTAAGCAGTTATCAAGGCTAACTAACTCAAACAAGTAAATCTGTTCAGACTTGGACAGATTCTGACTTCCACCTTTAAACATATGTAACTCAAGTTCTAGACCACCAAAAATAGTGATCCAAGACAATTTAGAAAGCTTATGAAAAACACTACAACTCTTTTATTAACACAAAGACATGATTCAGAACTTAAACTACCCAAACAATTCATTCTTTCAGATCTGCACAGAAAGTATGCAAAATCTGAAAGCAAACTTGCAAAATCTATAACTCCTAAATTACTGGGCCTAAAATCATGAAATTTTAGGACAAACAAGATAAGGAAGTTATCTACAACTTTTGTATAGAACACATCTACAGAAAATATAATTTTCTTCACGCACTAATCACCTCTACACAAACTGTGCATGCAGCAATTTCAGCATATTAATAAACTCACTTCTCTACTTATTTGATTAGCATGTGAGCACACATATGAGCTATGAACATCATCAAACACTTATAAACATGAGCATACAATACTTATCTCAGATTAATATGCAACAAAAGTAATCATTTCAACATATACATTTTCATTTACCAAAATGCTTTTATTAATTAAATAACTAACTAACAAAGGCATTATCTTTAAGTGATGTTGCAAACACATAATTTGGGCCTCATATTTTTACAGGTGATAGACAAGGTCAAACCATGACTACTGTAAAAATATCACATGCTCAGGTATTACAATTTATTTATTAAAAACATGGCAAGTTTAATTCGCAAAAGTGCATGTGAGAACAAAATAAATCTACAAATCCTATTTCCTGCAAACACATGGCCATGATAAAAATTTCCAAGCTATAACAACATCATAGAAGGGCAGTGGAGCCACCTTTTCCATTTGTACATGTAAACATTTATCACAAACCATTTTAATTCTCTTAATGAGCTGAAAGAAAGATAAATGCATAACTAAATCATACATGCATCAAAAATTCTGAAATTTTTATCACAGCACACATATGACATGTCAAGCTTACCATAAAAATTTCACAGCAATCCAAGCAATAAAACAACAGATATCATTTTATCCCTATTTAATGCTATTTAACACAAATAAATCATTACAGCAGAAACTATTCACTAACACACATTATAAAACACATTCACTGGACAGGACACTTCACGAGGATTCCAAAAAGTGCTCACTGCAATTTTTGACAAACACACAATTTATCCCGTATCAAAGTTTCAGCCAGATTTATCGATTAAAGAAAAACGAAAAACAAAAACTGTTTTGCATTAGGACCCCTCAGATCTGCACAAAACAATTAGGGACTTGTTAGTAAACATATTGAGTCATGCAACTTTACATAAAAACACCTACAAAGAGTTTCAGCTTCTAATCTATACCCTTTCACCATTGTTTCACGGAGAAACGACGGGAAGAACCGGCTTGTGCAGGGAAGGGAGACCGAGCTTCTAGGGTTTGGGTACCAGGGCTGGTTGCTGCTTTGCTTGCTGCTGCTGACCGATGGCTGCTGGCCAACAAGCGGCTTCCAGCTGGCGGCGCTCAGCCTGCCGCGGCCGGCAGAGCCGCGGCCAGGAACGGCGCGCAGAAAAGAGCCGCGGCTCCTCGCGCGTTTCTGCAGAGGGCGCAGAGAAGAGGAGGAGAGAGCCGGGCGCCAGGGAGAGGAAAGACTCGCCGGCGCAGCTGCTGGACAGCCATGGAGGAGCAGAGGACTACTCGCCGCCGGCCATGGCTGCTGCTGCTTTCCTGCTTTTCAGCCATGGAGGGGAAAAACAGGGAGAGGGAAAAGGAAGGGAGAGAGAGGAGGCGCAAGGAAGGGGAGCGGCGGCTACGGAGGAGAACAAGGAGGTCGCCGGCGCTGTTTTCAGGTGCTACACCAGAGAGGAGGAAGCAGCCATGGATGGAGAAGGGAGCTGCTGTTTCTGCCATGGCTGAGAAGGAGAGGCAGACCGAGAGAAAAACTGGAGGGGTGGAGCTTTCTTGCATGAGGGGGAAAAGAGAAGGCAGAAGGCACCGCCCCTCTGCGCCAATGGGGAGAGGCGCGACAGGCCTCGGGGCAGGCGCGGCCTCGGGACGGGAGCCGGCCGGTCTCTGCAAAATTTCCCGTGAAATTTCCCCAAATTTCTTTCCCGATCTGGCAGGTTTCCGGAAACTTTCAGCTATTTTCAAAAATTCCAATACCGATCAAACGGACTCCGATTCCGACGAAACTAATTTTGTTGTCGTCGTCTCGCCGAGTACTCCGACTTTCGTTAAAGGCACTTGGTCAGATTCCCAATGGTTTGTCCGGTAACGATCGTCGACGGCAGCTCCACGGTGACCGAAATTCCAATTTTCGCAGTCCAGACTTAGCCGATTTCAGGAACGTGAAAACTGCGTTGTATCTCATCTTGCGAGCTCGTTTTCACTCTTTTCGGCACCGATCCAGGTCTTGGCCATAAAACGAAATTTGTTCCTTTCGATCTGTACTACAACTTTCGTTTAAGGCACACTGACATGCGAACAACCGAAAATACCGTTCAACTCCGGTCAAAGCGGTCACCCGGTAGGATCCAGATTACGGTCTCTTGTCGGTCGGAATATTTTCTGGTCATCTGCTCAACACAAGACTTTCATAACTTTTGCTCATAAGTCCATAAATAATTGACTGGGTACAATTGCAAGACTTAATAGAACTCAAATGATCTCCTTCGCTTAATAAGCCATTATAGGCAAAGCTGTGACTCGTCATTTCATGTGACTTTTGATTCCAAACTTCGCGAAACTTTTCCACCAGTTACTATAGATGGGAATGGAGGTGGGTCACATGAAAAATCCATGTTTAGAATTAATCCTGAATATTCATAAATTAGCGGTCGTTATTAACTAACTCCATTAATTATTTTCTGAATAATTCAAATCGAGGCTTTGTTTCCCAGGTTGATTCCAAAACCTCTGTCATCACTGACAGTACTAGAAATTATTTCTCGATCATTACCTGATAGAACATGTCTGTGTTAAACTGTCTGCTCGACTGGCGTTAAACACCTGGGGTGTTACAACCCCTCCCCCCTTAAAAGAATCTCGTCCCGAGATTCCGGACGAAAGATTTTTCAAGGGAAGAGAAGCATATCATTTATCCTTATCGGCTACCAACAGCTCAAGATACCGACTTCTCAGCAGAAAAGATACTGTCGGGAATAGAACAACTTTCTGATCTTTCAAGTCATTTTCCTGTTACTCTTGTCCGAAGAATTTCCTTTGCTGATTTAAATCGAACATTAAGGTACACTCAAAACACCACTGTTAGGTTGACAGGGAAAACCAAAATTTGTGTGGTTACTTTTAAGAGGAATCCAAGATAATATTGCCAATTTACTGGACCTTCGTCTGGCCGACATAATTACAAGGCAACTTCCTTCGAGACTGGGAGGAACTGGCTGACCAACAACCATTGTGTATACCATTGGTAATGTACGTTCTAGCAGATAGCAGTCGATTGAAAGCTACATAAAGTTCCATGTGTGCAGTTCTCTTTCTCTGATGATATCATTGTATTATCTGAGTCTGTTAAGAGAGCGGTGAATGTGATAGCTGACTCAGTCAATTCTACTGTTTCGCTGATCCTTCTTTACAGAAAATCTCATCTCCAAACAGCGACAGACACTTAGGTTGAATTTGATGCAACCTCTTGGGTAAAATATCTAGTACCGAATTTCTGTCCTACTAAGCAGATCAACATCATTCCTCTTCATGATGTAGTTGTAACTCAGTGGAACTGACTTGTCGAACTACCTCGGCCATAGAGTGACTTTCTTAAATTCATTCAGTAATGCAGGGACATAATCCGAAATCTGCTGTTTGACATTTCTATTTGCCATCAATTCGTACTTTTTATGAGTTGATTTTTTTTTGTAGAATACCTTGACTGCTCAAGAATAAGCGACTGATTCTGAATGTCCTTTCTAGCTTCACCCAAAATAGTTTAGAATCTTTTCATAGTAGCCAAACATATCACCAAGCAGTCCTTATTCCGGGTGAAATTTTTACGGAGTTTCTAGGCTGGTGTAGTATCTTGTACTACCATTGTAATTTCTCCGAGATAGAGTTGGTCTGAACACGACAGAAACTGGGATGTACGAGTACCACAAACAACGTTAGTTGGTTGGCAGACTTCTGATATAACACTGTTCGGTGAGAAATAGCCTTCATAGCTACCCAAGAGTTATTTCTGAACTCGATATTAGCCTTTCCATGGCTGAAACTAATTAGTTGTCTCTCAATACAAAAAACTCCAAGGTTTCAGCTTTTACTACAAGCAATGTTGAATACCAAGGCGTGCAGTTACCACCAATGTCAACACGGAATCAGGCATATCTGGGAGGATCGGGTTGATTATAAGATCATCACGCATAAATTCTTATTAAGTTCAGATAGAAAACTTTTTGGTTCTCAAGTATCTTATCCAATAAAACACCATCTCTGTTACTTATCCCGCAGCTAGTACTTATCCACCTTAAGTATTGTGTGCCACTTTACTTCACTATGATCATATATGTTGCTCGATCTTTGTTGTTGATCTAACAGAGTCCTTTGTCTACCACCCCTTACAGTCTGTTACCGTTTTTGTTACTGACTGATTCTGGAAAAGGTCATCCTCTTTGCCATTTTTGAAAAGAAACACTGCCACCTCTGAGCTGACAAAAGGATCTTTTTGAAGGAATATAGAAGATAACAAGGAGAATGCTTCATGAGAGATAATACATTGGCGTAGTCCTATAATAGATCTTGATCACAACCCACGTACCAGCGCGTGCCGAGCAGCACAACCATGTGTCTGCAGCCACAGGAGGCTCTCGGTTTCGTCGCGGCACCATTAGTTCATAATCAAGACACCATTATTGAATCCACAACCAGTGAGAAATCCATCATGACGCAGATAAATCTTGCATGGATAGGCATCACATGCAAGGCATAAGCTAGCAAAACAAGGATGATCACAAGGTATGGAAATCATAAAGGAGGGGATTTCAAAAACAAAACATGACACAAGACATCAAGGATACGCATTGTACACATCAAGGTTATGACAAGATAGAAGATTACTTGAACTTGATTTGGCCCAGCGACAACAAAAGGGCAACCGAGGGGTACAACAAGGATTTGGGCATGGTCTTCACAACTAGGCAAGGCAGACTACGGTCAAGAACTTGTATTGACAGGAACTTAACTTGGCTGGTCAACTAACAAGGGCCTTTACAGCAAGAGGTACAAAACATCCATGGCTTAGGCAACACTTAAAAGGGGCCAAGCTTGGGTCTTCAGGTCAGTCAGAGACATGGTTACACAAAAAGCATAGGCATACCACTGTTCGGATCCAAGATTCTAAAAAAACTTGACTTGGGCTAGCTGGTCAAACAAAAGGCATGGACAGACATAGGTACAGGTCTTTGGCAAGCATTCTAAACCATCAACTAGACACACAAACACAGGCCTTAAGCAACAAAGGTTCTACTCAGGACATCTCGAAAGGTCAGGAGGGCTTGCTCAACAAAGGCTTAACAACCACTCATGTACTCACCGAGGACAATGATTGACTTAACCCGGGTACCACTTAGATTACAACATATCTACACACACAACCTTAATCAAACATTGGAAGACACAAACAAACAGCTTAAGCAACCAACACTAATTACCAAGCTCAAACCAATTAAGCATCTATCCGAAGCACACAAAACACATAGACACACAAAACATGGTAGACAGATGTTGTCATTCATTTATTTCATGTTTACTAAATTGGAGCACAACTCTTTATCTAGAAGCAAACATATACCAAACAACTAAACTATAGTTGTTTGTTACTACAAGCAGTTTACAACTTTAAAACTAACAACTCACTTATTTAGTCTAAGAATCTAACAACAAGTAACAAGCTCTTGCTAGTCTACATTCCAAAAGGAATAAACAGACACTAGGTAACAATAATTAACAAGAAGAATGCAGCAACTTAATTTTTGGCACATTCAAGCATATCAACAGTTTGAAAACATTGTAAACATGATATAAATGCTAAGATTGCAGCCCACTTGAATGGTTTGCAAGTATTTAATTCTTACAAAGCATATGGCTAGTAAAGATTAAAACTAAATTAGAGAACAACTATAAAGCATGGTGCACATAAAAGCATAGTTCTAGGCATAACCATGTATGAAAACAGTTTGTATACATCTTAAACATATTAGAGAAGTTCATGATTAGCCCAAATTAAATTCCTTACATGCACTTATTAATTTCCTTAACTTAGCAAAGTGAATTAGAGAGCGATCCAATCTATACCCAGAGGACTCTGGAAGATTAGAGCAGCTCACTCCTGCTTTTAGTAGGCTACTACATGCATTTTAATATTTTGAAGTAAGTAAAACAACCTACACAAGTCTTAGCAAGTAATCATGCTTAAAACAACTTAAACAGGTTTAATCTATTTAAGGTTGTCTACAACAAGTTTTATATTTTTCTTACAGTAAACATGATACTAGAGAGCTATGAAAATTAGTTTCACAAACTTTTAATTCTTATAACTCTAGTTCTCATTATTGCAAGAAAAGTAAGCATGGACAAGATTACTTTTTTTTACAACATGGGAAAGCAATTAAACAACATGTTGAGTACCTTTCCTTGCTAAAGCATATTAACACAAGCTAACAAAACTAGGATTGTAACCTTTGGACACATTTAGCTTTATTATCACATTCAACATATTTAGGAAGCATTTAGCAAACCCAACAAAATTTCATACAAAACAGTTTCAAACAACAAGTTTTATTATTTTCTTAGGTGAAGCATTTCAAAACAAAACTAACTCAAAACATTGAATTACAAACTTTAGCATAATTTTGCCACTCAAGTAGAAACACTACACAAGGCATTTGGTTACAACAAGGCATTTCAACATAGAGGGAAACTCCTAGTTATTAGAAACTTATTGTCTAACTACTCTTCTAGCAAACATTATATAGAGCAAGACAATCATACAACATGATAAACCAGTAGGCTTAACCAGACAACATCACACAAGGTAATTACTTCTAGCCTATAACAAGCAATCACTTCTCTAGCTAACATGGAAACATCCCTATAAACATTGCATACTAGCAAACATCAAGAACAAGACCACATTAATTCTAGTTCAGAGGAACACACGACATCAAACAAAACCTTTATTTCTAACTTTTACAAGCAATCCAGCACATCATGTTGAAACACTAGCTCACAACAAACTTCACTATATTACAGGAATAAGGGTAGGGGAAGCACTTCTATTTACACAACAACCATTATGTTTTATTATTGCATTAGTCACACTTGACAACAAGTTGTTCATTATTGGAATAAGGGCGAGAAAAGATGAAAAGCATGTTCATGATCAAAGCATAACAAGATGGATGCTCGTCCTATAAGTCCTCACAAATTGCCAGCCTGAGGCAACAATCACGTTCTAGGTCGGTGGTGGCATAACACGCACTCTCGATATAACTAGTCGTCAACTATGCATACGCATTCGAGGTTAGTGTACCTGCAGAAAATCTCATTTCAGCCCATTCCCACAACACAGATATAAATACATTGCAGGAATTTAAATCTAGATACTATCTTAGGTGCATACCCAGTATACACGTAAGTAGTATATGCACCCATCAGAATAGTATTACTCCCACAATTAAATACCTTCACCCGCATTCGTGTGCTTACGAGTACAGGTCCAGTACCAAACTAGCTCTCCCCTAGACCAACGGTTGTTTGGTCATGCTCTCACAACTCACACTTACCTGAGCGTAGGTGCGACGTTGCATAAAAAAATTCAACTACCCCACATATATGAGTATATATCATATGTGAGGGCTACCTCCAACATTAGACCACAGGGTAGCATAGTGCGGTCATCTATACGTACCTTTTGAGTCGACGTGTCGTTGCAAGAAAGTAAAAACCCCCAAAGTTAGTATTACTTAACTAAGCCACCTGAAAGTCCTAGTTGGGCATAAACTGGAGGTTGTCGCTAGCATATAGTTTATAAATTAGGTTTTGACAAACTTGCCTACTAGCTAAAATTTTTAGATAAAATAGGTTTTCAAAACCAAAACTTGTTTTAAACCATGCACATGACAGTATTATGCTTAACTTGCTCCGATGCCAGATGCTGCTGGACAGAACCGACCAATTTATAAGAGCACAAGTACGAAAACCTCTGCCGGAGCAGTTGAATTAGCACACTTGAGCCCATATAAACCGGTAGTCCGTGAAATCTGAGGGATTTCAAACTTTTCAACATCTTAGCCAAGATCGCATGGTCAAGCCAATACAATCATGTCCACAGAGCTTTGCAGCGGAAATAAATTTACAATAGAGTTCACAAATAATAATACAAGCTTATTTACTTTGAAACAACATAGCTTTAAAATGAATACCATAACATAAGTTGAAATACTTTGCTAGCTTTCAGTGACATCCTCCAACAACAGCATAAAGAGAAGAATAGGGAACTGCCGAGCCCACCGGCACTGGTCATCACCTTCCGGCAGACCTAACCTTCACCTGCAACAGGTGGGATAAAACCCTGAGTACTCGAATGTACTCAGCTAGACTTACCCGTCCGGAAACCAAAATAAAGAGACACCAAGGAGTATGCAAGGCTGATATAAATAGTGGAGCTGGCTAAACTTTATTTGCAAAAAGGAGCTTAAGATGAAGGGTTCAACATTTAATTATATGAGCAGTCATCTTTTATCCTATTCCTTAAACTCTAGGTTTTGCACCTGCACTAGAGCACTCAAGTGGATCTAGCAAACAATAATATAATACCATATCAGGTTTTGCTTGTCATTTGTTAGTATTTAGTTGAACCATCAATGTCACATGGAGTTGTATCGTGGTGAAAGCTCGCCATAGTTTCCCACTAACCGGGGAGACGGCGACTCGAATCGAATTCCAAACCAGCTGGTGAAAGACCTTTAATAATACAGCCCACACTTTCCCGTCGGGTCCATGCATTGGGCACCCGCTCGACGCTTGTTCGTGGTGTAATCGCCGCGGCTCAAGCACGGACCGCCCAATCAGAGTCTTGGCGATGGCCTCAGCGGCAGATCGCAACTTCTGTACTAGAGGGCACGACACGGGTTGAGACCCGGCCCGAACAGCTTCTAACCGGCTTTGGGGTCGATGATTACAGCAACGACATATCCCTAAGTAAAAGGGCGCGTTCAAAAATGAACGAGGGCCAACATCGATACAAACCTACACGATCCAATGGATGGACTGCCCCAAGTTTCCGAACTTGTGCCCTGCCATCCCATTGAACCGTATTTCACTACAACTCAGGTTCTTTTCCACGATAGCAAATATAGCCAACCGTGATCCGGTAACTACCCATCAGGAATTACGGAAACCTCCTTAACTATTACTTTTATTAAGCAGGCTAAGCATTCTACATTTAAAAAGTAAGTAACAGGATAACAGATTGATATTAATCAATAACCAAGGAATGATAATGCAGCAAGTAGGATTCAATCAACTCCTATACCTAATGCATCACAATATAAAGGACTCAAGTAATTTTAATTGCAAAAGATAGGAGGCTTAATATGCTCCGGGGCTTGCCTGGGAACCAACACTAGGTTAGTGTTTGTTAGGTGATACCCGCTTGGCGAGCATCTCCGCTGTAGCACTTGCTCAAACTCCGCATCTTCGGATAATCCACCGAACACCGTCTTCGGGTTCAGCCTCAATCATCACGTCCTCACGATGTATCTACCGTTCCTAAATGAGATGCGCAATGCAAGCGTATGAATGCAAGGGAAACACTTATGAAGCAAACGCAAGCATTACTTAATTACTTCGCATAAGCAATCGGGATAACTACTAAAAGAAGACATAGCTCTTAACACCCAACATAGCTAATCACTTCAGCAGGTTATAATTAAAGTAAGGTGTGACATGGTTCATTAAGCACTCAGAAAGGCCAACTATAACAATCAATCATGACTAATCACACATCACACAAATATAACACATGTATGCACATAAAACTCCTATTTTGTTAAACAAGTCAATCATCATTATCTAACATATTTATAAACACAATAGATTGATTAACTTAATAACATGGAATCAACATGCTCATCTTTAACAAGGCAGAGGTATCATTATAGATCACATAAACAACTATTGAGTTACATCAATAACTTAGGCTTATTCACTGAACAAGGACAGCCACACAGTAGGAACTTTAACAAACATAACTGGAGCTACACATATCCACCCAGGTGATCCTAGACTTTCGGAAAGCTAATGAAATTATCTCCAACTTTGCTATTACTTAAGCATGATTCAACAGTTAAAAAGAGCCAACATAACAGGCAAGCACTTCTGTCCAAACTTTGGACCGAATATCACATTACTCTTCAAACAGCCATAACTAGAGATCTAAGCACCAAGAGACTTGACATAAGACTTATTAGAAAGCTTATTAAGTTGTCTACAACTTATTTATAATCATCTCAAGATGATTAAGCAGTTATCAAGGCTAACTAACTCAAACAAGTAAATCTGTTCAGAACTTGGACAGATTCTGACTTCCACCTTTAAACATATGTAACTCAAGTCTAGACCACCAAAATAGTGATCCAAGACAATAGAGAAGCTTATGAAAAACACTACAACTCTTTTATTAAAACAAAGACATGATTCAGAACTTAAACTACCCCAAACAATTCATTCTTTCAGACTGCACAGAAAGTATGCAAAATCTGAAAGCAAACTTGCAAAATCTATAACTCCTAAATTACTGGGCCTAAAATCATGAAATTTTAGGACAAACAAGATAAGGAAGTTATCTACAACTTTTGTATAGAACACATCTACAGAAAATATAATTTTCTTCACGCACTAATCACCTCTACACAAACTGTGCATGCAGCAATTTCAGCATATTAATAAACTCACTTCTCTACTTATTTGATTAGCATGTGAGCACACATATGAGCTATGAACATCATCAAACACTTATAAACATGAGCATACAATACTTATCTCAGATTAATATGCAACAAAAGTAATCATTTCAACATATACATTTTCATTTACCAAAATGCTTTTATTAATTAAATAACTAACTAACAAAGGCATTATCTTAAGTGATGTTGCAAACACATAATTTGGGCCTCATATTTTTACAGGTGATAGACAAGGTCAAAACATGACTACTGTAAAAATATCATGCTCAGGTATTACAATTTATTTATTAAAACATGGCAAGTTTAATTCGCAAAAGTGCATGTGAGAACAAAATAAATCTACAAATCCTATTCCTGCAAACACATGGCCATGATAAAAATTTTCCAAGCTATAACAACATCATAGAAGGGCAGTGGAGCCACCTTTTCCATTTGTACATGTAAACATTTATCACAAACCATTTTAATTCTCTTAATGAGCTGAAAGAAAGATAAATGCATAACTAAATCATACATGCATCAAAAATTCTGAAATTTTTATCACAGCACACATATGACATGTCAAGCTTACCATAAAAATTTCACAGCAATCCAAGCAATAAAACACAGATATCATTTATCCCTATTTAATGCTATTTAACACAAATAAATCATTACAGCAAACTATTCACTAAACACATTATAAAACACATTCACTGGACAGGACACTTCACGAGGATTCCAAAAAGTGCTCACTGCTTTGGACAAACACACAATTTATCCCGTATTTTCAAAGTTTCAGCCAGATTTATCGATTAAAGAAAAAACGAAAAAAAAACTGTTTTGCATTAGGACCCCTCAGATCTGCACAAAACAATTAGGGACTTGTTAGTAAACATATTGAGTCATGCAACTTTACATAAAACACCTACAAAGAGTTTCAGCTTCTAATCTATACCCTTTCACCATTGTTTCACGGGAGAAACGACGGGAAGAACCGGCTTGGCAGGGAAGGGAGACCGAGCTTCTAGGGTTTGGGTACCAGGGCTGGTTGCTGCTTTGCTTGCTGCTGCTGACCGATGGCTGCTGGCCAACAAGCGGCCTTCCGCTGGCGGCGCTCAGCCTGCCGCGGCCGGCAGAGCCGCGGCCAGGAACGGCGCGCAGAAAAGAGCCGCGGCTCCTCGCGCGTTTCTGCAGAGGCGCAGAGAAGAGGAGGAGAGAGCCGGGCGCCAGGGAGAGGAAAGACTCGCCGGCGCAGCTGCTGGACAGCCATGGAGGAGCAGAGGACTGCTCGCCGCCGGCCATGGCTGCTGCTGCTTTCCTGCTTTTCAGCATGGAGGGGGAAAACAGGGAGAGGGAAAAGGAAGGGAGAGAGAGGAGGCGCAAGGAAGGGGAGCGGCGGCTACGGAGGAGAACAAGGAGGTCGCCGGCGCTCTGTTTTCAGGTGCTACACCAGAGAGGAGGAAGCAGCCATGGATGGAGAAGGGAGCTGTGCTGTTTCTGCCATGGCTGAGAAGGAGAGGCAGACCGAGAGAAAACTGGAGGGGTGGAGCTTTCTTGCGTGAGGGGGAAAAGAGAAGGCAGAAGGGCACCGCCCCTCTGCGCCAATGGGGAGAGGCGCGACAGGCCTCGGGGCAGGCGCGGCCTCGGGACGGGAGCCGGCCGGTCTCTGCAAAATTTCCCGTGAAATTTTCCCCAAATTTCTTTCCCGATCTGGCAGGTTTCCGGAAACTTTCAGCTATTTTCAAAAATTCCAAATACCGATCAAACGGACTCCGATTCCGACGAAACTAATTTGTTGTCGTCGTCTCGCCGAGTACTCCGACTTTCGTTTAAAGGCACTTGGTCAGATTCCCAATGGTTTGTCCGGTAACGATCGTCGACGGCAGCTCCACGGTGACCGAAATTCCAATTTTCGCAGTCCAGACTTAGCCGATTTCAGGAACGTGAAAACTGCGTTGTATCTCATCTTGCGAGCTCGTTTTCACTCTTTTCGGCACCGATCCAGGTCTTGGCCATAAAACGAAATTTGTTCCTTTCGATGTACTACAACTTCGTTTAAGGCACACTGACATGCGAACAACCGAAAATACCGTTCAACTCCGGTCAAAGCGGTCACCCGGTAGGATCCAGATTACGGTCTCTTGTCGGTCGGAATATTTTTGGTCATCTGCTCAACACAAGACTTTCATAACTTTTGCTCATAAGTCCATAAATAATTGACTGGGTACAATTGCAAGACTTAATAGAACTCAAAATGATTCCTTCGCTTAATAAGCCCATTATAGGCAAAGCTGTGACTCGTCATTTCATGTGACTTTTTGATTCCAAACTTCGAAACTTTCCCACCAGTTACTATAGATGGGAATGGAGGTGGGTCACATGAAAAATCCATGTTTAGAATTAATCCTGAATATTCATAAATTAGCGGTCGTTATTAACTGACTCCATTAATTATTTTCTGAATAATTCAAATCGAGGCTTTGTTTCCCAGGTTGATTCCAAAACCTCTGTCATCACTGACAGTACTAGAAATTATTTCTCGATCATTACCTGATAGAACATGTTGTGTTAAACTGTCTGCTCGACTGGCGTTAAACACCTGGGGTGTTACACGTCTCGTGAACGAGGTTATGAGGCGCACTCTTCTACCCCGGACAGGCTACAGAGAGGGGCTGACACGTATTCAGATCTGGCTAGTTCACCACCTAGTTTCACAGCTGGAGTTTGATATGGGAGGTTGTGATTATTTCTGAGATGGAGGATACACTGGCTGAGGGCTTCAAGGGTCACCGACAGCTTCTCTATGCTCACCAAATTTGCTATCTTTTGAGGAGGATCATTCCGGCCCTGCTTCCAGAGCTTCTCCAGTCCCCGACGGAGTTCCCCGTGTACGACACTCGCCAGATTGTCGGGGACCGTCCAGACACTCGTCCCAGAGGTCAGCGCCAGAGGCCGGTTGTCACAGAGACAGAGGCACAGCAGGACGAGACTGCCAGTCAGTTGGCAGAGGTTGAGCTCGCAACACTTGAGGTAGAGGGAGAGGACCCCGACGATGAGTTCCGTCTGACAGCACTGACGACGATTACGCTCCTCTTCCGAGGATGCGTCCACAGGGAGCTCACGACTCCGAGGCCTCCTCCTCGCGTATGGCCGGCTCCGATCCAGCACTCCTAGCCATTCTTTCTCAGATGGAGCAGCAGCAGTCTCGACTGTCTGAGGAGGTTCAGCGTCAGGCTGAGGAGCAGCGCCAACAGGCACAAGAGCAGGCTCGACTGGCAGAGGCACAGGCAGTGGCAGCAGCTCAGGCACAGGAGCGCCAGGACGCTCTCCAGAGGCAGATGATTTAGCTCCAGACACAGACACTTGCTTTCATGGAGCGGATGGCAGCTCTTCCACAGTTACCCGCGCCGCCTCAGTTTCAGCTGCAGCAGCCCGGACCGTCGACCTCTTCTACACGTCCGTTCCTTCGTCGACGGTTGTTGACGCTGGTTATCTATCAAAATTAAAGGATAAATAAATATGAAAATGGCATGAATCCAATCACCAACAAAGGTTTAGGGTTTCAACTGACAATATTCCACGAGTTTTGGTGAGTTATGATTCTGCAGGGACTAAACCAGGAAATCGGCACCAATAGCTTCCCATAGAAGGAAACCGTCGGGAGATAACGCAACCGCCACGTCGGGATACTTCTAGAAGACTCCAGAGGACGTAAGAAGACACCACAAGGAAGGACACCACCAGAGGCCAACCTGTGGGACCGACCGGTCCCACAGGGCCCACCGGTCGGTCGGCCACGGAGGCCCCACGCTTTCGTCTTCTGCAAGCTACTTCCACCGACCTCCAGGATGCATCTCGACCGTACCTCAAGTCGGTTTGATCCAAGGGCACAGTTCATCGCCCAGGGCTATATAAGCAGCCCCAGACCCCCTCTCCAGGCATCTCCCTCTTCATTATTCATCTCCACATCAGAAATTAGGGTTCCAATGTAGAAGTAGAGGTCCCTCTAGATGAATCTCTTCTAGTTCATCTAGAATTAGATCTAGTTCATCTAGTTGTAATCAATAGTTAGCTTTCAAGTAGAAGACTAGATACCCCTCTAGTAGGATTAGAACCTAGTCTTATTTAGAACTAGAAGAGAGAGAGAGAGGAAGAGATCAAGAGGAAGCTCCGGCCTGTCGGATCAACTTCTTCATCTTGTACCTGTGGATTCAAGTTCTTCATCGACTTGTTTCAACGATTGTTTCGGTAATCAACATCTATATTTAAGTTTGAGCCATTGTTCTTATTGTTCTTAAGGTTTATGACTCTCTTTTGAGTACTTTAATTCTAGTCGCTCTAGAGTTGGAGTAGTGTTGGATAGTATAAGCATAGTGCTTAGACTTGATAGCTCATATTTACCTCCTATAATGCCGGTAGTAGTGGTAGTTCGCAAGGGTGACTCTTATAGCCTGTTGATTCTTCTATAGTCCACTTACCCGTGTGTAGGCTCGGTAGGATTATACATTTGCATAAAAGAATCATACTCTATTGTGACCTTTTATGGCAACTTCCCCATTAAGAATAATATAAACACATCACTCTTAAGTTGGATTTAGATAGCCTTAGTGATCCCCTCTGTGGCGGAACCGCCCTGATTATAAGAGCTCAAGTATTATCTTAGCCAAATCCGTCTGACTTTGACTCATACTTGAACCCATATAACCCCGGTAGTCCGGAAATCTCGAAGGATTTCTAACACCATACATCATACAGGATCGCATCGTTCAAGGATTACATTCGTAAAGATACATCATAGCGAAAATGAAATCGAATTTAAAATATCAGAGTGCGAACTTTAAACGGAGTTATTACAAACCAAATTTTAAAGGTGCGGAAGCTGAAATGAAATAAGTTTGAAACACGACCACTACACATGTGGTCCAATAAAACGTTGTTTGATAAAACCCACTCAACACGACTCACTCCTCTTTTTTAGATAATGTGCCACTAGAAGTCTCAGACCAGCAAAAGACAAAGGGAAGCTTCTGGACGACCCTGCCCTGGGCCTACTCCTCATCACCTTCCACTGGGTAGAGGCAGTGCTTACAATAGCCGAAGTAGACCTGGCCATCTGCAACAACGGGATAAACCCTGAGTACGGGAATGTACTCAGCTAGACTTACCCGTCCAACTGAAAATAAAGACTCCAAGGGTATGCAAGGCTTTTGAGGTGGAGCTGGGATCTTTCAGTTGCGAAAAGCTCAGATTCAGATAAGAGGTAATTAATGATAAAGATGAGCTGCCATTTTTGGACCTATTCCTTAACTCTAGGTTTTTCACCTGTACTAGAGCACTCACTTGAATCTATCAATCAATAATATAACCATATCCAGTTGACTTATCCACATTTTAGTTGAACCTTAAATCATCACATGGAGTTGTATCGTGGTGAAGCTCGCCATAGTTTCCCACTAACGGGGGAGACGGCGACTCGAATCGAATTCCAAACCACTCGGGTCCATGCATTGGGCAACCGCTCGATGCTTGTTCGTGGTGGTAATCGTCACGGCTCACAGCACGGACCGCCAATTGGAACCTGGCGATGGCCTCACGCGGCAGATCGCAATTTCCATACTAGAGGGCACGACACGGGTTGAGACCGGCCTGAACAGCCTCTAACCGGCTTTGGGGTCGATGATTACGGCACCGACATATCCTTAAGTAAAGGGCGCGTTCAAAAATGAACGAGGGCCAACATCGATACAAACCTACACGATCCAACGGACGGACTGCCCCAAGTTTCCAAACTTGTGCCTTGCCTTCCAATTGACCGTATTTTGTTACTACTCAGGTTCTTTTCCACGATAGCAAATATAGCCAACCGTGATCCGGTAAATACCCACAAGGGGTATTACGGAAACATCCTTAACTACTACTTTTATTAAGCAGACTAAGCAATTCTACATTATAAATAAATAAATAACAGGATAACAAGGTAGATATTAATCAATAACCAAGGAATGGTAATGCAGCAAGTAGGTTTCATTCCAACTCCTAAACCTAATGCATCATGACATAAAAGGACTCAAGTAAACTTTTAATTGCAAAAGATAGGAGGCTTAATATGCTCCGGGGCTTGCCTTGGGTGAAGACCGAGGCCTCGTGGGAGGGGCACTCGGGCAAGTTAGCGTCGCTGGCGGGGTCGACCTCCTCGGCTTGCTGAAGCTCCGGAATCTGCTGCTCGGCGTTTGTCTCTGGCTCCTGGTCGGGCTCTGGAGGGGTCGATCCTATTGCATGCGATGATTAATAAATAATTACAATGCGGGTGCAGATGTGTGGTATGAAAAGAGCATTTCTTGCAAACCAACAAACCCAACTTGTTGAACCACTTTTGTCATTAAGGCAAATACTTATTTATTTCATAAAACAAAAATTCATTTATTCATCTATTTCTTATTTAATAATTCAAAGAAACTTAGGTTGAACTGCAAGTGCACTTTTCTGGACTCAGAAAAATCCACGAAAATTCCAGAAGGCAAACAACAGTTGCTAAACTCCACTGAACAAATTTCAGCCAAAAATAAAATACAGAACTGCAGATATAAAAATGACAAGCAAACTGCCCAAAAAGGTGCTTTGAACTAGCTCCTCATTCAAACAGTGTCAAACAGCAGATTTCATAATTTTCCTGGCTTCTTCTATTTATACACATCCTACCGTAGGAATATTGCTGGTAGAGCATAAACATACAAGCCTACACAAAATTAACAAATCTACTGCAATATAAACCATTTGAACTACAACCCTACTGGAAAAGGGTGCTAAACTCATTTTCATATTTTTCCCAGATTCTACTTCATATTTTATATTTATCAAGAAAGTTCCATGAACAGAAACATTATATTATTTCTTACATGAATTTCTAAAGGAAAACACAGAAAAGTACATTTGTAAAGCAACTTCAGATTTTTCCATACAACAGCTCACGCTTACATTTTTCTTAGTTTGAACATCATGAACAGAGACTTCACCGATTTTCTCACATTTTATTTTGGCATATAAAACACCTTAACATTTATTCTAAGAAATCAGCCAAAAAGGACTTTTAATCATAATAGAAACTTTTTCTACATAAATAGTGCATCATATATTTTTCACAGGTGTAAAACATGATAATAAACTTACACAAAATTTTCCAGGAATTATCTCAACCAGAAAACACTTATAACTATTTATCTAAACAAAAGCTCATAAACTGAAATAAATAAAAACAGTCATAAAAACTTCTACCAAAAATACTTTCATATTTTTCTATGATAGATCTACTCATAAACAAGCTAACAAAACTAAAAGTACTCCATTTGGACTTGTAAAACAAGCTACACAAAAATAACAAGCATTTCTGGAAAAATAAAGGTAAAAAGAAAACATTTGAAATCTTCCCGACCACTGTGTGAACCCGGTCCATAGACCAGTGAGGGGCTGACGTGCGGGGTCCATGGGTCAACGGGACCCACCCGTCAGAGAGAGAAGAAACAGGGGAGAGGGTTGACCGGCGGCTGCTCGCCGGCGGTGAGGTTTCCGGCGGCGAGGCTAGGGCTAGATCGACTCGTCTCGACGAGGCGCATCCCGTGGTGGTGTTAGTTTGGCCAGCGCATGGCCGTAGCATGCCGGCGGCGAGCGATGGCGCACGGAGGCGGCGGCGACTCACGGCTATGCCGTTTCCGGCGGTCGCCGGTGGAATTGGGGGATGCAAAAGCTCAAGCGAACCCTGAGAGACAAAGCTATGGGGTTGGTTCGGCTCGGGTGGCTCCAGGGGAGCTTGACCACGTGAGAGGGCCGCGACGGCGCTCATGGCGCTCGGCCGGGGAGAAGAGGGAGATGGGAGGCGGTAGCGTTAAGGATTGTTGGCGTTCTCACCTTGCCTTGGCTCGGTGAAGCTCGAGGAGGAAGAAGAGGCTCGGCGGAGGCTTGGTGGATGAAGAACGGGAACTTGTGTGACACCCCAATTTTAAGAACAAATTGGAGCACAATATATGTATGCCAGGATCAATTTTCATACATATATCCACATCATAGTAAATATCAAAACAATGCTTTATTAATATATCGAACATTATTACAAAAATGACCCTCGGGTCTGAAATAAAAAGTACAGACTCTCATGATAACGGACTCTAATGAAGACGCTGATGTAGATGCGGAAATCTGGACTCCATCTCCACAGGAAGGTCGACCGGGGGTAGCGCCATCCTAGTACAGGTCGTCAGGGTCGTAGCCTCCGTCTTCTGGATACTCCGGCTCCTCGTACGTGTAGTCTCCAGCGTCTGGGTGGGGTAGCAGGGGGACAAAGAGGAAGGGTGAGTACATCGAAATGTACTCCGCAAGTGTAGGAAGTATATGCTTATGAGGCTATTAACAAAGGTAGGCTGACTTTGTTTGACTCAAGCGCCTAAAGCAACACATCCTATTAAATCCTATTTCCTATGCACCTATTTACTAGGTTATAACCACAGTCTCCATCTGTAACAGAACCACACTCGGAGTCGCACCGAGCAAACCACACTCGGAGTCACACCGAGCAACCAACACTTGGAGTCACACCAAGCAACCGCACTTGGAGTCACACCAAGTACCCACACCTGAAGTCCGTCAGGCAAACCACACCTGAAGTCCATCAGATGACCCGAACCCAAAACCAACCAGTAACCAACTAATCTCGAAGAAGTCCAAGCCCGCTCGTGACCGTGAGCACGGCTGATATATCAGTTTTACACTCTGCAGAGGTTGCACATCGTTACCCATGAGTCGTGCAGATCCCGTCACGCTATACACTGCCGAGGTGCATAGCGGGTTGCACTGCAAGGCCTTTACAAAACTCCCTCCAAGTCCGTTTTACACGTTCACTAAGGTTTCACCGCTAACAGTGGATATACGCACCACTGCAGAAGCCCCCTCTTGTGCCACAAATCCGACCCCGTGTAAACCCTCAACTTGGAGGCAATTAATTACTTGGCCAGGTCCAGCCCATCCAGATCTCATGGTTGCGCTGTCAAGCCGGGTTACATGCTCTGAGAACCGGGTCCTAGGGATCCAGACAGGATATGTCTAGCACGAGCCCCGAACCAAAAACCAAAAGCAGCTGCCGAGTCCCACGGCACAAAACCACCAATACGGGTCCATCCTGCCGGATTTACCTAATAACCATGTTACTACAAAATTACCATGACCACATTCGTTTCATAGTTCATTAATCAAGATTATAAACATTTTAATCTCCCATCCCAACCATGACTGCAGGGCTAAGCAAGACACCTACCCGAACATCCCAGAACAGGCGACAAGGGTAATATAAACAAATTCTAGTAAACCCTAACATGGGATTCAAATTAATGACAAGCATACATCTACAAGATCTAACTACTCTAATACCAAAAGTAAAATAAATCATAGGTGCAAGATGTTCAAGGACACTTGCCTTCGGACTGGGTCGAATCAACTGAGTCGCAAGGATGGTCTGGAGCGTCCTCGAACTCCGCACTCTCTGGCCCAAGCAACATACATGGCACAATACATTGAAATAATTAACAGTACAACAAACAGTATGAAAATAGTAAACTAATAGATCTACTGCGTAGAGAACGAAATTATAAATCTAACGCAAGTTGAATGGGTCGAATCGGAGTTAAAACGCAAAAGTTATGAGCATTTGAAGTTGGATGGCAAATCTGTAAACGGTTGAACTCATTTTGTGTTTTAAATAAATCAAAATCCGAATTTAATCGGCTGGCGGACCGGGCCTCATTTTGGAGAAAGTACAGGGTTTATTTGGAAAGAATACACAGACACAGGGAATAGAAGATGTGGACCGCGGGTTGATTCCAAAATAGGAGGGGGTTCTTTCTGCAAATGGGCGCGGACGCAGCATAGCGGCTGGCGTGGCGTCCGCATGGCAACAGGTGGCTGCACAGGATTGGTCGCTTGCGCCAGCTGGGCGGTGACCGAGCGTGCTGGTGTGGTGGATCGCACCTCATTTCGATAGAACAAGAGGGGCTCAAAAGAAAGTTTTCAACGACTCAGAGAATAGTGTTGGGTGGAGTGCGGGTTGATTCCTAAGAACTCCAGGGGCTCCTTAACAAAAGGGCCCGTGCTCCGGCGTGGGCGCTGGCGTGGCCGTGACCTGGCGCTACGTGGCGGCTGGGCAGTGGCCTGGTGTGCCACGAGGCTGTGGACGCGAGTGGGTGCGGTGTGGTGGACTGGGTCCACGAGGCTATGAACTGGGTGCATACCCCTTCGATTCGTCTTCTAATCTACACCGTTGGTTTGAGATGAACGATGCAAGGGGGGGTTTTGGGGTGAGGACGGCGGTCGGCCAGCACTGTGCGCGGCGGCGCGCCATGGCAGGGACGCGAAGCTCGCCGGCGTGAGCTCAGGGATGCCCTAGGGGCCATTAGAGACTGCGGAAAAGGGTCGGGGTGAAGCAGAGCTTACAACGGAACCGATGGTGCACTCCTCGTCACCGATGGAGCTCCGGGGACGGCTGGCACCGGGGGTCGCGGCGGTGATGCTCTGGTGCTCCGGCGCGGTCGGGTGGAGGCGTCCCTGGCTCAGACGAACGCCGAGTACGGTTTTCCGAGCGCGGCGCAACTCGGCGAGTTCATCGGTGTGAGGAAGAGAGGACGGTGGCATCTTCTTCGGAGAGGTGAGAGGTCGAGCCAAGCTCGATAATGGCGGCGACTGAGGCGAGCTGGTGGCAGGCAAGGGAAACGAGCACTGGGCGTAGATGGCGCGGGCGGCGATGGTGGTTTGTTACTTGTAGGGCACGGGAAAGGTGGAGGGGTGGCGGCTGGATCAGTCCGGGGGAAAACACGGGAAACGCGAGCGTGGCGTCGCGCGTAGGGGCGGAGAAGAGGTTAGGGGGAGAGCTGACGTGTGGGTCACGGTGCAGTGAGAGAGCTGAGGAGAGGGGGTGCTGCGTGAGGGGCACGGCGCCGTCCCTGTGGGCCGCGCGGCTTGCGAGCGGGCCGGAGGGAGTTGGCCGCTCGGCCTGTGCTGTGCGGAGAGGGGAGGGATGGGAGTTGGGTTGGCGCACCGGGAGAGAGAGGAGTGGGCCGAGCAGGCTCTGGGGGGCCGTCGGGAGAGGGGAGAGGAGCAGGCGGCGGAAGCGGAAAGAAGGAGAGGGAGGGGTGGGCCGGTTGGGCCGAAGAGCTGGGCCGGCTGGGAGAGAAAGGAGAGGGGAGGCCCTTTGCCTTTTCTTTCTCTTTTTCTTTTCTTTTCAAACCTTTTCAAAATCTTTCTCAAAAGTCAAAATCAAAACTGTTTGAAAACAAAACAGTTCTCAAAGTTTTGAAAACATTTTTCCTAGGTTTAGCAAATATTTTTTTTTTTGTTTGATTTGGTAAATTTTCATAATTCCTTTGTTTATTTTCTAAATAGAATAAATCTGGTTCGCCCTATACGGGTTTAATAAATTATTTTCCACCCATAAAAATTATGCAACGGCATGAATGCAACAAACATCTGGCTAGATTTTTCCTCCGTCTAGGGTTTTGGCCATTTCCTTATTAAATTCTAATTTATTTTAATTAATTAAACACCCGGGGTGTTACAAACTTACCCCCTTAACTGGAATCTCGTCCCGAGATTCAGGGAGACTACAGTCAATACAAAGAAGCAAATCAAACAAGACCACAAGCACACATCAATCAACGTGCTACGAGTTCAAATAATTATGGTGGACATCCTACTATTGGAGGACCTACTTTAAAATAGATTTTGAATTTTTAGCAGAGAAAGGGTCTACATAAGTGGGAAAATAGGGTGAGGCTTTGAAAAATAGTTTTGTAAGTTCGACGACTGACTAGGGTAGCGTCCTACGGTCAACACGGCTCTGATACCACTCTGTGACACCCCAATTTTAAGAACAAAATTGGAGCACAATATATGTATGCTAGGATCAATTTTCATACATATATCCACATCATAGTAAATATCAAAACAATGCTTTATTAATATATCGAACATTATTACAAAATGACCCTCGGGTCTAAAATAAAAAGTACAGACTCTCATGATAACGGACTCTAATGAAGACGCTGATGTAGATGCGGAAATCTGGACTCCATCTCCACAGGAAGGTCGACCGGGGGTAGCGCCATCCTAGTACAGGTCGTCAGGGTCGTAGCCTCCGTCTTGTGGATACTCCTGCTCCTCGTACGTGTAGTCTCCAGCGTCTGGGTGGGGTAGCAGGGGGGACAAAGAGGAAGGGTGAGTACATCGAAATGTACTCCGCAAGTGTAGGAAATATATGCTTATGAGGCTATTAACAAAGGTAGGCTGACTTTGTTTGACTCAAGCGCCTAAAGCAACACATCCTATTAAATCCTATTTCCTATGCACCTATTTACTAGGTTATAACCACAGTCTCCATCTGTAACAGAACCACACTCGGAGTCGCACCGAGCAGCAAACCACACTCGGGAGTCACACCGAGCAACCAACACTTGGAATCACACCAAGCAACCGCACTTGGAGTCACACCAAGTACCCACACCTGAAGTCCGTCAGGCAAACCACACCTGAAGTCCATCAGATGACCGGAACCCAAAACCAACCAGTAACCAACTAATCTCGAAGAAGTCCTGCGGATACATGGGTGTATGCCGAGTCTCTGAGTGATGAGTGATTGTCAACGGGTTTGATCGCATGTTCTTTGGCTTGTGTTGTGCAGGTGTCGAGCACGGAGACAGTGATCGAGGGCAAGGTGAAGGTCAAGTTGAGACGTGCCGTGCCGACGGACTGGGTGCGATGAAGGATGGGCGTGCCGTGCGGCGGACGTGCCATGCCGATGTATCGAGCAGTGAAGGGCGGACATGAGGCTTGGACTGAGGGACCGGAGTGCCTGAGGATCAGCTGTGGTGGCTGGCAGCCTGGGACAGCGACGAGCGGAGACTTGCGGGGCACGGTGTTGCTCGGGTCGAGGACCTGGGGACACGTGTCGGTGGACGAGGTGCACGGGCGGTGCATCCCCTCTACAGCTCCGGTTTGTTGGTTGAGCCAGAGAAAAACCAACGGGTGGACGGTTTCCAGGTTTGGGCCTCAAAACCTGGGTGCTCAGTTTCCAGGTTGAGCCACAAAACCTGGGCGCGGACGGTTTCCGAGTTTGGCCACAAAACTCGGGCGATGGGCCGGTTTCCGAGTTTGGGCCTCAAAACTCGGGCGCTGCGGGTTTCTGAGTTTGGGCCACAAAACTCAGGCTGGTGGGCTAGTTTCCCGGTTTGGGCCTCAAAACCGGGGGTTGCTGGAAAAGGCTGGTTTCCTGGTTTGGGCACACAAAAACGGGGTGGCAGAGCGAGGGCGGCACGTGGCGGCGATCCAGAGGTTGCGTCGAGGCAACGCTTCGGTTCGAGCGGGGCGTGGCCGTCGGATCTACCTACCACCGCGGGCTGGACCAGAATAGCCTTAGGGTTTAGCTGGTTCGCCCTGCAATTAGTTTAGAGAGGGGTAGAGTAGGAAATAGGCTTAGTCTAGGTTAGTATAAGTAGTCAGGGGAGACACCCTCCTCCCTATCTCAGTTATTTTCAGTTTTAGCCATCTCATTTGCTTCCTGCACTTAGGGGTTTCCTGCTCTCCCATCCCCTGCTGTAGCTGAGATCCGCAGAGAGACTTGCAACTCTGTGTACTGTTGATTTGAGGAAAGGAGGCCGTAACCTCCTTGTCGTAGCGTGTGTTTGCGCTCCGGCTTGCAATTCGTGGCTGTGATTTCCGTTGTGGTCGTGTTCTTCGCGGAATCCTTTGTCCCCACGATTTTCCCGTCGCTTGATCTCTTTGCTCGTTCATTTTTTGCAATTCCGTTTGAACTGGTTTGTTCTAGATCGTGAGGCACTTCTTTCCACCGAAGGAATCATCTCTAACTTCACGATCTAGAAGATCGATCGATTTTTCGTTTCGGGTCAAGTTTCTCCCTTCCCCCGAAATTCTTCGATTCATCGATTTGGAGATAGGTTCGAGCCATGATCTCTAGAGATAGCTCACTATACTCTTTGTGACTCTTCTCACCAAATTTGATCCCTAGAGGATTTGTTTTGGGTGAGATCGAGTCGAATCGGTGAAAGAACAGAGGGCTGTCGGGGTGACCGGACGCTAGGTCACGGAGTGACCGGACGCACCTCCAGAGTCCGGTCGTTGAGTGTGTCGCGGAGTTTTCTGGGTATTGACCGGACGCGCTCGACCGGACGCTCCATTCCCGGTGTGACCGGACTCGCCCCTCGCACTGTGCATCTGCTTTGACCTTTGTGACCGGACGCACTGTTCACGACTGGACGCTCCGTACTAGTGAGTCCGGTCAGAAACAGTAAGGTCTGAAATCAGATTTTGGACGACCGGACGCATCCGGTGCGTGCTGACCGGACGCAGTCCAGAGTCCGGTCGATTTGGTTTTGTGCCGTTTCGTTCACAGCTTGCTCGTCTGTTGACGGATTTGGTTTCCGTCTTTTGCGTTGGCTTTCTAGGTTGTGTAGTGTCCCGCTGTGCTTCCTGGAAGCATCCACCCTACATCTAGGGTCGTGGACACTTGCAAGCTCTAGGGTTTGTTTTTGGGGTTGATTCTTGGGACAGTGGTTACTAGTTTCAAAGGAAAATTTGTAGCTCCATTCACCCCCCCCCCCTCTGGTCGCTTTCGGGTAGCTTCTCGGTCCTTCAAGTCCAAGCCCGCTCGTGACGGTGAGCACGGCTGATATATCAGTTTTACACTCTGCAGAGGTTGCACATCGTTACCCATGAGTCGTGCAGATCCGTCACGCTATACACTGCCGAGTGCATAGCGGGTTGCACTGCAAGGCCTTTTACAAAACTCCCTCCAAGTCCGTTTACACGTTCACTAAGGTTTCACCGCTAACAGTGGATATACGCACCACTGCAGAAGCCCCCTCTTGTGCCACAAATCCGACCCCGTGTAAACCCTCAACTTGGAGGCAATTAATTACTTGGCCAGGTCCAGCCCATCCAGATCTCATGTTGCGCTGTCAAGCCGGGTTACATGCTCTGAGAACCGGGTCCTAGGGATCCAGACAGGATATGTCTAGCACGAGCCCCGAACCAAAAACCAAAAGCACACCTGAAGTCCATCAGATGACCCGAACCCAAAACCAACCAGTAACCAACTAATCTCGAAGAAGTCCAAGCCGCTCGTGACCGTGAGCACGGCTGATATATCAGTTTTACACTCTGCAGAGGTTGCACATCGTTACCCATGAGTCGTGCAGATCCCGTCACGCTATACACTGCCGAGGTGCATAGCGGGTTTGCACTGCAAGGCCTTTACAAAACTCCCTCCAAGTCCGTTTTACACGTTCACTAAGGTTTCACCGCTAACAGTGGATATACGCACCACTGCAGAAGCCCCTCTTGTGCCACAAATCCGACCCCGTGTAAACCCTCAACTTGGAGGCAATTAATTACTTGGCCAGGTCCAGCCATCCAGATCTCATGGTTGCGCTGTCAAGCCGGGTTACATGCTCTGAGAACGGGTCCTAGGGATCCAGACAGGATATGTCTAGCACGAGCCCCGAACCAAAAACCAAAAGCAGCTGCCGAGTCCACGGCACAAAACCACCAATACGGGTCCATCCTGCCGGATTTACCTAATAACCATGTTACTACAAAATTACCATGACCACATTCGTTTCATAGTTCATTAATCAAGATTATAAACATTTAATCTCCCATCCCAACCATGACTGCAGGGCTAAGCAAGACACCTACCCGAACAATCCAGAACAGGCGACAAGGGTAATATAAACAAATTCTAGTAAACCCTAACATGGGATTCAAATAATGACAAGCATACATCTACAAGATCTAACTACTCAATACCAAAGTAAAATAAATCATAGGTGCAAGATGTTCAAGGACACTTGCCTTCGGACTGGGTCGAATCAACTGAGTCGCAAGGATGGTCTGGAGCGTCCTCGAACTCCGCACTCTCTGGCCCAAGCAACATACATGGCACAATACATTGAAATAATTAACAGTACAACAAACAGTATGAAAATAGTAAACTAATAGATCTACTGCGTAGAGAACGAAATTATAAATCTAACGCAAGTTGAATGGGTCAAATCGGAGTTAAAACGCAAAAGTTATGAGCATTTAAAGTTGGATGGCAAATCTATAAATCGGTTGAACTCATTTTGTGTTTTAAATAAATCAAAATCCGAATTTAATCGGCTGGCGGACCGGGCCTCATTTTGGAGAAAGTACAGGGTTTATTTGGAAAGAATACACAGACACAGGGAATAGAAGATGTGGACCGCGGGTGATTCCAAAAGAGGAGGGGGTTCTTTCTGCAAAATGGGCGCGGACGCAGCATAGCGGCTGGCGTGGCGTCCGCGTGGCAACAGTGGCTGCACAGGATTGGTCGCTTGCGCCAGCTGGGCGGTGACGAGCGCGCTGGTGTGGTGGATCGCGCCTCATTTCGATAGAACAAGAGGGGCTCAAAAGAAAGTTTCCAACGACTCAGTGGATAGTGTTGGGTGGAGTGCGGATTGATTCCTAAGAACTCCAGGGGCTCCTTAACAAAAGGGCCCGTGCGCCGGCGTGGGCGCTGGCGTGGCCGTGACCTGGCGCTACGTGGCGGCTGGGCAGTGGCCTGGTGGTGCCACGAGGCTGTGGACGCGAGTGGGTGCGGTGTGGTGGACTGGGTCCACGAGGCTAGAACTGGGTGCATACCCCTTCGATTCGTCTTCTAATCTACACCGTTGGTTTTGAGATGAACGATGCAAGGGGGTTTTGGGTGAGGACGGCGGTCGGCGGGCACTGTGCGCGGCGGCGCGCCATGGCAGGGACGCGAAGCTCGCCGGCGTGAGCTCAGGGATGCCCTAGGGGCCATTAGAGACTGCGGAAAAGGGTGGGGTGAAGCAGAGCTACAACGGAACCGATGGTGCACTCCTCGACCGATGGAGCTCCGGGGACGGCTGGCACCGTGGGGGTCGCGGCGGTGATGCTCTGGTGCTCCGGCGCGGTCGGGTGGAGGAGTCCCTGGCTCAGACGAACCGAGTACGGTTTTCCGAGCGCGGCGCAACTCGGCGAGTTCATCGTGTGAAGAAGAGAGGACGGTGGCATCTTCTTCGGAGAGGTGAGAGGTCGAGCCAAGCTCGGTAATGGCGGCGACTGAGGCGAGCTGGTGGCAGGCAAGGGAAACGAGCACTGGGCGTAGATGGGCGCGGGCGGCGATGGTGGTTTGTTACTTGTAGGCACGGGAAAGGTGGAGGGTGGCGGTTGGATCAGTCGGGGGAAAAACACGGGAAACGCGAGCGTGGCGTCGCGCGTAGGGCGGAGAAGAGGTTAGGGGGAGAGCTGACGTGTGGGTCACGGTGCAGTGAGAGAGCTGAGGAGAGGGGGTGCTGCGTGAGGGGCACGGCGCGTCCCTGTGGGCCGCGCGGCTTGCAGCGGGCGGCGGAGTTGGGGCTGGCGTGCTGTGCGGAGAGGGGAGGGATGGGCCGGTGGGCTGTGCGGAGAGGAGGATGGGGAGAGTTGGGGTTGGCGCACCGGGAGAGAGAGGAGTGGGCGAGCAGGCTCTGGCGAGCCGTCGGGAGAGGGGAGAGGAGCAGGCGGCGGAAGCGGAAAGAAAGAAGAGAGGGAGGGGGGCGGTTGGCCGAAGAGCTGGGCCGGCTGGGAGAGAAAGGAGAGGGAGGCCCTTTGCCTTTTTCTTTCTCTTTTCTTTCTTTTCAAACCTTTCAAAATCTTTCTCAAAAGTCAAATCAAAACTGTTTGAAAACAAAACAGTTCTCAAAGTTTTGAAAACATTTTTCCTAGGTTTAGCAAATATTTTTTTTTTTGGTTTGATTTGGTAAAATTTTCATAACTCCTTGTTTATTTTCTAAATGGAATAAATCTGGTTCGCCCTATACGGGTTTAATAAATTATTTTCCACCCAATAAAAATTATGCAACGGCATGAATGCAACAAACATCTGGCTAGAATTTTCCTCCGTCTAGGGTTTGGCCATTTCCTTATTAAATTCTAATTTATTTTAATTAATTAAACACCCGGGGTGTTACAACTTGCCCTCCTTCGGCGGCGACGGCGACCGAAAGGGGGAGGTGATGGTGATGGCGATGTAGCGCTCGGCCGGCGGTTCCTTCGCGCGCACCGCGTGTGCACGGCGTAGGCGGAGCGGCGTGCGGAAGGAATTGGACGGCGATGGAGGGTGGTGGTCGGCACGGAGAAGGGTGGGTTGCGGCGGCGAGCGTGTTCGGTGTGGCGTTCGCGTGCAAGAGCGAGGAAGGGAGAGGGAGCCGGTGGTGGCGAGTGCAAAGGGTGAGTGAGGGAGAGGCGTGCGGTGCACGGCGTTTTGCCCTCGGGCTCGGCCGGTCGTGGCGGGGCCTCGGCGGTGCGGCGAGCGAGGCGGCAGGCGGCAGCGTGCACGCGGCGAGAGCGGGCGAGCAGTGCGGCAGACGAGGCGCGCGCGGGGAGGGCAAGCAAGATCGTTGGCGTAATCCGGTGGAGAAGATCGTGCGGCGATTGGGCGGAGTGGATGCGCGGCAGAGGCGAGCCGCCACGCGGCGCTCCGGCCGCCGGCGTACGGCGCGGCCACGCGGTCGGGCGAAGCGCGAGCGTGCGCGCGGGCGGGAGCGGGCGCGCGTGGGCCGACGTGGTGTGGAACTGGGCCGGAAGGCCAGTTGGGCGAAAGTGAGGCGCGGGAGAAAATTCTTTTTTCCTTTTTCTTTTTCCAAAATCTTTTCAAGTTTGACCACTCAAAAACGGTTTCAAAAACTCCAAACTAGGTTTTGACCCAAATACAAAAGTTGCTCCAATATTTTTCTCTACAACTTTCATATAGGACACTTTTTCTGAAAAACCATTTTTAAATCCTCCACATAAACAAAGCCAATTTGAAATATGAACCATTTTGTCTGACCTATTTTATTTAACAAACTATTTTGAACTAGGTCAAAACTCCAACATGAAAAGCACTCTACTCAATGTTCTCTATTTATAAAACTTTTTGCCAAAATAGAAATCCACTTAGATCATCAAGTCCAATAGAAATCCAAATAAATAAATAAAAGACAAAAGCACTCTTATGCACATGAAATGATGCAATGCATTGCTTATGCTTTCTTAGTATCTAATTGCAGTGCCTAATGCAGTGCTTGACACTAGGGTGTCACACCCTCTATACTTTTAGTTTCTGTGTCCTTGTTAGTTACTCAGGGGTTATACATTGAGACTCATCGCTATCCGTTCATTTGGGTTCGATATTAAAACTGGGTTACTCCGGTGAAGTGCTACATCGGTAGATTTTATCTGTGCGCTTGCGGATAAAGTAGAGTGTGCATTAATTATACCAACAAGCATTTTTGGCGCCATTGCCGGGGATAGAGTTTATCTCTACTCTGGTAGCGACGTTAGTAAGTGTCAACAAGCATTTCTGGCGTCGTTGCCGGGGAACGGTAGATCATTTTATGTCTTAAGTTTAACCTTGTAATCATACTTTATCTTTTCCTTTTTTTGTCCCAGTCTTTCATCATTTTTGTTTTCATTCTTATGAATGTGTTTTGGAATTCCACTCTTATCTATCAATACCCCATGAGCAAGCTATAACCAGTAGAATCCTTATACCCCATCATATACCTGGTTATTAGCTATGCCTACCTTTCTGCTGCACTGTCCTTGTAATGAGCATAGAAATATAAATATGAAAATATTCCTTCGGGTATTCTTGTCACTAACCTTCCCAGGTTGGAGCAGAAAAGAACGAAGGAACAACAAACATAAGGTATGTCCCACCAATCATCATGCAACATTGAATTACATTCATCCAATCTTGATTTATGCAAAATTCAAGCTTGGGGAATAGACTTTCTAAGAATATTTCTTGCCATTTTGCTATGTTGTTATCCCTACCTTTAAGATATGCTCATGCACTCATTATGCTCTTTCATCACCATCTGAATAAATCTCTATAATACTTTCATGCTACCCTCATTCGCTATATTATATGTTTAGGTTTAGAGTACTTTCATACATCTCTTAAATTAAGCATGGTGCCTAGTTTATGAGTGGTGATCTTGGTTTCAAAGGTTTTTAATTTAAGCAATTTAGTTAAAATACCTTCCTAGATCAAATTAGACGTGGTGTTTGGTTGATTTTTGAGCCGATAGTATGCTATAGTGGATGTTGGATATTTGTTGACTAACCACTGCAATATCAATTTGGGAAAGTCCGGAGATGAACTCACACTGGAGATGAAGAGACACATGAACTTTAACAACTTTGCACAATGAAGACTCAGCTCATTCATCATGGATGAAAGAACTGTGAGTATCAAAGTTTTTATTTGTCTTCTACTGCAAGTTATCCTTTGCCTTGAATCATGTTAAAGTGCAGCCAACACATACTAGTCTATGCTAAAGTAATCCTAAAAACATTCTCCTTATTAGCATAGATGCAAAATACATATGTTATGGACAACAACCCATGCTTCAAATTCTTGCAATCCTTCGGGTATATATCCACTAACATTATGCAGGAGAGAGATTTTGTTCATCCATGGTTTGGTCTGAACATTGAAGATCCAAAACCCAAACCATGGACACACAAACCAACTCTCAGATCACAAATGGTGCTAGCCTAGCTTTGAGTCTTGCTTGGGCACTGATGACAAACAGGATGCAACTTACCTCGTATGAAACAACCTATGCCTGCAGCCATCATTGCCCAAGACATCAAGACAAGAAGTGGAAAGTTATTTTCTCTTCTAATCAAGAGCTAGCTTGGGAGACAAGATGGTACGACTACAACAATAGCAAGATCTACAACTCAAACACATGAACATGTTGTTGGAAGTCCATCTACATCACAATCCAGCCTGGGAGAGACAATTTCGTTGTCTAGATGTGTTTCACAATCAAAGGGAGGAAGGAGAAACCCAACTTCAACATATTGATCTCCCCTCACCACTTTGATCAGTACAAACCACTAGATGTTGTCCCAGTCGAGGAGAAGAATATGATCCACCACTCATTCTTGGAAGATCGTTCTTGAACACCATCAATGTTATCACATTGCCGGACTTGGAGAAGTCAACTTTTGGATCTTTCGCTGCATCTTTAACATCTACATTACTTATGAACAGCCAAAGAGAACCAAGAGAAGACCTCAAAGGAAGAAGCAACTGCAAGAATTGAGGAGGGCATCATTAAGGATGAAGCCACTGCACCATAAGAGTTAGAAGATGAAGATATTACCTGAGCTAGCGAATCAAGAAGAACAGCCGATAAGATCTCCATCATCTAGACACTGTTGAGAAGACAAGTCTCAGTTGTGGCATTACAAGACAAAGACTCTCAAGGAGGCACTCGAGTAGCAGCTCTAAACTCAAGTCTCTTGCCAACCCAATGATATAAAAGGAAAATAAAAAGGTTGACAAGAGAAGAATACAACTGTCCCTATATCCTCATAGTACAGAATTAATACAAGAAAGAGAGAGGATCCTAGGCAGCATACTCGAGGAACAAAGCGCCTTCGCTGATATGTCAACACATAGAGAAGGAAGATCGATACCTCTAAAGATGATTCCACTGTGATCTTCCTCCTCTCAAGCACACCGTGAGACGAGCAAGAGAAGACAAGCCAGATAGACAAGAGAAGCTTCCACAAGATGGTTCAGCACAATCACTTTCCAATGACAAAGTAATATTTCAAGGTAAGTAACCATCACTTTAAAAGCTTCTTCTTGATTCTAGTATAAACATAAATAAAGAACAAAACATGTTTAAGTTGCACCTTACTTGATTCAACCTAATCAACTTAACATGTTTAGTCCTTTGATCTTAGCTTTACTCTCTCACTATCTTAATTAAATGAGCTAAAATGTTGTGCATCTAACCTTTGGAAGATGTATATCTCAATTATGAAAAGATCGACACTTTATGTATAGATTATCCTTCCTTGGGTTAAATAATTTGATCTGTTAAATATTTTAAGATGCTACTTTTATGCTCATCCTCTGATCCTATCACTCATGTTAAGATTGAATAGAACACATAAACAACAAGTTTGTCTTGTGCAATGTGCCTAAGGTTAGAGGAGAATAAACAAAATTTGGTTCTGTTGGTGTTTTTCCACCAACGGAGCCATGCACTTGATCTCTACCTTATCTTTATGACAGGACACACTCTTGAGCAAAAATGGAGAAGTTTATCACTCCTAAATTCTACAGAGTGAAGGTCCTAGATCTACAAGAACATGCACACTGAGTAAGATGCTGCCAGCTTCCATAATTAACGCTTCACTTCAAACTGCTGGACGAACGAAGAACATGAGTGACACCATATCAAGAGGCATAAAACAAGAAGGAATGATGGAAGATGTCGTAGTCAGAATTAGAGATCATTAAGTCCCCACAGACTTTTGATCCTCGACATGGGAGAAGACGATGATGTCCACCTCATCCTAGGAAGATCATTCCTCTACACTACAAGTGCAATCATCTACAAGAGGAAATCCATTTTCACTTTCCTGGAGAAAAGGCACGATACAACTTCATCAACTACATACCAATGAAGCACCCAAGGAGAATAGAAGTGGAAGACGCCGCTCTCAAGCCAAAGAAGACAAGCTATCAAGAATAGAGAGGCTAATCATGACGAAGAAGTTATCGACATTGTCCCAAAAAGAAAGAAGAAGAGAAACCTCAAGACAGTGAACCATAGGAAGTGAAGACTCAGACCAAGAAAGTATGGAAGAAAATGTCTGCACCTAAAGGTACAACCAATAAACAACTTTCCAAACGTCTGACATACCTTGGGAGGTCTGAACCAAGGGAAGGTCCGGTTCGTCGGACCTAAATATCCGAACCTTCGCCAAAAAGTAAGAATCGGTTGTTATCTTTATATTTACTTTGTTGCATATTTCTATATTTAATCCATAACCATTTCTTGCATCATCATATTAATTCACAACACATTTTAATTTCTGCATTACATTAGAAAACAAAATAAAAATATTTCACTCCATCATAAGGCCCATGTGAATAATTCTATGGTGTGTACAATCCCACAAGAATGTTCATCGTGGTGGCATAAAGAAAATAAAAATAAATATGCATGCATTCATCCTGTGCATTTTCTCTTGCATCATAAAATATAAATACAAAAATATTAAAAAATAGATCTTACTGAAATTCTAGACAACTAAGGCTTAGTGGCAACCACTAACGCTTAATTGTTCCACAAGTTCTGTTGTCTATTTGAGTTTCAAGGATTTGAAAGGCCAAGAAAAGCTGATGAGCAAGTGAATGCTCCATCTACTGTTGGAGCACTGTCTCAATAAACATCAACATCAATCAAAGCTCTGATAGAGGAAGGACATATCCACCACCAGTCTACTCCATTGCAAGATCGAACGACTACGTCAACATTCAGCTTGGGGGAAGGCACCCCATGTATCCCCGTAAGTATCTTTATCCTCTTAAGTTTTTAATTCTATAAACAGATTCAAAACACCAAAAATAGTGAGCACATGAAGGTTCACTCTTAAAATGAAAACACCAAAAAATATGTGAGCACATGAAGGCTCACCCTTAAAAAGAAAAGAACAAAAAATATTGGGCACATGAAGGCTCGCCATTAATTAGAAAGAGACAAAAATATATGGGCACATGAAGGTTCAACGCTATTAAGGGAACCAGCTTGGGGGAGACGCACCCCCGTTATCTTCGCGATTCAGGTATGACTTATTTATTACTACTACTATTATTAGCTTTTAGTGTGTTAGATTAAATAAATAAAATAGTAGGTCTAGTTTGTTTTAAGAAGTTGATGACCAAAGAAAAACCCTCTCTCTCTAATCTATTGCATGAAAATGATGAATAGTTGCTCTATCTAATTCTTTCAAGTACCTAGCCTTCAAAGCATGAGTTCTCCTCATTAATAATGATGCCTTAAAATAAAATTAAATACATGGTTGGCAAATACTTAATCTAAGGTCTAGGTAATTGAGATATGACATGTGATGATCTGAGTTGCTATTATCTTATTCTAAACAACACTAGAGTTTCGGAGATTTCTAAATATTAATATGACTAATAATTGCATTGAGTTAAATTAAGCTTTGTGACCCTGTGAGATGTTATCTTGCTATTGAATTAAGATCACTTACACATTTCATCCATCTTTCGCATAAATGCTCATATTTATCTGTTGCTACCCTCTCAGAAGTTTGTTGGAAGCATATGGCTATAAAAAAAAGAAAAAAAAAAGAGAAAAGAAAAAAAAAGAGATCCGAGGAAATAAAAAGGGACAAGTGTCCGAAACCTCAAAAGATAGATCCTGAGGAAAAAAAGGGACAAGTGTCCGAAACCTCAAAAAGATAGATCTTGAGGAAATAAAAAGGGGCAAGTGTCCGGAACCTCGAAAGAAAAAGAGAAAAAAAATGTCAGAAAAAAATGGGCACGTGCCCGACAGTAGAATTAGCCTAATAGTCATATGTCTCTGATAAACAGAAAAGAGTGAATATATTCAAAAGAGCATCCGACTCCATTTTTCCATGCACATGCACTTCTTGATTCAATGGTTGGTTGACTTTCTCTTTGGATCCATTGTTTAATTTGACAACATATGTATTAATGCTTTTGAAAAATTAATTAAAACTCCGGGATAAAGGTGAAGTGAAAGAACTAGAGACATAGTGCTTGATTGATCGTTCAATCTCTCAATTATTCAAGATCTAAGGTAAGAGTAATAAGCCCCATGAAGAATAACATGATATGTTTCAGAGAATTTTGTTTAACAGCATGTGTACTTGTTGAAAATGAAGACTTTGTAGCAACTCCTCATCCATGATAATTTTGGTTTTGCTAAGAGGGACTAGCAAAGGGTAAGCTTGGGGGAACTTGTTGACGCTGGTTATCTATCAAAATTAAAGGATAAATAAATATGAAAAGGGCATGAATCCAATCACCAACAAAGGTTTAGGGTTTCAACTGACAATATTCCACGAGTTTTGGTGAGTTATGATTCTGTGCAGGGACTAAACCAGGAAATCGGCACCAATAGCTTCCCATAGAAGGAAAACGTCGGGAGATAACGCAACCGCACGTTGGGATACTTCTAGAAGACTCCAGAGGACGTAAGAAGACACCACAAGGAAGGACACACCAGAGGCCGACCTGTGGGACCGACCGGTCCCACAGGGCCCACCGGTCGGTCGGCCACGGAGGCCCCACACTTTCATCTTCTGCAAGCTACTTCCACCGACCTCCAGGATGCATCTCGACTGTACCTCAAGTCGGTTTGATCCAAGGGCCACGGTTCATCGCCCAGGGCTATATAAGCAGCCCCAGACCCCCCTCTCCAGGCATCTCCCTCTTCATTATTCATCTCCACATCAGAAATTAGGGTTCCAATGTAGAAGTAGAGGTCCCTCTAGATGAATCTCTTCTAGTTCATCTAGAATTAGATCTAGTTCATCTAGTTGTAATCAAGAGTTAGCTTTCAAGTAGAAGACTAGATACCCTCTAGTAGGATTAGAACCTAGTCTTATTTTAGAACTAAAAGAGAGAGAGAGGAAGAGATCAATAGGAAGCTCCGGCCTGTCGGATCAACTTCTCATCTTGTACCTGTGGAATCAAGTTCTTCATCGACTTGCTTCAACGATTGTTTCGGTAATCAACATCTATATTTAAGTTGAGCCATTGTTCTTATTGTTCTTAAGGTTTATGACTCTCTTTTGAGTACTTTAATTCTAGTCGCTCTAGAGTTGGAGTAGTTGGATAGTATAAGCGTAGTGCTTAGACTTGATAGCTCATATTTACCTCCTATAACGCCGGTAGTAGTGGTAGTTCGCAAGGGTGACTCTTATAGCCTTGTTGATTCTTCTATAGTCCACTACCCGTGTGTAGGCTCGGTAGGATTATACATTTGCATAAAAGAATCATACTCTATTGTGACCTTTTATGGCAACTTCCCCATTAAGAATAATATAAACACATCACTCTTAAGTTGGATTTAGATAGCCTTAGTGATCCCCTCTATACTTTTAGTTCTCTGTCCTTGTTAGTTACTCAGGGGTTATACACTTGAGACTCATCGCTATCCGTTCCTTTGGGTTCGATATTAAAACTGGGTTACTCCGGTGAAGTGCTACATCGGTAGATTTTATCTGTGCGCTTGCGGATAAAGTAGAGTGTGCATTAATTTATACCAACAAGCATTTCTGCGCCGTTGCCGGGGATAGAGTTTATCTCTACTCTTGGTAGCGACGTTAGTAAGTGTCAACAACGGTCTCGCCCTTTCCGCAGTACCCTCAGTGGTTCTCTTCGCCTCTGCCAGGGCAGAAGCCAGGGTTCACGCCGATCCGCTCAGGTTTCACTCCTACTCAGACGGAGTCGATCCTTGTGACCCCTCGGAGTCTGGAGGCTTCGTTCAGCGAGCTCACCGGTCTGCCTACCCCGCCAGACTTCGTCTTACCGGTGACCTCCGCTCCAGCTCCTGCTCCCGCTACTGGTACCACAGAGACTCTACCTTCCTCCGTAGCGTCGTCCGAGCCACCAGTCTCTCAGAGTTCGACTTTGCCGGTCAGTTCAGCACCAGAGCCTTCAGTGACAGTGTCAGTGGCTGCGACTGAGATAGTGGACCCTCCTCCAGAGCCAGCGCTTCCAGAGCCAGAGCTTCCCACGCCAGAGGCCGCTCCAGAGACAGTTGAGCAGACCCAGACCGCTTCTCCGCCACGTCCCGTGACCGAGGGTCAATCAGCTCACAGTTCGTCGTCCGACGAGGAGGCTTACCTTGCTCAGTTTGAGACACTTCCGCGCACCTCGTCGCCCGACTCGTCTGCTCCTGTCCCGCCTTCCGACCCTTAGTTTTTGGTATTTGATGCCAAAGGGGGAGAGAGCGTATGTTAGACATAGGGGGAGCCTGTGAGAGGTTTCGGTTCTTTGTGTGATCTTGCACTCATATGCATACATGTTTATCTTTTGGCACTTGTATGATATGTGTATGTTTGGTCGTGACATGTGATGCTACACTTGTTATACACTCATGTCACTCGTTTATGCTCAGTTGTGACATGTTATGCTTCACTCGTTATTTTCCTCATGTCACTTGATTATGCTCATTACTTTGCTTCCGCACTTATTCTCCGATAAATGAGCTTGTTCATAAGTACTTGTGTTAATTCTTATTGTGTTGAGTACTTATGTGGACTTGGTTCGTATAAGCATGCCTAACCCCTTTTGATCTTATTGTCACATGCTTATATGAACCAAGCAATTGAAAACCTCACCTCTCTTTCAAACATACTTGAGGTTGTCATCAATCACCAAAAAGGGGGAGATTGTGAGCATCTAGGCCCCCAGTGGGTTTCGGTGATTGGATGACAACGGTAAATTACTATGACTAACGTGTGTTTGCAGAAATAGTTGAGTTAGGTCATGGTAATGATGATCGTGAGGGCACTATGGTATTCATGCACCCTTGTTGATGGAATTCGTTCGGTTTTCAAAGGATGGACGACGAAGACGGTGATAGGCTAGTTCTAAGTGTCATTAGGTGTTGAAGGACACTTAGAGTAGCATAGGTCTTTGTTTAATCTTTGGCCGTACTATAAAGAGGGGTTGAATGGGTAGCTTGAGCAAGGTGAGACTTTTGAGTTAGGTGTGGTACACACTTGTTAACCAAAGCCCTAGGTAGCTTAGAAAGGTCCCTAAGATCATAAGGAAGAAAGTTCGTGAAGGGAGCATCGCAAACCGAAGTCGTTTTGGACTTCAAATTGCGACCGGACGCTCAAACCCTAGTGACCGGACGCTGGGGCATGCGTCCGTTCAGTAGTGTTGGCTGCGGAGTGGGCCTGGTTTTGACCGGACACTCTTCAGCAATCGACCGGACGCACCAGGGGGGTGAGTCCGGTCGCGTCCAGAGAGGTTCTAGAGAGCATTTTCGTTGACCGGACGCGTCCGGTCAGTGCTGACCGGACGCATGGGAGCGTCTGATCAGCACTTCGTACGAGTCTCAGTGCTAACGTCAGTTAGCCGTTGGGCACTGAACGGATGCGTCCGGTCACCCCGATAGGTGCGTCCGGTCAGTGCATAACTGGCTGGATGTACCCCTTCGTGCATGTCTTCGAGTTGGGGGTATAAATATGCCTCCCCCTCATTCATGCTGTTCTCTGTTTCATGCTTGCATTTGAAAGGTTGCCAACACACATTGTGATTCCAAGTGAGTGCAAGAGGGCCTAGTGAGGTTGAGAGATTGATAATTGAGTGATCAAACACCTCATTAGTGAATAGAGAGTAGCAAGTGTGCATCCACTCATCTCATTAGCCTTGCGTTGGTCAAAGGGAGAGTTCTTGCTTGTTACTCTTGGTGATCGGCATCACCTAGACAACTTGGTGGCGATTGGAGAGCTTGGTGATCATCCGAAGGCATTGTGGATGACCCAAGCCAAGTTGTGACCGGTAGCGAGCGATCACACCGGGCCGGAGTGGCGAAGAATCAGCTCGTAGTGAGCACTTGATCCTTGCGCGGATCAAGGGGAGCGATACCCTTGCGCGGGTGCTCCAACGAGGACTAGGGGTGGTGCCGACACCTTGATACCTCGGCAAATGGATCGTCGTGTCATCTCTACTCTCTTTACTACGAATTTACCTTTGAGCAATTCAATTCCGCATTTACTTGTTGTTCTTTCATGAGTTGAATTGCCATGCTAGAGTAGAATTGGTTTAGCGATAGTCTTTTGTGCGATTGATTCTTATTATACACACTTCTAGGCACTAGGGGGTTAATTGGGGCTTGATAGATTTTATTATTGCAAAAAGTTTTAGAAAGCTCAATTCACCCCCCCCCCCTCTTGGGCATCTTGATCCTTTCACGGGTTGTGTAGCTCAGTTGGTAGGTGAGTTGTGTGGGAGCGAGAGGTACTGAGTTCAAATTTCACAGACGCAAATTTATTTTTTCTCTGGAAACCTTGGATCACCCGGTTGGGAGCATCCGGGAGTAAAGATTGAGACCTTTAGTCCCAGATTAGTAGCCCCGGTTGGGAAAACCGGGGAAACCGGTGCTAAAGGTCCCAACCGGAGAAAACTGGGGCCAAAGGCTCTTCCCAACGGGGCTAAAGGCCGTTTTTCCAGCCGTTTTTCCAGTAGTGACTTCTCGATAAGTAAGCTAGGTGTCACGTTAGACGACGAGCCGGACACATCTTTTGGTCAATGAAATCAATTCGATGCGCGTACTCCTCTCTTAGGCCTCCTTTTGTGAAAAGTTTTTAAGTGTCATATCAGATGTTCGATACTCATTTAGTCTATTAAAAATAAACTAATAAAAACAAATATATATTTCGCTTGAAAACTGTAAGATGAATTTATTGAGATTAATCAATCTGTTGTTAGCACATGTTTAATTTACTATAGCACATATAAATATATTAAAATATATTATTAGGTTTAAAAAAATTGTCTCGCAAATTAGATGCAATCTGTGTAATTAGTTATTTTTTAGTCTACATTTAGTACTCCATGTATATGTCCAAACATTCGATGTGATGGATAAAAAAAATTTACGGTGAAAACTAAACAACACCTTAATCAGCCACTAGGCCTATATATAAGATCGAACGACCGATCAGATTATACACAGAACAGCAGCAGTTCATCATCAGTTGACTTGATGATGAGCTGAGAGCAGCCTGATCGAGTATAGTGCACGTGCTATACTATACGGAGGAAGAAAGAAGGAAGATATATAGGCAGCTAGCTATAGGAATTATTAGGATCATGGCCATGGAAGAGCAGCCGCCCAGCTCCAGGTCCAGCATGGTGATCCTGTCGCTCGCCAAGAATAACCCAGAGGCGACCGTCCTGGCGCTCATCGCCGTCGTCACCGTCATCGCCTTGCGCCACTTGATCTCGTCATGGCGGCAGCAGGCCGGCGGCTGCCCCCCGGGCCCGACGAGCCTCCCGGTGATCGGGCACCTGCACCTGCTCCGCCCGCCGTGCACACCGCACCTTGCAGGAGCTGGCGTCCCGGATCGGCCCCCTGATGCACATCCGCCTGGGATCCACGCACTGCGTGGTGGCCAGCACCCCGGAGGTGGCCAGCGAGCTCATCCGCGGCCACGAGGGCAGCATCTCGGAGCGGCCGCTCACGGCGGTGGCGCGCCAGTTCGCCTACGACTCGGCCGGCTTCGCCTTCGCGCCCTACAAACGCAAACGCAAATCACAGTGGATAATTAGAAGAACACGAGAATTTGGGCTCCGAACTCCCAAAACCACGAAGGACGGAACTGCTTTTCTCAGATTTGCTATGACAGTTCACAAGAGGATACAAAACACACACTCTATGTTTTAGATGACACAACGCTTAACCAGCTAAATTACACTAATAAAGTCCACTCTCCACACTAGATACAACTGTCGCTCCTTGATGTGCACGACGTCGCCCACGTTCTAGACACCAACAGCAACTGCTAGTCTGAACTGCGCCTTCCACCATTTGAAATTCCAGCGTTTCCCGCTTCTCTTCGGCTTTAGCTGACAGCTCCAACCACCAGTGATTACACCAACATACTCCCCTTAATCCTGGTGGGAGCTAAGAACTCGAACCCCCATCATGTGTCTCATAGTTGCCAACTTGATCGCCGGCAACGGCTTAGTCAGTGCATCTGCTCTCTGCAAATTGGTACATACCTTCTCACTGCTATCTGCCCACTCCACACATTGTCTGATAAAGTGATACTTAATATCAATGTGTTTGCTTCTACCATGAAAGACTGGGTTCTTCATAAGCGCTATGGCTGAATTATTGTCCACATACAGAGTCACCACTTGCTGTTCTGTCCCTGTTATTTCTGACAACAAATTCCTCAACCAAAGAGCTTGTCTTGCTGCTGCAGTAGCAGCCATGAACTCAGATTCACAGGAGGAAAGAGACACTGTTTTCTGTTTTTGTGAGCACCAAGATATCAGGCTATCATTCAAATAGAAAGCCATACCTCCTGTGCTTTTCCTCCCCACTACGTCAGCTCCATGATCACTATCAGAGTATCCAGTGATCACTTCCTGCCTGCCTTCTTGTGTATAGACCAATCCAACCTCAGTTGTTCCTTTGAGATACCTAAGTATCTGTTTTACTACCTTCAAATGCATCTCAGTAGGATTCTCCATAAATCTGCTGGCCACCCCAACAGAATATGCCAGATCAGGTCTGGTATGCAGCAAGTACCTCAAGCACCCTATCAGCTTCCTGTAGTTTGTAGCATCAACTCTGATCCCCTCTTTATCTTCATGCAGTTTCAAACCAGGTTCCATAGGATACTTTGTTGCATTGCAATCTCCATACCAAATTGGACTAACACCTTCTTGGCATATGCAGTTTGCTTTATGGTCAGATATTCCTCCCTCTGTTCCACTTCTATCCCAGATAGTAGGACAGAGTCCCAAGGTCACTCATCTCAAATTCACCTATCATCTGCTGTTTGAATTTGCTGATCTCCATTGGATCACTCCCTGACACAATGAGATCATCAACATATACACCCAAGATTATACTTTCTTTTCCAGAACCTCTTGTGTATACTGCTTGTTCACTAAGGCATCTCCTGAAGCCAAGTTTCTTCAGACTCCTATCAAGTCTCATGTTCCACGCCCTTGGAGCTTGTTTGAGACCATACAAGGCTTTGTTCAGTCTCAAAACACAATTCTCTTTGCCCTTCACAACATAACCTCAGGTTGCTGGACATAGACTTCTTCCTCCAAGACTCCATGCAGAAATGCTGACTTGACATCTAGGTGATGGACCTCCCAACCCTGTTTGCTGCAAGTGCCAAGATAAACTTCACTGTATCTAATCTGGCAAACAGGTGCACACTTCTTCATAGTCCACATCATGCTTTTGTACATAACCTTTGGCTACTAGTCTTGCCTGTGTTTTACAACTACTTCTCCTCATCACATTCTTCTTCAGCTAGAACACCCACTTGAGGCCTATAGCTTTCTGCCCTGCTGGTAAACTGGCCAGTTTCCAAGTCCCATTCTTCTCAATGGACTCTATTTCCCTGTCCATGGCTCCCTCCCAATCTGGATTTCCAGCTGCCTCCTCACTGTAGTTATTTGGTTCATCTGTCTCTGCTAACAAAGCTTCACCTTCATCATCTTCCAAAGGTTCACCATCAGAGTCATACTGCAGCACTACTTCACCAGTAGTGTTGTAGATATCATTCAGAGACCTGTACCTCCTCCCTGGTTCTTCATCTGAATTGTACCCTGTCTGTACTCCTGACCCTCCTGGTATGTTATGCAACGACTCTGAACCCTGAGCTGAAATAGGATTCACCATCCCTGAATGCACATGATCAGCACCTCCTTGTGGTGTATTCTCTCCCTGCACAGACTCCACACCGGTTCACCACCAGTGTCAGCACCACTTCCACCTACTTCTTGTGCTCCCTCTTCTACAGATGTATCCTCTGTATCACTTGGTTCCCCCAGTGCAGAAGGAAACACAATCTCTTCATCAGTGTGAAACCCTCTGAATCCACATCACAATCATCCCAACTCCATGGCACACTCTCCTCAAAAATCACATCCCTGCTCACCGGCACTTTATTCTGTTTGGGATCAAACAGTCTATGTGCCTTTGAGCCTTCCTCCACTCCTAAGTAGACACTCTTCATACTCCTGTCATCCAGCTTCTTTAGATGTGGATTTGTGACTTTCATATGTGCCAGACACCCAAACACCTTCAGATGTCCCAAATGTGGTCTTCTCCCCACCCACATTTCATATGGTGTCATGTTCACTACTGCTCTAGTAGGCAATCTGTTTAAGACATAAACAGCATGCCTAACTGTCTCTCCCCACATTTTCCCTGGTAGTTTCATGCATTTCATCATTGTTCTAGCCATCTCTACTACTATTCTATTTCTTCTCTCAACCACTCCATTCTGTTGTGGTGTGTATGGAGTAGTTAACTGTCTTTTGATCCCTGCACTCTCACAAATCTCTGCAAAAGCACCTGACAGAACTCCCCCCACGATCTGAACGAATGATTTTTATTTTTCTATCTACTGCATTCTCAACTTCAGCTTTGAACTTAGCTAATGCAGCAGTGGCTTGATCCTTACTTCTCAGCATATACACATGCATGAATCTAGTATGATCATCAACAAACAAGATGAATACTTATTACCAAGCTGCTGAAGGTGTGATGGGCCCACAAAGATCAACATGAATCACCCTCCAGTGGCTTTTCTGCTCTGAAACTTGTTGAGCTTGGAAATGGTCTTCTTGTCTGCTTCCCAGCCAAGCAAGAGTGACACAGCTTCTTAGGTTGCCTGACGACTGGTACTCCTCCTACCATCTCCTTCTCTGCCACCATCTTCAGAGTCCTGAAATTGACATGGCCTAGCCGTCCATGCCATAGCCACTCTGGATCCTCCAAGCTTCCCATCATGCACTCGGACTCCACAGGCTTTAACTCTACCTTGTACAGCCTATTGGCAGACCTCTGCACCTTCAACAAGAGTCTCAGGGGACTTTTCTCGAGCACCTCTAGAACATCTCCATCCATCTCCACCCGACAGCCATTTTCAGTGAGCTGTCCCAGGCTGATCAGGTTACTCTTGAGCTTCGGAAGGTAGTAGACATCTCGGAGCAGCCACTGGTTCCCATCCTTGCACCAAAATAGAATGGAACCCTTTCCTTCAATCTGCACCGAGGACATGTCTCCAAACCTCACCTTGCCGGTGACCCCTCCATCCAGCTCTAGGAACTTGCTGGGATCCCCAGTCATATGACTGCTCGCCCCATTGTCCAGGTACCGCTATCGCCGGAGTGCTCCCCACCGCCGGTCAGATGTTTCCGGCACCACCTTTCCCTCTACCCGATTCACGGCCTCCCGCCGACCTCTCTGACAGATGGAGATTGGCTTCACGGACCTCACCTTCTGCTCTTCTTTAGCCACGGCCAGCATCAATCCAAGCGCCGGCTCCATCTCCGCTCGCGCATGATGTGCCGCTTCCTCCTTCTTCTCGCCGCCAGGACACCTATTGGCGTAATGACCATATTCTTTGCATTTGAAACACTGAATATGGCTCTTATCTTTCTTCCCGCCTCCTGCGCCAGCGTTCTCCCGACCTTGGCCACCGCCTCGGCTTCTTCCTCGACCTCGTCCTCTACCGCGTCCAGCCTCTGATGACTTCCCTCTCCCCGATGAGTCACCTCCGGCCTTCCTCTGTCTTGCCTCCCACTCTGCCTGAGTGAGGAGTAACTGTCCACCTTCAGTCTTCGAACTCCCGGCTCCCCGCCTAGTTCTCTCCTCGTAAGCCTTCAGACGCCCAACTGCTTCTTCGAATACCAAGTCCTTGAGATCGTAGAACTGCTCGATCCCGGCGATGACATGAATGAATGAGTCCGGCACGGTGTCAAAGAGTTTCTTCACCAGTGCAGCATCATCCAATGTCCCGCCCAGATTGCTATACTTTACTGACATCCCCATCAGTTTCCCAGCATAGGATCCACTGACTCATCTCCGACATCTTCATGGCATCAAATTCACTCTTCAGCGTCTGCAATCGTGCATCCCGCACGCGATCGCTCCGACAAATCTCGACTTCAGGCACTGCCAAACCTCCCTGCCTGTCTTCTTCTTCGCCACCTGCATCAGCAGGTCATCTGGCAAGCACTGCAACAGATGCGCTCGCGCCGTCTTGTCCTTGCCGGACTACGCCGCCGTCAGCGTCGACGACGTCCCCTCCGGAGGTTCCACCACCTCCCAGACGCATTGGTCCTCCATGATGGCTTGTACCCGGAGATGCACCAGCTTGTATAGTTGCTGGATGTCAACTGCGGGTAGCTGTACCGCCCCCGATCGCCATTGACCCGCCGCGCCTCCGCCCGAACTCCGGTTCACTCATCATGAACAAACGCAACGCACACACACGCAACACTTTGGCTTGTGATCGGCTCTGATACCACGTGTAGAAGCAGATCAATCACAAAACGCAAATATCACAGTGGATAATTAGAAGAACACGCAAGAACACGAGAATTTGGGCTCCGAACTCCCAAAACCACGGAGGACGGAGCTGCTTTTCTCAGATTTGCTATGACAGTTCACAAGAGGATACAAACCCACACTCTATGTTTTAGACGACACAACGCTTAACCAGCTAAATTACACTAATAAACTCCACGCTCCACACTAGATACAACCGTCGCTCCTTGATGTGCACGACGTCGCCCACGTTCCTGGACACCAACAACAACTGCTAGTCTGAACTGCGCCTTCCACCATTTGAAATTCCAGCGTTTCCCCGCTTCTCTTCGGCTTTAGCTGACAGCTCCAACCACCAGTAATTACACCACAACAACACGCAGTGGCGCTTCATGAAGCGCCTCTGCATGTCGGAGCTGCTCGGCCCGCGCACCGTCGAGCAGCTGCGCCCCATCCGCCGCGCCGTCACCGTGTCCCTGCTGGGGGACCTGCTGATGGCGTCGTCGGCGCGCGGGGAGACGGTGGACCTCACCCACCACCTCATCCGCCTCTCCAACACCTCCATGATCCGGATGGTCGCCAGCACCGTGCCCGCAGCGTCACCGACGAGGCGCAGGAGCTGGTCAAGGCCGTGGCCGAGCTCGTCGGCGCCTTCAACGTCGACGACTACATACATCGCGGTGATCCGTGGCTGGGACCTCCAGGGCCTCCGCAGGAGAGCCGCCGACGTCCACCGCCGCTTCGACGCGCTGCTGGAGGACATCCTCAGGCACAAGGAGGAGGCGAGGGCGGCGGCGCGAAGGTTCGACGACGACGCCGACGACAGCAGCAGCAGCAGCAAGCAGGACAGCAGGAAGCAGGCGGCGCACAGCAAGGACCTGCTCGACATCCTCATGGACAAGGCGGAGGACCCGGCGGCGGAGGTCAAGCTGACCCGGGACAACATAAAGGCCTTCGTCATCGTAAGGAAGGAGACAGGCAGACAGCCATGCATGATGATTTATTTACTTTTCCATGATATATTGATATGCTTGCTCTTTAGTTTTCAGTATATATACTAGTATTATATGCATGCAACATGCAATGCCATGCAGGACGTCGTGACGGCTGGCTCCGACACGTCGGCGGCCATGGTGGAGTGGATGCTGGCTGAGCTGATGAACCGCCCGGAGACGCTGCGCAAGGCGGTGGAGGAGATCGACGCGGTGGTCGGCGGCGACAGGATCGCCAGCGAGGCGGACCTGCCGCAGCTGCCGTACCTGATGGCGGCGTACAAGGAGACGCTGCGCCTGCACCCGGCGGCGCCGATCGCGCACCGGCAGTCGACGGACGAGATGGTGGTGCGCGGCTTCACCGTGCCCCCGCAGACGGCGGTGTTCATCAACGTGTTTGCCATCGGGCGCGACCCGGCCTACTGGGAGGAGCCCCTGGCGTTCCCGGCCGGAGCGGTTCATGCCCGCGGCGCGCCGCCGAGAGCCTGGAGCCCCGCGGGCAGCACTTCCAGTACATGCCCTTCGGCAGCGGCCGCCGGGATGCCCCGCATGGGCCTCGCGCTGCAGTCCGTGCCGCCGTGCTGGCGGCGCTCGTGCAGTGCTTCCACTGGGCCACCGTCGACGGCGGGGCGACCAACAAGCAGATCGACATGTCGGAGTCGGACGGGCTGGTGTGCGCTCGCAAGGAGCCGCTTCTGCTCCGCCCCACACCTCGCCTCAGCCCCTTCCAGCCGTCGTCTAGCGCGCAGTGCAGTGCAACGTGTGCGTCTTCTTCAATGCATATATACCTAATTTCCCTATACCAACCGTAAACCACCATGGATACCATGTCACATCTGATGATTCTACGTGTCACCTCGATCTTGCATTAATTATATTGCAAATTGCAATTGTATTTGTTGATCATGATTACCTTATTACCAGCAGGGGTTAAGTTGTCAGTGCAGTGCGTGTTGTTGCTAGCTTTGACGATGTTAAAAAGCAAAAAAAAACATGTCAACATTATGTGCATGCTCATCAGCTAGCTCTTTGTTAAGTTTCTCGTGGTGCATCACAATAATCTACACCATCCAAGCGTGTTACTGGTACTGGATTCACCAACACCAACGCTGACATGACATGCATGATCGATCACATCCATACCAAACAGTTTGAGAGATCGATCACATCCATACCAAACAGCGTTTCGCTTTCGATCCAACCAACTGCTACTCATGCCTTATTGAGAAAGCTGACAGGATTGCTTTCCACTTCAGCCACCACAGCACAACCTGACTGCATAGACGAACCTCGCAAGACTCTAACCAGTTAGGGTAGGTCTGCCCTAACGCCGTCACCACCGCCATCACCGTCCCCCACTGTGTTCACCATGGTTGGTCCCCCTCTCTCTTTTCCAGCATCTCGCCAAAGATTGAAGAAGTTTTTTCCACCGCCATCACCGTACCGTCCCCTTTCCCTAGCCTCTCTTTATTTTACTGTGGTTAGATCTGACCACGATGAAGGACTATGAAAAAAATTTTCAGATCAACCTTCTTCACTCTTTGGTGGTAGAAAGAAAAAAAAGGAAGACACCAGAAAGAAGTTTATTTTTTCCACCTACAGAAACATTGATCATCGTTCATTGGGCGTATGTTCTCAGGTCATTTACCAAGTATTTGCCTTTGTGATCATCTATACTGTAAAGTATCTAATAGGTTAGTTTTGAGTTGTGTTATCCACAGCATGAATACAATTTTACAATTCATAGTTGTTATATAATATGTTAATGTACCTAACCATCATATATATAATATAATTCTTCTTTCGTTTAAAGAAACAAAGCGCACAAAAGTGTCAATTAATTCAATAAAACATATTTAAGACATGTCTGCCCATGTTATCTAGTTTTATAATATACATACTTACTTCAAAATTAAACCCACATCGCTATTTGATTAGAATGCAACGATTCTAAAGAAATTAGGCTTTAAGACCCTACATTACATCTTGGACTAGTCGATCAGTGTTGTATCACTATCGGGAATAACTTCTTTGCCGAGTGTTTACAGGTTTGTGGAGTGCATTTTATCATCGGGCACTCAGCGAATAGATCCTTTGCCAACTGTGGAAGAGAATCCACTAGGTGAAACCTTGCCACTGAAAGGTTTTGCCGAGTGACTCTCTCCGTCCGCACTCAGCAAAGATGTCGTCACCGTTTTCTCACCATCCACTGACCTTTTTTTGCTGAGGGCTCTCTCAGCATTCGACAAAGGTGCTTTGTCGTCACCGACTTTACTATGTGCGCTATGTTGTAGGCGGCACTCTGCAAAGCATTTACCTAATATTTCTTGTGTTTTGCCCTCGGCGAAGCGGCTGAATCCCGTAGTGTGTAAGCCGATCTAGTTTCATTTGAGCTTCCTGCAGGTTCTTTTTTCCAACCTCCTGGTCCTCGGTGGTTCACTTGTCTTTTCTTCCATTGGTCTCACATTCTCACCACATGTTTCAGCTTTTCCTAGTCTTGTTGTTGCTTGTATACAGTGCACAACCTTCTTCACATCTTTGTCACAATCTTCGGCACCATCATCCTTAGTCCTCATATCTTATCACACGCCAACCTCCATATGAAAACAAAGCCCATTTCATAGTTTCCACGCTACAAGAATGATTTTTGGAGACATGTTCCTTTATTAATGCAGACAAGTTTTTTCATCTTATTAAGTGTACCATCTCTATAATCACTTCTACTTAAAATGCATGTATGAACCTTTCTGTTATCCAGCGTGGTTGTCCACCTATTTCATTACCGCCTCTCCCCGCTATCGTGGCCCATTACCCACAACAGGGCGTTTCTCCCCCCGCATCGTGCACCGATGATCTTTCTCTTTCTAAATCTCGCCCCTCCCTGTAGTGTCCTCGCTGCCACCACCAAGTTCATCCTACCCTCTACCACTCATATGTGTCCTCACCTCCTCGGGCCTCGCCGCTGCTACCGAGTCTACCCTACATGAATGTCGCCCTGGTCGTCCTTCTGTTGTCTTGTCCCCACCCTTGTCTCCTTGGGCCTCTCACCTCTACCACCCTAGCGCAAAGTTTGCTCCATCCCCATCCACCCGACAGGAGGAACCTAGAACAACTTGCTATGGTGTACTCCAATTTGACATTTGAGATTGTTTGTAATGATAATAATTTGAATTATTTCTTAAATCCGTGCCAAAATTGTGTATGCTCCATACAATATCTTAATTTGTGTTATTTTAGTATATCCTACAAAACATTTCTAAACCACCCAAACTTGTGGAACTTGTTAGATGATTATCTATTTTGGTATGGTGTATCATTTTCTAGAATATCTTGGCTATCAGATTATTTGATTTAAGGACCCCAACAAGCTCCTCCATGCTTAGATCTTAGCACGTTCCTAGTAAGAGGCAAATATTAAGAATAGAAGATTTGGGCAAGAACTAAGGTGGTCATGATGATAAAACAAGCATAAAAGTTATTCTAACACTTTACTCATACTTGTGGAGTTTGAAGTGGTTGTGATACTTGTGTTGACGTCGGAAGTTATCCGAATCACACACCACCAGGGCTAGAGCGCCCGGAGAGGTTGCGGTTCAACCTGAAACAGCAGGGACCCTGGCTAAACCGACGAAAACCGATCTAAAGACCGTTTTGATCGATCTAGGGTTTTTGGGTTCCTGTGTTGATAACCCTAGAACTCCTCCCGGGAAGACCCGTCGGGGAGAAGCACGTAGAGGTTGTTCTAGGACCAGCAAGGCCGCCTAGAACGCCGTCGAATCTCGCCGGGAGATGCGCCGAACAGCAAGGTAGAGGGGAAAAAGGGTAAAAGGTATAGTAGATTGGTTTTGATCGATTGGTGTTGGATGTCACAATCGGCCATGATCCTCTCATAATATATATAGAGGAGGTTGGTCTTATCCCAATAGGAAACATCTCTAGATTCAATCTCCAAGTTTCCTATCCGGACTCTATCAAATCCGATCCAGTCACAATAAAGTAACCCTGATCTCGTCAATCTTCAGATCGAACAGATCGGCTTAATGGGCTTTATCAGCCCCAAATCGTCCTCACAAGAGAAGGATTTGCATATTAACACCAGACTCAATTTTCATAAGGCTTCCGACCAGGGCCATCTGGTCGGACACATCATAAGTGATCGGAGACCCAAAACGACTATAGGCCATTCGATCCGTTAAACATTAAGTAAAAGAAGAAAAATTCGACTCTAATATTTTAGGTCGAATGCCTCTTCTAAATTCATCTTTACCTATGACACTTTTGAGTGTCAACATATGCCCCCCGTGTTTTAGGTGATCTTCAATAGAACCTGAAAACAAACCGAATAACAACGATGTCCAACTCATCGGCTATTCGAGAATTAAGGATGAATATTCTGACTATTTTTGTTCTAAGGGCGATACATGTATCGGCCATTGTTTGGAAGGCGCTCAGGCTTCTTGCCAAACACTTGGAAAGTACTTTTTCAAATACCTTCCGTTTATTGCTCTTGGGAGACTTTCACCTTGTAACGTCTCCAGCACATATGCATTCCCGAATATTACCTTGATTACTTTATAAGGACCTTCCCAACTCGGCGACCACTTGCCAAACTTGTTGCTTCTCTCGACCCGAGTGGTAGTATAGTTTTCCATACTAACTCTCCCACTTGGAACGGTTTGCTTCTCACCTTCTTGTTGTATGCTCTGGCAACCCGGGCTTTGTCTTTTTCCCATCTCCTTAAAAGCTTTTAATCTTTTATCTGTTATTTCATCTATGTTGTCCATCATGGCATCATCATGGTACATTACAGCAGATAAATCATTCTGTCTAGCTAGTCTATATGCATCTAGATTTACCTCGACGGACAACACTGCTTCTTGCCCATATACCAGCTCGAAAGGAGTGACTTTTGTAGCACCAATGCCTTGACACACGATGAGCCCATAAAGCCTCAGACAAAACCTCATGCCACTTCTTGGTTGTCCTCAATCTTCTTTTGATAAGCTTGATCAAAGTCTTGTTACTAGACTCAGCTTGGCCATTAGCTTGAGCATAGTATGGAGACGAATTGAGCATCTTTATTTTGTAATTCGGGCAAAATCTCGCACTTCCTTAGAAATAAAAGACGTCCCTTGATCTGTGGTTAACACGTCTGAGGTATGCCGAGAATCTATGTATAATATGTTCAGTAATAAACTCAATTACCTCCTTATGTGTTCATATTCTTCAAAGACACCGCTTCAGTCCATTTAGTTAGTAAAGTAATCTGTAGCGACCAGAACAAAACGATGTCCCTTTGAAGATGGGGGATGAATTTGGCCAATGAAGTCTAGCCCCCAACCACGAAAAGGCCACGGTTTATAATAGGATGAAGCATAGCAGCAGGTGCAAGCTGTATATTTCCAAACCGTTGACATTCTTCGCATCCTTTGTAGTAGAAAACAATCGGCCATCATTGTGGGCCAATAAAACCCAGCTCTGCGTAATAGCCATTTCATCTTAGGCGCCGATTGATGTGTACCACAAATACATTCATGAACCTCCCCCATAGCCACCTTTGCTTGATCAGATCCCAAACACTTTAGCAATAAGTCTTCGGCAGTTCTTCGGTAAAGCTCATCATTATGTAGTGCATATTTAAATGCACTTCGCGCGAACACTTTGATCAGCCTTAGTACTTGGATCATTAAGATATTTAAGTAGGGGAGTTCTCCAATCTTCCAAATCAGTTCCATTTGTTTCGGACCGATTTAGAATTTCTTTAGACAAATTAATCGTTCCAGAATCGACCAGTCAATCAGACGGATTAACTGACTTGATTCATAAACAACCTGGTCGGCCATAGTACTTACCCAAGTATGCTCAACATATACCTGGTCTCCATGGCAAGGTGGCCGAACTGGTCTTAAAATAACTGGTCGGTCATAGAAGCCGACAATACTTCTGCGTGCTGCTGCACCGGCTTTATGTAAAAATTGCGTTTACTAACATTATAGCCAGATGCTTGCTGGGCTAACATGTTGGCTTTATAATTTTCATGCCTTGGTATATGTCGAATCTGGAATTCGGTAAAATGAACAATGATTTCAAGGCACATGTTAAGATAAACATTTAATGATCCCTCTAATATTGGAAATTACCAGCACTTGTTGTATACTAGTAGGAATCACCATAAGCTTCACATGCTTAACCTCCATGGAACAACCCATTGGAAATATTCGGCTTGATTATTAGTGCACAAGTAATCTAACCGGCTCAACATTTCAAACTCAGCACCATTAGGAGAAATAATGACAACACCAACACCTTGACCTCCTTACCTTACAGCCGATCCATCAAAATGAAGTTTCCATGGAGTAAAAGTAAAATAAAACGATTTCATCTTCTAAACTTATACCATGCTCAACAATGAAATCGGCCAGAACTTGACCTTTCAAAGTTTTCAATGGTTTATAGGTCAAGTCAAACTCAATCAATGCATACGCCCATTTGCCAATCCTTCCTCTAAGGATTGGCCGATATAACATGTGCCTAATCACATCGCCTGGCATGCACAAACAACATGTACTAGATAGCAAATAGTGTCTCATTTTAGCACAAGCATAGTACAAGGATAAACATAATATCTCGATATGGGCGTACCTTGTCTCGGGATCAAGAAGACGGCGACCAATATATGCAATTACATATTCTTTTACCTCCCCATCTTCTTGTGTCAAGACAGCTCCAATAACCTTTTCATCGGCGGCGATATATAATCTGAAAGGGATACCTCTCTTAGGCGCCCGAAGAACTGGTGGAGATGACAAATATTCCTTTTATCTTTTCAAATGCTTCTTGCTGCTCTGCTCTGCCCCCCAGCGAACTCAGTTTCATCCTTTAATTTTAATATAGGGTGAAAGGAATAATTTTCCCGGACAAATTTGCAATAAATCTCCTCAAGTAGTTATTTTCACTTTCCAAGAACTTCTGCAAGTCCTTTTTGCATGTGGCGCCTGAACTTTCTTGATCTTTTCTATCCTTTTAGGATCAATCTCTATGCCTTTGTCATGAATGATAAACCCTAAAAACTTCCCAGCTGACTACACCAAAACCAAGCACATTCAATGGGTTCATCTTCAAGCCATAACGGCGCAATCCTTTCAAACGCTAAACTAACGTAAATTGCTAGATGAGACATATGGGCAGCCGATTTAATCACAATATCATCAATGTACACTTCCATGATTATCCCAATCAAATCATGGAGATCAGATTCATAGCGCGCTGATAAGTAGCACCTGCATTCTTCAAACCGAATGTCATCACGACCCACTCAAGACCAACGAACCCAGGACAAATAAAGGCGCGTTTGGACATATCTTCTTTGGCCATGAATATCTGATTATAACCACAGCGTTGCCGTCAAGAAAACTGACAACCTGATATCCCGAAGCATCATTGATTAACATATCGGCTATAGGCATAGGATACTCATCTTTGGGACTGGCTTTATTCAGATCTCTAAATCAATGCAAACCCTGATTTTCCCGGTATCTTTCTTTTCTACAGGCACGATGTTAGAGACCCACTCCGCATATATGCATGGTTGGATAAACCCCTCTTGCAATAATCGATTAATCTCTTCTTTAATCCGGTCATATATTGTAGAATTAAAATGACGAGGATGTTGCTTGAATGGGTCGGAACCCCGACTTAATAGGAAGTCGATGTTCAACAAGTTCTCGGCTTAATCCGGGCATCTCTGTATAACTCCATGCAAAGCAATCAACATACTCTTTCAAGCGCGATTAACTTTAATCTATAATCGGCTTCAAGATTTTGATTTACAAAGGTCGGCCTAGGTACAGAACCATCCCCGATATCTATTTGTTCTAAAGGGTCGGCCGACGTGAACCTTGGCCCAACTTATTGAGCTCTCAAAATCATCAATAGCCTCACAAGTATCGGTCTTACAGGTCCGATATTGCAACAACACGATGTTTTAACCAATCAACATTAGCATCCATTAAATTACATGATAATGTTGAACCGATTATCAGTCGGCTTTAAAAGATATTGGTACGAAACCTTCTCTAGTAACACTAACAAACTGAAAATCAGAAAGGTCCCGACCAGATAGACAAGCAATAGTATCATGCCCCCCGAGCAAAGGAGCATCGGCCGATGAATCTGAGTGCACCACCTCAACATCGTCTCTCCCACCCATTGAATGAGAAACTGATGTAAACTAGAAGGTATGCACTGATTAGCATGAATCCAGTCACGTCCAAGTATAAGGTTATAGCTACCTTGTATGTCGGCGACGAAGAAGGCAGTAGCCAAAGTCTTGCTCCCAACGGTCACCTCCATGGCTGCAACCACCCCTTTGGTCGGAATTGGATCTCCCCCTCCGACTCCAGTGATAGTCATGTTGGTCTTGATCAGTTCTTCATCAGTACCGCCAAGCTTCTGGTAAAGCGAGTAGGGCATCAAGTTTACGATTGCCCCGCTGTCAACCAGCATCTTGTGAACTGGCGTACCATTGATGTGACCCTTTACATGCAACGTTTTAAGATGATTAACGGATTCCTCTGGCTTCCGGAATACAGCAGTCTGTGTAGCGAAGTTAAATTCCGCGCCGTTGAATCATCTCCGACCACGTAGTAGTCGGCAATAAGTAAACTACATTGACCTCCGCCCTTTCTGGGAAGTTCATAATCCACCATCTCCTCATCTTGCTCCTCAGATAATTCTCCACTGGTCGCAGCAACATCAGTGAAGGAATCAGGATTATCAAGAAGCGAGCCTAATCCCATCAGCATATTAGGAACCGATTCGGCCACAGACCCTGGTAGACCGGCTTAATTTCTGATCCAGCAGTAATCGGCTCACCCTGCTCGACGATAAAATGGTCGGCACCTGTCTTGCAGTGGTCGGTTTGGTGTCCGACTTGGTTGGTTCCGGAACCTCCTTAGTAAATTTAGCACTTAGGGCCTGTTTGGTAGAGATTCGGATTCACAAAATTCAGATTCATGGACATGGATTCACCAAAATATTTGCCAAACACTCCAGATCTGCACAAAATTCGGATTCACCAAAACGGTGGATCTGAGGGTCAGATTCCCATTTTGGTGGAGCTCCTCAAGGGTGCTCCACCAACTGTGTTTAGTGAATCTCAGAGAAATTACCCACCACTGCTACTCATTACACAGATACCGGTTCATTCTATTTCTTCTTCCTCCTCTGTACGCGTTTTTTCTCTTCCTCCGTCGAACTCCTTCCCTGGCTGCTCGCCCGAGCTCGACCAGGTCGGTCGCGCCGCCCGCCTGAGCTCGCCCGGGCCCCCGTGATGCCCGCTGCTAGCCCAGCCGTGCTACTCTACTGCGTCCGTCTTGGCCGGCCACGGTGCCTTGGATAGTCGCGTCGCCCTGTCTACCCAGGTCGGCCAGCGCCGCACCCGCGACCGTCGTGGGCGTGCTCGCCTAGGCCGGGCGCGCCGCCCACCCGAGCTCTCCCAGACCGGTCGCGCTGCCCCGCGTCCGTCCTGGGCTCCTGGTCGTGCTCGCCTCCCGCCAGGGCCGTCCCGTCCTGCGTCCTTCCAGGGCCGCCCGCGCCATGGTGGTGCCCGCTGTGGCCCGCCCGGCTGGGGCTCTTCTTCTCTCCTGCCGGGGTCGCGCTAGCCAGCCACGACCGGTTGGGGGACGCTCCCGTCGAGGCCACGCCGGCTTGGCGGCGCCTGCAGGTGTCGTGTGCCCGTGCCCGCACAGGCGAGGAAGAACGTACGTGAGAAGATTCTGCTAACGCGTGGGCCCAGATGCAGTGAGATGCTGGAGCCAAGGGCAAAATAGGCTATTCCAACTAAAATGCCCTTGTGTGTGTCTAGATCTACTGCATTAGCCAAACGGTTTCTTAGTGGATCTCAGATCCACGGTGGAGCTGATTCACGGTGAATCCGAGATTTAGATTCGTTTTTTTTGTGGTGAATCTCTACCAAACAGGCCCTTAGATTGGTCAGTTCAGGATCTGACCTGTTTATCTCTACTATTGTCAAGGTCGGCTTTTGATTGCAAGCCGTCTTCTCCTCCTTGTTTGCCCTGAGGGAAATAGGATGTGTTGAATTAAATACATCTTCCTCATTTGTCAAGCCGTTCTTTCCTCTGTTTGTTGCAGCGGGCCCTCTGCAACTTTCTTCGCTGAGTTTTAGTCAAACTGGGAGGACACCATCTGGGCTGCATGTACTTGGGGTCACGCTCGACAGGCTTTTCTGCCTCAGCCGGAGTATGTTGAACCTCTGGGACCTCTTCTGTTGCTGGCTCCTCAACCACCATAGGCTCAGGTTCATTGGCAAGAGGGACTTCCACAGACCCGATTGTAATAGTAGGTACTGGGCGGGTCTGGTCGGAGAGGCAATAGGAACACTTTGCACCTTCTTAGGCACATAGACCCGTCGCGCCTGCGTCTTCCTGGTCTCCTGAGATATTAAAGTTTTTGGAGCGACTGGCCGATTCTGGCTAAAACTCGGCTGATCACCCAAGCGATCAAATACTGAGACTCTTGCAGGCTGATTAGTGGGCATTCCCCATCCTGGCTGATAATACATATGTGCCGGCATAGGGTAGGGCACCCCACCCCTTGAGGACCCCATTGTGGCGGTGGCGAAATAGGAGGAGCCCACTGATGGTAACACGGGCTAGCCTTTGGTGCCGATACGTCGCCTGAGACGCCACCATCTATTTGGATTTCTCGTCCTCACGCTTCGGAGGAGTAGAATCTCTCTTTTTAAGGGCCGATTTTGAGAATCGGCCTTCTGCTGCTTGTATTTGGCCATGAGCTTGTCAAAAGCACGTGATTCTCTAGCTACCTTTCCCTTATTTCTGTCCACACTAGTCTTCCAAGTGCCAACCTCAGGTTTTCTGCAGGACAAAAGTGCGGATGACGCGTACTTCGGAAGGGGTAGAGTCTTTAGATACGGTTACACCGACTGTATCAGTCGGTTTATTGATCCTACTGGAATTTGCAGAGACCGACCTTCCCCGGTCGGCCTTCTGTTTCGGCTGCTTTGAAGATGAACCGGACTGGTCGGCTCGAGGACCCGACCTGGTCGGCCTTTGTTGTGCTGCCCTGGTCTCAAAATACCTTTGTCTATGCAGGTGTCGTGTTGACCCTGCAGTGATTGTGATTTTACTTTTACCATCGTCACCCTTCTCGAGCACCACCTTGCACCCGAATAGCTCTCGGTATTCGGTGTTCCTCGTGGTTCGCCGATGACCACATTCTTTCCCTTGGTCGTATCGGCTTGCTCTGGACGAATCATTATAGCAGGATCCCCTGCTTCCACCATGTGTACTGGGAAAGGAGTAGTACTGATCTGCATCTCAGTTAGACTCAATCGTCCTTCATTGAGGGCTGATTGGACCTTGTCAGAAGTGTCTTCAGCGTTTGTATTTGTCGTGGTAGGGACGATCTCGCTGAAGTCCGGCTCCTTGTCCTGAGTGATCCTGCCGCGCGATCCTTCGAGCAGCTTTCTAGGAAAGCCTTCAATACGGCGTCGAGCATGGCCTGCGCCTGTTGCTTTAACTCGTCTGGGAGCTCGTCAATGCCCGTGGGACGAACGATGTTTGTCCTTATCGGTAGCACCGTCTTTGTCGCTCATGTTGGTAGTAGATGAGATTTTAATCTTCCCAGCAGAGTCGCCAAAAAGTGTGTTGACGTCGGAAGTTATCCGAATCACACACCAGCAGGGCTAGAACGCCCGGAGAGGTTGCGGTTCAACCTGAGACAACAGGGACCCTGGCTAAACGACGAAAACCAATCTAAAGACCGGTTTTGATCGATCTAGGGTTTTGGGTTCCTGTGTTGATAACCCTAGAAACTCCTCCCGGGAAGACCCGTCGGGGAGAAGCACGTAGTGGTTGTTCTAGGACCAGCAAGGCCGCCTAGAACGCCGTCGAATCTCGCCGGGAGATGCGCCGAACAGCAAGGTAGAGGGGAAAAAGGGTAAAAGGGATAGTAGATTGGTTTGATCGATTGGTGTTGGATGTCACAATCGGTCATGATCCTCTCATATATATAGAGGGTTGGTCTTATCCCAATAGGAAACATCTCTAGATTCAATCTCCAATTTCTTATCCGGACTCTATCAAAATATAGAATCCGATCCGGTCACAATAAAGTAACCCTGATCTCGTCAATCTTCAGATCGAACAGATCGGCTTAATGGCTTTATCAGCCCCAAATCATCCTCACAAGAGAAGGATTTGCATATTAACACCGGACTCAATTTTCATAAGGCTTCCGACCAGGGCCATCTGGTCGGACACATCATAAGTGATCGGAGACCCAAAACGACTAGGCCCATTCGATCCGTTAAACATTAAGTAAAAGAAGAAAAATTCGACTCTAATATTTTAGGTCGAATGCCTCTTCTAAATTCATCTTTACCTATGACACTTTTGAGTGTCACAACTTGTCTTTTATAGTTCAGAGATGAAATTGAGCATGGGACGTCACGACAATCTGTTGAAGGACGTCTTGTGTTAAAGGGAACTAGAGAGTTCATGGCACCTCTAAACCATGGATCCAAGAGGTTGGTCCTCCCTATGCGCTGGAGCTTGCCGTCTCCACTAGAGCTACCTCCCTCGCTTCCAACAACGGAGAGAGATGGGATGGAAATGAGAGAAGGGAAAAAGGAGACATGAGGGGTAGAGAGAGAGAAGATAGGACCGCGGTAGCTTGGCGGCAGAACTCCTGTGGTCCGTGGAGGAGGGCAGGAGCACGACGAGCAACCTAGGATGCGCACGCAGGTGGCTTGGCGAGCGCATCGGGGCGTGGGAGAAGCTAGAATGAGGAGAGTCTTAGGATTTGGCCGTTTGGCCGAGTGTGGGGCTCTGCAGAATGTCTAAGGGGTTATGCAACAAAATGGGGTAGTTCTTGAATTTTCTCTTCTTCTTGTGCGAATAAAATTTATAACAGTGATTTATATGAAAAATATTCCAATGCGGGCACTGTTGGGGCGACGAACTGGATTGCGGGTTAGTTTCCAAAAACTCATAGGATGTTTTTATAAAATATACAGCGACACATGTCACTGCGGAGAAGCATCAATGCTCTGATTTCTCTCGTTAAAGCAGAGTGAAGTGGGTTTTAAACACCCCGATTTTCTTCTCTGAAGATGACACCGTCCTTATGTCTTTGAACCAAATACTATGACAACTGGGGTCTAAACCAAACATACCACTGACCAAACCTCTCTCAATCCTTCCCTCTAATGCCATGCTCCAAATATCTAATAAATCTGGTCCCAAAACCCCAACCCTAATCTATAAACTGTAAATCACTCACAAATCCCGTCGAACATGAAAGAGAGGGGTGAAATTTCAATGGGATAAAAGAGAGGGTGAATACTAAGTCAAAATTGAGGTGCGGGTGGTAGAGAAAAACAGAAAATACCAAGTTGTAAGATACAGATTTTCGTTACAAACCATAAACAACACTTACAAATCACTGAATATCTGATCGACTTCCCAGAAACCGAATAAGAACAGAAATAACATTTATTCATTAAGCCTTGAACGATCTTTGTACATATATCTAGGATGTACATTGTATAAAAAAGAATTTAAGGAGGCAAAAGCTGAGAGCCTGAGATCATGTGTGTACTAAATTAACCTACCCTACCAGGGCGTAGTGTCCCTAACTCTTTTCATTCTGCTGTAAGCGAGTCAATTCATAACTAGATAGCCGCTAAATCTTCTACCTGCTGTGCTCCCATATCATCCCAACAATCTGGTGTGGTCTGCACAAATCCTTAGCTGTCAGTCATCAATCAGAATCAGAAGAGGAACTAGAGCTGTGCGCCGCTGCACTCCTCCGATCTTTGATTGCGGGCATCAGCTGCTGTCGAGGATTGCGGAAAGACGAAGAAGACTGTGACGGTTGCCTTCCCCTTGATCCTGATCCTGCTGCTGAAGGTTTCTTGTTATTAGCAGCAGCCTTGGCAGCTGCCTCTTTCACCTCTCTGCAAACCTTGTCCAGGATTCCCAGGAATCGCGGCGACGATGACGAACAGCCGCAGGCCCTCATCTTCCCTGTGCTCCCATGGAAGTAGTCCACAGTAGTGCGTACCAGCGCCCGTAGCTTCTTTTCCTCCTCCAGAAGCTGGGTCACACGCGCCTGAGACTGCTCGATGAACTGGGCAAGCTTGCGATGGAACCCACTGTCCTCGTCTAAGCTCTTCATGCCTGTGTTCAAGAACTCATTCGCCTTCACCAACTTGTGTCCCAGCTCGCCACCGAGATGGTCAGAGCATCAGCGTCCAGGATTGCTGCCTTCCGCACGTTCTGGAGGTCATCTCCCAGGCTGGAAACAACTCCCAGGCCTAGCTGCTTGTAGTGCTCCGTGTCGTCACTAACGTCCTCAGTGAGGTCATCAGAAGTCACGCTGGAAATGCTGCTGTTGCTCTGCTCTTTGGCAGCCCGCACGGCACGCACGCCCTCTGAGCGAATGATCTCCTGGACAACGAAGTGAAGCAGCGTCGTCTTGCCATCGACCCCCTTCACGTCTGAGAGCTTCAGGAGGGTGTCCAGCTTGAACGCCTGGGCCCCGCCTCGAAAGGTGCCATCATTCATTCTGTTGCCAGTCTTGAGTACAGCCTCTAGCAGCTTCTTGAATAGACGGCTGTTCCGAAGCTCATGGCAGGCCACCTTTTTTGAAAAAAAAAAGCACAATTCAATAAAACTGACAGGATATTTTCCATTGTTATCACAAATACCTTTTTCTCATTTTCTACAACTACATTATGTTCTTAATGTAATTGCTTAATAAGTACTACTACTACTGATGCCACAATACCTCCAGGGTTTTAAATGACTGTTCTGCATTTGAAGCTTCTTCCGCGGCAAAGTGGACATGAAAAGCAACACATCCAGGCGCTGGTAGAGGTAAGGTATGTCAATGATGGCCCTCAAGAATTGTTCCGCGGGACCCAATTGAGTGAGCTCTCCAGTGTACAGCCGAAGCCTTAGCTCCTCGTCGCTGGTTGGAGTCCACCTTATCAAGGTTTGTATTAGATCAATGGGGAGTTCATGCCCTGCGTCAATTTATATTTTACCCATTAATTTAAGGTACATAGTTTCTGCTGAATATATAGCACAGAAGAAGCCCAAAAGATGGTTGGTTTTACCTTCCATAACTGCATTACGTACTTCTTCAGCTGAAACACTCAATGCCTTCAATGATATTGCTAAGTTCTGTGCCTTTTTAGCGTCGAGTATCCTTAAATTGAGGGTATCCTTTGCTGCTAAATCCTTTTTGCCGTCAGCATTTTTCTTGTCAATAGCATGACAACCAAAAGGCTCTCAATCATCTCCTCATTAAACCTATCAATCATCAATCAATTGGTAAGTCGAAGAGTTAGCATCACTGATTCAACTGATGTTACCAATAATTGGTTAGTAGCAAGCAACCAATTAAGAGACGTGCACAGTACAAATACGGCAACAATAATCATGTCATAGCTAGCTATGTTCAGGAGGTTGGCAAGCTTACTGGAAAGGACGAAACTCGTTGCAAAAGAAGGGGGAAAAAAGCTTACTGGAAGGATCCTGCTTTAATTTGATCCCACACCATTGCTTGATCCGGATTTGCAGTAACTTTATCCCAGAAGAATGGCTTCAGCTTTGTTTTATTGTCTACAGGAGGACCTGCAACATTCCCTGCCTTCTTCAACGGTGGCGGCCCACGCGCTTTTGGACACCAGGCATTGCTGGTGGTGGAGGTCCAGCTCCAGATCTACTTGGTGGTGGAGGAGGTCCGGGTCCGGCTCCGGCTCCGGCTCTACTTGGTGGTGGTGGAGGTCCGGGTCCGGCTGCAGGCCTGGGGGCAGGAGGCGGTGGTGGTCCTGGTGGAGGTGGATTGCTCGAACCAGCAGCTGTGGGCATCTTTGGAGGAGGTGGCAGGTGGTGCTGGTGCAGGTGGTGCAAGTGGTGCAGGTGGTGCAGATGGTGCAGGAGGAGGCTTTGGGAGAGTAGAACCTGGAGGAGGAGGTGGTGGTGGTGGTGCTGGACCAGCTGCAGGTTCACAAGCATTTCCACTGGCATTACTAGAAGGAACTGCAGCAGCAGTAGCAACTTTCACATCCTGAGAATCTGTAGAGGCCACCGGACGTCCAGCAATGGTGGTTATTTCATGAGAGCTTAGCTTCATCGCCTGCACATTGCTCCGTCGCTCAAACTCTGACTTCATTGACATTTCTCTAACTGCTGCATCTACAGGAGGGAATTTAAATTCTTTACGCTTGGGCTGGGCTGGGGCTCTGATGAATTGATTGACAATGCCCCCAACCTGTTGACATCAATTGGGGTAGAGCACGATTTACGCGAAGAACCTGTTGCATTAAGGAACAAGGCATGAATTGACAGAAGCATTCCTTTCTCTTATCTTTTGTGTGCGAAAGCATCCATGCAACATAGAAATTGGATGAACTGAAAAAGAAAAGACAAAAGCAGCTTTGTTTTCTTTTGTAGCACCTGATAAGTCGCTCATATTCAAACTCAGCAGCGGTTTGTCATCATATGATGATTCTGGATCTTCGCTTCCACGACAAAGCACAGTAGCAAATAAATATAAGAGCCACCAATGCTACACAAGCGACTGACAAACCAGCGATAACAGTGCCACTGTTGTCCTTGCTCTTGCTTTTGGGCTCTGTTTTACCGGACTTTTTCACAGTAGTGACTAGCGGGTGAGCCTCTGCTTCGGAGAAAAAACACTTCTTATTGCCTGTTTTGCTTTAGGTCGGGGTGGAGCAATGGCTGAATCTTCTTCAAGTAGACGTCTTCTTTTCATTGCAAAAGACAGGTTGATGCTGTTAGAGTTGGGAAGTAAGCTTCTGGTTTTCCTCCTGCTGCTTCTGCAGCCCATGATCAGAGAAAAGGAAATTATGCTTGTTTAAGCAGTCCAGAAAGTGTTGGCAACTTCTGCAGGTAATAAGGTTGCGGCAACTGCTTCCTCAATACCGAGCTTTTGAGGAGATGGCTTATTATAGTTTTCTCCATAAGAATGGCTGGTGGTGTTGAATAGAATGCTGTAATGGGACTTGTTCCTAACACCTTGAGGAATTCTCAAGTCTAGAGCACAACTGCGCCACAGTTGTTCCACCTGTGTGTAAGCAATGAGATAATGATTAGCAAGAAAGTGATGTAGAATTTTAGCTTCTGAATGTCTGATGGTGATATAGGCATCGCTTAGTAGAAAACAGGTGTTTCGCCTCTATTAAAAAAATACATATAATCATAGAAGTATTTCAAGAAAAGCGCCTACTCTAAGTGACAGAAGATAGACACTGAATTACTACTTCGATTTAGACTGTGCAATTCTTATTTCCATGATCGAGGTACTGGTGTTTCATAATTTCCTATTCTCCATCCCTGCACAATTTACCTAAGGGAAACAGCCTACCAACTGCAGAGCTTGGCATACATACAACATTACGAGGACATAACACATGAATGCAGAGCATCATTAACTTGGTCATTACCGTTTCATCTGCTCTCGGGGTTGCAGGAGACCGCAGGGAAGCTGATGGCCAGAACAATCTTGTCCTGATCGCACCAACGAGCTGCAGCAGAAGACAAATGAGGCATGCGCTGAGGAGCCATCTGAATTTGCTCCTCCGCCACCTCATCTTGTAATCCTATAGTATTTGCTTGCTTGCACAGCTCAATGGATCACCAAATTAACCGGCCATTGCTACCTCCCCCAATAGGAATCGCCACAGTTGCCTCAAGGATGCACAGAGTCTGAAGGTACTTCTCTCCTCGAGTTCGACGTTAATTAATGTTTATTAGACCCAAATGCTGGCCTAAAATTGAAATCGTGACACAGTTCTGGGACACAAGATTGGTCCTTCTGGTTGGATCTGGATGCCTCTGCATGCCGGACGGCAAATCCGCCACAAACGCAAGAAAAAGAGACATGGAGATGAGAATACCGATCAGAATAAATTCTAAAAACAAATCAAATCAATTTCAACCATCGGGGAAGAAATTCGAGGAGAAATAGAGGAAACCTGCGATTCTTGGCGGCCGCGAACCAATTTCCTCGGAAAATAATAATTGGGCCGCCACCAATCTAGGAGCCCCGGCAGGAGCATGATACAGGACAGGGATGGGAAAGCAAAAAAGAGTAACTTCTTTGCCATTGTTGCTGTCTTGATCCTCCGCTTCCAACCTTGGCTTCTATTTTTGGGTGGGAATGCATACTCAAGTGCTTCCTGTCAGCAGAGGCGAGAGAGATGCAACGAGAGGTTGCCCTCGACGTCAGGAGCAGCCACCATTTTCAGCAGACAAAATTGCACGTTTACTCTATGGTCCCATTTTTTGAGTGGGTTTGGTTTTTCAAAATGTTTAGAATATTAGGTTTCATCATCGTTTTAAAATAGTATTTAGAGCAACTTCAGCAAACCTTTTATTACGACCTTATTCAGTTACATGCAAAAAAATTTGGGAAATGTCACATCGGAGTTTGCGGCACTAATTTAGTCTATTTAAAATAGATTAATTATAAAACTAATTACAACACCACCGCACAGTACTTAACGAGACGAAGCTATTAAGCATAATTAATCTGTCATTAGCACATGTTTACTGTAGCACCACATTGTCAAATCATGGACTAATTAGGCTCATAGATTCGTCTCACGAAGTAGATTTCGGCTGACAAATTAGTTTTCTAATTAGTCTATATTTAATATTTCATGCTTGTGTTCCAATATTCGATGTGATAGGTGAAAATTTTTTAGGAAGAAAACTAAACAAGGCCTATGTCACATTTTCTAAAAATTGTTATAGGATAGCACCTTAAAACCTTAGAATCATTCAAGAATACACTTCCTCGTATGAATTTTGAACATGTTATACTGCTTTTGCATGTACACGATTCAAGGTATAGATAGGTCTTCTTAAGATTCTATTTGGGTAAACCTTTTTTTAATTTGGATTACCATTATATGAAAACCTATACAGATTGTAAAATATATATGTTTTTTTATAACCATAAAATATGGTTGATGTTACCATACGCGTTGCCGCGGTAACTTTGTTTCAATGCATGGGAGGATTGATGGAATAAGAACATATGGTTGGGATAGTGTAAAGAATTAATGTTAAGAAATATTGAAAGTGCGGTGAGGATTGTAGATTAAGTGTCCATATAAGATTAGTCCCAAAAAAAATGTCCATATAAGATAAGTGGCCTGCCTTTGCTGATAATTCCATATAAGATAAGTGGCCTGCCTTTGCTCATGCATGATACGAAAACAAACATACATATGTGCCTAAAAGAGATGGTACATGCACAGGTCATCAAGAAGGAGCGTGAAGGATTACTAATGATAATTCTCAATTACAAATTTACAATCAAACTGAACATAGTATATGTATTGGTCACAACCTTTAGACAGGCTATGTAGTATGTAGTTTGTGAGAATCTTGCATGCCTGCGTGACAATATCCTGCATACAGTAAAAAAAACCAGCATTATTAGAAACGTGTACGGTCAGTCATCAGGCTTGCCATGAGAACGATGAAAGCCTAGCTAGAAGGATGGATCTAAGAATTTTCAGCATTATCCATTCTTGCAAATCATATATACAAATGGAAAAAGGTGTGTATTCTCATCCAATTTAGTACTCCCTCCATCCTAAATTATAAGTCATTCCAAGAATCCTAGAGAGTCAAAACATTTTAAGTTTTGACCAAAATTTACAGAGAGAAATACAAAGATTTTTTACATCAAATAGGTATACTATAAAAATATAGTTGATGAAGAATCTAATGATACTTAGTTGATATCACAAATATTATTATCTTATTATATAAATTTGATCAAACTTGAAAATTTTTGACTCTTCAAGATTCTTGGAATGACTTATAATTTGGGATGGGGGGAGTAGCTAATAGGGTCCGTTTGGTTGGTGACCGGAACTTGCCACGCCTGACCTTCGGCAAACTGTGGCTGCCACAGAAAGTGTGGCGAACAAAATCGAAGCCACACTTCTGGCAAACTTTCAAATTTGATCACACTTGGCAAAAACGTTGGCACGAAAAATGAGTCTATGACGTGTGGGGACATGTTGCCAAGAAAGTGTGGCGAATTGACCATAAGTGTGGCAGTGAACCAAACGGCTGCCAGAAAAAAACGGGTGTGGCATGACGAATCTGTGGCGTGGCAAGTTCTGGTCACCCAACCAAACGCACCCTAAATTCAAAGATGGAGGTGCATGTGAGTAGCTAGATTAAAAAAAAGTAGTAAGATGAATGTGCTTATCAAATGTAAATAAGAAAATTAAGAGATGAGAGCTTGTGATGTATGGTGATATGGCCGATAAACATCAAGCACTTCTCGAGTTGGAACGCAACCTGATTCAAAACAATAAGCTTAGCAATAAGAGAAAACAGGGGAACCTTAGGAGTGACTAGCTACCAGAGTGGAGCCCAGCAGCACCGACAGAGATGAGGGTTCAAGCAGGCGAGCGAGCTAGATGACCGTCTAGCTGTGTAGGATTATAGGGTTGATAGTTTTTTTTATACCAAAGAAAAATTATATTAGATTATAGTTGGGTTCATCACGTTACAAGTAATCTGGAAAAACATGTATCCAGAAACTGATTTTCATCTATATTGTTCCCACGCTGTGAATGACTTCAACTCTTAACTTCAAACGTGTTTGACGCTTCGTATGGATGACCGCACAGGCAAATTCTCGGCAACAATTGTTTTATGCCTAAGAACAGATGCTCAACGGACGGCCAACATTCTATAGTCGGAGTTGAAAAACTTCTTCTTCTTTGTGTCTTCCTCCTTCTTTCTGCCACTGAAGAAAGAGGAAGCCTGATCTAAAAATTATTCTCCCTAGTCCTTCATCGTGGTCAGATCCAACCATAACAAAAATGAAGAAGGGATCGGAGAAAATTATTCTATGGCGGCGACATCATCTCCGTCTTGATGCCACCGTCCGGAAACAAAAGTCTCCATATCGTCATATCGATGATGAAATGCTGATGCTTCGCCCTCGTCTTCAACAGAGCCACCACGGAGAAACTGTATCCACCCTACCTCCTCGCCATCGCTGGGAAGGAGGAGGAGGAAATAAACCCCCAATACCAAGAATCATGAAGAAGAAACTCTAACTCTAGAGGCTCGATCTACTAAAAAAACTTATAAAATGATGGATCCCCACTCCCTCCAGCGTCCGACAAGATACCGAAGGGGGGGAGGGGGACCAGCGGTGAAGAAGACGACGGCGGCTGCTGCTAAGCCCTCAGCCAATACGGAGAAGACTTGTGGTGGTCTTCTTTCCTGTGTATTATAGGGCTGATAGCTAATGGGTGTGATACAGGCGTCTATGGCCTTGTGCCTTCTCTCCCTAGGAAGAAATTTATAAGGAGGCAGATTACGCACAAGTTGAAAGAAAGGAGCTGTGTGGAGGGATTGATAGTGGTGGATAATAATGATGATTTACGGTGGCTAGTGGAAGACCAAGGAAAGCGCAAGAGACGCAGAGTGGTGAGTGAAGGGTCGATAAAATTTAATGACGTGGCAGAAGAGATTTGGTGGACCCCTTAAGCGCCGAAATCGCAGGAAAATATGTTATAGTGGTTATCCTATTAGAAGATTACTCTCATAATATAATTTTCTCTACTTAAATGGGTATATTTAACAAAAAAACAAGTCAAAAGTGTTATATTGATACCGCGTGCAATGGCCTAAATTTCAAACCCCACCCCCCCCCCCCAAATAGTTTTAATTTAATTATATTTTGTCTAAGGTGCTTTGAGTTTATATAAAATTAATAGTTTAAAAATAAAAGCAAATATAAGGTTAGGAACCATGTATGGTGCATGTGTTTTGTTATGCTTCTACTCTATTTGAACCCATTTACTTTTGTAATATTTTGAAACGCTAGAAGACCCAAGATAAAAAGAAGAAGTTTATTTTTCATTTTTTTTCTTTTCTGTTTTCCTTTCGGACTACTTGACGGGTTGTTTGGTTTCAGGAACTAAAGTTTAGTCTCTGTCACATCGGATGTTCGGATACTAGTTAGGAGAACTAAATATGAACTAATTATAAAACTAATTACATAGATAGAGGCTAATTTGCAAGATGAGTCGCCTAAGTAATCCATCATTAGCGTATGTTTACTGTAGCATCATATTGCTAAATCATGGAGACTTTGGTCAACACAAGCCTAATTAATCCATCTAGCGCCGTAATACAATTACTGTTGATGACCAGACCTCTAAAGTGGTGGCTTGCAATTGTACCGTGTAACTTGTGGAACGTTTAATGAATATGATAGCTAAGTAGACTTTGGTCAACACCAGCCTTATTACCTTATTATGCTAAGTTTAGATATTCTTTGTAAAATGAATGCTTGCAGTGGCTTTGCTTAAGTCAATCTTGTAGTTGAATAGCTTAGCGATGCGACTTGCAGGAGTAGGCTTGTTTGTGTTTAGTTAAATAACTTGCTCTCTAGTGCTTAAGTCAACATGATGTGACTCTGTGTTCTAGTGTAGTGTAATGCATCATGTGTGCATTTTTCACATTCATACACTTGCATTGTTACATCTCTGTCGATGTTTGTTAACCGGCAACTTGTCACGGGTGAAAGCATCTAGGCCCTAGTGGATTTCGATGATTAATGACAACGTAAGATTTTTGTGACTAATGTGTGTTTTGCAGGAACAATTGAGTTAGGTCACAATAATGATGATCGTTTGGGCAATATGACATTCATGCCCTCTTAGCGATGGAAATCGATTCGGTTTTCAAAGGATGGATGACAAGGTGGTTGGATAGGCTAGTTCTAAGTGTCGATTGGTGTTGGAGAGACACTTAGAGTAGCATAGGACTTTGTTTTTTCCTTTGACCGTACTATTAAGAGGGGTTTGAATTGGTAACTTGACCTAGGTAAGTCTATTGAGTTAGGTATGGTGCACACTTGTTAACTATAGCCCTAGGTAGCTTAGAAAGGTCCCAAAGATCATATGAAAGAAAGTTTGTTCTCAAAGTGTCGTGATTCGGGATCGAATAGAGCTTCATTTGAGCGATCGGATGCTGAGAGGTACTTGACCGGACGCTGGGGCAAGTGCGTCCGGTCAGTACAAATGGCCTGTAGCTAGGGTTTGGTTGCGACCGGACGCTGCTATAGGGACTGGATCGGACGCGTCTGGTCCACCTGCGGGTGACCGGACGCTCCAGCCAGTCTGATCGGACGCTCCGAGGGGTGCATCCGGTCACAAACAGAGAGGTTCCAGGGAGGAAATTATTTGACCGGACGTGTCCGGTCAATGCTGATCGGACGCTGTCTGAGCCTAGTCAGTAGTTTGTACTGTTGTCAGAGGTGGCGTCAGCTAGCCGTTGGGCACTGACCGAACGCGTCCGGTCACCCCGATAGACGCGTCTGGTCAACACTTAACTAGCTGGTTGTACCCACTCATGCATGTTTTGAGTTGGGGGGTATAAATATGCCTTCACCTCATTCATGTTGTCCCTCTTGCTTATTTCAACAGTAGACAACACTCTTGTGATTGCAAGTGAGTGCAAGAGGCCTAGTGAGGTTGAGTGATTTGATAATTGAGTGATCAAACACCTCATTAGTGAAGAAAGAGTAGCAAGTGTGCATCCACCCATCTCATTAGTCTTGCGTTGGTCAAGTGAGAGTTCTTGCTTGTTACTCTTGGTGATCGGCATCACCTAGACGACTTGGTGGTGATTGGGAGCTTGGTGATCATCCGGAGGATTTGTGGATGAACCCAACTCAAGTTGTGACCGGTTGTGGACGATTCACCAGGCCGGAGTGGCGAAGAATCAGCTCGTAGTGAGCACTTGATCCTTACGCGGATCAAGGGGGAGCGATACCCTTGCGTGGGGTGCTCCAACGAGGACTAGGGGGTGTGCCGACACCTCGATACCTCGGGAAAACATCACGGCGTCTTCCCTCCCTCTCTACTTACGAATTTACTTTGAGCATTTCAATTCTTGCAATTACTTATGTTGAATGCCGTGATAGAGTAGGATTGGAACTAGGTGATAGTCTTTTGTGCGGTAGGTAGAGTAGTGTAAACACACTTGTAGGCACAAAGGGGTGACATTGGGCTATTGTAGGGCTTAATTATCGCAAAAAAAATTAGATTAGCCCAATTCACCCCCTCTTGGGCATCTTGATCCTTTCAACGGGGTTACCTGAGACGATTGTTCGGTGAGTTTCGACGTACGCAGGACTCAGTGGGAACACAAAGATAGCGATTTATACTAGTTCAGGCTGCTTGAATAGCGTAATACCCTAGTCTAGTGCGGCGTGTGCCTTGGTGTTGAATTGATTGATTGGGGTATGCCCCTGCCTCACCTTATATAGTCTGGTAAAGCAGAGCATAGACTTCTAGTCCTAGTCGGTTACAACAGGAGAGTTCTCCCCCTATTACATTGAATAACTTCCATAGAAATCTGACTAAGTTAAGACAAGTATCTTGGAGATCACACCACCTTGTCTCGTGTCTTCAAGCTACTCTTCTGGACAGTCCAGGTCCGATCCGAATAATCATTATTATGACATATCTCCTGGCTCCTGGTCCGTTAAGCCCCTTCGAGGTTACACTAAAATGCATCCTTAATATTTCTTGGACATGTCTAAGCATTCTCAAGGAATCTCATTTAGGTAGGCATTCTCAAGGAATCTCATTTAGGTACGCTAGATAAGTCACGTGAAGGACGTGGTGTTGGAAACCGAACCAGAAGGGGGTGTTGATGGAATTGTCTCGAAGGTGGTGTATAGGTGGTCAAAGCCTGAGGATGAAAGGACCCTTAGAGTGCATACTTAGAGTGGAGATGTTTCCCCAAGCTGGTGCAAGCTAACTAAACTGACATTTTATCGGATCCCAAACAAGCCCTGGAGCATTCTAAGCCTTCTACTCTCTTTTTAAAATGCACTTGAGTATATGTTCTTGTATTATGCATAAGTTGTAGGAGTTGGATGAAGCTGTGTTGCATGACTACCTTGTCCACACTATAATTATCTCTGCACCCTTATTGGTATGTGTAGATTGTTTTAATGTTTAGCCATGCTTAGACCGGTAGAAGTCAGGTGATTCCTGTCATCCGCGAGATATAGGGTGACTACTTATCTACTTGGTCATGATTGACTATATTTGCTATCGTGGAAATAACCATGTGTTGATATATAAACAGAGACCAGGCAGGGTTGGTTTGAATCCTGTCTATGTGAGTTAAGGACCATACCATTGTCTGGACCGTTGGCCAGGATTGAACTTACCTTCACATAACGGCTAAATAACTTGTTTCGATCGTGAAGCCAAGTACCTCGTTCGAGTGAGGCAGTTGGACTGTGGTGCGCAATGCGGGGAGGTGAGAACGTTGGTGGGGCTTGCAGGTGCTGCCTGAGCATCCTGGCGTCAGCCGTCCCTCGGGCCTTGTGGCTCAGTCCAGACTCACTTCCTAATAGAGTGAACAGTGATCCACACAAACGATGTACAAACTCGTACGGCCGTGTGATACAGATTTTACCCAACTGGATGTAATCGATTCGAATCACCGCCTCTCCTAGATAGTGAGAAACTTGTCCTTGGTCCGGCATCGTAGTAATGATTTATGGAACACGGTGGTTACACTGATTATTATGATAAACTTGATATGGTTACTATTGTGATGCTTAATCAAGTGATTGCTATAGATTAGGTGCAAATTTAGCTCTAGGTAGCATAACTGAAATTGATGCTAAAACCTTGACTAAAATATTGAAAGTAAGGACTAATGATAGTAATGCTCTTTCGCAAAAATTATGCTATCCAGCTAGCTCCATTAAATGAGCCTTGTATATCCTTGAGAGTCTTTTATTTCTTTTCTATCGGGTAAGTCTAGAGTACATTCGAGTACTCAGGGTTTTATCCGCCTTGTTGCAGGTGAAGTTTCGGTCTGCTGGAAGATGGTGGCTAAGTGTCAGTGGGCTCAACAACTCCATAATTATTTCTATTTGTATGTTATTTTTGGAGGATGTTATTGAGCTAGCAATGTATTTCAACTTATGTTATTGTATTCATTTTAAAGCTACGTTGTTTCTTCTAAACTACTTGAAACTCAAACTTGTATTATTACTTGTGAACTCTTTTGTAATATTTTTCGCTGCAAAACTCTGTGCATGCATGTGACGTGTATTTGCTTAACCATGCGATCTTGGTTTGTAATGTGGATTTACCGAGGTCCTTCGTGACACTCAGCAGACTACCAGGTTTAGCGGGGACAGTCGTACTTGATCTTGTATGAATTGGACGATTATATCGCATATACGTGGTTTGACCAGTTCCCGAGCCATTTATCCCTAATCTCTCGACCTTTTCCACCGTCAGCCGAGCAGTCGATGCCTTTCTTGCAACTAATTTTGCTCAATATTGATGGTGTAGGAACCATGACGCCTAGATGGCCATGCAGCCCGTGACCTGTTGGCACGGCACGAAACCCAATATTTTATCTAGGCACGGGCGGGCGACACGACCTGTAAATTAAAATCAGCTCGTACCATGCCCGTTAACAAGACTAGTATATTGCTCGTGCTAACGTTACGGTGGCATTTTAGGTGACATAAATTAACAGTCAAACATGATATAAAATAATAGATTGATGATTCACAGAAAAAGAAGTGATACAAACTTACAGGGTTATTATATTATTTATTCTAAAAGAATCAAACTTATATTGCTAAATACAACAAGCATAATTCATTTGTCTTGTTATCAATTTTAGGGCTCGTGGGCACAAAATCCTTCTTCACGTGTAGGTACTGTATACGGTGTACCATGAAATCTCATGCAAAATATTTACACACCTAATTTTTGGTTTTAATCACTGGCTTGTGGCTTCTGTTCCTTCCCTTGTCAACACCGATTCCTTCACCAGAACATGAAGAAAAAATATGTGGTTATTAAGATATGTGGTTAGTCACATTTTACTACTACGACAAAATTTCTTTTGGTTACATGTCTTCTCAATAACTAATAGAACAATGATCAGGAGGTACCGGCAAGAAGAACCTCCCCATGTGAACCCCACCATGCAGTGCTGCTTGCCGGCTTGCCACATGATGTTCCATCTTAACCTTGTCATTCCTTCAGCTTCGTAATCCTTTACAAAATGAACACCGCCTTTCAAGACACTTTTTAAGTTCGCAATCCTCGGCCAAGCAGCAAGGATTTAACTCTTAACAACTATCTGCAGTGAGAACAAATTTTGAGTATGAGACTAAAATACAAATAATAAATATGCATCAGTTTATCATTGGTATCAATAAGATAAGTGGTACTTTGCTATATCCCAATCAATCTAGTGCTCTTTTGCTATATTCTTTAGAACTTTCAGCTTAACTTTCCCCAGAAGGCTTCTTAATCGAAAGCTTCTCAATCAGCTTCAAAAGGGGCTCAAGTTCAGGGTGGAGAAGAATGGATACAAGCAATATATACGATTCAATAATTGGTTGCGTTGTTGAAGAATCACCCATGCTTTCAAGGTTGTTAACAGCAACATCTGGGCGCAAGTCACCTGCAGCCGAAACAAAATCTCTGCCATACTTCTTTTAAAATGTCATATGCATGCAACCAAGTTCATGGAGCTCAGAGCACCTTGGAGCTGCAAATATCAAACTGCAGATACCTTCTTCCAAGTCTGCTGGACATTCCCTGAATAAAAGGTTGGCACAAGATTAGGACCTTCTTTTCCCTATTTATGAGAACAAAAATTCCAGAAAATAATTATTGTTTCCCCTATTAGTATACCCGTGCTTAAAATAAGCAGCAGGTGAAAATAATAATGCTTCATCTTTTCTGAATACTTAAAAATCTTAGCTTTTGAAATGCTGAAAATATAACAAATTCACCCTAAACATGCTTTGGTCATGCAAAAAAAATATAAATAAGCAGCAGGTGGGTCGGTTTAACGTAGCTAAATGTTTGTTTTCCTGCATCAATCCTAAGACCACTAAACTGAGGATAGGATTGTTCATAAAACAAGACCAAAGGGTAGCTTGAAACAGTTAACACAGGAATGGAGGCCATCAACTAAGAGATTGCAGGAATTTATGACTATGAATCTTCATCATTGGAATGGAGGCCATTAACTAAAAGATTGCAGGAATTTATAACTATGAATCTTTTGTATAATAGATTGAGATGCAAAGTGGAGCATGTACCTACAGAAAGAGTTATCTGACATTAGGAACACAATTTTTGTAAATATGACAGAAAAACCATGCATTTATGTCCTCTCCTTTTGTCGCATAACAAGGATTTTTTTGGAAACAGGTTAGTTTAGCGCTTCTGTTTCAAGAAAAGGCTGTGCTGATAATGATAATAAGTCCATCAATTCAGAAGAAATTAACCTAGCTCTGCAAAGATCAAAAGAACAATGAAATTATGGTTTGAAAAATTCAGACAAATTTACATTTACTGCTCATGCTGATGGTCATTCAATGCTAAATCAAAAAAATAAAATCGTTAAAATAGTCTAAATATGATACTTCGAAATTCCATATAAGAAGGATTTTTTTTTCTCGTTGTTACGACATTCAGCAAACACATCCTTGTTATACACTACAAATTCTAACTATGAAAGGAAAATATTTGAGATCAACTTTCACAGATACTAGCCCAAATCTTTAGGTGTAAGTATATCATCATTGTTGTGCGACAGTAAAGCCTGCCGTTCTCCAGTTGAACGTGCTCGGTATGAGCTGAATAATATATAGCGCCGGTCTTTCACCTTTCTCCTCAAAGTAAATGGAATCCCCCAGCTTGAAGAACGACTCTATCGATCCCTGCACACACAACCCACACAATTCAGAACCTGACACAGTTGAGAACCAAATGGAATCCTCAAAGTTTGGAATTTTGACTTACCAGTGCCATAGCAGCGTATATACTGAGTTCCCCAACTACGGTAGCTCTTGGCCTTGATCTCCCAGGGCCCTGGGGCAGCATGTAGATCATCACTCCAGGATCTCTGCCTCTCTGGATGCTCAGCACACCGTTGATCAACGCTCGTTCGTAGTAGTCCACGTATGTGATCTCCTTTGTCCATCTCGAAGTCATGGATGCAGCACATGAGAAGTGCATGCCATGGGTCTCGAAGTCCACAGATGCGGCGTCCTTGGTGGCGGCAGCATCCCGGCGTCACCTGCTACGATGTTTTTGGTGGACCAAGGGCGCCAAGGTAGAGGACGCCGCCGGCCGAAACCCTAGTCGTCCGCCGGACTGGGAGAAGAAGATGGAGGCGCTCAATGAGGATGAAGAGAGGGGTTGAAGGACCGAAAAAGGACGACCAGAGGAGGGGTGAATGAGAGCCTAAATTTCTTTTCAGAAATGAATAGGCTCTGTCCCAAATCCAAATCCTAAAAGCAAAGCAAGCACACGCAATGTCCACGACCCTAGATAAAGGGTGGATGCTCCCAGGAACACAGCGGGACACTACGGTGATCAGAGAACCCAACACAAAAGCCGGAACTCAAATCCAAAGCCAAATGGACGAGCTACGGACAAAACAGTGCAAAAACAGCACCATCGGACGCTGGCTGCGTCCGATGCCAGACCATCGGACGCGTCCAATGTGATCTGGGCCTCTCTGAAACCTCACTGCATAGACATCGGACGCATCAACAGTGATTTCTCAACGTCCGATGCAGCGTCCGATGCTCCTTAAAACCTGCTTTGCACAGTATAGCAACGGAGCGTCCGATGCCAGTGGGTCAGCGTCCGATGCTATGAACAGCAGCGTCCGATGCCTCCGAAACTGTGTTGTTCTTCCACCGATTTGACCCAATCTCTCTCAAATCAAAAGCACTTGGGCTCAAACTTTGAGAGAGGGTTCACAAGCAAGTTAGTGAGCTACTTCTAAGAGATCATGGCTCGAACCTAACCGCAAATCGGTGAATCGAAGAGATTCGGTGGAAAGAGGCAAAACGAGATCAAAAAGAAATCCGCCCGATCTGCATGCTCGTGAGGAATTAGAGAAAATCCTTCGGTGAAAAGATGACTCTCACGATCCAGCACAAGATGGTTCAAACGGATTTTCAATTCATCCCTCAAAACAAAAGATCTCGTGAAAGAGCAAAAGGGGAAACGAAGAACGCGAAGATCAATACGCGAACTCAAATATTTCTGCCAAAATCCCCAACAAGGAGACAAGGAGATTATGGAATGATTGCCGTCTCTGCGGATCACAAGCAGCTAGAGAGAGAGGAGTCCTAACAGATGAATAACTGGAGTCTGAAATGAAATGCTGCAAGGATAGGTGGGATGAGGAGTGTCATCCCTTATTTATAGTTTATTACACAATACCCCTTCTACCCCTAGATACAAGAGCAAACTAGCTAGCCCTAGGGGCATTCTAGTCCAACTCTGTCAGGATCTCCATCGACGGTCACGCGCCTTCCTCATCGGTTGCTTCGCCGCAACGCAAGCTCCCCGATGCCGCCACGTGCCATCCCAACGACCGCCGCGCCTTCTCACCGCTAGCTTCGCCTCGACGCAAGCCTCGCGGTGCTGCCATGCGTCGTCCCGTTCCGCATAGGAACCTCCGTCGGTTTTGAGGCCCAAACCGGCAAACCTGTCATCCTGAGTTTTGAGGCTCAAACTCAGAAACCAGCCACCCCAGGTTTTGAGGCCCAAACCTGGAAACCATCCCCGGTGGTTTTTCGAGGCTCTACCACCAAACCCGCGCGGTAGACGGAGCGTGGGTCTCACGCCCCGGCCGCCGACACCGATGTTGACGCATGTCCAGCCTCCGCCAAGCACGGCGCCTTCACCTTCCTCTCTGACTCGACCGACGGCACTTGCCCATGCAAGCCCGTGTCCGGCCTCCGCCAAGTGCCACGACACCATCGTCTTCCGTCTTGACTCGACCGATGCCGTCGCACATCCCCATGTACTCTTTCCTGTTGCTGCCAAGTGCCAGCTACCACAACTGGTCCTCCGGCCTCCTGGTCCCTCAATCCAAGCCTCACGTCCACCCTTCGCCACTCCCGGTCCATTAGCACGGCACGTCTCTACTTGACCTTCACCTCGCCATCGACCATTGCCTCCGAGCTCCACACCTACACTCCACACAGCCAAGGGACATGTTGCCCACTCACGCCAAACCGTGAGCCTGTTGACTCATCACACTGGGCCGAACCACAAGGGCACATCAACCTTGTGTTTGCAGGGGTGCGATGCCGGCCGTAGTGGAAGACGAAGGTGCCATACCCGACTGGAGAGGAATGTTGTGGGCCGAGAGGGAGGCGCCGCTGCCAGCCTAGTCACGACACGCGAGAGGTCTCGAGCGAAGGGAAAGGAGTCACTCGGTTGATGTAAAAAAATCGAAAAAAGGTACCTAGGAATCGAACCGTGACTGCGTGGTGCGGGCATGGATGATGGGAGGGATGAGGATACCATACACTTAATACCGGTCGTCAGATCAGAGTGAGTAAGGAGAGAGAGGACTGAGAAGCGATCTGAATGGTTGATTTCTACATAGTTGTTTTTCTGGGTACATTTTTCATGGTGTGTGGAGGAGGGCCAAGCATAGAAAAAGATGGTGCCCTAGTAGTGTGTAGATGGATAGATTGATTTCTATGTAGTTGTTTTTCTGGGTACATTTTTCATGGTGTGTGGAGGAAGGCCATCTCAGCGGGGGAGGTTTTATTTGGTAGACCAAGCATAGAAAAAGATGGTGCCTTAGTAGGGTAGATAGATTGATTTCTACGTAGTTATTTTTCTGGGTATATTTTTCGTGGTGTGGAGGAGGGTCATCTCAACGGGGGAGGTTTTATTTGGTAGACCAAACATAGAAAAAATAGTGCCTTATTAGGGTAGATAATAGGCTAATATATTTACATAGCCCAACAACTCCTAACCATAATTGTTGCCGTAGACTTACTCGGACATACTTCCCATCCGCACCGCCCTGTCAACCCCGCGACCCCATCCGCCGCTCTCCTCCCAACTGTGACTCCGCAATCCCACACCCCCACCTGCCGATCTTCATCCCAACTGTGACAGCCAAAGCCATAAAGGAATCACCTGGCCCTAAGTCACAGTTGTCTCTATTTTCTCCCCATCCAGCTCGTGCCGCCACACCACACCACATCCTCGTCCCATGGTCGCTCTCCCTTCCTGCCCCTCTTTTGAAGGTCGTGCGGATCTAACATCGAGTGCCTCGTCGAGCCCGTGGGAGCAAAGCGTGGCAATGGCTCCCCTCCTGGCTCCTACCTCCGCGAATGTGAAAAGATCAAGATGTCTAAGAGGGGGGGGGGTGAATTGGGCTATTCTAAAATTTCTTGCAATAATTAAAGCCTAACACTAGCCCATTTCACTCCTAATGCCTAAAGGTGTGTTCTATCTTCTAGCGCACAAAAGATTAGCACCCTAAGTTCCAAGCCTACTCTAGCATGACAATTCTAGAAATGTAAATGACAAGAATTGAAATGCTTCGAAGTAAATGTAGAAAGTAAAGAGAGGAAATGAACACGTCGATGTTTTCCTGAGGTATCGAGGTGTCGGCACACCCCTTAGTCCTCATTGGAGCACCTGCGCAAAGGTATCGGTCCCCCTTGGTCCGCGCAAGGACCAATTGCTCACTCCGGGCTGATTCTTTGTCTCTCCGGCCCGGTGAATCACCCACTATCGGTCACAACATGAGATGGGTCATCCACAAGCTCTACCGGATGATCACCATGCTTCTGATCGCCACCAAGTCGTCTAGGTGATGCCGATCACCAACAGTAACAAGCATAAACTCTCACTTGACCTAAACAAGGCTAATGAGAAAGGTGGATGCACACTTGCTACTCCCTATGCACTAATGAAGTCTCTAATCTTGCGATTATCAAATCTCAAACACCTCATTAGACCCTTGCACTCACTTGCACTCTCAAGTGTCTTCTTAGCAATTCAAATGAACAAGAGACCCTAAATGGATGAGTAGAGGAAGTATTTATACTCCCACAAACAAGCCACGTACGAAGGGGTAAAACTCAGCTGATAAAGAGGCATCAGACGCATTAGTCGGCTGCATCGGACGCGTCCGATGCCTCTTCCAACGGTAACGTGTACTGTCTCTGGCAGCACACGTCACAATGACATTGGACGCTCCAGCGTCTGATGGCTGCTGGACCTCTCTGGAACCTCTCTGCATGGCCATCGGATGACATGTCCGATGCAGCGTCCGATGCGGCGATGAAACGGAGCCAAGTGCACAGTGGCACCTGTGCGTCCGACGCCGCCCCTAGGCACGTCCGATGCCACAGGAACAGTTACTGTGCACTCTCTGTACTCATCGGACGCGTCCGATGGGTATAGGGCCAACGTCTGATGCCTCAGAAAGAGACCGAACTCTCCCGAATCGCGACGGTCCTTAAACGATTTTTGATCCACTCAATCTATGGGCTATCTCTGAGCTACCTAGTGCTAAGCTTGACAAGTGTGCGTCACACCTAACACATTAGACTCACCTAGGTCAAGCTAATAGTTCACACTTCCCTTTATAGTACGGTCAAGAAAAAACAAAGTCCTAAACTACTCTAAGTGTCTCTCCAACGCTAAACGACACTTAGAACTAGCATATCTCTCAACCTTGTCGACCATCTTTTGAAAACGAAAACGAATTCCATCGTGGGGGCATGAATACTATTGATTGCCCGATCAATCGTCATTATCATGACCTAACTTAATTGTTTCTGCAAGGACACGTTAGTCACAATAATCTTATGTTGTCATTAATCACCGAAACCCACTAGGGGCCTAGATGCTTTCAGAATGCGTGGAGGTCCCGCTGACTCCGTCACAGTGCTATGGCCGCGACCTCGACCTCCTCTAGCGGTGGCGCTCCCTCGTGGGCCTCGAGCCGGCATGACCCTTAAACTTAGATGTGCTTTCCGAGATAGCATGACTCGTAAAACGGTCCATAGTGCTGCCTAAGAGGCACCGCCCGGGAGGCATGACGCGTCGTGCTGGCCCGGCCCGATGGACATCTATAGTGACGCCTAAGAAGGGGTGAGAATTAGGCAACTTAAAATCTACTTCTAATTATGACCTCTAATTTTTGTCTAGTCAAAACATGTGCAAGAGATAATCTATCTAGATGTGCAACTAAGGTTTTAGTAGATGTGTTACTATCTCTACCGTAAAAAAGTTATACAACCTAGCTAGGTATCAACTAGGCAATCAACAGCTAGGAAGGTAAAACACATGATCTTAGACGATGCCAGCAGCTCGGAAGATCACTCGATCCATTGATATGTACTCCCTCCGTATCACAATTAGAGTTCGTTTTGGAAAAGCTTTCGGTCAAACATTGGGATATAAATCATAAATAACTTTTAAATTATTGAGTTTAGAAATGTAAAAATCATATAAATAAATTTATCTTGAAAAGTACTTTCATAAAAGTATATATATATCACTTTATAACAAATATTTTTAAAGAAATAAGTGGTCAAAGTTATGCTTTGGAGACCGTGTCGCTGTCAAAACGAACTCTAATTGTGATACGGAGGGAGTACTAGGTTTCTTGGTTTAGCAATTCCAGTTCGATCAATAATATTACTATATATTATTCTTTCTGTATACATCGAGAATTGATGGCTCGCTCGATCGGTTCCATGCATCTCTCGCTCTGATACCTACGAGGAGTATATATTGCAGCTAGCTATATATGTGCTCGTATATATGTATATATCTGGCGGCCACGGAATTGCCGATCATCCATGTTATGCATTGCCTGGGAAGCAACGAACGAATTATCTATCTATAGATGATGACAAAACTAGGCTGCCAAATGCATGCATGTTTCACTACTGGAGACGGCTGCTTTGCCGAGTGCCTGTAGCACTCGGCAAAGACTATTTGGCGCTCGGCGAAAGCTGTGCCGAGAGCAGCCCTCGGCACAGACCTCTCGGCAAAAATCCTCTCGGCAAAGGCTCCTTTGCCGAGGGCCATTTATCGGGCTCTCGGCAAACCTTTCGCCGAGGATCTAGTGAGGCTCTCGGCAAAGAAAAGTAGCCGTTAACGGCTGTACCTACTGACGGAAGGTTTGCCGAGAGTTAACCTGGCTCTCGGTAAAGGTGGCAGGTTTGCCGAGAGCCGGACTCTCGGCAAAGCTATAATTTTTTTTATTTTATTTTTTTGTGCCGCGGGTCTCCTCGGCAAAGCTATAAATTTTTATTTTTTGGGATCTCTTCGCCGAGGGCTGAGTCAGTTGACTCTCGGCAAACCTAAGGCTTTGCCGAGGGCTATGACCAAAGCCCTCGGCAAACCCTTTAAAAAAGCGATTACTCTCCCCAGCTTTGCCGAGGGCTTTGGTCATAGCCCTCGGCAAAGCTGGAAAAATGGCTTTCTGGTCCAGCTTTGCCGAGGGTTATGGACATAGCCCTCGGCAAAGGGCCTCTTCGCCGAGAGCCACCCTCGGTAAAGGAGCATTTTTTTTAATTTTTTTCTGTTTTTTTCCTTTTCTCCCACACTACCAAACATATGTATATCACATTCATCACATTTCACATCACAAAACATATATATATATATCATGAAAGTTCACATCACATAGTTCAACAACATATTCGTCCTCGAATCTAGTTCACATCACATAACTTCAGTGACACACGATAGTCCAACGTACTACACACCCGGCCAACCGGGCCACCCCTGAGAACTGCCGCCTGGTTGACCCCGGTCTGGTTCCATCGGTCGTTGTTCGAACCTTCTGACGGAGGAGGCTGCAAAAGGTCATGTCAGACAAGGAAATGAAAAAAAAAACACTGAAGTATTGATACTCACAGGAGCAGCTCCGGGGTCCAGAGGCGGCGGTGGAGGAGTCATGAGCGTCTGCGGCACGGCCATGCCCTGGGAGGCCATGAAGGCGATGAGCTCCGCCATCTGCTTAGCTTGAGCCTCTATCTGGGCCGACATATGTGACCGCATCTGGAACTCGGACACCTGGCGCTCTTGCCTTTCTCTTTCCAGGCGGGCCTGCGATAATACAAAGTGAATGTTAGAACAATGCAAACATTTAAAGATCAATGTACGATGAGTAAAATAGAAATAACCTCGAGCTCGGCGACCCGCGACTGCGCAGGCGACGGGCGTGGGCGTATGGGGACGCTCCCGCTCGTGCTCTGTGCTCGGAGCTGGGACAGAGTGGGAGTGGAGGCCGTGTCGATGACGCCGTCGCCAAGCCAGAACCGCCCGTGCTTCTTCCCTCCTCCAATCCTCATGACGATGCTCCCGTCCAGGTCCGCGGTGGCGGGATCAAAGTCGTCCCCATGGACCGTCCTTGCGGCCTCTGAGTAGTCAGTGAGGCGGGAGTGGACGCTGGAGTTGGTGTACGCGTCGGCGGGATCGTCGGGGTTGTAGGAGGTCTCCGCTGCCGTGGCCTTGCCCTTGTGGGACATGGCGTATGCCGCCACCGTGCCGCAAGGCTGGCCACCGTGTGCCTCCGACTGCGAGGAAGACAACAAGATGATTAGCAATCAGGCAACATTTGATCGAGGAATTGATAAAGTCTTTCACGTACCCAAGCTTGTGCATACTCGGCGAGGTTGCGGTTGCCCTGGTGGTGTGGTACACCTGGCATCTGCAGACGCGCCTCCCGGGCCTCGGCGTGGTGGGCCGCCCACTCTTCGGATAGCCACCGGTCCACGATCATCTCCCAGCACTCGGGAAACGACTGGCACCATTGGGGGATCATCTGCACATATTTCACGTTTAAGCGTTAGATGAAAAGTACCAAAAGCTTAATCTCAAAAGAAAACACTTACCTGCAAGAACTGCGCCCGGCCCAGCGTCATGCCTCTCGCCTGGGCCTTCGTCACCCTCGTGGCCAAGACCGTGGCGTTGTAGGTGATGATGGCCTGCAGTCTCGCCTCGTAGATCATGTCGGTGACGAGCTTCCTACAGGCCCGGGTAGCCGTCACCTCCGCCACTGTCTCCTTCCCCGGCTCGCACTTGAAGTAGTTCTGCATACAGACACAATACGAGGCGAGACAGTAATTAAAGAAAAAATATGATGAATTTGATATTGTTTGACGAAGACTTACCCACAGCTCCGCTCTAACCCGCGCCGCCTTGTTGGGGAAGTCTGGGTCTGGGGCGACGCTGTAGTGGTCAAAGGTGTAGGCCGGCTCGTGCCTCCCGGCATACTGTACTATGCCGGGGTAGTGCTCGCGGCACAGGAGACCCAGGATGCCGTTGGGTTTGCGGCCTTTAGGCCCCACAAAGTCCCATCCCCTGCACAAGTGATTAAAAAAGATTATTAGCTTCTATTTCTATTTTGACTCTCATCGTACGAGGAGGTAGTTAGAACATGTACCTTTGTCCGATGGGCGTGATCACTGGGCGTCGGGCACGTGCCGGCAACGCCGGGAGGCTGGCGGGACCTCTCAAGTAGGGCGTGGACGCCCCTGAGGCACCCGAACACCCGTCCGCCTCGTCCTCCTCCTGCTCGTCCTCCTCCTCTGCCTCTCGGCCCACTGGTGCCTCCTCCTGCCGCTGGGCCTCGGGCGTGGCCGGCACCTCCTCCTCGACCTCCTCCTCCTCCTGTGGAGACGGCTCCCTCTGGCGGCGGCCACTCCTCGTCGAGGGCCCGTCGGACTGCGAGGCCCGGTACAACCAACTCAACCGCCTCTGACGTCCTCCCGGCATCTTGCCTCGACCTCCTGCATTTAAAAAGAACAAGCAATGTTGTATTAGAAATAACATAACCAAATAAGTGCAATATAAATAAAACAATAGATCCTAAAAATAACATAATATTACATGTATTAGAAATAATCTGGATCATCCGGATTAGCCGGAGCATGAGTCTCCTCATCACTGTCAACCATGTCTAAGTACTGCCTCCGCTCTCAAACGATGTGCTTCACCATGGTAGATCCACCGGGTGTAGTCCGGCGTGAATCCATTGTTCACAAGATGTTTAGCCATGTTCTCCTTGTCTTGCCTTCTACGGTTCCCACATCTGCTGCATGGGCACAACACTTTGATCTCTCCTCGCCGAGCCGCGCCAAATGCATGGCTCAAGAAAGCATCTGTCTTGCGCAACCATTCATCGGTGAAATCACTTCTGCTTCTACGGCCCGAGTACATCCACTGACGGTCATCCATCCTACTGTCATCCATCCGAGTACTTACATATCTACCTCCGAGTACTTCCAACCTGCTATCATCTAATAGGAGAGGATAGGTCCTAATCCCACCCGCGGATGCGTACATGAGGCCAGTTCCCATTGCCTGCCCCGAGCCGAGACAGAATTTCGGCAGCACCTCCCGATGTTCTCAAGATACACGTCCCTGTAGGGAGAGTGTGTATCCGGAGAACAACAGGGAGGTGATGCTGAAACTCCATCTCGAATCGGGGCAGACCATGGGAACTAGCCTCATCGACGCATCTGCGGGCTGTCCAAGTAACGTGGACAATCCGAAACAGATACGGTTATCGATATGCAGAGACCTGCATACCTCCAGCCGTATCTCTTTCGGACGGGAGACGCCTAACTGGGTTCAATGACCTAAGACCCTTTTCTGGGAAGAGACGTTCTTTATACCTAGGGTGCCGGTGGAGTCAGGCTAGCGGTGCAGTGGCGAGTCGGTGCAGTGGCGAGGTGAAGCGGTGCAGGTAGACCCTATGGGGACGACAAAGACGATCGAGGTCGCCGATGTTCTCCGGCTTGGCCCCGACAGGTCCTCCTCCTACGAAAAAGACAAAAAAGATAGTATCAATTAGAAATTTCGGCAGAACCTCCCCTGCACGGTGAGGTTTCATAACCTGCAAGAAAAGACGGCACGATGGCCGACATCCACATATATGTCAAGGCACGATGGCCGACATCAACATACATAACCTTGAATCACTACTACTAAATAATACTCGATCGCCACATACATTCACATTCACATTCACATTCACATTCACATGCATTCACATATATCGCCGTGATCCAGGACGACTACTACTAACAACTACTACTTACTACTACTACTTACCACAACTAAGTTGCAAAGGTACAAGGACGACGAGGCGATCGAGGATGACTTACAAGTGACGACGCGAGGCGATCGACGACGACGGAGCGGGACGTGGCAGCGGCGCGTGGCCGAATAGGGTGGCGCAGGGCTCCTCCTCCTCCTCCTCTCTCTTCCTTCTCTCCTCCTCCTCCTCCTCCTCCACCTCTCTCCTCCTCTTCCTCCTCCTCCTTCTCTCCTCCTCCTCCTCCTCCTCCTCCTCCCCCTCCTCTCTAACCGGCCGGGCGGCGGGTGCGGGGGCGCCGGCGGGGGCACCGGCGGGGGCGCGGGCGGGCCGGCGGGCGCGGGCGCGCCGCGGGCAGGCCGGCGGCCGGAGCGGGGGCGGGGGCGCCGGCTGGGGCACCGGCGGGGGCGCGGGCGGGCCGGCGGCCGGACCGGGGCGGGGGCGCCGGCGGGGCGGGGGCGCGGGCGGGCCGGCGAGCGCAGGGGCGCCGGCGGGCGGCGGGCGCGGGCGCGCGGCGGCGGCTTGCGCGGGCGCGGGCGGGCGGCGGGCGCGGCGCGCGCCGCGGGGTGCGGGGCGCGGGGGGGGCGGGTTGCGCCGGCGGGCGCGGGGGCGGAGGCGGGCGCGGGGCGGAGGCGGCGCGCGGCCGGGAGCGGAGGCGGCGCGCGGAGGCGGCGGGGCGGCCGGCGGTGGCTGAGGGCGCGTTATGCGCCCGCCGAGCGAGGGCGTTTTGTTTTAAGTGCGGGCGCCTTTGCCGAGAGTCAGATCGATTGACTCTCGGCAAAGTGGACCCCTTTGCCGAGAGTCAGATCGAGGGACTCTCGGCAAAGGCTTTTTTTATCTTATTTTGGTAAATTCTATGCCGAGAGCCCTGGCCCTGGCTCTCGGCATAGGTGATCTTTGCCGAGGGCTTTCGGAAGCTCTCGGCAAATAATATTTTTTGCCCCTACATTAGTACAGGCAGGTCCTTTGCCGAGAGCCCTCTGTTAGGCTCTCGGCAAAGACTCGAATTTTTTTTTGGTAAACTCTATGCCGAGAGCCGTGGCCCTGGCTCTCGGCATAGGTGCTGTGTGCCGAGGGCTTTAGGAAGCCCTCGGCAAAGCATTTTCTTTTTTTTTTGTTTTTTTGCGTCCAATTTTTTCTGTGGCCTTGCTACAGTTCTATAAGCCAAGATTTCAAATTTGAAGTGTTTTCCATACATCTCGCTATATTTCGCGCATTTTCTTTAATTTGATGATTTTTGCCGCGGGTCGCACGTTTGAACTGCAGGTGCATGAAATAATGAAACTCAGCGTTTCGAAAAATGGTATTCATTCTTTAGAGGGTATTTCGACACCGTATACAGGGACAGACGCGGAGACTCGACCGTCTCGTGCACGAGAAACGGCGACCAAGTTGCGTGATATTGGATTTAAAATTATTAAAAATACAAACGAAGTCAGAAAATCATGAAAATGAACGAGTGACCTTGCCATCGCATGTAGAGGCTATGAAAAAAATTGGGAATGTATGGAGGAAGTGGTGGCGAAAGATGGTTGAAACCCTGAGATCTCCGCATATCATCGCATGTGAGGTGATGCGGAGATCTCAGGGTTTCAACCATCTTTCGCCACCACTTCCTCCATACATTCCCAAATTTTTTTCATAGCCTCTACATGCGATGGCAAGGTCACTCGTTCATTTTCATGATTTTCTGACTTCGTTTGTATTTTTAATAATTTTAAATCCAATATCACGCAACTTGGTCGCCGTTTCTCGTGCACGAGACGGTCGAGTCTCCGCGTCTGTCCCTGTATACGGTGTCGAAATACCCTCTAAAGAATGAATACCATTTTTCGAAACGCTGAGTTTCATTATTTCATGCACCTGCAGTTCAAACGTGCGACCCGCGGCAAAAATCATCAAATTAAAGAAAATGCGCGAAATATAGCGAGATGTATGGAAAACACTTCAAATTTGAAATCTTGGCTTATAGAACTGTAGCAAGGCCACAGAAAAAATTGGATGCAAAAAACAAAAAAAAAGAAAATGCTTTGCCGAGGGCTTCCTAAAGCCCTCGGCACACAGCACCTATGCCGAGAGCCAGGGCCACGGCTCTCGGCATAGAGTTTACCAAAAAAAAATTCGAGTCTTTGCCGAGAGCCTAACAGAGGGCTCTCGGCAAGGTAACGGCGCAAGACGAGCCGTTTGCGAGAGACCCGTTCGCCGAGGTGCCGTCTACGCCGAGGGTTTAGCTCTCGGCATAGAGTATCTTTGCCGAGGGTTGGACTTCGCCGAGAGTCTGACCCTCGGCGTATAATTCTTCGCCGAGATCCATATTGTGCCGAGGGTTGACTCTCGGCAAATAGCTCTTTGCCGAGGGCCCGTGTTTTAGCCCTCGGCAAAACAACGGGCCCTCGGCAAAGAGCCCGTCTCCGGTAGTGTTTACAACTAGCGGACAGAGCATAAAGCAGACGTACTACTCCTACTACTCCCTCCGTCCCTAAATAAGTGTCGTTCTCGCTTCTCGAGAAAAAGTTACCGGCAATTATATATTAAAATATATTAATATTTATGCTAAGTAATTAGTATCATCGGAAATCGGAAAGATCTTTACATCTAGTTTTTTAACAAAATTGTTTGGAGATATAAATATTGTATATATTTTCTACAAATTGAGTCAAACACGTGGCACGCATACCAACGACGACACTTGTTTAGGGACGGAGGGAGTAGCGTACGTTTACCGGATTGCAGGTAACGCACGAACCCGTCGTCGCCTGGCCGGCCAGCCGGCCGGCGCCCGCCGGCTACCATGTCTCATCTCATGCATATATGCTAATATATCGTATATACAACTACGTACTATATGGTTTATAATTGGTAATTAATTATACTGGCTGTAATAAAATGTAATCCAGCAAACGCGATGATGTCTATGAGACTATGCTATATATATGTGAATAAGCACGATGCAAACTAATGCGAATGCGATATGCAATCCAGACTGATCGATATTCTCTACTTGGAGTGGCTTCATTCGTCTGGAGTATTCTACTTGCATTGATCGAAGCAGCAGCTGCAATTGAAGTGATATCCATCCATCCATCCATCCATCCATCTATCTATCTATATCTATGGGCGACAAGGCGACGCTGAGGATGGCGAGGCAGGAGCTGGAGGATCTCTACCTGGGCGTGCCAGACGACTCCGTCGATCTCACCTTCAGGGACTTCGCCTTCCACCAGCCTGCTGCACCCGCCGCCGTCTCCTCCTTGTCCTCCTCTGGTAAAACTTTGCCGGGGACGGCCACCACCAGCAGCAGCAGCAACTTGCCAAAAAGTTCTGCGGCAGTAGCAGTCGACGACGACGCGGATGGCGACGAGCGCAGCATGAAGCAGACGACGACGGGCGCCGCATTGGCCAGGTCGTCCACCAACATCTTCACCTACAGACCCTTGGAGGATCACAACAAAGATGCCGCCGGTGGTGGTATTGCTGCTGGCGCCAAAGGCGGCGGTGGAGGCCTGCTGCAGCTACCGCCAATTCCTGCTTCTCCTCCAACTCCAACAGTGCACCTCGACCACAGCGACTATGACGACGACGACGACCACCACTATGCCGCCGATCATCATCAGTACCACCACTACCCTGCGCCTGCTGCAGGCACGAGCACGACTACTAGCAGCAGATCAGCTGCTGGCGGAGACCACCATACCGCTGGCGGCCGCCGGTCTCGGAGATCACACGTGGCTGACGATGCCGCCGTCGTCGGAGGTCGTGAGCGGCGCGCGGCTCGTAGCAACAACAGCTACCGGCGGCCGGGCATACCGCACTCCAACATCTGCGCGCTCTGCAGCAACTACGTCTACGTCTTCCGCCATCGTTGCTTGGTACGTACGTGTTCGTGGTCGTGGGCAACCAAAACTATTCCTTCATTCATTTATTTATTGTCTTTTTGATTTGATGATCATATATATACAGAACATTGGCAATTGACATGATGGATGCATACTGTTACTAGGTGTGCGGGCGCGTGTACTGCCGGGGGTGCGTGGGCGCCGCCATGGGCGACATGACGGAGGGCCGCAAGTGCGTCGACTGCCTGGGCCGCCGCTACAGCCACAGGTACATCCACCGCGCCGGGGACACCGGCGCCTGCGGCCTCTGCTTCTGGGGCAACGCCAAGGCCGTCACCGCGCAGGAGCTCGTCTGGGCCGAGAAGGGGCCCGCGCCGCGCAGGCGCCCGCGGCCGAACGGACTCTCCTCCATCTCCGCCTCCTACGGCGGCGGCGACGGCGGCTACTACAGCAGCACCAACACGGTCGCCTCCGCCTCCATGAGCATGACCATGAACAGCGACAGCAGCATAGCCATGATGAAGATGAACGGCGGCCAAGGGCGGAGGAACAACGGCATGCCGGCCTCGGCATCGTCCTCCTTTGTCGCGGCTTTTCCCAATAACCCTCACGCACTTCCCCTCTGACTCGCTCTGAGGTGATGATCCATATGTATGTGTACGTATACGTGTACGTCCACCCATAAGTTTTTGCGTGTTTTGTCAGTGAAACCTACATTTTTTAGGAAAGAAATGCAAAACCTATTATTATTGGGGCTTGCTAAAATTCAGGTACCAAAACTTTTAGGTATGAATCCAGTGTTAACACAGGCCCCCCTAGCACTACTGGAAACGGTTGCTTTGCGGAGTGCCTCAAGCACTCGGCAAAGGCTCTTTGACACTCGGTGAATCCTATGCCGAGAGCTGCCCTCGGCAAAGAGCTCTCGGCAAAAAAACCTCTCGGCAAAGGAGCCTTTGCCGAGGGCCATTTGTCGGGCACTCGGCAAACCTTTTACCGAGCGTCCCGAGCAACTCTCGGCAAAGAAAAGTAGCCGTTAACGACGTCCCCTGTTGACGGTACGTTTGCCGAGGGCTAACTGACTCTCGGCAAAGTCGGTACGTTTGCCGAGAGCCGGGCTCTCGACAAAGCGATAAATTTTTTATTATTATTTGTCTGTGCCGAGAGTTATCCGGGGCCGACTCTCGGCAAAGAAATTTCGAATATTTTTTTTGAGACCTCTTCGCCGAGGGCTATCTTAGCCGGCGCTCGGCAAACCTCCGACTTTGCCGAGGGCTATGACCCAAGCCCTCGGCAAAGCCTTGGAAATTACGTTCAGTCTCCCCAGCTTTGCCGAGGGTTATGGTCATAGCCCTCGGCAAAGAGCCTCTTTGCCGAGAGCAACCCTCGGCAAAGCTGGGTAAATTTTATTTTTGTGCTCCAGTTCTGTTTTTTTTTCCTTTTTCCGACACTATCACACAGATATATATCACATTCATCACATATCACATTTCACGTCATAGAACATATATATATATATATCACATCAACATTTAGTTCAATAACATATATGTCCTCAAATCACATAGTTCAACAACATGAGACTTCAGTGACCATGAGGATAGTCCAAAGTTCAATCTACTACACCCAACCCCAGCCAACCGGCCACCCCTGAGAACTGCCGCCTGGTTGACCCCCGGTCTAGTTCCATCGGTTGTTGCAAACCTTCTGACGGAGGAGGCTGCAAAAGGTCATGTCAGACAAGGAAATAAAAAATGAACACTGAAGTATTGATACTCACAGGAGCAGCTCCGGGGTCCAGAGACGGCGGTGGAGGAGCCATGAGCGTCTGGGGCACGGCCATGCCCTGGGAGCCATGAAGGCGATGAGCTCTGCCATCTGCTTTGCTTGAGCCTCCATCTGGGCCGACATCTGTGACCGCATCTGGGTCTCGGACCATGGCGCTCCTGCCTTTCTCTTTCCAGGCGGGCCTGTGATATTACAAAGTGAATGTTAGAACAATGCAAACATTTAAAGATCAATGTACGATGAGTTAAATAGAAAAACCTCGAGCTCGGCGATCCGCGACTGCGCAGGCGACGGGCGTGGGCGTATGGGGACGCTCCCGCTCGTGCTCTGTGCTCGGAGCTGGGACAGAGTGGGTGTGAGGCCGTGTCGATGACGCCGTCGCCAAGCCAGAACCGCCCGTGCTTCTTCCCTCCTCCAATCCTCATGACGATGCTCCCTCCAGGTCCGCGGTGGCGGGATCAAGTCGTCCCTGGACCGCCCTTGCCGCCTCTGAGTAGTCAGTGAGGCGGGAGTGGACGCTGGAGGTTTTTGTACGCGTCGGCGGGATCGTCGGGGTTGTAGGAGTTCTCCGCTGTCGTGGCCTTGCCGTTGTGGGACATGGCGTATGCCGCCACCGTGCCGCAAGGCTGGCCACCTGTGCCTCCGACTGCGAGGAAGACAACAAGATGATTACATCACTAGTACAGAACAGGCCTATTGCCCCGGGCCATTTTGGCCTTTAGCCCCGACATGGAGCCGGGGCTAAGGAATCGGGACTAAAGCCCCGACCTTTAGCCCCGGTTCCATGGCCCGGGGCTAATGGAGGGACCTTTAGCCCCGGTTGGTAACACCAACCGGGACTAAAGAGGCCAGCCACGGGGGCCCGGCTGGAGGCACCTTTAGCCCCGGTTGGTAACACCAACCGGGGCTAAAGGCCTCCAGCCGGGCCCCCGTGGCTGGCCTCTTTAGTCCCGGTTGGTGTTACCAACCGGGGCTAAAGATCCATCTGCTTTTTCTTTTTTTTCTTTTTCTGTTCTTTTCAATTGGTTATTGTTTTTGGTTTTACAATTACATTAGGTTTTCTAATACGTATTCTTCGCTGCTAATATATTCTATTATATTAGGCCAGTTTCAAATACACGTATTATTCTTCGCTGCTAATAAATATATATAAACACATAAAATTTACAATTACACACAAATGAAATATGAAACTATACATATATATATATATAGAGCTAGCTATACACACATATGTACATAAAATATACAACATTATCCATCATGCATGCTTAACTTGATATTTACACACAAATATAATACCGTTCCTAACTTAGAGGTCATACAAGTGTTCATCTTGGTTTGGCTTCATTGGTTCGTCTTTATTAAACCAATACTCGGTGCCAGACTTAAGGACATGGTCATTAAGGAAGCCCGCGATGGTCTCTTGAATTGCTTTGAGGCGGACCTTATCCATCACCTGGTTCTTCAACCATGTCTCCTTCAATTTGGATTAAAATAAAAAGAAAGTATTAACATACATAATATTTATGTAATAGCAACAAAAATAAAATAAATTTATTTACATGTTACGTACTTGCTGACTCTGTAAAGGAGTTCTTTTTTCATACACCGTCAGAACTCGCAAACATAGTACCCACATAAATTGTTTCCCGGTGACTGCCGTAGAACCCACTGTACAATATGTAAAAAGAGTACTCTCGGTTGAGCGTGCGTCTGCTGAGTGATGCTAATTAAGGTAAAGAGGCAGGGAGGTACTCTACAACTTACATTTAGGACTAGAGGATCAGGAAGTTGCGCTTTCAGATCCGGACGGTGTTTCTGAACAAACCAAGTCCAAACCCTTCACAATAATTGGAACGTTAATTAACTATTGCAGAGTTAAAGAGCTATAGCAAGAATCAATATTTAAAGATCACATTACCCTCGGATAATATTAATCATATCTTGGTAATCTTCTTGTGGTTTTCTCAGAGAGTCATAGATTAGCAAACGACTCTCGTGGAGATCGATCACCATTAGAATCCAGTGAAAACTGCATTTATGTTTATATAGTCAACACATATATATATCTTTATGTCAACCTATAATAAAATGTGCATATGATAACAAAACTCACCTAAAGTTGTAGGGAATAGTATATATCTTTTGTCCCTTTGGTTTACCAAGAACCTCCGCAAATTACTCTCTGTTTGAGTTTTCCATGCATCCGAGTGAGTATTGCTTGGGTGCTTGAAGACGATATATGGATCGATGAACCAATCTCCTTGTCATTTTTATGCCTTAGTTGTCTCATCATGTTTCTGCACATGTTTACAAACGCTTGCTAGCAGTGTGAGGATAATTACTTATACATATACATAAGCTAAAGTGAGATTATTAAAGGAAACAATCACTTACAGGCAAAAGCAGCTGACGAGAGATTTGTCGAGAGCGTCCATGTGGCAGAGCTGATGTAACTCATTAAACTGAACATATATGATGTCATCACCACGGAAGTAATCATGGTCTCTAATTCTGACGCAAATGTAGTCATCAGCTTTTCTGCCACACGCCGTAAGGTACCACTGATTTAGCAAGTGCATCTGTGTACCAAGATCCCTCAGGGCCGCTGGGTTGTATAGACTTTGGCCATATACATATGCCCTCTTCCATTTATCAACTTCTGGAGCACTTTTGATGCCTGCTTCTCCGAGTATGTTTTCCACATTCAAACCAGTTTCCTCAAAAAATGCGAGCAGTTGCGCAGGATCAACGTCTCCATATGCTCGTTGTATGATTTCCATGTTTGTACCGTATTCATTATCAACAACTAGATCTGGCACTGATTGCTTCTCTTGTTCCCCGAGCTGTGGGACACCCTTTCCTGCTCTCTTCTTTGCCTTCTTGGCCTCCTCAAGTGATTTGCTAAGTGTGCGATCATAGTCTGATTTTGGCGAAGCCTTACGGGCAGCACGTACCTTTTTTTGGTGAGCGTCCACAGTTTGCCTTAGTTTTTCAGGACGAACAAAAAGGTACGGCTTCTCCGGGTTTCGCTTTGCTCGACCACTAGCAATGGCAGCTTCGAAGAACTTGTTACAGTCTTTTTGCACACTGCAGCGTCAGTCTCCTCCTCGGTCATGTCATATGCAAGTTTTGTCATCTTGGGAGCTGATTTTCTCACAGGTGCTTTCTTCTTCGGAGGTGGTGGGGCTGACGCCTTTGTTTGTGTGACAGGCCTCTTCTTTGTTGGCGGTGGAGGTGTTGGAACCCGCCGTGGAGATGGGGCAGGTGGCGGTGTCGGAGCCCGCTTTGGAGGAGATGGTTGGGTCGGTGGCGGTGTTGGATCTCGTCGTGGAGGAGATGGGGCCGGTGGCGGCGTTGGATCACGCCGTGGGGGAGATGGGCCGGTGGCGGTGTTGGATCCCGTCGTGGAGGAGATGGGGCCGGTGGCGGTGATGGATCCCGTCGTATTTGATCTTGATCATCATCGTCCGCAACACTGTGATCATGTGGTGAATGTAGAATTGGACTTAGGTTGGGGGATGTCCTGCTGCGAAAACAACATGGTATGAGTATCCATTTATACTATTAGCTCACCAATACTATTAAGTTTCATTCACTAATTTCATACACACCTAGGGATAGGTTGTTGAGGAGGAGGAGGTGATACGCCAGGAATTATGATATAGCGCTTGCGCCAACATATGAATGTCTTCTCCGCTTCTCCTAATGTATTCTCTCGCCATCACCTCCTTTAATGTCAAGTTCGACATTCTCGTAACCTTTTACACCACCCTGTCCACCGAGACGCTAGCATATCCAGGAGGTATTATTGCTCCATGACTTCTTGGTGTCTTCGTAGGATCGATAGGAGATACAACACCTATAGCCACCATGACTGTGGTATTCCCCTGTGGAATGTGCAGTTCACATGTCGTGAGAGGCTCGGTGATGTCGTCCACAGGAAAGCGCAGTGCTGCGTCTGAGACCTCTGTGGAAGCGCAACTGCTTTTCATTTGCTCAGGGGGGCTGATATTGACTCCCGGCTCTGATGCAGATTGCCTTTGCATTGCTAACTGCACTTGCCTTTTTATTTCCTCGTTCATTCTGCCTTCAAGTGCTTTTTCTCGCTCAACTGCTTCAAGAGCCGCGGCCTGTGACTGAATAACCATTTCTTCTAACCGGCGCATGCGCTGTGCCTCCTCCTCCTTCTTTCTCTCGCGCGGCTTCTATAGGTCTCTTTGTCCTGAGGGAAGGCATGTACCCATGACAGCTCCCCATAGCCTCTGGTTCTCCCACCATGTTCAAGATTCTCCAGGGCGTATGTCAGCTCGTCCTTGTCTCTGTTCGGCTGCCACCTGCCACTGGCAGCCATTTCTCTAGCATAAACAAATCTTTCTGCTGCTCTTTGGAGTTTTTCGCCATAGTGTACCCTTCCTGTTTGTTGGTCCAGGCTTCCTCCATGACCAAAAACCAATACTTGGCGCGCTCAGGCCAGTTTATCGATTCTGGTTCAATGCCCTTGGCTTGCAACTCTCGTTCCATTCTTTCCCATTTAGGAATGGCACTCTTATAGCCACCTGATCCCAAGTGATGGTGGTATTGTTTTTGTCGGGCATTCTGCTGGTTCCTTCTGATCCGTGCCTCACTCTCTTCTGATTTCTTGAATTCTACAAACTCATCCCAAAATGGCCTCAACTTGACGTAGGCCTTAGTGTTGAAATCCGGAGTTTGGTCCTTCTTGATAAATTTGTTGTATAAGTTCTTCTTCCAGCCCTGGAATAGTGTTGCCATTTTCTTCATAGCCCAGTCCCGAACTCTGGCCTTCAAATTTATATCTTCTGTTTCAAGTGTGAAATGTGCAAGGACCTCTTGCCAAACCAGTTCCTTATCAAGATCAGAGACAAAACTTATATCAGGAGCACTTGCCTTTTTCTTCCATTCACGAGCACTGATCGGGATCTTATCCCTTACAAGGCACCCACAGTGGGCAACAAATCTTTGTGCATGTTCTCCAAGTACTTGGCCTGTTTCCTGTTCCTCGTTGAATTCTGAGATAATGTACCGGCCCTCCAACGGCTTCTTCGGACCTCGTACGGTCCTACTCTTCCCGGTAGTCGTTGTCGATCCGGAGGGCTACATATGTAGGAACAGTAGATTATAAATACATTTATAAATAATTTAGAATTTCATGTGCACATAGAGATTATTGTAGGTATATACCTCGCCAGTATTTTCTTGCATTATTTCTTCATAATCGGCAAAGTATTGACTGCCGTCATCTACTTCTTGATTATTGTTATCATCACCTGCTAAATTTTGATTAGCGCCGCTGTTGATTAATTCGTACATTTCCTCCTCCATGTTGTCAACTGGGTCGGCCATTTCTGCGAATGACATGGAGGATAAAAACACCATATTTTTGCAACTAACGTGCATAGGGTTTCGGGTTTTGGTTTCGGGTTTAGGGTTACGGTTTGGGGTTTGGGTTTTAGGGTTTGGGGTTTGGGGTTTAGTGTTTGGGGTTTCGGGTTTGGGGTTTAGGGTTAGGGGTTTGGGGTTTCGGGTTTAGGGTTTAGGGTTTGGGGTTTGGGGTTTAGTGTTTGGGTTTAGTGTTTAGGGTTTCGTGTTTGGGGTTTCGGTTTGGTGTTTAGGGTTAGGGGTTTGGGTTGAGGGTTTTGGGTTTGGGGTTTAGTGTTTGGGGTTTAGGGTTAGGGGTTTGGGGTTTCGGGTTTAGGGTTTAGGGTTTGGGGTTTAGGGTTTGGGGTTTAGTGTTTGGGGTTTCGTGTTTTGGGTTTCGGTTTGGTGTTTAGGGTTAGGGTTTTGGGGTTGAGGGTTTAGTGTTTAGGGTTTCGTGTTTGGGGTTTCGGGATTGGTGTTTAGGGTTAGGGGTTTGGGGTTTAGGGTTTGGGGTTAGGGTTTGGGGTTTCGTGTTTGGGGTTTCGGGTTGGTGTTTAGGGTTAGGGGTTGGGGTTTGGGTTTGGGGTTTAGGGTTTAGGGTTTTAGGGTTTAGGGTTTAGGGTTTAGTGTTTAGGGTTTAGGGTTTGCGCTTTGGTGTAGGTTTGACAACATTAAAAATAAACATATATCCATGAAGGCACCTATATTCGTAAAAAATAACCGCACTACCGAACATGGTTGATCGAAAAGTCATATCCAAGCTGATGTATTCTATAAAACATTAATCCAAGTGATTATTCCATAAAAATATCCAAGTGATTATTTCATAAACATATATTGACCATATAAATAAATGTTTATAGATATCTAAACCAAATTATCGAAGTGATTATACCTCCTCCATCTAACAGCATGCAAAGGACACACCTTGATGAGAGGCGACGACGGACGACGGCGAGGATGAGTCGCGGAACACAGAGGACGACAAAACAGACGACGCCGAAAGACACGTTGCGGTGAGGATCACACGGTGGAGGCATGACGGCGGACGCGCGTCAACGGCGATCCAATCTCTTTATGCTACATGTGTGTAAAACATAATATATTATGTAGGGAAAAAACCTATTTTCTATTTTCAATTCATATGGTTCTATTTTCCTTTTCCTATTACACACACACAGTGCACACACACTTTAAGTTACACACTACACACGCACACGCACAAACACTTCACCACACACACGCACGCGCGGTGGCACTCCTCACCGCAGCGCCGAGACGAGGCACACGGCCGGGAGCGGCCGCAGACGACGGCGAGGAGAGACACCACGGCCACCAAGGGAGCAACGCGCGCGGCGAATGGCGAGATGTCACGACGGGGCACTCTTAGTCGCGTGAGGATGGCGGCCGACGGACTTACATGTGTAAAAACATTACTATTTTGTTAGGGTAAAAAAACATTTCTAGACATATTTCTATAAAATATATATTCATTTTTCTATGAACATATAATTGTCAAAGGAACACATGATTCATTCTTTTTTCTTTTTCTTTTCTTTTTCTATACACTGCACACACACACACACGGCGAGCAGACCGGCCGGCGAGCACCACCACGGCGAGCAGACCGGCCGGCGAGCACACGCACACACAACACACGCACACACCGGCGAGCATCACCACGGCGAGGACGACGGCGCGCGGCGAACGGCGAGCACCACGACGAGGACGACGGCGCCGGCGAGCACCACGGCGAGCAGAACGGCCGGCGAGCACACGCACACACAACACACGCACACTCCGGCGAGCACCACCACGGCGAGGACGACGGCGCGCGGCGAACGGCGAGCACCACGACGAGGACGACGGCGCCGGAGAGCACCACGGCGAGGACGGGCAGCGGCGCGCGCGCGGCGAACGGCGTAGGACGAGTCGCGCGGCGGCGCGCCCGCGCGAGAGGAGACGCGGCGAGGGCCGAAGATCAACGGAGGGAGGAGGGCGGCGCGGGAGAGGACGACGGGGAGGCGGACGTCGGCGAGAGAGCTCGAGGAGGACGACGGAGGGAGGAGGCGGCGGCGTGGGAGGCGGCGGCTCGGGCGTCTGACGTCGATCTGAGGAAGGAGGGCACTGTGTCCTATATAGGCGGGGAGGCTTTAGTCCCGGGCCGTGGCACCGCCCGGGAACTAAAACACCTTTAGTCCCGGGGCGTAATCCCACCCGGGACTAAAGGGGGTGACTTTTAGTCCCGGGTGGTATTACGGCCCGGGACTAACACCTTTAGTCCCGGGGCGTAAGCCCACCCGGGACTAAAGGGGGTGACTTTTAGTCCCGGGTGGTGTTACGGCCCGGGACTAAAGGTTTCCTTCAGTCCCGGGTGGTGCTACGGCCCGGGACCTAAAGGGTCTTCTCCCGCCTTTATTTTTGGGTTTCTGTGTTTTGGGTTTTGAATTAGGTTTTGGGTATATTAATATGTTGTAATACTTGTTATTGCATAGTAAATTCAATATTTGGCATAAAATTACTTAAAAATAACATTTGTGTTTCCTTTTACCTTATTGTATAGTAGAAAATTTTGTAACATAAATTCTTTTCTTTTCTTATAATAACAAATATAAATGTAAAGAAAAATTTATATTTTGTTAATGCAAAAATAAAATGTTAAATTTAAATATCTGAAAACAACCGGTGCTCGATAGGAAAATATTTTTTGTATTATATGAACGTTTAAATTTTGGGTTGTTTATCTTTTATTGTCCAATAAGTTGGCACGGGTGAGGAAACCAATAAGTTTGTGTTTTTTCGGAGATGGTTTGCTACTTTTTCCGGTTTAACTGAATTACCGCACACTTGCACCCAATAATTATAGGTTCAATTGGGCCTACCAACAAAATAATCCAGAATTGAGCCAAACTTTTACCAACTTTTATCTCATTCGACATAGAAAAAATGTAATAATTAAAATAATGATCAGAAAAATCTAACACCACTTGTGGGGCATCAAGTTGGGCTCATATGCTTGCCAAAAATAAATCAAGTCATTTCGACAACGACATCAACGAACCATGACTATGCATAATCATTATTAGCTGTAATATATAATATTAGTTAAAACATCACTATATATATATCAAGCGTGGTACACTGGTGATCTTTTTCTTGACGTATGTTCCTTGGTCATGATCATGTCGTAACCATGGAGTCTCCTCAGCATTTAGCAGGATGCTTGGGTCTTTGGTAACACTGAAGGGCGGTATTCGGTCATCCCTTTCATAATCTTCTGACATGTCTGACCTTGTCCTCAATTCCCACGATGTTTCTTTTTCCTGAAAGAACTATGTGGCGTTTTGGCTCTTTGGTTAATTTATCATCATTTTTCCCTCTCTTGGGTTTTGTAGACATGTCTTTCACGTAGAACACTTGAGTCACATCAGCAGCAAGGACGAATGGTTCACCTTTGTATCCAATATTGTTGAGATCCACTGTTGTCATTCCATACTCCTTGTCAACTGTTACTCCGGCTCCGGTCGCCTTGACCCATTGGCATCGGAACAAAGGGACTTTAAAATCAGGTGCGTAGTCTAGTTCCCAAATCTCCTCTATGCGGCCATAATATGTTTGCCTCTTCCCAGATGGGTCTGTGGCATCTACGCGAACACCACTGTTTTGGTTCGTGCTCCTTTGATCTTGGGCCATGGTGTAAAATGTGTTTCCATTGATCTCATACCCTTTGTACGTGAGGATGTGCCATGACGGTTGCCTAGCCAACAAATATAGTTGCTCATCAATATTGTTATTACCCAGACATTCCTTTCGCAACCAAGTGCTAAAAGTATTCATGTGCTCACGTGTTATCCAAACTTCATTCTTCTCTGGAAATTGGGATCGTAGGAACTCCTTGTGTACATCGATATATGGATCCACCACGGCTGAGTTTTGAAGAACTGTGTAGTGCGCTTTATTGAAATAATCATTCCCCGTACCGATATATGTTTTCTTCCCTAGTGTCCCCTTTCCACATAGCCTCCCCTCGTGCCGCGATTCAGGAACACCAATCGGGTCAAGGTCAGGAATGAAGTCAACACAGAACTCAATGACCTCCTCTGTCCCGTAGCCCCTTGGCGATGCTTCCTTCTGGCCGAGCACGTTGGCGAACATATTTTTTCAGTACTCCCATGAACCTCTCAAGGGGAACATGTTGTGTAGGAACACAGGACCGAGAATATGAATCTCCTTGACCAGGTGAACTAGGAGGTGTGTCATGATATTAAAGAAGGATGGAGGAAACACCAACTCAAAGCTCACAAGACATTGAACCACATCATTCTGTAGAGTAGCCAGTTCTAGTGGATTAATTGCCTTCTGAGAAATTGCATTGAGGAATGCACAGAGCTTCACAGTGGCAAGACGTACATGTGGAGGTAGAATTCCTCTTAAAGCAACCGGAAGCAATTGCGTCATAAGCACGTGGCAGTCATGCGACTTTAAGTTTAGGAATTTCTTCTCTTGCATATTTATTATTCCCTTTATATTGGAGGAGAATCCAGATGGGACCTTGATGCTGTTTAGGCATTCAAACATGATTTCCTTCTCTTCATTGCTAAGAGTGTAGCTAGCAGGTCTTAAGTAATGGCGTCCATCATCTGTCTTCTCTGGATGTAGGTTGTCTCGTTCTTTCATGCGCTGCAACTCTTGTCGTGCTTCAAGTGTATCCTTAGACTTCCCGTACACACCCATGAATCCTAGAAGGTTGACACAAAGATTCTTTGTCAGGTGCATCACGTCGATCGCGTGGCGGACCTCTAGTACATGCCAATAGGGTAGCTCCCAAAATATTGACTTCTTCTTCCACATGGGTGCGTGTCCCATAGCGTCTTTCGGAACAGGTTCACTGCCCGTCCCCTTTCCAAAGACTACTTTCACATCCTTAATCATCTCAAGTACATCTTCCCCAGTTCTGTTGCGAGGCTTGCTCCGGTGGTCTGTCTCACCTTTAAAATGCTTGCCTTTCTTTCTAACCTGGTGATTCATCGAAAGAAATCGACGATGCCCAAGATACACTACCTTTCTACATTTTTTCAAATATACACTATCCATGTCATCAAAACAATGTGTGCATGCATTATATCCCTTGTTTGACTGTCCTGAAAGATTACTTAGAGCAGGCCAATCATTGATTGTTACGAACAACAATGCTCGCAGGTCAAAGTGTTCCTGTTTGTAATCATCCCACACACGTACACCTGATTTACTCCATAAAAGTAGGAGTTCCTCAACTAATGGCCTCAGGTAGACATCGATATCGTTGCCAGGCTGCCTCGGGCCTTGGATGAGCACGGGCATCATAATGAACTTCCGCTTCAAGCATAACCACGGAGGAAGGTTGTACATACATAGAGTAACAGGCCACGTGCTATGACTACTGCTCTGTTCCCCAAAAGGATTCATCCCGTCCGTACTTAAACCAAACCTTAAGTTTCTAGCATCTTTTGCTAATTCTGGGAATTCTCTGTCTATTGCTCTCCACTGGGACCCATCTGCAGGGTGTCTCAACATGTTGTCTACCTTACGGTCTTCTTTGTGCCATCGCACCAACTTTGCATGGTCCTTGTTTCTGAACAGACGTTTCAGGCGTGGTATTATAGGAGCGTACCACATAACCTTGGCCGGGATTTTCTTCCGGGGACGTTCTTCACCCTCAACATCGCCAGGGTCATCTCGCCTGATCTTATATCGTGACGCGTTACATACAGGGCATTCGTCCAAATTCTCGTATTCCTTGCCACGGTACAGGATGCAGTCATTAGGACATGCATGTATCTTCTGGATTTCTAAACCCAAAGGACAGACCACTTGTTTTGCTTCGTACGTAGTGGCGGGTAATTCGTTAGGCTTCGGAAGCATCTTTTGTTTTATAATCTTCAATAATTGTCCAAATGCCTTATCAGATACACCATTCTGTGCCTTCCATTGTAGCAACTCAAGTGTTGTGCCTAACTTTTTTTGTCCATCTGCAGCAGACGGATATAGTAATTTCCTGTGATCCTCTAGCATACATTCAAACTTAGCCTTCTCCTTATCACTTTCGAAATCTCTTTGTGCATCACGAATGACATCACCAAGAGCATCATCTTCAGCGACTGTGTCTCCTGCACTTGCCTCTTCTTCACCTTCCTCCATTGCAGTATCACCAAAGTCACCGTATTGAGCAATAATGTCATCGTCAGGGTCCAATTGTTCTTCTTCACCTTCTTCCATCATAACCCCAGTTTCTCCATGCTTCGTCCAACAACTATAGTTTGGCATGAAACCCGACTTGAACAAGTGTGAGTGAAGACTCCTTGAGCTAGAATATTCCTTCGAATTATTACAAAGGGCACATGGGCAGCACATAAAACCATTCCGCTTGTTTGCCTCGGCCACTCTTAAAAAATAATGCACGCCATCAATGAACTCTTTTGAGCGACGATCGACATTGTACATCCAGTGACGTGTCATCGTCTGCATTATATGACATATCACATAATTATATCGATCTCTCATTCTTATAAACAAATAAAATTATAAAATGTCTGACATAAAATTTAGTAAGAATCACTGGTGGCATAAAAGTAGTAGCAGTTGAACTTGTCTAATTAATTAATTATTACATCAAGATAACAGTGCAGCCTAATCCACTTGGCCACAACCAAAGCAACTAACAACACATGCACATTTCTCCCACATCACAGTCCAACAAGATGTACTGTCTGCCACTCCAACCGGATAGGAAGGTAAGGTAGGGGTAGGTGCAGTAGGAATTGAGTTGATTCTTGAGTTAAAAGCATCTAGAGCTGCAGAAGCTTCCTCAAAAGACTTGTACTTTTTATGCACAGCTCCCTTAACTTTGAGGACATACTGACTGCACTCGGCCCAGCTGGTGTAAATACCTGGTTTGGTGCCCTCGAAAACAACATACCAACCAGGCATCCTTCTGCGTTTTGTAAACTAAAGTATTATATATTTCTAATTTCTGTAAACAACTAATTTAACTGATCTCTATTTCTCCAAAATAATAAAATATACTAATTAAACCGGTCACATTTTGTAAACTAAAGTATTATATATTTCTAATTTCTGTAAACAACTAATTTAACTGATCTCTATTTCTCCAAAATAATAAAATATACTAATTAAAACGGTCACATTTTGTAAACTAAATTATTATATATTTCTAATTTCTGTAAACAAATGATTTAAATGATCTCTATTCCTCAAAAAAAACTAATTAAACTGTCACATTTTCTAAACTAAAGTATTATATATTTCTAATTTTTATGTAAACAAATGATTTAAATGATCTCTATTTCAAAAAAAACTAATTAAACCGGTCACATTTTCTAAACTAAAGTATTATATATTTTGTTTTCTAAACCGGTCACATTTCTCTAAAAGACTAAAATAAACTAATTAAACGGTCATATTTTGTTTTTAGATTAATAATTTGAACTATCAAGTCAATGAACTCAAAATAGCTACAAAAATGAATAACTTAAGCTAGTAACCTTTCAACGAGTCGATGGCGGTGTAGATGTGATGAAATAAATCAATCGCCGGAGATGTGTTAACAAACAAAAATCACCGGAGGAGAAGAGAGCAAACAAGCAAGCAAGAGCAAGCAGTGACTGAATGAAGAAAAATGAAGACAGGAGCTCGGGCACGGCTGGAGGTAGAAGAACATTTCAAATATAGGGAGGGACATTTAGCCCCGGTCCTTATTCCCAGCCGGGGCTAAATGTTGGCATTTAGCCCCGGCTGGGTACACCAACCGGAACAAAACCTTTTAGTCCCGGTTGGTGTTACCAACCGGGGCTAAAGATGCCAACATTTAGCCCCGGCTGCATACACCAACCGGGGCAAAACCTTTAGTCCCGGTTGGTGTTACGGCCCGGGGCTAAAGATGCCAACATTTAGCCCCGGCTGCATACACCAACCGGGGCAAAACCTTTACTCCCGGTTGGTGTTACGGCCCGGGGCTAAAGGCCGGTCTTTAGCCCCGGTTGGTAACACCAACCGGGACTAAAGGCCCCTCTGACAATTGAGCCGTTGGGCTGGGGAGCTTTAGTCCCGGTTGGTGTTACCAACCGGGGCTAAAGGCCTTTCTAGTCCCGGGCGCAAATTTTTCCGTGGCTAATGCTGATTTTGCAAATCGTCCAAAGGCCTGTTCTCTAGTAGTGAATCAGGCAACATTTGATCGAGGAATTGATAAAGTCTTTCACGTACCCAAGCTTGTGCGTACTCGGCGAGGTTGCGGTTGCCCTGGTGGTGTGGTACACCTGGCATCTGCAGACGCGCCTCCCGGGCCTCGGCGTGGTGGGCCGCCCACTCTTCGGATAGCCACCGGTCCACGATCATCTCCCAGCACTCGGGAAACGACTGGCACCATTGGGGGATCATTTGCACATCATCAAGTATTTCACGTCTAAGCGTCAGATGAAAAGTACCAAAAGCTTAATCTCAAAAGAAAACACTTACCTGCAAGAACTGCGCCCGGCCCAGCGTCATGCCTCTCGCCTGGGCCTTCGTCACCCTCGTGGCCAAGACCGTGGCGTTGTAGGTGATGATGGCCTGCAGTCTCGCCTCGTAGATCATGTCGGTGACGAGCTTCCTACAGGCCCGGGTAGCCGTCACCTCCGCCACTGCCTCCTTCCCCGGCTCGCACTTGAAGTAGTTCTGCATGCAGACACAATACGAGGCGAGACAGTAATTAAAGAAAAAAATATGATGAATTTGATATTGTTTGACGAAGACTTACCCACAGATCCACTTGCCATGCCGAGTTGGCCTCGAAAAAGGCTAAGACTCGATTCATTTTCTCCAGCATTGTAACGAGGGGGTGGATTATGCACGCTAGGAAGGTTCTCAGAGTAGTATTCTTCAATGAAGTTGGACACCTCCTCCAGAATGGATGCCTCTGCAATGGAAGCCTCAATTTTGTCTTTGTTTCTACATTTCTTGCGAAGAGTCTTCATATTTCTCTCGACTGGAAAGCACCAACGCCATTGCACAGGCCCTCCCATTCGAACCTCATTTGGGAGGTGTACGATCAAATGAAGCATCGGAGTGAAGAAGCCTGGTGGAAAGATTTTCTCCAGCTTACAGAGCAACACAGGTGCAGCTTTCTCCAAGTCATCAATGACGGACCGAGATATCTCCTTGGCACATAGCTGGCGGAAGAAATAGCTCAACTCTGCCAGGACAACCCACATAGGCTCAGGAACATAGCCTCGAACCATCGCCGGAAGAAGCCGTTCGATCCATAAGTGGAAGTCATGACTCTTCATCCCTAGGACTCGCAGAGTAGATAAGTTGACTCCTCTCGTTAGATTCGCTGCATATCCATCAGGGAATGCCAATGTCTGGATCCACTGAAGTATTTCTTTCCTTTGTGGCCTACCCAAGACGAAATCGACCTTGGGCCGTGTCCATCTCCTGCCGGGCTGAGGAGGCAACATCTCTTGCTTTGGTCTATCGCACAACAGTGCCAGGTCTAGTCTAGCCTTAGGGTTGTCCTTGGACTTTTCAGTGTCCATGAGTGTTCCCCAAAGCGACTCAGCGATGTTCTTTTCAGTGTGCATTACATCAATGTTATGTGGCAGAAGAAGATCGTCATAATAAGGGAGTCTTTCCAAGCCTGACTTATGAGTCCACATATGCTCCTGACGATACCCCGCAAAACAACCGTCTGTTTCGTTGAACTGGAGAGCATCTATCTGAGCATGAACCTCGGCACCGGTCAGCATCCGAGGTGGAGGATCTCTCACCATGACACCTTTGGTAAAGTTCTTGGTGTCCCGTCTGAAAGGATGGTCAAGAGGCAGGAATTGTCGATGTTGGTCGAACGTCGAATACTTGCCACCCTTCTTCAACCAGATAAATCTCGTAGCTGTCTTACAAAGCGGGCATGAGAACTTGCCATGGACACACCAGGCACAGAATATCCCATATGCCAGGTAGTCATGCAGTGAGTACGGGTACCAGATGTGCATTGTGAAGTTAGACCTTGAAGCTCGGTCGTATGTCAATACCCCTTCATTCCAAGCAGTTTCCAATTCATCAATCAGAGGCTCCATGTACACACCCATGTTATTCCCCGGGTGTCCAGGAATTATCAACGACAAGAAGACAGTATGACGTTGAAATAGGACGCCGGGGGGGGGAGATTGAGGGGGATAACGAAGACGGGCCAACAGGTGTACGGGAAAGCCATGAGTCCATAGGGATTGAAACCGTCCGTTGCAAACGCAACACGAACATTACGAGCCTTTCTAGCTTTGTCATGATGGATGCGGTCGAAGTGGGCCCATGCTTCACCATCGGCGGGATGTACCAACTTCTTAGGATTGTATCGGGTACCCTGTTTGTGCCATGTCATCTGTTTCGCGGATTCCTCGGTCATGTAGAGACATTGGATCCTCGGTGTGAACAGCAGGTAACGCAGGACTTTCATGGGGATAGAAAGCTGCCTCTTCGGGCCTTCACCATCGTCTACCTCCATGTATCTCGACGCTTTACACTTCGGACAGTAACCTGCATCTGTGAGATCTTTCCTGAAGAGGACGCACCCATTTGGACAAGCATGTATCTGCTCATATGGCATCTTCAGGGCACGAAGCAGTTTTTGTGACTCGTACAGGCTCTTTGGCAATATGTGGCCGTCCGGAAGCATGCTACCAAATAGGGCCAACATACCATCGAACGCATCTCGACTCAGGTTGAACTGGGACTTGAACCCCATCACACGACCAATGGCATCCAGTTGAGAAACTATTGTCCGATCGTGAAGGGGTTTCTGTGTCGAAGACATCATCTCGTAAAACGCCTTTGCGGTCTTCTCCATCTCCTCCTCCGTACGTCCTTCAGCGTACTGTGCTTCTTGGAAGTCATCTAACATGTCTGCTACCCCCGCATCAGCATCAAAGTCCTCCAGACGTGGTCGCACTGCCTCCGCTCTCAAACGATGTGCTTCACCATGGTAGATCCACCGGGTGTAGTCCGGCGTGAATCCATTGTTCACAAGATGTTTAGCCATGTTCTCCTTGTCTTGCCTTCTCCGGTTCCCACATCTGCTGCATGGGCACAACACTTTGATCTCTCCTCGCCGAGCCGCGCCAAATGCATTGTTCACGAAAGCATCTATCTTGCGCAACCATTCATCAGTGAAATCACTTCTGCTTCTACGGCCCAAGTACATCCACTGACGGTCATCCATCCTACTGTCACCCATCAGAGTACTTACAAACCTACCTCCGAGTACTTCCATGCTACTATCATCTAATAGGTGAGGATAGGTCCTAATCCCACCCGCGGATGCGTCGATGAGGCCAGTTCCCATTGTCTACCCCGAGCCGAGACAGAATTTCGGCAGCACCTCCCCGATGTTCTCAAGATACACGTCCCTGTAGGGAGAGTGTGTATCCGGAGAACAACAGGGAGGTGATGCAGAAACTCCATCTCGAATCGGGCCAGACCATGGGAACTAGCCTCATCGACGCATCTGCGGGCTGTCCAAGTAACGTGGACAATCCGAAACAGATACGGTTATCGATATGCAGAGACCTGCATACCTCCAGCCGTATCTCTTTCGGACGGGAGACGCCTAACTGGGTTCAATGACCTACGACCCTTTTCTGGGAGGAGACGTTATTTATACCTAGGGTGCCGGTGGAGTCAGGCTAGCGGCGCAGTGGCGAGTCGGTGCAGTGGCGAGGCGAAGCGGTGCAGGCAGACCCGCGACGACGACGAAGACGATCGAGGTCGCCGAGGATCTCCGGCTTGGCCCCGGCAGGTCCTCCTACAGAAAAGACAAAAAAGATAGTATCAATTAGAAATTTCTGCAGAACCTCCCCTGCACGGTGAGGTTTCGAAACCTGCAAGAAACAACGGCACGATGGCCGACATCCACATATATACGACACGATGGCCGACATCCACATACATACGACACGATGGCCGATATCCACATACATTCACATGCATAACACTACTACTAACAACTACTACTTACTACGTGGGGCGATCGACGACGACGGAGCGGACGAACTCGGGGTCGAGGCGAAGGCAACAACGGTCTCCTCACCTTCTCCTCCTCCTCCTCCTCCTCCTCCTCCCGCTCTGCTTCTTCTCCTTCTCCTTCTCCTCCTCCTCTTCCTCTACTGCTCTTCTTCTCCTCCTCCTCCTCCCCCTCCTCCTCCTCCTCCTCTACTGCCTGCGGGGCGAGACCCGGGGCAGCACCGACAGGGCCGCCGGCGAAGAGAAGGATGGCGGCGGCGGGGCGAGACGCGGGCGGGGCAAGACGCGGACGGGGCGCCGGCGGCGGGGCGACACGCGGACGGCGCGCCGGCGGGGCGAGACGCTGGCGGGGCGGGCGCCGGCGCGGGGCGGGGCGCGGGACGGCGGCGACTCGGCCGTGGGGGCGGGGCGTGCCGCGGCGGCGGCAGGGCGAGGGGCGGGGGCGGGGCGAGGGCGGGGCGGGGGCCGGTCGCGGGGCGCCGGCGGCGGGGCGAGGAGGTGGCGGCAGGGCACCGGCGGGGCGAGGAGGCGGCGGCGGCGGCGTGCGTGTGTAGCTGGCGCTCGGTTGGTTTGCGGCCGGTCGGGCGCTTTTTTTTAAGTGTTCGCGGTCTTTGCCGAGGGCCAGATCGGGCGGCCCTCGGCAAAGAGGAACCTATGCCGAGAGTCGGATGTGTCAGCTCTCGGCAAAGGCTTTGCATTTTATTTTTTTTTGGTAAACTCTATGCCGAGAGCCCTGGTCCTGGCTCTCGGCATAGGTCCTCTTTGTCGAGGGCTTTAGGAAGCTCTCGGCAAATATTATTATTTTTTTTGTTTTTTTTGCTCCCAATTTTTTCTTTGGCCTTGCCACAGTACTACAAGCCTAGATTTCAAATTTGGTGTGTTTTCCATAAATCTTGCTATATTTCGCGCATTTTCTTTAATTTGATGATTTTTTCCGCGGGACGCACGTTTGAACTGCAGGTGCATGAAATAATGAAACTCAGCGATTCGAAAAATGGTATTCATTCTTCAGAGGGTATTTCGACACTGTATCCAGGGACAGGCGCGGAGACTCGACCGTCTCGTGCACGAGAAACGGCGACCAAGTTGCGTGATATTGAATTTAAAATTATTAAAAATACAAACGAAGTCAGAAAATCATGAAAATGGACGAGTGACCTTGACATCGCATGTAGAGGCTATGAAAATTTTTTGGAAATGTTTGGAGCAAGTGGTGCCGCAAGATGGTTGAAACCCTGAGATCTCCACATATCATCGCATCTGAGATCTTGCTCTGATCTCAGGGTTTCAACCATCTTGTGCCACCACTGGCTCCAAACATTTCCAAAAAAATTTCATAGCCTCTACATGCGATGTCAAGGTCACTCATCCATTTTCATGATTTTCTGACTTCGTTTGTATTTTTAATAATTTTAAATCCAATATCACGCAACTTGGTCGCCGTTTCTCGTGCACGAGACGGTCGAGTCTCCGCGCCTGTCCCTGGATACGGTGTCGAAATATCCTCTGAAGAATGAATACCATTTTTCGAATCGCTGAGTTTCATTATTTCATGCACCTGCAGTTCAAACGTGCGTCCCGCAGAAAAAATCATCAAATTAAAGAAAATGCGCGAAATATAGCAAGATTTATGGAAAACACACCAAATTTGAAATCTAGGCTTGTAGTACTGTGGCAAGGCCAAAGAAAAAATTGAGAGAAAAAAAACAAAAAAAATAATCTTTGTCGAGATCTTCCTAAAGCCCTCGGCAAATAGGACCTATGTCGAGAGCCAGGACCAGGGCTCTCGGCATAGAGTTTACCAAAAAAAAATTCAAGCCTTTGCCGAGAGCCTAAGGTAACGGCGCAGGATGAGCGGTTTGCGAGGGTTCCGTTCGCAGAGGTGCAGTCTACGCCGAGGGTTCGGCTCTCGGCATAGGGTATGTTTGCCGAGAGCCAGACGTCGCCAAGAGTCGGACCCTCGGCATAGAAATCGTCGCCGAGTTCCGTTTGGTGCCGAGGGTTGGGTCTCGGCAAAGAGCTCTCTGCCGAGTGCCCGCGTTTTAGCCCTCGGCAAAGCGGCGGGCTCTCGGCAAAGAGCCCGTCTCCGGTAGTGTAGTTCGGAGTATGCATTGTCATGCTTCGAATTATTTGATCGTTGTTGGTCTTCTTCAAAAAGCTAAGAAATCCACTGATAGCAATAACATTTTCTCACCATGTTTCCACAATTTTGCCTGTAAAACAATAATTCTCTAATACATGTGGAAACAAGTTAGTTACAAATGCATATGTGTATAAATATTATAGTTCTTTCATTTTATTGATCAGAAGATGCTGCAATGCCGACTACATCTCAAAAGTATCATATTTTATAACCAAGATTTCTTTTAAACTTGAATAAAATGGTACCTTACTCATCCATTCGTCTCTTCAATTATGGGGCTTTAGATCTCACTGAGTCCTCAAGCGATTGCAAAACAGAATAGCTACAGAAGTGCTTATCTTTTACCCCTTGATCACTTTTCATCCGGAGTTTTTATTATTATTTTTATATAAAATCGTATCACATAATATTGCAAAGTCAAAGACTCGACCATAAGGAGATACAAGCCATAAACCTAGATCAAGAAGTGCAAGTGAATATTTTTATTACTTTTTCTTTTGCATATGTCATTCTCCCTACCTTTTAAAATTATGAGGCTACTGGGCCTTCGGCCATCTTTTATTTTATTTAGCGGTCACTTGACCTTTTCTTTTTCATACTTTTATTTGGGCGGTCACTTGCCCTTTTTTTCTTTCTCAGTTCTGGCGGACACGTGTCCGTCGTTTTTATTTCTGAGATTTATAGAATAGCCTCATATTTTTAATCAAAGAGAGAATGCACATGCAAAACACTTATTAGTTTATAACGTGTACGTGAATCTTGATCTTGAGAATATGACTATAATCTCAACTAGTAGTCACAATGATTTGACAGTGCTTAATATGACATCAAGTAAATTTTATTATTCATTAAATCTCCGAATTTCAAGTGTCTCTCAGAATAATGTCATAGCAAATTCTACCTCTATTCATATCCCACAACTACTTTCAGACAAAGTTTAAATTCTATGCAACCCACAAATTTCAAAAACTTCAAGATAAATATAATAACCACTAGATCCAAATCTTAAAGAAATCAAAGCTATAAACCGGACACAGGTGAAACATAAAACAGAGCATCTATTTATCATTTCAACAATGGATAACCCAAAATATTTATATCACATATTCATAGAGTGAATTTTTTCACGGTTTTTTTAGTGCAGAGACGCAACATGAGAGGTTTCGCTTTTTAATGATTATAATTTTAAGCTCTGAAAGTATTAGAGAAGCGAGGATAAAATCACACAAACCACCGTTGAAGATGAAGCAGCCATTTGTCTTGTCCTTCTTCACGATGGATCGCTCGATGTTGTACGATGTGTGTGTTGATCTTAGGCCCCTTGACACGTAGTCACAGCGGCGTAATCGATGATTCACTGGTGTCCTCCTTTCTCTCATCCGAGACGTCTTCGCCGAATACGGGTTGAAAATATTTGAAGCCAATCATAAACGTCAATCCTTCTTCTGCAAATGACTGGCTGCTTCAGATCTTGTAGCTGTTCTGACCGATGGTCTTCTATCGGTCGTCCGGTTGCTAACATCTTTTGTGCCTCTGATGTAGCCCTTTCGTAACCTTATCACCAGATTGAGCTTTGCGTTACTCAGGGAAAGGTAAAGTTATATTAATAGAAGCCGAAGGTTCTGTCTTATCGGCTTTTGCTTAGTATGCCTTTGACTTTCTTCTTGTTGACGAACTGGAATGCTTTAGGTGAGCATGCTGTCAGGTAACTCACGGTAGCTTCGAAGGACGTCATTTTTGATGAAGCTAAGTGTGCCGTAGAGGACGAATACGAGCTCGGCGGTGTATGGATACGTGCATGATGATAACTCCAGCCGATTCCTGTATGCATATCGGCCAATTAGTATATTTTTCTTGTGTTGTTGTATCCACTGATTTCTTTCCTGAACAGACGATTCCAAAGATGACATGCAGATAAGCTATCGGCCAACTTCCCTCGGCTGACGTATGACCTCTTGATAATCAACCGGCTATTTATAACAGCATGCAAGTAAATCTGAGTTTGGACTTCATCTCTTTGAACATCTCCATGGAAATCTTCCTTTTACAACGTGCATATTGTTCTTTCTTTAGCCGATGCATCACTGACACTTTGTTCATAACTTCTGATAAAATCAACCAATACTTCTCTTTTTTTCTGACTTATCATGATATCGCCCATCAAACTGATTTTACTGGAAAGTTCTTCATCAAATTATATTGCACTTTGTCTTTGTCACTTCTTTCGGCCGAACTTTTATTGATAAAATAAAAGTTAAACATCATCTCATCGCGATCTGAAAGTGACAAATATTTAGAGAGGATCTGATGTTCGATCAAATGATTGTTGTCCCACCGGGCGTGCCAAAAAGTGTGTTGGCGCAAAACGTGACGCCTCGCGCCAGGCACACCGCAAGCCGAACGAGGCTAGCTTCAATCGGGTGTCCGGAGTGTGTTGAATCCGGAGACGTGCCAGTCGGTTTGACCTGAAAACCAACAAGAGATAAAAGTGTGAGAATACCTTTGGAACATGCCGGGTGAGACCAGACAGTTCCATATGTACGGCTTTGAAAGCCAATCACGACGGCACACAGCTATAGAAGCTGTTTGTCGAAATAGGTTTATAATGTCATTCGGCAAGCATAAAGAGAAAGCATGTAAACATGTTGAATGCCGAACACATATGTAACAAAAGAAGAAAAGGGCAACTTGTAAATATAAGTCTATTCAGATAACACATGCATAGGCCAATCCAACTAGTCTACCGCACGTCTAGTCTTCATAAACCCGTCAGGCATAAACTCAAGCAAAGCTAATCGACCGCATGATACCACTTGCTACAAGTCTACACCACTCCTTATAATTAGATTAATCCACCGCATGATACGATCTAATTATAAGAAGCTAAAAGCATGCATGTATCTAAACAGATCTATATATACTCATTACTCGTGTAAGCTTAACCAGAATCGGTAGACTAGCCGAACCGGGGTCCATGAAGAAGGAACATACAAACAAGCATAATTAAACTAATCTAAAACCTGCATCTGCCGCACGATACTCAGTTCTATCAAAGCCTAACCGTGATCGACATGCATGAACCCACAGTACGTAAGAATCTAGATTGAAAGTTAATTCGGCCATTATGATCTTATGATTAGCAAAGCACAAGCGAACTGTGCAACAAGGCCGAACAAAGATCAATCTAGATTGGGCAAAAGAGTGTTACAAGAATTAAATAAATAAAACATATAACACATGATAACTTAATGAATCTATTAGATCTGCCAAATCTAATAGAGTCGATAACTATTTTTACTCATGACTTAATCCGCCGCACGATACAAGGCATAAGCAAAAACTTTCCGTCATAAGCTTAAATCCGCCGCACGATACTGAGCTTAACATACGAGACTACTTGCACCATATCTAAATCCACCGCATGATACTAGACATGATAGCAAGGTTGCCGGTACTTACGGAGGTCGACGGATCGATGATTCCTCTCGAAGAACTCAACGACACGACTAAGGACTCGAAGGTGGCACGGGGCCGGTTTGTATTGATATGATTGTGAACAGTTTTTACAATAGCCAAGGGTTTATATTTATACCCTGGACACAATACAAGTCCTAAGAGGACACGACTATGAAATATTAAAGGAAAATACAATATTCTTGGCCTTCAACTCCTTTCAGAATCTTCATTGCCTTAATTGTCGCAATTTTGTTGCCCGATCAGCTCTTGCTTCCATCGTTTCAATGGAAACTCCCTTCTCTCAGAATAGCCGACCGCATGAGCAGTTGCCGAATCCTTGGAAACTAGCCGACCGCATGGGTACTTGTTGAATGCCTCATACGCCCATCTCCGCACACGGCTGTTGAACATGCACGCCGCCTTCTAGCCTTTCCTTCATCGTGAAGCCATTTGCTAAATATAGAACTGGACATCGAGACGTGCATGCTCTCTCTCTATATATATATTGTCTTCTTTGCATGTTTGCCATATCACAATGCCACTAAATCCAACTCCTGGCCAACGAGATCAGACTTCCGATTCTTGAATACTCGTTTAATCTGTCACGGTCATGGTCGATTATCCTCGTGATCGGCTTCTCTTGCCATATCTATTTTCCGAATGGAGTCACATCCTTGTAAAATAGCCGACCGCACAGGTAGACCGACCGCTTGGCCGTCTGCCGAAGGTTCTTCTCACTGCTCGTTGGGTTCACCTGTCATCTTCTCAATGTTGACCAAAATCCAGTGTTAACAGATAGACAATAATAAAAATTAATATGTTATGTAATAAAAAACAAATAACAAATTAGAAAATAACAACTTAGTTATTCTAGGTAGCTGTACAAAAGTATTGTCTGAAATCATCTTAAAATTCAGACGTCTTAAACATAGAAAATGTTATTATTATTGTTGTTGTTATTATTATTATTATTATTATTATTATTATTATTATTATTATTATTATTATTATTATTACTACTACTACTACTTGTAGAAAGCAGCTCATCATTATATTGATCCACGATCGCTTGTACAATTATCAGATATAGTCGGGCTTGAAAACATTAATTATTTAAACGCAAGACTATCTCGCGCATGTGTATGTGCTTTCGAGAGTTCATATGCTATTTAGTTTTCAAGGAATCAAAGCCAATACCTTGTGGTCTCAAACCAATCAAGTAGCTCTGTCAAAAAAAAAAAAAACCCAATCAAGTAGCTCGCTGCTGAGGAATTGTTGAACACCAAGTCAGGGCCTGTATCTTAGGCTTCAATTTTGGCTTCACCAGCTCCTACGGGCTCTGTGAGAAGCAGAGAGAAATTCAGCTCCATAGCGGGACAATGAAAATGGCAGTGGAAGCCAGAGCTGCCAGGATCTCTACCAAAGAGGCCTTACTCATACGTCATACTCATGTCCCTTGGTCTTTCCTATAAGCTTGAGAAAGATTGGTCTCTCCTTTAAGCTAGAGAAAGACTCAAATTTATACTCCATTAATTGACTGTCGAGTCAGCACAACAAACTTATTTTTTCTTTTATATTTAGGTTTATATTCTCTTTATCATCTTCCTCCCCCCTTCCGCTCTCTCTCACACAAGCTCACATCTCTCTCGGTTTGCACCTCATCCCTCAAGCGCCTCCTTCATCCGCACATCGCCACTCCAACATATGCTCCCATGCCTATACTGTTTCACTACTAGAGAACAAATTTTTTATTCACATCGGGTTTGGATTTTAGTCTCAATATTTTTTATGTTTTTGGGACTAAAAGACTTTTAACCCTGGGCCGTGTTACCAACCGGGACTAAAAGTCAGTTTTTAGTCCCGGTTGGTGCCCCCAACACGGGCTAAAGGGTGACCTTTTAGTCCCGGTTGGTGTAAGGTCTTCCGCCCGGGACTAAAGGTCTCCCATATATCAATTCAAAAGGAGAGTGTACAAGACTTTGTCACATGTTGTGTACAGTTGAGTTGGTAAGACATTTATGCGCGAGGGGAGAGGTATTGAGTTTGAATCTCACCCACCGCAAGAGAGATCTTCCTAGAATTTTATTTTATTTTTGTCTTCACGATGAGCTTTAGTCCTGGTTTGTGTACCCGAGACTAAAGGCCGGGACCTTTAGTCCCGGATTCGTAGTCCCGGTTGAAAAAATCGGGACTAAAGCCCTATCCCAACCAGGACTATAAGCCATCTCTCTAGTAGTGTTTGTAGGCATGGGCAGAGCTCTCTTATGGCAAGGTATGCTCAACAATTTTTATCCCTAATTCATTCTGTGCTATGATTCATAGGTCCAATCCAACTCGCCACCCCACCCGCTCTCTCACGTCCTACCGACTATCGTCGTCTGTCCATGCAGTCATGGGTCGCCCACCATCGGTCTTATGGACCCAGGATACCTCACCGCCTAGAGAAAGGCCTGATACGGATGGGGTAGGCCAAAGTTATCAAAGATGAAGCCCAACTCGTATAAAGTACGTCATCAACTTGGGAAACAAGTTACCGACAGAGGGAGACTTGGAAGTCAAGATGTACCTAACTACCTATAGATCCTATAGGTTGAGGACTCAATAAATCTCCTTGTAATTGATTAGGAAACCTACATGTAAATAGTTCGGGACTCGAATTATAATCGTACCTCTCTGACTATATAAGGGGAGGTAGGGAGTCGTCGATCAGTATATCTTACAATCTTCAAACAATATAGGCTTTCATAACTAGTCAAACACATTAGAGTCCGTGTAATTCTTGAGCATACGAGATAAGAAATCGATTCTCTACTAGACATAGGGTACTGTGGTAGAACCGCCAAACTAACCATGTGCACATTTGCCTGCCATTGGACACTAAGTACATTTAAATCTAGTCGTTTATCAAGCCCACCATCTGGGAGAACTCAAAACCATCTACATTTGATACATGATCCAGAGTCAAATCAAGGTTCTTCTTATGCCCACTAGAAAGGAATCGACCAAGCAGAAGCGAAGGAAACACACTAGGATGTTCCTCTAGGTAAGAACTCACAAGGTAAAAAAAAACTCGAGTACACAATGTACTTAATAAAAACTTACCCAACTTTGTTGGAATAGTTTCCCAACTCTCAAGGATATACTAGGTTAATTTGGTTTGCTCGTGTTTTTAACTTGCAAGAAAAGCAATACTAGTGGCGCATCCTTATATTCAAAGTTTTAGCGGTCATGTTTAGTTCATTAGCTACCTATTCTATGTAAGCACCTATGCTATTTTTTAAGTGTGAGGTAAGCAATCAGAACATCTCATCTCCACCACTTTCATTCCTTCACCGTCAACTATGTTATATACTTGTTACTGCAATAGCAGTGATGCAACAAGCGGTATCCATATCTAGGAGTGCAAAGATTGAAATCATTATACATCCAGGGTAAATTCAAACACACGTCCATACTTCTCAAAAGAGTCTATACAAGGCAGTAATTCCCTAACATATGACTAAACCCTAAAATGACCTGACCATCTCAGGAAACCCACCCTAGAAGTCTCGTCCTAGACAGGTTTCCCCTTACTAATTAAAATTTTCCATGGACATTTCCCACCTCTGACAACTCTTCAAATGGTTAGAGAAAAACTCTAGTGACCTTTTTTTAGCACCTTAGTCATAAAGTACTAGGCTTCATATGATCCACCATGGCTCGTGCTCATGTCATGTGTTCAATACGTTCAAACTTGTTAGTATGACCACTAACAATATGGTCCTTAATCGAGGCGAGACTAAAAGTGCACCAAGGACCTCCATGTCATGTTGCCTCACCAACCACCAACTTTCCCTCAGTCTCCCTAATTATTATCTATCTCCACATCATAAGATTACAAAAGTAGTATAATACCTATTTGTGAGTAATGGCAGGTTACTCATATTCTACCAGCATCGCTAAGCATAGTATCTATGTAAATTATGTCGTATTAATAAGACTCATAGGATAAGAATGTTTTATGCATGTGGGTTACAACCTCCTACCACTTAATTCACATACCGCATAATAATAAGTGCTTGTAAAATAGGGTTATGCAATGCGGTTTGCCTTGCAGAAACTGCGACAACAGAGAAGTCAACAAGGGCTCCAAAAACATCATCGATGATGATGACCTTCCCCTCATAGTCCTTGACGACCTCCTCGAAGTCCAGCTTCGTCTCGGGCACATTCTCGGTCATAGCAAAATCAACACGTATGCTATACGTATACAAAGAAGAATTTTAATTAACTCACAAACAAGGTACGGTGGTAAACGTGGTACAACTTTTATTGAAAAGGGTCCAACTCTAGGAAGATAACAAAATTGTTTGATATTTTTATGATTTTTAGTGAATTTTGGAAGCTTTTAGGTTTGAAGAAAAAAATGCAAATAAAGTTTAGAGAAAGAAGAAGAGAAACCCCTTACCCTTGTACCGATAGTTTTTGTTTTCTATATTGTAATATCATTTTGACCGTTTTTACCCCTACTCATAGGAGCTTGTAATTATGTCTAAAACATCCTTTGAATCGCAAGATTTTATGAAAACAAATTGATTTCTTAAAAATTCTTTTAAAAAAAATCCTACGTTCTAAAAGTGATCTAATAAGAGATATAAAATATTAGAATCCTCTGAAAATCCTACGACATTGTCATGACGGGGAACGGAAGCATCATCTTTACTACCGCTACAAAAGCAAAAATGATCTCAAGCATCGAAGAAAACCATTTGATATGGACGTACAGTATATAATTTGGCATGTTTCAAATTGACCCTAATATAGGGATCATATATCATGTACACATCCATAACATTTCATCCATGACGTGAGTTGCAAACGAGAGAAAGTCAAAAGGTCAGCATATGAACTTTACTTTCACGTCTCCTCACCATTCTTGCAAATTCACGCAGGGTCGTCAATGTTGAAGTTTCCGTGTATTTAATCGAAGTTTCAATGTTGAATGTTTCAAAAAGCTGCTACTTTGGAGTCTTTATTTAGAGCCCTTGATCACACTTGGTTTATATGATGAAAAATAGGGCGAGATTTTGGACATCGACGCAATCCCATGAACACACTGATAGCAAATGCGACAGGACTGTCTGTCTATATCATCCCCAAATGTTCAGTCCTATTAATGAACACAAAGTAACTAATGATTAACTATTTTTGGTAGATTTTCATAACCATATTTTGCACGGAACCAAAGTCAAAACTAAGCAGCAAGCGACAAATGGAATGAAATCGTCAACAATTTTGAGTAGAAGAGATTAGAGTTGTGCTTCCTGATTCTCCAGTTGTGCTCTCAGATTCTCTGATGAAGTGATTTTGTGGCTGAAAGTAGATTCTCTTAAATTTTTTAGCCTAAACTCTCAAAATCAGGATAGAGAATCACTTCACAGAATCAGGTGAAGCTATTTTTTTTCAGCTCTTAGCCTCCTAGTCACTTCATAGAATCAGCGAAGGCCGAAGAATCACTTCTCGCTGAAAAATACGTTTGACAATCAGAGTGATTCTCCCTGAGAATCTGCTCCGTGGAGCTCTCCCAAACGACCCCTAACCAACGTCTTGTTTAGATTCCTTCCAACTTTCAACTTTTTTCATTCTCTCTCTATCACATCAATATTTGGATGCATGCATAGAGTATTAAATGTTGGTAAAAAAAATAACTAATTGCACAGATTAATTATAAATCACGAGACGAATCTTTTGAGCTTAGTTAACATATGATTAGATAATATTTATTAAATACAAACAAAAGTGTTTTTGAGCTTAGTTTGCGTATGATTAGATAATATTTATTAAATACAAACGAAAGTGCTACGTTAACCAAGTTTGAAACAATTTCACCATAAACGAGTCCCAATTGTGTTCGATATCCAATGTGTAAAAAGCTGCGGCCGCCTAGTATATGGTAACGGGCCCACCTGACAGTGGTGGCACACATTTTTTTCTCCCTTTGCCAAGGGAGGGGATGGGGGAGGGGACAGCGCCGTCGTCACTCGTCAGGGGAGGGAAGGCGGTGGCGGTGGCAGCGGGGGGTAATGACGTCCGACGAGCTCCAGTCCAGGATTGCGACGAGGACGAGGATGGCTTTTAGCTTCACCTAATCACGTGCCGTTCGCCGTTCGAGTTTGACCTCTTCTTCCTTGATTTTTCGATAATTTCATCCCCGTTCCCGCGGATTGGCGGGGTCGTCTATTCACAATCGAAGCAAAATTCGACGAGCTGATGTCAGACCAGGGGGAGACGGGTGGGGATGGGTGCGGGTGGAGACTGGAGAGCCAGAGGAGAGGAGAGGGGAAGGCGAGCAGAGCAAACCAAGTCTGTTTCAGCAATCAGCACCAACCCCCGTCCAATCCAATAGCAATAGCTGCTGCTGGATGATTGGGAGGTGTCTGAGCCTTGCGCTCATTCATTCAATGCTTCTGGGAGCGGTCAATGCGGGATGGTTGGGTAGTGGATTGATTGGGATTTTGGATTCCATATACTCCCTCTACCTTCCCGGAGAAGCAGCAGCAGAGGAAGGATGATTTTCTTTTCTTTTTCCCCTAGAGGAAGGAGGATGAAAGAAATGGTCGCAAAGAGGTGGAGATGGAGGGAAGGAAAGGGTCAATGCAGCTCGGTGTCCCTCAGCACGAGCGCGCTTCTACTTTCCTCGCTTCTCCCAGTGTCCCTTTCACTCTCAGAGGAGAAGGGATCGTCCCTTTCCATCGTGTTCACATTCCACACACCTTCCGTTGCCATTACAATATCTTAATCGCCAGCGTAAACTCGCCGTAGCTATCTGCTCTGCTACTCGACCCCTGGCACTGGCACCTTTCTTTGTCGCTTCGTCCCCTTCATCCGGCGGCTCCATTGTCGGCGCTCTGTTCGTCTCCATCTCCATCGATCCCTCGGCTTGGTGGTGCCTCTCTGCTGCTTGATTTGCTGCTAGTACCTGGTCAGTTCAGCTTTCTTCCTTTTCTTCCCAGAATACTACGAAGTTGCTCTTGATTACTTTGCTTAGCTGCAAAATCCAAGGTTTTTTTTTCTTCCATCTTTTGTTGAAGAAATACCATGCCATGCCATGCTTTAATCCCTTGGTGAGCTCATACCAGCTATGGTGCCATGACTGCAATTGTTTGTTAGGGATGTAGCAGCAACGTTTCTTTGCCTGTGAATTGGAGCAGCAAAGGAATTTCTTTCTCCTTCTTGTACTGTGGTCCAAAACTTTCTCATGCTATGTTTTGGGCCCTTGTCATCGTACTGCTTATTAATTTTTTTACTTACACAGTTCTTGTGTGTATTGGTGTTAGTGCTCGCCAAGCACCTACCAATTGATGCTGTTATAATATAAAAAAAAAACCTTTTGAGTTCCATATGATATAAGCTAACAACTGCATAACTCAAAGAATTTCCAGCTAGCAAAGATTTTTCCTTTTGGACGAATGCCTTTCTTGAATTTGCCAGCCGCTTTGAGTACTAATTTAATTTTGGTGCCCTTTGTGTGTCTTGGGTCTGTACAACTAACATCTGCTCCGCTGCTCTCTGCCAGGGAATGGATTCTGCTATCAGAGGGATCCTACAAGCGTGAAATCTATATATTCTGGACAAATGGAGCAAAATATGTTACAGCCTCAAGTGCTCTGCCTGTGCTCCATTATCCTCACATTATCTTTTACCCTTTTGCAACCAACTACTGCACAGATCACTGCACCATGGGAAGGTAAAATCCTTCTTATTCACTGCACTTTGCATGCATACCCCTTACTTGGCTTGATCTCTGCATATTTGTCATTTGTGTCCATTTCACTTTTACCTTGTAAGCATGGCCCTTACCTGAGAGGAGGGGTGTGTACAAGTCAGCAATATTACGTATATTATCACAATTATTTTTCATGCCTTCAAATTTCTTGCTTGCAACATTATTCTCAAACTAAGCGTGTCTAAAATTGGCTCATCTGCTCTGCAGTTGATGCTCTCAAGGCTATTAGGGGCAGCTTGATAGACCCACACGGAAATCTTAGCAGCTGGAACCGTGGAGATCCATGCATGGGAAATTGGTCCCATGTTATCTGTCACAATGCAACAGGCAGTGATGGATACTTCCATGTACAGGAATTGTACGAGCATAAGCGATCTCCTTGTCAATCAAGCGCTTGTTATACATTCCACACTACACCTTAACATTTTGTTATGAGTTACTTTTGGTGATGAGTGACTAAACCTGAACTTGGTTTCGTTATAAGTTTGTTTACTGCCTTTGCTTAGTAGGCCAAAAATTTGCAGCTGGATCTTTTTTTCCACATTTTTTGTGAAGATAAATATTGATTACATATTAACTGCTGTCACACCTTCTTTCCCTCTCTTTTCAAAGCAGAAATATGTTGGAGCATCCATTACATTCTTCCTGTTTTGGCATTGCTGAAAAATAGACCATCTTTTGTTTGGAACATTGGAGAGTTTGATTAATAAAAGTATCCAAAATGTGTTAAGACTATTCTGTTATGACTGGAGTTTGTTATTTTTACAATCAGACGTAACTACTGTGACACTTGTTTCACTTGACCACATCTTCGATGCACAGTTTCTCTCTCAAAAGGGTAGGAGAGCAGCATGTCATTTCAATAAAGAAGCAAATAATTTACAACTGCAAAACTAGCCCACCCCACCCTACCTGCCAGTTGGTTCCATGGCTATTAAAGCATTTACATGTATAACACAAATTTGATTGCAGACAACTCCTACGTTTGAATTTATCTGGAACTTTGGCTCCTGAGCTTGGCCAGCTTTCTCAAATGCAAATTATGTAAGTGGATTTATTTCAGCTGGCAATTGATTGATTGCTGAGCTAAGTTTAGCTTGTCATTTGCACTGCCCCACTTATTTAATGGTACATGCACAAAGATGCTGAGTATTTATTTATTTTGAAGGGATTTTATGTGGAATTCGATCGGCGGGACCATACCTAAGGAGGTTGGAAACATCACTTCTTTGGAATTAATGTAAGTCGAAATCTGCAGCATTTCTTAGAAATATGGTGAACAACATTATCTGACTGAGTCATCAGTTACCAAATATGTTTTGGTTGCACATGGGACATGTCATAGCTGTAATTTTTTTTTATTCGACCACTGGGGAGAGGAGATACTTCCCATGGCATGTTTTTTAATTGAACGATGAGGAGTACCAAACCTTGTCTGGCCCGGAAACTAGGTTAACCAGTTTTTCAGGGAGGTATTGAAAAATTGGTGAGCCCCGAGTTAGACTCCAGGTGGCTGTCCTATCAAACTTAGGCACTAACCAGCCGAGCTAGTGCTTGGTTCTTCATAGCTGTTAGTTTAACTTAGTATCCATTAGACTGAATCTAAGATTCACCCCAAAACATGGTATTTCTATTTTCCATTTTGATTTTCCTTTCATAATAATTTAAAGGTCTTTCTCTCGTACAAGTTTTTGGCAGGTGTGCCATTGTTGTCACATCCTATGTAGCATGGGATGAGCTTTGCGATTTATTATTTCTTTCATGCAATTGTTTTGCTCTTGTAACAAGTTGTCCATTGTGCATTTGCAGGCTCCTGAATGGAAACCAATTGAATGGCTCTTTACCAGAGGAGATTGGCTTTCTTCCTAATCTGAATCGGATTCAGATTGATCAGAACCACATATCTGGACCCATACCTAAATCATTTGCTAACCTGAATAAAACCAAGCATTTGTGAGTAGAATATGGTTTGTACCCCTGTTATCAAGGAATAAGTATCCTAATGGATTTTCAATCTTAATCCAGCCACATGAACAACAACTCATTGAGCGGTCAAATTCCACCTGAGCTATCCAGATTACCTTCACTTGTTCACCTGTAAGTTTCTGACATTGCATCATTAGTGCTCTTTATTTATACTTTACTGAGAACACAATTAATTTGCAGATTGTTGGATAACAACAACTTGTCAGGCTATATTCCTCCAGACTTATCAAAGTTACCAAATGTGCTGATCATGTACGTACGCTTCTATTGTGATACCTCGAGATATACTCACTGTTTTGTTAATTTGGTTGGCTGGTGGCTGTTTTTCATTCTTTGATCAGAAATTGTATAAATTTTGCTTAGCATGAAGCGTACATCTCCCGTGCACTAGTTACTCTATATGTGTTATCTTATCTCATAGCTTCTTTGAATTTTAACTAGTGGACAGTTCAGGCCTAGTGATTGGAGCAAAAACAGCCCTCATCGGCTCTGTCCCTGAGCTATACATGTTGTACAGCAAGATGCACTTGTTCACAGGCATGTGTCCTGGGCGTTCACCTTTGGGGTGTTTCTTGGCCTACACGCGAGAAGCTTCTGCTTAATGCAATGCTGTGGGGCCACCGGGCGGTCTTTCCCCCGCAGGTCGAGTTTTTTTTTTAAAAAAATTAACTAGAGCTAACCTACAATTTTGGGAACCACACAATATATTAACCTCTGTAGGAGTGTGGGTCTAAACTTCTTTTTTGAAACAGCTGCATACTTAACTTGTGATAATTTCTTTAATTTTCTCAACGAGTACTTGATCGAACTGTCCACTGTGGATGAAGTTGTAGTCTTGGTTTAGATCTGGCTTTATCCTGATCTGATCTCTAATGCACTTTTTTCTCACTTACAGTAAACACTATAATCATGTGATCAGTACCTCAAGCTGACCTGCTGCTGAAATATACATCACTTTGTTTGGGCGTGTTTTTTTTTTATCTTGTTCACTGCTTGTAATAACTCTCCCTCTTAATGGATAGGCAGACCTCCTGCCATTTGCATTCAAAAAATATACTTCACTTTTTTCTTTCTTTTTGGGGGGTGGGGGTTGGGGAGGGGTGGGGGGGGGGGGAGGGCTTTACTACTACTATTTCAAGATCAATAACGAATCAAAAGTAACTGGAGAAATCACACTACTATGAAAAGACTCATCCGTGCAGGAAAAATGGGAAATGACACGGATAATGAATCATTGCTGGATCATAACACAAGCTGGAAACAATAAGCACCCCAAGTGTTATCAATTGGCATGGATACCTTGTTCACTATCCTTGCCAGTTCATGTTACCATGCAGTGCAGATACCTTTGTAACTATCCGTGCATTTTAATATTATTATGAATCATCATGGATACTTAGTATCCCTTTTGGTTGATATCACAAATCCTTTGTTTCTGAAATTCATAACTTTTTTGTGCATACTCCGATGGAGAAAAATTTTATATGATAATTTTTAGGTTCTGACAATATATATTATTTCTAGTTGTTTTTTTTATTTTAAGTCATTTAGATGCCCAAATAATTTATAAAGTTATAAAGAAAGGTCAAAAGGGAAAATATTGTATGCTACAGATGATCAATGTTTGGTTGGATGGCAAGAAGGCTACACGAGAGGCATAAGGTTGCAGGTTCGACTCCCACGAACACCAAGTTTGTGAAAAAAATGTGTAACCCTGCTGCGAAAGGGTGTGACCTGGGGGTGGGGATTGTTGGTTTTACAATTGTTTTGGGGGCCAAAGGTGTGACCTGTTGGTTGGCAATTTTTCACGGTTGTGGGTTGGATAGAGCGTTTTGTAGACCTGTAGTAGTGTCTATTTAGTGTGCAAAAAATCACTGTGCATTGAGCTTCTTGTTTTCTTCAAATATTTTAATATGCATTGTAATGCCACTTTGGAATTGCATTACATCCATTGTCCAATTTATTTCTAACTACATCTTTTTAAATTGATTTCTAGACAACTGGACAATAATAATTTCTCTGGAAGTACAATTCCTTCATCTTATGGCAACATCCCAACACTTCTGAAATTGTAAGTTTGCTTTATCTCCTTTTGCATTCTGTATTCTTATATTAATTATCACATAAATTTGAGTATCAGTAATGGGAATCCACATTGTTTGACAACGCTCGTCACTATTTCCCAATTACAATGACAATTCCCCACAATTTGATTGAAATGAATCCTTGACAGGAAAAGCTAATCTGGACTTGTAGATTTATACTTCTGTGTTTCTCTTATTTATGAGTTACTATTACATGGATATTGACTTAATAACATGCTTTGTCAATTTTTCCCACTGAAGGACCTACCAGTAGTCTACAAAGCAACACATACTAATCTTAGACATTTGGTTGATTTCTGACGATCCGATTAAGCTACTTGCTTGTTTCTCATAATGATCCTATGAGAAAATAGTTTGACTAATATCAATTCATTTGTGTCGTAACATTTTGCAACCTACCTTATGCATACGGCATGCCAAAATACTTGCTTTTGGAGCATTTGATTAGGTTGCAGTAGTAATCCTTGTATGAATGTATATATCATGGTATCAATCACAAGCTGAAGGTTAATGGATCATCTCTCCCAATAATTTTTTTTATCAGTTAGCAAGCATGAAAACATGAGGATTATATATACCAGATATTTCACTTACTTCAGAAACACTTCAATTTTTTTAAAATTTATGACCACATTTGTTTTTTCTAAAATTTATGGCAGTAAAATGGTAAACTGTAGGCATGCACACAGTAGGCATCCAAAATAGTGTGCAGTTCTTTACCCATTATGGCTAGCATCTCAGGAAACTGGCCTTTCGATGCCTTGCAAATTAGGAGTTGAGTCGCAGAGGCAGGTAATGCGATACCGCCCAGGAAGGGGAGGAATCGGCGGTGTGTGAGAGTCAATATGTCTCGGGATTAATTGATAGATTGATAGAGTACAGAGTACAATATATAGGCAAGGATCGAAAGGGTTTATAGAAGTACCCAATCAACGGTGATCCTTGCCTAATCTAGATCACCATCTATCTTAACCCTAAACGGCAGTCCAACCCAATAGACATGGACGCCTGGCCCATAAACAGCCCAAAGGGCGCCTATTCTAACACACCCCCGCAGTCAAAATGTCAGCCACTTTGCACGTTTAGACTGGACCGAAACTCCGTGAAAACCGAAGAAGGCAGCCCTTTGGTGAAGATATCTGCATACTGTGAAGAGGTAGGAACATGCAGGACACGGAGATCACCAATGGCAACTCGCTCTCGAACGAAGTGAAGATCAATCTCAATGTGCTTCGTACGTTGATGCTGGATTGGATTGGAGGACATGTAGACAGCGCTGATGTTGTCACAATACACCAACGTGGCGCGCTGGAGGGGCGTGTGCAGCTCAATGAGGAGCTGTCGCAGCCAGGTAGCCTCTGCAACTCCGTTAGCCACTGCGCGATACTCAGCTTCAGCACTGGATCTTGATACCGTGTTCTGGCGCTTGGAGGACCAGGAAACGAGGTTATCACCGAGAAACACTGCATAGCCCGAGGTAGACTTATGAGTGTCCGGACAACCAGCCAATCAGCATCCGTGTAGACAACAAGATCCATAGAGGAAGATGGTCGCATCAAGAGACCAAGGTGAAGTGTGCCTCGGATATACGTGAGAATCCGCTTTAGAGCAGCAAGGTGAGGCTCGCGGGGGTCGTGCATGTGAAGGCACACCTGCTGAACAGCATACGCTATGTCTGGGCGGGTAAATGTCAAGTATTGTAGAGCACCAGCAAGACTGCGAAAATCTGTGGCATCAGACACTGGGGCCCCGTCAGCTGCAGCAATCTTCGGATTGGTGTCAACTGGAGTGGAACAAGACTTGCACTCTGCCATACCAGCACGATCCAGAATATCCAGCATGTACTGTCGCTGGGAGAGGAGTAAACCAGCACCGCTTCGCTGAACTTGCATACCGAGGAAGTGATGCAATGTACCCAAATCTTTCATGGCAAACTCTCGCTGCAGTGCTGAGATGATCCGCCGTAGGAGATTAGGGGAGGAAGCTGTGAGGACAATATCATCCACATAGAGCAACAAGTAAGCTGTGTCGGAGCCGCGGTGGTAAATGAAGAGTGAGGTGTCTGACTTGGCTTCAACAAACCCAATAGACAGAAGATAGCTAGCCATGCGACTGTACCATGCACGAGGGGCCTGCTTGCTGACAGTACACTGTCTCATTCAAATGGCCATGGAGGAAAGCATTCTTCACGTCGAGCTGGTGAATAGGCCAGTGGCGAGAGAGAGCCAGCGAGAGCACAGTGCGAACGGTAGCAGGCTTCACCACAGGACTGAAGGTCTCATCAAAATCCACACCAGGTCGTTGAGTGAAGCCACGGAGTACCCAACGGGCCTTGTACCTCTCAAGTGAGCCATCAGACAATAACTTATGGCGGAAGATCCACTTGCCAGTGACAATGTTGGCCTGAGGAGGACGAGGCACGAGGTCCCATGTGTCATTCTGCAGAAGAGCTCGGTGTTCTTCTTCCATAGCTGCTCACCAATTGGGGTCGGCAAGAGCGCTGCGGAAGGTCTTCGGAACTGGAGAGAGCGCAGCAGTGTGGTAGGCAGCCGGCATGCGAAAACCACTCTTGGATCGGGATCCCATGGCATGCTGGTTGGTCACTGGGCGGACAACGACTGCACCCTTGGGCAAGGGAGCAGCAGTCACCTGCGACGCAGGGGCAGGTACAGCCGAGGGTGCTGGTGCAGACACAGGCAGCAGCGACGGTAGTCGGTGGCGGCGGCTGTAGTGGTACACAAAGGCGCGCTCAGGGCGAAGAGGTGGAAACCCAGGGGGTGGGCCGCGGGGCGCCTGAGGAGGTGCTGAAACTGCCGGCGATGACGTGGGGGATGATGCACCGGCACGAAGAGCAGGCGGGACGTAGAGACGACGAGGGGAGGCCCCCATCTCCGGTGCCGCGCGTGGCGCGGAAGAGGAGGGGCCTGTGTCCGCGGGTGGCGCGGTCGGCGTCCGGAGCGGAGGTGGGACGTAGAGCGCCGGCACCAGGGCATCGTCAGGTGCATCGGGCGCCCCAGGCACAGTCGCAAGGGGACTGGCAGGGGCGCTGGTTGCGCCAGAGTGTCCCAAGCTCGGCCACACGAGGACCGGCAGGGACACTGGGAACGCCGGAGGTGCTGGAAGACATGCCTGCAGGAAACAACGTGTGCGAGGGTCCAATAGGAGCTGGCACAATGTCATCAGTAAAATCAAGAAACTTGAGGTCTGCTGGATTGCTGGGACCATGTCGCTCAGCGAAGGGGAAGGCCGTTTCATCGAAGATGACGTGCCGGGAGATGATAACGCGATTACTGGAAAGGTCAAGGCAGCGGTATCCTTTATGGTGAGCAGAGTAGCCTAAAAAGACACATAGGGCAGACCTGGGAGCAAGTTTGTGAGTAGTAGCAGACAAGTTGGGGTAACATTTGCAACCGAAGACCCGAAGATGATCATACGCAGACAGCTTTGCAAATAATGCAAAGTGGGGCGTGGAGAACTGGAGGGTCTTGGTAGGCAAGATGTTGAGGAGGACAGTAGCTGTAGAGAGGGCCTCCGCCCAATAGGAGGGAGGCATGGACGCCTGAAAGAGCAGGGAGCGAACGACATTATTAATGGTGCGAATAATACGTTCAGCTTTACCGTTCTGAGGCGAGGTGTAGGGGCAGGACATGCGAAGATGGATGCCCTGAGTGAGGAAGAAGTGGCGAGAACTAGAGTTGTCAAACTCTTTCCCATTGTCGCACTGGACAGATTTGACACGTGCGTCAAACTGAGTGGAGACATGGGCGATGAACTGAGCCAGCGTGCTGAAAGTGTCAGATTTAAGTCGCAAAGGAAAAGTCCACAAGTAATGCGTGCAGTCATCAAGAATAACCAAGTAATATTTATGACCAGAAACACTAACAACCGAGGAGGTCCACAAGTCACAGTGAATAAGATCAAACTTGCTAGACGCACGAGAGGAGGACGCATAAAAGGGCAATCGAACATGACGCTCTAACTGACAAGCATGGCACAAATCTGAACAATCACTAATATGACACGAAGTGCTGGACGCAAGCTTGGACAGCGCCTCATGGCCGGGGTGGCCAAGTCGCCGATGCCACAGCGGAGAGGAAGCCTGGGCAACAAGAGAGTGAGCTGGAGGAAGGCGCAGGGGGTATAGCGGCCCAGAGCTATTGCACCTGACGATCTCGGTCCGGGAGGGGAGAACCTTCACAGAACAACCAACAGGGTCAAATTCCACAGAACAATTATTGTCGATAGTAAACTGGCGAACAGAAATGAGATTCTTAATAAGTTGTGGTGACACAAGAACATTATTAAGACATAAGGAAGAAGACAACTCTGTGGAGCCAGTGGCAGTGACAGGCATGATAGAACCATTACCTACGACAATAGATGAAGGAGTAGGATACCGCGAAGGAAGAATATTTGAAAGAGAGGAGGACTGAGAGGTCATGTGGGAGGTAGCACCTGAGTCGAAGTACCAGTCACCGGACGAAGGTGGGGTCAGGGACGTGATACTGAAGGCGGAGGCAAGCGTCGTCGGATCCCAGGAGGGGAGGCCGGCCACGGGGTTGTAGTACCTGGGGGCGACCCAAGTGGCAGCACCGTCGGGAGCAGGGGCAGCAGCCTGGCTGTTGGTGACGAGAGCCTGCTGCTGCTGGTGTGCGAGAAGGGCTTGCTGCTGCGCCTGCAAGTGAGGGGGCACCGGGATGGGTGCCAGTGGAGGGCGGGGGCCTCCTGGCCACATCTGGATCGAGCCCATCCAGGGGTTGTAGTAGCTGGGCCAGGAGCGACCACCGGGAGCAGGCTGCTGCTGGTGCTGAGGGCCGTTGGTGTGCTGCTGGTGGCCACCAGCAGGGGGGCGCCACCCCTGGCCAGTGCCGCCACCGCCTTTGGTGCCGCCGTTGCGCTTGTTGCCGTAGCGGCGGTTGTTGGAAGACTTGGAGCCACCCCCAGCGTTACTGGAGCTCGAGCCAGAGGACGCAGGAGTGGTGGTGGAGGTGTTCGGCGTAGAGGAGGCAGCGAGAGCGGTGGCGGGAGCATCCTTCCTGTTCTCCAAGGTCAGCTCCTCGAGGATGAGGTCATCGCGCGCCTCTAGGAAGGAGGGGAAAGGACGGGCTCGACGGAGAAGTGTGCCGACGTGACTGAAACGCTCGTTGAGACCGCGGATGACGTTGAGGACAAGGGTCCGGTCAGTCACGGTCTCGCCGAGGGCAGTGAGATCGTCAGCCATCTTCTTCAGCCGGCGGCAGTACTCGGTGACGGAGAGATCGCCCTGGACGAAGTTGCGGAAGCGCGTCTCCAGGTGGATGGAGCGAGCCTCCCGGTTGCCGAGGAACTGAGACTCGACAGCAAGCCAAGCATGGCGTGCGGTGGAGCCTTGGGCGGAGATGATCTCTGCCAGGTCGTCGGTGAGGGTGGCGATGATCCAGGCCTTGACGACGCGGTCCATCCGGTCCCAGTCAGGAGACATCGGTGCTGGAGGCTCAGCATGGATGTGATCTCGCAGGGTCGGGTGGAAACGGGTTTTTTGGGGCGGGTTCTTATATGGAGTGTGTGATAACGGGTTTAAACGGGTGTTATTTTCATATGGGTCGGGTCGGATTGGGTTATAGAGAAAACGGGTCGGAGCGGGTTACTGGAAAAATTGCGCTCATATAACTCCTATCAATATGTGGGCCCCACATCAAAGTGGGACCCTAAAAATAAAAGCTCGCGTTTACACTGCAAAATTTTATCTAAATTGACTGGAACTTATTGCAGATGATTTAATTTAAGAAGCAGCTACTTTATGCCAATTGTCACTGCCAGATCAGTATGTGGATCCCACGTTAGAGCCGGACCCTAGAAACAAAAGCTCGCGTTCACACTATAAAATTTTAACCGAAATGACTAAAATTTGTTGCATATGATTTATTTTAACAAACAGCTACTTTATACCAATTGTCACTGCTAGATCAATATGTGGGCCCCACATTAGAGCCGGACCCTAGAAATAAAAGTTCGCGTTCACACTATAAATTTTTACCTGAATTGACTGAAATTTGTTGCATATGGTTTATTTTAACAAGCAGCTACTTTATGCCAGTTGTCACTGCCAGATCAAAATGTGGGCCCCACATCACAGCCGGACCCTAGAAATAAAACCTCGCGTTCACACTATAAAATTTTACCCGAATAGACTGAAATTTGTTGCATATGATTTATTTTAACGAGCAACTACTTTATGCCAATTGTTACTGCTAGATCAATATGTGGGCCCCACGCCAAAGCCGGACCTATTTGAACCCATTTCTTTAACATGGTGTTTTTTGCTTGTGACGGGTTGAACCCATATAAATGGGGCGGGTTGGGGCGGGTTTATTCACTAAATATTTGGGTGAGACTGGGGCGGGTGAAGACTTCATGTGACAACGGGTTAGAGCGGGTTTATCCCCGTTAGCAGGTGGAGGAAGAACTGATCACGCCACCGATTGAAGATTGAAGTTGCCGGAGTCCACATCCAGGACTGTGGTGACGTGATTGCGGATGTTGACGGCGATCGCCTGGGAGTGCAGCTGCAGCAGGGCCACGGCTTCATGCTGAAGCATGGCGGCGCGGAGATCGGCGGCGGGTGTGGAGGGGCCACCAGAGGACTCCTTTTCGGCGGCGGCGGCAGCAGCGGCGGCGCGCGCCTGGGCCGCGCGGGCCAGGGCATCACGGGCGCGCTGGTCAGCCGCGTCGCGGTCCCGGGCAGCAGCGGCGGCTTCGTCCTCGGCTTCCTGCGCGCGGACGAGGGCGGCGTCGCGGGCGGCCAGCCGCTCGCGCTCAAGGCGCTGGGCAGTGGCGGCGGCGTCGTTGGCCTGCTCGGTGGCGCGCCGCTGGGCGAGCACGTCCGCCTGGATGGTCGTAGAGGAGGCGTCGGCGCCCTTGGGAGAGGAAGGGGGCGTCGCCATGGGGCGCGCGGCTGGGGCACGCGAGGGAAGGGGAGGGGCGCGCGGGGAAGGCGCGCGGGCAGCGGAAGAGGTCCTGACCTAGGCGTCAGATACCATGAGAGTCAATATGTCTCGGGATTAATTGATAGATTGATAGACTACAGAGTACAATATATAGGCAAGGATCGAAAGGGTTTATAGAAGTACCCAATCAACGGTGATCCTTGCCTAATCTAGATCACCATCTATCTTAACCCTAAACGGCAGTCCAGCCCAATAGACATGGACGCCTTTCCCATAAACAGCCCAAAGGGCACCTATTCTAACAGTGTGTGTGTGTGAGTTGTTGAGTTGTGTGTGTTTGAGTCTATGTATGACTCCTTTTTCCTTCTATTAATACAATGATACGCAGTTCTCCTGCGTATTCGATAAAAAAATACAGCCGTATCCGATTACGCTGTATTTGATTGCAGCCTGAGCGCGACCAAACACGAGTATCGCTTTCCATACCCCTCCAATAACAGATAACGTTACATTTTCACGAACCAAACGCCTTGTTAAATTTTTTTTTCTCGAAAAACGCAGGAGAACTGCGCTTCATTATATTAAGAAGATAGTAAAAAGGGGTAAGAACCCATACAACACAACACACACACCACACACAACAGCAGTTGCTGCTGCTAGGAAGCTAACTCGCCTATGACACAGAAAGCACGACCCAAAAACAGGGTGCTAACCACCCTGAGCGAGGGCATCCAGGAGGGATAACCCTCGAGCCCCCGCCAAAGACCACGACCTTCTGTCAATGTAAAGCTTTAATGCATTTCAAGAATTCAAGTTCGATTCGGATTTTTTTCTGCTCCCTTTTCCTGCTATAGTGTTTATCACAGTTTATATTAATATAACTGAAACTGTCACCACCAGGAGTTTGAGGAATTGCAGTTTGGAAGGACCTGTTCCTGATGTCAGTGGGATACCCCAACTTGGCTACTTGTATGTGTAAAATTCTATACTGCAGAATCACCTTTTAGAGAACAAGAAAATACCCTTTTTTTTCTTATTAGGAATAAAAATATTAGATTTTGCACCTGATGCTTATGAGAATTTGGCAAGTTATCTTTTATTCTCATCTTTGTCTAATGTAGTAATGTGTTTCAGGGATCTTAGCTGGAATCAGTTGAGGGGTCCAATACCATCCAGTCAATTTGCGAGCAACATAACTACAATGTATAAAACAGTACCCTTGCAGCCAAATCATAGTGTTTTATTTATTTTACTAAACATTTGACAAAAACTATCGTGATCATTCTAAATGCATAGACGGTGATTCTCACTTTATTGTGCAGTGATCTTTCCCACAATAATCTTAATGGTTCCATTCCGGGAATTTTCTCTGGCCTTCCTAATCTCCAAAGACTGTAAGTTTGGCCTAACCCTTTTTGTGTTATTTATGTGTATTGTGCAACAACTGTTAAGATCTTTGTATCACATGTAAAAGATTTTGCATAGAAGATAGGTCTCCAGATACTTTTTTTTCTCGAATGACGCAGGAGAGCTGCGTGTCATTTCATTAAGAAGAAGAAAAAGGGTACTACAAAGCAGAGGTCAAAGACCAATCCTGAACCCCCCACGGCCCCACTAGTATGTTACAAAGGGAGGGTCGAGAGACCAATCCCAAAATCCCACACAACATTGAATAGCAAACGCACACAACCCAACTCAGCTCCACACAAGAGAGGAAGAGGATAGCAATCTGCCGAGGCCTCAGGCTCCAACAGAGCACCATAGACCACATTCCTTTTTCACATTCTGGAGCACCAACTGAATACAAGGGCTACCTCCCTCAAAGACAATGATTCCTATGCATACAAATCTCCCAGGCGCCCAAAATGATCAAACTGACAGCAATAAGCCTTGTAGCTAGGTTATTACTATGCATTAGTTGCTGTAGTACATATGCTTATGTCAGCACCTTATCTCTATCTTGCTTTAGCATCTACTTTGGAATATGCTCTGGCCTTCTTAACAGCCAAGTCTTTTCTTTCTTACTTGAGGACCAAGCAGGTGCTCCCCTATAGTACCCAAACCAGTCATTATTGTGGCTAAGGCTAATGAAACTAAATCTGAGATCTGCCCCAAAACCTCGGTAAAACCATCTGAGCTAGGGGCCTTGTCCGTGGGCATAGATTTGATGGTTGCCCAAACCTCGTCCACTGAAAACGGTTCATCAAGAGCCGATAGGTCCTGCAACTGCTGCTGATTGTGGAAAGCAGGAAGGTTTAGGCCATAGGCCCTCTCCTCTGCCGAACCGAGCAGCTGCTCATAGAACTCTGAAGCAGCAGCGAGCTTGTCCTCCTGAGAAGTAACCACAAAATCGTCAACCAAAAATTTAGCAATGAAAATTTTCTTCTTTCGATAGCGGGCCTGCGGATCTCCAGGCACTGAGGATAATATTATAACATTAGAGGTGGAAGCCTTGATGCCATTATTTCTTAATAGTAATGGTTACAATATGCCTCCTTATAAAGCGCTCTCCTTTTATATAAATTTAATCTAATAGATAAACAGTGTAACCACAAGACAAAATCAATGTGTTTCAAGTACTTTCTGCAGGTTCATCATTTGCTATCAAAAAATAATTTCCTTTCACTGAGGATAGTTTATTTGTTAACAGTACAGGTGGTAGCTATGCTCTGAAATGGTCAGTCATATCAAGCTGAACTGAGACTAAATTTTTCTTTGCTCAGGTCACTTGACGACAACAACTTGACTGGTTCTGTTCCATCTAATATCTGGCAAAATATTGTTCTAAGTGGAAATAAAAGTCTTGTACTGTAAGACCTTCAAATCCTCACTCCTTATCTTATTTTTCTAGAACAAGGTAATGGATAGTCTAATTCTCTGTTGAATATTTTACAGGGATTTCCAGAACAATTCTCTCAACAATTTGTCAACTCCTCTTTCACCCCCTGCCAATGTTACCATCTTGTATGCATTTCTATTCAATATGTTTCTTGTTATTCAAAGAATCTTGACTTATTAGAGAGATGTTATGTTGTCACTATCAGTCTGATGATCTTTGCTGAAGATGAACCGATGCCTTATCTATTATTTGGTAGTTTCAGAAGTAGTGTAAATTACATAAAGTCTAACAATGATATGTGCAGCATCTTTTATTTGAATATCAGAGCATATCAGCATATAAGAAGACTACCTTTGATTTGTAGTCATCCATCTTGTATCCTGGTATACCGGGTACTCAGCTTAGCTTTTTTCTATGCTTAATTGTTCCAAAAAATTGCTTATTAAATTGATTGGAAAATCCAGAAACTTCAATAAGATGCCTGCAATTTTACTCTGCTTTGCATTTATTGATGCTCCCATAAATGAAGGTCAATACCTAACCTTTCATGGATAACCCAAAGTCCAAAGTATTGGTGGTTCCATGTGGAATGGAGTTGAGGTAGAGGTGCAATTGGTTGTTGCATGTTAGATAACATTAAATTAGTGCCTTACATGGCCTGATACATATATGTTTTTTTTTCTCGAACAGCGCAGGAGAACTGCGCGTCATTTCATTAAGGAAGAGAAGCATACACGGGTCCTAAAGACCCAGCAAACACCCCAACACACACACACACATATGTTGTACCACTTGGGAAAAGAAACTCATGTTTTTTTAATATAAAATGTCTAGTTGGCCATTTGGCGTCAGAATTTTTAGGAGACCTGTTATTTCTATTGCTAATTGGCATAAGTTAACAGAAATGAACTGAAACATGGTTCCTGTTTTCCCTTGGTGTACCTCCTATCCATATGGTCGGTCTCTTTTGTTTAATTTTTGCATTTGGTCATTTTGTACTGTGTTTCTTATAATATTGTGATGTAGGCTCTCATGCATGTTTGGAAAAAAATATATCATGATATACACTATAGTTTCCTGGACTCTATTTAAAATACTAATGTTTACTTTTACCAATTTTTATTTGGAAAAGAAAAAGTCATAAAAATGGAGTATATTCTGTAGAACTTGCTATTGTATTTCTTCACTTATTATGCGCAGCTGTATTTGCAGGACCTGATTTTTTTCCCTAACTTGTCATGTTTAGATTACATGGAAACCCAGTATGCACTAGGCAAAACCAACTGAATATTTCTCAGTATTGTCAATCAACAGCAGTTGTTGTACATGGAGGTTCCACAGATAACAGTACACTTTGTCCACCGTGCCCTCAAGACCTTCCTTTAGAAAGAGTACCAATGTCACCAATACCATGCTTTTGTGCCATTCCAGTTTATGTGGGTTACCGGCTTAAGAGTCCTGGGTTCTGGAATTTCATTCCATATGAATCCCAATTCCAACAGTACTTATCATCTGGGCTTTCATTGTCATCATACCAATTAGAAGTTTCTACTTTCATGTGGGAAGAAGGCCCAAGGCTGAAGATGGACCTGAGACTATTTCCAAATAACAATATCCTTTTCAATGCAAGTGAGGTGTTGAGGCTTAAGGGTATGTTCACAGGTTGGCAGATTCAAGACTCTGATATATTTGGCCCCTATGAACTTATCAGCTTTGACCAAGGGTGGTACAACACCAGTATGATATCTTTTCTCACATCTTTTACTTTTGTTTCTGTATTTTCCATTTGTCAGAGGACTCCATTAGAGCATTTGAGGTTTAAGTTTTAACTATATGATAAGGATACCTAATGTAGTTAAACTTGAAGAGAAACATATGTAATAACTGATGTCACTTGGTGACAGTGAGCAAGTTGTGAAAAGATGTATTTAATAATAGGTCAGTATCTATTCTTGTGTTAACTGTTAGCTACTTAGCTGCTACTCCACATTGGTAAGAAAATTGCCTCTGTAGATGTCCAATGGTGAACATGCTACAGTCACAACATGAGTTTGGTCATTTGGGCCAGTGGTGATTGGTGGATACCAAACTTTTTTTTTTCTCTAACCACACAGGTGGACTGCATTTCATCAAGGTAGAATAAAAGTACATGGGTCTGGGAGAGCACCAGGACACACACACACACACTGTCATAGGGGGCAGCCGGGGACCGGCTGCATGCCACCAGGGACCAGCAGGCGCATGCAGCTTGGTCAATCACAGTTAATGTCATAGGGGGCAGCCGGGAACCGGCTACATGCCCTGCATGCCACCAGGGACCAGCAGGCGCATGCAGCTTGGTCAATCACAGTTAATAGGTGGTTGGGGGTTAATGGCTGCAGCAATAGCAGTGCATGCGCAGCCAGCTGCAGAGTAGGAGCCCGAGGAGGCTGGGGGATGAAGGGGCCTAAGTTATGAAGGCAATTAAGAGGAAGAGGAGGAGATTAAGGGAGCATTAGTGGGCTGGCGCCAGTAACTAGGAGCTGGGTGCCAGCAGCATGGAGCGGAGCTCCTATATATGTAACCCCTACTTAGTTGGGAAGGCAAGCAATGAACAACAAACAATCCTATTACCCCCAAACTATGTTACACGGATACGGATACTCGTATCGGTATCGGAAGGATACGGATACGCGGATACGCCAATTTCCCAAAAAACCCGATATGCGGATACGTTTAATATTTTTTAAAATAATAATAATAATAATAATAATAATAATAGTAATAATAATAATAATAATAATAATAATACAACAGTAAATTTAAAACTGATAACAATAACACATTGCAATTAACCACAATGAAATAGTACTATTATTACAGAACATGTCTAAAGCACTAAAGGTCTCAAATACAGTAGTCTGTAGTCTCAAATTTAGGAAAGGAATAAAAGACATTCAGGCTTGCAACATGCAGCCAACATGTAGCATAAACAGAAAGGCAGCAGGTTCTTATTTCCTACTCGGCTACTCATTTGTCCCATTGTCATCCACAACATCAAGCTCCTCGTGCTCAGCATCCAAACCAAAAGTCACAGCTTGCAATTCTGGTTCATCAAGAGACAGGTCGGCCACTTCAAGAATGCCAATACCACCAAGTGAATCAAAAGAGTCTCCTCCTACATCCCACATCCTTGTCTCTCCTGTCTTGTACGCATCACTTCTTCCGGATAGATGCCTCAGATTTGTGTGCACAAAGACAAGATCTTCAGCACGCTCTGGAGTCAAGGCATTTCTCTTCACACTATGGATAAAGCTGTAGGTGCTCCAGTTTCTTTCACAGCACGAAGATGAGGCTGGTTGGCTAAGCAATTTCATGGCTAAACTCATCAACATGGGAGCAGATTGTCCATGATTTGTCCACCAAGTCATAGGGGAAACAGCCCATCTATCATAGATTGAGTCAGGATCATTAAACTCTTCAGAACAACTAGAGAACCTTGCATACTCTTCTTTTATTTTTGCTAAGTCTTCTGGATTGGGAAAGAACTTCTTAAAGCAAACCATCCTCATTTTGGACACCTCTTTATCCTTGTGGGGTGGTTCGCGGCCAACACCTTCTTCAAGCCAATTTTTGCTATAATATCTACAATAGTCAATTTGGCTTTATGATTTAGTCAATGGAAAAATTATGAAAGATACAACTGAAATATGGACAATTTGTACCTTGGATTAAGTGAATGAGCTAAACAATGAAGTGGATTATTTCCTTTTGTCCACCTAGCAATCAGTATGTCATAAATAACAGAGTACAAGTCTGAATCCTCATCTTCTTGCTTGCCCTCATATCGGTATATGACTTTCTTCACTTTCTCTATCATTGAATCCCACATCTCATAAACTAAGTGAAGACACGGTGTGTCGGTGTCTGTCATACGAATCATTTCATATATAGGAGTGGTAATTGAAAGAGACTATATTCTCATTGATTAACCAGGGAAACGAGGTTACAAATATATAGAGGAGAGAGCAGGGGTCCTAGAGGTGTGAACAGGCAGGAGACCGAAGGGGTCAATAGTGTGAACACCTTAACTGAACTAATGACAAACTAACCACTAGCCTGGTGTAAACACAGCCGCATATACACAGATAAAGAGGCAGTCTAAACACAGCTAAAGAGGCAGTCTAACACCCCCCCCCCCCCCCCCCGCAGTCGAAGCGTCTGGAGTCCAGACGTTGAGACTGGAGCGAAACTCGATGAAGACAGAAGATGGCAGTCCCTTGGTGAAGATATCGGCGTACTGAGAGGTCGTCGGGACGTGAAGGACGCGGACATCACCAATAGCAACACGCTCCCGGACAAAATGAAGATCAATCTCCACATATTTAGTGCGCTGATGCTGAACAGGGTTTGAAGACATGTAAACGGCGCTGATGTTGTCGCAGTAAACCAGCGTGGCTTTGCGCAAGGGAACATGTGAAGGGTCGAGATGGCGGACTAGAGGGGGGGTGAATAGTCCTTTTTAAACACTTAAACTTAATCGGAGCGGCTAACCGAAACAAATGCGGAAATAAAACTATCGGTCTAGCCAAGACTACACCCCTCTACCTATATTCTATGACACCTTACAAAAGATCCTAAACAAAGCAAATAAGGTGTCGGGCTAGCTAGGGCTCACCTAAACAATTCTAGATGCAAGGTCACACAAACCTAAGCAACTAGTACTTTAAGGATGGGGAAGCTCCTATGTAATCTAGCAAGCAAAGCACAAAGCCTAAGCTCACTAGCAAAGCTCAAAACAAGACTACACAAGTCAAATTTATTACAAGAGAAACTATTAAACTACACAAGCAAGATAGCTACACAAGCACAATATGTATGAAAGTAAATACAAGCTTGTGTAGGGAGATTGCAAACCACCGAGAAGAGTAGACAATGTTGACACGGTGATTTTTCCCCGAGGTTCACTTGGTTGCCACCAAGCTACTCCCCGTTGTAGCGATACACCCACTTGGAGGTTCACGCGCTAATAGGCATCACACGCCTAACCCTCAATAGGGTGCCGCACAACCAACACAAGATGGGGATCCACAAGCTACGAGCAATCCACTAGAGTTACCTTTCGTGATCTCCCACGGGGAAGGTACAATACCCCTCACAAAGCCTTCTCCGGAGCCACGCACAATCTTCACGCGGGCTTCACGACGGAGACTCGATCACCAAGCCGTCTAGGAGGTGGCAACCTCCAAGAGTAATAAGCACCACCGGCTTGCAACTCGAACACCTAGTGCCACTCGATGCAATCTCTCAAAGCAACGCACTAGAATCGCTTACTCGCAATAGATTCGCACACTAGCAAGCATAAGCGAGTTAGAAAGCTCCCAGGCACATCCACACATGCCACCAAGGCTTTGGAGTGCTCCAACACCTTCCTAGGGCCGGCCACAACGACTATATATAGAGGGGGAAGGGCGGCGGCCCGATCCCCACCTTTTTGCGCTTTGCCGGTAGTACCGGCCCCTCCTGGGCGGTAGTACCGGCCTTGGTCAAACTAGCCGTTTCCCCACATCCCGCTGATTTCGGCAAACCACCGATCCCTGGTCGGTTCCTCCGAGGTCGGTAGTACCGAGGTAATGGCGGTACTACCGCCAGGCCAAAAATCGCCGCGACCAGAGAGCTCTGCGAAAAACCAGCCACTACCGACCTTGCGTCGGTACCACCGTGGGCGGTAGTACCGAGGTAATGGCGGTACTACCGGCAAGCCATTTTCAAAACAACAGAGAGCCTCGCGAAAAACCTAGCCACTACCGACCTTGCGTCGGTACCACCGTGGGCGGTAGTACCGAGGTAATGGCGGTACTACCGGCAAGCCTTTTTCAGAAACTACAGAGAGCCTCGCGAAACTCCTCAGGGCCACGGTACCACCGACCATCCGGTCGGTACCACCGCCGGCGGTAGTACCGAGGTAATAGCGGTACCACCGCCAGGCCAAAAACGCCCCATTACAGAGAAGGCTGCACGCAGCATCTATGGGCGGTACCACCGACCACCCTGGTCGGTACCACCGACCATACACAGAAAACTCCATTTTCTTCTCTGTGTTGATCCAAACCAACTCCAACAACTTCTCCTTTGTAAAAGTGCTAACACCAACAAGTGTACAACATCATGTGCATGTGTGTTAGCATTTTCACAAACATATTCACAGGATTTTCTCTTTCACTCATAACGCCACTAGATCCTAGTAACATCGCAAAGTTAGATCGCTCAAGTGGCACTAGATGACCGATATGCAAACAAGTTTGCTCCTCTTAATAGTACGGCCATCTATCCTAAACCCGGTCATAATCTTCTCTACACACCTATGACCGGTGAAATGAAATGCCCTACAAATATACCTTTGCCTTGCGCATTCCATTCCATCTCCTTCGGTGTTGATGCAACACATGCACCAACCTATCTTCAAATGATATGATCCACTTCATATCATCACATGGCCTCCATGGTCCATCGATCTTGACATCACTTGCTCTTCACCATTGCTTCGGTCCTTCAGCGCCAAGTCTTGCTTAAGCCTCCCGACACTCGGTACCAACGGCTTCAAAGCCTCAACTTGCCCTTCACCTTCGCAACGGGTCCATCAAGCCAAGTCTTTCCTTGATCTTCTCCATCTTAGCCATATGACCACATGTCATGTCACATATGCAATAAGCTCCTTCATCACATGTATGAGCCTTGCAACATCTTCCAAGCCATTTCTCCTCTATGGCATATGTTGCTCACACATGATCACCTATGGACTAATCACCTGTGTAATTTCACTTCAAACACATATTAGTCCACCTAAGTTGTCACTCAATTACCAAAACCAAACAAGGACCTTTCAATCTCCCCCTTTTTGGTAATTGATGACAACTCTACAAAGATATGGAAATTAAGCTCTTTGGGTTCTATGTTACTTATCCAACATTAAGACCATATAAGAGAATTTGGATAAGCACCATACAACCCGACTTTGTAGTGTTAACTCCCCCTACATGTGTGCTCAAATGGTTTGGTTTCAAGCTCGCACACATGCATAAATATGAAATTTGTGGGAGTGTTAGCACTACTAAGTGATGCTAAGGTATACATGATGAAATTTTACCTTTGAAGCGTGCATACCACATTTTGATTCATCCTTAGCATCGAAGAGTAGCTAGACATCATAAAAACTAGAAAACCCCGTGAGATCAACATTAATAGCAAGGGTCTAGTTTTGCATTAAAAGCACAAGTCTAGCTATTAACCTATGCATGCTAGTTATCAATTCATCAATTAAATCCTATAACTAGCATACACCACACAAGCATGCATATAAAATTTTAAAACTTATGTAATGCAAGCAAGCACATGATTATGCACATATCAAATGCAACAACCAAGTTCATGAGCTTGCTCCCCCTACTTGTGTGCTCTCATTGTCCAAGAATTTTGATCCTCTTGCATATCTTTACCACATCTCCCCCTATCATATCATATCATATCTTTGTCACTTTCTCCCCCTTTGTCATCAATAACCATAAAAGGCATGCTTTACTTGATACAAAGGGTTGCACTAGGGTAGATGGTTGACATTTGAGTCTTCATTTTTGATGGACACCACCATATGTGTCGGAATGACACCATGTGTAGGATCTTTGACCTTGATACCAATTGGTGGGGCACCTTCCCTATGTCATAGCATGGGTCATCCACTTGATAAGCTTGAGCTTTTGTTGGTGATGGATCTTTGCTTGATTTGATCACTTAAAGTTGAGGATCACTTGAAGTCTTGTAGGATACTCCTTTGAATAAAAAGTTTAACTTGATATCCATTTGCATTATTATCTTCTTCTTGAACTCTTGTCGTCTTCATGAGCTTCTCATTTGTGACTTGAACTAGGCAATATTGCATAAGATATCTAACTCGGTTTGCTCTAGAGTAAGCTTCTTCACACATCTTTCAATGGTTATCTTACTCATGTTGAATTAGACACTTGAATGTTCATCTTCTAGATCAAGTACTTGGGTTCACTAGCTCATGAACAAATTCACATACTATCCACTAGATCATATAGTCAATCAAGCAATAGTGGTAGGCTATGAATTTAAACTTTTCAATTGTTATGCATGATCCTATTGAGCATGTACTATATGCACTAACCGCATACTAGTAAGGGATGAATATGATCATGCACATTACAATGATACCTTTGCTATCTTGGAGTAGAGGATAGTCATTTTGATTCCAATTAAGCTCCAAATAGCAATGTGAAGTCCATGGTGAAGACCAATATATACCAATTGATAGAACAAATCTTCACTCATATGATCAAGTGCACTATCTTGTTGTGGTTGGCTTGCTTCTTTATTTGAACATAGCTTGCATATAAATACCACTTGAATTGTCATGATTTGCTTTTCTATCTTGGGTGTTGCTTGCTCTCTTACTTGATCAATCTCTTGATTTCTCCAACCAAGCATCTCCAATGATACTCTAGATCACCACTTCCATGTTAGCCTTCCAAGCATCATGCTCGGTTAACCTACAAAAGGCGGCAAGCCCCTACAAAAGGGAGAAGTGACCTCTCTCCAAAGAACCATCCTTGATACTCACTTGAATTGACCTTGTTTGATTGATCCAATTAAACTCTTCTTGAAAATGTGACTTTGAATTCCTCTTTGAGTCCTTTTCTTTCTTCCAAATGATCTTCAATTTGATACTAGAGCTTGATCTTTATCTTCATCTTGATGTTGGTCTTGATCTTCAATTTGAGTACCAAATGTGTGCCAAATACACTTCTTAATCAAATGAACTTGTACTCATCTTTGTCATGCTTCTAGCTCATTTCAAAACCAAACATAGATCCCTCAACCACTTATAAACATGATTCCAATCTTGAGGACCTTTCAATCAAAGTGACTCTAGATTAATCCAATATTTGTCACTTTTCTGGCAGATTCTGTCCTTCTCAAAGAAACATGCATATCTCCCAAAATATAAGTCTAATGACTATGAAATTTGGTGGAGATGTGCCTCTCTAAGTGTTCTAGTAGCCATAAAAATTTGAGCTTCATTGGCTTTCTAGATTGCTACCAGATTTCAATTCTTTCCATAGTACTACATGCTGAAAACTGCTGCACAATAGTTGACAAGATCTACTCCAAAACCAAAGTACATCTTATCCAATAATCATGAATTTTGCACAGCGACTAATATCACAAGTGTAGAGCATGTGTACCAAATTTCAAGCCAATCCAAAAAGATTTGATCATCCAAACATGGCTATCTTCTCAGCTCACTCAGATTTTGCAATATTGAACAACTTTGAGCAATTGAGCTATACTCTACCAATATGAATCAAACCTGAGCTAAACTTGTTTGAACATCAACACAAGACATATATCCATTCAAACCACTTACTAAAAGAAGTCTCATGAACATATCCAATCAAACTAACTCAAACTTGATCACTAAGCAATTTATCCATTCAATCATCTTATAGCAAGCAACATATGCATATATATCCGATTCGATCATCTCATATGCATCTAAAATAACATGATCAACTAGAGATATACCTTAGTAGCTCATGATCATCCAAATAGCAAGCTTCTACTCAATTAGATTGCAAGCCTTCAAATAATTCCAATCAAACATCACAACTTGATCTTTTGCACTTGTATGTTTTGCACTTGGACTTCACTTCACTTCACTTGGCATTGGGATGATAATAGCAATAAGCTTCATTTCTTGACTCAACCACATGCTGAATAATATGAACTCAATTGAATCAAGCCTCCAATGCTATGGTACCTACACACATTCATCCACTTTTTGATGGTACCCAAACTAGTTTGGGTCCTCTCAAGTTAGGAGCAACATACTTTGGCATAGCCTTAGTATGAATAGCGGGATGTTTTGCAATAGCGACCAATGTGGTACCATTTACATCCTTCCTAAGCATAGAATCATTAGTAATTGAAATAGGCTTAGGGGTCATACCTAGGGGACATGAATGAGCCATGTGTCCCCTTTCCCGGCATGAGTAGCAACTTCTCTTTGATTGAGCCTTCTCTTCCTTGCTCATTTGTTGCTTCTCATTGCCTTGCCTCTCATGAGTTGCTTGAGCCTTCTTCTCAAGCTTGTTAGGGCACTTCGAGGCAAAGTGTCCCATGTCACCACACTTGTAGCACTTGATGTGAGCCAAATCTTTCTTCTTTTCTTCATTCTTGCTCATCATCATCTTGGCATCATGGATATGAGTTGGATGCCTTGCTCTTCCGCCCCTTCTTGTTTTCTTCTTCTTCATCAAGTCACCATCATGATGGTTGTTCTTGATTTGAGCTTGGGGCTTCTTCTTGTTGGGGCAAGCCTTTGCAAGATGTCCCATCTCATGGCATTGATAGCACATGAAATGAGATAGCTTTTCTTGTTCTTGCTTCTTCATTTCTTTTGCATATGTTCTCTTGCCCCATCTCTTGCCTTTGACATTGCTTTTGTTAAAGCCAATGCCACTCTTGTCACCATAGCTCTTTTGATTCTTTAATATGTGCTCAAAGGTGACTTTGGAGTTGTAGCACCTCTCTAACTTGTTGCTCAAATTCTTCACTTCACTTTTGAGCTCATTGTTCTCCTTCAAAATGTTAGTCTCACAAGATATAGAAGTAGAACAAGCATTTATATGTGAAGAACATGGCATGTCTAATAAATCATCACAAGAGGTGGATACATTCTTCTTGCCTACATCACATGGGTTAGCAACATTTTGCAATTGATCATTTGATCCATGTGATGAGCTCTCATTATTTTTAATTTTCTTTGAAAGCTCCTTAATGAGAGAGCCATACTTTTCAATTAAATCATCATGTGAAGCTTTAAGAACATCAAGTAAGCGCTTATGTTCTTCACATGAGTTCTTTAGAAATGAGTTTTCATTTGCTAATTTCATTGTTTTATTTTTCTCATTTTCTAAAGACATGGTCATGCTAGCAAGTCTACTTACAAGCTCATCATATGAATCATGATTAATCATATTGCAATTTGATACCTTAGTGTCATCTTGTGACATGAAGCAATATGATGATGTTGGAGAGCTTGTAGTAGCATCATCATTGGAGCATGTACCATAATTACCAAGTGTGCTTGAGGTTGAATCATCACTTGCATCACTTGAGGCATCATCTTCCATCTTGTCAAGTGTGCTTGAAGTATCTTCATTGATTGCATCACTTGAACGTGAGGTGGAGCAATCTTCCACAATCACGGAGTTGTGGTCTTGCTCAACATCCTCATATGCCACCAGTTCATCCTCCTTTATGAACTTGCCATCATCAAACGTGGAGGGATCACCGAAGGTGGTCTTGATGGATTCCCACATCTCATGGGCGGTCCCTTTGGAGTTGATCTTATAAAACAACTCAAAACTCAATGCATCCATTAGATAACAATAAGCATTTGCATCAAGTTCAAAGAGATCCTTTTGAGCTTTGGTGAGATTTCTATGGTCCAAAACATGAGTGAGACCACTACTGATAATCCACCAAAACTTTGGCCCCTTTGCACGAAAATGATCAAGCATATGGTGTTTCCATTGTGCAAAGTGTGTGCCATCAAAAATATGTGTATCACACACATCATCTAACCCACTAGACGCCATCCTCTCGGGTCGTTGAAGACCACAAATGAGAGACCTGGCTCTGATACCAATTGAAGGGTCGAGATGGCGGACTAGAGGGGGGGTGAATAGTCCTTTTTAAACACTTAAACTTAATCGGAGCGGCTAACCGAAACAAATGCGGAAATAAAACTATCGGTCTAGCCAAGACTACACCCCTCTACCTATATTCTATGACACCTTACAAAAGATCCTAAACAAAGCAAATAAGGTGTCGGGCTAGCTAGGGCTCACCTAAACAATTCTAGATGCAAGGTCACACAAACCTAAGCAACTAGTACTTTAAGGATGGGGAAGCTCCTATGTAATCTAGCAAGCAAAGCACAAAGCCTAAGCTCACTAGCAAAGCTCAAAACAAGACTACACAAGTCAAATTTATTACAAGAGAAACTATTAAACTACACAAGCAAGATAGCTACACAAGCACAATATGTATGAAAGTAAATACAAGCTTGTGTAGGGAGATTGCAAACCACCGAGAAGAGTAGACAATGTTGACACGGTGATTTTTCCCCGAGGTTCACTTGGTTGCCACCAAGCTACTCCCCGTTGTAGCGATACACCCACTTGGAGGTTCACGCGCTAATAGGCATCACACGCCTAACCCTCAATAGGGTGCCGCACAACCAACACAAGATGGGGATCCACAAGCTACGAGCAATCCACTAGAGTTACCTTTCGTGATCTCCCACGGGGAAGGTACAATACCCCTCACAAAGCCTTCTCCGGAGCCACGCACAATCTTCACGCGGGCTTCACGACGGAGACTCGATCACCAAGCCGTCTAGGAGGTGGCAACCTCCAAGAGTAATAAGCACCACCGGCTTGCAACTCGAACACCTAGTGCCACTCGATGCAATCTCTCAAAGCAACGCACTAGAATCGCTTACTCGCAATAGATTCGCACACTAGCAAGCATAAGCGAGTTAGAAAGCTCCCAGGCACATCCACACATGCCACCAAGGCTTTGGAGTGCTCCAACACCTTCCTAGGGCCGGCCACAACGACTATATATAGAGGGGGAAGGGCGGCGGCCCGATCCCCACCTTTTTGCGCTTTGCCGGTAGTACCGGCCCCTCCTGGGCGGTAGTACCGGCCTTGGTCAAACTAGCCGTTTCCCCACATCCCGCTGATTTCGGCAAACCACCGATCCCTGGTCGGTTCCTCCGAGGTCGGTAGTACCGAGGTAATGGCGGTACTACCGCCAGGCCAAAAATCGCCGCGACCAGAGAGCTCTGCGAAAAACCAGCCACTACCGACCTTGCGTCGGTACCACCGTGGGCGGTAGTACCGAGGTAATGGCGGTACTACCGGCAAGCCATTTTCAAAACAACAGAGAGCCTCGCGAAAAACCTAGCCACTACCGACCTTGCGTCGGTACCACCGTGGGCGGTAGTACCGAGGTAATGGCGGTACTACCGGCAAGCCTTTTTCAGAAACTACAGAGAGCCTCGCGAAACTCCTCAGGGCCACGGTACCACCGACCATCCGGTCGGTACCACCGCCGGCGGTAGTACCGAGGTAATAGCGGTACCACCGCCAGGCCAAAAACGCCCCATTACAGAGAAGGCTGCACGCAGCATCTATGGGCGGTACCACCGACCACCCTGGTCGGTACCACCGACCATACACAGAAAACTCCATTTTCTTCTCTGTGTTGATCCAAACCAACTCCAACAACTTCTCCTTTGTAAAAGTGCTAACACCAACAAGTGTACAACATCATGTGCATGTGTGTTAGCATTTTCACAAACATATTCACAGGATTTTCTCTTTCACTCATAACGCCACTAGATCCTAGTAACATCGCAAAGTTAGATCGCTCAAGTGGCACTAGATGACCGATATGCAAACAAGTTTGCTCCTCTTAATAGTACGGCCATCTATCCTAAACCCGGTCATAATCTTCTCTACACACCTATGACCGGTGAAATGAAATGCCCTACAAATATACCTTTGCCTTGCGCATTCCATTCCATCTCCTTCGGTGTTGATGCAACACATGCACCAACCTATCTTCAAATGATATGATCCACTTCATATCATCACATGGCCTCCATGGTCCATCGATCTTGACATCACTTGCTCTTCACCATTGCTTCGGTCCTTCAGCGCCAAGTCTTGCTTAAGCCTCCCGACACTCGGTACCAACGGCTTCAAAGCCTCAACTTGCCCTTCACCTTCGCAACGGGTCCATCAAGCCAAGTCTTTCCTTGATCTTCTCCATCTTAGCCATATGACCACATGTCATGTCACATATGCAATAAGCTCCTTCATCACATGTATGAGCCTTGCAACATCTTCCAAGCCATTTCTCCTCTATGGCATATGTTGCTCACACATGATCACCTATGGACTAATCACCTGTGTAATTTCACTTCAAACACATATTAGTCCACCTAAGTTGTCACTCAATTACCAAAACCAAACAAGGACCTTTCAACATGGAGTTCGGTCAGCAGTTGGCGCAACCAGGAGATGAAGAGTCCCGCAAATATAGCGCAGAATACGCTTGAGGGCAGCAAGGTGAGGCTCGCGCGGGTCATGCATGTGAAGGCAAATCTGTTGAACTGCATAGGAAATATCTGGCCGTGTGAAGGTCAAATATTGTAGAGCACCAGCAAGGCTTCTGTAATCCGAGGGATCAGAAACGGGAGGACCATCAGCAGAAACCTTGGGGTTCAGATCAACTGGAGTGGTACAGGGCTTGCAATTGGTCATTCCAGCGCGATCAAGAATCTCAATCATGTACTGGCGTTGGGATAGAAACAACCCAGAAGAAGTGTGCTGCACATGCATACCAAGAAAATGGTGAAGCGACCCAAGATCCTTCATGGAGAATTCCCGCTGAAGAGTGCTAATTGTGCGTTGAAGCAGATCCATGGAGGATGCGGTGAGGATGATATCATCAACGTACAGCAAGAGGTAAACCATGTCTGAACCTGAGCAGTAGACAAACAACGAAGAATCTGTCTTGGCCTCTATGAAACCGATCTGAAGGAGGAAGGAAGCAAACCGACTGAACCAGGCACGGGGTGCTTGCTTGAGGCCGTAAAGAGACCGATTGAGGCGGCAAATAAAATCAGGATGCACGGAGTCCTCAAAACCAGCAGGCTGGGCGCAATATACGGTTTCAGACAAGGTGCCTTGGAGGAAGGCATTGTTGACATCCAGTTGGTGAATCGGCCAAGCCCGGGATAAAGCAACCGAGAGTACAGTGCGAACAGTTGCTGGTTTGACCACGGGACTGAAGGTTTCAGCGAAGTCCACGCCGGGTCGCTGTGTAAAGCCTCGAAGAACCCAGCGAGCCTTGTACCGTTCAAGGGAGCCATCAGCCTTGAATTTATGTTTGAAAATCCATTTGCCAGAGACAATGTTGGAACCTGGAGGCCGTGGTATGAGGTCCCAAGTGTTGTTGGCGAGTAGAGCAGAGTATTCTGCTTCCATGGCAGCACGCCAATTCGGATCAGCAAGAGCAGCCCTGTAGCTTTTGGGAACTGGGGACAACGGCGCTGTTGCATAGATGGCAGGGACACGAAAGCCATGCTTGCCTCTGGTGGTCATGCTGTGCTGATTTCTGACGGGAGTGGTGGAAACAGCACCAGCAGGAGGGTGCTGGACTGTTGCCGGTGCCGCTGAAGAGGACCCAGAGGGCGCAGGAGGTGCAGCAGGTGCTGTGGAGGGCACCACAGGAGCTGTAGTGCTGTGCCGGGAGTAGACATTTCCAAAGCGGCCAGACGGAGGGGGAAAACCTGGAGGCGGTCCAGGAGGTCGCACCGAGGCAGAAGTTGATGCCGGGTGGAGGGGCGGTGGCCGCTGAACGGGCACCGGTGATGCAGCCATGAAGGGCTGAGGCATCCCGCCGACCAGGGTGCTGTCCGAGGGTGCAGGACCAGGCAGCAGGGAGCCGGGCACCGGAGGGGACACTGCGCCGGGCACCGGGACAGCAGGGGCCGCATGTGGCGATGCGGAGGATGTACCTGCAGGGTGAAAACATGATGGAAAGGGGACCATCACAGGGTTAGTATCAGCAAGGAAGTCAAAAACTTCCGGTGGGGGTGGGGAGGAATCCTCGGCGAAGGGAAAGGAGGATTCATCAAAGATGACATGGCGAGAGATGATCACACGATTGGTGTGACGATCGAGACAAATGTAGCCCTTGTGGTTGGGAGAGTAACCAAGGAAGACACAAAGGGCGGAGCGGGGAGCGAGTTTGTGGGGTGTGGTGGCGGAAAGGTTGGGGTAACATTTGCACCCGAAGACGCGAAGGTGCTCATACGAGGGCTGAACACCAAAAAGCGCGAAGTGAGGTGTGGAAAATTGGAGGGTTTTGGTGGGTAGAAGGTTAAGAAGATGGGAAGCGGTGCTGAGAGCAGCTGCCCAAAAAGAAGGAGGGACATGCGCATGGATCAGCAGGGAGCGAACAACATTGTTGGTAGTACGAATCATGCGTTCAGCTTTGCCGTTTTGCGCAGAGGTATAAGGACAGGACATTCGAAGGTGAACGCCATGGGTGAGGAAGAAGGAACGGGAAGAGTGGTTGTCGAATTCGCGACCATTATCGCACTGGACTTCCTGAATGGAAGCACCAAACTGTGTGCGAACGTAGGCGAAGAAATTGGACAGTGTGGAAAAAGTATCAGATTTGAGGCGCAAGGGGAATGTCCATAGGTAATGTGAACAATCATCGAGAATAACCAAATAATATTTGTGACCAGAGACACTGACGACAGGAGAGGTCCAAAGATCACAATGTATTAATTGGAAATTACGGGTAGCACGGGAAAAAGAGGTATGAAAAGGTAGGCGAATATGACGGCCAAGCTGACAGGCGTGACAGAGACCATCAGGGGCACTAGGATGACACTTAATAACAGAAGAAGTGGCAAGTTTTGATAAAGCCTCCGCTTCGGGATGTCCAAGACGCTGGTGCCAAAGCGACGAGGAGGAAGAAGTGAGGAGCGCTGTGGCTGGGAACTGCAAAGGGTAGAGGGGCCCGGAGCTGTTACACCTGACGATCTCGCTCCGAGTTGGAAGATCCTTCACAGAACAACCAAAAGGGTCAAATTCCACGGTGCAATTGTTGTCAATAGTGAATTGACGAACAGAGACAAGATTTTTAATAATGTTAGGAGCAACAAGAACATTATTAAGCTGAAGATTGTGGGGAAGACGAGCGACGCCGGTGGAGGTGACAGGAATGAGGTTCCCGTTACCTACAACAATGGCGGAAGGGGAGGAAGGGGGAGAGGGAATAGTAGGGGAAATGATACCGGCGTCGGAAGTGACATGACTGGTGGCCCCGGTGTCGAAATACCAGTCCTGTCGCGGTGGTTGTTGGAGCTGCATGGTCTGGAACTGGGTGGCCAGGGCTTGCGGATCCCAGCCAGCACCGTAGGAGGGAGCAGGGGGGGGAACACCCCATTGGCCAGCCCACAGAGCAGGCTGCCCAGCCAGGAGGGCCTGGGGCTGCTGGAGCGGACCAGTGGGAGGCCGAGGTGCCGGAGGTCCCTGGGCACCGGGCCACATGTGGATGGACCCGGACCAGGGGTTCATGAAGGTAGGCTGCCAGGACCCCGCCCTGGAGCCGCTGGTGGAGGAAGCAGAAGCGGTCTGGCCGCCAGGGAAGGAGCCGGTGTTGTGGGCGCCTCCGCCGTAGGGGCCGGCATGGCCGCCTCCTCCGTGTCCGCCTCCGTTGCCGCTGCCCTCACGGCGTCTGCCGCCGCGTTTGCCGCGTTTGGGAAAGGCCGCAGGGGTACTCTGTTGCAGAGGAGGTGTCGGGGCAGAGGAAGAACCACCGGAGTTGGCGCCCTTGATGTTGCTGGAGGTGGCCAGAAGCGCGGAAGCAGGGGCAGCTTTGGCCATGGAGAGCTCTTCGATGCGAAGATCGTCCCGCACCTGCAGAAAACTGGGCAGCGGGTTGGTGCGGCGAAGATGAAGGCCGATGGCAGCGAAGCGTTCGTTGAGGCCACGGATGATGTTGAGGACGAGGGTCTGATCCGAGACCGGGGCGCCAAGATCGCGCAGATCCTCTGCCTTGCGCTTGTAGAGGCGACAGAAGTCCGCGATAGGGAGGTCGCCTTGACAGAAGTTGCGGAAGTCGGCGTCCGCGTAGAGGATTCGGGTCGCCCGGTTGCCGAAGAACTGGGACTCGATGGCGAGCCACAGGGCACGGGCAGTGGCGTTGCGCTCGGAGATGGTGTCGATGAGGTCGTCGGAGATGGTGCCACGAAGCCATGTCCGAACGACGCAGTCCATACGGACCCAATCGGGAGAGGTTGGAGCGGCGTGGTCCGAGAGCACATGGCGCTCCAGGGAGTACTTCCCAAGCGTGAGGAGGAAGGTCTCCCGCCAACGAGCGTAGAACGTGGAGGAGGTGTCGAGGACGAGCGGGACGAGGGCGCGGATGTTCTGCACAGAGACGGCCTGCGCGTGAAGATTCAGCAAGGCGACGGCCTCGTTCTGGGCCAAGGCGTCGAGGAATTCTTCATCGTCGTCGCTGTCCGGGGGCGGAGGCATCGCCGCCGCGGCGCGCTCGCGCGCGGTGCGCTCCTGAGCCGCGCGGATGCGGGCATCGGCGGCGTCTCGATCCGCCTGGGCCTGGGCGAGTTCGCGGTCTGCTTCTTCCGCGCGGGCCAAGGCGGCCGCGCGCGCCGCCTGAGCCGCGCGCTCGGCCTGCGCCTGGGCATCGCGGGCGGCCTGGGCTTCGCGCTCCGCCTGGTCGGGGTCGACGTCCGCCATGAAGGGTGCGCGTAGGCAGAGGAGGAAGAGCAGCGCCGGAAGAGGGGGAGCGCCGCCGGGAAGGCGCGCTGGAAGGGGAAAGGGCGCGTGGAGCAGCCCTGGGGTGGAAAGGAGGTCCTAGGGAGAAGCCTAGGCGTCTGATACCATGAAAGAGACTATATTCTCATTGATTAACCAGGGAAACGAGGTTACAAATATATAGAGGAGAGAGCAGGGGTCCTAGAGGTGTGAACAGGCAGGAGACCGAAGGGGTCAATAGTGTGAACACCTTAACTGAACTAATGACAAACTAACCACTAGCCTGGTGTAAACACAGCTGCATATACACAGCTAAAGAGGCAGTCTAAACACAGCTAAAGAGGCAGTCTAACAGTAATCTTAAGAATATAGTCCACCTTGTCCCACCATACATCATTAAGTATCAAGTCCTTGACAATTTGGGCTGTTGGAGTTGGAGAATCATCTCTGACTTCTTTGTAGATGCTCCATTTATCACTAATCACCATTTGTTGGAGGGCTGATTTTACCTCAACAAAGCGCTTCAACATACATACAACAGAGGCAAATCTGGTTTTAGCAATAGAAAGTAACTTCAAACGGCTGAACTCATTGAACATTGAAAGCCGCATGCCATGATTCATTATGAAATTCTTTATCATAGTAGCCTCTGTTTTGACATCATGTATAAATTCAAATTGCTGCCAAACAAATATCTCATCATCAGAAGGATTGTTTCCTATTTTAGGTTCACATATACTTTTCAAAGCAAGGTTGAGGGTATGCACAACACATGGTGTCCAAAATATATTTTTATACTCAGCCTCAATTATTAGACCAGCACCTTTGCAATCTGCAGCATTGTCTGTAATGATTTGTACCACATTATCTCGACCTACTTCTTCAATTATACCCCTCAACTTTTCAGCAATGTATTCTTTGGTTTTTATCTCACCTTCACAATTATCAGCTCTCAAGAACATAGGTGACTTCTCACAAATAGCAACAAAATTGATGATTGGTCGCCTCTGAGGATCTGACCAACCATCAGTGCAGATTGTGACTCCCTTCTCTGACCATGTGCTCTTTGTGCTCTCCAACAAACGCTCTATGTGCCTCCTTTCTTGCTTCAGAAGTCCCTCTCTAACTCTGTTGTAACCAGGAATCACATAACCTTGCATGTTCTGGCTGCAAGCAAAGGTAAAAGCTTCTCGAAGATATGGATTTCTCAAAAAATTGAAAGAAACCCCTCCAGAATAAATTGCTCTACTAATTAAAGCATCCAAGTGGTTACGGTCTTCTACTCTCCAAGCTTTTTCCAATGCAGAAGTAGGCCCCCTCTTAGACCTCTTGTCGGTGTCATCAGTATTTGTAGAGAAACACCGCACACCCTAATCGGGGGGGTGACCTTCATTATATAGCCTAATAGGCTAGGGTTACAATGTACAAGGCCAATGGGCCGCAGGCCCAATATGGGCTGTTACTATTACATTCTAACACCCTCCCGCAGTCTAAGCGGGAGTGTCACGAACACAAAGACTGGACCTAAAGTCAGTGAACAACTGTACAGGTAACCCTTTGGTCATAATGTCCGCGAACTGATGAGACGATGGAACATGGAGCACCCGAACCTGTCCCAAGGCAACCTTCTCACGGACGAAGTGAATATCTATCTCAATGTGCTTCGTGCGACGATGATGGACTGGATTGGCGGTCATATAGACAGCACTGACGTTGTCACAGTAGACGATCGTCGCCGAAGAGATGGGTGCATGGAGCTCCTGAAGTAACTGACGAAGCCAACAAGTCTCAGCCACAGCGTGCGCAACAGCACGATACTCAGCCTCCGCACTCGAACGAGAGACCGTAGTCTGACGTTTAGAGGACCAAGAGACTAAGTTGTCGCCGAGGAAGACACAGTAACCTGATGTGGAGCGCCGAGAGTCGGGACAACCAGCCCAATCAGCATCGGAGTAGGCGGTCAAGCTGCTGGTACTTCCTGTGCCGATGTGAAGCCCGGTGGACAGGGTGCCCTTGACGTACCGCAGGACGCGCTTGAGCATCGCAAGATGAGGCTCGCGCGGGTCGTGCATGAAGAGGCACACCTGCTGAACTGCATAGGCGAGGTCCGGACGAGTCAGCGTGAGGTACTGTAGAGCACCGGTGAGGCTGCGGTACTGAGTGGCATCCGCCACTGGAGCGCCGGCTGTAGCAGAGAGCTTGGCATGAGTATCCACAGGAGTCGCTGTAGAGTGGCACTCAGCCATGCCGGCACGCTGGAGAAGATCCACAGCATACTGGCGCTGGGAGAGGAAGAGGCCGTCAGAAGAACGCGTGACAGAGATCCCGAGGAAGTGGTGAAGATCCCCAAGATCTGTCATGGCGAACTCGGAGTGAAGAAGCTCGGTGAGGCGACGAAGAAGCGACGTCGATGAAGCGGTCAGGATGATATCGTCGACGTAGAGCAGCAAGTAGACGATGTCGGCCCCCGCTTTGTAAACAAAGAGGGACGGGTCTGAGGTCGAAGCAGTGAAGCCGGAACGCTGGACGAAGCCGGAGAAGCGCTGGTGCCACGCCCTGGGCGCCTGCTTGAGTCCGTATAGGGACTTTTGCAGGAGACAGACGTGGTCGGGAGCGGCCGGGTCGACGAAGCCGGGCGGCTGCTGGCAGTAGACCGTCTCGTTCAGATGGCCGTGAAGAAATGCGTTCTTCACGTCTAGCTGATGTATCGGTCAGGAGCGAGAAGCGGCGATGCTGAGGACGACCCGGATGGTGGCTGGTTTGACAACCGGGCTGAACGTCTCGTCGTAGTCGATGCCGTACTGCTGCGAAAAACCACGAACAACCCATCTGGCTTTATGACGAGCCAGGGAACCGTCAGCACGATACTTGTGCTTGAAGACCCACTTGCCGGTGATGACATTGGCACGAGATGGTCGAGGAACGAGACGCCAGGTGCCATTGTCCACGTGCGCCTTGTATTCTTCCGTCATAGCCGCGCGCCAATTGGCATCGGCGAGCGCGGCGCGAGAGGTGCCTGGCAGCGGAGAAGCCAGGCTGGAGGTCGCCGCGATGAAGCCATACCGCTGCATGGGCGGCGGAAGTGACCCCGTACGGGAGCGAGTCTCCCGCGCAGGGGGCTCTGGAGCCGTGGGCGCTGCTGCCCGCGGTGCTGGGGCTGGAAGCACTGGGGGCACCTCGACCTGCGGCTCTAGGGCCGGAGGTACCGCCGGCTGTGGCAGCGTAGCTGGTGCTGGGCGCGGTCGACGAGTGTACCGGAGGCCGAACTGCTGCCGCTCAGCTGCAATGGGCGCAGCAGCGGGAACAGGCGCGACCTGCTGTGGTGCTCGGGGCAGCTGGTAGGCGGCACCATGCCACAGGATGGCAGGGTCCAGCCCGACGGGGTCGCCGGAATCGTCCGAGGTAGACGAGGCAGGCGCAACCGAGGCCCGCGAGTGCCGAACGTCTGATGGAGACGGGGCAGGCGCGGGTAGTATATCCTGTAATAGAAAATCAAAAGAATCCGGTCGAGGCTTGGAAGCCGCAAACGGAAAGTGAGTCTCATCAAAAACTACGTGTCGAGAGATGATGATCTTGCGAGTGGAGAGATCAAAACACCGGTAGCCCTTCTGAGAAGGAGGGTAACCGAGGAAGACACATGCTGCGGAGCGAGGAGACAGTTTGTGGGGAGTCGTGGCACTAAGGTTCAGATAGCACAAACAACCAAAAACTCGGAAGGATGGAGTAGTCTGGCATCTTGCGGTGAAGGAGATGATAGGGAATACCATTATGGATGGACGATGATGGCCTCCGGTTGAGCAGAAAAACAGCGGTGGTGTAGAGAATAGAATTGGGGAAACACCACACCCAATCAGGGGGGTGAGCCTTTCATATATATAGCCAATGTGGCTTGTATTACAAGGAAACTATCCTAGTACAAATCAATCAGCTATACATGGCAACTACAATCACCTGTATATGTCAAGTCAATCAGCTATACATGGCAACTACAATCACCTGTATATGTCAAGTCAATCAGCTATACATTTCCTAATACCCGCCCGCAGTCGCAGCGGGAGGAGAGCGGACGCAAAGACTGGACCGAAAGTCCGTAAAGAGCTGTACAGGGAGACCCTTGGTCATGATGTCAGCGAACTGGTGAGCGGAGGGAACATGGAGAACCCGGACCTGTCCAAGCGCCACCTTCTCGCGAACGAAGTGAATGTCGATCTCGATATGCTTCGTGTGCCGGTGGTGAACAGGGTTGGCCGTCATGTAGACGGCGCTGACGTTGTCACAATAGACAACAGTGGCGGAAGCGAGGGGAACATGGAGCTCCTGAAGAAGCTGGCGGATCCAGCAGCATTCGGCGACGACGTGAGCTACCGCACGATACTCAGCCTCGGCGCTGGACCTGGATACCGTGGTCTGGCGCTTCGAAGACCACGAGATCAGGTTGTCGCCGAGGAACACGCAGAAGCCGGAAGTCGAGCGTCGGGAGTCCGGACAGCCAGCCCAGTCGGCGTCGGAGTAGCCGGTCAGACTGTCGACAGGGTCGGTGCCGATGTGGAGGCCGGAGGAGAGCGTGCCCTTCACGTAGCGCAGGATGCGCTTGACCAAAGCGAGATGAGGCTCGCGAGGGGCATGCATGAAGAGGCACACCTGCTGGACGGCGTACGCCAAGTCGGGACGGGTCAGGGTGAGGTACTGGAGAGCACCCACCAGACTCCTGTAGTCGGAGCTGTCAGAGGCAGACAGCGGAGCACCATCCGAAGACGAGAGCTTGGCCTGAGTGTCCACTGGAGTCGCCGTGGAGTGACACTCAGCCATGCCAGCGCGCTGGAGAAGGTCCACGGCGTACTGGCGCTGCGACAGGAACAAGCCGTCTGACGAGCGCATGACGGAGATGCCGAGGAAGTGGTGCAGGTCGCCGAGGTCGGTCATGGCAAACTCGGAGGCGAGCTTGGCCATGATCTGCTGAAGAAGTGTCGAGGACGAAGCGGTGAGGATGATGTCGTCGACGTAGAGCAGCAGGTAGGCGAGACTCCCACCCTCTCGGAGGACAAAGAGGGAGGTGTCGGAGGCCGAGGCGACGAAGCCGAGCTGTCGGATGAAGGAGGCGAACCGCTGGTACCACGCTCGCGGCGCCTGCTTCAGTCCGTACAAGGACTTCTGCAGATGGCAGACGTAGTCGGGGCGAGCAGGGTCGACGAAGCCAGGCGGCTTGCTGGCAGTAGACCGTCTCGTCGAGGTGGCCGTGGAGAAAAGCGTTCTTCACGTCCAACTGGTGGATGGGCCAGGCACGGGAAGTGGCGATGCTGAGAACGGCCCGAATGGTCGCCGGTTTAACCACCGGGCTGAACGTCTCGTCGTAGTCGATGCCGTGCTGCTGGGAGAAGCCGCGGACAACCCAGCGCGCCTTGTGCCGAGCAAGAGTACCGTCGGAGTGGTACTTGTGCCTGAAGATCCACTTCCCGGAGACGACGTTGGCACCGGGCGGTCGCGGAACAAGACGCCAGGTGCCGTTGTCGATGAGGGCCTGGAACTCGTCAGTCATGGCAGCTCGCCAATTCGGGTCGGCAAGCCCACTGCGGTAGTTCGCCGGGAGAGGCGATGGTACGATGGCGGCCAGCCCCTGGTACTGCACGCGCGGAATGACCCCGGACTGTGTACGAGTCACGGGACCAGGCGGTGCCGCGGCGGCAGGTGCAGGGGCAGGCACATGTGACGGAGAGGGGGGCGCCGGTGCGCGTCGACGGCGAGAGTAGACCACCAGCGGCGGTGCTGGGGGCGACGCGGGTGGACGAACAGGGGACGAGCAGAGTCGCCCTGAGTCTCCGTGGAGGAAGCACTGGTATTGGCGGAGAGAGTAGAGTTGGTGCCAGTCATGGCGGCGCCTGGCAGATGGAGCGATCAGGGAGGTGGTGGTGCTGCGGCCAGAAGGATCGACGGCAGCAGGGGGGTTGGAGAGGACCGCGGCGGCGTCGCCTGGTGGTTAGCAGGAAGAGAGCCGAACCAGGGGAGGCACCCGGACTCGTGATACCATGTAGAGAATAGAATTGGGGAAACACCACACCCAATCAGGGGGGTGAGCCTTTCATATATATAGCCAATGTGGCTTGTATTACAAGGAAACTATCCTAGTACAAATCAATCAGCTATACATGGCAACTACAATCACCTGTATATGTCAAGTCAATCAGCTATACATGGCAACTACAATCACCTGTATATGTCAAGTCAATCAGCTATACATTTCCTAATAGGTGGAAAGGGCTTCAACCCAATAGGAAGAAGGCATGGCAGCATGAATCAGAAGCGTGCGAACAGCATTGTTCAGTGTGCGAAGCATCTGCTCAGCTTTGCCATTCTGGGCGGATGTGTAGGGGCACGAGGTGCGAAGCATAATGCCATGGCTAGCCAAGAAGGCAGCAGTGGCAGTGTTGAGGAACTCGGTGCCGTTATCTGCCTGAAAACAGCGCACAGAGAAACTGAACTGTGTGAGAGCGTAAGCAACAAACTGAACAATATGGTCATAAACTTCAGATTTATGGCGAAGAGGATACGTCCAACAATAATGAGTAAAGTCATCAACTAGCACAAGATAAAATTTATAACCAGAAATACTCGAAACTGGAGAGGTCCAAACATCACAGTGAACGAGTTCAAAAGGTGCTGATGTACTAGAAACCGAACTAGCAAAAGGCAGCCTAGCGTGTTTGCCGAGCTAGCAGGCATGACAAAGGCGGCGAGCTGCTTTATTACATTGTATGGCTGAAAGCTTATTTAGAGTGGTGACGACTGCTGGTGCTGGATGACCGAGGCGACTTTGTCCGGCCTTCCTCTTGGCAATGGTTATCCTCTCTATCCCCCATATGAACTAAGGTTCATAACACACACACACACACACACACTAAGGAGACCAGCACATCAACACCCCACAAACTAACTAAAAGGTGACCAGCAACTCCCAGAACTTAAGCTCCAGAGGGGAGCTGTTGAGAATACATGTATTGTAGAGTTGTCAGTTCGTGCGTTGCCGAAGGCAACCACCGTGTCTGTACTCCATATATATACATTGAGAATCAATACAGAAGACATTGCTTCTCCTATTATCGTTCTACATGGTATCGGAGGCTTCTCCTATACCTAGATAAAAGCTGTGTGAGCTTGGAGGCTCCGGCCATATACCAAAGACAGTCCTCCATGCACACAGCACTGATAACCTCCTAAACATTCAGCCTAAAGTTCTGGAAGACGCAAACATTACGATGCTTTCAGACCTCTCAAGCTACCAAGATTATCAAAGTGTTCAAACCCTTTCTGATTTCTTTGGACAAGGGTGCAAATTGGTACAAATATTTGAACTAAAGAGGGTTGAAAGTGCACCTAAGGGTGACTAATTTACACCCTTACCTTTGGAGCCGCTGCATGGATACCGAACTCAACCTGCAGGGTTAAGCCTTTTAAAATATTTGGGGATTTACAGGTTTTTTTTTCATAAATATTAATATTATAGAAACATTTTACAAGAACCTTCAGGTATGAGCCTAAAAGTTACAGTCAGAATATTGACATTTTGGGATTGAATATGTGTTATGGCACTGATATGATGCTGTTGGTTAAACATGCCTACAGAAGTTAGTGTTATGGAAAATTTCACCAAGCTATGTTTTCTGCATATGCTAGAAGATCCATTTAAACTTCCATAATCGTGGCAAGTCTAGAAGATAGAGGACTCACCTGTTCTCATGCTATCTTTCCAGTATTACCACAGGGTACAAAGTCTGGTCTGAGTACAGGTGCCGTTGTTGGGGTAGTCATGGCAGCATTTGCTGCAGCTGCCATTCTTTCATCCCTCGTTACTATCATCATATTGCGGAGACGCTCAAGACATTCTTCTTCAAAGAAACGCTCTGGTAAACCCTCCACCTCTACTTTCTAGTATGTTCTTATATAAAGAGTTAAAAATTAGAAAGTTCACCTTTTTTCTGAAAATTGTAAGGTGTTCCAATTGCCCTCTGTATTCATTTATTTACTATTTTAGTAAAGGATTTACTGTGCATATAACAATATGCCAATATCCTTTCCATATAAGATATGTGCTGTTCAAATGACAAGGTTTTGTTGTCGTTGTAGCGAAAAGAATTTCAATGAAAATTGCTGGTGTAAAAGACTTCACTTTTGATGAATTGACACATTGTACACATGACTTCAATGATTCAACACTAATTGGCCAAGGAGGGTATGGCAAGGTATATAGAGGTGTGTTGGCTGATGGAACGGTAGTAGCGATAAAGCGAGCACAGCAAGGGTCTCTTCAGGGTTCAAAGGAATTCTTCACAGAGATAGAATTGCTATCGAGACTGCATCACCGTAATCTAGTCTCTTTGCTCGGTTATTGTGATGAAGAAGATGAACAGGTAGTCCTTTCAAAACCTTTTTCTTCGTCCCCCCTAAATAAGACATACTTTAAACTCAATTTCATGTTGGTGATTATTCAATTGATTCCTTCTTTTGATCTGAGTTGTGGAAAAGTTGACTTCTAATGCACTTGTGGAAGGGCACATAAATCCATGTTTCTGCTATCATCCTATTTCTTGTAGAGCAATTTAATGAAGTGTTTATTGCTTAGTTAACAAGCGTTCCTTGTTTGTTTTTTGAAACTGGGAACAAGTGTTCCTTGTTGGTAGGTGCTATATGTTTCTTTTGTGAGAACTTTCCTGTTGGTATCCCATCTTGGCATGATATAGATGGAGTTACTAGTAGGTATACCCATAGTTCTCCACTCTCAAGGCGTCACCTAGGCAACGCCTAGGCGTCCAGGCGCCCCCCATCACCTTGCAGAATGGTCGCCTAGGCGGGCGCCTAGGCGTCTGGGCGGTGGTACATTGCCCTGCCTCGCCTAGGAGCCTTAAGAACTATGGGTATACCTTCCATTCAACATTACTGTAAAGTAGCCTGACGCTGATAAGCCTATATTGCAGATGCTGGTATATGAGTATATGCCCAATGGAAATCTACGTGATCATCTTTCAGGTTAGCCCTTATTCACTGCCACTATAAGCACCTTAAAATTTAACTATAGTGATGCAATTGGACCCAACAAATAAATTGTAAAAGTATCACAAATCCCATGTTTCTGTCACGTGTGATTTTTGCATCCAAGCAGTTTCCCCATCTGTATTTAATCTTTCTTTTTCTATGGTGACATATAAAACCACATTGTTCATCCTGTCATTCAGCTGAAAAATGTAATGAAAATATGAATTTGTGTGTCTTTGTTGTGGATCATTGTGCATTCATATTACCCCCTGTTCAAAAGTCATGCCTCCAAATTATATAAAAAAATGTTTCCTGAATACATGTCATCTTGCAGAACTCCATAAGTATATCTGATCTTTTTTGCTTTCCTTTTTTTTTGGACTAAGACGGTTCACCTTAATTCCTGCACTATTAGTTCTGATATGCTGCCTTTCTGACCTGACAAGTTTCATGAACACTTATCTGTGTGCAGCTAGAGCTAAGGTGCCTCTAGATTTCCCCATGAGGCTACGAATCGCGCTGGGATCGTCACGTGGTATCCTGTATTTGCACACAGAAGCAGATCCTCCAATATACCATCGTGACATCAAAGCTAGCAATATTCTACTGGACTCGAAGTTTGTTGCAAAGGTTGCTGATTTTGGTCTCTCACGTCTTGCTCCACTGCCAGAAACAGAGGGGAGTGCCCCTGGTCATGTTTCCACTGTCGTAAAAGGCACCCCGGTAAATAGGCTAATACCATACCTTAAAGCGCCTCCTGAGATATATATACTGAAAGTGAAACACACCGGACATCATGACCAATACATATATTCCTTGATTTTTGTAGGGTTATCTTGACCCAGAGTATTTCCTCACTCATAAGCTCACGGACAAGAGCGACGTGTACAGCCTCGGTGTTGTGTTTTTGGAACTACTGACTGGGATGCAGCCAATTTCTCATGGAAGAAATATAGTCAGAGAGGTTTTGGCAGCCAATCAGTCAGGGATGATATTTTCGGTGGTTGATAACCGGATGGGCTCATACGCTGCTGAGTGTGTGGAGAAGTTTGCTGCGCTAGCGCTGCGGTGTTGCCAGGACGAGACGGACTCGAGACCATCCATGGTGGAGGTGGTTCGGGAGCTGGAGACGATATGGCGTATGACGCCAGGGACAGAGAACATAGCATCGTCAGAGTCTGGCGTCTTGGGGATGGGCTCGAACAGCAGCAATACCACCAGCACACAGACAGCATCTGGGTCGCGGATGGCTTCTTCGGATGATCATTACATTTCGTCCATGGAGGTCTCCGGTAGCAACTTGCTTAGTGGCGTTATGCCCAGCATCAATCCGCGCTGACCAGGAGGCGCATTCTATGCATTATATATGTTGATATTGTTATATATAGTAAAGATGGCATGGAGATCTCGTGTCTGCTAGTATATGTTAGTGTTTTGTAGTGCTTAATGATGCCTGTGATGTCACCATGTGCATATTTGCGTCGAAAGAGAAAAATAGTTCAGGTTTGAGTGACTTGATCTAGTAGTAGTATATGTAATAAAAAAAGTTTAGGTCGAGATTCCTTAACTGGTCAACTTTACATTTGTGGATCTTATAAAAAAAATCTTTTCATTTGTGTTGTGTGTGGGCTAGGGCCCAGCTTGGATCTTATAAAAAAAATCTTTTCATTTGTGTTGTGTGTGGGCTAGGGCCCAGCTATGAACTAGGCCTTTTGGCCCAACTCAGCTAGTTTCACCATTTTTTTCCATTTCATATCTAAACACTCTAGTCCAAGATGGGAACTGCCGAACTGGTATCCGAAACCCAGCAGGATTTTATTCTATTATTAGGTCTTGTTTGGCTGCATTTAAATATACCTTAATTTACATGAGGTCTTGTTTGGCTGCACACAAATACACCTCAATCCAGAGGGATTGAGGTGTAATTTAGTTCAAGTTACACTCTAATCCACTTCAATCACATGAATTGTAGTGTGTTTATGTGCAGCCCAAGCGTAAGTTGGAGTGGATTGAAGGGGAACTTTAACTAAATTACACATTAATTCCTTCCAAACCGTGAGTTTGTTATAATAGGCAAAAGGCTACACCTAGTGGGTTTGTGGGTATGGGTCTAAAAATATAATTTCTAAACCCGTAAACTCATGAGTTTTTTGAACTTATTTTTTATAATAAATATAACATGGTTTTTATAATTATCTTGAAATGTAGAACTGCAAAAGAGGAAAATAAAAATCGCTAGACTATGTCTGCACATGCACATTGAAGGCACTAGTATCGCTACGAGAATTACATTTACAGATGTAAATAATATGTTAAATAAAACAATCCTTGGCAATAAAATAATTTTTTCTTACTTCTAAAATGGTATTGACATATTGGCAAATAACTTTCTATTGTGCTTTCTTAATAGCAGGTATTAACAAAAAAATGAAGAAAGACCAAATTATTACAAATATATCGGTGGCTAGCTGCCAAGGAGAGCCTTCACTCCAATAAAATTGCTAGAAGTTTCCTTAGGCATAGACTGGCCTGACTCCAATTAAAAACAAACCTGCAATATGGGAAAATATTTTTTTAATCAATCAAAAGATCAGAAGACCCTCATAAACAAGAAGAGTGAATTTTCAGCTACTCTAGTAACCACATAGGCCTACCAGTTTGAAGATGTATTGCAATGATTATAGATGTCCAAATGGCGGTCCGACACTATCCCGGCCCGGACACTATTCGACCCGGCCCTAGCGGACCGTGCCTTTGTCGGGCTCCGTGCCAGTCGTGTCGTGCCGAATAGGATCGTCGTGCCTAGCCCTCGGCCTAGGCACGACACTATGGGGATTTGGTCATGCTATGTCGTGCCAAATGACCCGTCATGCCTCCCAGGCCCGCCATCGTTGCCATGCTGGGAGACGTGCCCAGTCGCGCGTCGCTGCCACAGGGAGGCGCTCCGACCACGCTTCGCCGCCGCGAGAAGGCGCCTCGGTCACAAGCCGCCGCTGGCATGTCAAAAAGAGAGGAGCAGGGAGAGAATTGCGGCTAGGGAGTGAGGAAAGAGAGAGCTAGCTAGGATTTGAGGCATACTTTTCTTTATATATGTCACTCTATCTCATCCAACGGTGCTAGTTCCTTATAAAGTCATCCGACGGTAAAAATAATCGTGCCTATTAGTCATGTCGTGACCATGTCGTGCCGTCGTGCCAGACCTACGGCCCAGGCACGACACTACGTTCGTGCCCGTGCCGGCACTGGCACTATAACTTTCGTGTCGTGCCGTGCCGTGCTAGAGCCGTGCTTTTTTGGACCGTGCCCGTGCTAGCCTATCGAGTCTGGCCCATTTGGACATCCATAGCAATGATCTTTGCTTTATGTCCCTGTAGCCCCTAGTCTCAATGGGAGGTTTCATCTTCCGGTTTCCAAAAACATGAAACTATACAATGAAACGGTATCTCTATCAATGCATTGTTTCATCACATGATTTCACTTGCTATTTTAACGTTCGTGGGTCCCATAGTCTCTCACATCCCTCCTCCTCCTCCCATGACATTGTCTCTCACATCCTCTCTCTCCCTCTCACATCCCGGTGGCTGAGCGGCTCGCCCGCGGCGGAGCGGCACGCCCGCGCGGCGGAGTGGCTCGCCCGTGGCGGCCTCGCCGGTGGCGGAGCGGCTCACGGATGACCTCGAGGTGGCGCGGCGGACTCGCGGCATCACGGACGGCCTCGCGGTGGCGCGGCGCAGACGACTTCGAGGTGCGGCGGACAGCGGGCGCGGCGGCGCTGCGACCTGGTGGGCTGCTGATGAAATGCTTTCACATTCTCAGTGGTAGTTTCGATTGGGTTTCATGGCGTTGGAAACGCTGCCCGGGTAGTGTCATTGGGGTGAAACTTTCTCCCTTCTCTCTTCTGTCGTTTCATGCAAAAAACAATTTTTTGCTGATATGATACTCTATTTAATGTGCATGACACTCCCATAAAACCCCCACTGAGACTGGCCTAAGAAACATATTCCTGCTACAACTTCCAATATACAATAGTAGACCATAAACTCGGAAATTTAAAATGAGAAGCAACTGTGTACAGCCAGCATGCATGCAAACCGTGTATTAAACAAATATTATAAAAATTAACGATTCTCAATGATGGATTGAAAAAATAAAAGGAAAAAAGTCTACTTAATCCCCTAAAGTTTCAACAGTTATCTAACCTACACCATGAACTACAAAACTGGGTAACGAACACTTTAAACTTTGCAAACCAGGACAGCGAATCCCCTAGGGCGGTATTGCAGGACGGTTTTGCCTACGTGGCATATCCGCATGGCGTGGTTGACACAGTGACACGGTAGATGGCTTCTCAGGTCATGCTGACTGGGCTAAGACAATGGAACCCACGTGCTCTTTGTTTTGGTGATCAACACACTTAGCGAGTGTGATCACATTTAGGATAGATAGCCATACTATAAAAAGGAGATAATTCACGGCTTATGCGGTATTCAAGTGACACTAGGAGTTCTCTAACATATTGAAGCTTTAGACCTAGTGAGTGACTAACCCAACACTTGGAAAATATTTTGCAAAATGCTAACACACTGAACAAGTGGCGAAACACTTTAGTGTTAGCGCATGGAAACAAAGGTAGAAGATAGAAAATGAATGGTGCTTAGATATTGGCATCAGACGCTGTAGCAGGCAGCAACGGACGCTGGCCTGGTGCGTCCGATGCCAAACCCTAACTCAATGTGTTGGAACAGGGAGCATCAGACGCTGTGGCGGACTCTGGAAAAACACTATTCCGGCGTCCGATGTTGGTGACGTAGCGCGAGCTGACTTAGCAGAGATCGGACGCTAACCAGTGTCCGATGAGGAGCCATCGGACGCGTCCGATGTGTTTCTGACCTCTCTGGGTCCGGCGTGCCCGATATTGAGCTGTCATGAAAATAATCTTTTAACTGATAAATTAATTTTGTAATTAGTCTATTTTAATTAGAATCAAATATGATGACGGCTGAAGCCTCCACCCACCGAGATGGACCTGAATCCTCCTCACCTGGAGCGGAGGAGGAAGGCGGTAAAGAGAGAGGAAGAACACGGTGGGCTCAACTTTAGCTCAAATGTGAAACACATCAAGCCGTACTTTGGAAACTGGTTTGATGTTTGACTTTCATCTTGCCTGAGGCCATAGTCTTTTTTTTCCTAGGGGTAGTACGTACTCGTAGCTCTGAATCGAGATCTGGATCTGCCGGTCCTTGTTGGGTCTGGACTGAAGACTGATGCATGTGACCTTGTGCATCGGTGGCCATGCTGAGTGCCGGAGGCCTCTTGCATTGGCTGGCTATATTGTTGTCCAGTCGAAGACAAAGAGCCACCCACCCAAGGGGCAAGGGCCAAGGCAACCACCCCCACCCTCCCCCGCCCACGCGCTGCTACACTTATACTGCTTGCCGACTGACTCACATCACAGGCAGTCACTGGATTCTTCTCGTCCCCGACCGACCACCCCACCACCGCGAGCGCCCGCCGCCGGCGAGACGGGGGAGCATGGCCACGGCCTCCTCCTTCACCGCCATCTTCTTCAGCAGCGCCTTCGCCGCCTGCTTCGCAGAGGTACCGTCCGCCTTTACGCATTCTTTAATTTCCTAACCTCCCTCCCGCATCGCATCCACCCATCTGGGATGCCAAGTCGGAGGCAGCCAAATTGGGATGACTCCCTCCTTAGTATCACCAGTGAGTAGTGACTAGTAGTGCTTGTAGTTGTACTAGTACCTCTGCTTTGACCTTTGATGCTAACCAAATTTAAAAGAAGAATTTGTTTGGCTTGCAAGTGCCGTGCGTGCTATCTGTCTTTTATTTTGCGACTTAGAATTAATTATTAGTTTGGGGCTACTTGCTGGCTGGGCCAACATAGATAGTAGTACTCCATGTCATTCATTGCTTAAAAAAAAAACAGGAAGGAGGATCTTTATTTAATCTCAGCCAAAATGGATCTCACTGTCAACAATTTGGGCGTGGTGGAGTCAGCGTTGATTTACCAATGATATAATCAGGTCTGCACCATTCCTTTGGACACAGCCAAAGTGCGGCTCCAGCTGCAAAGGAAGACGCAGCTGCCGGCGCCACCTGCCTCTGCAGTCGCCGCAGGTGCTGGTGGAGGAACGCTAGCCATGATCAGGTGCATCGCCAGGGAGGAAGGGGTTGCCGCGCTCTGGAAGGGCGTCATCCCTGGCCTTCACCGACAGTTCCTCTACGGTGGCCTCCGCATCGGCTTGTATGAGCCTGTCTGTAATCATGCACATTCTTTCACCTGTCTCCTCCTCCTCCTCCTCCTCCAATTCAATGTGATTTCATTTTCCTCACAACAACAAAGCCAATCTCCCTTCTCTTTACTTGCAGGTGAAGGCCTTCTTTGTCGGAGGTGCTGCTGTTGGCGATGTCAGTTTACTTAGCAAGATTCTTGCTGCGCTTTCCACAGGTTGGTACATTCTGCTTCCTCCACTTCAACTTAAAATAACTACACTTCTTTCAGATTGCAACACAGCAAACTTATGTCTGATCTGCCACTCTGCCAGACTGCCCACACACACCTTGCTCTGCAGTTTACCATTTGAATGCAGCATAAATCATGTGAACAGTGACATCTGTCTGTTCGTCTCTGCTTTGGATCAATCCTCTTGCTTGCTTTCCTGCATAGCTAAACATGGCTGCCTTTGTTCATCTGAGTTTTATCATGTCAAAATGTGGTTCTTTTTTCTTTTTAACAGCGTAGCTAGAAACCAGGTTGATTCACTTTCAGGGGTAAATGTGAGTGATTAGCACGAGATAGTTGATTGATTATCAGGGATATGAGGTTAGGCAATTTGTATGTTTCTTGAACTTGGACTTGTATTTGTTTACACCTTTAATTTTAATAAACTCCAGTAGGGGCCCAACCTCTCCTGTTTCATCAAAAAAACATGTATAGGCAAGGATGACCCAGGTTTATAGAAACAGAACCAGCGGGAGGTCCTTGCCTATTAGATAACAATCAATCAATCGATCAATTCTAACCATATGAGCACTAGGCCTGTCTAACAGTCAAGCCAGCTCTGTCAAAATGTCAACGTTGAAAACCATATGCATCCTAAATGTAGATGCCGAATTAATCGTGGGAACCTTGCGTCTATTTTTTGGCCTGTTCTTTAAATCATTCCTCTTGTTTACTATTCATATCCAAAGCCTCTCTTGGTTCATGTCTGGTTTGTCCTATGCACAAGTTTTTGTTTCTGTTTTTAGCATTGGAGTTAATAAATCAGGTTGGTTCACTTTAAAGGGTCAGGCTCGGGGGGGGGGTGGTGGGTGTGGGGGGGGGGGGGGGGGGGGATACTTGTTAAATGATCTTCTTCTTCTTTTTGTCTATTTTCAGGTGTCATAGCAATTGTTGTGGCAAATCCAACTGATCTTGTCAAAGTTAGGTTGCAAGCTGATGGAAAGGCTAACACTGTCAAGAGGATTTATTCTGGAGCCCTTAATGCATATGCTACAATAATCAGCCAGGTTACTTCAACAAACATGGACAGTATGTTTAGATGATTAGTCCTTTTTTTTTCTCATAGTCCTTAAATCTTTCATACTTCCAGGAAGGTATTGGAGCTTTGTGGACTGGTCTTGGTCCAAATGTCGCACGCAATGCCATAATTAATGCTGCTGAGTTGGCCAGCTACGATCAGTTCAAACAGGTACCTGTTGACTCTTTTTTGTCTTGTGGTGGGCGTTAGGCCAGTCTCAGTGGAAGTTTTATTTGCATTAAATATGCTGCCACATAAGTGTTTTTTATGACATGACAGTGTATCTAAGAAGAGAGAGAGGAAATGAGATTTATCTAGATGAAACTCTCTTAACACGAATACCAACTCTCTATGAGGCATGAAAGTTAATGTTTATGAAACTCTGGATTCAAGTTTTATTTTATTTCATATGACATGACAGTCTTGGAAACAACGCAATGAAACTCACTATTGAGATTGGCCTTATATTTCATTATCATTGTTCATTCCTTTGTTCTGTTCATGCAGATGTTTCTAAAACTTCCTGGGTTTACTGATAACATTTTTACCCATCTTTTAGCTGGACTTGGTGCTGGGTTTTTTGCTGTTTGCATTGGCTCTCCAGTGGATGTGGTATGCTCTTCAAATTCTGGATATGCACACTACCAAGTTCCCAGTTGCAATATGTGTTTAGCTCACTCTGCACCCTGCCTTGATTTTCACAAATTTGATTACCGTGACTTTCTGTTTAGGTGAAATCAAGAATGATGGGTGATTCAACGTATAGAAGTACTCTTGATTGTTTTGCCAAGACACTAAAGAATGACGTATGAAATCCTTTCCCTGTTTTTTCTGAATTGCTTCTGTACTCCACTTGGGTCTTTGTTGGCTAGCTCATATGTGTACACATCCAGTATGTCAATATCCATCTACCCTGTACCCTTGTCACTTTAAACTTATTCCATATTCCAATGTAGAGCTTTGACCATTAATTCAGTTGAAAAATTGGTTACAGGTCACTACACAAATGACTGTCATGATATTATAATATAACCCACTCTTATTTTACGCTTCAATTTATATTTTGAGCTTTAGACTTCAGCCTTTGAAGTTGCCAAGAACATTGCTACATTGCATGATTGAGGCCTGAAATTACAATGCTCAGAAAATGTGCATTAGTTGGATCATAATCTAAAACAGGGAATATTATCATCTATTTACACGAACCTTTTAAGGTCCAAAAGCAAATCTATTAGGATTTATCATGCTCGAGTTTGTTGACATGTGCAAGTGATGAGGTGAATGCTAATTGGACTTTTTTCCCAACAGTATCTTGATTCTTGAAATTTGTTGAGAAATTCCAAATTGTGAACATCATTAGTACTCCCGACATTCCTTGTTATCTTGTGTAAGCCTTCTCCAAGTCAATGAAAACCATGTGTAAGTTCTTCTGCTCCCTGAACCGCTCCATATCTTGTCTTATCAAAAAGATTGTTTCTATGGTTGACCTTCCAGGCATGAAACCGAATTGGTTCATAGATATGCGCGTCGTAACTCGAAGTCAGTGCTCGACAACTCTCTCCCATAGCTTCATCTTGTGGCTCATCAAATTAATTCCCCGATAATCAGTACAACTTTGGATGTCTCCCTTGTTCTTGTAGATCGGTACCAATGTGCTTCTTCTCCACTCCTCAACCATCTTGTTTGATCGGTAGATATTGTTGAACATCTTGGTTAGCCATAGACATCTCCACACCTTGATCAGAATACCATCAGGGCCCATCGCTTTATCCACTTTCATTAGTTTCAAAGCTTCTCTAAACTCCTGTTCTTGGATCCTCCGCACAAATCGCCTATTGGTGTCATCAAACAAGTCATCCAACCGAACAGTGGAGTTCTCATTCTCCACATTGAACAAATTATCAAAATACTCTTGCCACCTATGTCTGATCTCATCTTCCTTCACCAAGAGCCGCTCCCTCTCATCCTTAATGCACTTGACTTGGTTGAAGTCCTTCGTCTTCCTATCACGAGCCCTAGCCATCCTATAGATGTCCTTCTCTCCTTCCTTCGTATTTAGACGGTGGTAAAGATCCTCGTAAGCCCGGCCCTTCGCCTCCCCCACCGCTCGTTTTGCAGTCCTTTTTGCCGCCTTTTACTTCTCTATATTGTCTACGCACCGCTCCTGGTACAAGCACTTATATCATTCCTTCTTTTCCTTAATAGCCTTTTGCACCTCTTCATTCCACCACCAACTGTCTTTCTGATCGTGTCCACTTCCTTTGGTTACTCCAAGCATCTCTGCGGCAACCTTTCGAATGCATGTTGCCATCTTCTCCCACATGTTGTTTGCTTCTTCATCGTCTTTCCAAGGGCCCTCCTTTATAATTCTTTCCTTGAAGAACTTTGATGCCTCTCCTTCTAGTTTCCACCACTTTGTCCTTGCAATCTTGGCTTGTTTAACCCTACGAGCTTGCACCATAAAGCGGAAGTCGGCCACTACTAGCTTGTGTTGAGAAACCACATATTCTCCAGGTATTACCTTACAATCCTCACAAGTGTGTTTATCCCTCCTTGTAAGGACAAAATCGATCTGACTAGAGAAATAGCCGCTACTAAAGGTCACCAAATGGAACTGTCTCTTCCTAAAGAAAGCGTTGGCTATCTTTAGATCAAAGGTTATAGCAAAGTCTAGGACATCCTCACCCTCCTGATTCCTACTACCGTAACTGAAACCTCCATGAGCTGCCTCAAAACCTGCACTTGAAGAACCTACATGGCCATTAAGGTCCTCTCCTATGAAAAGCTTCTCGCTGCTAGGAATAGCTCTAACTAAACCATCCATATCTTCCCAGAACTGCCTCTTAACACTCTCATCAAGACCTACTTGAGGGCATAAGCACTAATTACGTTTAGGACCATATCACTAACGACAAGCTCTCTTAATCAGGAAGTTTGATAGCAATACAAAATTAACTCCTAAATAATAACATACCAAGAAAAAATTATAATCAGAATAAGTAAATAAGCAGAAGAAGTGTCCACCAGCTTAACATGTAAATACCATAAAATTAGACATAATCTCAACAGATTCCATAACAATAAGTTTATAAACAAACCGATTTTGATGAGCCAATAGATAAGGTAAGCCTAGGGAAATAAGAGTTGAAACTGAAGTCATGTCTTCTGTTACAAGAATTTTATAAGAAATTTAGACTCACTTTTGTGAAGACAAGTCCTGGAGACCATGGTCCATCACATAATGTAGCTGCATTAAATAGATGGATCCCTTCCTAACAACTAGGCCATGTTTGGAACCGCTTAATTTTTTAAGCCATTTTTGCCAGCTTCCCACAGTCAGTTTCCCTTGCTAAATTTCCAACGAGAGAATCTAGAGTGCAGTTTGAAACATAGAATGGAAACACAAAACTTGCAGTGTTTCTAGTTACAAGTTGTTACAAGTTTAATTTTCTACCCACCATTTTGGTTGCTAATGATGAATTAGTTATGTGGTGGGCTCTGGACAAACATAAACTCCCAACAAAGTATGTTACCCTCATCAAGGACATGTACAACAATGTTGTGACCAGTGTACGAATAAACAATGGTAACACATTACTTCCCGATTAAAATAGGACTTCATCGATGTTCCGCCTTGAGCCCGTACCTCTTTGCCTTGGTAATGGATGAGGTTACAAGGGACATTCAAGGGGATATCCCTTGGTGTATGCTTTTTGCAGATGATGCAGTGTTAGTTGATGAAAGTTAGCAAGGAGTGAATAGGAAGCTAGAGCTGTGGCGGCAGACCCTTGAGGCCAAAGGGTTTAGAGTAAGCAGAACGAAGACTGAATACATGAGATGCGACTTTGGTAATGTTGCACAGGAGGGAGAGGTCAGCTTGGAAGGCCAAGTGGTGCCTAAGAAAGATGCCTTCCAATATCCAGGATCAATGTTACAGAAGGATGGAGATATTGATGTAGACGTAAGCGATAGGATCAAGGCAGGGTGGTTGAAGTGGCGCCAAGCATCTGACATTCTCTGTGATAAGAGGGTACCCCAAAAGCTCAAAGGCAAATTTTATAGAACGGCGATTAGACCGGCTATGTTGTATGGAGCAGAGTGTTGGCTTACAAAAAGAAGACATGTTCAACAAATGAGTGTTGCAGAAATGCGTATGTTGCGTTGGATTTGTGGTCGCACAAGGTTGGACCGAGTTCGAAACGATGATATATGCGATCATCTAGGGTAGCACCAATTGAAGAAAAACTTATCCAACATCGGTTGAGGTGGTTTGGCCATGTCCAAAGGAGACCTTTAGAGGCTCCAGTGCATTGTAGTGTTTTGAGCCAAGATATTAATGTCAGGAGAGGTAGAGGAAGATCGAAATAGACTTGGGGAGAGGCAATAAAGAGAGATCTGAAAGGTTGGGGTATACCTAGAGATCTTTGTTTAGATAGGAGTGTGTGGAAAGCGGCCATTGACGTGCTGAACCGTGACTAGGGGCTCCTGTTGGGTTTCAACTCTAGCCTACCCCAACTTGTTAGGACTAAAAGGCTTTGTTTGGTTTGGTTTGGTTTGGTCAAACTTCCTAATTAATCTAGGAAAAAAATACTTTCTTAGGTTGGTGACTTGGTGTATATTTTTCTACATGCTACAATATTTCTATTAACCATAGCACCTTTTCTTGTTGCCCCATCTAGTTTTGGATGATGCAGATTGCAGATGCATTGTTGTTGTAGAGTGGGTTTTTCTATCTATCGGCTAATTTAGAATAGAATGTGGTCTCATGTGTTATGCAGAAAATTATCACCAATCAAGCATAACTAATGGTTATTGTACACAGGGACCTGGTGCTTTCTACAAGGGATTCATTGCAAACTTTTGTCGGATTGGGTCATGGAATGTGATAATGTTCTTAACTCTGGAGCAGGTAACAGAATATGCACGCCTTTTATTCGGGTTTTTTTTTTAGTTATATTTATTGATGAATCATAATAAATTTCTAGTCTAATTACTTAAGGCCTAAATTTTACACAATTGCGGAAGGTACAAGTTTGCTGATTTTTTTTTGGTTCCTCTTGATGAATTTAAAAGGTTAGAAGATTCTTTCTATGAAGTTCACGCCTGCACTACAAGTAGGTGATATATATGAGCTGGCATATATACACAGTTGCAAGATTATTGAAGCTACAGGTTCTCATGTTGTCAGCCTACAGAAAGCAGCCATATATGCCATACTGCATTACATAGGACAATACGTTCTCATGCTGTATTTCGATTATAACCGTGTTGTAATCTTGTATCGCAGATTGATTATACAGACCACTTTGTTGGTATATTTTAGAGAGCGCCACTGTTCATTGCAAGTTGATGTTGCAGGAACACATGAAGTTTATGCATTCAGATTCATATCTCTACAACTAAAAAATATGAAGAGGATCCGTCTACCCGGTAATGGTGAAACCTTCCTTATTTAGTCTATCCGGCTATGATAAAGTCTTTCTTAATTAGGTTCTTTGAGTCATGCAAGAAGATCGGTCCTACTATGAGATTTTAAAAGGAAACTAATTAGTATATGTAATCACAACAGAATGTATTTAATCCTGAATCCTTCTGCACAATTGGAAACCGATATCATGTGTCCGTATCATTCCTGACATTTTTTTCTCAAGCACAAACGAAAGGTGAAGGACCAGGATCTTGTTTTCTAGGGAAACCAACAAATCGAAATTAGTAATCACACGAGTATCACTCCTCCATAGCCAAAGGAGCTGGCAACGGTGTACTCCCCCCGTTCCATTGAAAGTGTCATTTTAGATTTTCAGACTTCTCGTTTGATCATCCGTCTTATTCAAAATTTTTGTATAAATATTATTTATTTTGTTATAATTTATTTTATCACTAGAGATACTTTAATAATAATTTATTTATTTTATTATTTGCATAATTATTTTGAATAAGATGAACGGTCAAACGAGAAGTGTAAAAGTAAAAAACATCACTCTTTATGGGACGGGGGAGTATGTTTTAGAGAAAACAATTGAGTAAGTTTTTATGCGCTACTTTTTTCTCACATAATTGTCGGTGTTCGTTAATTGGTAACTCATGGGATTACTCGAGGTGATTTATTCGGTGGGGATCGACGTTCGTCGGATTTGGTGAGAACACAAGAACAATGATTTATGCTGGTTTAGGTCGCTAAATAGCGTAATAATTTACGTCCAGTGCGGTGTGCGCCTTGTGTTTTGATTCATTCAAGATAGAGAGGGATATGTGTCTGCTTCTCCTTACATAGTCCAGTAAAATATAGCGCATACCCGAGTCCTAGTCGGTTACAACAGATGAGTTCTTGTCTCTATCTCTACAACTAAAATATACGAAGAGGACCCGTCTACCCGGCGTGGTGAAGCATTCCAAAAATAGTTCTCATCTGGCCACGTTAAAACTCGGGGGAATTTTTTTTCCCACCTGGCGTATGCTAATTACGGCACTTCTTCCACCTTCATATCCTCTCCCTTCCCGAGTCCTGACTTCTTAATCACGACTGCCCCCCTCATCAGACGTGCTGCCGAATTGCATGCCGGACTCCATGCCGTTGTCGTTGGACTGCCTGTCCCCACCACCCCACGCGACGCACATGCTGCTCCTTGACGCCGCCGCTGTCGGATGGGCAGCCGCCGTCGGAAGCGACATACACGCTATCGGACCGCTCTTGCTTCATCAACCCAGACGTGCCGCCGTCAGACGCGCCATACTTATCGCCGCCTCGATGCCATGGGATGCTCCGCCGCCTCCACGAACTGCCCACATCTCGCTTGCTGCTACCACAGTACCACCAGGTGTGCCAACCCTAACTTAAGCGAATTTGTTATTTGTATTTAGATCTAATCTAATTATATTTGTACGCTGCTGCCAAGGCCAATGAGAGAGCAAACCAAATGATAAGCATAGCTTTGTTGCGTGTTGTGGCCCTTAGATAGTCAGGTTGCTTGCTGCTCAACCATGATTTTTACTATCCAGTTTCAATACAAGTCCCTTTATCCAAGCAAAGAATTTCAGTTTTTCTTTGCCTCCCTTCTACCACATTCATAGTCTTAGCAATTTAGAAACTGAACCACCATCTGAGAATCATTCCTACTGACAAGTGCTGCATAATAAATTTATGTTGCTGAACTGCAAGACAAGCTTTTGTTCTCTGAGCATAATTAGTCTCTCAGAATATGCATTAGAAAAAGTACTTTGGTGGTGGCGCTAATGACTTGATGGTTTGAATGCATTTTATATTACGTATTCTGAAATTTTGCAACATTTCTGGACAGACAAATTTGGTGGTGTCAGATGCTAATGTTCCATTACTAACCTTTAATTAATTATATGGTTCCTCAAATGATTTTTTGTTTTTTCTCTAAATAGGTTAGCACAAGAGCAAGCTTGGCTTAGAGCAACTTCAACGGTTTTGCATTTTTTGTTTGGCAAAACATGGTATTTGCCAACTCTCAAATTAATATGGCAAAGGTAAAAGGAGTCAATCTCCAACGGTTTTGCATTTAGACTTGGCAAAACTAAAAAATTATACGCGCGAGAGGGAAATATCCCGCGGGAGTAGCACGCGAGGGCGATCGCCAAGCGAACCGCAGCTTGGCATATATGCCAAATATCACCTGGTATTTGCCAAGTTGCTAAAAATGCCAAGACCATTTGCCAAACCGTTGGATATAAGATTTTTAGACTTTTTTTTTTTTGCAAAAACAAGAATACAAAGCTCATTTGCAAAACCGTTGAAGATGCTCTTAATTGCTTTATAGTGAAATTGGCCCGATGTTGTACTGATTTACTTGTCAGTCATCCTAAATCATGGGCTACAACCTCTACCTACGGCTAGAACAATAAGGTGTTCCTTTATATTGTGTTTTTGTCTGTATAAAATTAAGGGAGGACCAAACTGTACATAAAGTCCAAGAAATCTACTGTATCAGAAGATCCAAAGTGGCGACAGATGTGATTGTCGGATCTTGACTTTGACGGTTAGGGAAGTTGTACGGCAACCAGCATAGTGGCCATGCAGCTCACTTCCAGTTCTGAAATTGTATTCAAGAAATGAAGACAATAGTTTTTAGTGTACAAATTTACAACTTGGGAATGAATCTGTTCAGCTGCATGTGAGGGTATTTCAATCCGTGGTATTACACTGGTGATTCTTTGACCAAGCAAGTATTATTACATTCTGAATACGTTGATAATCATCGAAGGCTGAGTGAAATGGTGCCCATCAGGAAGACTAGAGGAATCAGTATAATAGTACATAATCTCTTGTAATGTGATTCAATTTCCTTTCCCAGCGTCTTTCAATGATTTGTGCAGCCATGCATTAAACATGTTGGAATTGATTAAACAAGCAATGGTTAGTCAATTAAGATGCTTTTCTGTCAACTAGATATATGAGATGTGTATTGATTATGATTCTTGAATGAATTACCCCCCCAAAACAACTTGAAATATTGTAAGATGATGGTTGTGTTGGGGTGCCAAAATTTCAGAAATTTTACTCCATCTCGGCTTCTTGTATGACTAAATCTTGATACCATTATTAATAACTAACGTCCTATATAGTTTGGAACGGAGGGAGTATTAATTTGAAGGTGGATCTCGAAGGTTTTAGTTCACAAAGGTGATATCTTTACTATAACCTAAACAATTTAGGTGTTGGTAGTACACATTAAATCATTGGTTTCCAAGGAGGCATTTAGCTAAAGTGAACTATAAATTGTGCTAGCAAGATGTTTTGGTTACCATGTCTATAATAAAATTGAAACCATGATACACATAAAATATTTTTTATGCGCAGCTGAAAAAATACATAGGAATATGTTGATTTTAAACTCGTAGCAACACACGGGCACTAACCTAGTCTAATTACATAGAAATAACTTCATAGTTCGACTAAGTTACAATAAGAGTCCTAGTTCATGTCGCTTTGCTCCATGTCTCGGATCTTAAGAGTCCTAGTTCATGTCGCTTTGCTCCATGTCTCGGATCTTAAGAGTCCTAGTTCATGTAGCTTTGCTCCATGTCTTGGATCTTCTTCAGACTTTCGAGGAGTATTCCAAGTAGTCATCTATTGATGACATGTCTTCGGGATCCTGGTCCATCAAGCCCCCGAGCTCGTCAAGGCGAAGGACCGAGAAAGCACTAGCAAGGCGACCAGAGGGGGGGGGGGGGGGGGTGAATGGGAGCTCAAAAATTTCTCTCGAAACTTTGGCCAAGTGTCCCAAAATCAACCCCCGAAAGCTTCGATCGAAACTGTGATGCCCACGACCCTTGGAAGAGGGTGGATGATCCCTAGGATCACAACGAGGCACCACAAAGCGATAACAAACCAAACGGCAAAAGCACCGGCTCAAGTTTGCCCCTTGAAAACCGAGTCCCGAACGTAGATTGGAGGCTACGTCGAGAAATCCCTAAATACCGATGCTAACAAGTAGCAAAGATACCTAGAAATATTTCTTGGTTAACTATAGGACCAAACGAGAAGTCCGAAAACCAAGCGGAAAAGCCGGGAGACTAAATGCACTGAAAAGCACTAGTCTGCGGGATCCCGGACTGTCCGCGAGTACGGTCCCGGACTGTCCGGGCTAACTGCGGACTGTCCGCGAGCCGGTAGCGGACTGTCCGCCGGCCAAACACCAAAAACAGCAGCTCTGCTGCAAGTCCCCTGGACGTTCCCGGACTGTCCGCCAAACACAACGGCGGACTGTCCGCCGGTCAAAAGAACAGAAACACAAAGGTTCTGAAACCTCCCTGAGTGATCCCGGACTGTCCGCGGATCACAACTGCGGACTGTCCGCCGGTCAACCAAAATCAAATCAGCCGAAGAACACAGCCACTGACTCGGCTGATCCCCGACGCGCGGACTGTCCGCCGGTCAGGCCGCGGACTGTCCGCGAGTGCGCAGAGAGGGCGATTTCAGTCGCCTTCTCTCCAAAACTCTCCAAATTCGATCCAAATCACAATCCCACGTTCCCAAACTTGGAGAAGATGATCACGGAGTAGTTAGGAGACTATCCCCAACAAATCATCCGCTCAAATCGATTCAATCACCGGGAAATCGAAAGGGGAGGATCAAGAACGAAAAAGCGCCATGAAAAATGAAATCAACCCGATCTACTTGTTCGTAAGGAGTTAGATGAAATCCTTCGGTGGAAATGATCTCCTTTCAAAAACGAACAAGTTGATTCAAACGGATTTCGCAAAGACGCACTAGAGAGGGAGATCGAGTGACGGGAAATTCGTGAGAAAACAAAGAACGCGAAGAACATGAACAAAACGCGAATCGACACCACGAATTTCAGACACGAATCGTCCCCACGAGGAGACAACGGGATTACGGTCCCGTTTCCTCAAAATCTCCAGTACACAGATGAACTCTGCGGATCTCAGTAGCTACAGAAGGGAATGGGAGAGCAGGAAACCCTAGAAAGAAAATAGCAAATGACTGAGATAGGATGGGAGGAGGGTGTCTACCTCTACTTATCCTAATTCTTATTCCTACTCTACCCCTCACTAATTACAGAGCGAACCAGCTAAACCCTAGGGTTATTCTGGACCAACTCAAGGTAGCTGGTGATCCGACGGCCACGCCCGCACAACTCGTAGCGTTGCCTCGACGCAACCTCCCGATTGCCGCCACGTGCCGCCATCGCCCCGGACGTCCACCTCGTGAACTCCGCCGCTGGTTTTGTGGCCCAAACCAGCAAACCGTCCGCGCCGAGTTTTGTGGCCCAAACTCGGAAACCCATCAGCGCCCAGGTTTTGAGGCCCAAACCTGGAAATCTTCCTCAGCCCGAGTTTTGTGGCCAAACTCGGAAACCATCCGCGCCCAGGTTTTGAGGCCCAAACCTGGAAACCGTCCACCCGATGGTTTTTCCCTGGTTCTACCACCAAACCGGAGCTGTAGCGAGGATGCACCGCCCGTGCACCCCGTCCACCGCCATTTGTCCCCAAGTCCTCGACTCAGGCAACACATGACCGCAAGTCTTCGCTCGTCGCTGTCCCAGGCTGCCAGCCACCACAGCTGATCCTCGGGCCACCGGTTCCTCAGTCCAAGCCTCACGTCCGCCCTTCGCCACTCTCGGTCCATCGGCACGGCACGTCTCTACTTGACCTTCACCTTGCCTCTGATCACTGTATCCGTGCTCGACACCTGCACAGCACAAGCCAAAGAACATGCGCATCATCCCAGTTGACAATCACTCATCACTCAGAGACTCGGCATACACCCATGTATCCGCAATCTCCCCCTTGATGAGTGCATTGTCAACTACCACACAAATCATAATGGAAATAGAAAGAGGAAGAAGGAGAAGAGAGAACTCGACCAAATGACCCAAAAGCATAGCAAAGCCGAAGAAGGTCAAGTGGAAGGAGCAAGACAACTTGGTTCCCAAAGACATGGGCAACGGCTCGACGCAACCAAGCAAAGCAAAGCTAGCCCTCAAGAAGAGGTAGAACAGGCTCAACACCGCTAGTAAATACCAATTGAAAACTCCAGAAAAAGAGCTCGACACAAATTGAGAAATCGAAGCAAATGCTTGTCCCTCAAGATAGAGGCACAGAGGCTCAACACAACTAGCACAAAAGCTCGATATCAAAACCTCACGGTCAACAAGAAGCAACAAGAACAAGCTCCCCCTCGAATAGTGCACATAACCAGGAGAGTTTCCCTTAGTTCAACTCGGAAGCACATGATTTGCAGTAATTCTCCCCCTTAGTTAAATGTTCGGAGAATACATGATTTGTCAAATTTCTCCCCCTTAGTTGAAAATGAACCATCAAACAAAAGGAACCGAAAGCAAATGTTCTCCCCCTCGGAAAATGCACCATCAAAAAGTGCCAACAAGAGAAATTCTCCCCCTTCAAACATGCATATGAGTCAAAATGCAAGTTAGCAGCTTCAGGAATATAGCCAAGAGAATGCAAAGATGCTCTAAACAGTATAGCTCCAAAGACTCACTGGAAAGCATACAAGCTAGCGAAGGCTCAAACTGATCACCAAATATGAGGTATGAACATATGAGCAAATGAGCAGTTTTTATCCAAAAAGGTATTCACCATCAAAATAGCACAAGACATGTATAGACAGGATTGGACAAGTGCTAAACATGTATACAAGGTGAACTACCCCTAGCAAAGTTCAATCATCATGCTGATACCAATTGAAGCAAATACTTGTGATTTCAAATTTAATCAGAGTTGCAGCGGTGAAATTACACAAGTTTAAAGTTCAGCATGTGATTGCGAGAGGTTGAAAGCTTGTCATTGCCTAACTTTTTAACTGTGCGAAGCCTATGCAGAGCAATCAGAAGCTTAAAGCACAATTTTCGGTCTTACACTACACAGCTCAAGTTTAACTCAAGTGCAATGAGAAATAGTCTCGAAAACTGTGATGTGTTGACAAGCAATCCCATCTCGATCTTTCCAATTCACTTAACTTGGTTCAGATTTTAAATAGAATGTGAACATACTACCAAGCAAGTGAATGACTCAGAACTAGAGACATAGCAACCTAGCATATATGAAAAGCACGAGTGAACTCAACACATCCTACACATGCTAGTTGCACATCTCAATGGTGAATATTTTCAGATTTTAAGTTCATTAGCAGGTTCACCATTCAAAAATAGCTCAGCTCATAATGTATATTAGTGATCAGAAACAGCATAAGCTACAAGCATCAACAATAGCATCAGAGCATACTACAGACATCATAGTTACATTCTAAAGAGTATATACAAGAAGCTCAGAATGTAATAGCGTATGCTAAAAATGCAAAAGAAAAACAAAGATAAACAAAAAAGAGTCAGTCTGTGATACAAGAACCAAAATGTTTCCCCCATCTAAAAGGGAAACACCCACAGCTCACCCCTCAATGTGACGGAACGACCCTAATCCCATGGCCCACGTGTCCCTGTCAACCTCTGACAGCCGAACCCATGTTCCATGTGATTAAGACCTGTTCGCCACCGGGCTACATCAGTGCCCAATGTCCGCAGGTCATCTCACAATTCGGTTACAGCATTGCATACTTTTACAAATAACATCAGAATAAAGAGCGGAAGACTTAAATAACATTAGTTTTACAAGGCAGGGTTCCAAATAGAATTTAAGGTGCAGTTATTACAAACCAAGTTCTGATAATAAAATAGACATAGGCAACATAGTGGAGAACAGCAAAGATACTTATAATCACCCAGCCCGAGGGTGTACAACTATTCTTCGGCCTCATCGGCCTCTTCCTGGACGATGGTCACGCAGCAGGGTGCAAGACACATCGGGGACTCTGTCATACCTGCAGCATGGGTAACAAACCTGAGTACTGGGATACTCAACAAGACTTACCCGACTAAAGAAAAAGGGAGAAGACTCAGGAATGAGAGGCTTAGGGTAGTCAAGGTAAGGCTTAAGCAAGATCAAGTATTTTGCAGAAAAGTATTTTTGTAAACCTTATTTTACTTTGGAAAGATTTAGTATTCCTCAATTCTTCATCGTTCATGATTCATTTTACATTTCAAAACATTCCTAGTTGAGAACCACTCTCCGCTGACAGTCCCCAGTGAACCAAGTCTCCATAACCGAGGAGCAACGTTAATCCGGATAAATAATACTCAGCTGGGATCCCTATCCACACTGCATATGTAGCACCCAGCTTGTTTATGCCAACTCGTCTACCACGATTCCTCCAAGATTGGACCGGTCCTACGCCACCCGGAAGTACAGTACACCACTCCTTTCCAGGTACGACGACCACGGGTGGACATGCTACTTCCGCCATCTCTCCACTCCCAGTGCGCGGTTGTCGGTCCCAATCAAGGATTTCTCGGAGCCAGAGCTTTCCGAAGTATGTGAATAGTTACAAGTCTTGACCAGCAGGCCCCCATACGGATGGTCCCTAATTTTCCAGCCAGAACTATACCTTGGTTATATCTCACCCAAGCGTAATAGTCCCGTCAGTTTTTCAATCCTGTCCCGGTCGGTGTCACTGTGTGAGTCCCGGACTACAACATGACGGCACCGTACGCTCGGACAACCTCTCCTCGCTATTGACTAGGTACGGATCAGATACCTAGCCAACAGCCGGGGAGTAAGACCAAAATCCCACAAACATTCCTTAAGTGATCACACTTTGAAATTGGCATTTTATTGCAAAGTCTAATTCAATAAGCATTGCTAAGCATTTTTCAAATACTTTTGAAAAGCAGGTATCAGGTGTATCAGTGATCAAGGTGGATAGTGCATCAATTAGGATAGCACACAACTCCTATAAACCTAATGCAATAATTTAATTCAAAAGTATTTAAGGAAATTATTTTATAAATTCAAGGAAAAGGGTTAAATGCACCGGGGCTTGCCTTGAAGAGCAAAGAGGGCAGGCTCGAAGGCGGCGGAGCAGTTGTCGGAACTCGGGGTAGCCTCGGGGACAGGTTCGTCGGCGGCTGCCTCGATCTTGACTCCTTCTTCGGTGACTATACGAATGCAATGATGCATGCACATGAGTATGCTAGCATGAACAATGCAAAACAGGGCATACAACATGAACCCTAATCACTTTTTCTATTTTCCTTAATTATTTAAAAAGGTCATTTTATGAAGTTGCTCCAAAAATTACCAAATTAATCACATAAGTTCATTATGGTGTAGATAGATGGCAAAACAAATTTCATAATTTTTGGAGGTCATTAAGGTGCTCAAATAAAATCAGACATTAATTAACAGAAGGCACTATTTAACAATTAAAAATAAATGCTCAAAAATCAACTTATTCCAAAAGACTTCAAAATTTCACCAGAGACTAAACATGGCATAGGAAGCTCACAAAAATTTATCTCATGATTTTTGGAGTTATAAATAATTTTCTAAAAATCCGAAACTATCCATTTATTAATTAAAAGAGGGATTTTATATTTTCAATTTCTTGCAGAAAAGTCAAGTTTCATATTTTTATAAAATACTACACAGTGCATGGAGCATACCATAATTTTATCAGGATTTAAGGAACAACAGATTAATTCAAACAAAAAAGAGAAAACAGAACACTATTCACACTCTTTTAAAAAGGAAAAAGAAAAGAGCGCTGTGCTCCTTCCTCGCAGGGGCTCGGCCGAATCGCTGCGAGGCGGACAGCAGGGCTCGGGCGAGGCGGAAACACTTGGCCGTCCGAGACCTGGCTGGTAGGCTCGGTCGAGACGGAAACAAGCGTTTCGTCCGAGGCCTGGCCGGAAGGCTCGGGCGAAACGGAAAGCAAGCATCCGTCCGAGGCCTGACTGGGAGGCTCGGGCGAGACGGAAAGTATGTGTTCGCCGAGGCCTGGCTCGAGCGAAGCTGAGGGTGCGTGAGTCCGCTCGAGGCCTGGCTCGAGCGAAGTGGTGAGGGTCTGTGTGTCCGCTCGAGGCTAGGCTCGGGCGAAACGGAAAACGTGTGCTCGAGGCCTGGCTCGAGCTAGACAGTGAACGTGCATCCGCTCGAGGCCTGGCTCGAGCTTTACGCCGTGAAAGCAGAGACCAGGGGCTTCGAGTGCTTACCACGGTCGGAGGCAGGGCTCGGCGGAACAAGGGTCGAAGGAGGAAGCTCGACGTTGGCGGTGCTTCGGCGGAGCTCTTTCGGCGGCGAGCGGCGCTCCGGCGACCCTGCGCAACACACGAGACCGCAAGGGCCTGGTTAGAGTCGCGCGGAGCCAAGGAAGCTGACACAGGGGTCAGGGGAAGATGATCGTGGCCGGAGAGGAAGTATTTGACGAACCCGAGTTCACCGGTGTTTCGTCGGAGTTTGGGAAGATGGGGTTACGCCGGGCGATTGGAGGCGGGGGAGGTGAAATTGAGGGGTGGGAAAGCTTCACGAGCTCAAGGCGGAGCTTTCGGGCTAGGTGGTTGAGCGGCGGGAGCTTCGGAGTGGTCTGGCCATGGTGGCGGGGTCGAGTGAGAAGCTCGGACTCCGGCGGTCCCTTTTATAGGCACGGTCAGGGACGGTAGAGAGCACGGGATGGTGTGGATGAGCTCGGCCGAAGCGTGCGCACTCGATTGCAAGCCGGCGGGAGGACGGGCGTGCACCCAGGGCCTGGACGAAGGCTCGCCGGTGACGGCCACGCGGCGGCAACGCCCTGGGCACTGTAGGGGACGGGGCGGAGGTCAGCGCTTGCGCGTGCGGGTGCGGCATGATGGCGCGGGCGCAGGCGACAAGTCGGGGCGGGCGTGCGGCTGCCGGGCGCGCGTGGCGCAGGCGGCGCTGGCGCGCGGCCATGGCCGGGGCCCCCTCCTGCTCTGTGCCGGCTAGAGGTAGGGGATGAACAGGGCTAGGTCTAGGGTTTGACTTTCTGTATTTCGCGAATTACTTCCAAAACTTGAACTGAGCAGCAAAAACTTGAAACACCAAAGTTGTTCAAAAAAAGAGATCTACAACTTTGTCAAAAAGAATATTTTCAAATTCCAAACAGTTTTTGAATTAAATACGAAATCAGAAAAGGGGACACTTTTAGGATTTGAATAATTTCAAAATTACTTTTGATTTTACATTGAAAGTTGGAAATCTGCAAATATGAAAGTTGTTCCTTTTATCAAAACCTACAACTTTGCTAATATACCCTTTTTCTGAAACCCAATAGTTTTTAAATAAATTTTGAAAACTGAAAAGGGGACAAAAACTGGAATCTGAATGAATTTGGATTTACTTCAAACTTTGTACAGAAACTTGAAAATTTATAAACACCAAAGTTGTTTCTCTTGGCCAGATCTACAACTTTGTTTTTTGGACCAACCTCAAATTTTGAATAATTTTTGAATTACAAAAAGAGGGATAAAATCCAGGGTTTGGAAATCAGGGTTTTGCAAAGGGATTTGAAATCTGATTTTGATTTTTGAACTTTGGCCAACACAACAAAATTTCAAGACATCCAACTGAACAAGAATTACACAAAGCTTGGCACAGAGGTGAAATTACCATTTTTGCCCTTATAGGAAGATTTGGGCTTTTAGGGTTTTTGAAAGAGATTGCTACACAAGTACTAAGCAAACATAAATGCAAGGCAAGGATGATTAATGACTAATGATGATGACATGTCAGGTTAATTACAGTTAAACACCAGAGGTGTTACACTCAACCTATTAAAGGTTGATTGGTCCAAAGGCTTGGTGAAAATATCAGCCAACTGATGATGAGTATCGACATGGCGAAGGTCGATATCACCCTTCTCATAGTGGTCTCGCAGAAAATGAAAGCGCACATCAATGTGTTTGGTCTTCGAGTGAAGCACGGGGTTCTTAGCAACGCTAATAGCACTCGTGCTGTCACAAAGCAAAGGAACTCGAGAAAAGCTCAGACCAAAATCACGCAAAGTGGCCATCATCCAGAGTAACTGGGAACAACAGCTAGCCGCAGCAACGTACTCAGCCTCCGTGGTAGACTGGGCGACACTAGACTGCTTGCGAGAAGACCACGATACAAGAGAAGAACCAATAAACTGGCAAGTCCCAGAAGTGGACTTGCGATCAATATGGCAACCAGCAAAATCGGCATCGGAATAACCACAAAGGGAAAGGGTGGAGGAAGCAGAATACCAAATCCCAAATTCTGGAGTGAAGGATAAATACCTCATAATGCGCTTGACCGCCTGACGGTGCAAGGTGCGCGGCGATGACTGAAAGCGCGCGCACAAGCACACCGCGAACTGGATGTTCGGGCGTGTCGCCATCAGGTAGAGGAGCGATCCGATCATGCTTCGGTACTCCTTCTGATCCACTGCTTCTCCTTCCTTGTCCGCATCCAGGGCCGTCGTGGTCGACATGGGTGTTGGAAGAGGCTTGGCCTCACCCATATCGAACTTCTTCAGAATGTCCCGGGTATACTTGCCCTGGTGCATGAACGTTCCCTCCCGAGACTGCTTGATTTGCAGTCCGAGGACTTGGGGACAAATGGCGGTGGACGGGGAGCACGGCGCCGAAACCGGCCCCGGAGGCATCGGAGTCAACCATGAAGACAACGTCGAAGTCCAGCATCTGAAGAACTGGGCCGGTGGTCAGTGCCCGCTTGAGCGCCTGGAAAGCTGTTGCCGCCTCCTCGTCCCACTGGAACACGTCTCGCCGCAAGAGACGCGTCAACGGAACAGCGATCATCCCGAAGTCCCGAATGAACTTGCGGTAGTACCCAGCGAGGCCGAGGAAACCGCGAAGGCCGCGCGCCGAGCGGGGGGGCGGCCATGTCGAAATCGCCTGGACCTTGTCGGCGTCCATGGCAACCCCGTTGGCCGAGATCACATGCCCCAGATACGTGACCGATGTGGCGCCGAACGAGCACTTAGAACGCTTCAAGTGGAGGTGGTGCGCTCGGAGAGCCGTGAGGACGACGCCCACGTGCTGTAGGTGCTCCGCCCAAGAGGAACTATAAATAAGAATGTCGTCAAAGAACACGAGCACAAACCGCCGCATATATGGTCGGAGCACGTCATTCATCAGTGCTTGGAAGGTTTCTGGTGTGTTGGACAGGCCGAACGGCATGACCAGGAACTCGTAGTGGCCCTGGTGCGTGCGGAACGCCGTCTTGGGCACGTCGTCCGGGTGCATCCGGACCTGGTGGTATCCGGAGCGCAGATCCAGCTTGGTGAAGAAGCGTGCCCCCATGGAGCTCGTCCAGCAGTTCGTCCACCACTGGGATGGGGAACTTATCCTTGGACGTCTTGGCGTTGAGGGCGCGGTAGTCGATGCAGAAGTGCCATGATCCGTCGGCCTTGCGCACCAGCAGGACCGGGGCCGAGAACGGGGACGTACTCGGGCGAATGATCCCCTGGGTAAACATGGTCGCGCATTGCGTCTCCAACTCGTCGTTCTGGAGCTGCGAGTAGCGGTAGGGGCGGACGGCGACCGGAGCTGTGCCCGGGAGGAGATGGATGCGGTGGTCATACGGCCGGGCGGGTGGAAGACCGCATGGCTCGTTGAACACAACACCGTGCTGTAGGAGCAGGCGATCGAGCAGTGGCTGCTGCTCTCCTGCCATGACCGCAGCAAGGGCCGGCCGGAGCTCGGTCGGCGGCGGTCCGCCCACGCCACGCCACTGGACCCGGCGCCCGTCCCACTGGAACACCATCGTCATGGCTTCGAAGTTCCACAGGATGGGCCTGAGAGACTTGAGGAAGTCGACGCCGAGGATGAACTCAAAACAGCCCAAGTCCAGGCCGACGCATGTAATGGAGAAGGAGTCGGCGCTGATGGTGACAGGTACATTGCGGGCGATCCCTTCGCAAGGAAGGCGATCCCCGTTGGCCACCGTGACACGGAGCTGCGCCGCGCCCGTCGCTTCCAATCCGAGGCGACGCATCATCGAGCTCTGAAGGTAGTTGTGGGTTGAGCCCGTGTCGACCAATGCCACGAGCTGCTGGCCCTTGACACTCACGTTCAGCAACATAGTGTTCTCCGTACGGATACCGGCGACCGCGTGGAGGGAAACCACCAGGGCCTGCGCGTCCGTGGGCATCTCAAGTGCAGCGACATCGTCAGGTTGCAGCTGGACCGCCGCCTCCTCGGCGGCCAGGAGGTCGTTGTCGATGTAGTCCTCCGCCTCCAGGTAGAAGAGCCGCGGGCACACTTGGCCGCGGACGTAGGGCTCGTCGCAATTAAAACAGAGACCCTGCCGGCGGCGTTCCGCCATCTCCGCTGGCGAGAGGTGACGGAAGGGACGTCCGCCAGCCACGGGAGCCTGTGCGGCAGCCCCGGGGTTAGGCGCAACCTGGGCCGCAGCACCCGCAACGCCCGGTCCGCCTCCCGGTGCACGCGGTGGGGGCTGCAGCGCCTGCCGCTGCTGAGGCCGCTGCCCCCGGGGTTGCGGTGGAGGGGCGATCGCTGCGGCACGACGTTCGAATGCCCTGGCGAGGTACATGCCTGTCTGGAGGTTTTGCGGATTGCGGAGCTGAACGTCCACCTTGATGTGATCGGGAAGGCCCCCCATGAACAGCTCCGCCTTCTAAGGCCCGAAGATGTTCCGGGAGTGGCAGAGCACCGCGTTGAAGCACTGCGAATACTCCTGAACCGTCGACAGGAAGGGCATCCGTGCCAGCTCGGAAAGGCAAGAATTTTGCACGGCCGGCCCAAACTGGAGGTTGCACAGGGACTTGAAACGATCCCACGGAGGCATGCCCTCATCTTGTTCTAGGGCGTAATACCATGTCTGGGCTGCGCCCCTGAGATGATAGGACGCTAGCCACGTCCGGTCGGACGCCAAGGTACATTGCCCGCGGAAAAACTGCTCACACTGATTGAGCCAGTTGAGTGGGTCCTCGAGCCGTCATATGTAGCGAACTCGAGCTTGTAGAACTTCGGCGGGGGACGGTCGACCCTTGCGTCGTCACCCGCAGCGCCGGCGGACACGCCGGCAGCGCCCGCTGCCAGGGCTGCTTCTGGGATGAGGGTGCCGAAAAGGACGCCGGAGACCGACGGGGCGGCTTGGAACGCCGGCGCAGCGAGGCTGGCCGGTTGAAGGAAGGAAGGCTGCGGAGTCGTGGTGGTATAGACCGGGGCCGACGTAGACAGTGCCCACGACGGGATGGGAGAAGGGGAGTGGGGAAAGTGGATGTGTTGGATGGGAACGGATGAAGAGCGGGGCTGTTGGTGGTGGGGCGATGGCGGCGGCATGCCGTAGGATATGGGAGAGCGAGGGTGGGCGGCGGCGTGGGCAGCGACGGCGCAGGCATGGAAGGGGGCGGCGGCGGCATGGGAAAGAGGTTCTGCGGGAAGGCTACCGGGGGTGGTGATCGCTGGGCGATGAGCAGTGCCTGGATTGCACCACGCATCTCATCCATATGGTTGCCCAAACCGGCAATGGAGGATTGCACGACCATCATGTTTTGGCTCAGCCCCGTGATGGCCACCGCAGTCTGTTCCGGCGACAGCAGGACGACGGGGGCGCTCGCGCTCGCCATGTGCGCGATGATCGCGACCACATCGCCCGCAGTCGTGTGGGTATGCAACGAGGTGGAGGATGGCGGCGCGGATAGGGGCGGGATGGACGCCTGCGGAGGAAGAGAGGCCGAGGGCTGGGAACCTGACATCTCTGATACCAGGTGGATAGGATTCCTGATCCTATCGGGCTTCTCTCGGAGGGAGTAAGGGTGGGAGATCGGAGGTCGGAGACGAGGTCGGCGCTGGGGCGCCGTCGTAGAAGATCGCGAGCTGGGAGAGAGGGGCGGTTAGGGCAGACTCCTGGCTCCCTTCAGGAAGCCGGAATAATTCAATTGTTCTGCTTAATTGCAATCAAGTCCTCTTACAAGTATTTATACTCTATCCGCCATTAAGCGGTTAACCCCTCTAACTTATAGCGATTATCTCTAGAATTGTAAAAATATGACAAGAATCCTTCCTATGCCGGCGCCCCTCTTAGCCATTGTTGGCTTTACGCCTTTGGTACTAGACGCCGGTCATAACAGAGCAACTATGATGCACATCCTCTGCAATAATTTTTTGTCGCATAGTGTAACTGCCCCTGTGTCATCTGTCCGCATTGAAGTATATGCTAAAGAGATAAGTCTGTTACTTCCAGAGTCACATGTGAAACAGTTCACCCGTGTTGTACTGTAAAATTCTTCAACCTTGTCATAAACCTGATCCATAGACCGAAAAAGGGTGTCTATAAATACCCTGCCTGAGAAGCAAGAACTTGTCACCAGAGTGTAGTGCTTTAGTCTCTTTGCCTCCAAGGTCTTCATAATGTCTGTAATAGAGATGTATGAGCCCCCAGACCTAGTAACCTTCAATATGTAGAAAGAAAATAGTGTCTAGAAGAATTCTTATGAAGAGATCGTCTGTTAGGATAGTTCCCAGGTGATTCAGAACAAAAGAGTATAGAGTTGCGCCTAGAAGAACTCTTGTGATGCCGGCCATCATTCTCAGCCGTGCAGTCCCATGTAAGTTCTTCAAGGGCTTCGGGATTAGGGTCTGTCATCTAGCTCCATAATGTGTGCTGAGATAGATCCAAAAGTCCGCCTTGGATGCACTGAAAAGATAGAAACTACCCAAGGTTTTGTACTAGTCTGTTTGACTCACTAAACCCAGACCTTGATGCATTGCACATCAAGGCTTTGTATCATGACAACACTAGGACAATGTTATACATCCTGATCTTGCTTGTAATCTGAATGATTGTAAACTTTGATAATCTTCTGAATGTAAACAACTGTTCTGTCGACGAAATATGGTCGATAGTCTACCGAGGGGTATGCCCAAGGTAGTAGATTGAGCGGCGGAGGCGTGCGAGACGTCTGCAAAGCGTAAACACAGGGACGAGAGACGACGATTAGACAGGTTCGGGCCGACAAGTCGCCGTAATACCCTACGTCCTGTGTTCTGGTGGCTGGTTTGTATTGATGGATTGGAATATGGCATGTGTTTGGAGGGGATCCCTGCTCGCCTTATATAGCCGGGGAGCAGGGTTACAACTTGCCGAATCCTAACAGATTACAATCGGTTCCTTTTGGCAAGGAATCCGGGTCTATCTATTCGGATCTTCCTTGTCGAGCAAGTCATCAGGAGAGTCCTTGGCGGCCGCAATGGCCTGGCCGCGGGCCACAAGGCCTTCTGGTTGGGCCGTGTCTGCAGGAGAGCCCAAGTCGTGCCATGGGGGTATACGGGTGTAATATCCCCACAGCTAGTCCCCGAGCACTTTGCATCCATTGTGCTGGGCGTCGTGAAGTCTTCCGAGCAGGTTGGGTCTGGTCGCATGTCAGTGTAGGCGTCTTCCGACCAGGTCACCTGGTCACGGTTGCACTTGTAGTTGGCTTCCGACCAGGTTAAGCTGGTCGCGGACGTAGCAGCCAAAGCTGTAGCCGAAGTGCAGCCGTGTGGAGTATTCTGTGTCGTCCTGCAAAAAGGGATGCAAGGTGCTGCAAGAAAATTTTTGAAGATCTTTCATCTGGTGAAGTGTATCCACTTGGGACCTAGCTAGACACCAGTAGCCGACGACGTTCCGGTTGAAATCCGAGCTAGTCCACATCAAGCTTCAAAAGAAAAAGATGAACAATACATTCACCGCTAGGTGAAGTGTATCTACTTAGTCCCCGGGCTTGGGAGTAGGTGTTGTAGGCACGTGGTGCCAAGCTTATAATTTTCCTACGGAAACAGAGTCATTTTTACGAAAGGAAAAATGATGTGTGTACACGTAGTCCCCGGGCCTGCAGTAAGAAGCAGCATGGTTCTTATAGCAGGGCCAAAGAAAATGCATTAGTATAAATGTGAGGGGAGAGTCCCCGAGGTTGAAGTTAGAGATCTACAGTCCCCGAGGGTTACTGTAGCGCCGACCAGGAACTGTAGAGCTTACTTTTCCCCTGAAATGGACATTAGAACTAGCGGGAGTGGTCAGTCCCCGTGCATTAGTATCGCATTTACTGGCGCAAAGTAATTGACATTGAAAAAATAATGAAGGCGAACGGACATGCCGTTTTGGAAATCGAAGGCCCAACGGCCCATTAAGGCGGACACGTTGAGGGCGTGCGCGTGCGGTTACCACAGGCGCCGTGGCAGTCGTGGGAGGAATGGGCACGGGTTCCCAGGAACCCTGGAGCTGAAGGGTCGGGCCGCACCATATAAAAAGGAGAGTCGGACTGCGGCGGTTCCCCACTTGGTCATTTGCTCGCACCTCGGTCGCTTCGTCTGCTTCACTTCGTTCTCGCGCGCGAGCAATTCCAAGCACAAAAACACTATAGACCCAGATCTAGATCAAAATCCTCACCTCGTCACTGTCGATGGCGGGCGGAAAGCGCACTCGCGGAGCGGCGGCCAAGACGAAGAAGGCGGCGAAGATGACGTCCGACGACCACGTCGAGATGCCAGTCTGGGCACGTGGGTGGACGCAGAGTGTTCTCCGTCGGGAGAATCTGGAGGAGCTCGTCTTCGCCGGCCTCATCTTGGACAGCGTCACCGGCGGCTGGAGGGAGGCGTACCTGGAGGACTTCCCGACGCCGAACACCTCCGAGCTCGTCGTCTTCGAGGCGTTCTTCAGGTGCGGGTTTGGCATCCCGGTCCACCCCTTCCTCCACGGGCTGCTGGACTACTACCAGGTCACACTGTGCAATCTGACGCCAAACACGATGTTGCACATTGCGGTCTTCATCCACTACTGTGAGGCATATTTGGGCATCGAGCCCCACTTCGACCTCTTCCGCTACTTCTTCTGCCTGAAGATCAACGGCACCGGGTCGTCGAACATCGTCGGGTCGGTGTACCTCCAGCTGCGGGATGGAATGGCGGACAAGTATATCGCAATGCCGCTGCCTTCGAAGGCGATGGAGTACAAGCCCAAGTGGTTCTACATCCATCAAGAGGCGCTGAGGCCGCCGTGCGACCCGGCCTTTGAGCCGAAGGTGTTGCCGCCGTGGTCGGAGCGTCCAGGCGCGGCGGCGATGGAGCAGGTGGAGGAGCTCCTCAAGCTGGTCGACATGCGGTGCGTCGATGGGGTGGCAGTGGCGTCGAACTTCATCAAGAGGTGCTGCTAGCCCTGCAAGGAGAGGGCACACCCAGCGTACGAGTACGCTGGGGACGCGGATGACCAGACGCGGGAGGCGCCGGAGCCCCTGTCGGCGCAGGAGGTGTTCCTACGGGTCGAGGCGTTGTTCGACCTGCAGAAGAGGAAAAAATTGGAGTACTTGCGGAAATCGTACTCCCTGGAGTACCCTCCGCCGAAGGTTAGTATCTTTGCCCTGTGTGTGTTCGTTAAAATGCGTAAGTAGATACTCAATGTCGTAAAATTATGGCGCAGGGTCGGGAGGCTTTCGTGTCGCAGGCGCCGTCGAAGGCGTGGCCAAAGGGCGTTGACCCGCCGCAGGAAGACGTCAGCGACGATCGCGACGCGGCGGAGGTCGACATGGAGGAGATCGAGAGCAGCGGGGAGGAGAGGAGCCGAGTCCCCAAGCCCCGGTCTGGGGGGGGGTGGCGAGCCCGCGCTGACCCGAAGGGAAAGCGCCAGGCCGCCCCTGCGAAAAAGAAGAAGGTGTCGCTGGAGACCGGCGGCGCCTTCACCATTGATGAAGAAGCGGCGAAACGTCGCCGCGTTGTCTTCGACTGGTCGGACGACGAGTCTGACAGTGGAGACGAAGTCCCGCTGAGTGCCCGTTTCGGGCAAGGGTCCTCGGCGGGGCGCGGGGGCAGAGCGGCGAAGGCGAAGCCGAAGCCGAAGGCGACGCGGACGCCGGAGCAGGCATTGGAGGCCCGGGAGTCGTCGGGCGGGGCGCCCGGTGCGCCCAGGGCGCAGGAGGGCTCCGCGGGAGGTAGCGTGCGTCCGCGCTCCCGTCGATTCTCTCGGGAGAGGAAGGTGTCGGGCCTGTAAGTATCCCCTGCTCATCTTATAATTCTTACTCTGGTCGGATTTGGGCATTGACGACATGTCCATGCCCTTTGCAGGTCCGCGGATGCCGAAGAGGTGCCTGACACCGAGAGCGGTGGTCGGAGGGAAGCGAGCCCTCCTGTGGAAGCTGATGCCGGGGGGTCGGCAGAGTCGGCGATGCCGGAGGAGGCGTCGAGGGCGGCGGAGGACGTCGAGGAGTCCGCAGTCCCCGAGCCTCGGGAGGCGGAGTGGCCGGAGGCGTGTGAAGTCCCCGAGCCTCAGGAGGCGGAGCGGCCGGCATCCCCACCATCTGGGGCCAGTTCTGGGGCAGGCGAAGTGACGAGCGAAGCTGCAGCGCCGGTGGTCGGATCCTTGGGTCATGGGGCCCGGGGGACGAAGAGGAAGGCCGCGACGCCTACCTCGCCAGAGATCGAGGAGGTGGAGCGTCCAAAGGTGGGTCCGGCCAAGCGCCCTGTCCGTCGCTTCCGCGTCGATGGTGACGAAGTCGTCGAGGTTGACGACGAGGCGGCGAGCGCGGCGACGGACGCCGTCATCGGAGACGCGTCAAAGTTGCTGGAGAAGATCCAGGTGGGCACGTTTACCTTTCATTGTTTACCTTTAAATGGCTTTTGTTCATTCTGGTCGCCGTTTGCCTGCAGCACCTGTTGATGGTTGGGGAAGAGCGTAAGCTCGCCATTGACCAGATGGCGCCGATGGCCGAGGAGAACGAGCGGCTCCGGGCGGAGGTGAGGCGCGTCGAGGGCCAGTTCGCTGGCTTGGAGGCGCATCTGGAGGATGCCCACGCGCGTTCTCGAGAGCTTGAGGAGATCATCCAGCAGCAGGGGCAGGAGAATTTCTAGCTTCAACTGCGGGCCGACAAGGCCGACGAGTTTGCCGCACGTAAGTTGACAACGCTATACTGTCGTTTGCTTAGTACACCATCTAGTCGGAGTCCCGAATCGTGGAGTTGTCTTCGCAGAGGCGATGCAGGCGGGCAAGGAGAAGCGTCTCCTAGCCGAGGAGAAGGCAAAGTCCGACGAGGAGTTGCGGAAGTGGCAGGACATGCACGCCGGTAAGTCTTCTCGGTCGAGCGAGGTCGAAGGTGGTCGTCGTCTTACCCTTTGCTTTGGCGTTTGCAGTTTACCGGGAAAATGTGAAAAATGCAATTTGCAGATCTGCAGCGACGTATCGATGGCTACCATGAGCGCTTCTGGTCGCTGGCGGAAGAGGTGGCCCCGTTGGTGCAGTGCATCGATGAGGAGCCTTTCTTCCCGGCGGAGAAGGAGTGGCGGATCGGCGACCATGTCGTCCAGAAGGCGCGTGGCCTGTTGGGGCGCTTCCAGGCGTACACCAAGGCGGCGACGCAGAGTGTGGCGGCTCATGGCCTCGTCATTCTTCGTTCATATTATCCGCGGATGGAGATGTCGAGGTTGGGCGCTGGCTTTGCGGCGAACACGTTGGAGGCCGAGATGGAGCGTCTAGAGGAAGAAGCCGAGCCTGCCGCCGAAGCCCTCGTCGGAGGTGTAGACTTGTTCGGTGCTGGGCACCAGTAGTTTGTATATTAGAAGATAGTCTGTAAATAGACTCTTGGGCAAACTGAATCAAAACTTGAAGCGGGTTGGCGTGTTTTGTTCGTTCCCTGAATTCCGCAGACCCAATAGTCATGAACCGTAACAATGAACAGTTCGGCCTTGGGTTATCCCAGGATCCATAGCGTAGAGCGCGGAGCTCGTTTGCACGTAGGAGTCAAGGGCGTCGCCCAAGGAACCTCTGCTGGCATCCGATAGCACAGAGGGCAGGCGCTCATGCATGCGTAGGGAGGTACCACGACCAGGGTCTTTTCCGAGAGGCTCGATCGTGGCGTGACATGGGCGAATGGCGACCGTTGTCGAGCGCGTGGATGACGCGAATGAGAGGCACTGAGCATATAGCCTCAGAATTCTTAGCCCAAGTCAGCCTTTCCTTCATAGCGAAGAGGGCGGGCGCTCATGCACGCGTAGAGAGGTCAGGACGTCCCCTGGGAGAACTGTTGGCCACCGTAGCGCAGAGGGCGGGCGCTCATGCACGCGTCCGATGGTGACAACAGCCCCGGCTCTGAGTTTTCATTGGCGTTAGGCAGGCTGCTTGAAGACCGAATGGAGAACGTGCGCATAACCGGCGATACAGGCACTGGACGTATAGCCTCTGGAGGTCTCAGCCGAAGCTTAGTCTTCCCTTCGTAGCGCAGAGGGCGGGCGCTCATGCACGCGTAGCGAGGTCGGAACATCACTTGGGAGGACTACTGGCCGCCATAGCACAGAGGGCGGGCGCTCATGCACGCGTCTGGCGGTGGCAGTAGCCCCTGCTCTGAGTCTCCTTTAGCATCAGCTAGGCTGTTTGGAGAAATTGGCGAGTCGTCCGGAGACGAGTTGGAGAGGTCGGCGAGCCGTCCAGAGACGGGTGGAGATGTTGGCGAGCCGTCCGGAGACGGGTGGAGAGGTCGGCGAGCCGTCCCCTTAGCGTAGAACTTTCTAAGGTGCTCGATACTCTAGGAGTTGGGTACGTCGATTCCTTCAATGTCGGCGAGACGATAAGCGCCTGGTCGATGACCTCTTTCACCGTGTAGGGGCCGTCCCAATGCGAGGATAGTTTCTGCAGGCCGTCGGTCTTGAGTTTCCGCTTGAGGACGAGGTCGTCGACGATGAAGGATCGATCTTTTACGTTGCGGTTGTAGTAGCGGCGAACTCCTTCTAGGTACTTGGCGGTGCGAAGGCAGGATGCCAACCGTTCTTCTTCAAGGCGGTCGAGGTCATCGCAGCGAGCCTTGTCGGGGACTTTCTCGCTGTAGTTTTCGACTTGCGGAGAGCAGAAGACGACATCGGCGGGGATGACGGCTTCGGAGCCGAAGACCATGAAGTACGGTGAAACGTTGGTGTTGCGGCTGGGTTGAGTCCGGAGACCCCAGAGCACGGAGGGGAGCTCGCGCATCCAGCGACCAGGGTGCTTCTCGTCCTTCTGGTAGAGGCGCTTCTTCAGAGCATCGAGGATCATGCCGTTGGCGCGTTCAGCCTGGCCGTTGGCCCAAGGATGGGCAACGGAGACATATTTGATGAGGACGTCGTGCCCTTCACAGAAGTCCCAAAAGACGTTGCCGGTGAAGTTGGAGCCGAGGTCGATGATGATGGAGTTCGGGAGACCGAAGCGATGGATTATTTCATCGATGAAGGAGATGGCGTTCTCGACGGTCGCCTTGGTGATTGGCTTTGCTTCGATCCACTTGGAGAATTTGTCGACGACGACGTAGATCCACTTGAAGCTGCCCGGAGCAGGTCGGGAAGGGCCGATCATGTCGAGTCCCCAGCAGGCGAAGGGCCACGAGGCCGGTATTGCTTGGAGTTCTTGCGCAGGAACGTGGGCTTGTTTGGCGAAGAATTGGCACCCCTCGCAGGTGCGGACGAGCTGTTCGGCGTCGGCGACTACTGACGGCCAGTAGAAACCTGCACGGAAAGCCTTGCGTACCAACGTCTTTGCAGTTACGTGGTTCCCACATTCTTCGGCATGGATATCGAAGAGGATCTCGAGGCCATATTCCCGGGAGACGCATTTTTGGAGCACTTCGTTTCTGGAGTTCTTGCGCATGACCACACCGTCGACCAGGATGTAACTGTTGACGCGGTGAACGAGGCTCTCAGCTTCTGTCTTGTCAGCGGGGACAAGGTTCTTGAAGAGATACTTGATGAAGTCCTCGCGCCAGTCGGATGGCGTGGTGGGTATGGCGGCAACTAGTTGTTTTGTCGGCGGGGATGGAGTCGTGGCATCCGTCGATGAGCCGGAGCTTGGGTGGTCGGTGATGGAGGGCTCGGGCAGGTTGTGAACGAATACACCGGCGGGGCCGGAGATCTTGATGACGCCAACTTGGATAACTCGTCGGCCGCCTGGTTCCGGTCGCGCGGTAGATGATGGTATTCGATACCGAAGAATTTGCCTTCAAGCTTTCGGATGGCGGCGCAGTAGGCGTTCATCTTATCGTGGGAGCAATTTCAGTCCTTGTTGAGCTGGTTGATGACGAGGGCGGAGTCGCCATATACCATGAGGCACTTGATGCCTAGCTCGCTGGCGATACGAAGACCGTGAAGGGCGGCTTCATATTCGGCGACGTTGTTGGATGCTGGGAAGAGCAGCCATAGAGCGTAGCGAAGCTTTTCGCCGGAAGGAGACGTGAAGAAGAGACCAGCACCGACGCCATGCAAGGTGAGGGAGCCGTCGAAGAAAGAGGGTCCAATGTTCTGGCGCTTCCGGTGGTACTAGAGTTTGGAGGTCCGTCCATTCAGCGACGAAGTCGGTGAGTGCTTGAGACTTGATGGTCTGGCAACCCTGGAAGGTGATGTCGTAGGAGCCCAGCTCGATGGCCCACTTGATGATGCGCCCCGTAGCGTCCTTGTTGTGGAGAATGTCCCCGAGGGGAATTCCGTGACGACGGTGACCTGCTCGGAGCTTTGGAAGTAGTGGCGTAGCTTGCGTGCAGTAACAAGGACCGCGTAGAGGAGCTTTTGTACATGAGGGTATCGGGTTTTGGAGTCGTTCAATACTTCGCTGACGAAGTAGCAGGGTTGCTGGACGGGGTAGGAGTGGCCGGCTTCCTCGCGTTCGACGATGATGACGGAGCTAACGACCCGGTTTGTGGCGGCGATGTAGAGCAGCAAGGGCTCCTTCTCCTTTGGTGCGGCGAGCACAAGAGGCTAGGTAAGATACTTCTTCAGGTCGGAGAAAGCGCAGTCAGCTTCAGCGTCCTAGACGAACTTTTCGCCAGCCTTGAGGAGCTTGAAGAAAGGTAGCCCCTTTTCGCCGAGCCTGGAGATGAAGCGGCTGAGGGACGCCATGCACCCGGTGAGCTTCTGGATGTCCTTCACGTTGGAGGGAGCTCGCATGCGGAGGACGACCGAAGTCTTGTCGAGGTTTGGGCGAATGCCGTCGCGGCTGACGATGTTGCCGAGGAGGTTTCCAGACGACATGCCGAAGATGCACTTGCTGGGGTTGAGCTTCCACTTAAACCTGTTGAGGGCCTTAAAGGTTGCCTCGAGGTCCGAGATGAGCGTGTCGATGGTGCGAGTCTTGACGATGACGTCATCCACTTAAGCTTCGACCTTCTCCGGAATGAGGTCCTTCAAGCAATCCTGGATCGCACGCTGGTACGTAGCTCCGGCGTTCTTCAGCCCGAACGACATGGTCGTGTAGCAGTAGGCGCCAAAAGGCGTGATGAACGTCGTTTTGATTTGATCTTCTACCTTCAAGGCAATTTGATGGTAACTGGAATAGCAATCGAGAAAGGACAGAAGTTCGCACCTAGCGGTAGAGTCGACGACCTCGTCGATGCGAGGGAGGAGGAAGGGGTCCTTAGGGCAATGCTTATTGAGGTCGGTGTAGTCAACGCACATACGCCATTCTTTATTCTTTTTGAGTACAAGGACTGGATTGGCTAACCAAACCGACAGCTAGGAGCCGAGTGAGCTCTACCCTAATTGCCTCCTTCCTGTCTGGCGCGAAGCGACAGAGCTTTTGGTGAACCGGCCTGGCGGTTGGGGAGACGTTCAAGGAGTGCTCGACGAACTTCCGTGGAACTCCAGGCATGTCTGCTGGTTTCCAGGCGAACACATCGACGTTGCTCCGTAGGAAGCTGACGAGCGCGTCTTCCTATTTGGGGTCGAGGTTGGTGCCGATGACGACAGTCTTCTCCGGAGCTCCATCCACCAGGGCCACCTACTTTGTGTCCTTCGACTTTTTGCTGGAACGCTGGTCGGAGGTCTCAGGGATCTCGAGATCGTCGGAGCTTGGCGGCGTCGGTGATGCAGTCTTGGACGCCCTAGAGCTGTTGGCGTGTTTCGGCGGAGTTGATTGTCTCCTGCTCGCACTCGTATGCCACCTGGAGATTTGCCCGGACGCTGATGACGCCTTTCTTTGTTGGCATCTTGAGCACGAGGTAGGCGTAATGTGGAACAGCCATGAGCTTGGAGAGCGCCGAGCGACCGAGGATGGCGTGGTAGGCGGTGTCAAAGTCGGCGACGATGAAGGTGATGTACTCCTCGCGAAAGTGGTTGGAGGTGCCAAACTGCACTGGGAGGGTGATCTGCCCGAAGGGCATGGAGGGTTTCCCTGGTACGATGCCCCAGAAAGGGAAATTCACCGGGAACAGATCCCGCTTGGAGTAGTCGAGCTCGCGGAAAGCCGAAGAGAAGATGATGTTGAGGGCACTCCCACCATCGACGAGGACCTTGCGGTAGCGGCAACTGCAGATCACCAGGTCGATGACGAGAGGAAAACGCCCTGGGTACTTGTTGTCCGACCACTGGTCCTCCCTAGAGAAGGTGATGGGGCGCTCCGACCAGTCAAGGTAGTGAACGTTGGCGGGGTCGTCGGTGATGGCCGCAACGGAGGTGATGTCGCGTCGTACTTGGCGCCGCTTCTGCTCAGTCTCGATGATGACGTTGCTGCCGAAGATGGAGAGGGTCCTTGCTGGTGCACAGAAGGCAGACTCATGGGCGTCGGCATCCTTGTCCTTGTCGTTGTCGATTCACGGTCGCTTGTCGTCGCTCCCGCGGACGTTGCGGGCGATGGTGTCGCACTCGCGCATGGAGTGTCTGGCGCCTTTGTGGAGAGGACAAGGGCCATTGAGGAGTTTCTCGTAGTCGTTGTCGTAGGTGCGCCTCGGTCGAGTATTGGTGTTGGCGATGTAGCGACGGTCGCACCGACGGTGGTCCGTTCTCTGACGGGAAGACTCTGGCCGATCATGCCGGCGATCTCGGTCGTCACGGTGGTCGCGTTGCTTGGAGCGGTGGTCGCGTCCTTCATTGCGTCATTCATTGCGGCGATCATCGTCACGACGACGCTCCTGGGATCGTGATCGGCGACGCGGGCGTTCGTGGTGGCGATGGGCGTCGTCGGCGTCGGCATAGGAGTTGGCGATCGTCATTAGTTCGGTGACCATGGCTACCTTCTTCCGGATGATCTTGTCGCGGAGCTCCTTATGGCGCAGATCGTTGGAGAACGTGGAGATGGCTTCTGCGTCGGCGATCTCCGGAATCGTGAGGCGCATGTTGGAGAATCGTCGGATGTAGCTCCGGAGGCCTTCGTTGTGCTCCTAGTGGACGTTTTGGAGATCGTAGCGCGTTTCTGGTTGGACGCAGGTGGCACTGTATGTCTTGACGAAAACTTCCTTCAGCTGCTCCCAGGTGTCGATGGAGTTCTTGGCGAGCTTGTGGACCCAACTGTTGGCTGAAGACGACAGCATGACAGGGAGGTACTTGGCCATCACGTCAGACCCTCCTCCGGCTGCTAGAATGGCGATTTCGTATGTGGTGAGCCACTGCTCCGGGTTGGCCTTTCCATCGTACTTGTCCACCATGGTGACCTTGAAGCCCTGAGGCCATTGGACGGCTCGGAGTCGGGAGGTGAAAGGGCGTGGCCCTATCGAGGCGTCGGGAGCTGGAGCTTGATCGCGTGCACGATTGCCTTGGGAGACTTCCTGGTCGCGACGTGGTGGCGATCGCCGTCGGCGCGAGGGATGTGGGCTTGGCGGCGTCCCACTGTACGATGATCCGGATGGTGAGGGGTAGCGCCCCTTTTCGTTGCACTGCACGGCAGCAGCCTTGACGTGGGCGACAACCTTCTGTAGTTCTGGGGTTACCGGAAGCTTGGAGAGTTCGTTGTAGACGACGACGAGGTTGGCACTTGGGGTCGGGTAAACGGGTTGATCATCGACACTGTCGAATTCGTAGATGAGGTCGCGGCCTCCAGCGTTGTCGCGATCCCGACATCGATCGTTGTCGCGATGCTCCCGGTCGTGACGCTCCTAGTCACGTCGCTCGTCGTCACGTCGGCGCCGTTGGTCGATGTTTCGTTGCTCCCGATTGGCGCGTTTGTCTTCCGTTTCGTTTGGAGGCGGAGGACTGTCGGTGGAGACGTTGAAGATGATGCCACCACGATATGGTGGGAAGTCGGCCCAGAGTCGGTGGAGATGATGGTCGTGGACCGCGTGGAGGTGGAGCCGTTTGTCATGGTAGATCCGGACGCCAAAGTCTCCGAGACGGTGTCGCCGGAGATCTCTTTGAGAGTCACCATGCCAATGAGTGGAGATGGAGTCATTCGGTCGCGCTTGCTGATCGGAGCCGTCTGGTCGGAGCCAAAAGACTGGAGCTGGTCGGAGAGTTGTTGCAACGCCTGATGCTGATATGTAGGAGCCACACCGCGGAGCCCGAAGGGCATGGACGTTGGAGGCAAAGTGTGGCGACGAGTCGGACGCAGATCCGATCTGGGGCGGTGGGTGGGACGAGCGCTAGAAACTCCCGATGATGTACCTGAAAATTTCTCAAGGCAAGATTGGTTGGAAAGCTGGATACGAGCTACCTCGATGGCGTCGATGCACTCTGTGATTCCTTGGTTGGCCCGGTCAATGGCTTCGATCAGGTCGTCGCAAGGGACGATTCTTGGCGGGCGGCGTGTCGGCTTGGTGACGCTGCGGAGGGACGGCAGAGCGTTCGACACAGGAAGTTGCGCAGATTCCACGATTTCCGGAGCAGGAGCGTGGTCGCCCACGGTCCAGATCATAGATCCGATCTGAAAAGTGGTGCCCGCCTCCGAAAGAACAATGGATCGAGGGAAAGTGACCGCTTGGCAGATCATGGTGTCGTAACACACACCCCTACCTGGCGCGCCAACTGTCGACGAAATATGGTCGATAGTCTACCGAGGGGTATGCCCAAGGTAGTAGATTGAGCGGCGAAGGCGTGCGAGATGTCTGCAAAGCATAAACACAGCGACGAGAGACGACGATTTAGACAGGTTCGGGCCGGCAAGTCGTCGTAATACCCTATGTCCTGTGTTCTGGTGGCTGGTTTGTATTGATGGATTGGAATATGGCGTGTGTTTGGAGGGGATCCCTGCTCGCCTTATATAGCCGGAGAGCAGGGTTACAACTTGCCAAATCCTAACAGATTACAATCGGTTCCTTTTGGCAAGGAATCCGGGTCTATGTATTCGGATCTTCCTTGTTGAGCATGTCATCAGAAGAGTCCTTGGCGGCCAAGACGGCCTGGTTGCGGGCCGCAAGGCCTTCTGGTTGGGCCGTGTCTGCAGGAGAGCCCAAGTCGTGCCATGGGGGTATACGGGTGTAATATCCCCACATGTTCCCATGTATATCCGAGTAATATTTTATAAGATCCGGGTACTTGGAAGTTCATCCGAGTCCTCTGTCTTAATTTTCGAGTACTTTTGTTTTTCTTCAAAAAATGAACTTATATTACGAAACACTCTCTTCGTATTTCCTTCCTCCACCGTTAAGTAGTATTGTAGTTGTTGGGGTTTCTTCTCCTCTTTATAATACGGTTATCTATCCTAAACCCTATCACGCACCCTATTGTGTCTTGATCGGTAAAACAAAATGACCCTATTTTATACCTTCGCCTTGAGCCCATTTCGTTTTTTCTCTTTCTTTATTTCTATGTTGGAGCACTTGATCACAATCTTTTGGCTATCTCCATCACATGAGTGCCATCTAGCTCCACCACTTGGACTTGGACCAACTTATCTTATAATCACACTTAAGCATAGAGTTAGTCCAATAGGTTTCATCAATTAGCCAAAACCAAACTAGAGCTTTCAATCTCCCCCTTTTTGGTAATTGATGACAACCTTCACAAAGATATGAATTAAATGCAATTTTGAATTTGAGTTGCTTGTCCAAGAATTTCATTCATGAGTAAGAATTGCACAATCACCACAAATTCGATTTTGGTAGTACTAGCTCCCCCTACATATGTGCTTCATGAGTTTGGTTCAATTTATTCACATATGCATGGATTGAAATTATGGGAGAGATACTACTACCAAACGATGCTAAGGTGTATAGAATGGACCTTTGAAGCGTGTTAGCATCATAGTGCACATTTGATCATCATCCTTAGCACCATGAGTAACTAGATATCACTTGTAAACACAAAAGACTAGATACCTCATGAGATCAACATTAGAAACAAGGCTCTAGTACTACTTGAAAAATAACACTATATCTAGCTAACTCCTATGCATGCTAGTCTCCAAAACATCATACAAATTCTAATACTAGCATACACCACACAAGCATGTATATTGAATTTAAGACTTGTGATGCATAAACTCATATGGATATGCACATTCAAATGCAACAATAGGTTCATGAGCTTGCTCCCCCTACTTGTGTGCTCAAATTTTAATTGATCCCCTTTGTCATATTTCTATCTTTATATCTTTGTTATCTTATATCTTTGTAACCATTTCTCCCTCGTTGTCATTAAGTACCATAAAAGGCACACCAATTTTAGTAGGAGATAAGTCAATCAATGGGGTGATCAAGTTCATATTATGGTTCAACCTAGCAAGCAAACAAAAGATATTTAACACGGTTTGCTCTAGAGTAAGCTTCTTCACACATCTTTCACTGGTTATCTTACTCATGTTGGTTAAACACTTGCATGCTTGTTTTCAAGATTAAACACTAGGTTCACAAGCCCACAAACATGTCATATGCTACCACTAGATCATTTCAAACATAGAAGAAATAGTGGTACCTGTTGGCACGAAAATCTGGTCGAGAGCGCCAACACACTCGAACACAGTCCTCAGAGGGCGTATGAAGCAGGGTCTTGACCTCTTGGACCTTCAAAAGGGTAGCGGTGCCGAATCGGGGTGAGAGAAACCTTGGATGTGCTAGTCAATTTGACCTGTAATTGACAAGGAGAAGAAAATGTTGTTAAATTGTGGAACCTGCCGGTTTGGTGCCCGACAGTTCCAAAATACGCGGCTCTGATATTGTTGGAATGCACACTTGCCCAACCTCCGCACACGTGCAGGGGAGTGGCGAAGGTGGCCAATCGTCAGAACCAAAATGCGAGAGTATTAAAGGTAGTGGAACTGTGGTGTTATATTACTGATCCCAAAAGATCTCGTCTTTACACCGTTCACCTTCCCGGTATTTATAGGGGATACCAAAGGGCGCTAGCCAGATTACAAAAGGGTACAAGAAAGATTCTTCTGCGCTGTACAATGGAAGGGCAGGATTGTACAAACACAACACAACTGGAGTCGAAACCCTACCTTGCTTTCCTCCTGCCCGCCGCCATCAGGCCTTGCTCGCCTTCGCGGGAAAAACGGGGTCAGACCCTCGGCTCCGCCGGTTGCGAGGTCGGACCCCTGCCGTGTTCATGATGCTCGAGGGTCGCCTCCTGTGTTCTTTGCGCGCCATTGCCTGCAAGACATGCAACGGACCCCGAGGGTGTATCCGAAGGTTAGCAAAAAGGCCCGAACGATCCAAAAGACGAAGATAAAAGAGTTTAGAGGGTTTGAGAGAAAGTGCGGGTCGCGCGAGGGTCGGTTCTCGAGCCAGCCTGAGCGGGTCGCGCGAAGGTCGTTCCTCGAGCCAGCCTGGTTCTCGAGCCAGCCTGAGCCGGTCGCGCGAAGGTCGTTCCTCGAGCCAGCCTGCGCGGCGCCACTGCCGAGGGTCCCTTCCCCCAATAGTAGTCCCTCGTTGCCTTGGTCCTAAAGAACAGTGTTTGGGCCCAAGCAGCGCTCTTTTGATGTAGCGAGACCCTTGGCAGCGACGCCTGTGGCTGGCTTGGGCCGGGCCGTTATGTTTTTGTTTGTACTGTTTAGGTTCGTCTCGTTTTTTGTGCCATGGATTTCGGTTGTCGTGTCGGTTTTGTGGGGTGGGGTGACTCGTCCCCCGGCCTATAAATAGATGGGGTTGGTGGGGGCTTGAAGTTGTGTTCTACTTTGCTAAAGCCATCCTCCTACTGCGCAATTCTCTTTGCGAAGGTTGCTTTTGTCTAGTTGCGAAGGTTCTGCTTATTGTGTTTTGCGAGGGTTCTAGTTTGAGAGATGGCTAGGTCCAAACAAACCGCTCGTGTTGCTTCCCCTTCTGCTGCGGATGAAGGAGTGACATTCGAGTTCGGACTCAACCGAGTTTGTGCCTCGGAGTTGGCATCTTATGTCAAGCGGGGCTGGTCTCGTATCTCTCACTTTGCTCATTCTGCCTTTGTTGCTGATTTTGAGCCCCGAGATGTTGGACACGCATTGACGGATCCGGATTGGGTCAATGCCATGCATGAGGAGTTAGAAAACTTTGAGAGAAATCGGGTTTGGGTTCTAGTGTCTCCACTTTCTGAGTGTCATCCAATTGGGACAAAATGGGTTTTCAAAAACAAACAGAGAGAAGATGGCCATGTTGTGAGAAATAAGGCCAGACTTGTAGCCCAGGGATATAGTCAGAAGGAGGGGATAGACTATGAGGAGACATTTGCTCCCGTAGCTCGTTTGGAGGCGATTAGGATACTCTTGGCTTTTGCCGCATCCAAAGGTTTCAAACTTTTTCAAATGGATGTCAAGAGCGCCTTCTTAAACGGCTACATAGAGGAGGAGGTATATTGTAACACCCTGATTTAATTTTTCCCCAATTGAATAAAATAAATTAGAAATTAAATAGGTTGTCTATTTAATTAGAGGAGGAAAGTAAAATTTATTTATCATTTTAATGTTGCATTCATGCCATTGCATATTTTATTGAGTGAAAAATAAATATTTATTAAACCCGGATAGGGCGAATCGAATTTATTCTATTTTAAAAAAAATTATAAAAGTTTTACAAAACCAAACTCAAGTTTTGTTTACAAAACCTAGGGAAAAGGATTTGAAAAGTTTGTGAACTGTTTGATTTGAAAAGGTTTTGAAATTTGAAGTTTGAAAGAGTTTGCAAGGAAAAGAATCTGAAAAAAAAGAAAAGCTCAGGCTTTTGGACCTCACTCCGCCGGCCCAATCTTCTCTCTCTCCCCGCTCCGGCCTGGCCCCGCTCTCCCTCCCTCCCATTTCCTCCTTCCGGCCCGCTCTCCTCTCCTCAGCACCGGCCCACTCCGCCCACCGCGCGCGCGCCGGCCCGCTTCCCCTCCCCGCCTCCCTCCCGGCCCAGCTTCTCCCTCACCCTCTCCCGCCTCCCCTCCTCCGCGCCGAGCCGGCCCAAGCCAGCGCGTCCATCGCACCGGCGAACCAGGCCGCAACGCGCAGCGCCTCCCTCCCACTGCCACGCCGGCCCCGCATGTCAGGTGCTCATCCCCAACCTCCCGCGCGAGCTCCGCGCAAAAATCTCCGCGTCGCGCTCGGCCTCATCCCTCCGCGCCCTCCGCTCGATCCCATCTAGCGATCGAGCCGCCAGACCTCCTCCCCTCGCCTTTTAGTAGCCATCTCTCCCTTCTTCCCCTTTTCCATCTCTTCCCCGAACGCCGCCACCGCCATTAACAGCCGCCGAGCTCGGCTTGAGCTCGTCTCGTCCCAGAGCGCCACCGACGACCCTCGTTCCGAACATCATCGGCCTCACCGCACCACGCCGCGTCCAGGCGACTTCTCCTCGGCGCGAACCACACCGGAGCGCCCCTCACCGTCCTCGCAGGAATCCTCCGCTCGGCCGCCGCGACAAACGCCGGCTACGGGCATCAATCGGCGCCGGGAACACCTTCACTGGACTCGTGGTGAGCTCCCCTATCTCCTAGACCCTTTTATTTAATCTCTACCGAACCCTAGCGGATTCCCGAGCGAACTCCAGGCGAGCTCCCTATGGCGCCGCCGCGTAGAGCCCCTGCGCCGCCGCGTCCAGTCCCACCGGCGCCGCCATTCTCCCCCTCATCCCCTCTGTGCCGTCAGATCTAGAGCCGACGGTGCAGATTAGATCCAACCCTGAAGGGGTATGAACCGCGTCTGTGAGTCCCATGAACCCAGTCCAGCTCGCCACGTCAGCCGATCTACGACCAAGTGGCACACCGCACCAGTGTGCGTCCGCCACGTAGCGCCACGTAAGGCCCAGTCAGCGCCACGCAGTCCGCACCGCACGGCTTCAGCCTTTTTGCAAAGAAGCCCTCGATCTTTCCTAGAACAAACCCGCAGTCCGATCGCACTATTCACTAAGTCTAGGATTTCTTGCAGGATAGCCCCTGCGTTTTTCTCTAAGTGAGGCGCAGTCCTCTGGTTCACCGCAACCCGCAGACCCAGTCCACCGCGCGGCCGCGCCCTCGTCCACGGCACAGCCCGTGCACCGGCCAGTCCGGTGCCGCCACGTGGCGAGTGACGCCAGCGCTGCGTAGTCGCTCAGCGCCTTTTTCAAAAGAGACCCCGGCTTTCGTTGGAATCAACCCGCGGTCCCAGCGCACTGTGCGCTGAGTCACGGGATTATTTCCCTTCGGCCCCTGTCGTTTCACCGAATTGAGGCCCGATCCAGTTTTCTTTTTTCATTCAGATTTTATTTGTTTAAAAAGCGAAAACGAGTTCAAACTATTTACAGTTTTGCCACTCAGATTCAAATGCTCATAACTTGCTCATTTTAACTCCGTTTCGACCCATTCAACTTGCGTTAGATTCATAATTTCGTTCTCTACGCAGTAGAACTGTTGGTTTACTGTTTTGATACTGTTTGTTGTACTATTATTTATTTTTGCTTTGTATGTGCCATGTATGTTGATTGGGCCAGAGAGTGCGGAGTACGAGGACGCTCCCGACCCTTCCTGTGACCCTGCAGATTCGACCCAGCCCGAAGGCAAGTGTCCTTGAACATCTTGCACCTACTTCATTTTACTTTTGGTACTAGAGTAGTTAGATCTTGTAGATGCATGCTTGTCATTAATTTGAATCCCATGTTATGGTTTACTAGATTTTGATCTATTATCCTTGTCGCCTGTTTTGGGTTGTTCGGGTAGAAGTCATGCTTAGCCCTGCAGTCATGTTGGGATGGAATGATGGTCAATTATAATTAATCCTGATTAATGAACTATGAAACGATGTGGACATGGTAATTTTTGTAGTAACATGGTTATTAGGTAAATCCGGCAGGATGGACCCGTATTGGTGGTTTTGTGCCGTGGGACTCGGCAGCTGCTTTTGATTTTTGGTTCTGGGCGAGTGCTAGATTGTCCTGCCTGGATCCCTAGGACCCGGTTCTTGGACAAGTAACCCGGCAATACAGCGCAACCATGAGATCTGGATGGGCTGGACCTGGCTAATTAATTAGTTTTCCTCTAAGTTATGCTACACGGGGTTTGTTTAGTGGCTCAAGAGGGGTCCCTTGGGGTCGTTGACTTATGGACAGGGGAGAAACCTTAGAGTACGTGTAACACAGACTTGGAGGGACTTTGTAAAGGCCTTGCGGTGCAACCTGCTATGCACCTTGGCAGTGTTTAGCGTGACGGGACCTGCACGACTCATGGGTAACGATGTGCAACCTCTGCAGAGTGTAAAACTGATATGTCAGCCGTGCTCACGGTCACGAGCGGGCTTGGACTTCTTCGAGATTAGTTGGTTACTGGTTACTGTTTCGGGTCATCTGATGGACTTCAGGTGCGGTTGCCTGATGGACTTCAGGTGTGGGTACTTGGTGCGACTCCAAGTGTTGGTTACTCGGTGTGACTCCGAGTGTGGTCTTGCTCGGTGCGACTCCGAGTGTTGTTCTTTACTACAGAGTCTGTCTATAACCTAGTAAATAGGTGCATAGGATTAACAGGATTAATAGGGATGTGTCGCTTTAGGCGCTTGAGTCAAACAAAGTCAGCCTACCTTTGTTATAAGCCTCATAAGCATTAATTTCCTACACTTGCAGAGTACATTTCGATGTACTCACCCTTCCTCTTTGTCCCCCTGCTACCCCACCCAGACGCTGGAGACTACGCGTACGAGGAGCAGGAGTATCCAGAAGACGGAGGCTACGACCCTGACGACCTGTACTAGGATGGCACTACCCCCGGTCGACCTTCCTGTGGAGATGGAGTCCAGATTTCCGCATCTACATTAGCGTCTTCATTAGAGTCCGTTATCATGAGAGTCTGTACCCTTTTTATTTCAGACCCGAGGGTCATTTATGTAATAAAGTTCGATATTATTAATAAAGCATTGTTTTGATATTTACTATGATGTGGATATATGTATGAAAATTGATCCTGGCATACATATATTGTGCTCCAATTTTGTTCTTAAAATTGGGGTGTCACAGAGTGGTATCAGATCCGTGTTGACCGTAGGACGCTACCCTAGTCAGTCGTCGAGTTTACAAAACTATTTTTAAAAGCCCCATCTCTTTTCTCACTTCTGTAGACCCTTTCTCTGCTGAAAATTCAAACTTTGTTTCAAAGTAGGTCCTCCAATAGTAGGATGCCCACCATAATTGTTTGAACTCGTAGCACGTTGATTGATATGTACTTGTGCACATGTTTTGATTTGGTTCTTTGTAATGATTGTTGGTGTGTTGCGACCGTCAGGTTGCAGCAACATCATTTGTTTAAAATGTTTTGCTAATCAAATTAACTAACCAAATCAGGGCTGCTATATATCTATCTATCATATCTCACTCTTACTCCTGGAAAATGTAACAGATGGTTGACACCAGGAGCAGCGCGGGTAACGCCGGTAACGCTGGCGGGAGCGGGGCAGGTGGCAACCAACCGCCTCAGCCTCATCCACCTCCACCTCCACCCCCGTACGACCCGCTCCAGATGGCCCAGGTGCAGAACCAGATGATGCAGAACATGGCCCAGATGATGCAGCACATGCAGCAGATGGCGCAGGCTGCTCAGGGTGCTCAGGGTGCTGGAGTCGCACCGCCACCCCGACCGGATGACACCCTCAGGAGCTTCATGACGACGCTCCCTCCAGTGTTCCACCACGCCATAGAGCCAATGGATGCAGATGATTGGCTCGAGACGATTACAGGCAAGTTGCAGCTTGCCCATGTCGGGGACCTTGATAAGGCCCTCTACGTCTCGCACCAGCTTCAGGGCCCGGCGAAGAACTGGTGGACTGCGTACACCACAGCTCATGCGGACGCCGACTCGATCACTTGGGAGGAGTTCCGCAGGGCATTCCGCGACCAGTACGTCCCTTTCGGCGAGATCAGGGTGAAGCGCCGCGAGTTCCAGGATCTCAGGCAGGGCGCGATGACAGTGCGTGAGTATCTCACGCGGTTCAGCCAGCTGTCCCGTTATGCCCCAGATGACGTGGACACAGATGATAAGAAGCAGGAGTGCTTCAGGCAAGATCTCTGTCATTCTTTCATATTAAATATATTCTTCATATACCCTTGTTCATTCCTTTTGTTACCTGAACAATAATGAAATTGTTATCTGCTTCAGGCATGGGCTTAACCCAGGACTCCGCTATGCCCTAGCTTCAAATGAGTATTCCTCATTTCAGAAGCTGGTTGACCGTGCCTTCGCAGTGGAGAAGGAACGGAAGGACCTCGATGCCGATTGCAAGAGGAAGATGACGTTCCAGGGACAGTCCTCCGGCAGCTCTACTCGTCCCCGCTACGCTCCACCTGCTCCAGCTTCCAGGCAGATTCCCCAGCAGCAGCAGTACCGACCGCCCCAGTCCCGGCAGCCCGCTCCCCAGTACAGGCATCCAGCTCCACAGTATCAGGCTCCACCTCAGCAGCAGCAGCAGCAGCCACGCCAGGCTCAGGCACCTCGCCAGGGTCTTCCAGCTCCGCAGCAGCCCCGTCCAGCACAGGGGGCAGGTCAGGTTGGCCCGTGCTACAAGTGCAACCAGATGGGACACTTCGCCAACAAGTGTCCGTTGAGGCAGCCAGCTCCACCGCAGTCTCGTCCTGCAGGCCAGTCCCAGAGCTACACTCGTGGACGTGTGAACCACGTGTCAGCAGAGTCTGCTCAGACGGCACCAGATGTGGTGTTTGGTACGTTCCTTGTTGACTCTCACCCAGTTACAGTCTTGTTTGATTCTGGAGCATCTCATTCGTTCATATCAGCACCCTGCGCATCTAAATATAATATGAATAGAGTGTTAATGAAAAAGCATCTGCTAGTGAATTCTCCTGGAGGAGAACTGATATCGAGGCATGTGTGCCCGAATGTGAGCTTAACCATAAGGGGGGTAGTCTTTCCCACCTCTCTTATTGTTCTGGATTCCCAAGGTATTGATGTCATTCTGGGAATGGATTGGCTACGCAAGTACCAGGGAGTCATTGATTGTGCTCAGAGGCTCATCACAGTGAAGCATCCAGATGGCACGGAGATTGTGTATCGAGCACCGACAAAGATGATTGAAGAAGCCAGAGCATATGAGGCTGTCGTGGTACCTGATATCCGAGTTGTCAAGGAGTTCCCTGATGTCTTCCAGAAAGTGCCAGGTATGCCACCTGATCGTGAGATTGAGTTCTCTATTGATTTAGTTCCTGGCACTGCACCTATATACAGGCGACCATATAGAATGGATGCCGAAAAGCTAGCTGAGCTGAAGACGCAGATCCAAGAGCAGCTAGAGAAGGGGCATATTCGTCCTAGTACATCCCCGTGGGGAGCCCCTGTGATCTTTGTTCCGAAGAAGGATGGAGGTCTGCGGATGTGCGTTGATTACCGCGCATTGAATGAAGCTACCATCAAGAACAAGTACCCGATTCCTCGCATTGATGATCTGTTTGATCAGTTGAAGGGTGCTCATGTGTTCTCGAAGATTGACCTGCAAACAGGTTATAATCAGCTGAAGATTCGTGAAGCTGATATCCCGAAGACAGCATTTGTGACTCGATATGGGCTATATGAGTACACAGTGATGTCCTTCGGCTTGACTAATGCCCCAGCTTTCTTCATGTATCTGATGAACAAGGTCTTTATGGAGTTTCTAGATCTGTTCGTCGTGGTGTTCCTTGATGATATCCTGATATTTTCGAAGACTGAAGAAGAACATGAGAAGCATCTGAGGTTAGTGTTGCAGAAGCTCAGAGAGCATCGGTTGTATGCAAAGCTGAGCAAATGCGAGTTCTGGTTGAAGAAGGTTGCATATTTGGGGCATATCATCTCAGAGGGTGGTGTATCAGTGGATCCAGGCAAGGTCCAAGATATATTGGACTGGAAGGTACCTGAGAGCGTTACTGAGATTCGGAGTTTTCTTGGTATGGCTGGATATTATCGCCGCTTCATTGAAGGATTCTCCAAGATCGTGAAGCCGATGACGAGGCTGACTGAGAAGGGTGCCAAGTTTGTATGGTCCCCTGAATGCCAGGCTGGTTTCGAGGAGTTGAAGGCAAGATTGACTTCTGCTCCCATCCTTGTCATGCCAGATGTTCAGAAGAACTTCACGGTCTATTGTGATGCTTCGCGACAGGGCCTGGGATGTGTGCTTATGCAGGAAGGTCGTGTGATTGCTTATGCCTCGAGACAGCTCAGGAAGCATGAGCTGAATTACCCTACTCATGATCTGGAGTTAGCAGCAGTTGTTCATGCTCTGAAGATCTAGAGGCACTATCTGATGGGGAAGAAGACGGAGATATACACTGATCACAAGAGCTTGAAGTACATCTTCACCCAGCCAGATCTGAATCTCCGCCAACGGAGGTGGCTAGAGTTGATCAAAGATTATGATCTGAGTATCAACTATCATCCGGGCAAGGCGAATGTTGTTGCAGATGCCTTGAGCAGAAAGGTCTACTGCAATGTGCTTGAGATCAAGGAGCAGCAGCCCGAGTTGCATGAGGAGTTTGAGAAGCTCAACTTGGGTATTCTTGGTCATACTGATGCAGTGGCCTTGGAGGTTGATTCGACCTTGGAGCGTGATATTCGAGCAGGACAGCTCACTGATGAGTACTTGCTAGAGATCAGACAGTTGATCAAGGAGGACAAAGCTCCAGGGTTCACAGAGGATGATCAGGGTGTCTTATGGTTCAGAGGCAGGATCTGTGTTCCTGATGTGAAGGCTATCAAGGAGATGATTCTGAGGGAAGTTCATTATTCAGCCTACTCTCTCCATCCAGGTAGTACCAAGATGTACTAGGATCTGAAGCAGTATTACTGGTGGTATGGGATGAAGAGAGATGTAGCAGAGTATGTGGCCTTGTGTGACACATGTCAGAGGGTTAAGGCCCAACATCAGAGACCAGCTGGTTTGCTTCAGCCTCTGCAGATTCCAGAGTGGAAATGGGAACAGATCAGCATGGATTTCATCACTGGTTTGCCCAGGACACAGTCCGGATATGATTCCATTTGGGTCATAGTTGATCGCTTGACCAAGGTTGCTCATTTCATTCTAGTCAAGGAGTCATATCATGGACCACAGCTTGCAGAATTGTACATGTCCCGCATTGTGTGCTTGCATGGTGTGCCGAAGATCATAGTATCTGACAGAGGTACACAGTTCACCTCCAGATTCTGGAAGCGGTTGCATGAGTCTATGGACACTCGCCTCAGTTTCAGTTCAGCTTATCATCCTCAGACCGATGGTCAGACAGAAAGGGTGAATCCGATCCTGGAGGACATGTTGCGAGCTAGTGCACTCCAGAATAGCCAGAGTTGGGATAAGAGTCTTCCTTATGCAGAGTTCTCTTATAACAACAGCTATCAGGCCAGTCTCAAGATGTCCCCCTTTGAAGCACTGTATGGCAGGAAGTGCAGAACACCTCTGTTCTGGAATCAGGTTGGAGAAAAGAAAGTCTTTGGCCCTGAGTCTATAGAGGAAGCTGAAGAACAGGTCAGACAGATCCGAAGCAATCTGAAGACAGCTCAGTCTAGACAGAAGAGTTATGCAGATGTCAGACGACGTGAGCTGGAGTTCCAGATTGGGGACTATGTCTATCTGAAGGTGTCACCCTTCAGGGGTCTTCGGAGGTTTAATGTCAAAGGGAAGCTATCTCCGAGGTTCATTGGCCCTTTCAAGGTGATTGATAAGAAAGGTGCAGTTGCTTATCAGCTGGAGTTGCCTGCACGTCTGGCAGGTATTCATAATGTGTTCCATGTATCCCAGCTGAAGAGATGCCTCCGAGTTCCAGAGGAGCAGTTGCCACTTGAGGAGCTTGATCTGAGAGATGATCTGACATTCTCTGAGCCGATCAAGATCCTAGACACGATGGAACGAGGCACTCGCAACAAGAGGATCAAAATCTGCAAAGTGCAATGGAAGCATTATTCCGAAGAAGAAGCCACATGGGAGAAGGAAGATGATCTTCGGGCAGATTACCCTCACCTCTTCACCGACTCTTCCTAATCTCGAGGACGAGATTCTTCTAAGGGGGGTAGGTTTGTAACACCCTGATTTAATTTTTCCCCAATTGAATAAAATAAATTAGAAATTAAATAGGTTGTCTATTTAATTAGAGGAGGAAAGTAAAATTTATTTATCATTTTAATGTTGCATTCATGCCATTGCATATTTTATTGAGTGAAAAATAAATATTTATTAAACCTGGATAGGGCGAATCGAATTTATTCTATTTTAAAAAAAATTATAAAAGTTTTACAAAACCAAACTCAAGTTTTGTTTACAAAACCTAGGGAAAAGGATTTGAAAAGTTTGTGAACTGTTTGATTTGAAAAGGTTTTGAAATTTGAAGTTTGAAAGAGTTTGCAAAGAAAAGAATCTGAAAAAAAAGAAAAGCTCAGGCTTTTGGACCTCACTCCGCCGGCCCAATCTTCTCTCTCTCTCCCCGCTCCGGCCTGGCCCCGCTCTCCCTCCCTCCCATTTCCTCCTTCCGGCCCGCTCTCCTCTCCTCAGCACCGGCCCACTCCGCCCACCGCGCGCGCGCCGGCCCGCTTCCCCTCCCCGCCTCCCTCCCGGCCCAGCTTCTCCCTCACCCTCTCCCGCCTCCCCTCCTCCGCGCCGAGCCGGCCCAAGCCAGCGCGTCCACCGCACCGGCGAACCAGGCCGCAACGCGCAGCGCCTCCCTCCCACTGCCACGCCGGCCCCGCATGTCAGGTGCTCATCCCCAACCTCCCGCGCGAGCTCCGCGCAAAAATCTCCGCGTCGCGCTCGGCCTCATCCCTCCGCGCCCTCCGCTCGATCCCATCTAGCGATCGAGCCGCCAGACCTCCTCCCCTCGTCTTTTAGTAGCCATCTCTCCCTTCTTCCCCTTTTCCATCTCTTCCCCGAACGCCGCCACCGCCATTAACAGCCGCCGAGCTCGGCTTGAGCTCGTCTCGTCCCAGAGCGCCACCGACGACCCTCGTTCCGAACATCATCGGCCTCACCGCACCACGCCGCGTCCAGGCGACTTCTCCTCGGCGCGAAACCACACCGGAGCGCCCCTCACCGTCCTCGCAGGAATCCTCCGCTCGGCCGCCGCGACAAACGCCGGCTACGGGCATCAATCGGCGCCGAGAACACCTTCACTGGACTCGTGGTGAGCTCCCCTATCTCCTAGACCCTTTTATTTAATCTCTACCGAACCCTAGCGGATTCCCGAGCGAACTCCGGCGAGCTCCCTATGGCGCCGCCGCGTAGAGCCCCTGCGCCGCCGCGTCCAGTCCCACCGGCGCCGCCATTCTCCCCCTCATCCCCTCTGTGCCGTCAGATCTAGAGCCAACGGTGCAGATTAGATCCAACCCTGAAGGGGTATGAACCGCGTCTGTGAGTCCCATGAACCCAGTCCAGCTCGCCACGTCAGCCGATCCACGACCAAGTGGCACACCGCACCAGTGTGCGTCCGCCACGTAGCGCCACGTAAGGCCCAGTCAGCGCCACGCAGTCCGCACCGCACGGCTTCAGCCTTTTTGCAAAGAAGCCCTCGATCTTTCCTAGAACAAACCCGCAGTCCGATCGCACTATTCACTAAGTCTAGGATTTCTTGCAGGATAGCCCCTGCGTTTTTATCTAAGTGAGGCGCAGTCCTCTGGTTCACCGCAACCCGCAGACCCAGTCCACCGCGCGGCCGCGCCCTCGTCCACGGCACAGCCCGTGCACCGGCCAGTCCGGTGCCGCCACGTGGCGAGTGACGCCAGCGCTGCGTAGTCGCTCAGCGCCTTTTTCAAAAGAGACCCCGGCTTTCGTTGGAATCAACCCGCGGTCCCAGCGCACTGTGCGCTGAGTCACGGGATTATTTCCCTTCGGCCCCTGTCGTTTCACCGAATTGAGGCCCGATCCAGTTTTCTTTTTTCATTCAGATTTTATTTGTTTAAAAAGCGAAAACGAGTTCAAACTATTTACAGTTTTGCCACTCAGATTCAAATGCTCATAACTTGCTCATTTTAACTCCGTTTCGACCCATTCAACTTGCGTTAGATTCATAATTTCGTTCTCTACGCAGTAGAACTGTTGGTTTACTGTTTTGATACTGTTTGTTGTACTATTATTTATTTTTGCTTTGTATGTGCCATGTATGTTGATTGGGCCAGAGAGTGCGGAGTACGAGGACGCTCCCGACCCTTCCTGTGACCCTGCAGATTCGACCCAGCCCGAAGGCAAGTGTCCTTGAACATCTTGCACCTACTTCATTTTACTTTTGGTACTAGAGTAGTTAGATCTTGTAGATGCATGCTTGTCATTAATTTGAATCCCATGTTATGGTTTACTAGATTTTGATCTATTATCCTTGTCGCCTGTTTTGGGTTGTTCGGGTAGAAGTCATGCTTAGCCCTGCAGTCATGTTGGGATGGAATGATGGTCAATTATAATTAATCCTGATTAATGAACTATGAAACGATGTGGACATGGTAATTTTTGTAGTAACATGGTTATTAGGTAAATCCGGCAGGATGGACCCGTATTGGTGGTTTTGTGCCGTGGGACTCGGCAGCTGCTTTTGATTTTTGGTTCTGGGCGAGTGCTAGATTGTCCTGCCTGGATCCCTAGGACCCGGTTCTTGGACAAGTAACCCGGCAATACAGCGCAACCATGAGATCTGGATGGGCTGGACCTGGCTAATTAATTAGTTTTCCTCTAAGTTATGCTACACGGGGTTTGTTTAGTGGCTCAAGAGGGGTCCCTTGGGGTCGTTGACTTATGGACAGGGGAGAAACCTTAGAGTACGTGTAACACAGACTTGGAGGGACTTTGTAAAGGCCTTGCGGTGCAACCTGCTATGCACCTTGGCAGTGTTTAGCGTGACGGGACCTGCACGACTCATGGGTAACGATGTGCAACCTCTGCAGAGTGTAAAACTGATATGTCAGCCGTGCTCACGGTCACGAGCGGGCTTGGACTTCTTCGAGATTAGTTGGTTACTGGTTACTGTTTCGGGTCATCTGATGGACTTCAGGTGCGGTTGCCTGATGGACTTCAGGTGTGGGTACTTGGTGCGACTCCAAGTGTTGGTTACTCGGTGTGACTCCGAGTGTGGTCTTGCTCGGTGCGACTCCGAGTGTTGTTCTTTACTACAGAGTCTGTCTATAACCTAGTAAATAGGTGCATAGGATTAACAGGATTAATAGGGTGTGTCGCTTTAGGCGCTTGAGTCAAACAAAGTCAGCCTACCTTTGTTATAAGCCTCATAAGCATTTATTTCCTACACTTGCAGAGTACATTTCGATGTACTCACCCTTCCTCTTTGTCCCCCTGCTACCCCACCCAGACGCTGGAGACTACGCGTACGAGGAGCAGGAGTATCCAGAAGACGGAGGCTACGACCCTGACGACCTGTACTAGGATGGCACTACCCCCGGTCGACCTTCCTGTGGAGATGGAGTCCAGATTTCCGCATCTACATTAGCGTCTTCATTAGAGTCTGTTATCATGAGAGTCTGTACCCTTTTTATTTCAGACCCGAGGGTCATTTATGTAATAAAGTTCGATATTATTAATAAAGCATTGTTTTGATATTTACTATGATGTGGATATATGTATGAAAATTGATCCTGGCATACATATATTGTGCTCCAATTTTGTTCTTAAAATTGGGGTGTCACATATATGTTAGACAACCCCCCGGTTTCGAAAATCCCAAGTTTCCAAACCATGTCTTTAAACTTCACAAAGCTTTGTATGGTTTGAAACAAGCCCCTAGAGCTTGGTATGATAGGTTAAAAACCTTTTGCTTGCTAAGGGTTTCAAAATGGGATGTGTAGATAAGACGCTCTTTCTCCTCAAGCAAGGCACTGATACTCTCTTGGTCCAAATTTACGTGGATGATATCATTTTTGGTGGTTCTTCTCACGCTTTGGTTGCCAAGTTCGCAGATACTATGAGCAGGGAGTTCGAGATGAGCATGATGGGCGAGTTGACGTTTTTCCTTGGACTGCAAATCAAGCAGTCTCGGGAGGGAACATTCGTGCACCAGGGCAAGTACACTCGCGACATTCTGAAGAAGTTCGACATGGGTGAGGCCAAGCCTCTTCCAACACCCATGGCGACCACGACGGCCCTGGATGCGGACAAGGAGGGAGAAGCAGTGGATCAGAAGGAGTACCGGAGTATGATCGGGTCGCTGCTGTACCTAAGGGCGACACGCCCGGACATTCAGTTCGCGGTGTGCTTGTGTGCGTGCTTTCAGTCTTCGCCGCGCACTTCGCACCGTCAGGCGGTCAAGCGCATTATGAGGTATTTATCCTTCACTCCAGAATTTGGGATTTGGTATTCTGCTTCCTCCACCCTTTCTCTTTGCAGTTATTCTGATGCCGACTTTGTTGGTTGCCGTATTGAGCGCAAGTCCACTTCTGGGACTTGCCAGTTTATTGGATCTTCTCTTGTTTCGTGGTCTTCTCGCAAGCAGTCTAGTGTCGCCCAGTCTACCACGGAGGTTGAATATGTTGCTGCGGCTAGCTGTTGTTCCCAGTTACTCTGGATGATGGCCACTTTGCGTGATTTTGGTCTGAGCTTTTCTCGTGTTCCATTGCTTTGTGACAGCACGAGTGCGATTAGCGTTGCTAAGAACCCCGTGCTTCACTCGAAGACCAAACACATTGATGTGCGCTTTCATTTTTTGCGAGACCACTATGAGAAGGGTGATATCGACCTTCGCCATGTCGATACTCATCATCAGCTTGCTGATATTTTCACTAAGCCTTTGGACCAATCAACCTTTAATAGGTTGAGAGATGAGCTTGGTGTGTGTTTCCCCTTTTAGATGGGGGAAACATTTTGACTCTGACTGACTCTTTTCCGTTTGTCTTTGTTTTCTTTTGCATCTTCAGCATACGCTTTTACATTTTGAGCTTCATGAATATAGTCTGAAGAATGTAACTATGCTCTGTGTAGTTTTTACTCCGATGCTTTATGATGTTGTAGCTTATGCTCTTTCTGATCACTAATACATGTTGTGAGCTGAGCTATTTTTTGAATGGTGAACTTGTTAATGAACTTAAAATTTGAAAATGTTCACCATTGAGATATGCAACTAGCATGTGTAGGATGTGTAGAGGTCACTTCTGCTTTTCATATATGCTAGGTTGCTATGTCTCTAGTGTTGAGTCATTCACTTGCTTGGTATGTTACATTCTGCTAAAATCTGAACCAAGTTAAGTGAATTGGAAAGATCGAGATGGGTTTGCTTGTTAACACCTCACAGTTTCGAGACTGTTTCCCATTGCACTTTTGGGTTAAACTTGAGCTGTGTAGTGTATGACTGAAACTGTTGCTTTAAGCTTCTGATTGCTTCTGCATAGGCTTCGCACAGTTGGAAAGTTAGGCAATAACAAGCATTCAACCTCTCGCAGTCACATGCTGTTTTCTGATCTTGTGTAATTTCACCGCTGCAACTCTGATTAAAAACTGAAATCACAAGTATATGCATATTTTGTTAATCAGCATGATGGTTGAACTGTGCTAGGGGTAGTTCACCTTGTATACATGTTTAGCATTTGGTTGACTTCCTATCTATACATGTCATGTGCTATTTTGATGGTGAATACTCTTTTCAGCTAAAAACTGTTCATATGTTCATATTTCACATTTGGTAATCAGTTTGAGCCTTTGCTAGCATATTGTGCATTTTCTGCATCATCGGATCCAAACTCCGTAGAGCATCTTTGCACTCTTTCGAGTATACTCTTGAAGCTCCTAACTTACATTTTGACTCATATGCATTTTGGAAGGGGGAGTTCTTTGCTCATTTGCCTGTCGATGCCTTTTCTTGATAAGTGCATTTTCAACTAAGGGGGAGAAAAATGACAAATCATGTCATGGGGGAGAAAAATGACAAATCATGTGTTCTCCGAATGTTGCACTTTTTGAGGGGGAGTTTGCTAGTTGTGTTGAGCCTTTGCCTCTGTCTTGAGGAACTAGCAAACATTGTCTTCAGGGCATTTGTTTTCGATTGGTTTGGAGCGTGTTTGGTTCGGAGCGAGCTTTCTTGCTAGTTGTGTTGAGCCTCTGTGCCTCTATCTTGAGGGACTAGCATTTGCTTCGATTTTTCAACTGGTGTCGAGCTCTTTTTCTGGAGTTTCTCAATTGGATTTTGCTAGCGGTGTTGAGCCTGTTCTACCTCTTCTTGAGGGCTAGCTTTGCTTTGCTTGGTCGCGTCGAGCCGTTGCCCATGTCTTTGGGGACCAAGTTGTCTTGCTCTTTCCACTTGACCTTCTTCGGCTCTGCTATGCTTTTGGGTCATTTGGTCGAGTTTTCTCTTCCTCCTTCCTTCTTTCTTCCTTCTATTTCTATTATGATTTGTGTGAGTGAGTAGTTGACAATGCACTCATCAAGGGGGAGATTGCGGATACATGGGTGTATGCCGAGTCTCTGAGTGATGAGTGATTGTCAACTGGGATGATGCGCATGTTCTTTGGCTTGTGTTGTGCAGGTGTCGAGCACGGATACAGTGATCAGAGGCGAGGTGAAGGTCAAGTAGAGACGTGCCGTGCCGATGGACCGAGAGTGGCGAAGGGCGGATGTGAGGCTTGGACTGAGGGACTAGAGGCTCGAGGATCAGCTGTGGTGGCTGGCAGCCTGTGACGATAACAAGTGAAGAAATGCGGTCATGTGTTGCCTGAGTCCTGGACTCGGGGACACGTGTCGGTGGACGGGGTGCACGGAGGTGCATCCCATCTACGACGTCCGTTTGGTGGTTGAGCCAGGGAAAAACCATCGGATGGACGGTTTCCAGGTTTGGGCCTCAAAACCTGGGCGTGGACGGTTTCTGAGTTTGGCCACAAAACTCGGGTTGAGGGTTTCCGAGTTTGGCCTCAAAACTCGGGCTGAGGACGGTTTCTGAGTTTGGGCCACAAAACTCAGGCGATGGGCTGGTTTCCCGGTTTGGGCCTCAAAACCGGGGGTTGGTCGTGAAGGCCTGGTTTCCCGGTTTGGGCCACAAAACCGGGGGCGGAGTCCGTGAAGCGGATGCAGAGCGGTGGCGGCACGTGGCGGCAATCGGGAGGTTGCGTCGAGGCAACGCTACGAGTTGTGCGGACGTGGCCGTCGGATCACCACCTACCATGAGTTGGTCCAGAATGACCCTAGGGTTTAGCTGGTTCGCTCTGTAATTAGTTGAGGGGTAGAGTAGGAAATAAAATTAGGATAAGTAGAGGGAGACACCCTCCTCCCTTCCCATCTCAGTCATTTGCTATTCTATCTTAGGGTTTCCTGCTTCCCCATTCCCTGCTGTAGCCACTGAGATCCGCAGTTCATCTGTGTACTGGAGATTTTGAGGAAACGGGACCGTAATCCCGTTGTCTCCTCGTGGGGACGATTTGTGCCTGAAATTCGTGTCGTCGATTCGTGTTTTGGTTGTGTTCTTCGCGTTCTTCGTTTTGCCATGAATTCCCCATCACTCGATCAACCTCTATGTTGCGTCTTTGTGAAATCGGTTTGAATCATTTTGTTCGTATCATTGAGGAGGTCATTTCGACCAAAGGAATTCATCCAACTTTTCATGATCGAATAGATCAGGATGATTTCGTTTTCGTGGCGCTTTTTCAGTTGATCCACCTTCCCTTGTGATTTTCCAGAGTTCTAGTCGATTTGAGCAGATGATTTCTTGGGGATAGTCTCCTAACTACCCTGTGATCATCTTCTCCAAGTTTGGGAACTTGGGATTTCGATTTGGATCAAATTTGGGAAGATTTGGAGAGGAGGCGATCAAAATTGCCCTCTCTGCAAGGTCGCGGACAGTCCGCGGTCTACACCGGCGGACAGTCCGGGCGTCGGGGTTGGCCAGACCAGTGGCCTGACTCCGCGCTGTTGGAGCTGTGTTTTTTGACCGGCGGACAGTCCGTAGTTCAAAGTCGCGGACAGTCTGGGAACGTCCAGGGAGGTTTCAGCAGAGTTGTTGTTTCTCGGTTTTTGCCGGCGGACAGTCCGCCATCGGCTCGCGGACAGTCCGCAGTAGGGGCGGACAGTCCGGGATCGTATTCCTGGACAGTCCTGGACCCTGTTGAAGGGTACATTTTAGTGCAATTGCTGTGCCGGCTTTTCCGCTTGGTTTTCGGACTTCTCGTTTGGCCCTAGAGTTAACCAAGAAACATTTCTAAGTATCTTTGCTACTTGTTAGCATTGGTATTTGGAGATTTCTCGACGTAGCCTCCAATCTACGTTCGGGACTCGGTTTTCCAAGGGTGAACTTGAGCTGGAGCTTTTGGTCTTTGCTTTGCTTGTGCTTGGTGGTGCTCCGCTATGATCCTAGGGATCATCCACCCTCTTCCAAGGGTCGTGAGCATCACGGTTTCAGTCGGTGCTTCTCGGGGTTGATTTTGGGACATTTGGCCAAAGTTTCTGAAGGAAATTTTTGAGCTCCCATTCACCCCCCCTCTGGTCGCCTTGCTAGTGCTTTCTCGGTCCTTCAATTGCGGATACATGGGTGTATGCCGAGTCTCTAAGTGATGAGTGATTGTCAACTGGGATGATGCGCATGTTCTTTGGCTTGTGTTGTGCAGGTGTCGAGCACGGATACAGTGATCAGAGGCAAGGTGAAGGTCAAGTAGAGACGTGTCGTGCCGATGGACCGAGAGTGGCGAAGGGCGGACGTGAGGCTTGGACTGAGGGACTAGAGGCCCGAGGATCAGCTGTGGTGGCTGGCAGCCTGTGACGATAACAAGTGCAGAAATGCGGTCATGTGTTGCCTGAGTCGTGGACTCGGGGACACGTGTCGGTGGACGGGGTGCACGGAGGTGCATCCCATCTATGACGTCGGTTTGGTGGTTGAGCCAGGGAAAACCATCGGATGGACGGTTTCCAGGTTTGGGCCTCAAAACCTGGGCCTGGACGGTTTCCGAGTTTGGCCACAAAACTCGGGCTGAGGGTTTCTGAGTCTGGCCTCAAAACTCGGGCTGAGGACGGTTTCTGAGTTTGGGCCACAAAACTCAGGCGATGGGCTGGTTTCCCGGTTTCGGCCTCAAAACCGGGGTTGGTCGTGAAGGCCTGGTTTCCCGGTTTGGGCCACAAAACCGGGGGCGGAGTCCGTGAAGCGGATGCAGAGCGGTGGCGACACGTGGCGGCAATCGGGAGGTTGCGTCGAGGCAACGCTACGAGTTGTGCGGACGTGGCCGTCGGATCACCACCTACCATGAGTTGGTCCAGAATGACCCTAGGGTTTAGCTGGTTCGCTCTGTAATTAGTTGAGGGGTAGAGTAGGAAATAAAATTAGGATAAGTAGAGGGAGACACCCTCCTCCCTTCCCATCTCAGTCATTTGCTATTGTGTCTTAGGGTTTCCTGCTTCCCCATTCCCTGCTGTAGCCACTGAGATCCGCAGTTCATCTGTGTACTGGAGATTTTGAGGAAACGGGACCGTAATCCCGTTGTCTCCTCGTGGGGACGATTTGTGCCTGAAATTCGTGTCGTCGATTCGTGTTTTGGTTGTGTTCTTCGCGTTCTTCGTTTTGCCATGAATTCCCCATCACTCGATCAACCTCTATGTTGCGTCTTTGTGAAATCGGTTTGAATCATTTTGTTCGTATCATTGAGGAGGTCATTTCGACCAAAGGAATTCATCCAACTCCTCATGATCGAATAGATCGGGACGATTTCGTTTTCATGGCGCTTTTTCGGTTGATCCACCTTCCCTTGTGATTTCCCGGAGTTCTAGTCGATTTGAGCGGATGATTTCTTGGGGATAGTCTCCTAACTACCCCGTGATCATCTTCTCCAAGTTTGGGAACTTGGGATTTTGATTTGGATCGAATTTGGGAAGATTTGGAGAGGAGGCGATCAAAATCGCCCTCTCTGCAAGGTCGCGGACAGTCCGCGGTCTACACCGGCGGATAGTCCGGGCGTCGGGGTCGGCCAGACCAGTGGCCTAACTCCGCGCTGTTGGAGCTATGTTTTTTGACCGGTGGACAGTCCGCAGTTCGAAGTCGCGGACAGTCCGGGAACGTCCACAGAGGTTTCAACAGAGTTGCTGTTTCTCGGTTTTTGCCGGCGGACGGTCCGCCATCGGCTCGCGGACAGTCCGCAGTAGGGGCGGACAGTCCGGGACCGTATTCCCGGACAGTCCGGGACCCTGCTGAAGGGTACATTTTAGTGCAATTGCCGTGCCGACTTTTCCGCTTGGTTTTTGGACTTCTCGTTTGGCCCTAGAGTTAACGAAGAAACATTTCTAAGTATCTTTGCTACTTGTTAGCATTGGTATTTGGAGATTTCTCGACGTAGCCTCCAATCTACGTTCGGGACTCGGTTTTCCAAGGGTGAACTTGAGCTGGAGCTTTTGGTCTTTGCTTTGCTTGTGCTTGGTGGTGCTCCGCTGTGATCCTAGGGATCATCCACCCTATTCCAAGGGTCGTGAGCATCACGGTTTCAGTCGGTGCTTCTCGGGGTTGATTTTGGGACATTTGGCCAAAGTTTCTGAAGGAAATTTTTGAGCTCCCATTCACCCCCCCTCTGGTCGCCTTGCTAGTGCTTTCTCGGTCCTTCAATTGCGGATACATGGGTGTATGCCGAGTCTCTGAGTGATGAGTGATTGTCAACTGGGATGATGCGCATGTTCTTTGGCTTGTGTTGTGCAGGTGTCGAGCACGGATACAGTGATCAGAGGCGAGGTGAAGGTCAAGTAGAGACGTGCCGTGCCGATGGACCGAGAGTGGCGAAGGGCGGACGTGAGGCTTGGACTGAGGGACTAGAGGCCCGAGGATCAGCTGTGGTGGCTGGCAGCCTGTGACGATAACAAGTGCAGAAATGCGGTCATGTGTTGCCTGAGTGGTGGACTCGGGAACACGTGTCGGTGGACGGGGTGCACGGAGGTGCATCCCATCTACGACGTCGGTTTGGTGGTTGAGCCAGGGAAAAACCATCGGATGGACGGTTTCCAGGTTTGGGCCTCAAAACCTGGGCGTGGACGGTTTCCGAGTTTGGCCACAAAACTCGGGCTGAGGGTTTCCGAGTTTGGCCTCAAAACTCGGGCTGAGGACGGTTTCTGAGTTTGGGCCACAAAACTCAGGCGATGGGCTGGTTTCCCGGTTTGGGCCTCAAAACCGGGGTTGGTCATGAAGGCCTGGTTTCCCGGTTTGGGCCACAAAACCGGGGGCGGAGTCCGTGAAGCGGATGCAGAGCGGTGGCGGCACGTGGCGGCAATCGGGAGGTTGCGTCGAGGCAACGCTACGAGTTGTGCGGACGTGGCCGTCGGATCACCACCTACCATGAGTTGGTCCAGAATGACCCTAGGGTTTAGCTGGTTCGCTCTGTAATTAGTTGAGGGGTAGAGTAGGAAATAAAATTAGGATAAGTAGAGGGAGACACCCTCCTCCCTTCCCATCTCAGTCATTTGCTATTCTGTCTTAGGGTTTACTGCTTCCCCATTCCCTGCTGTAGCCACTGAGATCCGCAGTTCATCTGTGTACTGGAGATTTTGAGGAAACGGGACCGTAATCCCGTTGTCTCCTCGTGGGGACGATTTGTGCCTGAAATTCGTGTCGTCGATTCGCGTTTTGGTTGTGTTCTTCGCGTTCTTCGTTTTGCCATGAATTTCCCATCACTCGATCAACCTCTATGTTGCGTCTTTGCGAAATCCGTTTGAATCATTTTGTTCGTATCATTGAGGAGGTCATTTGGACCAAAGGAATTCATCCAACTCCTCATGATCGAATAGATCGGGACGATTTCGTTTTCGTGGCGCTTTTTCGGTTGATCCACCTTCCCTTGTGATTTCCCGGAGTTCTAGTCGATTTGAGCGGATGATTTCTTGGGGATAGTCTCCTAACTACCCCGTGATCATCTTCTCCAAGTTTGGGAACTTGGGATTTCGATTTGGATCGAATTTGGGAAGATTTGGAGAGGAGGCGATCAAAATCGCCCTCTCTGCAAGGTCGCGGACAGTCCGCGGTCTACATCAGCGGACAGTCCGGGCGTCGGGGTCGGCCAGACCAGTGGCCTGACTCCGCGCTGTTGGAGCTGTGTTTTTTGACCGGCGGACAGTCCGCAGTTCAAAGTCGCGGACAGTCCGGGAACGTCCACGGAGGTTTCAGCAGAGTTGCTGTTTCTCGGTTTTTGCCGGCGGACAGTCCGCCATCGGCTCGCGGACAGTCCGCAGTAGGGGCGGACAGTCCGGGACCGTATTCCCGGACAGTCCGGGACCCTGCTGAAGGGTACATTTTAGTGCAATTGTTGTGCCGGCTTTTCCGCTTGGTTTTCAGACTTCTCGTTTGGCCCTAGAGTTAACCAAGAAACATTTCTAAGTATCTTTGCTACTTGTTAGCATTGGTATTTGGAGATTTCTCGACGTAGCCTCCAATCTACGTTCGGGACTCGGTTTTCCAAGGGTGAACTTGAGCCGGAGCTTTTGGTCTTTGCTTTGCTTGTGCTTGGTGGTGCTCCGTTGTGATCCTAGGGATCATCCACCCTCTTCCAAGGGTCGTGAGCATCACGGTTTCGGTCGGTGCTTCTCGGGGTTGATTTTGGGACATTTGGCCAAAGTTTCTGAAGGAAATTTTTGAGCTCCCATTCACCCCTCCTCTGGTCGCCTTGCTAGTGCTTTCTCGGTCCTTCAATTGGTATCGGAGCGGGTTAAGGATCTTCTACCTTAGCCGGTTCCAGATCCACAGAAGGCGACATGGATCGCGGCATGGGCAAACCGCCGTTTTTCGATGGGACGAACTATGCGTATTGGAAGATACGCATGTCGGCCTATTTGCAGAGTTTGGGTGCTTCCATTTGGGATATTTGCAACTCTGCCGATTACGTGATCTTGGCTGCGCGTGTCTCTCAGCTTCAGATCGATGAGCATGATGCCAATAGCCGAGCCCGTAATGCTCTTTTCTCATGCTTGAGCATGAGTGAATTTGATCGCGTTTCTCACCTCGCTACGGCTCGGGAGATTTGGGCTACCCTCATGCGTTTCCATGAGGGAACCTCTCAAGTCAAAACCCGACTCTACGAGTCGTTCAAGCGAGAGTATGAGAACTTTCGACATATGCCTGGCGAGAGCATAGAAAGTTTATTCGCTCGCTTTCAGGTGATTGTCAACAGGATGAGGGCTAACAAGAAGTTGTTGCCTTTCGACGATCATGAGAGAGCTTTGAAGCTTTTGCATACTCTTGATCGATCGGTGTGGGATTCCAAGGTTCAAGCGATCATCGAATCGCCGAACTATGAGACCCTCACGTGCGACGAGCTCTTCAGTAAGCTCAAGTCCAGTGAGATTGACGCCATGGCGAGGGCTTCTTATGAAAATCCTTCTGGCCCGTCGATGGCTTTGGTTTCTGGCTCTTCTGCTAACCCCTCTGGAGGATTTGCACTCTCTTCTCTCTTTTCTGTCACAGAGGAGCAGCTTGAGTCGCTGGGGGATGACGAGCTAGCCTTGCTCGTCAACCGGTTCTCGCGGTTCCACAACAACCGCATGAACCGTCGCCGCGGAGGAGGACGCTCGGGATGCTACGAGTGCGGCGACCCCGATCACTTCATCGCCAACTGCCCCAAGAAGAAGCACTCTTCTGGGAAGGGCGACCATGGACCCAAGTACGACTCCGGCAAGCGCAAGGAGAAGTACGTCCCTCCAAGGCACAAGCGGTGGGGCGGCTTCGACAAGGAGTACATCAAGAAGAAGTACTTGGACAAGGCCCAGGCTGAGCAGCGTGCGTTCTTCGCCACGCTCAGCGACGTCGACGGCTCGGATGACGACTTCGCTTGCTCAAGCGATGACGAGTCTGAGAAGAAGAAGAGGATCGAGGACAAGCTGAACGGCCTCTGCTTCTTCGCCGGCGACGACGGCTTCTGCACCATGGCGCTCGACGGCGAGCTGGCGAGCCCCCCTCGGAACGACGACGATGACGACACCTCCCAGGTATCTCTCACCTACGACGATCTTTCTTCCGAGGTTGAGAAGCTTACTGCCACGCTCCTTAGTCAAGACAAGTTGCTTAGGCGAGCCGCTAGAGAGCGCAAGGAGTATAGGCAGAAGTGGGAGGACACGGTGAGAGAGCTTGAGTTTGCTAAGTCCACCGTGTTCGTGTCCGAGGAGGCGGAGTGCGATATGTGCACCACGCACATGACTGATCTCCTCACCCTGAGGAGTAAGTATGCTGCGTTGATAGGAGAGGTGGATGAGCTGAAGGCTAGACCTTCCCTGTTGGGTGCGTGCAAGGCTTGTCCTGTCTTGCAATCTGAGTTGGCTGAGAAGAATGCCAAGATTGTGTCTCTTGAAGAGGCCAACTCAGGTAGCACTAGTGTGGCTAGGTGTGTTCTTTGCGAGGGTTTGGAGATGGAGATTGCAAATGTGAAGCATGGCAAGATGCAAACTGAGGAGGAAAACACATACCTTCGGACCATCTTGTCATGGGTGTCTAGTGGTGAGCCGTAGCTCGGGATGATGATCTCCCAATTCAAGCGAGCTGCTGGAGGTCCAGGTATAGGTTTCGCTCAGGGTGTTGATGTTTCATCTTTCGGCAAGATTGGAGAGTCGAGTGGTCTTAACCCATGTGAGAAGCCCAACTCCACCACTACTCCCAAGCTTACCAAGATTCCACCCAAAGAGCCTCTTAAGCTTAACACCAAGGACGGAGTGTTTGAGGAACCTCCGAAAGCTCCACTCAAGAACCAAATGTGGCATCCCAAACCCAACCACCTAAAGAACAAGCTGGACACAATGCCACCTATCCAGGAGGAGTTGCCACAGAAGGGCAAAGTGATCCATACCCACCACCGTGAGTACCAACAACCCCCTTTGAGAGCTGTGAGGTACCACTGTGAGTTTTGTGGGAGAGATGGACACTTAGGAGAGTTCTGCTTCCGGCGTAAGCGAGAGGCGCGCCGTGCTCGGGAGATGAACAACCCGGACATGTACCATCCTTCCCATGATGTACATGTGCCGAATGTTCAGAGGAGAGCCCCGAGGAGAGCTGCTAGGCCCAGAGGTCCAGAACCTCAAGTTCCCCGGCCTAGGCAGGAGAGAGCTCCAAGGGGAGATGCTAGGCCTAGAGGTGCAGTGTCTCAAGTTGCTAGGCCTAGGCCTCGTAGAGAGCGTGCCCGGCGGGAGCCTGCAGTTGTAGGCTATGGACCCCGTGGCGGAGGCTTTGTAGTTGAGCGTTTTCCCCCACCGTGTTTTGAGTATCGCGATGGACGCTCCTCCCTTAGCAGACCACGTTTTCCTCAACGTGGTGATCGCTCCTCTCGTAGGCGTGCTAGGAATGGTTTTTATACTGACCGTTCCTTTGAGCAGCCGGCCCAACACTGGTATTCGCCTTATTTCACTAACCCCAGTGTTGGACCGTATGCTCACCCTATGTCTTTTTATTGATGTAGGTAAAACGATTGGAGAACGTTTGGTTGGTGGATTCCGGGTGTTCGAGGCACATGACCGGAAACGCCAAGTGGTTCTCCAGTCTTAGTCCGGTCGCCGGAAAGGAGTACATAACCTTCGGCGATAACAGCAAAGGTAAGGTGCTGTCTCGTGGGTCTGTGCGGGTTAATGAGCACTTTGTGTTGCGCGATGTTGCTCTTGTTTCTAACCTGCATTTTAACCTTCTTTCTGTTTCACAACTATTTGACGACGACTATGAGATTCGTTTTAAGCCGAATCTCAGTCGTATTTTGGATCCTCAGGGCAATCTTGTTTGTGTGATTTCGCCCTTTGGAAAAGTCTTTCAAGCGGATTTCTCGGAGTCGTTTGGTATTTCCCGCTGTCTTTTGGCTAGTCCTTCCTCCTCTGATCTTTGGAAGTGGCATAGGAGGCTCGGTCACTTAAGCTTCGACTTGCTTGCAAGACTTAGCTCACTTGGCCTAATCCGAGGATTGCCCAAGCTGTCAATGGAGAAGGATCTAGTTTGCCATTCTTGTAGACATGGAAAGATGGTTGCCGCTCCCCACCATCCTGTGACTCAGGTCATGACTAAGCGCCCCGGAGAGCTTTTGCACATGGACCTTGTTGGTCCGGCTCGGGTGAGCTCGGTTGGGGAGAAGTGGTACGTGCTTGTTGTTGTCGATGATTTTTCGAGATATTCGTGGGTCTTCTTTTTAGCTGAGAAGACCGAGACTTTCTCCTTTGCTCGCAATCTGATTTTGCGTCTTCAGAATGAGTTCCCTTTGAACTCAATGCGAGCAATTCGGAGTGATAATGGTTCCGAATTCAAGAATTCGGATTTTGAGAAGTTTTGTGACCGCTTGGGTTTGGAGCATCAGTTTTCTTCCCCCTACACACCGCCCCAAAATGGTGTTGTAGAGAGGAAGAATCAGACCCTTGTTGAGATGGCCAGGACGATGCTCGATGAGCATAGGACTCCTAGGCGATATTGGGCCGAGGCTATGAACACTGCATGCTACATTTCAAATCGCATTTTTCTGAGAGCTTTTTTGAAGAAGACCTCTTATGAGTTGCGTTTTGGTAGACAGCCCAAGGTGAGTTATTTTAGAGTTTTCGGTTGCCACTATTTTATTTTGAAGAAAGGCAACCTGGACAAGTTTGAGTCTTGTTCTTCTGACGGTGTGTTTTTGGGTTATGGCACTCACACTCGCGCTTATCGTGTGCTTAACCTTGATACTAACCGAGTCATGGAGACATCAGATGTCACCTTCGACGAGACTCTTGTTTGTCCTTCTTCTCGTTTTGAGTGTGCAGGTGATCATGAGGTTGGCGAACCTCTTTTCGATGATGATGAAGAAGGTGCTGAAGGGATAGATGACCCAGCACCTCCTCCACCTGCTGTGCCGCGAAGAGCGGCTTCTACGACGACTCACGGCCCCGAGACGTCTTCTTCCTGGCGGCCGTGGGATCCTCCACCTCGCGCGGTACCATTTGTACCCGGGGTGGAACCAGCTGCTATTGAGGGGGAGATCACGTCTGCACGAGAGGCGCCACGACACATCCAGCGCCAACACCCCCCTCAGCAGATGATCGGCGACATTGACGAGCAGGTCACTCGGTCCTTCACGAGGATGGGAAAGCGAGGACCAGCGCTGGAGAGACTGTGCCGAAGCCTGATGCCGACGAGGTTGTTGTTTTTGAGGAGTTCTTCGTTGCTGGTCTGTGCTTCCCTGCTGCTTCTTTTGTGACCTCAGTTTTACAGAGGTTTAACCTGAGGTTCCATCAGCTGACACCTTCGTGTTTTACGAAGATGTCGGTGTATGTCTGGGCATGCCGCTCCCAGGGCATTGTCCCTCATGTCGAGGGTTTTATTCGCAGTCATCGTGTGCATATGCAGCTGTTGACGGTCCTTATAGTCAATATTATACCATCAACTATTGCATGAAATGACACTAAATGAATCACAAAGCATAGTTGTAGGGTTTATTCTAACGAGTTCCACGAGTTTTGGTGATCTCCATTGTTTTGCAGGATATTGAATTTTTCACCAAATATAAGTATCTCCAATGACGGATTGGAGTACACCATTGCGAAGAGCTCGTCGCGCTGATCAAAATGGATATATTATTTGCTATTTTTGGAGCAAGGAATAAAAAGATACAAAATTCTCAAATTTAAAAGGAGTGCTGACGTCATCGCTGACGTCAGCACCCCAGAGTCAACCGGCAAACAGCAGCAGGAGCTGTCCCCCTGTCGGTCACATGTGTAGAAGGTGGCCATTCAGGCGGCAACACGTGGCCCAGGAGGAGGCACACGCGTGCGCCCGCGAGTGCTGCTCGGGCGGGAATCAGACGGCCAACCAGATGCTGACAAGTGGCCATACCACGCGCGCGCTGCGCGTTGCGCGAGCGGGAGCGCTGCTGTTCGTACGGTTGGACGCGTGGCAGCGCAAGAGAGGGCCGCTGGCTGGTTCGTTCGTGCGGGGGCAGTTGGGCCGCGGTTTCAGGCCCAAGCCGGCCGGTCCAGCTGGCCAGAAAGGCCTATTTTCTCCAGTTAACGCAGAACAGCGACCAGATCATCGGTTCGGGTCCGGTTCAGGGCTCTAACGGCCGGTTCTCTTCCGGTTTTCTGCGCAGATTCGTTCAGGAATATTCTCCCGAGATCCCCAAGAGTCCTCACGTCCGTACAAGGTCGGTTTGATCCCATGCTCTACAAAATTCGATGAAAGGATCCGACGGTGGGCGATAAATATGACGCGGATCGATGACGTGGCAATTTCTTGCCCCCTACTCCATCCAGGACTATATAAGAAGACCCCAGGGGCGCCCCCAAGACCATCTCCATTTTCATTATTCATCTCCACATCAGAAACTAGGGTTTCAATTGGAAGTAGAGGTCCGTCTAGTTGATCGTCTAGTTCTAGTTCTAGTTCATCTTCTAGTTCTAGATCTAGTTCTAGTTCAGCATCTAGTTGTAATCTAGAGAGAGGAGAAGGAGAGAGCTGAGGAGGAGCCGGATCTGTCGGATCTTCCTCGACATTGTATTGGTGCAGCATCTAGTTCGTCTTCAAGTAATCTCCAGGTTCTTCATTTACTACTTCTAAGTATTCTATTTAATTTCAGTTCTTACTTTATTTTATTTACTGGATCTCCGCTTGTATTGAGTGCTCTAGTTATTGTACGTAATTAGAGTAGTAAGCGTTAGTGTAGACACGGTGTCTAGACTAGGGTTTACCTGAGTTTGCGCCCAATCCTCCGGATAGTTGTGGTAGCTACAGGGGTGACAGCTTTGTAGATTGTTATAATCCACCACGTTAGGATTGGTGTTTTCGTAGAGCTTTTTGGCAGCCTTCTCCTGATTACCCTTTTCCCAGTCTTTTTCGAGAATCGGAAAGGTACTGTTGCTCCGAAGTAAGTAAAGTATAGTGAGCCTTTAATTAGATAGACCCGCTTAGAAAACCCTAAGATCTCTCTCTAACCACGTTACCATTCTTTTCTTGGACGTTCTTAATTCTTCTAGTACACTTCACGTTCCCCGTGGAAATCGATACCCTGGAATACTCTCGGGTGAAAGCTACATCGGTATCCGTGCGCTTGCGGATTATTCTGTGTGCGTTTAAAATACTCAACAAGCTTTCTGGCGCCGTTGCCGGGGAACGGTAGCTGTTCTAGAATCGAATCAAGTTCGTCCGTGTTTCTTTTCTTTTACCACCTTTTTCTTTTACCAACTTTTTCTTTTACCACCTCCTTTACCTCACCACCACACTTCTTACCACATGGATTTCACTCCTATCTTAAAATTCTTTACTCCAAAGGGAGACTTGTTGGAGCCTCCACCATCACACCCCATTCTTATAAATGGCTATGAGCTTCACCCTGCTCTTATAGCCATGGTTCGGGAAAAATCCTTCTCTGGATCAGAAGACGAAGATCCATACACCCACCTTAGGGAATTTGAGAAATTGTGTTCTTGTCAGACTATTGCTGGCATGACACAAGAGACCATAAAATGGAAACTATTCCCGTTCTCCCTTTTGGGAAGAGCGAGAAAATGGTATGATCATTCCATAAGGAGCATAAATAGAAATTGGGATGAACTTCGGGACAACTTTTGTCTTGTTTTCTTCCCTCTTTTTCGAATCTCTGATCTTAGAATTGAAATTCTTAGATTCAAACAAAAAGAGAAGGAGACGCTAGGAGCAGCTTGGGCTAGGTTCAAATACCTTACCAATTCTAGCCCAAACCTTTCCTTGCCAGACCATGTGCTACACTTTCACTTTTATTGTGGTCTTAACAAGGAAGCTGCTCTACAGCTCGATTTAGCTTTTGGAGGATCATTCTCACATAAACTTGTTAGTGAAGGAGGAGACATCCTAAATAAAATCCTTGAAAGCATTCCTTACACTAGCACTTTTGACGAATTCCCAGAAGAAGAAGTCGAGCCTAACCCCGACCATCACGAGGAGGAAGACCCAACCAAATTTGAAATTCCTTCAAATCCTTCTAATAATTTGGTTGTCACAGAACCTTCTCTAGAGAAAACACCCCACACTTTAGAAAATTATGAATTCCATCCTTTGGTGTTCTTCTCTAAAATCGAGGAAGATGATATCGAAGAGCATGGAAGCTACTTCATAAACACCTCTTTAAATCCATGCTCATATGAGATATCTCCTGATTCTAGTGGTCTGTCTAACATTGCCACACTCGAGTTTTTCAACCCCCTCATGCTTTCTGTTTACAAAAACTTCAAAAGGGTGGTTGTAGATGCGTATGTTTATCACAAATTTTGTAGATCTCGTAGTGCTCTTAAGTTGGTGTTGGAGGGGAAACCACTTCACCAAATCACATCTTGAAGGTTTCCCAAAAGACAAGCTCAGTGTCCTAAAGCAAGCATTCTTTTCAGACCAGAGTTCACCTTCCTTTTGCACTGCCCTTGTGTAATGAGCATAGGGATATAATTGTTAAAATATTCCTTCGGGTATTCTTTCCACTAACCTTTGCAGGTCTGGAGCAAAGAGTTCGAAGGAACGACAAACACAAGGTATGTCCAACTAATCATTATGCAACATTGAATTACATTCATCCAATCTTGATTTTTGCAAATCTAAGCTTGGGGATACACTTTGTAAGAACATCTCTTACCATGTTGCTATGTTGGTTGTCCCTACCTTTAAGTCATGCTCATGTGCTTTACACTAATCATGCTCTCTCATCACCAATTGAGTAAAACTCTTTAATGCTTTAATGCTACCTTCATTTGCTATAGTATATGTTTAGGTTTGAAGTACTTTCATACATCTCTTAAATGAAGCATGCGCCTAGTTTAGGAGTGGTGATCTTGCTTTCAAAGGCCTTTTAATTTAAGCATGGTGCTCAGGTTGAAATGCCTTCCTAAATCAAATTAGACGTGGTGTCTAGGTTGGTTTTTGAGCCAATAGTATGATATAATGGATGCTGGATATTTTGTTGGACTAACCCCTGTAGGAAAACTTTCAATATCAATTTGGGAAAGTCCTGAGATGAACTCACACTGGAACTGAAGAGACACATGAACTTCAACAACATGCACAAGGGAGACACAACTCACTGATCATGGAGAAAAGAGATCCATGGAACAGGACAAAAGATGAGTGCCACAAAACAATATCTACAATCAAAGCACTCATTCCATGGAAGTAGGTGAACAAGTCTGAGTTGGGTCACTAGAAGATAAAGACCATCGTGGGAGGAACAACACACCTTCACTGATAGGTTGACACACAGAGAAGGAAGGTTGATCCCTCTAAAGATGATCCTACTATACCTTCCTCCTCTCAAGCTCCCATCACTCAGGTTCACTAAGAGATAGGCAAGAGAAGATAAGCTATTCATGAACAACAACCAGCTAGACAAGAGAAGCTTCCATAAGGTGGTTCAACACAATCACTCTTCAATGATAAAGAAACATTTCAAGGTAAGTGATCATCACTTTAAAAGCTTCTCTTTGATTCTGGTATGCACATACATAAAGAACCAAACATGTTTAAGTTGCACCTCACATGATCCAATCTAATCAATTTAACATGTTTAGTTCTTTACTCTATGTTCCTAGCTTTACTCTCTTGAATCTTACTATCTTAACCAATGAGCTAAAATGTTATGCATCTAACCTTCGGAAGATGATATATCACAATCATGAAAATATCGACACTTTATGCATAGATTATCCTTCCTTGGGTTAAACAATCTGATCTGTTAAATATTTTAAGATGCTACTTTTATGCTCATCTTTTGATCCTATCGCTCATGTTAAGATTGAATAGAATACATAAACAACAAGTTTATCTTGCTCGATGTGCCTAAGGATAGAGAGGAATGAACAAAACTTTTGGTTCTGTTGGTGTTTTTCCACCAACAGAGCCCAAGCACTTGATCTCTACCTTGTCTTTATGAGCAGGATACACTCTTGAGCAAAACATGGAGGAGTTTGTCAACTCCCACATTCTATAGAGTGAAGGTCCTGGATCTACAAGAACATGCACACTTAGCAAGATTCTGCCAGCTTCCACAACTAATGTTTCACTTCAAATTGCTGGGCGAACGAAGAACATGGGTGACACCATATCAAGAGGTGTAGTTGTCAAGGTCTACACATCAAGATCTAATGAGGCACCTCAGGAATGAACATGGTGAGAAGTCCTGTTCAGAGGACTTAAAACATTGAACCCTCACCGAAAGGTAAAATCGGTAGTTATCTATATTTATCTTTTCTGCTTTAATTTCTCTTTTTACATGTTTACTTTCTATCATTTGCATAATCATTTCTCCATAGCATGTTTATATTTCTGCATTAACATTGCATAAAAAAATAAAAATAATATATTACTTATTGAATTTCATTATAAAACCTAAAGCCCCATGTGAATAATTCTATGGTGTGTAAAAACCCGCAAGAATATTCACCGTGGTGGCATAAAAATAAAAATGCATTTATTTTTTTAGACTATCATTGCATCATAAAAATAAAAATACAAAAATATTAAGAAAAAGATCTTGCTGAAACTCAGCTTAGAAAGCATAAGAATAATCTCAAAAGTTTTGGACAGCTAAGGTGTAACAGAACCGACCAATTTGCACCAGATTAAGCACTGAATCGCTGCTTTCACAGAGATTACAAGTACTTAAGCTCGTACAAACCCGGTAGTCCAGAAATCTCGAAGGATTTCAAGTCATTCAACTTTAACCAAGATCGTAATAGATTAGCGTACATGCCCACAAGGTACATTCAGTTCGCACATAGTTCAAATACATCGGAGTTCAACAGTTATTACAAACCATAGTTTGAATTCAAAAGCGGAAGCAACATAGTTTTGAAACACAAGTCCTTAGTTCACAATACAGTGCCATATGCTTGATCGGTCCACAAAAGCATCAGGGAAGATAAGAGTTGACCATGCCCATGGTCTAGTCACTGCCCTCGACGGGGTACAGACAGTTCTCGCAATAGCCGAAGAAGCATTGCCCATCTGCAACAACAAGGGATAGAACCCTGAGTACGAGAAGGTACTCAGCTAGACTTACCCGTCATAAACCAGAAATAACCGACACCAAGGATTATGCAAGGCTGTATCTGGGGTTGGCCACACTTACCTTTTTGCATAAAAGCACTTTATTATTAACTAATCATCATTAGAGCGTTAGCAGTCACTTTTATGTAATCAGCCTGATTATCTAGATTTGCACCTGATCTAGAGCAAACACTTGACTACTTATTCAAGCAAGAGTGACTATTTCATCAATAGCCTTTCAGATTCATCAACCATAACCATCATTAATTCCATATATTACTACGGTAACACATGCTCAGTCAAGTTACTCACTAACCAGGAGCGATGGCGATTATAATCGATTCCTACCAGCTGGGGATAAAAATGCCGCACACTCGCCCGACACACCCTGCCAGGTGGCCGTTGGCGACCACTTCAGGAGGTTCGAGAACACAACACGCGGGACGGTCATGGGCCCTTCTACACCGAGGGTTATCTCAATGCCAGGTCGCTCAAGCTATTAACTGCCCACGTTCATGCCAGGTCGATCAGGCCCTGCCTGCCCTCGGACCATGCCAGGTCGATCAGAATAGTTGCCCACGGTACATCTGAGGCCCTAAGTGTTAGGCGTCAACATCTCCGTCACCGGCTCGAAAAACCTTACTCGGCTTCACGGGAGGTACCCGCACCTGCTCCGTTAAGTGATTGACGCGTTCAAAATGACTGAGGTGTGCCTTCGTCGGTTCCTGATCGACACAGACGGGAGACTACTAGCACACAGAACCCATGTCCTGCTGCTCCTACATCCCGCCCGGTCTCAAATTAATTATCACATGGTTATCTCCATGATAGCACAAGGCTAAACATGATCAGTATCCACCTATATGCGGGAGATAGGAAATCACCTGACTTTTACCGGTCTAAGCAGGCTAAGCATAAACGAGCCTAGACTTATCAGGGATAACAAGGTAATATTTGCAGGTGGACAAGGATAAGTAATAATGCATCAATGGTAGCAATCAATTCCTATAACCTAATGCAACATCCATCATCAGGTTAATTAGAAACATTTGCAAACCGTAGGAGTTAGAATGCTCCGGGGCTTGCCTCGCTCGAAGTCGGCGGGGCGGTGATCACGGCACTCCGGCAGGTCTTCAGCGTCTCCTTCCGGGATCCCCTCCTCGGGTGTCTCCTCCTGACGCTGCTCCTCCGGCGTCTCCTGGGCTTCCACTACCGATCCTGCATGATGCGGTACATGAATGAACAACATGAATGCACATGGGATGCATGGTGATGCAACATGGAGTAACCATTCAGGAGATAAGCACATGTCATCTACTGCTACTCACTTATCTAATTCGACATACTACTTACCAAGTCTTGTTGTCACCGCATCAAAGTTGCTTAACGGGTTTATTACCCTCTAATTATTTGTAGAATTAAATCTAGTTAAATAGGCCCATAACAGTAACCTATCCTAGACAGCTTCACAAAAACCTATAAAAATTACTGGAGATCAATAACACTTAATCTAACCCTCTGTCCAAATTTCATCCCAGACCTAGACTTCATCCTCTATGAAAAAGACAAATTCTATTATGGAAAGGTGCTTTGAACTACACACCCTAGCAAAAAGTGTCAAACAACAGATTTCTTATTTTTCTACTGAACTTCCTAGCATAAGAGTAATGTGCTTAAATTCTCAGGTTCGTATTCCTCATATTTTAATTACTACAAAATAAACAAGGAAACAACATTTAAGCATTTTAAAAGCTACTGTCAAATTAATTCACAGAACAACCTCATATTATATTTTTCTCTGAAACTACACATTCATACGAACCTAACAAAACTGGAATCACATTTTTTTGACTTATATATAATTAGTTATGCATTTACCAAGTTATCAGCACTTTTCTAAATTAAATAAATCTACACATAAAAGTATCACCAAAAATGCATTTAACAGTTTTCACTGATAGATCTAAACATGCTTGACCTAACAAAATTTGTTTCACAGGATTTGGACTTAAAATGAGCCTTGTAGGAATTTTTGAAGCCATTACATAATTCTGCAAAAACAAACTAAAAAGGAAACTCAAACCTAAACGTACGGACTCCAACTTGGTTCGGCCGAGGCATAAGACAAACGCTCAGCACACCCGGCGCGATTCGGCTGAGGCTCGAGGCAAGGCTTCGGCACATTCGGCGCGACTCGGCCGATGCTCAAACACACTCAACCGATTCGGCCGAGGCTACTGACTCAACCGAGGCTCGAGGCAAACGCTCGGCACGCCCGGCTTACCGAGGCCTACGGCACCCAAACGCTTCCCTTTCTTTCTTTCTTGCTGCCAGTCGGGGCCCGCTGGTCAGGGCGACCAAGCTACCGAGGCCAGGCTCGGCACGTTACCGTGCGAGGCCAGGCTCGGCGGTCAACGGCGGAGTTTTGCGCCGTGGTCGTTGACCGACCCTAGCTCGTCGACGGCGACACTTCTGGCGACACGGAGACCATTACTGGGTGCGGGTTTGCGAGGCGAACACAACTAACCGACTCGCTGAGACAGAGGGATACCGGAGCAAGCTCGACGGCGGCCATGGCGGAGCGGCGACTCGGCGGCGGAACTCTTCCCGGTGGCTTGCGACTCGGCGAGACTAACACTAGCCTAAGCAAGTCACAAGTGACCTATTGGAGCAACTCCCGGGCTTCGGCATCCCCGGCATTGTCCGGCGCGATGCACGGCAGCGGTCCATGGCGGACACAGCGCGACTGGCCCGCGGTCCGGCGAACTCAGGACACGAGAGAGGTCTCCATCTGACTCTAAGCTACTACGACGGTAGAGAAGACTAGAACATGGCTCAGCTCAGGGTAGCATGGCCGGAGATGACCGGTCCACGTGAAGGTCACGGTGGCGGCCATGGCGGAAGCTTGCGGATGGCGTCCGCTGTTCCGGCAGCTAGAGAGGGAGAGAGGGGAAACCAACCCTTACCGGAGAAAGAGGAGATCAGGGCGGAGGAACTGGCGAGAGGAATTGGACGGCGGCGCTTTGCTTTCTCCCCTTTTCCCGCTCGAACGCCGGCGAGAGCAGAGAGCGAGAGAGAGGCGCGAGCGCGGGGAACAGAATGGAGGGAGGAGCGGGTTCGGACAGGGCGAGGGCGAAGGCATGCTTGCCACGCCGCGCGCGGACGCTGGCTTGGCCGGCCGTCGAGCGCCACGCGGCGGCAACGTCCTGGCGCTGTCGGCCACGACGCCGCGCGCGCGCGCCGGCACGGCACGGCCCGGCCCGATTCAGTGCCATCAGGCCGACTGACGGCCAGACTTTGAGCGCGATTAACTCCTAATCCATTTGATGAAAAGCTAAACCACTTGCTCCATTGCTTAGAGCTACATACCGACTACCACTTTGGTTACAAGATTGATCTTTGGTTCGGCCTAGATTGCTCCCGAGAAAGCTCCAAAGATGGCTAGATGAAACTGTTTTGGGCAGTTAGGACTTAGAGAATTTTCTAAGTCGAAACTCCCTCAAATCTGCCTTGTGGGTCCCTAAACTCATTTTCATGAGTTGGGCCTTAAACAACTTTTGTTCTACTCTACATTCTACACACTTTTGGTTAAGGGCCCACAGCCATGCAAAGCTTCTATCAAGAAGGTCTTAGTTAGTCAAACAAAAGGACTCCTAGGGCTCTATTAAGGCAACTAGGGTTAGAGACTTGGTTAGCCAACATGACCAACATAAACCTAGCTTCATTTTGACTCCTCAACAAGGTTCAACTACTAAGGAGACTTAAACACTCCACAAACAAGACACACAAGCATTCAATCAAGCATAGCATCACAAAAGGTCACATGAAATGACACTTAACAAAAGAAAGAATGCAACATGAAATGATGATGCTTTATGCTCATGAGATGTCAAATTATGCACTTAGGGTTGCTTAACACCTAGGGTGTTACATAAGGCTTAAGTGGCCAACCACTAACGCTTAATCTGTTCCACAAGTCTTGTTATCTATTTGAGTTTCACAGGATTTAAAAGACCAAGAAAAGCTGACGAGCAAGTGGATGATCCATTCACTGTTGGAGCATTGTTTCAACAACCATCAACATCAATCAAGGCTCCGATAGAGGAAGTACATTTCCACTGCCAGTTCGCTACATGGCAAGAATAAACGACTACGTCAACATTCAGCTTGGGGAAAGCACCCCCGTGTATCCAGGTAAGTATCCTTATCGTCTTAAGTTTTCTTTCGATACATAAATAAAAATAAAAGAAAAGAAAAAAATATGGGCACATGAAGGCTCAACACTATTAAGGGAACCAGCTTGGGGGAGACGCACCCCGTTATCTTCGTGATCCAGGTATGTCTTATTCACTATCTTAGTTATTTATAATAAGTGTGTATTAGGTTAAATAAATAGCGTGTTAAGTTTGCTTAGTTTGTTTTAAGAAGTTAATAATAAAAGAAGAACTCTCTCTCTGATCGTTTACATGGAAATGATGAATAGTTGCTCTATCTAATTTCTTCCAAGTACCTAGCCTTTAAAGCATGAGTTCTCCTGATTAATAATGATGCTTAAAAATGAAATTAAATATATGGGTAGAAAATGCTTGATCCAGAGTCTAGGTAATTGACAGATATGGTATGCGATGATCTGAGCTACTGTTATCTTGTTCTAAACAACACTAAAGTTCCGGAGAGTTTCCAATATTAATATGACTAAAAATGCATTGAGTTAAATTAAGCTTTGTTGACCCTGTGAGAAGTTATCATACTATTGAATTGAGATCATTTACACATTCCATCCATCTTCCACATAAATGCTCATGATTATCTATTGTTATCCTCTCAAAAGTTTGTTGGAAGCATGTGGCTATTAAAAAAAGAAAAAGAAAAAAAAAGAAAAAAATCCGAGGAAATAAAAAGGGACAAGTGTCCGAAACCTCAAAAAGATAGATCCCAAGGAAATAAAAAGGGACAAGTGTCCGGAACCTCAAAAAAAGAAAAAAAGAAAAAAATGATGAATATCAGAAAAAATGGGCACGTGCCCGTCAGTAGAATTAGCCTGATAGCCATGTGTCTCTAATAAACAAAAGAGAGTGATATATTTCAAAAGAGCATCCGCCCCCATTTTCCATACACATGCACTTCTCGACTCAATGGTATGGTTGACTTTCTCTTTGGATCCTTTGTTAATTTGGCAACATATGTTCTTAAACTTTCGAAAATTCATAAAAACTCCGGGATAAAGGTGAAGTGATGGAGCAAGAGACATAGTACTTGATTTGATCATTCTATCTTTCAATTACTCAGGATTCAAGGTAAAGTACTAAGCCCCGTGATAAATAATATGATACTTTTTTCTATTCCATATGAGAACTTTTGTTTGAATACATGTGTACTTGTTGGAAGTGAAGATATTACAGCAACCCCTGATCTATTATTGAGATTGACTTTGCTAAGGGACTAGCAAAGGGTAAGCTTGGGGGAACTTGTTGACGGTCCTTATAGTCAATATTATACCATCAACTATTGCATGAAATGACACTAAATGAATCACAAAGCATAGTTGTAGGGTTTATTCTAACGAGTTCCACGAGTTTTGGTGATCTCCATTGTTTTGCAGGATATTAAATTTTTCACCAAATATAAGTATCTCAAATGACGGATTGGAGTACACCATTGCGAAGAGCTCGTCGCGCTGATCAAAATGGATATATTATTTGCTATTTTTGGAGCAAGGAATAAAAAGATATAAAATTCTCAAATTAAAAAGGAGTGCTGACGTCATCGCTGACGTCAGCACCCCAGAGTCAACCGGCAAACAGCAGCAGGAGCTGTCCCCCTGTCGGTCACATGTGTAGAAGGTGGCCATTCAGGCGGCAACACGTGGCCCAGGAGGAGGCACACGCGTGCGCCCGCGAGTGCTGCTCGGGCGGGAATCATACGGCCAACCAGATGCTGACAAGTGGCCATACCACGCGCGCGCTGCGCGTTGCGCGAGCGGGAGCGCTGCTGTTCGTACGGTTGGACGCGTGGCAGCGCAAGAGAGGGCCGCTGGCTGGTTCGTTCGTGCGGGGGCAGTTGGGCCGCGGTTTCAGGCCCAAGCCGGCCGGTCCAGCTGGCCAGAAAGGCCTATTTTTTCCAGTTAACGCAGAACAGCGACCAGATCTCCGGTTCGGGTCCGGTTCGGGGCTCTAACGGCCGGTTCTCTTCCGGTTTTCTGCGCAGATTCGTTCAGGAATATTCTCCCGTGATCCCCAAGAGTCTTCACGTCCGTACAAGGTCGGTTTGATCCCATGCTCTACAAAATTCGATGAAAGGATCCGACGGTGGGCGATAAATATGACGCGGATCGATGACGTGGCAATTTCTTGCCCCCTACTCCATCCAGGACTATATAAGAAGACCCCAGGGGCGCCCCCAAGACCATCTCTATCTTCATTATTCATCTCCACATCAGAAACTAGAGTTTTAATTAAAAGTAGAGGTCCCTCTAGTTGATCGTCTAGTTCTAGTTCTAGTTCATCTTCTAGTTCTAGATCTAGTTCTAGTTCATCATCTAGTTGTAATCTAGAGAGAGGAGAAGGAGAGAGCTGAGGAGGAGCCAGATCTGTCGGATCTTCCTCGACATTGTATTGGTGCAGCATCTAGTTCGTCTTCAAGTAATCTCCAGGTTCTTCATTTACTACTTCTAAGTATTCTATTTAATTTCAGTTCTTACTTTATTTTATTTACTGGATCTCCGCTCGTATTGAGTGCTCTAGTTATCGTACGTAATTAGAGTAGTAAGCGTTAGTGTAGACACGATGTCTAGACTAGGGTTTACCTGAGTTTGCGCCCAATCCTCCGGATAGTTGTGGTAGCTACAGGGGTGACAGCTTTGTAGATTGTTATAATCCACCACGTTAGGATTGGTGTTTTCGTAGAGCTTTTTTGGCAGCCTTCTCTCGATTACCCTTTTCCCAGTCTTTTTCGAGAATCGGAAAGGTACTGTTGCTCCGAAGTAAGTAAAGTATAGTGAGCCTTTAATTAGATAGACCCGCTTAGAAAACCCTAAGATCTCTCTCTAACCACGTTACCATTCTTTTCTTGGACGTTCTTAATTCTTCAAGTACACTTCACGTTCCTCGTGGAAATCGATACCCTGGAATACTCTCGGGTGAAAGCTACATCGGTATCCGTGCGCTTGCGGATTATTCTGTGTGCGTTTAAAATACTCAACAGCAGCCTCAGAAGATTGTTGATGGCAAAGGTAACACCAGCCTTGGACAATTTGCGGTGTACACCTTCTGCCATCGCGCCGGATCGGAGTTGCCGGTGCAGGCCCAGAAGAATAAGTGGACCAGTGGATGGCAAGAGCTCTGGTTCTACTACAAGCTTAGTGACAACGTAGAGCTCTGTGGTGAGCTCCCGCTGCTTGGTGACGTAAGCGCCGAAGCTAAGATGAGCGTCGAGGCGCACGCTGCTGTTGACTGTCTGAGGGTGGTGGCGCGCTCTCGGTGTGCTCGAGATTTAGTGGAGGAGTACTGCTGTGCCAAGGTTTGGCCCCTCAACCGGAGGCAGGTATGGTTTGCAGTCGAGGATGACCCCAAGTACGAGGGAAGGGGTTTGATGAAACCGAAGGTTGATTTGAACAAGGTTTGGGAAAAAGTTCTTGCGAAGTTTTCGAGGCGCGAGGATGGAATCGAAGGCGTCTACAAGCGTGTTCAGCAGAGGGCGGAGGAACTTGTTGGGAAGTTGCCCACCTTGGAGGTTAAGGCTATCCACAGCTCGGTGGGTAGCGGAGGTCGAGTCAATAGGCTGTTCGACATTCTTGGGATCCAGTATGCTGACTGGCCTGCTTCTTCGAGCGAGGATGCGCCGAAGAAGAGGAAGCGTGTTGCTGCTGAAGAAAAGGGGGTTGTCTCGCGGCCGAAAAGGGGTCGAGGTCGGGATCGTGGCGGCGTCAGTGGCCAAAAGAAGACCCTGGCGACGAAGGTCGCTGTTGTTTCCGGTGCTGGCGACACCTCATCTTCCTCGGCTGCTGTTTCGTTAGCTGGTGGCCGAGGCCTTGCGAAGGTTGGAGGGTGGGTACCCCGCATTGGGGCAATTGGTGCCCTGATCCAAGTTTCAGACGACGAAGAAGTCTATGATGATGATGATAAGGAGGAGGAGAAGGAAGCTGAAAAGGAGACGGGCACTGAAGATGACTCATCGGATGAGGTCAGCGGCACCTCGAGTGGCGAAGGTGACTCCAATGATGAGGTGTCCATTGGTGATGACCGCAGGAAGATGGTGGTGGCTTCATCGAGCGCTGTCGCCAGAGCTGCTCAAAGTATTGATGAGATTCTTCGGGACTTCGAGCCCGAGAGTCCGGAGCGGGGGTCAGTGCCCGAGTACGCGGGGTCTCATATATGGGTTGATGGTGTTGAGGTGGTTGGTAGCCTTGAATTTGAAAGAATTCCGTGCAAGAGGCCCTATGGCGAAGCTAGCCGGGATGCTCTTCCCTATTATGCTAGCAAGATTGGTGTTACCGATCCGACCACGGAGCTTTTCACTAGTCCGGACCTTCGAGAGTGCCATTTGCAATGCGCTCCGGAGGAAAGGCGTTTTCTTGGCCGGGTGTTTGGTCAAGTTTGTGTGCCGGAGGCAGAGCTCCGACGAACAAATCAATCGTTGGGTGAGCTTCAGGACGACATAGATGTTAAGCTGGCTGAGTTGATGCTTCTCAGTCATTCCGCGTGTCGAAGGGCAGGTTATAACCATGACTATATGAGCACGCAGTTGGCGAAGGTTGAGAAAGAGAACAAAGATCTCCGGCGGAGCTTGGAAAATAAGGAAATTGAGCTTAAGGCTACTGAGGAAAAACTTAAGAGGTCCCGAGAAGAGGCGCAGGAGGTTGCAAATAGTAATGCTGAACTTTTGGCCGCTTGCCGACAGAAGGACAAGGATTTGAAAGTTGCGAACAGTCGCATACAGGAGTTGTCCTCTGAGTTGGCCTCTCATTCCGAGGCTTGGCAGAAAAGCATGGGAGAGGTTAAAAATAAAATTGACACCTGCTTGACTGAGGCCGGCGGCTCTGCTGGGGAGCCGTTACCTGCCGTTGATGCTGTTGCATTCGAAGCTTGGCTTAAGAATGAGCTGGATGTTTTCAGTTCTTTGGTCGATAACGCAGCCGACTTCGGATGTTACGCCGGAGCCTTGGCCATGGCCGGGACTCTTCATCAAGCTGACTGTGAGCACCTTTAGAAAATCAGGAGGCCGAACCACGTCTTCCCAACTGTTGACGAGGTTCGTCAAATGAGGGTTGATGACGCGGAGGTTCGTAACTGCGCGGTACGCTTGCTTCGAAAGTTTTGGATCAACAGAGGTGGACGCGTTCTCGCCTTCGAAGAGGCTGCGGAAGCTACCCGTCAGGTATCAACTTGTATGAGGTGTTCATTCTATGACACTATTTCATGTTCGGTCATGTTGGTATTTAACTTGGTGGTCTATTTTTGTAGGCTCGGAAAGATGCACTGCCTTCGCCGAGTGCGACTGAGGACATTACCGGAAGCTCCAAGTCTGCTGCTGTGCCTAGTTCTGCGGGTGTTCCACCAGCGTTGGAGGTACCCTCGGCTGAGGATGATCCGATGACTGGAGAAGCTAACATAGAAGAGGCGGCGAGGGATGAGGCACCTGCTGAAAGCATAGATGTTGTGGCTGGCGAAGGATTGGATGCTGCGACTGGCGAAGCTGGTGCGAACGAGCAGGGGGGAAATGAGCAGGTGTGAAAAGTTGGGGTTGCTCGGACAAGATGGTTATTTTGTAATATGTGTGGTAGTTGGAATGACTTGATGACGCTGAGATACTTTTTAATTCTGTGAAAATGCAGGTTCCTGATGGAACCGTGCTAGAAGTATTTGATGTGACGCCACTGACGCTAAATTATCAAGATACTTTTATAACTGGTGAATCATGGGCTCGGGCTAGGCTTAAACACCCCTCGCTGTCTTTTGAACGCTTTTGGTGGTCGAAGGTGCGAAGGTACGATTTGAAGAACAGAAGATCGAGTCGTTTTTGGCGCAAGGCAGATTATACTGATCGACAGGCCACACGGTATTTGTTTGGTTCTTCTTCATCCTTGCAAGCTGTTATTGATGATGATATCGATGAGAATACAACCCTGGATTACTTGTTTGGGCGAAGCAAACTAGATCTAGGTTCGGATGGATCACTTGTGGTTCCGAAGGAGGAACCTTCAGAAGTTAGTGATGTTGATCGTAGATATATGTATAGGGCGAGAGTTTTGCCTGGAGAGCTGCCGATTGTTCCTGCAGCTCCTTTGTTGTGGGGACCCGTAGTTTTGGCGGAAATAGGGTTTGAGGAGGGTAGCGAGGGTTTTGATGATTTGATGTTAATTGAGGGAGGTGATGGTTCCTTGCAAATTGGTAACCTTGATTGTGTGACGTTGTGAAGTTTTTTTGTATATGTGTTGACGCGAAACGTGTCGTCCCGCGTCAGGCACACAGCAAACCGAACGAGGCTGGCTTCAATCGGGTGCGCGGAGCGTTCTAGTTCTGGAAGCGTGCCAGTCGGTTTGACCTGAAAACCAACAAGGGATAAACAGTGTGAGAATACCTTGGAACGTGTCGGGTGTGACCAGACAGTTCCATATGTACGGCTTTGGAAGCCAATCACGACGGCACACAGCTATGAGAGCTGTTTGTCAAAACAAGTTCATAAATGTCATTCAGCAAGCATAGAAATAAATCATAAACATGTTGAGTGCCGAATGCATATGTAGCAATAAGATATAAAAAAGGGCAACTCGTAAATATAAATCTATCCAGATAACACATGCATAGGCCAATCCAACTGATCTGCTGCACGTCCAGCCTTCATGAACCCGTCAGGTATAAATTTAAGTCAAGCTAATCCACCGCATGATACCACTTGCTATAAATTTACACCACTCCTTATAATTAGATTAATCCACCGCATGATACGATCTAATTATAAGAAGCTAAAAGCATATGTATATCTGAACAAATCTATATGTACTCATTACTCATGTAAGTTTAACCAGAATCGGCAAAAAAGCCGAACTGGGGTCCATGAAGAAGAAACATACAAGCAAAGCATGATTAAACTAATCTAAAACCTGCGCCTGCCGCACGACACCCAGTTCTATCAAAGCCTAAACATGATCAGCATGCATGAACCCACAACATGTAACAATCTAGATTGAAAATCAATCCGGCCATTGTGATCTTATGATTGGCAAGCATAAGTGAACTCATGCAACAAGGCCGAACGAGAATCCATCTAGATTGGGCAAAAAGGTGTTGTACGAATTAAATAAATAAAACACACGACACATGATAACTTAATGAATCTATTAGATCTGCCAAATCTAGCAGAGCCGATAACTATTTTTACTCATGACTCAATCCGCCGCACGATACAAGGCATAAGCAAAAACTTCCCGTCATAAGCCTAAATCCGCCGCACGATACTAAGCTTAACATATGAGACTACTTGCACCATATCTAAATCCACCGCACGATACTAGACATGATAACAAGGTTGTCGGTACTTACGGAGGTCGACGGATCGATGATTCCCCTCGAAGAACTCGACGACACGACTAGGGACTCGAATAGGTGGCGCTGAGGCCGGTTTGTATTGATGTGGTTGTGAACAGTTTTACAATGGTCGAGGGCTTATATTTATACCCTGGACGAAATACGAGTCCTAAACGAATACGACTTTACAAAGGAATAGAAAGATATAAATCTGCATTATTTGGCACTCCCGTCGTCACGTATCTTCTTATACAAGCCTCTTTCACCGAATGAAGTTGCCGTCCCAAGGTAACCAAACATGTAGGCATTTACCGAATCTTGAGGATCAGCCGACCGCCTGGTCGTTTGCCGAATGTCTTTTCACTACCAGCTGGGGCTCACTTGTCATCCTCTGTGCGTGCGAGAATTTGGTGTTAACACATGCCCCCTCAATTTCGGGATAAAAAACCACTTTATTCCGGAATTGCTCACAAACTTCTTCTCCCCTCTAGGTCTTCGCCCCTCAATACTGCAGCCGCCATCTGAGAAATTCAAATCTCCGCACAGCCGGCCTTCACTCCGAGCTCCTGATGACGACTCAAGATAAGATCCTAGAGGTAAACTTCACATATTCAGTAACCTTCCTCTAATTCTTCTTCCTCGATTCATTTCTGTTCCTATTTGCTATTTTCTGAAGGGATATGAGAACCAAATCCCGATTCCTCACGTTGCTAATCCTGACTCTTATCTTCTTGGCCCCATGGGAAATCCCGACCCGGCGGAGATTATTGAAAAAGAAACTAAAAGGATTCCCTTTAAATCTGGAATCACTCCACCGAGTCATTGGCCGAATACCTTCAAGAACTGGCCTTTTCCCCCAATTGTCGGATGGCGAAATTGGTATCGGAGAATACTTGAAAAAAACAGCAGCCACTGGGAAAACCAAGACATTGGTCATTGCCTAGAATTGTCCTTATCAGAAACACTCAGAAATGATTCCCTCCTGATAGCAGCCTCTCATTTCTGGTCTAATGCCATCAATGCATTCATCTTTGGCCATGGTATGATGACCATTACACTGGCCGATGTCTTTATGATGACTGGTCTGAATACAACCCTACCGGTGTACCCATATAAGTACAAGAACAAGAGTAGTCAAAGAGCTGTCAGCTCCAGATGTGGATGGGTTAAATACATTCAGACCTATATGGAGTCGTCCAATACTGTCTCTGACAAAGAACTGAAAGCCTTCATGAACATGTGGTTATGTAGATTCATCTTTTGTGGAAAATCTAATGAACCTACCCTGAACCACATGGTGATGGCCGAGGATTTAACAGCAGGCACCCAAATCCCACTAGGCAAATACCTTTTGGGGTCTGTCTATCACATGATGCACCAAATCACTACTCAGATGCATACAGGCAGAGAAATCGCTTGCGTGAATAGCCCCTGGTGGTTGGTTCAGATGTGGCTCCAATTATACATGCATCAGATAGTGTCTGTGAGCTTGCTTAACTTGAGTTTCCCCTCAATCAACTATGCTGAAGGTCAATCAGCAAGAGTCAAAGCCTGTCAAACTTACGGAGAGGCAGCATCATCCATCAATATTGACATGGACATCAGTCATCTCTTCAAGCTATTCTTCAAAGGTTTTGGCAGTGTGCTCTGGTTTCCTTACAGAGAGAATGAAAACCTGACCTTCCCTTGTAAGTTCAATTATGAATTTGGCTGCGTAGATCAAACATCCATCGGCATCTTTAACTCTTTCATTAAGCCCTGTGTCCTGCCAGCCGAATTTCATCACGGAAGACTAGTACAATCCACCTACGAATTTTATTATCCAAACACAGCAGCTAGACAACTAGGATGCGGCCAGTTGCCCCCTAGATTCTTCTTCTCGATAGTGATAAAACCCAGGGAAATCATCACAGAAGGGATAATGGCTAAAAAAGTCTTCGAACTGGGATGGGAGCTGCCAACATATAAGCCATCTCCATTTGGGATAATTAACGCAGCTCATCCTCTCTTCATTTCCTGGTGGGAAGAATGGCATGCTCATCTCTTCAATACACCAGTTCATCCTTTATGCCAAAACCTGCAACCTGACTTCACCTCTGACAGCGAGGTAATTTCATTACTCCTGTCATTCTCCATTCCTGATTCCAATCTATCTTTAACATTTGGCCATACATAGGATCTCGAGCCTACACCTCCTCCTAAAGTTATTCGATATTATCAGGCTGGGCCGAATCCTGCTCTCGGCTTCAATGCCCCAAATCTGGATAGCTTCATGAAGACCCCTGCAACTTCTACTATCATGTTCCTAGGAGGAGAGAGTAAGAGGAAAGCACACGAAGCTATCTCCTCATCCAAGAAAACAAAGACCAAAAAAATGAAACCATCCCCTAAGGTATGAACTTCCATTTAGTACCAACTGATTTAGTCTGGCAACGAACCCAACCAAATCTCTGTTTTATCATTCGCTCTAGCCACAGGTCAAGGTTTTGAAGCCAAGTAACACTCTAACGACCATCGAACTTGCCCCTGAGGCTTCCACAAGGAACATCCAAGATGAAGACGAGAATCCAAAATCTCCCGAAGTTCTAAGAAACGAGGAAACTGATGAGACTATAGGTATTATATTTGGCTATCTTCCCATCTGTTGTCATATGCTCATATCTTCCTATCTGAAACAGATAACATCTTAAAAGTACTAGAAGCAGAGCCGTTTCCTGACCGTATTCCAAGTCCACCCCTTCTGAACTTTCAGCAGAGTCCTCAAATAAGTCAAGGTGCAGCGTCTCCCAACGGCCAATCAGCTCAGCAGGTAAAGCCTCTTCCTTCTCTGAATTATCGCACTTTATCAAAAACATCTATCCAGCCAACTTCTTTTTCTCCCCAGGGAAATACAAAAGAACCGAATACAAGCTACTCCTTCCTCACCGAAGACTACATCACCGAGAGAGGCGAAGAGAGTACTTCCCGACAGGTTTTATCAAAAGAGAACCAGGTTCGGCTGAGAGAAATAATCGGTTTGCTGAACAAAGACATCGCCGATTTGGTTCAGAACGCGGATCAGATAAGGGATGTTCTCGAGCTCATCGATGAAGACGTTCCTCCTGTTCTTCTAGCTCATCTAGAATCTGCAGCTTGTCTTGATAACTTCTTCAGCTCGGTAAAGAGAGCAATTAAAAACATGTCATCCAAAACTATCCTGCAGCACAGCAGATCATCCAAGAAGCAGGAAGTGAAAAACCTGCATTCCAATATTCAGATTGCAAAGACTTCTCTGGAAACCTTGAGTCTGAACTGAAAGTCATGGAGGAAGACAAAAGCAAGCTAGAAGCTCAGCTGGCCGACCTGAATATCAAAATCCAATCTCACAAAGCTCGCATGGTTGACCTGCCGAATAACATAGGAGCAGCCTCAATGTAGATAACTTCAATCCTCAAAGAAGATCGGCAAATCAAGACCAAACTCTCCAAGATCCAGAACTCCGCAAACGAAGACCAAAAAGTATTGGATACCGTTAGCCAAATCAGAGCTGAGGCCATAAAAACGATCAATCAGTTCTTGAGTGAGTGAATTGCTAGTCCTTGTAATAAATTGAGCATAGCACGTCTTGTCCACTGTCTCGATACTTTATTCATCCGAAATGTGCAATCAGCCTTTGCATAAACTTCTCACGACACAGTTGATTACTTTCATCCTTTGGTAGCCGAATGGACCCTTGCTCAAATGTTTCTAAGAAGATAACCGAATGGCGCCCAATTTAACCAAAATCGGCCCAGCAGAACGTCCCAGCAAACATGGCCTAGCCGAAAGAAAACCCTATTCCATCGTTCGACATTCTTCACTCCGTAGACATCGCCACGACCTCCTTCAGCCTATAAACGAATTCTCACAACAATCCCGACTAGCACTTGCAGTTGCACATCCTTGCACTTGCCTCTTCGTTTCCTCTCGCCGGCTCAACTCGGAAGAAAGCCCTAGTCCCGCAACAATGGCGAACGGCGACGACCGCGGCAAGCGACCCGCCGAAGGAGAGGCGGAGGACAGCCGAGCACCGCAACGCCGGCGTCAAGGGTAAGATTCAATCACTCTGCCCCCTTGCAATCCATATTTTCCGTTTGTCCGATGTCTCGGTCTCGATTTCCTTTCTCATCTTTTAGGGTAAGATTCATTACCAGCAGCCAAAGCCACCTTCTTCCTCGACCCAGGACTCCATCGTCCGGATCCTCCAGCTCTTCTGGCTCATCGGGCTCCTCCTCAGACTCCTCTAACACCGATCGGTGGAGCCACCGCGATGCTCGCCGCTTCATGGAAGAGAGGGACCAGGCCCGAGAGGAACTGGGTGAAATCTCCAAGCAGTACGGAGTCGACCAACTCGATTGGGAGGACCAGCGGAAACAGTTCTGTGATGCAATTTCAGGTCAGTGAAACTTCCGTCCGATTTTTCCTCTTCTTAAATCAAATCCACCTTTCTGATGCACCCCCTCTCCCCCAGCATTATCTGCAGAAGTCGAGCGCCTGAAGATTGCCGGAACCAAGGTGGCCGACAAAGTGAACGCCCAAGGGGAAACTGTGGAGGCGCGTCTTGCCGACGCAGACAGCCGCATCGATCAAGTCGCCATTCATGGCATACACCACGGCGTCGCCCTGGGGCTGGCGGCAATGTCCACCCAGACGCGTGAGGACTTCTCCGCCATGCCGACCGGCTTCCATGGTGGCGAGCTCCCCGAGGACGCCGAGGACCTTCTTGAAAGCTACGAAGATCACGCGACCGTGCTTGCTCAAGCTTCTGATGCCCAATCCGTCCTGAACAGGTTGTTTGATGAGTAGTCTGTACTTAGGGGCTTTCCACAACAAAACTACTCCCTTTTTCGTGAAACAACTGCATCCGAAGAAATGCTTGTCTATGATTTTCTGTGTCCCGTATTGCCGAAAGCAAAACTCTCGCTCGATATCATCCTCATCTGGTTAAGTTTTTTGCTCTAAAGGCGACACATATCATGTCGGCTGTTCAAACATTTTTTTTGCTAACGGCGATGTTCTTCATCGGCTAACTCGTCACACACGATTCATGCTCTGACTTCTATGCTGGGATAAAACTTCTTAAGAAATCTTCCGTTAATCGCTCTAGAAAACTCCTCCCCAAGTAAATTCTTCAAAATATATGCATTGCCAGGCACATGTCTCACTATCCGAAAAGGACCTTCCCAATTTGGAGACCATTTACCGAATGCCTTATCTTTCACTCCGATTGGCAATATAACCTTCCAAACCAAATCCCCTTCTTCAAAACATTTTTCTTTGACTTTCTTATTGTAATACCTGGCAACACGCAATTTGTTCTTTTCTATATTCTCCAATGCCTTAAGACGAATCAAATGCAAATCTTCTATTTCGTCCATCATCAAGCTCCTATAATCTCCTTTTCTTAATTCATTCTGCAATATAACCCGTCTTGAATTTGAGTGCAACTCCCATGGCAACACAACACAATGCCCATAAACCAACTCATAGGGAGATGCTTGGGTAGCCCCATGACATGCCATCCGGTAAGCCCATAATGCCTCATTCAAAACCGAATGCCATTTCTTCGGTTTTTCATCAATCCTCTTCTGGATAATCTTGATCATAATCTTATTTGACGCTTCGGCTTGCCCGTTGGCTTGCGCATAATAAGGGGAAGAATTGCACAGCTTGATCCCCATTTCTTCAGCAAAATCGCAAAACTCGGATGTGAGAACACAAGGTTGATATGTGCCCTTGTGGTTCCCTTCCTGAGTGATGAGTGATCGATCAACCGACAACATGTCTCTTGGCTGTGTTGATGTGCAGGTGCGGAGCTCGGGCAGTGGTCGAAGGTGAGGTGAAGGTCAAGTGGGGACGTGTCGTGCCGATGGACCGGGAGCGGTGAAGGGCGAACGTGGAGCTTGGACTGACGGACCGGGAGACCTGAGGACCAGCTGTGGTAGCTGGCACATGGCGTCGACAAGCAAGAGTACATGGGGATGTGCGGTGCATCGGCCGAGTCGGGAGGAAGGTGATGGCGTCGTGACACTTGGCGGGAGGCCGAGAAGGATGACGAATGCATTGTGCCCGGCGTGGAGGCTGGACATGCTCCGGCATCGGTGCTGGAACTCGGGGTGTGCGAACCACATTCCGTCTACGGCGCGGGTTCGGTAGCTGAGCCTCAAAAAGCTACCCTCGACGGTTTCCGAGTTTGGGCCTCAAAACTCGGGGTGGCCGGTTTCCGAGTTTGGGCCTCAAAACTCGGCATGGACGGTTTCCAGGTTTGGGCCTCAAAACCTGGGCGCGCGGGTTTCTGAGTTTGGGCCACAAAACTCAGCCGGAGGACAGGTTTCCCGGTTTCAGCCTCAAAACCGGGGGAAGGCCCAGGTTTCCCGGTTTCGGCCTCAAAACCGGGGGGAGGTCCACAAAAAGGACGGTCGACACGTGGCGGCGTGGAGAGGCTGGCGCGGCGGCGCAGCTATCCGCGAGGAAGGCGCGGTGGTCGACAGGGCGGCACGTGGCGGCATCCTAAGGCTTGCGTCGAGGCGAAGCTAAGGATGAGGAAGGCGCGTGGCCGTCGGATCATCGTCAAGCAGAGTTGGACCGGGATACCCCTAGGGTTGGTCGTTTCGCTCAGTTATCCTAGGGTTAGAAGGGGATTATTGTTTAGGCTATAAATAAGAGAGGCACCCCTCCTCTCCTCTCATCTTGGCAGTCATTTTACTCCTAAGCACTCTCTCTCTCCTTAGCCCCCGCTTAGGTTCTAATCATACCTGGCTGTAGAGGATCCACAGAACAATCTCAATCATGTCTCTGTGTCTTGGGAAGTTTAGGAAGTGAGACCGTAATCTCACGTTTGTAGCGTGTGTTTGCCACACGGTTGCAATTTCATGGTGTGATTCGCGTTTTGTTTGTGTTCTTCGCGGATTGCTTTTTCTCCTAGTTTTCCCGTCGCTTGATCTCTTTGCTTAGAACGTCTTTTGCAAATCCACTTGAACCAAGTTGTTCTAGATCGTGAGACAATTCTTTCCTCCAAAAGAATCCATCTCAAACCTCACGGTCTAGGAGATCAAGCGATTTTCGTTTCAGATCACGTTCTTGCTCCTTTGCCCCAAAACTTCTTCGATTCATCGATTTGGAGATAGGTTCGAGCCATGATCTTGTGCAGATAGCTCACTATCCTCCTTGTGATCCTTCTCACCAAGTTTGATCCCTAGTGGATGTGTGTTTGGTGAGATTGGGTCGAATCGGTGGATGAACAGAGGAGTATCAAAGCGATCGGACGCTGTGATCAGAGCGACCGGACGCTAGGGTTAAGCGTCCAATCGTTGAACTTGGTCACTATCTCTGTCTGTGACTTGACCGGACGCATGTTCTTTTACGTGACCGGACTCACTCTTCGCACTGTTCCTGTTGACGTGTCTCTTGTGACCGGACGCTCGGCACCTGACCGGACGCTCAATCATCGTGAGTTCGGTCAGGAACAGAGAGTTCCAAAATCCAACTTTGGTGGACCGGACGCGTCCGGTGCCTGGTGACCGGACGCACCGGTGAGTCCGGTCAGAGCTGATTAGTGTTGTTTCCTCCGCGGTTTGTTCGTTCGTTGTCGGTTTTGGTTTCTGGCTTTTGCATTGGGATTCTAGAGTCGTGTAGTGTCCCGCTGTGCTTCTCGGAAGCATCCACCCTACATCTAGGGTCATGGACATTATTCGTGCTCTAGGCTTGCCTCAGGGGTGATTTTTGGGACAGTGGCTAAAAGTTTCTGAGAAGAAATTCTTTAAGCTCCCATTCACCCCCCTCTGGTCGCTTATCCGGTCCTTCAATTGGTATCGGAGCCGGTTAAGGATCTACTCTACCTTAATCGGTTTTGGATCCTAAGGGCGGCATGGATCGAGGGAATGGCAAGGCTCCCTATTTCGATGGGACGAACTATCCCTATTGGAAGATTCGGATGCGTGCTTATCTCAACAGCATCGGATCTTCCTTTTGGGAGATATGCGAGGATGCCGATTACGTGGTTCTTGCGGCTCGAGTTGGTCAGCACTAGATTGACCAACACGAGGCCAACTCTAAGGCCCGTAATGCGCTTTTGGCCAACATCTCCCTTCCTGAGGTCGAGCGTGTTTCCGAGCTTCAGACTGCTCGAGAGATTTGGGTGAAGCTTCAGAGCTATCACGAGGGGACCGCTCAGGTCAAGACCAGACTCTTTGAGACTTACAAGCGGGAATACGAGAACTTTGTTCAGATGGAGGGAGAGACGATTGACGCTATGTTCGCTCGTTTCCAAACGATTGTGAACAAGATGCGTGCCAATCGGGCCAACCTACCCTATGACGATCATGAGAGGGCACTCAAGTTGCTATATGCCCTGGATCGGAGGGTATGGGAGGTGAAGGTGTCGACTATCATTGAGTCTGCTGCTTATGACACCCTCACCGTGGACGAGCTATTCAGCAAGCTCAAGTCCACCGAGATCGATCACTTGACTCAGGCCAAGCTGAAGAACCCGTCTTCACATTCCATGGCTTTGGTCTCAGGCAAGGGTGGATCAACTCTTTCCTCTGACGCTTCACCACCTCTCTTTGCTTTGTCTTCTTTGCTTTCAGTGACTGAGGAGCAGGTGGAGGCGTTGGACGATGATGAGCTCACCCTCATCATCACCCGGTTCTCGCGGTTTCACAACAACCGCCTGAATCGCCGGCATGGTGGCGCACGTGAGGGCTGCTACGGATGTGGAGATCCGGATCACTTCGTCGCGAACTGCCCCAAGCGCGACAAGTCCTTCCCCGGCAAGAACCGCAACTCCAGGCGCAAGGGCAAGCCTGAAAACAAGGCCGGGAAGAAGAAGAAGGGTAGCTACCGCCGAGAGGACATGGAGAAGGCTTTCGACGCCGGCAAGCGTGCCTTCCTCGCCACCTTCAGCGACGGCGAGAGGTCCTCCGACGATGACTCCAGTGACGATGGGTCCGAGCACAAGACTGAGGAACGCTTCAATGGACTCTGCTTCTTCGACAAATCCTCCAAGAATCTGTGCACCATGGCCTTGGATGGAGAGGACTGCAAACGCCAGGACAAGGACGACGGCACCGACGATGACGACGACGACGCTTCCGAGGTATCATCCTCTTCTCTTGTCGAGCGTCTTACCGGTGAGCGTGATTCCCTTGTCGATATAGTCCTAGGTCAGGATAAGAACCTCAAGCGAGCTATCCAAGAGCGAAATGAGTTTAAGGCTAAGATGAATGATGCGCTTAAGGAGCTTGAGTTTGCTAGGTCCGAGGTGAAGGTGACCGATGAGGAGGAGTGTGAGGAGTGCACGATGCATATGACAAACTTTGCCACCCTACAAACCAAGTATGCCTCTTTGATCGAGGTGTATGATGAGCTGAAGAGTAGGCTAGACTTGGTGGGTGATTGCAAGGAGTGTCCCTCCCTGAAGAAGGAGCTGGAGGAGGTGAAGGCGAGGCCTTCTTTGTTGGGTGCGTGCAAGCTTTGCCCAAGTTTGTGTACTGAGTTGGCAGAAGTTAGTGCCAAGCTTGCTGAAGCCATGAAGGCTAGCTCAGTTAGCACCTTGTCCGCTCAGTGTGAGCGATGCGTGGGGATGGAGCTTGAGATTGCCAACTGTCGGCATGCCAGGATGCCAACCGAGGAAGAAAACACATACCTTCGGTCCATTCTGAGTTGGGTGTCATGCAATGAGCCACAGTTGGGCATGATGATCAGTCAGTTCAAGAGGGGAACTGATTGCTCGGGAGTAGGCTTTGAGTCAGGTGGGAAGAAAGCTAGTACCTTTGGCAAGATTGGTGAGTTTAGTGGAGTGAATCCTAGTGAGAAACCATCCACTATCCCTAAGCTTATCAAGATCACCCCACCTGAGCCTCCCAAGCCTATCACCAAGGATGGCATCCTTGATGAACCTCCCAAGGCTCCACCTCGCAAGCAAGTGTGGGTTCCCAAACCTAACCATCTTAGGAACACACTTGACACCCTTCCTGACATCTCTAGTGATCCCCTTCCGAAGGGCAAGCAGCCGGCTAGAGTGAACAACCCTCGCAACCATAGAAACCAACAACCCAAGAGAGTGGTGAGGTTTGAGTGCGAGTACTGTCACCGTGAGGGTCACCTAGCTGAGTTTTGCTTTCAGAGGAAGAGAGACGCTAGGAAGGAGTTGGAGCTGAACAACCAGGCCAGGCACCACCCTCTCCATGGTGTGCAGGGTCGGGGAGTTCAGAGGCAGGGCGCTAGGCCTGGAGGAGCACCCCCTCAGGCAGCTAGGCCCCAGGCAGCTAGACCACAGGGTGGTGGTCGTGCCCGTCGCGGTTCCGGTCGTTCTCAATACGATCTGGAGCCGAGTGTAAGAGGCTTTGCTGTTCAGTCCCATAGCGGACCACCTTTTCAGTATGGTGGTGATCGCTTTGCTCAGATGGGACAGGTAGGTCAGTTTGGAGGTTTTCCGTTCCATAGCGGACCACCCTTTCAGGTTGGTGGTGATCGCTATCCACCCATGGGACGAGGACAGTTTGGTGTTGCTACTAACACTTTTTCTGGGCCTATGACACAGCACTGGTATCCTTCTCAGTATACTAACCCCAGTGTTGTGCCATATGCTCACTTCCTGCCTTTCTATTGATGCAGGAACTTCGGTTGGAGGACATGTGGCTCATGGATTCTGGGTGTTCGCGCCACATGACCGGAAAAAGGGAATGGTTCTCCCGCCTTAGCCCCGTGATGCACAAGGAGTACGTCACTTTTGGGGATAATAGTAGAGGTAAGGTTGTTTCTCATGGAGCTATCCGGCTCAAATGTTGCTTTGGTTTCGAGCTTGCATTATAATTTGCTTTCTGTTTTGCAACTTCTTGAGGATGATTTTGAGGTGCGCTTTAAGACGAGTTTGAGTCGTGTCTTAGACCCTCGGGGAGATCTTGTTTGTTGGATTGTCCCTTTTGGCCGTGTTTTCAGAGCCGACTTTTCTCGTTCTTTCAGCTCTGCTAGATGTTTGATGGCTGGTCCTTCTTCTGATTTATGGAAGTGGCATAGGAGACTTGGTCACTTGAGTTTTGACTTGCTTGCAAGACTTAGCTCACTTGGCCTAATCCAAGGATTGCCCAAGCTTAAGTTTCAGAAGGACCTTGTTTGCCATCCCTGTCGTCACGGGAAGATGGTTGCTGCTTCTCACCCACCTGTTAATCAGGTGATGACAAAGCGACCCGGCGAGCTTTTACACATGGACACAGTAGGTGCAGCTCGGGTTTGCTCAGCGGGTGGGAAGTGGTACGTTCTAGTGATTGTTGACGATTTTTCGAGGTATTCTTGGGTATTTTTCATGGAGGGTAAGGATGAAGCTTTTCCTCTTGCTCATGACTTGATTTTGAGGTTGAAAACTGAGTTTCCCCCTGACACCATTAGAGCTATTCATAGTGATAATGGAACTGAATTTGATAACTCTCAGTTTGCCTCTTTCTGTTCTTCTAATGGAATCGAGCATCAGTTTTCCTCTCCTTATGTTCCTCAGCAAAACGGTGTTGTTGAGCGCAAGAACCGGACCCTTGTTGAGATGGCCAGGACGATGCTCGATGAGCATAGGACTCCTAGGCGTTTTTGGGCCGAGGCGATCAACACCGCTTGCCATGTTGCAAATCGCATCTTTCTTCGGGTTTTGTGAAGAAAACATCTTATGAGTTGCGGTTTGGACGTGTACCCAAGGTGTCTCATTTTTGGGTGTTTGGGTGTAAGTGTTTTATCTTAAAGCAAGGCAATTTGGATAAATTTGAATCTCGCTCTGCTGATGGCGTGTTTCTTGGTTATGCTTCACATTCGTGTGCTTATCGAGTTCTTAACCTTGAGACTAACCGGATAGTGGAGACCTGTGAGGTCACATTCGACGAGACTATGCCTTGTGTTTCTTCTGCTTTTGATGTTGCAGGAGAATAGGAGCTGGGAGAGACTATTTTTGTGGAGGAGGAGCAGGAGAATGCCGATTGGGGTGATCCCGAGCCAACTCCACTGGCTGCCCCCGTCGACCCTGCGACGATTACTTCTGCTCGAGGACCAGATCCCACGACTTCTTCTTCCTGGGGTCCTCTTGAGCCACCTCTCCAGCAAGCACCGACTGCACCCGGGAGAGCGACAGCATCTGGCGAGGGGGAGACGACTTCGGCGAGGCAAGCGCCCCGAAGCGTTCAGCAAGTTCACCCCCCACAGCAGATGATCGGCGGCATCGACCAGCGAGTCACGCGGTCGCGAGCGTATGAAATCTCGCACTTTGCTCATTCTGCATTTGTTGCTTCTTTTGAGCCCAAAGATGTTGGACACGCACTTTCTGATTCTAACTGGGTCAATGCCATGCATGAGGAGCTAGAAAACTTCGAGCGAAACCGAGTTTGGACCCTAGTTCCACCTCCACCAGAGTGCCACCCTATAGGTACCAAATGGGTTTTCAAGAACAAAGAGGGTGAGGATGGGATGGTAGTGAGGAACAAGGCTAGGCTAGTAGCCCAGGGTTTTTGCCATAAAGAGGGGATAGACTATGAGGAAACCTTTGCCCCTGTAGCCCGTTTAGAAGCCATTAGAATCCTTCTAGCCTTTGCTGCTTCGAAGGGTTTTAAGCTTTATCAGATGGATGTTAAGAGTGCCTTTCTGAATGGGTATATAGAGGAAGAGGTTTATGTTAGGCAACCCCCAGGTTTCGAGGATCCCAAGTTTCCAAACCATGTTTATAAACTTTCAAAAGCTTTGTATGGTTTGAAACAAGCCCCGAGAGCGTGGTATGATCGTTTGAAAACCTTTTCACTCTCAAAGGGTTTTAAAATGGGGCGGGTTGATAGGACTTTGTTTCTCCTTAAGCAAGGCAATGACACCCTGATAGTCCAGATTTACGTGGATGATATCATCTTTGGTGGCTCTTCTCATGCGCTTGTTGCCAAGTTTGCAGATACTATGAGCAAGGAGTTTGAGATGAGTATGATGGGTGAGTTGACTTTCTTCCTCGGGTTGCAAATCAAGCAAACCCGAGATGGTACGTTCGTGCATCAAGGTAAATACACGAAGGACATCCTGAAGAAGTTCGACATGGGCGAGGCCAAGCCTCTTACGACGCCCATGCCGATGACTGCGGCGATGGACGCGGACCAAGACGGAGAGCCGGTTGACCAGAAGGAGTAAGGAGCATGATTGGCTCGCTCCTGTACCTGACGGCGACGAGGCCGGATATACAGTTCGCTGTGTGTCTGTGCGCTCATTTTCAGGGGACCCCTCGGACTTCCCACAAGCAAGCGGTCAAGCGCATCATGAGGTACCTCCGATACACTCCTGAGTTTGGACTTTGGTATTCCTCTTCTTCGAATCTTTCGCTCTGTAGTTATTCCGATGCGGATTTTGCCGGCTGTCGGCTTGAGCGCAAGTCTACTTCTGGGACTTGTTAGTTTCTTGGCTCTTCTTTGGTTTCGTGGTCTTCTCGTAAGCAGTCGAACGTAGCCCAGTCTACTACAGAAGCCGAGTATGTTGCCGCTGCTTCTTGTGCTTCGCAGCTTTTGTGGATGGTTGCTACATTGCGTGATTTTGGTCTAGATTTCAGTCGGGTACCTTTGCTTTGCGATAGCACCTCTGCCATTAGTGTAGCAAAGAACCCTATTCTTCACTCCAAGACCAAACACATCGATGTTCGCTTTCACTTTCTTCGTGATCACTACGAGAAAGGCGACATTGATCTTAGGCATGTAGACACCCATAACCAGGTTGCGGATATTTTCACCAAGCCTTTGGATCTCTCAACTTTTGCTAGGTTGAGAGGTGAGCTTGGTGTGTGTTTCCCCTTTTAGACGGGGGAAGCATTTTGTTTATGTACCATAGACTAACTTTCTGATCCTTTTGTTTTGGGTCTTGAGTCTTTTGAGTTTTGTTTTGGCTCCGATTCTGACTTCATCATGTATTCATCTTGCATTTTCAAGCTTCATGTCTATATTCTTGAGAATGAATCTATGCTCTGATTAGTGTATGCTTTGATGATATATGATGATGCTTGTAGCTTAGGCTCTTTTTGATCACTGATACAGTTTGTGAGCTAAGCTATTTTTCAGAATGATGAACATGCTTAATGAACTTAAAATTGGATACATGTTCACCATTGAGCTTGGCAACTAGCATGTGTAGAATGTGTTGAGGTCACTTGAGCTATTTCATATATGCTAGGTTGCTATGTCTCTAGTTCTGAGTCATTCACTTGCTTGGATTGTTCATATTCCGCTTAAAATGAACCAAGTTGTAGTGAATTGAAAAGATCGAGATGGGATTGCTTTGTCAGCACATCACGGTATCGAGACTGTTTCTCATTGCACTTTGAGTTAAACTTGAGCCGTGTAGTGTAAGACCGAAACCGATGCTTTAAGCTTCTGATTGCATATGCATAGGCTTAGCATGGTTGAAAGTTAGGCAATGACAAGCTTTCAACCTCTCGCAATCACATGCTGTCTTTGAACTTGTGTTGATAACCGCTGCAAATTCTCCGATAAAATCTGAAAACACAAGTATATGTTTCATTCTATAGCATGATGATTGAACTTTGCTAGGGGTAGTTCACCTTGTATACATGTTTTAGCACTTGTTGACTTCCTGTCTATACATGTCTAGTGCTATTTTAATGGTGAAACTCCTTTCAGAATGGCTTAAAACTGCTCACTTGGCTTATGCATTCATATTTTGTATTCGGTGATCAGTTTGAGCCTTTGCTAGCACTTGTATAGGTTGCTATTTAATTGGATCAGCACTCATTAGAGCATTTGTTCACTCTTTCGAGTATATACCTGAAGCTACTAACATGCATTTTTGACTCATATGCATGTGCTCGTCTCCGATAGGCATGACCTAGCTCCGTTTGACTTACTTGAGCCCTTTTCCCTTTTTCTTTTGATTGCAAATTGCCCCCAAGGGGGAGAAGTTTGTCCAAGGGGGAGATTTTGTGAAAATGTTCTTCTATGGTGACAATTTGCAATTTATGCTTCGCTTGTTGAGGGGGAGTCTTTGAGTAAGGGGGAGTTCTGCTTTCTTCGGTGGACTTGTTTTTCAATTGGTACCGATCTTTTTAGCTAGTTGTGTTGAGCCTCTGTGCCTCTGTCTTGAGGGACTAGCTGTCTTCATCGTGTTTTGATGATTCTTGATTGGTATCGTGCCTACTGCTGGTTGTGTTGAGCCTCTGTGCCTCTATCTTGAGGGACTAGCAGTAGCTGTTTCTCTTGCAGCCTTCAGTTGGTATTTGAGCTTTCAGCTAGTGGTGTTGAGCCCTTTCTGCCTCTTCTTAAGGACTAGCTTGTTTTGACTTGGTTGCGTCGAGCCGTTGCCCATGTCTTTGGGAACCAAGTCTTGTGCTCTGATTCTGATCGGGTTTTGCTCCTCGATGAGTTGTTGTTCCGATTTCTTGCTTGGTTGTGTCGAACCATTGTCCATGTCTTTGGGGACCAAGCTTTGCTTATCTTGAGCTGTTCTTCTTTGGCCTTTTCTTTGGCTTTTGGACATCTCGAGTGAGTTTTTCTCCTTCTACCTATTTCTGCTTTCTTTTATTTTGGTTACGGTTACTATGAGTTGACGATGCACTCATCAAGGGGGAGATTGAGAACACAAGGTTGATATGTGCCCTTGTGGTTCCCTTCCTGAGTGATGAGTGATCGATCAACCGGCAACATGTCTCTTGGCTGTGTTGATGTGCAGGTGCAGAGCTCGGGCAGTGGTCGAAGGTGAGGTGAAGGTCAAGTGGGGACGTGTCGTGCCAACGGACCGGGAGCGGTGAAGGGCGAACGTGGAGCTTGGACTGACGGACCGAGAGACCTGAGGACCAGCTGTGGTAGCTGGCACATGGCGTTGACAAGCAAGAGTACATGGGGATGTGCGGTGCATCGGCCGAGTCGGGAGGAAGGTGATGGCGTCATGACACTTGGCGGGAGGCCGAGAAGGATGGCGAATGCACTGTGCCCGGCGTGGAGGCTGGACATGCTCCAGCATCGGTGCTGGAACTCGGGGTGTGCGAACCACATCCCGTCTACGGCGCGGGTTCGGTAGCTGAGCCTCAAAAAGCTACCCTCGACGGTTTCCGAGTTTGGGCCTCAAAACTCGGGGTGGCCGGTTTCCGAGTTTGGGCCTCAAAACTCGGCATGGACAGTTTCCAGGTTTGGGCCTCAAAACCTGGGCGCGCGGGTTTCTGAGTTTGGGCCACAAAACTCAGCCGGAGGACAGGTTTCCCGGTTTCAGCCTCAAAACCGGGGGAAGGCCCAGGTTTCCCGGTTTCGGCCTCAAAACCGGGGGGAGGTCCGCAAAAAGGACGGTCGACATGTGGCGGCGTGGAGAGGCTGGCGCGGCGGCGCAGCTATCCGCGAGGAAGGCGCGGTGGTCGACAGGGCGGCACGTGGCGGCATCCTAAGGCTTGCGTCGAGGCGAAGCTAAGGATGAGGAAGGCGCGTGGCCGTCGGATCGTCGTCAAGCAGAGTTGGACCGGGATACCCCTAGAATTGGCTGTTTCGCTCAGTTATCCTAGGGTTAGAAGGGGATTATTGTTTAGGCTATAAATAAGAGAGGCACCCCTCCTCTCCTCTCATCCTGGCAGTCATTTTACTCCTAAGCACTCTCTCTCTCCTTAGCCCCCGCTTAGGTTCTAATCATACCTGGCTGTAGAGGATCCACAGAACAATCTCAATCATGTCTCTGTGTTTTGGGAAGTTTAGGAAGTGAGACCGTAATCTCACGTTTGTAGCGTGTGTTTGCCACACGGTTGCAATTTCATGGTGTGATTCGCGTTTTGTTCGTGTTCTTCGCGGATTGCTTTTTCTCCTAGTTTTCCCGTCGCTTGATCTCTTTGCTTAGAACATCTTTTGCAAATCCACTTGAACCAAGTTGTTCTAGATCGTGAGACAATTCTTTCCTCCAAAAGAATCCATCTCAAACCTCACGGTCTAGGAGATCAAGCGATTTTCGTTTCAGATCACGTTCTTGCTCCTTTGCCCCAAAACTTCTTCGATTCATCGATTTGGAGATAGGTTCGAGCCATGATCTCGTGAAGATAGCTCACTATCCTCCTTGTGATCCTTCTCACCAAGTTTGATCCCTAGTGGATGTGTGTTTGGTGAGATTGGGTCGAATCGGTGGATGAACGGAGGAGTATCGAAGCGATCGGACGCTGTGATCAGAGCGACCGGACGCTAGGGTTAAGCGTCCGATCGTTGAACTTGGTCACTGTCTCTGTCTGTGATTTGACCGGATGCAGGTTCTTTTACGTGACCGGACTCACTCTTCGCACTGTTCCTGTTGACGTGTCTCTTGTGACCGGACGCTCGGCACCTGACCGGATGCTCAATCATCGTGAGTCCGGTCAGGAACAGAGAGTTCCAAAATCCAACTTTGGTGGACCGGACGAGTCCGGTGCCTAGTGACCGGACGCACCGGTGAGTCCGGTCAGAGCTGATTAGTGCTGTTTCATCCGCGGTTTGTTCGTTCATTGTCGGTTTTGGTTTCCGGCTTTTGCATTGGGATTCTAGAGTCGTGTAGTGTCTTGCTGTGCTTCTCGAAAGCATCCACCCTACATCTAGGGTTGTGGACATTATTCGTGCTCTAGGCTTGCCTTAGGGGTGATTTTTGAGACAGTGGCTAAAAGTTTCTGAGAAGAAATTCTTTAAGCTCCCATTCACCCCCCTCTGGTCGCTTATCCGGTCCTTCGGGATGATGTAAATTGGGTCCCTTGATCTGTAGTTATAGTTTGAGGGATTCCGAATCTGTGAACTATATGCTTCTTGACAAAACTGATCATGTTCTCTGACGTAACATTCTTCAAAGGCACAGCTTCGACCCATTTGGTAAAGTAATCCGTGGCCAAAAGTACAAACTTGTGTCCTTTGCTAGAAGGTGGGTGAATTTGGCCAATTAAATCTATAGCCCATCCTCTAAACGGCCACGGCTTGATGATTGGGTTCATAGCCGATGCCCGGACTCTTTGGACATTTCCGAACCTCTGACAATCTTGGCATCCCTTATAATATTCAAAACAATCTTCAAGCATAGTCGGCCAAAAATAACCGGTCCTTCTTATTATCCACTTCATTCGGTAGGCCGATTGATGTGCACCACATAGTCCCTCATGTACTTCATACATCAACTTCTTGGCTTCCTCCTGGTTCAGACATTTTAGGAGCACCCCATCTACAGATTTGTGGTACAACTGATCATCAAGAAGCGTAAATTTGATAGCTTTATATCTGAGTTTCCGAGAAACCTTTTGTGATGGATTCCTTAAGTAATTGGTAATTTCTTCTCTCCAATCATCAATCATATGATCCCCTTGCAAGGTAAGAACTTCTTGATCTTCCCGGTATCCTAAAGCAGCCTGAGCCAATTTATTCGCTTCTTCATTATGCCCCCTAGGGATATGATGCAAAGTCGCTACCTGGAAGCGCCTCAGAAGCTCTTGACATTCTACATAATATTTCCTTAATATGTCGCTTTTACACTCATACTGACCGATCAATTGGTTGATGACTAACTCAGAATCCCCGAAGATTTCAACAGCGATGGCCTTTACTTCTACAAGAAGCCGAAGTCCCCTGAGCAAAGCTTCATACTCTACTTGATTATTGGTAACATAGGATTCGATGGGGATAGCATATTTGAAGACTGATCCTTGTGGAGAGACCATGAGAATGCCAACACCACCACCCTTGCTGCAGGATGATCCATTGAAAAATAACGTCCATGGTGCAATGTATACCATGCTGGCAGAAGGATCACGATGATGAGTAACGAAATCGGCAACAACTTGCCCTTTCACTGCCTTTGCCGACTCGTATCTTAAATCAAATTCTGACAATGCTAAAATCCACTTGCCGATTCTTCCATTCAGAATAGGCATTGACAACATATGCTTTATTACATCAAACTCGGATATTATTATGCATTCGACATTTAACAAGTAATGCCGAAGCTTAGTGCATGAATAATACACGCATAAACAAAGTTTCTCCGCGGCCGAATATCTTGTTTCTGGATCCAACAGCTTTCGGCTAAGGTAAGCTATTACTCTTTCCTTTCCTTCAAACTCTTGCATAAGAGCCGATCCTATTGTTAGTTCATCGGCTGACACGTACAATTTAAAAGGTTTACCAAACTACGGAGGTATTAAAACCGGCGGTGCCTTCATGTATTCTTTGATTTCATCAAAAGCTTTTTGTTGTACGTCACCCCATATGAACTTTTGATCCTTCTTAAGCTTCAGCAGTGGAGAAAAAGGCAGGACCTTTTCAGACAAACCAGATATGAATCTTCTCACAAAGTTAATCTTGCCCAGCAGTGACTGTAATTCTGCGAGGTTAGTCGGGGGGACAACTTTGTCTATCGCCTCCATGCTTTTCTTCCCGACTTCAATCCCTCTTTTGTGAACTAAAAACCCCAAGAACTCTCCTGCCGAAACTCCGAAAGCGCACTTATTCGGATTCATTTTCAAACCATGTTTCCTTGTGCATTCTAAGGTCTTCTTTAGATCAGCTAAATGCTTCTCATGATTCCTGGACTTCACGACCACGTCATCAATATAAATTTCCACGATTTCACCGATCAACTCATGAAAGATATAATTCATGGCTCGCTGATAAGTTGCACCGGCATTTTTCAAACCGAAAGTCATAACAACCCATTCAAACAAGCCTATATGACCAGGACATCTGAAAGCTGTCTTTAAAATATCCTCTATTGCCATAAAGATCTGGTTATATCCAGCGTTACCATCCATAAAGCTGATGACTTCATAACCGGCTGTTGCATCAACAAGCAATTCAGCAACCGGCATCGGGTAATTATCCATTGGAGTGGCCATGTTGAGATCCCTAAAGTCGATGCAGACCCTCATCTTTCCATTCTTCTTATATACTGGAACTATGTTCGAGATCCATTCTGCATACCGACATGGCCGAATAAAATTTGCTTTTAATAATCTCTCAACCTCTTTCTTTACATCGGCTAACACTTCTTCCTTGAAAATCTTCCGAGGAGGTTGTTTGTAAGGACGATACACGGGTTTGATTGGTAGCCGGTGTTCAACGATAGAGCGATCCAAGCCAGGCATCTCCGTATAATCCCATGCAAAACAATCCCTGAACTCCTTTAAAAGATCTATCGGCTCCAGTCTATACTCTGGATCCAGATTTGCACTTATATATATCGGCTTTGCTTCTGTTCCGATGCCAATATTTACTTCTTCTAACTTGTCAGCCGACATAAAGCCTTGTCCCAATTTCCCTTTGTTTCCATCAATTGGGTTGTTCTCAAATCCAGGCATCTTGAACTTGAAGTGGTCCCACCAGGCATGCCAAAAAATGTGCTGACGCGGAACGTGTCGTCCCGCGTCAGGCACACAGCAAGCCGAACGAGGCTGGTTTCAATCGGGTGCCCAGAGCGTTCTAGTTCCGGAAGCGTGCCAGTCGGTTTGACCTGAAAACCAACAAGGGATAAACAGTGTGAGAATACCTTGGAACGTGTCGGGTGTGACCAGACAGTTCCATATGTACGGCTTTGGAAGCCAATCACGACGGCACACAACTATGAGAGCTGTTTGTCGAAACAAGTTCATAAATGTCATTCAGCAAGCATAGAAATAAATCATAAACATGTTGAGTGCCGAATGCATATGTAGCAATAAGATATAAAAAAGGGCAACTCATAAATATAAATCTATCCATATAACACATGCATAGGCCAATCCAACTGATCTGCCGCACGTCCAGCCTTCATGAACCCGTCAGGTATAAATTTAAGTCAAGCTAATCCACCGCATGATACCACTTGCTATAAATTTACACCACTCCTTATAATTAGATTAATCCACCGCATGATACGATCTAATTATAAGAAGCTAAAAGCATATGTATATCTGAACAAATCTATATGTACTCATTACTCATGTAAGTTTAACCAGAATCGGCAAAAAAGCCGAACTGGGGTCCATGAAGAAGAAACATACAAGCAAAGCATGATTAAACTAATCTAAAACCTGCGCCTGCCGCACGACACCCAGTTCTATCAAAGCCTAAACATGATCAGCATGCATGAACCCACAACATGTAACAATCTAGATTGAAAATCAATCCGGCCATTGTGATCTTATGATTGGCAAGCATAAGTGAACTCATGCAACAAGGCCGAACGAGAATCAATCTAGATTGGGCAAAAAGGTGTTGTACGAATTAAATAAATAAAACGCACAACACATGATAACTTAATGAATCTATTAGATCTGCCAAATCTAACAGAGCCGATAACTATTTTTACTCATGACTCAATCCGCCGCACGATACAAGGCATAAGCAAAAACTTCCCGTCATAAGCCTAAATCCGCCGCACGATACTAAGCTTAACATACGAGACTACTTGCACCATATCTAAATCCGCCGCACGATACTAGACATGATAACAAGGTTGCCGGTACTTACGGAGGTCGACGGATCGATGATTCCCCTCGAAGAACTCGACGACACGACTAGGGACTCGAATAGGTGGCGCTGAGGCCGGTTTGTATTGATGTGGTTGTGAACAGTTTTACAATGGTCGAGGGCTTATATTTATACCCTGGACGAAATACGAGTCCTAAACGAATACGACTTTACAAAGGAATAGAAAGATATAAATCTGCATTATTTGGCACTCCCGTCGTCACGTATCTTCTTATACAAGCCTCTTTCACCGAATGAAGTTGCCGTCTCAAGGTAACCAAACATGTAGGCATTTACCGAATCTTGAGGATCAGCCGTCCGCCTGGTCGTTTGCCGAATGTCTTTTCACTACTAGCTGGGGCTCACTTGTCATCCTCTGTGCGTGCGAGAATTTGGTGTTAACAATATGAACAGGAAAATTGTATGTTTGTTTTGTGTAAATATGATTTACTTTTGTAATTTTTGTAGTGGATGTCTGGTCCTTGCTGAATATTGACGAGGTTCGTCAGCTGTTTGGCTTTGCGTTGTTTGTTTTGTATGATGTTCAGTTAAAAAGGGCGACACCCCCTTTTCTATTTAGCGAGGCTCGCTTTTCGTTGAAGAGAGGTTTTTTGAGAAAAACAGCGACGCCCCCTTTTTTTGAGCGAGGCTCGCTTTTCGTTGAAGAGAGGTGTTTTGAGAAAAAAAGCGACGCTCCCTTTTCTTTTTTGCGAGGCTCGCTTTTCGTTGAAGAGAGGTGTTTTGAGAAAAACAGCGACGCCCCCTTTTCTTTTTTGCGAGGCTCGCTTTTTGTTGAAGAGAGGTGTTTTGAGAAAAACAGCGACGCCCCCTTTTCTTTTTTGCGAGGCTCGCTTTTTGTTGAAGAGAGGTGTTTTGAGAAAAACAGCGACGCCCCCTTTTCTTTTTTACGAGGCTCGCTTTTCGTTGAAGAGAGGTGTTTTGAGAAAAACAGCGACACTCCCTTTTCTTTTTTGCGAGGCTCGCTTTTCGTTGAAGAGAGGTGTTTTGAGAAAAACAGCGACGCCCCCTTTTCTTTTTTGCGAGGCTCGCTTTTCGTTGAAGAGAGGTGTTTCGAGAAAAACAGCGACGCCCCCTTTTCTTTTTTGCGAGGCTCGCTTTTCGTTGAAGAGAGGTGTTTTGAGAAAAACAGCGACACCCCCTTTTCTTTTTAGCGAGGCTCGCTTTTCATGGTCAAAGTTGGAGTTAGAGTTGGTCTTGCGTGTTCGACTCCCCTTGTCTTAGGTGGAGGTGATTTTTGTGTTGCGAGCTCCTGGCGTGTTTTGCGAGGGTGCTCGTCTTTTTAAGACTTCACGCCTCCCCTTGTCTTAGGTGGAGGTGAAGTTTGCTTTGCGAGCCCCGAGCGTGTTTTGCGAGGGTGCTCGACTTTTTTATACTTTGCGCCTCCCCTTGTCTTAGGTGGAGGTGAAGTTTGCTTTGCGAGCCCCTGGCGTGCTTTGCGAGGGTGCTCGTCTTTTTAAGACTTCGCGCCTCCCCTTGTCTTAGGTGGAGGTGAAGTTTGTTTTGCGAGCCCCTGGCATGTTTTGCGAGGGTGCTCAACTTTTTTATACTTCGCACGTCCCCTTGTCTTAGGTGGAGGTGAAGTTTGCTTTGCGAGCCCATGGCGTGCTTTGCGAGGGTGCTCGACTTTTTTATACTTCGCGCGTCCCCTTGTCTTAGGTGGAGGTGAAGTTTGCTTTGCGAGCCCCTGGCGTGCTTTGCGAGGGTGCTCGACTTTTTTATACTTCGTGCCTCCCCTTGTCTTAGGTGGAGGTGAAGTTTGCTTTGAAAAAGTTTGTTTTTTGTAGCAATCTTCTAGGGTTATCATCGATTATAGCGCTCTTGAAGAGAGGCTGCTTTTTTGATGTTTGTTAACCAAAGTGACAAATTGGAGTTTTGTTTTTTTCGGGGGTTCTTTCCTGTATTAGGGATTTGGATACTGCCTCGTTAAAAAACCTTACGCCCCTTCGTAAGGAAAAAGAGTACAGCTCCTTTGTTTTAGTTACATGCATGGAAATGAAAAAAAGGCATAATTGAAAAAACAAATTACATATTGCGAGGGCTCGCTAAGGCTCCGCTATGGATAGTATTTGCGAAGGTCGTCGACATTCCAGGTGTGAGGCAGGATGTTTCCCTCGCTGTCAGAGAGGTGAAAAGAGCCGGGACGATTGCATTCTACTATTAGGTATGGACCCGTCCACTTTGGCTGAAACTTTCCCGCCATGTTGGCGTTTTGCTTCCGAATGAGAACGAGGTCACCCTTCTTTAGTTCTTTAATTCTCACCTTTTTGTCTCTCCATTTTTTTGTTTCTTCTTGATACTTGCGAAGGTTGTGCACTGCGTTGCATCTTGTTTCTTCGAGTAAGTCTTTGTCAAGTAGTTGGTTTTGTTCGTCTGTTTTGAGGGTTGTTCTGAGTGATCCATGCTTCAGTTCTTCTGGTAACACAGCTTCTTCCCCGAACAGGAGTCTGAAAGGTGTGAATTTTGTGGCTCTGCATTCCGAGGTGTTATGGGACTAGGTTACCGAGGTTAGTTCTTCTGCCCACTTTCCCTTGGGCCTGCCTTGCAATTTTTTGGATATGGCTTGGAAAATTGTAGCATTTGCTCTTTCAACTAAGCCATTAGATTGAGGGTGGCGGACTGAGGCGAAGCACAAAACTGTTCCGATTTGTGAGCAGAATTCTTTGAAGACCTCGCTGTCAAACTGAGTGTCATTGTCGACAGTTAGGTATTTGGGGACCCCAAACCGACAAACTAATTGCTGCCAGAAAAACCTCTTCACAGCCAGGGAGGTGATTGAAGCCAGGGGTTTAGTTTCAATCCACTTCGTGAAGTATTCCACAGCTACCACTGCGTAGCGAAGGTTTCCTGGAGCTGTTGGTAGTGGACCAACGAGATCCATTGCCCATCTTTGCAAAGGCCATGTTGGGCAAATCAGAGTTGTTGGAGCCCCTGGGGCGTTTTGTGTTTTTGCCGTTAGTTGACAACCCTCGCAGCGTTTGATGATGCCTTCTGCATCTTTTAATGTCGTTGGCCAGTAGAAGCCTTGTCGGAAAGCTTTGCCAACTAACGCCCTCGGGCCGTTGTGTGAACCGCAGATACCTTCATGAATAAGCTTGAGAATGTCATTTCCTTCAATTTATGACATGCATTTGAGCCATGGCGAGGTTACCGAAGCTTTGAACAGAATGTTGTCCACAATTTTGTACCCTCGAACTCTTTGTTTAAGTCTGTTTTCTTCCTCTTTGGTCTCGGGTTCATGCAGCCCGTTGATATAGGCCATGATGGGCGCTCTCCAATCTTCGCTCTGAATTGCATTGATCAGCTTCGCTGTTTTCTCGGAAGCTTCGATGGCTGATTGTGTCGCAGCTTCATAGAAGACGTCTGGGGGCAACTGTAGTTGTTGTGCTGCCGCTTTGGCCAGATTGTCTGCCTCGCTGTTATTTGACCTCGGTATTGCTTTCACTGTTATGCCGAGGAAGAAAGATTCTAACCTTCGAACATATTGTAAGTACTTTTGTAGCTCTGGATCTTTTGCTTTATAATTTTTCTCAGTGTGTCCCGCGATGACTTGAGAGTCTGTGTTAATGACTGCCCTTCGGACTGACAATGATCGAAGCCTTGAGAGTGCTAGTATCACGGCTTCGTATTCTGCCGAGTTGTTTGTGCATTTGAAGTCGAGTCTTTTTGTGTACCTTAGCTTCGACCCAGATGGCGAGACTAGGATCGCCGAGGCTCCTGCTCCAGCTGCTCCCCAAGCTCCATCAACATACGCTGTCCAAAACGGGTCTAGTTGGGCTCCGTCTCTGCGAGGGTCTGGGGTCCATTCAGCTATGAAATCTGCTAGTGCCTGCGATTTGATCGCTGTTCTTCCCACGAAGGTTATAGCGTAGCTGTTCAATTCAACTGACCATTTTGCTACTCTGCCGACTGCCTCGTTGTTCTTAAAAATGTTCTCGAGGGGGTATGATGAAGGCACTTGGATTTCGTGTGCCTGGAAGTAGTGTTTTAGCTTTCTTGAAGCCATGACCATGGCATATGCTATATTCTCTAGCACTGAGTAGTTCCGTTTTGGACCTTCGAGTGTTTCAGACACGTAGTAGACCGGGGCCTGCTTGATTTTGTTGTTTTCATGCAACTCTTTGATTAGCACTGCGCTGGTTGCATGGGGCGAGGCTACGACATACAGTAGTAGAAGATCACCTTTGCTTGGACTGGTTAAAATGGTCAAGTTGGTGAGGTAGTTTTTCAAATTCTCGAAAGCTTTCTGCTGCCGAGGTCCCCAATTCAATGGGGCTGTGCTTCTCAGAGTTTCGAAAAAAGGTAACCCTCGCTCGGCTGATCTGGAGATGAATCTGCTGAGTGCTGCTAGACGACCTGTCAAACGCTGAGTTGCTTTTTTGGTTATTGGGGGTTCCATATTGATGATGGCATCAATTTTTTGGGGTTGGCTTCAATTCCCCTTGCTGAGACGATGCAACCTAGCAGTTTTCCTTCGCTTACCCCGAAAACACATTTTTTGGGGTTTAATTTGAGTCCGACGGACCGAAGGTTGTTGAACACTCTTGCCAAGTCTGTTATGTGATTTTCTTTTAGCTCGCTTTGTACAATCAAATCATCGACGTAGGCAGAGATGGCGTGTTCATCTTTGAAGACTTCAGATGTCATGCGAGCGAAGGTTGGTCCTGCATTTCTGAGGCCCTCTGCCATTCTTCGAAAGCAAAATGTGCCCGAAGGTGTAATGAAGCTTGTTTTTTCCTCATCTTCTTCATTCATCCAAATCTGGTGGTACCCTGAGAAGCAGTCGAGGAGAGAAAGCATTTGGCAACCAGCCGCTCTGTCGACCAAGGTGCTTATGTTAGGCAGAGGAAAATCATCCTTCGGACAGACTTTGTTCAGGCATGTGAAATCTACACACATTCTCAGTCATTTGCTATTTTGCCTTCTAGGTTTTCCTGCTCTCCCTCTCCTCTGCTGTAGCTACTGAGATCCGCAGAGTTCATCTGTGTACTGGAGATTTTGAGGAAACGGGACCGTAATCCCGTTGTCTCCTCGTGGGGACGATTTGTGGCTACAATTCGTGGCGTGGATTCGCATTTTGTTCATGTTCTTCGCGTTCTTCGTTTCTCCATGATTTTCCCGTCACTCGTTCTCCCTCTACGTCGCGTCTTTTTGAATTCCACTTGAATCAACTTGTTCATCTTAGTGAGGAGATCATTTTCACCGAAGGAATTCATCTAACTCCTCACGAACAAGTAGATCGGGTCGATTTCGTTTTCGTGGCGCTTTTTCGGTTCATACACCCTCCCCTTCGATTTCCCGTTGATTGAGTTGTTTTGAGCGGATGATTTCTTAGGGATAGTCTCCTAACTACCTCGTGATCATCCTCTCCAAGTTTGGGATCAAGGGATTTTGATTTGAATCGGATTTGGGTTGATTTGAGTTGAGGGCGACCGAAATCGCCCTCACTGGTGGTCGCGGACAGTCCGCCAACCACCCCGCGGACAGTCCGCGCGTCGGGGACGAGCCAGACTAGTGGCCGTGTTCTTCGGCTGTTTTGTTTTTGGTTGACCGGTAGACAGTCCGTCGTTGTGATCCGCGGACAGTCCAGGATCACTCAGGGAGGTTTCAGAAACACTGCGTTTTGGGGATTTTCACCGGCGGACAGTCTGCCATCCCCTCGCGGACAGTCCGCAGTAGGCCCGGACAGTCTGGGACCGTACCGGCGGACAGTCCGGGACCCTGCTGAAGCTTGCATTATAGTGCATTTGCTCTCCTGACTTTTCCGCTTGGTTTTCGGACTTCTCGTTTGGCTCTTGAGTTAACCAAGGAACCTCTCTAGACCTTTGCTACTTGTTAGCATTGGTATTTAGGGATTTCTCGGCGTAGCCTTCCATCTACGTTCGAGGGTCGGTTTTTGGGGTCAAGTTTGAGCCGAAGCTTTTGGTGTTTGTTTTGCTCTTGCCTTGTGGTGCCTCGCTGTGATCATAGGGATCATCCACCCTCTTCCAAGGGTCGTGAGCATCACGTTCTTGGCCAAAGCTTTTGGGGTAGTTTTTTTTGGGACAGAGGCTAGAGTTTCGAAAGAAATTTTTAGGCTCCCATTCACCCCCCCTCTGGTCGCCTTGCTTTTGCATTCTCGGTCCTTCAATTGGTATAGGAACGGGTTAAGGATCTTCCACCTTAGCCGGTTCCAGATCCACAGAAGGCGACATGGATCGCGGCGTGGGCAAACCGCCGTTTTTCGATGGGACGAACTATGCATATTGGAAGATACGCATGTCGGCCTATCTGCAGAGTATGGGTTCTTCCATTTGGGATATTTGCAACTCTGCCGATTACGAGGTCTTGGCTGCACGCGTGACTCAACGCCAGATCGATGAGCACGATACCAATAGCCGAGCCCGTAATGCTCTTTTCTCATGCTTGAGCATGACAGAGTTTGATCGCATTTCTCACCTTGCTATGGCTCGGGAGATTTGGGCATCCCTCATGCGTTTCCATGAGGGAACCACTCAAGTCAAAACCCGTCTCTACGAGTTGCACAAGCGAGAGTATGAGAACTTTCGACACATGCCTGGTGAGAGCATAGAAAGTTTATTCGCTCGCTTTCAGGTCATTGTCAACAGGATGAGGGCAAATAAGGAGTTGTTGCCTTTCGACGATCATGAGAGAGCTTTGAAGCTTTTGCACACTCTTGATCGGTCGGTGTGGGACTCTAAGGTCCAGGCGATCATCAAATCGCCTAATTATGAGACCCTCACTTGCGACGAGCTCTTCAGTAAGCTCAAGTCCAGTGAGATTGACGCCATGACGAGGGCTTCTTATGAGAATCCTTCTAGCCCGTCTATGGCTTTGCTTTCTGGCTCTTCTGCTAAGCCCTCTAGAGGATTTGCACTTTCTTCTCTTCTTTCTGTCACAGAGGAGCAGCTGGAGTTTTTGGGGGATGACGAGTTGGCTTTGCTTGCCAACCAGTTCTCGTGGTTTCACAACAACCGCATGAACCGTCACCGCGGAGGAGGACGCCCGGGATGCTTCGAGTGCGGCGACCCCGATCACTTCATCGCCAATTGCCTGAAGAAGAACAAGCAAGTCTTCGGCAAGGCGGATCATGGGCACAAGTACGACTCTAGCAAACGCAAGGAGAAGTACGTCCCCGCGAAGCACAAGCGGAAGGGCGGTTTCAACAAGGAGTACATCAAGACGAAGTACTTGGAGAAGGCCCAGGCTGAGTAGCGTGCTTTCTTCGCCACGCTCAGCGACGTCGATGACTCGGACAACGACTCCGCTTCCTCAAGCGATGACGAGTCCGACAAGAAGAAGAGGATTGAGGACAAGCTGAACGGCCTCTGCTTCTTCGCCGACGACGAGGGCCTCTGCACCATGGCTCTCGGCAAGGAGGTCGACGGCGAGCTGGAGGACATTCCTCGCGACGACGACGACGACACCTCCCAGGTATCTCAGACCCCCGATGAGCTTTCTGCTGAGGTCGAGAAACTTACTGCCGCGCTTCTTAGTCAAGATAAGCTGCTTAGGCATGCTGCTAGAGAGCGCAAGGAGTTTAGGCAGAAATGGGAGGATACGGTGAAGGAGCTTGAGTTTGCCAAGTCCACCGTAGTCGTTTCTGAGTAGGTTGAGTGCGAGATGTGCACCACACACATGACTGACCTGCTCACTTTGAGAAGCAAGTATGTTGTGTTGGTAGGAGAGGTGGATGAGTTGAAGGCTAGATCCTCGCTGTTGGGTGCATGCAAGTCCTGTGCGGGCTTGCAATCCGAGTTGGCAGAGAAGAATGCCAAGATTATGTCTCTTGAGGAGGCCACCTCGGGTAGCACTTGTGTGGCTAGGTGTCTCCTGTGTGAGGGCTTGGAGATGGAGATTGCAAATGTGAAGCATGGCAAGATGCAAACCGAGGAGGAAAACACATACCTTCGAACCATCTTGTCATGGGTGTCTTGCAATGAGCCGCAGCTTGGAATGATGATCTCCCAGTTCAAGCGTGCTGCTGGAGGTCCTGGTGTAGGTTTTGGTCAGGGTGTTGATGTGTCTTCTTTTGGGAGGATTGGAGAGTCGAGTGGTCTGAACCCGAGTGAGAAGCCCAATTCCACCAGTACTCCCAAACTTACCAAGATTCCACCCAAGGAGCCTCTCAAGCCTAACACTAAGGATGGAGTGTTTGTGGAACCCCCGAGGGCCCCACCTAAGAAACAATCATGGGCTCCCAAACCAAACCATCTCAAGAACAAGCTGGACACCATGCCACCCATCCAGGAGGAGCTTATGCTACAGAAGGGCAAAGTGATCCACACCCACTACCGTGAGTACCAACAACCCCCTATGAGAGCGGTGAGGTACCATTGTGAGCATTGTGGGAGAGATGGACACTTGAGTGAGTTCTGCTTTCGGCACAAGCGAGAGGCGCGCCGTGCTAGGGAGATGAACAATGCGGACATGTACCATCCTTTTCATGATGTACATGTGCCGAATGTTCAGAGGCGTGCTACTAGGCCCAGAGGTCCATAACCTCAAGTTCCTAGGCCTAGGCAGCAGAGAGGACATGCCCGGCGGGAGCCTGCAGTTGTAGGCTATGGACCCCGTGGCGGTGGCTTTGCAGTTGAGCGTTTTCCCCCACCGCGTTTTGAGTATCGTGATGGAAGCTCTTCCTTTAGCGGACCACGTTTTCCTCAGCGTGGTGATCGCTTTCCCCATAGGCATGCTAGGAATGGTTTTTCTGCTAACCGTTCTTTTGACCAGCCGGCCCAACACTGGTATTCTTCCTATTTCACTAACCCCAGTGTTGGACCGTATGCTCACCCTATGTCTTTTTATTGATGTAGGTAAAACGATTGGAGGACATTTGGTTGGTGGATTACGGATGCTCGAGGGACATGACTGGAAACTCCAAGTGGTTCTCCAGTCTTAGTTCTGTTGCCGGAAAGGAGTATATCACCTTCGGCGACAATAGCAAAGGTAAGGTATTGTCTCGAGGGTCTGTGCGGGTTAATGAGCACTTTGTGTTGCACGATGTTGCCCTTGTTTCTAACTTACATTTTAATCTTCTTTCTGTTTTGCAACTTTTTGATGATGACTATGAGATTCGTTTTAAGCCGAATCTCAGTCGTATTTTGGATCCTCAGGGCGATCTTGTTTGTTTGATCTCACCCTTTGGGAAAGTCTTTCGTGAGAACTTCTCGGAGTCTTTTGGCATTTCTCGTTGTCTTGTGGCTGGATCTTCTTCTTCTGATCTTTGGAAGTGGCATAGGAGGCTTGGACATTTGAGCTTCGACTTGCTTGCAAGGCTTAGTTCACTTGGCCTAATCCGAGGATTGCCCAAGTTATCCATGGAGAAGGATCTTGTTTGCCATTCTTGTAGACATGGGAAGATGGTTGCTGCTCCCCACCATCCAGTGACTCAGGTCATGTTTATGCACCCTGGAGAGCTTTTGCACATGGACCTTGTTGGTCCGGCTTGGGTGAGCTCGGTTGGTGGGAAGTGGTATGTGCTTGTTGTTGTTGATGACTTTTCGAGATATTCGTGGGTTTTCTTTTTAGCTGAGAAAACTGAGACTTTCCCCTTTGCTCGCAATCTGATTTTGCGTCTTCAAAACGAGTTCCCTTTGAACTCGATGCGAGCTATTAGGAGTGATAATGGTTCCGAATTCAAGAATTCGGATTTTGAGAAGTTTTGTAACTCTTTGGGTTTAGAGCATCAGTTTTCTTCTCCCTACACACCGCCTCAGAATGGTGTTGTAGAAAGGAAGAATCGGACCCTTGTAGAGATGGCCAGGATGATGCTCGATGAGCATAGGACTCCTAGGCGATATTGGGCCGAAGCTATGAGCACTGCTTGCTACATTTCCAATCGCATTTTTCTCTGAGCTTTCTTGAAAAAGACTTCTTATGAGTTGCGTTTTGGAAGACAGCCCAAAGTGAGTTATTTTAGAGTTTTTGGTTGCCACTGTTTTATACTTAAGAAAGGAAACCTGGACAAATTTGAGTCTCGTTCTTCTGACGGTGTGTTTTTAGGTTATGGTGCTCATACTCGTGCTTATTGTGTACTTAACCTTGACACTAACCGAGTCATGGAGACATCCGATGTCACCTTTGACGAGACCATGGTTTGTCCTTCTTCCCATTTTGAGCGTGCAGGTGATCACGAGGTTGGTGAACCTCTTTTTGATGACGAGGACGAGGGTGCTGAAGGTAGGGATGATCCAGCACTTCCTCCACCTGCTGCTCCTAGTGGGTCGACTACGACCACGACTGCACGCTGCCCCGACCCTTCTTCCTCTACCACATGGGGGCCGTGTGATCCGCCACCTCGAGCGGTACCTTTTGTACCCGAGGAGGCACCAGCTACTATTGAGGGGGAGGTCACTTCAGTGAGGGAGGCGCCATGACACATTCAGCGCCAACACCCGCCTCAACAGATGATCGGCGACATCCACGAGCGCGTCACTTGGTCAAGGTCACAACAAATCTCTCACTTTGCTCATTCTGCATTTGTGGCTGATTTTGAACCCCGAGATGTTGGACATGCTTTATCTGATCCGGATTGGGTCAATGCCATGCATGAGGAGTTAGAAAATTTTGAAAGAAATCGGGTTTGGGTTTTGGTTTCTCCACCTTCTGAGTGTCACCCAATTGGTACAAAATGGATTTTCAAAAACAAACAAGGAGAGGATGGCCATGTTGTGAGAAACAAGGCCAGGCTAGTAGCCCAAGGGTATAGTCAGAAGGAGGGGATAGACTATGAGGAGACTTTTGCTCCTGTAGCTCGTTTGGAGGCAATTAGGCTACTCTTGGCTTTTGCTGCATCCAAAGGTTTCAAACTTTTTCAAATGGATGTCAAGAGTGCCTTCTTAAATGGCTATATAGAAGAGGAAGTGTATGTGAGACAACCCCAAGGTTTTGAAAATCCCAAGTTTCCAAACCATGTTTTCAAACTCCACAAAGCTTTATATGTTTTGAAACAAGCCCCTAGAGCCTGGTATGATAGGTTGAAAACCTTTTTGCTTGCTAAGGGTTTTAAAATGGGATGTGTCGATAAAACGCTTTTTCTCCTCAAGCAAGGCAATGACACTTTGTTGGTTCAGATTTACGTGGATGATATCATTTTTGGTGGTTCCTCTTGTGAGCATCTAGGCCCCCAGTGGATTTCGGTGATTGGATGACAACGGTAAATTACTATGACTAACATGTGTTTTGCAGAAACAGTTGAGTTAGGTCATGGTAATGATGATCGCGAGGGCACTATGGTATTCATGCCCCCTTATTGATGGAATTCGTTCGGTTTTCAAAGGATGGACGACGAAGACAGTGATAGGCTAGTTTTAAGTGTCATGTGGTGTTGAAGGACACTTAGAGTAGCATAGGTCTTTGTTTTCTCTTTGACCGTACTATTAAGAGGGGTTTGAATGGGTAGCTTGACCTAGGTGAGACTTTTGAGTTAGGTGTGGTGCACACTTGTTAACCAAAGCCCTAGGTAGCTTAGAAAGGTCCCTAAGATCATAAGGAAGAAAGTTCGTGAAGGGAGCGTCACAAACCGAAGTCGTTTAGGACTTCAAATGGTGACCGGACGCTCCAACCCTATTGACCGGACGCGTCCGGTCAGTAGTGTTGGCTGAGGAGCGGGTCTGGCTGCGACCGGACGCTCCTCAGTAATCGACCGGACGCACCAGGGTGGTGAGTCCGGTCGTATGCAGAGAGGTTCCAGAGAGCTAAAATGCGGACCGGACGCGTCCGGTCAGTGGTGACCGGACGCTCGAGAGCGTCCGATCAACACTTCATACAAGTGTCAGAACGCACGTCATGTAGCCGTTGGGCACTGACCGGACGCATCCGGTCACCCCGACAGTGCGTCCGGTTAGTGCGTAAACTGGCTGGACTTACCCCTTCGTGCATGTTTTGAGTTGGGGGGTATAAATATGCCTCCCCCTCATTCATGGTGTTACTCTTGCTCATTTGAAAGGTTGACAAACACATAGTGATTCCAAGTGAGTGCAAGAGGCCTAGTGAGGTTGAGAGATTTGATAATCGAGTGATCAAACACCTCATTAGTGAAGAGAGAGTAGCAAGTGTGCATCCACCCATCTCATTAGCCTTGCGTTGGTCAAGTGAGAGTTCTTGCTTGTTACTCTTGGTGATCGGCATCACCTAGACGGCTTGGTGGCGATCGGAGAGCTTGGTGATCATCCGGAGGCATTGTGGATGACCCAAGCCAAGTTGTGACTGGTAGCGAGCGATTCACCGGGCCGGAGTGGCGAAGAATCAGCTCATAGTGAGCACTTGATCCTTGCGCGGATCAAGGGGGAGCGATACCCTTGCGCGGGTGCTCCAACGAGGACTAGGGGGGTGTGCCGACACCTCGATACCTTGGCAAAAAGATTGTCGTGTCATCTCTACTCTCTTTACTACGCATTTACCTTTGAGCAATTCAATTTCGCATTTACTTGTTGTTCTTCCGCAAGTTGATTTGCCAAGCTAGAGTAGAATTGGCTTAGTGATAATCTTTTGTGCTATTGATTCTTTTCATACACTCTTCTAGGCACTAGGGGGTTAATTGGGGCTTGATAGGTTTTATTATTGCAAGAAGTTTTAGAAAAGCCCAATTCACCCCCTCTTGGGCATCTTGATCCTTTCAATTGGTATCGGAGCCTTGTGCTCTCGATTTAGGCTTAACCGCCTAGAGTTAAGATGTCCGAAGGTGAAGGACCACCTCCCATGTTCGAGGGAGACGACTTTCCATATTGGAAAATCCGTATGGAGTCGTACCTAGAAGCGGTTGATGTTAAATGCCGCGATGCCGCCATAACCGGTTTTGCCAAACCCAAAGAAGGCACAAGCCTCACTCCTAATGAGGAGGAAAATGAGAAATAGAATGCAAAGGCCAAAAACATTCTTTTTAGAGGCATTTGCAAAGATGTGTTCAACCGTGTTCGGAACCACAAAAATGCCCATGATCTATGAGAGAACATTTGTGCGCTCCATGAGGGAACTAAGAGTGAGCGTGAGGAACGCTATCATTTAGTTATGCAAAAGCTTCACTCTTTTGATATGCATGCTAATGAAAGTGCAAATGAAATGTACTCACGGTTGAATGTTCTTGTAGAAGAGCTTAATGGACTTGGCCTCACACAAATGCAACCATCCGATGTTGTGAGGAAGATTCTTTGTGTCCTTCCAATTGAGAAGTATGGACACATTGTGACCATGCTACATCAAGGTGATCTTTCCACCGCTACACCAACTCAAATCTTGAGAAAGATCAATGCACATGAGATGTACATGCACATCACACCAAGTGGTGGCTCCTCCACCGACAAAAAGAAGGACATGGCCTTCAAAGCTAGTCATGACAAGAAGGGCAAGTCCAAGGCCATTGTGGTGCATCATGAGAGCACAAGTGATGAAGAGGATGATTCCAACATTGCTCTCATGGTGAGGAGGACCACCAAGATGTTGAAGAAGCTTCATAAGAATGGAGTCAACTTTGACTCAAGAAAGAAGAAGTTCTTCACATGTAGCAAGAGAAGGCCAATCTCCAAAATGGATTGCTACAATTGTGGTGATCTTGGCCATCTTGCTCATCAATGCACCAAGCCCAAGAAAGAAAGCTACAAGAACAAGAACAAGGGCAAGAAGTATGACTCATCAAGTGAAGATGAGAAGAAGGATGAAAAGCCCTACTACAAGAAGGATGGCAAGAAGAAGATGCAATACCACAAGAAAGGTGGGAAGGCTTACATTGTTGGTGATTGACTGTAACACCCCGGGTGTTAAATTAATTAAAATAAAATAGAATTTAATAAGAAAATGGACAAAATCCTAGATGGAGGAAAAGTCTAACCAGATGTTTGTTGCATTCATGCCGTTGCACAATTTTATTGGGTGAAAAAGAATTTATTTAAACCCGAATAGGGTGAATCGAATTTATTCTATTTAAAAAAAAGCAATAAACAGATTTATAAAACTTTACAAAACTTTTAAAACTCAAAACTTTATTTGCCTAAACCTAGGGAAAATATTTTGAAAAGTTTACAAACTCGTTTGGTTTTCAAATGGATTTTAATTTTGATTCAAAGTGGATTTGGAAAATCAAAAGAAAAAAAAGAAAAGGAATTGGCAAGGACCTCACTCCCCTCCTCTCATTTCAGTCCAACTCCTCTCCCCTCCTACTCTCCCGAGGCCCGACCCCTCCCCTCTTCCCCGCCTTGGGCCAGCCCAGTCCGAGCCCGACCCCGTTCTCCCCTCACCGCGCCGGCCCGCTCCCTCTCCCCTCATTCCCTCACTCCCGCACCGGCCGACCACCACACTGCCCCAGCCTGCGCGCTCCCTTCCGGCCCGCATTGGCCTGCCGCCTGGGCCTCCCTCTCCCGCAGCCCACCCCGTAGCCCGAGCCCAGTAGCCGCTCCCGCTCCCGCTCGGCCAGCCCGAGACGCCGCCCGCACTCTTCTTTCCCCAGTCTCTGACAAGTGGACCCACCTTGTCAGGACCGCCTCCCACCTCCGATCGCCTCTCCCGCCTGTACCGGACCTCTCCGGTCTTCGCGCGCGCCTCTCGTCCTCATCGCCCCGTCCCTTCCGGATCTACCCGTAGCAGCTGATCGCGTCTCAACCCTTCTCCTCTCGGCCTACAAGAATCCATGCCTATGCCCTAGCTCCACTTTCTCTCCCAAAACCACCACCACCACCCCGCCATTGTCGAGCTCCGCTCGAAGCTCTCCACTGTACCAGGAAGACGCCACCGACCTCCCCTCCGCTCTCCACCGAAGCCTCCGAAGCGCACCGCGACCAGGAGCTGCATCCCCGCTGCGAAACCGATCCGGGACGTGGCTACGTCTACTCCGCCGAGCTGTCGATCGCATCCACCGCGGCTCCCTCTTCTCCGACCGCGCCGAAGACACGAACCCCGTCGTCGATACCACTGTGAGCTCCGTTTCATCCCCCCGTACCTCCCCTGGTCACTACTAGGTCCTAGGCCCTTTTTCCAAGCAGGCCGGCGAGGCCACCTATGGCGACGTCGTGCCCCTGCACAACCGGCGGCCGCACCCTCCTCCCTGTTCACCCTGGACGAGTTCGCGGCATCTAGCTTTAAGCTCTGGTGCCCTCCGGTTGGCCAACCCGGCTCTGGATCTCACGCGCCAATGCACGCCGGCGAGCTTCTCGGCGGAACCCATGGCGCGCCACCGCACATGGCACGGGCACCGCCGCTCTTTACCCCTCCTCCAGTACACACTCACCCGGAGCCGTCCGATCTGGTATTCGCGGCCACGATTAGAAGCAGCCTGCGAACCGGTATGCACCGCGTTCGCAACACCCATGGACCCAGTCCATCTCGCCGAGTCAGCGAGTCCGTGGCACTACTGGTGGACCGCGCCAATCGAAGGCCGCCGCGTGGCGCCACGTCTGCCGCCTCACGCACACGCAGACCGGCCATGGCCGTGTTTCCAAAACCACCCCCACCTTTCATGCAACTAACCCGCACTCCACCAGTCCCTGTTGAACGAGTCTGGGAAATCTTTCGAACTGACCCCTAATCTTTCTTCGAATTGAGGCGCGACCCCCTCCCCCGCACTGTGGCACTCGCCCCTGCACAGCTGGCGCTCGCGGCCAACCCCGCGCTGCTACTTGGCGCCACGCCAGCGACCGCGCCAACCGGCCCGTCGGTTTTGCAATCTAGCCCTCGCAGTTTGCAGGAATCAACACGCCGTCCTACGAGCACTATGCGCTGAGTCTGAGAACACTTGCAATCAAGCCCCCGCAGTTCCTTGAAAATGAGGCCCAGTCCGCGCCACTTTCTTTTTCAGATTTAATTTATTTAAAATCCGAAAATGAGTTCAAACTATTTACAGTTTTGCCACCCAGATTCAAAAGCTCATAACTTGCTCATTTTAACTCCGATTTGACCCGTTCAAGTTGCGTTAGATTCGTCTCGTCGAGCTCTACGCGATAGATCTATTTATATTCTGTTTTCATAATGTTTGATGTACTGTTATTTATATGCTTTGTTTGGGCCATGTATTGATGATTGATCCAGCGAGTGCGAGCTACGTGGAACCTTCTGATCCAGCTTCTGCCTTCGTCAATCCGACCCAGCCCACAGGCAAGTGTTCTTGAACATCTTGCACCTATACTTTATTTTACTTTTGGTATTAGAGTAGTTAGATCCTGTAGTTGCATGCTTGTCATTAATTTGAATCCCATGTTAGGGTTTCCTTGATTTTGTTTATATTATCCTTGTCGCCTGGTTTGGGTTGTTCGGGTAGAAGTCATGCTTAGCCCTGCAGTCATGTCGGGATGGGATGGTGGTCAATTATTAATAATCCTGATTAATGAGCTATGAAACAATGTGGACATGGTAATCTTTGTAGTAACATGGTTATTAGGTAAATCCGGCAAGATGGACCGCACTGGGGGTTTTGTGCCATGGATTTGGCAGCTCTTATTTGGTTTTTGGTTCGGGGCTTGTGCTAGATTTATCCTGCCTGGATCCCTAGGACCCGGTTCTCAGAGCATGTAACCCGGCTCAACAGCGCAACCATGAGGTCTGGATGAGCTAGACCTGGCTATGTAATTAATTGCCACCAAGTTGAGGGTTTACACGGGGTCGGATTTGTGGCACAAGATGGGGCTTCTGCAGTGGTGTGTATATCCACTGTTAGCGGTGAAACCTTAGTGAACGTGTAAAATGGGCTTGGAGGAAATTTTGTAACGGCCTTGTAGTGCAACCCCGTTATGCACCTTGGCAGTGTTTAGCATGACGGGGAACGCATGACTCATGGGTAACGATGTGCAACCTCTGCAGAGTGTAAAACTGATATATCAGCCGTGCTCACGGTCACGAGCGGCTTGGACTTCTTTGAGATTAGTTGGTGGGTTGAGTCTGGTTCGTTAGGGAAGCCTTATGTGGACATTAGTCCCATATGACATGGGTACAGAGGCTTCTTCTACGCGGGTTATTGCTTGGTACGGGAGTGACTCCCAGGCTCGGGCGCAGACCTGGTGTTATTAAGGAAGGTAGCTCTCTATGTCATGACATATGGACCTAATACACATAGGGGGACTCTTCGAGTCGGCCTCGTGGGTGGCCTGATGGACTTCAGGTGTGGTTTGCCTGATGGACTTCGGGTGTGGGTTGTGCTTGGTGGACTCCAAGTGTGGTTGCTTGGTGGATTCCAAGTGCGGTTTGCTCGGTGGATTCCGAGTGTTCTACTTTTTCTACAGTGTCTGTGTCTTTAACCTAGTAAATAGGTGCATAGGAATAATAGGAATAATAGGATGTGTCGCTTTAGGCGCTTGAGTCAAACAAAGTCAGCCTACCTTTGTTATAAGCCTCATAAGCATATTTTTCCTACACTTGCGGAGTACATTTCGATGTACTCACCCTTCCTCTTTGTCCCCCCTGCTACCCCACCCAGACGGTGGCGACTACGCACACGAGGAGCAGGAGTATGCAGAGGACGGTGGCTACGACCCTGACGACTTGTACTAGGATGGCGCTACCCCCGGTCGACCTTCCTGTGGAGATGGAGTCCAGATTTCCGCGTCTTCATAGGAGTCAGTTATCATGAGAGTCTGTACTTTTTCTTTCAGACCCGAGGGTCATTTATGTAATAATGTTCGAGATATTAATAAAAGCATTGTTTTGATATTTACTATGATGTGAATATATGTATGAAAATTGATCCTGGCATACATATATTGTGCTCCAATTTTGTTCTTAAAATTGGGGTGTCACATTGGCTCACCGACATTGAATCCTCCGGTGGCTCATCAAATGACGATAGTGATGATGAGAAGGAGAAGGTGGCCGCTCTAGTCATTGGCTCTTCTACACCACCACCACCACCGTCGCCATCATCATCTACACACCTATGCCTTATGGCCAAGGGTGATTGGAAGGTACAAAACGATGATGACTCTAGTGATAGTGATAGTGGTGGTGAATTTGAGGCTCCCACTTATGATGAACTTGTCAAATTGCTAAATGACTACTCTAAAATCATAAGAAAGACTAGAGCTAAAAATGAGAAGCTTGTTGATGAAAATGAATCTCTTGTTGAAAAATGTGATCATGCTATTCATGCTAGTGATGAGCTAAAAAATGAACTTGCTACTATGTCATCCACTATCAAGGAGCTCAAGTCCTCTAACAAAGAGCTCAAAGCTAAAAATGAAAAGCTTGATAAGGTGCATAGTGACTTTACCACTAGTTATCAATTTCTCAAAGAACAATACACTCAAGTGAAAGTAGATTATGATACCCTCACCATTGCTTATGATATGCTTTCACATGAGACACTTGATGCTCCTAACCTTGTTGTTAAGTGTGACATAGCAACATCTTGTGAGGACTTGGTTAGTGAGCATGATGAGCAAAGAGCTAGTGGCAAGGGCAAGAATGTGGTTGTGGCCGATCACTATGATGATTATATCAAGATCAAGAATGAGAATGCAAAGCTCAAGGTTGATCTAGAGAAGCTTGCAACCACGAAGCAAGTCATTATTGAGACTCAAGATGATGAGTATAGCATGACACTTGAGCTTGACATGCTAAAAGAAGAGAACAAGAGATTGAAGATGGAGAGAGATTACAAGATGACACCATCTCAATTAGAGCTCCAACAAGAGAATGACAAGCTCAAGAAAGAGAAGGAGCACCTCACCACCGGGTTGAAGAAATTCACCAAGAGGCAATGTCTCCAAAGTGAGCTACTCATGAACACCGTCATGAAGACCAATAGAAATGGCATTGGCTTCCTTGAAGAGAAGATGAAGCAAGGCAAGAGCATCACTAAGCCAAAGAAGAAGAAGATTGGAAGATGCTATGAGTGTGGAAAAGAAAGTCACTTTGCTCATGATTGTGAAGAGCCAAAGCCCACACCCTTGCCCAAGCATGTTAGGCCCTTTGCTTTCAATGCTCACTACATGCTTAGACAAGACTCTAGTGGCAAGATGAAAGTTATGTTCATGGGGCCACCTAACAAGAATAGGCCAAGGCAAATTTGGGTTGCTAAGTCACTAGTTGAGAAGGTTAAGGGACCGCAACAAGTTTGGGTCCCAAAAGCTCAAGCTTGATTTCTTGTGTGTGTAGGTGAACTACAAGACCGGTGGATCTCATTGGGTGATTGATAGTGGTTGCACACAACATATGACCAGTGATCCCCGGATGTTCACCTCACTAGAAGAGAATGTCAATGACCAAGAAAAGATTACATTTGGTGACAACTCCAAGGGCAATGTCAAGGGATTGGGCAAAGTGGCAATATCTAAAGATCACACCATCTCCAATGTGCTTCTAGTTGCATCATTAAGCTTCAACTTGCTATCCGTTGGGCAACTATGTGATCTTGGCTTTCAATGTTTGTTCACCGACAAGGAAGTGGTTGTAACCAAGAAAGAAGATTCACAAGTGATATTCAAGGGCTTTAGATACAACAATCTCTATCTAGTTGATTTAACCTCCAAAGATGCCAACTTGAAGACATGTTTGTTCACTAAGCAATCACTTGGTTGGCTATGGCATAGAAGATTGGCACATGTTGGAATGAACACTCTCAACAAGCTATTGAAGAAGGATTTGGTTAGGGGCTTGAAGGATGTCAAATTTGAGAAGGACAAATTGTGTAGTGCATGTCAAGCCGGCAAGCAAGTTGCAAATACACTCATCCAACCAAAGCCTTTGTGTCAACATCAAGAGAGCTAGAGTTGCTACACATGGATCTATTTGGACCAACAACATATGCTAGCTTGGGTGGAAATCTCTATTGCCTAGTGATTGTTGATGACTACTCTAGATACACTTGGGTATTCTTTCTTCATGACAAATCCGAAGCAACCCCTTCATTCAAGAAGTTTGCCAAGAGAGCCCAAAATGAGTTTGACTTGAAAATCAAGAAGATAAGAAGTGACAATGGAAGAGAGTTCGACAACACCCACATTGAGGAATATTGTGATGAAGTTGGGATCAAGCATGAAGTCTCCGCAACCTACACACCACAACAAAATGGGGTAGTTGAGAGGAAGAACCGAACACTAATCACCCTAGCAAGGACTATGTTAGATGAGTAAACTACACCGGAAAGATTTTGGGCGGAAGCAATCAACACCGCTTGCTATGCATCAAACCGGTTGTTCCCCCATCGTCTCCTTGGCAAGACAAGAAGCCGGATGTATCCTTCTTTAGAGTGTTTGGGTGCAAATGCTACATCTACAAGAAGCGCCAACACCTAGGGAAGTTCCAACGCCGATGTGATATTGGTTTTCTTGTTGGTTACTCATTGAAGTCCAAAGCATATCGAGTATTCAACCATGCCACCGGGATGGTAGAAGAAACATATGATGTGGAATTCGATGAATCTAATGGCTCTCAAGGAGAGCATGAAAATCTTGATGATGTAGGTGATGAACCATTGAGGGAAGCCATGAAGAACATGCCGGTTGGAGCCATCAAGCCTAAAGATGATGATGATGATGTGCAAGTCATTGACAAGCCATCCTCATCCAATGTACCACTTGATGATGACAAAGATGGGAGGAATCCATTTGAAGATACTCATATCTCCCATGAACAAATGGTGGTACAAGCTTAAGATGTTGGTGCTCCACAAGCGGCCCCTCAAGTGGTTGATCAAAGGACTACTCCTTTACTACAAGCTCATCCTCAAGAACTCATCATAGGGAGTCCAACAAGGGGTGTAATGACTCGATCTCAAAAACTTGCTTTATATATTGAACATCACTCCTTTGTGTCTCTTGTTGAGCCTACCATTGTAGATGAAGCTCTAGGTGATCCGGATTGGGTGAATGCTATGCATGAAGAACTAAACAACTTCACCCGCAACCAAGTTTGGACACTTGAAGAGCGACCTAAAGGCGCAAGAGTCATTGGAACAAAATGGTTGTTTAGAAACAAGCAAGATGATCAAGGCAAGGTTGTTAGGAACAAGGCAAGGCTAGTGGCAAAGGGGTTCTCTCAAGTTGAAGGCTTGGATTTTGGAGAGACCTTTGCACCGGTTGCAAGACTCGAAGCCATTCGTATCCTCCTTGCATATGCATCACATCATGACATTAAATTATATCAAATGGATGTGAAAAGTGCATTTTTAAATGGCTTCATAAATGAACTAGTCTATGTTGATCAACCTCCCGGGTTTGAAGACCCTAGATATCCTAATCATGTTTATAGGTTGTCCAAGGCGCTTTATGGGCTCAAGCAAGCCCCTAGAGCGTGGTACGAGCGCCTCTGGGACTTCCTCATTGAGAAGGGCTTCACCATTGGGAAGGTCGACACCACACTATTGTCGGTGTTTGTTAACCGGCAACTAGTCTTGAGTAATCTCAGGACTATTTGTTCGGTGGGGATCGGTGTTCGTAGGACCCGGCAATTACACAGAGACAGCGATTTATACTGGTTCAGGCCGCTAAATAGCGTAATACCTTACGTCCAGTTTGGCGTGTGCCTTGTGTATGATTATGATTCAATGGTTGATTGTCTAGGACCTGTGCCCGTCTCCCCTTATATATCCGGGTAATCCACGGCACAGTCCGAGTCCTAGCCGGTTACAGAGGAAGAGTCCTATTCTATTTACAAGACTTCCTTTGACAACTCGGCTAAGTTACAAATTGGAGTCCTAATACAAGTACACTACGTAACAAGTCTTCGGATCTCCTGCGCCGTTCGGGATTAGTCGGAGTAATCATCTTCTAATGATATCTCTGACATCCTGGTCCGTCAAGCCCCCGAGCTCTTCATCATTTCTTCACGATGTTATCTTCTAGCTTCTTCTCGAGAATCTCTGAGTAATGTCTTGAGAAATCTTGAAGTGCTCTGAAACTTAAAGAAATCTTATGGCGTGCGCTTTTTATAAAAAGCGCACCCATTGGGTGTAGCCCCCGAGCCTCTTGTTATTTATAATAACTTTGAGGATCTTTTGAACCTTTTCCAAGTGATTCTTGAAATAAGAAAAAACATTTCCTTAATGGATAGTACCCTGTAGCCCCCGAGCCTGAGATCCGAGTACTTAGTAGTCGGTCCTTAGGATCTGTAGAAACCATACATTTGGGTGATCCATTTAAGGTCTGAAGGATTCGGATTATGCCACCACTTCAATGTTTAAACCATCCGAGTAATAAGTATTCAGCTTCAGGTGGGTAATGTTTTCAACAAACATCGCGTATCACTCCCCACTGGATAAATATTACCATAGGTCAACAATAATTGACTGATGACTGTTCCAACTATATGCAGTAATGAAGTTTGTCATTTTCCTTCAACTGTAGACTTTGTCGTTTGTGCCTTGAAGTGCATGTGGGAATCAGTCCTGTTACCCATGCTGAGCGTCACATGCACCACAGTACATTAGGTGAATTATTGCTTCAGCAGTCACTCTTGTTGGTGAACCATGTCCATAGAGCAGTGAGAAACTGCCTATAAATACCCTGCTTGGGAAGCAAAGGAGCTTATATCCCATTGGAGTGTAGAACTTCTCTTAGTCCCATGAATTTTATAGTAGCAATAGCAGAGATGGCCGAGCCCCCTGAGTCTCTTCCTTATGTAGTGTAGATGAAGTGCCCAAAAGAACTCTTGTGAAAGGACCATCCGCCAGGGTGGTTTCCAAGTGGTCGCGAGCAGAGGAATACAGAGCGGCGCCCAGAAGAAATCTTGTGACTACCACTTGTAGATAACCTCGGAGTCACAGGTTGTCAAAAGGGCGACGAGGGTAATGGTCTTCCCCGAGTTCCTTAAGTACTGGGGTGGTACCAAAGACCCACCTTGGGATGCACGGAAAAGATAGTGTCTACCCAAGGTTCTGCCTCTGATTTACTGCGTCTCACTGAACCCTACCCTTGGTGCGATAGGCATCAAGGCTATGTGCCTTGAATTTACTAGAGTAGCATTTTACACCTTGATTGTACTTCTGTTTGAAGTTGTTGTATCTCAAGATGCTTGCATGTATCTCTATTGTAATTCCGAGTAATAAAATCAAGAATCCGAGTACTTGGAATAATTTCCGAGTCCTTTGTTCTTTTATCCGAGTACTATTTGTCTCTTGCGATTGGAAAAGCTTGTCTGTGTACCGCTTTTGCCCTTTGTTTCTGACGTCGTCTGACATGTGCTTCCCTCCATTAGGGTTTCTAACGTTACCATGACGCCGTCAGTGAAAGCCAAACGGTTATCGAAACAGATCTATAATAAGCCGCCGTCGGGCCTTGCTTTCCTCACGCTTTCATCAAGCTCTTGCCTTCAATCCACGAGTCTTTTAGCCATCAAACCTCCTAGCCAACTGCCAGTTGATGCGTAGAAAATCCCTTGTCACCAACATGGGTCCAAAAAGGCAATCTGCTGCTGGGAAGAAGGCCAAGATCACCATCACCGGAAGGCCTCAGCACCCAAACCCGCCAACTGATGTTTTGGCGTGGAAGAAGCCGGACACGACTGAGGCTGAATTAGCTTTTCTAGCGCAGCAAGGATACCTCCGGGCGTAGGCACTTGACGGCTGGAGGGTGCCCATCGATCACCGAGCTCCCGCACCCAACACCACAGAGATCGTTATGTTCAAGGCCATGGTGGAGCGGGGGTTGGGGTTGCCTGCATCCGATTTCTTCCGCGGGCTGCTGCATTACTATGGTTTGACTCTAAACCATATTACCCCCAATGCGGTTCTTCATATGTCCATCTTTGTCCACCTGTGCGAATCTTTCTTGGGAATCTGCCCCAACTTCGCCCTCTTCCGCTATTTTTTCTGGTTCAAGTGTCAACCTAGTGACGCTAGGACCGAAGTAGTCGGAGGGGCTAGCCTTCAGGTTAGGCAGGAGGTAGCCCATCAGTATGTGACAGTAGAATTGTCAGATATTGTTAAAGACTGGGCTGCCGGGTGGTTTTACATGGGTAATCCACCCCCGGCTCTTCTACGTCATGATGGTTGGCCGCCACAGAAGTGCCGCGAGTGGAAGGAGAAGCTGACGGAGGAAGAACTCAACACTATCCAACCACTTCTCATGATGATAGAGGCGTTAAAGATCGATGGATTAACAGGGTACAACATTGTCCAAGACTTTGTTGCCCGACGCATCCATCCTCTCCAGCATCGGGCGAACTTTGGGTTCGAGTTCTTGGGGGAAGAACGACCCGAGTCGTCACGCCGTCGACCAGCTATCAAATTATGAAGTCTTGTGGAGGGTGAACCGGTTGCTCAAGAGCCGTGAACACCTGTCTCCTATAATGGTCACCTTCTCCTCTATCAATCCTCCTCCTCCGGTAAGAATCTGAACTTAACTAGTCATCCGGGTCTCAATAGAAATCCTTCTGACTTGTTTATGTGCTTCTTCATAACAGGGGCAAGGGAGAGATAACAATGTCTGCCTTCCTCTACCGCCACCGACTCAAGAAGGCGGAGGCATAGCCCTTGAAGGACCCATCCGGAGTGAGGATCTGCCAAGTAAACAAAGCTCCTCTACTGATCTAGGTTGGCTTGACTCGGATTCTACTGATTCTGATGTCATGCTCATAGACCCTGAAGCAGAAAGCAGTTGGAAGAGGTCGCCGACTCCAAGTATAGAAGCCGGGGGACCCATCCTGAAGAAGGCTCGCATTGGTAATCGCCATGCTTGTCGTAAAGTTTGTTTGTCTCAAGAGTTATCTGATAAATATTACAAGCCGGGTGCTCCTGGTAAGGAAAAACCCGAGTACTTTGTAGTTCTTCCACTTTTTGATAATCACTTGTCTCATATATGATATTGTATCAGGTACCGGAGCAGAGCAGGGTACTTCTGGTAGCGGAGCTGCAGAGGACTCTTCTGACCAGCAGCTGCTGTTGCAGTTGCCGAAGACTCTGAAGCTCACAAAGTAAGTCATATCCTTGTACTTTTCATGAAATTCAAGGAATACTTGTATTGAGACTAGTGCTCGTCTGTGTTTTAGGAAGGTAAAGCCGACTGCTGTGACTTCAAGTGCTATCCCTGCTCCTCGGGCGGTAGAGGAACCGGAGCCTCTGGCGAAGGATGATTCCAATGCGCCACCTACCTTCAGTCAGGTAGATGTGCTGCCTGATTCTTCTCTGCCTGAGATTCGTCCAGTTGCTGCTCCTGAAGCCGTGCCCATTGTGGCTCCTGACGCGGGTGTTCCTCCACTGCCTCAGGTTGGTTGGCCATACTCCATTTTCCGTTCCCCGGCGCAATTGGAGTTTGATCAAGTTTGGAGTGATTGGTTTTTTCGTACTCGGCAGCCTGATGAACCAACTTTGGAGATGGTCGTGGTGCATATTCAGGCGGAGTCTTCGATCCGCCAAGAGGGAGGATCCCTGGATACACCCGAGTCGTCTCGCCAAGGGGCGACACTGGACGTCTTCGGGTATAACTAGGATCTCACCCGACTGAAGGAATTGAGCGATCTGGCGAAGGCTCCGGTTGATGCGCTCCATCAGTTTGTTGAGGTAAAGATCCTACTCCTTCTTTTGTAGCTTTGTAGACTCGTCCGAGTACTTATGTTGTACTTGTGCTTCCAGGCCTTTGACGTCAAGGTCCGGGATCAAGTTACCCGGATCCGCCGGGAAACAGCCCGTGAAGTCGAGCAGCTCAAGGAGTATATTGCCCAAGATCAAATCAGCCAAAAGGTAGCCACCCAGGTGCTGCATAATAAGATCAACGAGCTGCAGAGCAATCTCGAGGCTGTGGTAGCGGAGCATGATGCTGCTAATGCTCGAGAAATTGAGTTGATTAGCAAGGCCGCGAGCTCTGAGCTGAAGATCAAGGAACTGAAGAAGTCATCGAAAAAGCAGCTGGAAGGTACTTTTGAAATCTGTTTGCTTAGTCTTTGTCCGTAGAAGTAGTCTGTTCTTACGGTACTGACTTGAACTTTTGCAGATGCAAATAATCGGGCTTCAGGATGGCAGAACGCCTTCAATCCTAAGGAGGCGAAGCTTGAGGAGGTATGTGCTAATGCACAGAGTACTCTTCAAGAAGCCAAACTGATCCGTGAAGGTGCTGACCAAGATCTTCTGCAGGCTTTGAAGTCTATGAGAGCTTTAGAGCAAGCCGTCGAGCCCCTGCTTAGGATGATACCAGCGCCTGAAGGAGTCGAGGAGTCATTGATTGATCGAGCCAAAGCTGCACCAAAGCGGCTGGCCTAGTACATCAAGAATATGTCAACCTTCGTCGTACAAGGTCTGATGGCTACCCTTCGGCTACATATGCCGTCATTTGATCTGGGTGCTCTGATGACCCTCCCTGAGGATAAGAGCGATGAAGATCTTGCGGCGATGTAGGAGGAAGTGAAGGCCACTGCAGAGGAGTACTCGCAGATCTTAGATCTTGTATAGGAGTAGACTCCTTGCTCTTTTGGGCACTTTTTGTAACTCCTGTAAACATTAATATTAAGATATCAAAAATATATGTCACTTTTGATTCTTGTGAATTTCGTATGAGTTCAACTCCGTATTGCGACAAGAGAGTCCTTGGCAATGGGTTGAGTTTGCTTGTTTGTGGATGTATGACCAGGCGTCTGATTAGACGAGTCTATCCAAGTGCGCTCTAGCACCTTAGGTTTGGGTCGTATGACTTTGTTTCTCTAACTTTTTCCGTAGAGAACTTAGTCTTGCCCGAGTACTACTCTTAGTACCCTTGTTCAAGGGATAATTTCGATCAGGCACCTCTTGAAGGACCGTTACGTAGGTTCCTTTTGGGTGGATCGTATCCTCTTGAGGATCGCAGCTTGAGTGCGAAAGTTAGTGGACCTCTGTCCGATAGTTGTATAACAAGTTGGGTACTTATCCCGCCTTGTTATGCCACATGGAAACTGGTTTCCACTATGGTGGATTCCATATTTGCCATAGGCTGATAGCCGGGTGTTAAGCCGTACTATCATGTGAGTTGTATTGAACTCGAAGCTCGTAACTCGAGTATGGTTTCGGCTGAACCAAGCTATCCGAGTAGTTAATACTAATCGGAGGTAGAGTCCTGCCTCTGCAGTGACTTGATAGGCGACTGAGTAGTCATGTGAAGTCTGGATAAATATCAAAGTCTATGAACTTCAAACTTTATTAATATCCAACTAATAATTACAATTGCCCTAGGTCAGACTTGTAGCATAGTCCTTTAGTATGGAATTTCTTCAAGTGCTCAATATTCCATGAATTTGGCAGTGGAGAACCATCTTCAGTGACTAGCTCAAATGACCCAGGTCTTGTTACTTTGGATACAATGTAAGGACCCTCCCATGGACTCATGAGCTTGTGGCGTCCCGTAGTATTTTGTATCTTCTTTAGTACTAGGTCTCCCACTTGAAAAGTACGGTGATGGACGTTTTTATCGTAGTACCGCCTCATCCCTTGAAGGTATCTTGCAGACTAAAACAATGCGGTTAGTCGGGCTTCTTCGATGCTATCGACTTCTAGTCGCCTAGTATCATCAGCTTCGCCTTCGTTGTACTGTTCTATACGTGGGGAGTTCCATATAAGATCAGCTGGGAGGATTGCTTCAGTGCCATATACCAAGAAGAAAGGAGTTTGGCCTGTTGCCCGACTTCGTTGTGTTCGTAGCCCCCAAACTACCTTCAGCAATTCTTCAACCCACTTGCCACCGTGATCCTTTAGGAGGTCAAAGAGTCTTGGTTTCAATCCTGCGAGGATCATGGAGTTTGCTCGTTCAACTTGACCATTGGACTGTGGGTGGGCTACTGAGGCGTAATCTATCTTGATGCCGCAATCGCTAGCCCATGTCTTGAATTCAATTGCCGTAAAGGGAGACCCAAGATCAGTGATGATTCTGTGTGGCATTCCGAAACGGTGAAAGATGCTCTGCATGAATTGTACTGACTTGGATGCATTGAACTTGACCAGGGGCATATACTCAATCCACTTTGTAAACTTGTCAATTGCGACATATAAGTACTCGAATCCGCCTGGGGCACGCTTAAGAGAACCCACCATGTCGAGCCCCCAGCACGAGAAAGGCCATGACGGAGGAATACAAATTAACTCGTGTGCGGGTACATGCTGTTGTTTTGCAAAAAACTGGCATGACTGGCAGCGGCGGACTAAGTCTTCTGCGTCTTTTAATGCTGAAGGCCAGTAGTATCCTGACCTGAAGATTTTCCCGACTAGTGTTCTTGAAGTTGCATGATTGCCGCAACATCCCGAGTGGACTTCGTTCAAGATTTCTCTGCCTTCTTCTGGTGTGATACACTTGAGGAGGACTCCTGATGAAGCACCACGGCGATATAACTTGTCCCCGACTAGAACATAATTTTTGCTATGCCTGGTGACTTGCTCTGCTTCAACCTTGTCACTCGGGAGTTTATGCTCTTTGAAGTAGTCGATGAATACTTGTGTCCAGTCGGGTGAGAGGGATAGGACCTGATTAGAGGGTACTGGCTCGATCTCTTCCTTTTCTTGAATTGAAGGTTTGGATAACTCATGTACGAAGGTACCGCTAGGAACCTGCGCTCTATTAGAACCCAATTTTGCAAGGATATCAGCTGCTACATTGAGGTCCCGAGTAATGTGAATGAGTTCCAATCCTGTAAAGTGCTTCTCAAGCTTGCGTACTTCAGCGCAGTAAGCGTTCATTGTCTCCTTGGTGCAATCCCAATCTTTATTGACTTGGTGAATGAGCACAGAGGAATCGTCGTATACTAGTAGTCTTTTGATGCCCAGAGTAGCTGCTAGTTTGAGCCCGTGGAGTAGTGCTTCGTACTCTGCTTCATTGTTGGTAGCCGGCCATAATATTTGCAGAACGTATTTGAGCTGTTCTCCCGCAGGTGATACGAGAAGGACCCCGGCCCCTGCTCCTCCGAGTTTTAGGGACCCATCAAAATACATCTTCCAATGATCAGGAATAGCGCTGTCTTGAAGCTGCTGTATCTCTGTCCACTCGGCGACGAAATCAGCTAGAGCTTGTGACTTAATAGCTTTCCTGGGAGTGAATTTGATGTTGAGTGCGCCTAATTCCACTACCCACTTAGAGATTCTGCCGGTAGCATCACGATTGTGAAGAATTTCTCCTAGAGGAAAATCCGTGACTACCGTGATCTCGTGAGCGTCGAAGTAGTGTCGCAGCTTCCTCGAAGATATGAGTAGTGCGTAGAGCAGTTTCTGTACTTGCGGGTACCTGACTTTGGAGTCGGAGAGTACCTCACTAATGTAGTAGACTGGTTGCTGAGTATTGTAGATGTGCTTGTCGTCTTTGCGTTCCACCACAATTGCCGTGCTCACAACGTGTGTGGTAGCAGCAATGTAAAACAGCATTGGTTCCTTGGGCTCTGGTGGCGTTAGTATTGGGGAATTTGAGAGATAGCTTTTGAGTTGTTCAAAAGCCTTGTCCGCCTCCTCTGTCCACTGAAACTTGTCGCCAGCCTTAAGCAATTTGAAGAAAGGTAGTCCCTTTTCTCCTAAGCGTGAGATGAACCGGTTTAACGCGGCCATGCACCCGATAAGCTTCTGGACGTCTCTGACAGAGGCAGGTGACTTCATGTTGATGATAGCGGAAATTTGCTTTTGACTGGCTTCGATGCCTCGATGACTGACAAGGAATCCGAGTAGCTGGCCTGAAGGTACCCCGAAGACACATTTAGTTGGGTTAAGCCGCCATTGATAAGCACGTAGTCGGTTGAAGGTCGCCTCCAGGTCTGAAATCAAGGTAGTCGGATCCTTTGTTTTTATGACGACATCGTCAACATAAGCTTCTGCATTGCGGCCAATCTGATCACCCAAACAGTCTTGGATGGCTCGTTGATATGTAGCCCCCGCATTCTTCAATCCAAAGGACATGGTTTTGTAGCAGTATGCTCCGAAAGGAGTGATGAACGATGTCTTGGGTTGATCTTCTTCTTTGAGGGCAATTTGATGGTACTCGGAGTAGCAATCCAGAAAATAGAGTAAGGCAGAACCTGCAGTGGCATCAACTATTTGGTCTATCCTTGGTAATCCAAAAGGATCCTTTGGACAATGCCTGTTGAGGTCCGTGTAGTCGACACACATGCGCCACTCGGTGGAGTTCTTCTTCTTGACTAGTACTGGATTGGCTAGCCACTCGGGGTGTAGGATTTCTCTGATGAACCCAGCCGCGAGTAGTTTAGCTATTTCTTTCTTGATTGCTTCCTTTTTCTCTGGTGAGAATCGTCGTAACCTCTGCTTGATAGGCCTTGAACCTTCCTTTAGTTCCAGTTTGTGCTCAGCCAAGTTCCTTGGGACCCCAGGCATGTCTGCTGGTTTCCAAGCAAATATGTCTTTGTTTGCTCTAAGGAACTTGGTGAGCGCGAATTCCTATTCTTCAGATAGGTGAGCACTGATAACCGCTGTCTTGGAGGGATCATCAGTTTCCAGGTCGATAGCTTTTGTGGAGACTTCTGCTGATGGTTGGATAGTACCCGCCTTCTTAGTCGGGATCTCTGAATCTCCAGGCTTGGTATTATGCACCATCTGAGTGAGCTCTTGGACCTCCAGGGCGAGTTGAGCTTTTTCGGCGATTTGGACAGCCTCTGTGAGGAATGAACGCTTCAAATCACCCCTGAAGGTTAAGATTCCTTTAGGACCCGACATCTTCAATAAGAGGTACGGGTAGTGGGGTACTGCCATGAACTTGGCAATGGCAGGTCACCCGAATATAGCGTGATATGATGACTCGAAGTCTGCTACTCGAAACTGATGTACTCCGTTCTATAGTTGACTGGAGTTCCAAAAGTGACGGGTAGTATGATCCTTCCGAGTGGTACAGCTGCTTTTCCGGGTACTATGCCGTAGAAAGGAGCGGTTGATGGTGTGAGTTGAGTTGCAAGGTCCAGGTTCATCTTCCTTAGGGTGCTTGCAAATATGACATTAAGTCCTGCCCCGCCATCAATGAGTACCCTTCCGAGCGTGTAGCCTGCAACCGTCGGGTCCAATACTAGCGGGTAGTGCCCTGCATTGGAGACGCTAGTCCATTGATCGGCTCTGGAGAAGCTGATCGAGTGCTCGGACCAGTCTAGGTATTTAGGCGTTGCTGGTTCAGCCGACATGATTTCCCGCAGAGAGAGCTTTTGGAGTCTCTTGCTGTCGCTGGTGGTCACACCCCCAAAGATGACATTGATGGTGCCTTTGGGATGCCGGAAGCCACCGGCATCTTGTGGAGGGTCCTCAGCTGTCTTCTTGCCTTTATCTTTCTTGTTTTTGTTGAAGTCAGGGTTCAAGCCTCGCTCCTTGAGCTGTCGGCAGTGCCTTGCTTGATGTCCACTCTTTGGGTGGAAGGGGCAAGGCCCATCGAGTAGGTCATCAAAGGTGTAGGGCTTGTTTCCTTTCTTCTGAGGTTCCATGGCAGCAACAGTGTTGTCCCCTGCCCTCTTTCGGGTGTTTTGATGTGGTGCCTGGTTGCCTTTCTGATTGTTGCCCCGATCACCTTGCGTGTTCCTATTAGGGAAGCGCTCCTGTGTGCGTTCCTCTGTCGCCATCATGGAGTTTACAGCCCGATGGAATTCGTCAGCGGTGGTCGGGTCCTGTTTGATGAAATCTTTGTAATTGTATCTTTCGCAAATACCGTTGCCAAAGTGGTCAATGACTTCTCTATCTGTGATGTCGGAGATTGTAGAGCGGATTTCTGAGAATCGCCTATAGTACTCCCTCATTGATTCGTTTTTCTGCTGCTTGCAGGTTCTGAGCTTGGTCCGAGGGTTTGATCTTTCTGGGACACCGGCAAAGTTTTCAATAAAGATACGGTGCAGTTGCTCCCAGGAGTCGATGGACTCGGGCTTAAGTCTGTCAAACCAAGCAAGCGGCATTGTTTCTAGAGCCATTGGGAGGTAGAGTGCTTTGACGTCGTTGCTTCCTCCGGCTAACTCGACGGCCTGAGCGTACAGCCTAAGCCACCATTTGGGTTCTGTTTTCCCGTCGTACTTAGAGTAGTTCCCGGGTTTAAATTTTGGCGGGAACGAGACTGCTCGAAGCCTTTGGGAGAAACAGGGGAAGCGATCAACCGCATCGAGTGCTGCAACTGGGGGTCCTCTGTATGAGGATTCGGCTCCTCCTTCGGCTTGATCGGGTGCTCGGGGGCCCAGGCGACTCCTTGCTGGGACCCTACCAAGTCTCTCTTGGACAGGTCGCCTCTGGCCTGGGTGAGATGAATCTTGCTCATCAGCTAAGGACCCGAGGTTGTGTCCCTGGAGTTGAAGCGCAGTGGTCTGGAGCATGATTAGTCGTCGCTCTTCATCCGGAGTGCGGTTGGCCTTAGCACCCATCTTCGTGGCTAGAGCCAGGATATTCTGATAAGGGGTTTGGAAAACTTTGTGTCCTGCTACCCTCATGAACTCAGGTTCAAGGTTGCGAGAGCAATCGGGGCACCGCCTATTGTTATCATCGTGAGAGTGATTCTCCTCATCGCGAGTCTGGCGTTCTACCTCTGCTTCCAGACGCCTCCGAGTGTTATATTCTTCCAGCCGTACATTGTAGCGATCCACAGCTTCCTTGCGGTGAGTAGCCCGCCTCCTGCGAGCTTCTTTGGCTTTGTTCCTCCGGATTCTTTCAGCTTTTAAGGATTCGGTCTCTCCGGGTACCTCCGGATCGTTGTCAGAGATCATACTCAGCGTTTCGTCATCTTGGAAAACATCTGGCGGTGTTGGAGGTCGTAGAGATGATTGATGTCCTGTCATGAAAACTTCTCGGTTGAAACTTTGGCTGGATCCTGGTGTTACTGACTCCAGGGTAGAGGTACTGGAGATTAGTTCTGTTGAGGTGTCGTGTTCCTCAAAGGGGAGCTGATGTCCGTGCTGATACGGCAGTTGCTGGTCGATTGTGCCAATCAGTCTAGCAGGGGCAGGCTGAATTGGCCAATGGACAATGTTACCTTCCTTGGTGGAGCTGAAAACAAGTCCTTTTTGGGCTCCTGTCAAAGGTATCTGCTGATACTCTTTGAATTTTGCTCCGACTAGGTCTTGATAGCTTTTAGCAGTGTTGCGCAGTCCAAAGGAGATGGCCTGGATGTGATCCGGGTCCTTCCCTTGAGAGTTCGAGTCCGGGTAGGAGTCGGATGCTTTTAGATTGTCTGCCAGGTGCTGTGGATCTTGGATCTGCAGTCTTGCGAGTTGTTGGGCGAGGAGCTCCATCTTTGGCGTGGCTTGCCACTGCGATTGGGTGTTGAGTCGGCTATGAAGCCTCCCTTGATCATCCGCGACGCAGGTCCACGAGCCAAAAATGAAAATTGATCCCGCCGAGAACATGTTGACGTGGTTCGCCGGGCTCTTGATCGTCGAAACACCGAAAGCCCCTACCTGGCGCGCCAGCTGTCGGTGTTTGTTAACCGGCAACTAGTCTTGAGTAATCTCAGGACTATTTGTTCGGTGGGTGTTGACACTTCTTAGCGCAACCACTAGAACTAGACTATGGAGCCTAACCCCAGCAACGGCGCCAGAAGTGCTTGTTGGTATTTCTATTGACTATTGGCTAATTCCGCAAGCCCACAGAATATACCGATGTAGCACTTCACCCGGGAGTATTCCAAGGTATCGTTATTTATTTTATCCCAAAGGAAAGCAAGCTAGGAAAGATGTAGAGAGAGGAAAGACAGATCCTTTAGTCTTACTATACTCTATTATCAACTAGAGGAGCAAAAGGGGATAAGTGGATATAAGGGAGGATAGATAGATAGGATAAATAAATTGAGCAAAGAGTATATGATATGAAAAGATAACTTAGTAGAGTTAGCTAGGTGGGAGGACAACGAGTGAGTATAGCGATAGAAGGTTTTTCACCTAACCCAGTACTCAAGCGGATATTTGGCTTATGGACGCCTTACCTTTTAAAAACTAGCCTGAGTTCACGTGAGGGGATCTAGGTAGCCAGGCAAAATCTGTCACCTTTTGCCCATGCGCCCCTACTGTCCGTGGAAGCCAGCGGTAGTCAAAGATAAGATGAAGTATGAGCACCACGCTCACACTTATCTACACCTTTAGCTATCGATCAAAATAGCTAAAGCCCCTATCCTTAGATAGGACGATGACGCACACACAAGAAGCGATTTAAAGGAAATCAATCTAACTAAGACAACTATAGAACTAAGATAAGCACACAACAAGACTATATAAATATAGACTTGCACTAAGTAAATACTTAAATAAATACTTGGAAAGTAAATACTTAAGTAAATGCAAAGTAAAGTAAAGAAAGAATAATATATTAAATAAATAAAGTCTTACAAAAGAAGAAAGATACAAGGGCTATACCAGACTCCCATAAGATGACTCCGGAGACCCGAGCTTCGCCCGACTCGACTCTAACTCCCACTCTAGACTAACTACTACTACTCTTGCTTGATCTCACATGAGAGTGGAGATGTGAAGTGTGTGATGTGAGATATGCACACTCTCTTGGGGTGTGTAGAATGAGAGGATGGAGGCCTCTATTTATAGTGGGGGTGGAGTAGGGGCTACTCCAGCGCCACGTCAGCGATCCGTGTGCTCCCCATCTCTCAACCCTTGGATCCACCGTCATTGTAACCGCCATGGATGGATGGCTTGGATGTTCTTCACATGTCAAACATGCATTTTGCCACCGACTTGGAAGAGGGTCACCATGGGGTCGGCCGACCCCTGTCCCTGACATGTGGTCCCGGGGTACACCTTCTAGAAGGTGCTGATGTCATCCTGATGAATAGTGTTGTTGGGTCCCACCAAGGTGGGATCGGCCGACCCCCCCTATGACAGGGCTGGCCCACATTCTTCTCTCCCTTGATGACCCCACATGTCATGGAGCAAGTCTTGTGAAGTTGGTTGCATTTGGTTTTCGGTGTGGACCCATGGATCCATGTGCTTCTCATCTTGTACCATTGAGCAAAAGCACATGCTTGATCCAATGGTTGATATTGGCTTGAACATGCTTCTCTTGGATCATGCCATGTCACCATGGCCGAGGTGGCCCCAAGGTGGGGTCGCCTGACCCCCTTGGTGGGCCCACCTGGCCTCGTTTTGTTCATTTTGCCATCTCCTACAAGTTCACAAACTAAGAGTACAAGTGGAACTTATTAGTGATAAATATGCTCATGATATGCTATTCTTCCTTGAAACCGAGGCCTGTTGACGGTATTTTGATAAGGTAAAACATGCTATAACTTCCGTCAACAAGATCCCCCAAGCTTAACCTTTGCTCGTCCCGAGCAAACAATCAAACTTGGCCTCGGTGGATCAGTATTGTTACTATGCATCACATTTCAAGAGTACCGTGTGCACAACAAAGTTCTTCTCTTTGAATGGAAAAATTAGCTATGTAAATCACCCATATTACCTTAGTACACTGTGGGGCTTATGGCTTTTCCTTTGTCTTAGGTGGTTGAAAGATAGAACAGTTTGAGTTGAGCACTAACTTTCTTGTTTTTAGCAAGTTTCATACCGGAGGTTTTGCAATATTTTTCAAAAGAAAGAGACTTAATGTTCCTCATATGGTTCTCTCATGTTGCTCAAATGGTGTATAATTCCTCACCAAGGCATATGATAAGTGTTGCCTTCTTTATTTCATCCTACTTCTAAACAGGCTTATGTGTAGCTCAAGGTAGAGATGAAAGAAGGTGGCATACTTACTTGCATTTTGTTGCGAAGTCAAAGCTCAGATCCTTGAAGAGAAGTGTCATACTCCCAGATCAAGATGTGCAAGTGTGTGGTGTATGGTGGACTAGATTGCTTCTTTATTTGATAAGATCTATCTCTCTATTTTTTTTTCTTTTCTAATGAGACATGGCTAGCATTTTTTTTTCTCTTTTTTTTCATGGACTTTCACTTGTCCATTTTTTTTATTCATCTTTTTTTTACTTTCTTCTTTTTTTATATATATATTTATTTTGCCTTGCCTTTTGAGTCTCATCTGCTAAATAATTGAGAGAGATTTCCTAACACTTGGAGTATGAAGCAAACTATTTGGTGGAAATGAAAGGCATGTTTGTGCGTACTTCCAGTGTAGAAGCAGCATGTATATGAGGTGTGTACGTGATCTTGATCTTAGGAGCATGAAAAGTCTCTTAACAAGGGTCAACAAGACATGACAACACTCAATACAAAGCAAATAGCCTATGTAGAAGGTTTGTAAACATGTAAAACATATATGGCTGTGGTAGGAATTTATCACCATTGAGAAACAATTAAGATTTTGATCATTTTAGGGATAAATTCTCCGGTAATCTATCATGCTTAGAACAATATTATAGCAGCTCTTGTCTCACTATATCATGTCTCTCAACAACTTAGACTTAGTTTTAGCACTTGCAACCCACAAAGTTTTCAGGTTCATGATGGTTTAAATGAGCTAAGTAATCCATACTTAGAGAAATACTAAGTTGTAAACTAGGCACTAGAGAAACATTAGCAAGGCAACTAGTCATCATTTCCATGGGGAAGATAGACATATATGAGACACATGTGCTAAGGGGAATACTAAGCAAATATTTTTGGTATTTTCATTTTTTTTTAAAATGCAATGAGAAGACTAATTGAAGCGTAAATAACTTAAGATGCAGGACTTACCTTGGTGGGGGAGAGGATCTCCCCCAAGCTTGGTTCTTGCCTATTGTGGTGGTGGATAATGCTGGTACCACCCGGCCCAACGTCGTGCTTCTTCTTCTTGAATGGCTCGCAGGAGTTGGGCGTTTTGTTGTGCAAGAAGCAATGTTGCCTCTTGTTCGATGTTCATTGCACCCATGTTGTCGATGAGCTCGTCCATCGGCGTCCTTTGATGTTACCTTCCTCTACCCCGTGGGCGAGGAGTGTCTTGAGAGCGAGGGGTGTCCTGTGAGCGAGGAGGCCTCCCCAAGGACCCTGAAATGTCCATAGAAGCTACCTCATCTCCCTCCTCAACTTCTTCAGCCTGATGTGAAGGTCCGCCTTGTTCCATTCGAGTAGCACGGGACGCTCTCCTTGTCCTCCTGCTAGTACCTACAACTTTTGGGGCTCTTTCCTCGGGGTCCAAATCAAAGGTTAGCGTACGAAGCGCATACAATCGAAGTCTCTCACAAGGGAGAGTGATTTTGACTGTATGGCGTGGATAAATCATTATTAGTTCACCCTCAGGACCCCTTTTGAGTATATCGCAATGAATAAATACATTTTCTTCCAAAACATCTCTCACGGTTTTAATATACTCAAAAGTTTGGGATTCTAGTGCACCCAAAGCTTCAGCTATGCGTGTGATGAATGATGTGAAGTATATGGGTGTCCTAGGCTCTATGTAGCTAAGCCAATAGTTCACTAGCATTTTAACAGGTGAAACTTTAACCTTGCTAACCATGGCATAGAGTAATTTCAGTTCATCATCACTTACCAAAGCTCCTCTCATGCCAGGGAAAAGAGTGGTAATCAGCCAGTAGTGCATGAAGCGTAAGGTTGGGTTATGAATTTTGAGCGGTGAGGGGTTGGAACAATCACTAGAGCCAGTAATGGCATACCAGAAAACATTCTTGTCATAATGGAAAGCATGGTCTACATCAAGATGGCAAGAGTGATCAAATCCTAAAGCAGTGTTTAATGTGCTCCAAGTCAAGTCATATTCCATCCCAAACATTCGAAATGCTACCCCATTGTTATTTACTTTTAACGTGCATAAAAACTCAATGGTAAGGTTCTCTATGCCAAATTCTAGAGTTTCAAAGAATCCTCCCCAACCAATGGTATTGAAAATAGCATAAAATTCTGAATCGATACCTGTTTCTTGCAAGAGGGCCGGATCAATGACACTTGTGTGTGAGAAACTACACTCACTAAAAGTGAGGAATTTCCCCATCTCTTCGGCATTTAGCCTGAGGCCACCCTTGGTCTCTATTACTCTAGCCAGGGGAATGAAGGGTACTAGCTAACTTCTTTCCACCTCTCTCCTCTCATGAGCACTAGTATGGTGAGGTTCTTGGGAAGAACTCTCACCATTGTTGGACTTTTTGAAATGGGAGGCAAGCAACTTCTTCATCTTACTACAAGATAAGCTACCAAGCTTCTACTACTACTATGAAATGGGAACTATTTTTGGGTTTTTGGTTTTTTTGGATGGCTACTACTAAGCTAAGCTTGAGAATGAACTTGCAACTAAGGAAGGAAAGGAAGAACTTATGAGCTCGAGATGGTTCTGGTGGTTTTGGTGTTGAGTTGAGCTCACAATGCAAGGGTATATATAGGAGAAGAAGGGCAAGTGGTGACCACCCATGGCATGGGTCGGCCGACCCCCCTCCTTGACACTTTCAGTTTTGCTTTTGCTTTAACTAGGGGACATGTCTAAACTGAGAAAAACATTTTCAGGATGGGCCAACACATGGGTCGGCCGACCCCACTACTTGTCCCTTCAACCTTTAAATTTTGTATCATCATGTGTCTAGCAAATATGTAGCTATGTTTGGTCCAAAGTTGACACAAATTTCAGAGATTCCCTTGCCTAGTGTTTGGTGAAAGAGAAAAGATGAATGGCCAAAGTGGAGACATGTCTAAAGTGATTCCCATGGACCATGAGAGCACTAAGACATGCCTTTGGCTGGTTGTTGTGGTCCCCATGAGCATCCAACATAAGGAGGAACATCCCATGCTTAAAGAGTAAAGCAAAGGACCATTTCTTTTCAGATGTTGGCTTTGTTGATATGCATAATGTTTATGAGCATGCTGAGTAGAGTGCAGCAGGGTGTAGGAGGGCACCATGGTGGGATCGACCGATCCCACCTTGGATGCTCCTTGAGCAACAAAGTGTTGTGTCATACTCAGGGTACTAAGCCAAGATAGAGTGTGTGCCAGTGGGCCCACTGGTGGGGTCGGCCGACCCCACCTTGGGGTGGTCCCACGGCTCAAATGTGTTGCAAGTTATTGTCAAGGTTTTATTAGCATGGAAATTTAGTTTGTCGAAATGAAATATGCAGAATTAACTAAGTATGCAATTGCAAGAATTAAAATGCATGAAAAGTTAAATATGAGATAACTACTGATTTACCTTATCAGCAAGGGCTCCATGTTTCAGGTCCGTAGAGCAGGACCTCTCCATCATGTCATTCATTGGGTGCTTCAGTCGGTCCCGGAGATGGAGACCGTGGTTGCACCTCGTCAGCGAGTTCTTCTTTTACTTCGGCCTTGTTGGCCGACTCGCTCTTTTTCTTGTTCCTACGGCGTGGGTGACGATGACGATGTTTGTTGTCTCGAGGTTCTTTGTCCTTCACCTGCATGTTAGCTTTATAACCATTGAATGGACACTTTACCTTATGTTCCAGGAATTGGAGGTGAAGTTGGCCGGATCCCACATAGATGACGGCGTTAACCGTATTAAGGAACGGCCTTCCCAGGATGATCACGACGTCTACATTGGATCCCATGTCCAATATAAGGAAATCGACGGGGACGTAGCTGTTTTGGACCTTGATGAGGATGTTCGTTGCTAGTCCCTCGGGGAACCGTAGCGTCTGATCGGCCAGTTGCAAGCGAACACATGTAGGGCGCAAAAGTCCCCCTAGTAAGTTATCATATGTTACCTTGGACATGATGTTGACACCCGATCCAAGGTCGTAGAAGGCGTTGTGGAAGACTTGTGGTCCAATCTGGCAGGTGATGGTCGGCAGGCCTGGATCTTCCTTCTTGGTGATGAAGGGTGGATCAAGTAGATAACCCCTGTTTGACCGGAGCGAAGGCTTACCGTACCTCGTAGTAACCAATTTTACACCCTCTATTGGGTCTTCGGGTTTCCCCGGGATCTTACCTTGCTCGTAGGATGGGACAGCTGCTGCTAGTTGAGCTAATTGTGTTTCTAGCATTTTATTAAAGCTCAATTGATTTTTCATAGCAGAATTAAAGCTATCCATTTTCTCATTTATATTTTCAAGAATCTTATCATTAGCCATCATCTTTTTATTAATACTATCATTTATTTTAGATTGGCCTAAGACAAGATCTCTTAAAGAAGGTTGGTTATTATAAGAACTATTGAAATTATTGCTATAACCGTTACCTTGATTTTGGTAGAAGGGGCGCGAATTCCATCCTTGTTGTTGTTGTTGGGGCCGGTACCCGTTGTTGTTGGCGTTGTTGATGAAGCTCACTTCCTCCTTCGTCTCGGGACAATTATTTCCCGAATGGTCATTACCTCTGCATACCTCGCACCATTGGTCGGCTTCGACGGCTCGTGCGGTTGCATGAGGTTGAACGACCTCTTGTTCCCTCTTGGAACTTTCTTCTACTTTCTTCATCAGGAGGTCCATCTTCGCGCAGAGCATGTCCACCTCATTGAGAGCATGAACACCTTTCTTCTTTGGCTGAAGACGTTCCTCATTCCAACCTTGGTTGGTAACCATCTTCTCTATGAGGTCCTTGGCATCTCTCACATTGTGTTGTAAGAATGCCCCTCCAGCGGCTGCATCTAGGTGACTACGGGCCATACCGGTCAGGCCATGGTAGAAACCTTGGATAATGAGCCACTCCTCTATCCCATGATGAGGACAGGCACGAATGTACTCTTGTAGACGTTCCCATGCTTCGGGAATCGTCTCATCAGCTTGCTGCTGGAAGCTGGAAATCTTTCCACGAAGGGCGCTGGTCTTGCCCATCGGGAAGAACTTCTTGAGAAACGCATTGGCGCACTTCTCCCAAGTGGTGGCTTCACTCTTGTTGGCGTAGAACCATTGCTTTTCTTTTCCCAATAACGAGAATGGGAAAAGACGAAGACGGATGGCGTCTGCAGACACATTCTTCATAGTGAAGGTACCACATACCTCCAAGAAGTGTTGGAGATGGGTGTTGGCGTCCTCATGCGGCTTCCCACAGAATGGATTGGCTTGCACCATGTTGATGAGAGCCGACTTGAGCTCGAAAGTCGCATCCCCCAAGTTAAGCTGCAGACCCGTGGCGACATTGTCGGCTGACGGCGCAGAGTACTCGGAGATGGTCTTTTGGGCCATGGCTTGTCTTCTAGCTGGTGAAGAAACTTCCTCCTCGAACGAATTCTGGTTCGAGATGAACCTCTGAGGTGGAACTTGACGAAGTCTAGTACTCCTCAACAACTGCTCTGGATTTTCAACGAAGTTTGACGGCAGTTGGAAACCGCTCATGCACCTACTAGTTTCACGATAACGAAAAGAAACTAGACAGGTGAGGGGTTAGCCCCTATACTAATTGATAACTGATAAATAGCAGACTCCGGATTCACTCTCTCTAAACTCCTAGGCTGTTGCTTTCCCCGGCAACGGCGCCAGAAATGTTTGTTGACACTTCTTAGCGCTACCACTAGAACTAGACTATGGAGCCTAACCCCAGCAACGGCGCCAGAAGTGCTTGTTGGTATTTCTATTGACTATTGGATTATTCCGCAAGCGCACAGAATATACCGATGTAGCACTTCACCCGGGAGTATTCCAAAGTATCGTTATTTATTTTATCCCAAAGGAAAGCAAGCTAGGAAAGATGTAGAGAGAGGAAAGATAGATCCTTTAGTCTTACTATACTCTATTATCAACTAGAGGAGCAAAAGGGGATAAGTGGATATAAGGGAGGATAGATAGATAGGATAAATAAATTGAGCAAAGAGTATATGATATGAAAAGATAACTTAGTAGAGTTAGCTAGGTGGGAGGACAACGAGTGAGTATAAAGTACTCCTATGTATCTACCTTTACTCTTGTGAACTAATCCTAATTGAATAGATGACTTAACTAGATTGACGCCTTGCTACTTGTGTGAGAGGGATAAACGAGAGAGTAAAGCGATAGAAGGTTTTTCACCTAACCCAGTACTCAAGCGGATATTTGGCTTATGGACGCCTTACCTTTTAAAAACTAGCCTGAGTTCACGTGAGGGGATCTAGGTAGCCAGGCAAAATCTGTCACCTTTTGCCCATGCGCCCCTACTGTCCGTGCAAGCCAGCGGTAGTCAAAGATAAGATGAAGTATGAGCACCACGCTCACACTTATCTACACCTTTAGCTATCGATCAAAATAGCTAAAGCCCCTATCCTTAGATAGGACGATGACGCACACACAAGAAGCGATTTAAAGGAAATCAATCTAATTAAGACAACTATAGAACTAAGATAAGCACACAACAAGACTATATAAATATAGACTTGCACTAAGTAAATACTTAAATAAATACTTGGAAAGTAAATACTTAAGTAAATGCAAAGTAAAGTAAAGAAAGAATAATGTATTAAATAAATAAAGTCTTACAAAAGAAGAAAGATACAAGGGCTATACCAGACTCCCAGAAGACGACTCCGGAGACCCGAGCTTCGCCCGACTCGACTCTAACTCCCACTCTAGACTAACTACTACTACTCTTGCTTGATCTCACATGAGAGTGGAGATGTGAAGTGTGTGATGTGAGATATGCACACTCTCTTGGGGTGTGTAGAATGAGAGGATGGAGGCCTCTATTTATAGTGGGGGTGGAGTAGGGGCTACTCCAGCGCCACGTCAGCGATCCGTGTGCTCCCCATCTCTCAACCCTTGGATCCACCGTCATTGTAACCGCCATGGATGGATGGCTTGGATGTTCTTCACGTGTCAAACATGCATTTTGCCACCGACTTGGATGAGGGTCACCATGGGGTCGGCCGACCCCTGTCCCTGACATGTGGTCCCGGGGTACACCTTCTAGAAGGTGCTGATGTCATCCTGATGAATAGTGTTGTTGGGTCCCACCAAGGTGGGATCGGCCGACGCCCCCTATGACAGGGCTGGCCCACATTCTTCTCTCCCTTGATGACCCCACATGTCATGGAGCAAGTCTTGTGAAGTTGGTTGCATTTGGTTTTCTGTGTGGACCCATGGATCCATGTGCTTCTCATCTTGTACCATTGAGCAAAAGCACATGCTTGATCCAATGGTTGATATTGGCTTGAACATGCTTCTCTTGGATCATGCCATGTCACCATGGCCGAGGTGGCCCCAAGGTGGGGTCGCCCGACCCCCTTGGTGGGCCCACCTGGCCTCGTTTTGTTCATTTTGCCATCTCCTACAAGTTCACAAACTAAGAGTACAAGTGGAACTTAGTAGTGATAAATATGCTCATGATATGCTATTCTTCCTTGAAACCGAGGCCTGTTGATGGTATTTTGATAAGGTAAAACATGCTATAACTTCCGTCAACAGTGGGGATCGGTGTTCGTAGGACCCGGCGATTACACAGAGACAGCGATTTATACTGGTTCAGGCCGCTAAATAGCGTAATACCTTACGTCCAGTTTGGCGTGTGCCTTGTGTATGATTATGATTCAATGGTTGATTGTCTAGGACCTATGCCCGGCTCCCCTTATATATCCGGGTAATCCACGGCACAGTCCGAGTCCTAGCCGGTTACAGAGGAAGAGTCCTATTCTATTTACAAGACTTCCTTTGACAACTCGGCTAAGTTACAAATTGGAGTCCTAATACAAGTACACTACGTAACAAGTCTTCGGATCTCCTGCGCCGTTCGGGATTAGTCGGAGTAATCATCTTCTGATGATATCTCTGACATCCTGGTCCGTCAATAACTCAGTTTCTAGTCCAGCTCGGGGAAGTTGGTGACGAACCAACACTTAAAGTCAGGATGTTTCCTTTATCTCTGTCTGGTTCGGCTTTCTCGTGGTTTTCATCCCTGCCACCCAATTCCATTCTAAGCTGGGAAGATTTGGAAGACAAGTTCCATAAATACTTTGACTCTAGAGTATTGGAGAAAGGACTCATGGACTTAGTCGATACAAGGCAAGGAAATAATAAGACTGGATGCCAGTATCTTCAGAGATTTAGAGAAATGAAGAATCAATGCTATACCTTATCATTGTCAAATCCAGAGGTTGTTAGCATTGCGATTCGAGGGCTAATACCAGTCATCAGAGAAAAAATCTGCTTCGGTTGTAACAATATGGCTGATTTGGCTAAGAAGGTGGCGAATATTGATGTTCAAAATAGATACAATCAAGTCTTTAAGCCCAAGAAAGCCTACAATGCAGAGAGTCACTTCTTCTTAGAAGAAGATGAAGATAATTCAGGCGATGAAGATGACGATGAGGTAACTGCTGTTGACTAGGCTTGGAGGAACAGTGAATACATGCCTTGGGCAAAGGCTAAAAGTATTGAGAAAGATATAAAGTACAACTTTGACATCACCAAGGCTGATAAAATATTTGACTACTTGTTGGAGAAAGGTCAAATCAAGTTAACTGGGAACCACAATATCCCATCGGCTGAAGAGCTCAAAAGTAAAAGGTACTGCAAATTTCATAACTCTAGTACTCATACTACTAACGATTGCCGAGTTTTCAGAGATATGATCCAGAGAGCTATTGTCAAAGGAAGAATTGGCTTAGAAAAGGCCAAGGGTATGAGCATCAATGGTCATCTTTTTCCACAGAACATGGTGGCTCTTGCACCTCGAAGTGAGATCAAGATACTGACTTCTGACAAAGCCAAGGCAGCTGGGACGGTCGATCCAAAGAAGCAGCTGACATCCAAGGAGTATCAGGAGTTGAAAGGAAGTAAGAATACTGATCAACACGATCAACCTGAGACTTCAGGGGCGGGTGAAGCAAGAAGACGTCCAACTGTCAGGATCTTATTAAACAATTGGCAATGTCAGAAGGAAAGAAATCAAATGCAAAAAGAAAGAGATGAACAAGAATATCAAGAGTGGCTTGAAGAGGAGGAATACAAAAGGTCTCATGAAGAAGAAAGGCGTATCAGGGATGAAGAAAAGAATCATTGGGATCGCCCTTTCTTCAGGCATTGTTGGAATGAAGGTTTAAAACTTCCTACTCTTCGTAATTGCCCAGAATGCAGTGAACAGTATTGGGAATACAGGCAGTCGAGAGACATACATGAAAGATTAAGATTTGAAAAAGTAGATCGGCGCATAAAAAATGAAAGTGTTCATAATCGACTTGGAGCAAGATTAGCCGATCAAGATCATCCTTGGCAAGAAGGACAATGGTGTCCAGGTGGCTTGACTAAGAGCCAAAAATGACGGGTTCAGAGATTAAGGAACGATGAGGTTCAGAAAAAGAAACCCAAAGTCTAGCAGGTGAAACAAGTAGCCGATAAGGGGGAATCATCGGCTAATATATCTGCTTTGTTCATGTTGCCTGCTGAATTTAGGTCCTTTGATCATAAAGAAGAGTCTGATGATGAAGAAGCAATTGCTCAGTGGATCTATCAGGCAGAAGGGGCCACATTTTAGAAGCCCGAAAAGCATTCACATCTAAAAGCTTTATATTTGAAAGGGTTTGTCGATGGAAGGCCTCTGAGCAGAAAGTTAGTTGATGGAGGTGCAACTGTTAATTTGATGCCATATGCTACCTTTAGAAAGCTTGGAAAGACTGCAAAAGATTTAACCCAAACCGATATGACGTTGACAGACTTTGCTGGCCATGTATTGGCTACTAAAGATGTTGTATGTGTCGAGCTAACAGTTGGCAGCAAAAGTTTGCTGACTACTTTCTTTGTAGTCAATGCAAAAGGATCATACGGTGTGCTTCTTGGAAGAGATTGGATCCATGCCAATTGCTGTGTTCCATCTACCATGCATCAAAATGCGATACAGTGGATCGGAGACACCATGGAGGTGGTACCAGCTGATTCAACTGTTAGCATTGCTTATTCGGACCCTGATGTTTGGAATTTTGACAATGTGGAGTGCTTTTCTGGGAAGATTCGCGAAGAAGGCTTTCTCAAAACGTCTGATGATAGTCAACAGCCGATCCAAGCAGTCGGCTTTAAAAAAATGTATCTAATGGATTGTACGATCAATGAGGATGAAAGTAAGATGGGTGAAGGTTTTACATCGGCTGATGAACTGGAGACGGTTGATAATGGAAGCGGTGATAAACCAAGGTTGACTTATATCAGTGCCAAGCTGGATCCCAAGTTTAGACAAGAACTTATTACTTTTTTAAAAGAATATAAAGAATGTTTTGCTTGGGATTATTCTGAGATGTCTGGTCTTGATCGATCATTGGTTGAGCATCGACTACCCATCAAACATGGGAGTCGGCCTGTAAAACAAGCTCTGAGGAGAATTAGAGTAGAAGTTATGGCAGACCTGAAAATAAAAATCACTCGGCTTTATGAAGCTAATTTCATTCGACAATGTAGATATGCCGAGTGGATATCTAGTGTAGTCCCTGTGTATAAGAAAAATGGGAAGATGAGAGTTTGCATTGATTTCAGGGATTTGAATAAAGCTACTCCAATGGATGGCTACTCGATGCCAGTAGCAGACATGTTGGTTGATGCAGCGGTAGGGCATAAGGTAATCAGTTTTATGGATGGCAATATTGGTTATAATCAAATCTTTATGGCAAAAGAAGATATATATAAAACTGCATTCAGGTGTCCGGGTGCTATAAGGTTATATGAGTGGGTAGTTATGACCTTTGGGCTTAAAAATGCTGTTGCAACTTATCAAAGAGCTATGAATTATATGTTTCACGAGTTGATCGACGATTGTAGAAATTTACATTGATGATGTGGTTGTAAAGTCCAAGGATTATCAACGACATCTTAAAGATCTCAGAGATACTCTAGAATGTGCGAGAAAACATGGATTAAGAATGAATCCCCACAAGTGTGCATTTGGAGTGTCAGCTGGACAGTTTTTGGGGTTTATGGTACATGAAAAAGGGATTGAAGTCGGTCAGAAAAGTTATGACATGATTGATAAAGCAGTACCACCGACTACAAAAGCTCAGTTACAATCTTTGATTGGTAAAATTAATTTGATCAGAAGATTTGTTTCAAATTTGTCAGCCAGGATTTTACCATTCTCAGTATTGTAGAAATTGAAGGATAACCAAGAATTTAAGTGGGGAAGTGAGCAACAGAAAGCATTTCATGAAATCAAAGAATATATGAAGTAAACCTTTTAAATTATATGTTTCGGCTGATGATCATACAATTGGATCGGCTTCAATACAAGAATTTGAAGGGAAGGAAAGAGTAGCATTCTATCTCAGTAGAAGGTTACTTGATCCGGAAACAAGATGTTCTCCCGTTGAGAAGTTATGCTTGTGTTTGTACTTTTCGTGCACCAAACTTCGACATTATCTACTGTCCTTTGAATGCACAGTGGTGTCAAAGTTTGACGTGATAAAGCACATGTTATCTATGGCTATTCTAAATGGGAGAATTGGCAAATGGATTCTTGCATTATCAGAGTTTGATTTAAAATATGAATCGACTAAGGCAGTTCAAGGTCAGGTAATAGCTGATTTTATTACTCATCATCACGAACAAAAAAATTAAGACTTTGGATTTTACCTCATGGGCCTTGTTCTTTGATGGTTCTAATTGCAAGCAAGGAGGGGGTATTGGTATTGTTCTTGTTTCTCCTCAGGGGAGAAGTTTTGAATGTGCCTTTTCAATTGATCCAACCTCTACTAATAATCAAGCTGAGTATGAAGCACTTCTCAAGGGACTTCAGCTTTTGTTTGAGGTAAGGGCCGATGCTATTGAGATTTTTGGCGATTCTCAATTAGTGGTTAATCAACTGCTCGGCCTATATAAATGCAAAGATGACATTTTGAGGAAGCATTATGAGAAGTGTCTCGAGTTACTTGATTCTTTCTCTTCTATTGTTATAAAACATATTCCTAGATGTCAGAATCAAGAGACTAATTGTTTAGCTCAAAGTGCTTCTGGGTATCGGTAAATCGTTGAGATATTAGCCGATGAGATTACTGATGATGATGACGGGAGGATTGAAATTATTGAAAACTTAAAGGATCCATCACGACAGGTGTCCAGGAAGTTGAGGTATAAGGCTACGAAGTTTGTCCTTCTTGATGACCAACTTTATCACAAGACAATCGATGGTGTACTCCTTAAATGTATCAATCAAGAGGAGGCCAAGGTCCTGATAGGAGAGATCCATGAGGGAGTTTGTGGTGCACATCAGTCTGCTCATAAACTAAAATGGATGATTAGGAGAGCAGGATATTTTTGGCCAACCATATTGGAAGATTGTTTTAAGTACTATAAAGGATGTCAAGAATGTCAAAGGTTTGGTAATATTCAGAAATCTTTGGCATCAGCTATGAATCCAATTACAAAGCCATGGCCATTTAGAGGATGGGAAATAGATCTGATTGGCCAAAAATTCCCGGCATCTAGCAAAGGGCACAAATTTGTGTTGGTAGCAACAGACTATTTTACCATATGGGTTGAAGCTATTCCTTTAAAGGAGGCTTTGTCGGCTACTGTGATTGAGTTTATCAAGGAACATATCATCTACAAATTTGGTGTTCCTCAAACCATTACCACAGATCAAGGAAAGATGTTTACGTCAAAAGAGTTTGAGGATTTTGCTACCAACACAAGTTTCAAGTTGATTAATTCATCTCCATATTATGCCCAAGCTAATGGACAAGCTGAAGCTTCTAACCAGATCTTGATTAAAATTATTAAGAAGAAGATCAAGGAAAATTCGAAGAAGTGGCATTTGATACTCAGTGAAACCTTGTGGTCCTATAGAATGGCTTGTCATGGTGTGACTAAGTGTTCTGTTCACCATATGAGTTGGTCTACGGTCACGAGGTTGTATTGCCTTGGGAAATCAATATAGGGTCTAGAAGAGTATCACAACAGAATAATTTGAAAGCCGATGAGTATAAGCATCTTATGATGGACAACCTTGATGATTGAAATTTTCATCGGCTAAAGGCTCTTGAGAATATTAGAGCTCAAAGGTTGAGAGTGGCTAAGTATTATGATCAAAAGGTCAGGGAGAAAAAGTTTAATGAAGGGGACTTGGTTTGGAAAGTCATTTTACCTATTGGAAATAAGGATAGCAAATACGGTAAATGGTCACCAAATTGGGAAGGACCCTATCGGATTACCAGATGTGCTCCTGGCAATGCTTATTTCTATGAGACTTTAGAGGGTATCGAGTACTTCAGAGCGATTAATGGGAAATATTTTAAGAAATATTATCCTAGTATCTAGGTGGATTCACTTTGATTAATCGGTTTGATCAACGACCGATATGACTATATCGCCTTCAGGCTAAAAGGGAAATATAGCTGATATGTATGGTATCGCCTTTAGCAGTAAAGTAAATAGCCGATGCAAGTGAGGCATCGCCTTCAACACAAAAAATATGAATTTGAGGGCTTCTAAATTTAAAAGACATCGATGAGTCTTATCGCAGAAAGATCATAAAAGAACAGAAACTCCATTATATTCACAAGAAGATTTCTTATACAGTAGTTTGATCCAAATAGACTATTCAAAAACTTTATCTACTATGAATACAGAGGGGGTGGACTCTGCTATATCCTCAGCCACTCCATCGACACCATCGAAGTTCGCTTCCGTGGCGTGGCTTATCTCCGGAGTGATCTCGAGGCCACCCAAGTCTTGGCCGGTGTAGGCCTGGGCAGCTCCGAGAGCCATGGCGGCACCATAACGAACACCATGGAGGGCGACCTCGTGCACCCTTGCGGGGATGTTGGTCACCCTCTCAGCGACGCTGTCGCCGGTGGCGTTCACAGAGTCGTCCGCTTCGTTCCCCGCCTCCTGAAGGGCCTCCAGGTGCATGGTCAGGTCTGCAAAATATACCAAATAATACATTGTGATGCTGAAGATAAGAGCTTTCGAAAGAAGGTCTCATCAATTGAAGGAATTATCGGCAACACAAGCGTCGGACTCGGCGCATTGTTGAACCGCCTGAGAGGCCGCATCTTCCAACGCCTTCTGAAGTTGGGCGATGTAGTCCTCGAACAGGAGTTCCTGATGGTGGCCTCAGAATGAAGATTCCGCATTTCCGTCATTTGACGGTAGTGGCAAGTGACCGTCGACTCTAAGCTGTCGGAGGAGGGGTTTTCGGAAACCGATTCCATCCTAGTAGGAGGCCCCGGATTAGTGGCGGTGTTGGAGGGACCTACGTCAACTCTGAATAAAGACAATAAAGAAAATCAGATCAGAATCTGAAGAGCCGATGATAAAGTATCAGAGTCAACTAATATATAAAAAAAGAGGGGTATGCCTAGCACGACGATGAGGACGATGGTAGGAATTCACTTCCTCCTCTGCTAGACGCTTGCCGCAGTTGTTGTTTGCCACCGAAGGAAGAAGAAAAGAGCTTTTTGATAAGAAAGAGGGTTTTCTTTTGGATGGAAGACGAGAAGTGGTAGAGATGTGTTCTGAGTGTGATGGAAGATGAGAATGGAGGAGAAATTTATATTAAAAAGATTGAGTCTCCAAATGGGAGAAGATTCCATTTCGTACTGTGTGTGCAGAGTGCTTGAGTGGGATGTTAAATCATAACACGGTTTTCAAGAGAAGAGCAGCCGATTCACATTAATCATCGAGATACTATTTGGTAAAAATCTTCGAGCCGTTTGAAATACCGAAGGGGAAGGAAAAAAAACTCAAATTTTTGGAATAAAATAAATTTCATCCTAAAATTGGGGGGCATGTGTTTACACCAGATTTTGGACCGAAAGGATTATTGTTTTGTAAGCACAAACGGCTGATTTTTATTGATGAAGAAATCGGCCAGAAAAATGAAAGGGGTATTTGGACCGGGACATGACCGAGGGTTCGTGTGGGCCAGACGTGACAGATTTTAAAGATTTGTTGAGTTCGGCCAAAGAGTTTGAGTCCGGGTCGTCTTTTGTTTTATTTCACCTAGTCGTGTTAGGACAGGAGTCAACCTAGTTATAAATAGCTAGAAACCCGATTTTTGTAAAGGACAATCAATCAATCAACACATCGGCCACCGGTCAAACCCTAGGAGTAGGAGTAAGGTAGAACCCGGTGGAACCTTCAACCAGGCAGGGCTGCATCGGCTCGACCGACCTCCGGTTTGCTTGTAAGTTTCACCAATGGCTTGTGTCATTGTTCAATAAGGCTGTATTTTGTATTTGGCATCGACCAAACTCTTGTTAAGCTATGATATGGCTAGTTATCAGTCTAAGCTCGTCTTTTGTAAGACTGTCTTGACTTTGATCTTGCTTTAGTCGATCTTGACTAGTTATTGGCTCTATTGATTTTGGCAAGTCAATAGATTCATCAAGTTATCGATGTCGTTTATGCTTTAATGTTTTTCTTTAGATTTAAACACATCTTTGCCCAATCAAGATTAACAAAGTAGCTTAAGCTTAAAAAGTTGTTTAGTTTCGGCTATCCAAAGGCTTTATATATTTATACCAAAGAAAATAGCCGATCTAAGCCTCTCATCGGCTATTTTGTCAATCTTGATTGTTACATGTTGTGCATTCGAGATATCCGATAAAACCGTGGTTTGATCTAAGAAGAAATAGATTTGATCTAACATTTTATTACAGCTATATTTTCGAACCCCACTGATATATATGATAGATTAGATTTGTTCGGTCTTAAGTCAAATCATGGTCTTGAAGGATAGATCTTGTTCGTGCTTCATGGACCCTGTATCGGCTAAAATAGCCGATTTAATTACGCTTCCTTCATAATGTGTACTTTTAAGTGATCTGGAATTTACGAATCTGCTCGTTGCATCGGGCGTGATTTTAGCTTGGTCATCATTATGGTTGTATGAAGACACCCCACTATTGATGTCTAAGTTATTTTATCGATCTATTTGTTATTATGGTTGCATGGAAACACTCCACTGTTAACAGATAGAACTGCCTATGCAATTAGTCGATTCGTTGGTTTCATGTCATTTAAACGTACACATAGATCTTAACTTTCTTCATATGTATAAGCTTATCGGTTGTTTACCTGTTCTAAGTGTTTCTTTGTATATACCATAGCCGTTTTGCTTTATATCTTTTCAATATTTTCATGCAATCTTTTAGGAGTTGATCTTGTGGTCAATGTCCTATAAACAATGGCTATATCTGTTGGGGGAAGGGACCCTCGGCAGTGGCGCCGCGCAGGCTGGCTCGAGGAACGACCATCGCGCGACCGGCTCAGGCTGGCTCGAGAACCGGGCTGGCTCGAGGAACGACCTTCGCGCGACCCGCTCAGGCTGGCTCAAGAATTGACCCTCGCGCGACCCGCACTTTCTCTCGAACCCTCTAAACTCTTTTATCTCCGTCTTTTGGACCCTTCAGGCCGTTTTGCTAACCTTCGGATACAAGTTCGACCCTCGGGGTCCGTTGCATGTCTTGCAGGCAATGGCGCGCAAAGAACACAGGAGGCGACCCTCGAGCGTCATGAACACGGCGGGGGTCCGACCTCGCAACCGGCGGAGCCGAGGGTCTGACCCTGTTTTTCCCGCGAAGGCGAGCAAGGCCTGATGGCGGCGGGCAGGAGGAAAGCAAGCTAGGGTTTCGACTCCAGTTGTGTTTGTACAATCCTGCCCTTTTGTTGTACAGCGCAGAAGAATCTTTCTTGTATCCTTTTGTAATCTGGCTAGCGCCCTTTGATATCCCTTATAAATACCGGGAAGGTGAACAGTGTAAAGACGGGATCTTTTGGGATCAGTAATATAACACCACAGTTCCACTACCTTTAATACCCTCGCATTTTGGTTCTGACGATTGGCCACCTTCGCCACTCCCCTGCACGTGTGCGGAGGTTGGGCAAGTGTGTATTCCAACAGTTTGGCGCCGTCCGTGGGGAACGGAGTTCGAAATGGCGGGAAACAGAAGGGCATCCACTACTAGAGACCATCGCGCGGCCAGAGAGGCTGCGGCGGTAGTTCCACCCGTTGAAGAGATTGTGGAACCTTCGGGAGAAGAAGAAGTCACCCCAGGAACAGAGGTCCCGGGACCTCACACTCGGCTAGTATCACAGCCACACCCACACACCTCCGGAGAAGGCGGAAGAGGAGATGAAGAGGAGTTGGGGCTCGAGGCTTTGGATAGGCTCCAAGCTGAATTGCAGGAGAAGAAAAGGCGCCTTAACCATCTTGAAAGGCACAACCGGTTGCGCGCCATCAGGCAAAAGGCGGATGAAGCAAGGGAACAGCTTCGCCGAATGGAAGAGTCCCTCGCGGCAGCTGAAGCTGAAGCCGAGGGTTGGAATGATAGAGAAATGCCGCCCCGTCAAGAGGGGAATGAAGAGTTGGGCCAGGGCAACGCCCGTCAGCCACCACCACCCCCACCACCACCAAATTTTTGCCAACTCTACCTAGAAGAGCGAGAGCCAAACCTTCGCATTTAGCGAAGGGCCCAACAACACCAGATGCCCTACGACCCAAGATCACCACTCTCGCAAATACTGCAAACCCAACCCTGGCCACCATGCTACAATCCACAAAATCTGCCCCGTTATGACGGACTCACCGACCCTCGCCAGTTCATAATGAGCTATGAAGCGGCAGTCGCTGCAGCAGGAGGAGATGAATCAACAATGGCAAAATCTTTTGTAATCATCCTTCGTGACATAGCGCAGACTTGGTACAGAAACCTTCGCCCTGGAATAGTAGACTCCTAGGCCAACCTCAGAGACAGACTCTGCACAAACTTCAAGGGCATCACAGCAGCCCCTTCAAACCCCATCGAGCTGTTCAACTGCAAACAAGAAGAGCGCGAACCGCTGCAAGACTACTGGCGAAGGTTCATCCAGATTAGGGCAAGAACTCCGGGGATATCCGACGAGGCCGTCATCCTCGCTGCAGTCAGCGGCCTGCGTCCAGGCCCATCTTCCTCAAAGTTCGCCAGAAAACCAGCAAATACAATCGAAGAGCTTCATGATACAATGGAAAGATACTGTAGAGCGGACATGGACTTCCGGGCAAAGTTCGATGCTCGAAGATCACAGCAAAAACCACAGTTGAGGCCCCAAGTGAGAGAGAATAACCCTTGCCAAGATCAAAGCAACATTGGAGCGATCAACAAGGCAAATCCACTAGAAGACCAGAGAAGGGGCACTCAGTCTTCAGGCAACCAAAATCCACATGGATTTCCACCCCCGCCCGACCAAAGAAACCAACAGAGGGACCCGGCCAAAATGTATTGTCATTTCTATGGCCAAGGAAAGGGACACACAACAAAGCAATGCGAGTGCTTCGCCAAAGGAAAAGAGTACCAGGAATTCAAAAGAACCTCATCAATAGAAAATAGAACCATCAATCACACCAGAAAGCCAAACTTCAACCCAACCCACCCTCCTTACCAGTACACCCCCATAAACTATGGCTTACCGTCGCACCAACCATTCTACGCTCAACACCCACACTACAACCACACCTCATATCAGCCAACCTCGATTCCTCAATGACAAAATGTACCATACACTATCACTTTCCCAACAACCCCTCAAACCCAAACCAACCAACAAGTGAGCAACACTCTACCACCACCACCACCAATACCAACTGTGACAGAACCTCCCGAATTATTAAGGCCTACGTGTACCCGTCCTTGTCCTACAGACCTCAGACAGTCATACACTGTGCCCAATAACCCAAAAGACCCATCACGTGTCATCGAGTAACCCGACTCATCCACGTTTCCTTACACTCCCAGGATCATTGCAAGAGTCATGGCAGTATTACAACATTTCACAAATAATATACATCAGAGATAAAAGTGCGGAAGTATTACACCATAAGTTTTACATACCAGTTGTTCAAACTCGCGCCGATATTACAAACCATAGTTTCATACTTCACCCTAGGTAGTGGAAGCAACATTAATAAAACTGTATTGCACACAAACAAACCCGCCTAAGGGTTGCATTACTCCTCCCCGGACACGTCCTCCTCAACGACGGTCACGCAACAAGCCTCAAAGCAAGGCTGCTCGTGAACGTCACCTGCAACAGGGGTTTAACAACCCTGAGTACAAAGGTACTCTACAAGGCTTACCCGACAAGAAAAGAGAAGGAACAGGTATGCTGGTTTGGGTAGGCTCAACAGTACTTTTCATTTGCATAAAAGCTTACTAAAGTAATTCTAGATTCAACTTTTACTTAATCATTTAAGTACGTGGTAATAATTGAAAGTAAACATTGGTGAAGTATCATTATCATTCTTCCCTAAACAAGTTTTAGTTCATTCTACGCTGCGGGTCGAAAGATTGAGTCTCCTTAACCGAGGAGCACGATGATTCGAACCGATTCAACCAGATCTGGGAGTTTTCCACGATCATACGATATATGTAGACCCTTGATCACACATATATCAACCCCCAACCTTGGATCCTCCAAACAAGACCGGGTTCGCGCCACCCGAGAATACTTGTACACCTCCAATCCGGGACTTTAACCCACGAGGGTAGCTAGTACTCCCGCCATCTCTCCACTCCCAGTGCGCGAGTAGTCGTTCTCGTCTAAGAACCACCAAAGGAGGGCTTACCGTAGCATATGATCGGTACTTCACAGTTTCTCAATCTAGCAGGCCAACAACGGTTAACCCTAAACTGACACATCTGGGTCACTCTACACCAACCCAAGGTTCGATGCATGTGCCCGTCTAGTCTTAACCATACTTCTTTCTCATTATCATTCCAAAATGATAAGTATAAAACATCTATCAGAAACGTGAGAAAGCAAGGCTAAGCATTTCTATCATTTGCATAAAGCAGGTGTCAAGGTATGATATATCGATAACAAGGTTGATCATGCATCAACAGGTTTAAAGCATTTATTTGGTAAACATCTAATGCATCAGGTTATCGAAAGTAAGTGTAATTGTAAATCCAAGGGAATGGTTAAATGAACCAGGGTTGCCTTCGTTGACTGAGAAAGTCTGGAACTCCTGATATTCCGGATCAACAGGATACTCCGAACTCTCTGGACCAACCTCGCCCGGACAATCGACCCCTTCGGAAACTACACGATAAAAGAGTGCATGCTTGATGAGATGCTCATGTCATGATCATGGTAAAGATGGAAATTTACTAAGCTATAATCATTTAACTTGTAACAACTTTCCATCGTGGTACAGTTGCAAACCAACAAAACCAACTTGCATAAACATACATGGTTTACATGAGTGACGCTTGTCTGCATCAAGCAGCATATCAAGATAATTCACTGAGCAGATCAAGATAATTCACCTAATTATTCCAATAAAACTCAATTAACCATTTCTTTATAGATTAACCATAGGAAAAGGACTTATATTTAACTTTGTCAAATTGAGCCCACACTTTTAGAGATGATAACTTATATAAAATAACAGTGGTAAAACAAATATCACAATTTTTGAACAAACATATAAACCTGCAGAATTAAATCAAACTATAGCACTTAATTAATTAAATATGGCATAGAAATAAGAATAAAATCTATTTTCTCTAACAGAGCTCAAAATTTTTGTGATGATACATTTTCAACTAAAACAGTGACAAAAATAGTTTCATGATTTTTGGACCTTTAAATAGGCCTACAAAAATCATCAAAGATCATTTGTTAATAAAAAGGCCTATTTAAATCAATTTCAAAATTTGTTCAAAACTCAAGTTTCATATTTTTCATAAATATTAGACAGCTTGAGAAAGCTACACAAAAATTTTCATAATTTTTGGAGCTTCCTACAAAATTATATCAAAAAGACAAAACACAACACTATTCCTCTATTTCAGAAAAAGAAAAACTCTTCCAACACCCTACTGGGCTCGACCCATCTTCGGCCCACAGTCGCTGACAACTGGGCCCCAGGTGTCAGCCTCTGCTTCACCCCCATGCCCAGACTAGCGCCCGACTGGGCCTTGACCGGCGGCTCGGCCGGGTTGACCGGCCGACGATCTCCTCACCGGCGAAGTCTCCGGCGACGGCGAGGGCCTCAACGTCCCCGTCTTGACCTCGCGCGTCGATACCACCCTTCCCTAGACCTAGCACCTACATGACCTCGAGCTGGCAGCGGCCATGGCGGCTCGGCCAGACTTGGCACGACGGCGACGCGGCGTTCCGGCCATAAGGGCTCGGTAGAGACCTAAACAAGAGCGGCACCGTACTTAGGCACTTTCTGCGACCATGATGCGCACCCAAACACACTTGGAGATGACTCCGAACAACATGGTCCACGATGGCGGCCATGGCGGCGCTTGCGCCGACGGCGAGCCACGCGAACCGACCAAGATGACCCGGTACAAACCAAACTAGGGAGCGCAAAACGCCTAGGAACTCATCGTGACTACGATGCGCACCTTATCTTGACTCAAGGAGCACTGGACCGAGGTTGACTACGGCGGCGGCGATGGCAGAGCCTGCGCCGGCGGCAAACTCCGCGGACTGCTCAAGCCAGGGCGGTAAAGACCTCAAGAGCGAGCCGAACATGACCCACAACACAACACGAAGCTAAAGCACTAGTTGATTTGACCGGAGGAACTCTAGCTCACCGTGGCCGCGACCAAGGTACTCGCGGCGGCTCCTTGCCGGCAGCGAGGAAGAAGACCGTGGCGACGGCGGTTGCAAGCTCTAGGGCTCGGGTTAGCTAGCTCAGGAGAAGCAAGGGATCTAGGCGGAGCGATTTGAGAGATGGAGGGTGCAGGGACGCAGCGACGGCGGTGATCGAGCTCGCCGGAGCTTGACCAAGAAATAGAGGAAGAGAGAGAGGAGGTGGCGGACGCGGGCGAGGGGAGATTGGGGAGCTCTCAGGGCTTGCCACCGCGCTGAGTGAAGCAAGCAGGCTTCCAGCTGCGTGGCCAGACACGCGGAGCGGCGCGGAGATGGCCAGGCCACGGCGGCGGCGCACGCGGCGGCCTGCCCTGCTTCGATAGGTGCACTCCCCCTCCTGTAGCTACAGGAACAGATTTAGCCCCTTTCAAAATTCTCCAGATTTTTGTACTGCATGACAAAAACTCCTAAAACAAAAGTTGCTCCAAATTTTGTGTTCTACAAGTTTGCTTTAAGAACCAAAGTCAAATTCTGCCTGGATTTTGAAATAGAGTTCAATTTCAAATTTGGACCAAACTGAATTTCAAAATTACTTTTGAATTTTCTGAAAAACTTCAAATTTTACCAATATAAAAAATGTAGAGTTTGAAAAGTTGTACAACTTTGCTTTAACAGCCTTTGGCTGATTTCCAATGGAAATAGGTCAATTTGATCAAAACACTTCAAATCGATCTCAAATTGGAAATTTGAAAAGGGGACAGAACTAGGGTTTTGCAATAAAAGCAAAATTACTTTTGATTTTGCATTGACACTTGGAAAATGATCAATGTATGGAATGTTAATTTGGAAATTCTCTACAACTTTGATGTAGATCTCAAACTCAGATTTCAAATAGTTTTTGAAATGCAAGTTTAAAGTAAAAAGGGGACCATTTCCAGGGTTTGAGTAAATTTATAATTACTTGAAATTTTGTACAGAAACTTTGAAAACTTTGAATACCAAAGTTGTACCTCTTCTTAAGATCTATCAAAAAGCTTTTAGGGTCAACCCCTAAATAAGCATAGATTTTGAGTTAACTAGAAAGGGCTAATTAACTTATATAGGAATTTAATGATTTTTCCCATTTTTAAGCTAAATAAATTTTAGATCGTTTTGAATTGTTGAACTTAGATTCATGCCTTTACATGACTTTAGTCAAATGGGAATGAACACAAGTTACTTCATAATGACATTCTAAATTAGGTTTTTGAGTTGCATCCCAAGCATATAAACAAATATGCTCACACATTAGGAATTAAACTCATTTTAGTGAATGCATCTCAAGGTGAGCTAGCACATGATGCTATGAAATGCTTATGATGACATGACAACATTTTATTCATGTAAACACCTGAGGTGTTACATCCTTTCCCCCTAAAAGAAATCTTGACCCGAGATTTAACCACAAACCAAACCAACTACTAACGTTGTGGAATACGAGGATAAAGATTACAGACTTTTTACAAAAACTAGGAACATGTTCTATTTGTCAACCTCTTTCACTGCCCTGACTGTATGGTTGCATAGAACTCAGGAAACTGCTCCATCAGAAATTCTTCGGTTTCCCAAGTCGCTTCTTCCTCCGAATGCTGACTCCATTGAACTTTATAGAACCTGATAGTGTGTCGTCGAGTCACTCTATCTCGCTGATCGAGAATTCTGATGGGATACTCTGAGTAAGTCATATCAGGCTTAAGCTGTACCCCTTCAACATCAATCACTTGGTCAGGAACTCGCAGACACTTCTTCAGCTGAGAGATGTGAAACACATTATGAACTTCTGACAGATGAGCGGGTAGTTGAATACGATATGACACTTTACCACACTTGGCCAGGACTTAAAAGGGTCCGATGTAATGGGGAGCAAGCTTTCCTTTGACCCTGAAATGATAAACACCCTTGATGGGTGACACCTTTAGATACACAAAATCTCCTTTGGCAAACGTCAAAGGCCTACGCCTTTTGTCTGCATAACTTTTCTGTCGGGATTGTGCTATTTTCAGATTACTTTGTATGAGTTTGACTTTCTGTTCAGTTTCTTGAACTAGATTGACACCAAAGAACCATCTTTCACCAGGTTCGGACCAATGTAAAGGAGTTCGACACCTTCTGCCATATAAAGCTTCAAATGGTGCCATACGGATACTCTCTTGATAACTATTGTTGTATGAGAACTTCGCTAATGGTAAGCACTCATCCCACTTAAATGGAAAGTTAAGAGCACATGCCCTGAGCATATCTTCTAATATCTGATTTACTCTTTCCGTCTGACCGCCTGTCTGTGGATGGTAGGTTGTGCTATGTAAGAGTTTAGTGCCCAGAGACTCATGTAAACTTTCCTAGAATTTTGAAACAAACTGAGTACCCCTATCTGAGACAATAGTCTTCGGAACTCCATGCAAACTCATAATCCTCTAAAAGTATATCTTGGCATATGTTGATGTCGGGTAGATGGTCTTGACTGGTATAAAGTGTGAAACCTTGGTCAGACGATCTACTATAACCCAAATAGAGTCGTAGCCCTTGGATGTTCGTGGCAAACCAACAATAAAGTCCATACTGATGTCCTCCCATTTCCAAGCAGGAATTGGCAATGGCTGCAGTTCACCAGCTGACTTAAGATGAATGGCTTTGACTTTCTGGCAAGTATCACATCTGGCTACATACTTTGCAATTTCGATCTTCATCTTAGTCCACCAGAATCTTTGCCTAAGGTCCTGGTACATTTTTGTACTCCCTGGATGAATCGCAAACGGGGTAAGATGAGCTTCATCAAGAATTTGTTTTCTCAACTTAGGATTCTTCGGAACAACCAGTCTTTCTTTGAACCAGACCACTCCTGCTTCATCAACTCGGAAGCAAGAAGCTTTGTCTGCCTTGGCTTTCTCTTTGATGTGAACAATACCCTTGTTTTCCTTCTGAGCAGCTACAATCTGGTCTTTGATAGATGACTGAACTGATATATTAGACAAACTGCCCTGAGTGATCATCTGAATACCCAGTTTTTCTAACTCACAGCACAGAGCAAGATCTATGGGTCGGACAGTGGTACAATTGCAACGAACCTTCCGACTAAGAGCATCGGCTACCACATTTGCCTTTCCGGGATGGTAGTGCACTTCAAGATCATAATCTTTGATTAACTCTAACCATCTCCGTTGTTGCATATTCAGCTCTGACTGGGTGAAAATATATTTCAGACTCTTGTGGTCGGTGTATATGTGACATGTGTTGCCCAAGAGGTAATGACGCCAAATCTTTAAGGCATGGACAACTGCTGCTAACTCTAAATCATGAGTTGGATAGTGTTCTTCATGACGCTTCAACTGCCTGGATCCATAAGCTATTACTCTGCCCTCTTGCATCAAAACACAACCAATCCCGATACCAGAAGCATCACAGTATACATCGAACGGTTTCTCAATATTGGGTTTGGCTAAAACTGGAGCTGTAGTCAAGAATTCTTTTAGCTTTTGAAAAGCTTCTTCACATTTATCTGACCAGACAAACTTGACTTCATTCTTTAACAACTCAATTATAGGTTTGGAAATTTTGGAGAAGTCTGGAATAAACCTGCGGTAATAGCCTGCCATACCCAGAAAACTGCGAACTTGATGGACAGTCCTGGGGGACTTCCATTCAAGGATATCTTGTACCTTGCCTGGATCCACAGCTACACCTTCAGTCGATAACACATGACCTAGAAATGGAACTCTGTCTAGCCAAAACTCAAATTTACTAAACTTTGCATATAGCTGATGGTCTCTCAGACGGCCCAACACTACTCTGAGGTGTTCAACATGCTCTTGTGGATTCTTGGAGTATATCAGAATATCATCAATGAATACCACTACAAACTTGTCTAGCTCAGGCATGAATACGGAGTTCATCAGGTACATGAAGTGAGCTGGAGCATTAGTCAACCCAAAGGACATGACTAAATACTCATGCAGGCCATACCTGGTGGTGAAAGCAGTTTTAGCAATATCTTCAGGCTTTATCTTTATCTGGTGATACCCCGATCTCAAATCTATCTTGGAAAATACCTTGGCGCCCGCGAGTTGATCAAACAGAAGATCAATCCGCGGCAATGGGTACTTATTCTTCACTGTTACTTCATTGAGTGGACGATAATCCACACATAGCCTTAATGTTTGATCTTTCTTTTTGACAAACAAAGCAGGACAACCCCATGGTGATGAACTAGGTCTGATATAACCCTTATCCAGTAATGCTTGCAACTGAACCTTCAATTCTGCCAGTTCTTTAGGTGGCATTCTATAGGCTCGTCGAGATATTGGTGCTGTTCCTGGCTTTAGCTCTATGCTGAACTCCACATCACGGTCTGGTGGTAACCCCGACAAGTCTTCAGGAAACACATCCGGGAACTCACAGACTACTGGAATATCCTGAACCTCTTTAACTGTTGTTGCACAGACACGACCGCACATCTGGTCAACGGTTCTCTTTGGAATAGGAAGTTGGATAAAGAGTTCAGAAGTACTATTGGGTATGATCAACCTGACTGTTCTATGTAAGGCATCTAATACTGCCTTATGCCGGTACATCCAGTTCATCCCTAGGATCACATCTATATCCTGATCCTTGATTACTATCATATTAGTGGGATAAGTATGCCCGGCAAAATCTACGGGCACCTGATGCGCCACTTCTTTTGTGCATAAACGACCTCCAGGTGTGTGTATAAGGAAATTTTCTTGTGTTTCCCCAGTTGATATATGATGTTTTTCAACAAATCTCTTACTGATAAAGGTATGCCATGCACCAGAATCAAATAGTAATACGGCAGGATGGTGAGCAACTGAAAACATACCCATCATGACGGGTCCCCCTTCAGGAATATCTGCCGCTTGCGCATAATACACCCGGCCAGTCTTCTGAACGGTCTTATTCTTCTGATTATCATTACGGCCTCGATTTTGCTGTGGCTGCTGCTGTGGCCGCAGCTGGAAATTCTGGCTACCTTGTCCTTGCGGAGTGTTTGGAGTACTCTTCTTGGGACACGTGCAATTACGGGAGAAATGACCCGGTTTCCCACAGTTATAACATGGATAGTTGTGGTTCTAGGGAGTCTGGGTTCGAATGCCAGGGGCATTCGGCTGTCGTGGATAGTTAGGGTTCACAACAGTTCTAGCAGATGACTGCTGTGCGCTGACTTGTTGTTGCTGGGGTGGACGGTACGGTGGACGGTTATGCTGGACTGGGTGGTATATGATATGCTGGCGCTTCTTATTGCCACCAGACGATCCGGTCAAACTTCCTCCCTTCCTCTTCTTAGCTTCAAGATGCTTGAAATGCTTCTCTTCTGCAGATATAGCTTTGTTTACCGCATCATTGAAGGATATATTATCGTCACACACTGCTAGCATCTTCTGCATCTTCGTATTCAGCCCCCTCATGAAGCAACTGCGCTTCTTGTCATCGGTGTTCACGTGATCCAGAGCATACTGAGACAGATGATTAAACTTGCCAATATACTGCTGTACTGGCTGATCCCCCTGCCTGAGGGCTAAGAACTCTTCGGCCTTCATTCCATCACGCCCGCTGGAATGTAGTGAGCTTTGAATGCTCTCGAGAACTCATCCCAGGTGATGCGGTGTCCTGGAGCTTGGGCAGCTACAAAGTTTACCCACCAAGTCCCCGTAGCTCCCCTCAACTGCTGGGCTGCGAAGGATGGCTTCTGGGTCTCAGTGTAGTGAATTAGCTCAAACTTCTGATTCATAGTTCGGAGCCAATCTGCAGCTTTTAAAGGCTCATCTGCCTTTGTGAATACCGGCGGCCTAGTTTCGGTGAAATCCTGATAAGTACTTTCCTGGCCCTGTTGATTATGTCGGCCATGCTGCCCATGTGGTGCATTCTGAACTAGGCCCCGTATCAGACGTGCATTTTTTGTGGTGGCCTGCATGAGTGCAGCAATGGCTTCTACCAGTGTTGGTGGAACTGGGGGTGCATTGGGAACACCCTCTCCATCGTGAGACGAACCAGCCCCGTCAGCAGCACGGGTACGAGGCATCTGCTCATAAACAAACCAAACTTTATTGATTTCGGGGTTATGATACAAAAACAGTAACTGCATACACACTTATGTTACATTACTCATGCATCACAGGACTGATACATGCTTCAACTAGCTTAGGGTTAGGTTAAGCTACACTATTACACAGCCCCTACCCTCTAGGGTTCAAGATCCACGCCTGACACACTGGTGGGAGACAACTCACTCGTCACCCTCACTCTCACTGTCGCTGTCATCAGCAGACTCAACCATATCCGGATCTTCCTCACTCTGCCCATCTATGTCTCCATCATCAATGATCATACCCATCTCATCTTCAGCTGCATCTGGAGGTGGAGGTGGATGGAGTTGATCATACAACACATGGACTTCCTCATGCAACAGGTCATTGAATGCTTCTATATCTATCACATACGCCTCCAACTCATGCAAACGAGCTAAAGCGTCATCTTCCCGCTGCCAAGCGGTGTTCCTTTCTCCAAGCATATTAGTCATGAGTTTTTCTGCATTAACCACGCTTCTGTTGGCCTCCTCCAGCTTGATCTTTATGCCTCCAGCTTTGGCAAGTGCCAAGCTCTTCTCCCGAGAGGTGGCGACCAACTGGGATTTCGGCGCATGGACCTCTGCCCGTAAGTCCTCATTGATCCTCTGACTACTGCTGGACCCTTCCTCCTTGCGGGATGCAAGTTGGTGCTTGGGTACACCATGAGGACCCGTACTCTTGCGAGGTGTCTCCTTACCGCGCGGCATCCTGGTGAGATAAGGTTTTGAATTAGGCAGATAAAGGAAATACTTTTTGGGTAGCAAGAAAGGTTTGGATTCTAACCCTTACCCAACTATACCACCTATCACAAGTTGAATAAGCATGATGCATGAAACGTACTTATGCATAAAGCATATAAAATTTAAATTATACTCCATTACATAAGAGTAGAAATTTAACAACAATTTCAAATTAAGGCTTAACTTAACATGCTGCTCCACTTAACAATCCATGATCTACTATTTAAGACAGAACATAGATCGAAGAGCATGAACAAGGTAAGTCAAAAGCATTTTGGATCAAACTAAATTTCAATTAGTTTTGACTCAATTCATTTTGAAGTTTTGCAACAATACTCCAAGACTGCTGCAATGATCACTCCGATACCAGCTGTGACGGAACCTCCCGAATTATTAAGGCCCACGTGTACCCGTCCTTGACCTACAGACCTCAGACAGTCATACACTGTGCCCAATAACCCAAAAGACCCATCACGTGTCATCGGGTAACCCGACTCATCCACGTTTCCTTACACTCCCAGGATCATTATAAGAGTCATGACAGTATTACAACATTTCACAAATAATATACATCAGAGATAAAAGTGCGGAAGTATTACACCATAAGTTTTACAAACCAGTTGTTCAAACTCGCGCCGATATTACAAACCATAGTTTCATACTTCACCGTAGGTAGTGGAAGCAACATTAATAAAACTGTATTGCACACAAACAACCCCGCCTAAGGGTTGCATTACTCCTCCCCGGACATGTCCTCCTCAACGACGGTCATGCAACAAGCCTCAAAGCAAGGCTGCTCGTGAATGTCACCTGCAACATGGGTTTAACAACCCTGAGTACAAAGGTACTCAACAAGGCTTACCCGACAAGAAAAGAGAAGGAACAGGTATGCTGGTTTGGGTAGGCTCAACAATACTTTTCATTTGCATAAAAGCTTACTAAAGTAATTCTAGATTCAACTTTTACTTAATCATTTAAGTACGTGGTAATAATTTAAAGTAAACATTGGTGAAATATCATTATCATTCTTCCCTAAACAAGTTTCAGTTCATTCTACGCTGCGGGTCGAAAGATTGAGTCTCCTTAACCGAGGAGCACGACGATTCGAACCGATTCAACTAGATCTGGGAGTTTTCCACGATCATACGATATATGTAGACCCTTGATCACACATATATCAACCCCCAACCTTGGATCCTCCAAACAAGATCGGGTTCGCGCCACCCGAGAGTACTTGTACACCTCCAATCCGGGACTTTAACCCACGAGGGTAGCTAGTACTCCCGCCATCTCTCCACTCCCAGTGCGCGAGTAGTCGTTCTCGTCTAAGAACCACCAAAGGAGGGCTTACCGTAGCATATGATCGGTACTTCACAGTTTCTCAATCTAGCAGGCCAACAACGGTTAACCCTAAACCGACACATCTGGGTCACTCTACACCAACCCAAGGTTCGATGCATGTGCCCGTCTAGTCTTAACCATACTTCTTTCTCATTATCATTCCAAAATGATAAGTATAAAACATCTATCAGAAACGTGAGAAAGCAAGGCTAAGCATTTCTATCATTTGCATAAAGCAGGTGTCAAGGTATGATATATCGATAACAAGGTTGATCATGCATCAACAGGTTTAAAGCATTTATTTGGTAAACATCTAATGCATCAGGTTATCGAAAGTAAGTGTAATTGTAAATCCAAGGGAATGGTTAAATGAACCAGGGTTGCCTTCGTTGACTGAGAAAGTCTGGAACTCCTGATATTCCGGATCAACAGGATACTCCGAACTCTCTGGACCAACCTCGCCCGGACAATCGACCCCTTCGGAAACTACACGATAAAAGAGTGCATGCTTGATGAGATGCTCATGTCATGATCATGGTAAAGATGGAAATTTACTAAGCTATAATCATTTAACTTGTAATAACTTTCCATCACGGTACAGTTGCAAACCAACAAAACCAACTTGCATAAACATACATGGTTTACATGAGTGACGCTTGTCTGCATCAAGCAGCAGATCAAGATATTTCAGTCAGCAGATCAAGATAATTCACCTAATTATTCCAATAAAACTCAATTAACCATTTCTTTATAGATTAAACATAGGAAAAGGACTTACATTTAACTTTGTCAAATTGAGCCCAAACTTTAAAAGATGATAACTTATATAAAATAACAGTGGTAAAACAAATATCACAATTTTTGAACAAACATTTAAACCTGCAGAATTAAATCAAACTATAACACTTAATTAATTAAATATGGCATAGAAATAAGAATAAAATCTATTTTCTCCAACAGAGCTCAAAATTTTTGTGATGATACATTTTCAACTAAAAACAGTGACAAAAATAGTTTCATGATTTTTGGACCTTTAAATAGGCCTACAAAAATCATCAAAGATGATTTGTTAATAAAAAGGCCTATTTAAATCAGTTTTGAAATTTGTTCAAAACTCAAGTTTCATATTTTTCATAAATGTTAGACAGCTTGAGAAAGCTACACAAAAATTTTCATAATTTTTGGAGCTTCCTACAAAAACATATCAAAAAGATAAAATACAACATTATTCCTCTATTTCAGAAAAAGAAAAACTCTTCCAACACCCTACTGGTTAATTTTCACAAAACACAACGCGGCGGCCTTGCTTCGACAGGTGCACTCCCCCTCCTGTAGCTACTGGAACAGATTTACCCCCTTTCAAAATTCTCCAGATTTTTGTACTGCACGACAAAAACTCCTAAAACAAAAGTTGCTCCAAATTTTGTGTTCTACAAGTTTGCTTTAAGTACCAAAGTCAAATTCTGCCTGGATTTTGAAATAGAGTTCAATTTCAAATTTGGACCAAACTGAATTTCAAAATTACTTTTGAATTTTCTGAAAAACTTCAAATTTTACCAATATAAGAAATGTAGAGTTTGAAAAGTTGTACAACTTTGCTTTAACACCCTTTGGCTGATTTCCAATGGAAATAGGTCAATTTGATCAAAACAGTTCAAATCGATCTCAAATTGGAAATTTGAAAAGGGGACAGAACTAGGGTTTTGCAGTAAAAGCAAATTTACTTTTGATTTTGCATTGACACTTGAAAAATGGTCAATGTATGGAATGTTCATTTGGAAATTCTCTACAACTTTGATGTAGATCTCAAACTCAGATTTCAAATAGTTTTTGAAATGCAAGTTTAAAGTAAAAAGGGGATCATTTCCAGGGTTTGAGTAAATTTATAATTACCTGAAATTTTGTACAGAAACTTTGAAAACTTTGAATACCAAAGTTGTACCTCTCCTCAAGATCTACCAAAAAGCTTTTAGGGTCAACCCCTAAATAAGCATAGATTTTGAGTTAACTAGAAAGGGCTAATTAACTTATATAGGAATTTAATGATTTTTCCCATTTTTAAGCTAAATAAATTTTAGATCCTTTTGAATTGTTGAACTTGGATTCATGCCTTTACATGACTTTAGTCAAATGGGAATGAACACAAGTTACTTCATAATGACATTCTAATTTAGGTTTTTGAGTTGCATCCCAAGCATATAAAGAAAGATGCTCACACATTAGGAATTAAACTCATTTTAGTGAATGCATCTCAAGGTGAGCTAGCACATGATGCTATGAAATGCTTATGATGACATGACAACATTTTATTCATGTAAACACCTGAGGTGTTACACCAGCCTTACTAGCTCCACAACCTATCAAATCCGAAGCTCAAACCCAGACAACCATCAACAACCCAACATGAACCTTCGGTGTGATATTAGCTATCACCGGAGGCTCCAACGAAGATCATGGAAACAAAAGGCAGAGAAAAGAACACGCTAGAAGAGTGCACCACGTAGCTGTCGAAGGACCGCACAAATTTGGGTGATGGTCCCATATCCCAATAACCTTCGATTCCGGTGACATGAAATTAAGGGATTACCCACACACTGACGCCATGGTAATCGAAACCAACATAGCTGGGTGGTCAGTCACCAAAATCTTGGTCGACACGGGAAGCTCCGCAGACATCCTGTTCGCCACGACCTTCGACAGCATGAAGCTTGACAAGAACCTTTTGCAACCCGCTGGCAACCCCATATACGGTTTTGGTGGTCAACAAGTAAGAGCAATAGGCAAAATCTCTTTACCCGTAACCTTCGGAGATCAAGTAAACTGCAGAACTGAGCACATAACCTTCGACGTGGTTGACATGTTTTATCCCTACAACGCAATCTTTGGCCGAGGGGTCACCAATGGATTCAACGCTGTCATCCATCCTGCATACCTCTGCATGAAGCTCCCTGCCCCGAAGGGTGTTGTTGCAGTTTATGGAGATCAAGACATTGCAAGGGCAGCTGAGGGAACGGTAGCACCTGGGCAACGCAATGTCCACAATCTGTCAAAGCCTCGGGCACCAAACCTCACCACTGAAGGTGAAGTTTGCATTGACCAAGCAAAAGCATCACCCAAAGAAGAAACCAAGCAAGTACAACTCTTTGAGGGAAACTCAGAAAAGAAGGTGTTCATCTCAGCCAACTTAGACTCCCCGTCAGAAGATAACCTTATTCGTTTCCTCAAGGAAAACTCCGATACCTTTGCTTGGTCTGCGGAGGACCTCAAGGGAGTAAACAGAACTTTGATCGAGCACAGCCTAAACATCAAACTAGGCTATCGCCCAGTTAAGCAAAAGCTTCGCAAAATGTCAGAAGAAAGGAAAGAGGCAGCGAAGGCAGAGGTAAAAAGACTTTTGGACACAGGCGTCATCCGCCCAGTCAAATATCCAACATGGCTCTGTTCCCACTCTACCCCTACTGATACAGTGAGTGAACCAGCTAAACCCTAAGGCTATTCTGGACTAGCTCGATGATGTTGTCGATCCGACAGCCACGCCCGCTCATCCGATAGCTTTGCCTCGACGCGACCTCCCGGATGCCGCCACATGCCGCCATCGCCCCGGACGTCCACCTCGTGAACTCCGCCGCTGGTTTTGTGGCCCAAACCAGCAAACCGTCCACCCCGAGTTTTGTGGCCCAAACTCGGAAACCCATCAGCGCCCAGGTTTTGAGGCCCAAACCTGGAAACCGTCCATCAGCCCGAGTTTTGAGGCCCAAACTCGGAAACCGTCCACCCGGTGGTTTTTCTGTGGCTCAACCACCAAACCGAGCCCGTAGAGGGGATGCACCGCTTGTGCACCCCGTCCACCCGCATGTCTTCGCTCGTCGGTGTCCCAGGCTGTCAGCCACCACAGCTGATCCTCAGGCCACCGGTCCCTCAGTCCAAGCCTCACGTCCACCCTTCACCGCTCCCGGTCCGTCGGCACGACACGTCTCTACTTGACCTTCACCTTGCCTTTGATCACTGTATCCGTGCTCGACACCTGCACAACACAAGCCAAAGAACATGCGCATCATCCCAGTTGACAATCACTCATCACTCAGAGACTCGGCATACACCCATGTATCCGCAAGTCATGACTTTTGGACTTAAAAATGCTGGTGCAACATATCAAAGAGCGATGAATTATATATTTCATGTGTTGATCGACAAAATTGTAGAAATATATATTGATGATGTTGTTGTGAAATCCAAGGATTACTAGGAGCATCTTAAAACCTCAGAGATACTCTGGAGTGTGCAAGGAAGCATGGGTTAAGGATGAATCCTCACAAATGTGCATTTGGAATATCAACTGGACAATTTTTTGGGTTTTATGGTACATGAGAAGGGGATCGAAGTCGGTCAAAAAAGTTATGATGCAATTGACAAAGCGGTACCGCCGACTACAAAGACTCAATTACAATCTTTGATCGGCAAAATTAATTTCATCAAAAGGTTTATTTCAAATTTGTCAGCCAAGATTTTACCGCTTTCAGTTCTGTTAAAATTAAAAGATGACCAAAAGTTTAAGTGGGGAAGCGAACAACAAAAGGCATTTGGGGAAATCAAAGAATATATGAAGCCTCCGCCGATTTTAATTCCTCCCCAAAGGAACAAACCTTTTAAGTTGTATGTATCGGCCGATGATCATACGATTGGATCGGCCTTAATGCAAGAATTTGCAGGAAAAGAAAGAGTGATGTTTTATCTCAGCAGAAGATTACTTGATCCGGAGACAAGATATTCTCTCGTTGAAAAGTTATGCTTATGTTTATACTTTTCATGCACCAAGCTTCGACATTATCTGTTTTCTTCTGAGTGCACGGTGGTGTCAAGGTTCGACGTAATAAACATATGCTGTCTATGCCTATTTTAAATGCAAGAATTGGCAAGTGGATTTTGCATTATCAGAGTTTGACCTAAAGTATGAATTGGCTAAAGCGGTTAAAGGTCAGGTAATAGCCGATTTTGTTACTCATCATCATGAACAAGAAATTAAGACTTTAGATTTTACTCCTTGGGCTTTGTTCTTTGATGGTTCTAACTGCAAACAAGGTGTAGGTATTGGTATTGTCCTTGTTTCTCCACAAGGGAATAACTTTGACTACGCTTTTCCTATTGATCCAACCTCTACTAATAATCAAGCCGAGCATGAAGCTCTTCTCAAATGACTTCATCTTCTGTATGAGGTAAGGGCCGAGACTATTGAGGTTTTTGGTGATTCTTAATTAGTAGTCAATCAATTGCTCGGCCTATATAAATGCAAAGATGATGTCTTAAGGAAGCATTATGAAAAGTGTCTTGAACTACTTGATTCTTTCTCTTCTGTTGTCATAAAGCACATTCCTAGATGTCAGAATCAAGAGGCCAATCGATTAGCTCAAAGTGCTTCTGGATATCGACAAATCATTGAGATATTAGCCGATGAAATTGCTAATGATGATGATTGGAGGGATGAGATTATTGAATACTTGAAAGACCCATCACGACAGGTGTCCAGAAAGTTGAGATATAAGGCTACAAAATTTGTTCTTCTTGATGATCAGCTCTATCATAATACAATCGATGGTGTACTCCTTAAGTGTATCAATCAAGAGGAAGCCAAAGTCCTGATGGGAGAAATCCATGAGGGAGTTTGTGGTGCACATCAGTCTACTCATAAAATGAAATGGATGATTAGGAGAGCAGGATATTTCTGGCCAACCATGTTGGAGGATTGCTTTAAATATTATAAAGGATGTCAAGAATGCCAAAGATTCGGTAATATTCAAAAATCTCCAGCACCAGCTATGAATCCAATTACAAAGCCATGACCATTTAAAGGATGGGGAATAGATCTGATTGGCCAAATATTTCCGGCATCTAGCAAGGGACACAAATTTGTATTAGTAGCAACCGATTATTTCACCAAATGAGTTGAAGCTATTCCCTTGAAGGAAGCTTCATCGACCACTGTGATTGAGTTTATCAAAGAGCACATCATTTATAGATTTGGTGTTCCTCAAACCATTACTACGGATCAGGGAAAGATGTTTACATCAAAGGAGTTTGAGGATTTTGCTACTAGCACGAGTTTCAGGTTGATTAACTCATCTCCATATTATGCCCAAGCCAATGGACAAGCTGAGGCTTCTAATCAAATTCTGATCAAGATTATTAAGAAAAAGATCAGAGAACATCCAAAAAAGTGGCATTCGATACTCAGTGAAACATTATGGTCTTATAGAATGGCTTGTCATGGTGCAACGAAATGTTCACCATACGAGTTGGTTTATGGACACGAAGCTGTGCTACCTTGGGAAATTAATATAGGATCCAGAAGAGTATCACAACAGAGAAACTTGAAAGCCAATGAATATAAACATCTTATGATGGATAACCTTGATGATTTGAATTTTCATCGGCTAAAGGCTTTGTAAAATATTAGAGCTCAGAAACTGAGAGTTGCTAAGTATTATGATCGGAAGGTCAGAGAAAAGAAGTTCAATGAAGAAGATCTAGTTTGGAAAGTTATATTGCCAATTGGAACTAAGGATAATAAATATGGCAAATGGTCACCAAATTGGGAAGGACCTTATCGAATTACAAGGTGTGCTCCTAGCAAATGCTTATTTCTATGAAACTTTAGAAGGAGTTGAATATTTCAGAGTAGTTAATGGGAAATATTTTAAGAAATATTATCCTAGCATTTGGGTGGATCTGCTATGATTTATCGGTTTAGTTGATAGCCAATATAACTGTATCGCCTTGAGACCAAAAATATAGCCGATATGTATTGTATCGCCTTCAGCAACAGAGTAGGTAGCCGATGCAAGAGAAACATCGCCTTTACTGCAAAAATATGGAATTGTGAATTTCTGAATTTGAAAGACCTCGATGGATCTAATCACAGAAAGATCACAGAGAAACAAAAAAGCTTCATTATATTCACAAGCAGATTTTTTACAAGGAGATTGATCCTAACAATCTACTCGAAGACTTTATCTACTATGAATAGAGAAGGGGTGACCTCTGCTATCTCCTCGGCTGCTTCGTCGATGCCATCGAAGTTCATCTCCATGGCATGACTGATTTCTGGGGTGATCTCGAGGTCACCTAAATCTTGGCCGGTGTGGACCTGGGCGGCTCCAAGTGCCATGGCGGAACCATGGCAGACACCATGGAGGGCAACTTCATGCACCCTCGCGGGGATGTTGTTTACCCTCTCAACGACGCTGTTGCCAACACCGTTCACAAAGGCGACCGCCTCATTCCCTGCATCCTGGAGGGCCTCTAGACGCATGGTCAGGTCTACAAGATGGACGAGATGACGAACATCGAGAGCACATCAAAAGCTAAAGAGAAGAACTTTAGTAAGGAAAATTTCTTCGTGAAAAGAAGAGTTACCGGCAACGCGTGCATCAGAATCAGCATGCTACTGAGCTGCCTGAGAGGCTTTCGCCTTTGCATCTTCTAGTGCCTTCTGAAGCTGAGCGATGTGGTCCTCAAGCAAACAGTTTCTGATAGTGGCCTCAGAATAGAGGTTCCGCATCTCCGTCATTTGACGGTAATAGCGGGCAGCCGTCGACTCCGAGCTCCTAGAGGAGGGAGTTTCTGATGCCGACTCCATTCCTGGAAGAGGCCCCAAGGCGGCAGCAACATTGGAAGGACCCGCATCGATCCTGGATAAAAGCAAGAAAATCAGATTAGATTCAGAAAAGACGATGAGAGAATACTAATATCGATTAAAACAGACGAGACCCCACCTAGCACGACGCTGAGGAGGACGATAGGAGTTCACCTCTTCCTCCGCAAGACGCTTGCCGTGGTTTGGGCTTGCCATTGGAAAGGAGAAAGAAAAGAGGGTTTTTCTTGGATAAAGAAGGAAGGTTTTCTCTTGGATAGAAGGCAAACACGGCGATAGTGGCGTTCTGAGTGTGTTGAAAGAGGAAGACAGGGTCGGAATTTATATTAAAGATTAGGTCTTCAAAGGTGAAAGGATGTCGGTTCGTACTACGTGCGCAGAACACTCGAGTGGAGCGTCAAATCATAACACGGTTCCCAAAGAGGGGATGTTCATTTCACATTGGTCATCAGGATGCCATTTGATAAAGATCTCTAGACCATGATCGTTTGATTGAGGAAGAAACACAGCTGATCGACTGGGAAGGATAAATGACAATTTTGGAATAAAATAAATTTCATCCCAAATTTGGGGGGCATGTATTTACACCAGATTTTAGATTGGAAAAGAATTTGTATAGTGTAAGCACAAACAACTGATTTGTTAAAGAAAATCGGCCAAAAAATAAACGAAGCCTATGTGAGTCCGAGCATGACCAGAAGAATTCATATGGGCCAGCGTGACGGGCTTTGAAGACATGTCGAGCTCAGGCAAAGAGTTCGGGTCCGGATCGACTTTTTATTAGTATGTATCCTAGTCGTGTTAGAATAGGAGTTTTTCGGGTTATAAATAACTAGAAACCCGATTTTTTGTAAACATCTCAAATCAATCAATACATCGGCCACCAACCAAAACCCTAGGAGTAGGAGTAAGGTAGAACCCGGCGGAACCTTCAACCAGGCAGAGCTGCATCGGCTAGACCGGCCTCCGGTTTGCTTGTAAGTTTCACCAATGGCTCGTGTTATCGTTCAATAAGGTTGTATTTGACATCGACCAAACTCTTGTTTAGCTATGACATGGGTTAGTTATCAGTTTAAGTTCGTCTTTTGTAAGACTGTCTTGCGGATACATGGGTATATGCTGGATCTTGAGATGATGAGTGATTGTCAACCGGGATGATGCGCATGTTCTTTGGCTTGTGTTGTGCAGGTGTTGAGCTCGGATACGGTGATCAAAGGCAAGGTGAAGGTGAAGTAGAGACGTGCCGTGTCGATGGACCCGAAGCGGTGAAGGGCAAACGTGAGGCTTGGACTGACGGACCGGTGGCCTGAGGATCGGCCGTGGTGGCTGACAGCCTGGGACAACGACAAGTGGAGACTTGTGTGTGGATGGGGTGCACGGGTGGTGCATCCCCTCTACGGCTCGGTTTGGTGGTTAAGCCACAGAAAAACCACCGAGTGGACGGTTTCTAGGTTTGGGCCTCAAAACCTGGGTGTTAGCGGGTTTCTGAGTTTGGGCCACAAAACTTAGGCGACGGACGACAGGTTTCCCAGTTTCGACCTCAAAACCGGGGGATGGCCCAAGTTTCCTGGTTTCGGCCTCAAAACCGAGGGGAGGTCCATGAAAAGGACGAGCAGAGCGGTGGTGGCACGTGGCGGCAATCAGTGAGGTCGCGTCGAGGCGAAGCTACCAGTTGTGCGGGCGTGGCCGTCGGATCACCATCTACTTCGAGTTGGTCCAGAATAACCTTAGGGTTTAGCTGGTTTGCTCTGAGTATAATTAGGGGTAGAGTCGGAATAGGATTAGCATAAGTAGAGGGAGACACCCACCTCCCAATGGATCTCAGCCATTGCTATTTTCATTCTAGGGTTTCGTCTCTCCCATTCCCTGCTGTAGCTAACTGAGATCCGCAGAGACGACAATCATACCTCTGTGTTCATGAGGTTTTGAGGAAGTGAGACCGTAATCTCACTATTGTCTCGTGTGGTAGCCACACAGTTGCAATTCGTGTTTTGAACTTGTTCTTTGCATTCTTCGTTTCTCCACGATTTTCCCGTCACTCGATCTCCCTCTACGCTGCGTCTTTTTCGAATCCACTTGAACTAACTTGTTCTTTAATGTGAGGAGATCATTTCCACCGAAGGAATTCATCTAACTCTTCACGAACAAGTAGATCGGGTCGATTCAAGTTTCGTGGTGCTTTTTTGGTTCATACACCTTCCCCTTCAATTTCCTGTTGATTGAGTTGATTTGAGCGGATGATTTCTTGGGGATAGTCTTCCAAATACCTCGTGATAATCTTCTCTAAGTTTAGGAACAATGGATTTTGATTTGGATCGAATTTGGGGAGATTTGGGTGAAGGGCGACCGAAATCGCCCTCACTGGATGGTCGCGGACAGTCCGCCACCCACCCCACGGACAGTCCGCGCATCGGGGGCAAGCCAGGTCAGTGGCTGTGTTCTTCGGCTGTGTTGCTTTTGATTGAACGGCGGACAGTCCGCAGTGCTAGGTCGCGGACAGTCCGGGCCTGAGTAGAACGAGTTCAGCAACAGTGCTGTTTTGGGGACTTTACCGACAGACAGTCTGCCCTTCCCTCGCGGACAGTCCGGCAGTACCGCGGACAGTCCGGGACCGTACCCGCAGACTGTCCGGGACTTCGCAGACTTGTCCTTTTCAGTGCATTTGGTCTCCTGACTTTTCCGCTTGATTTTCGGACTTCTCGTTTGGCCCTAGAGTTAATCAAGAAACCTCTCTAGGTATCTTTGCTACTTGTTAGCATAGGTATTTGGAGATTTCTCGACGTAGCCTTCTATCTACGTTCGAGGGTCAGTTTTTGAGGTCGAACTTGAGCCGGAGCTTTTGGCGTTTGGTGTGCTCTCGTTTGGTGGTGCCTCGCTGTGATCCTAGGGATCATCCACCCTCTTCCAAGGGTCGTGGGCATCACATTTTCGGTCGAAGTTTTTGGGGGTTGATTTGTGGGACAAAGGCCAAAGTTTTGAGAGAAATTTTTAGGCTCCCTTTCACCCCCCTCTGGTCGCTTTCAGGTAGAGTTTTCGGTCCTTCAATTGGTATCGGAGCTAGTTAAGGATCTTCTACCTTAGCCAGTTCCAGATCCATAGAAGGCGACATGGATCGCGGCATGGGAAAACCGCCGTTCTTCGATGGGACGAACTATGCGTATTGGAAGATACGCATATCGGCCTATCTACAGAGTTTGGGTGCTTCCATTTGGGATATTTGCAACTCTGCTGATTACGTGGTCTTGGCTGCTCGTGTGACTCAGCATCAGATCGATGAGCACGATGCCAATAGCCGAGCCCGTAATGCTCTTTTCTCAGGTTTGAGCATGACAGAGTTTGATCGCGTTTCTCACCTCGCTACGGCTCGGGAGATTTGGGCTACTCTCATGCGTTTTCATGAGGGCACCACTCAAGTCAAAACCCGTCTCTACGAGTCGCACAAGCGAGAGTATGAGAACTTTCAACACATGCTTGGCGAGAGCATAGAAAGTTTATTCGCTCGCTTTCAGGTTATTGTCAACATGATGAGGGCTAACAAGGAGCTGTTGCCTTTCGACAATCATGAGAGGGCTCTCAAGCTTTTACACACTCTCGATCGATCGGTGTGGGATTCCAAGGTTCAGGCGATCATCGAATCGCCTAACTATGAGACCCTCACGTGCGACGAGCTCTTTAGTAAGCTCAAGTCCAGTGAGATTGACGCCATGACGAGGGCTTCTTATGAAAATCCTTCTGGCCCGTCAATGGCTTTGGTTTCTGGCTCTTCTGCTAACACCTCTGGAGGCTTTGCTTTGTCATCTCTTCTTTCTGTCACAGAGGAGCAGCTGGAGTTCTTGGCGGACGACGAGTTGGCCTTGCTTGCCAACAGGTTCTCACGGTTCCACAACAACCGCATGAACCGTCGCCGCGGAGGAGGACGAGGTGGCTGCTACGAGTGTGGAGGCTCGGACCACTTCATCGCCAATTGCTCAAAGAAGAACAAGCAAGTCTTCGGCAAGGCGGATCATGGCCATAAGTACGACTCCGACAAGCGCAAGGAGAAGTACGTCCCCGCTAAGCACAAGCGGAGGGGCGGCTTCAACAAGGAGTACATCAAGGAGAAGTACTTGGAGAAGGCCCAGGCCGAGCAGCGTGTGTTGACACTGGTTATCCATCAAAACTAAAGGTTAAATAAATATGAAAAGGGCATGAATTCAATCACCAACAAAGGTTTAGGTTTTCAATTGACAATATTCCACGAGTTTTGGTGAATTATGATTCTGCAGGGACTAAACCAGGAAACCAGCGTTGATTGCTTCCCCTAGAAGGAAACCGACGGGAGATAACGCAACCGGCACGTCAGGGATATTCCAGAAGATTCTAGAGGACACCAAAGGACACCACGAGGCGGGGCAACGCGAGAGGCCGCCAGGTGGGACCGGTCGGTCCCACCATGAGACCGACCGGTCTCCCCCCCGGGCCCGCTCGCTTCCGTCCTCTGCAAGCTACCTCCACCGCCTTTGAGGATCCATCTCAACCCTACGTGAAGTCGGTTTGATCCAAGGGCCACGGTTCATCGCCCAAGGCTATATAAACAGCCCCCAGACCCCCTCTCCAGGCATCTCCCTCTTCATTATTCATCTCCACATCAGAAACTAGGGTTCCAATGTAGAAGTAGAGGTCCATCTAGATGAATCTCTTCTAGTTCATCTAGAATTAGATCTAGTTCATCTAGTTGTAATCAAGAGCTAGCTTTCAAGTAGAAGACTAGATACCCCTCAATTAGGATTAGAACCTAGTCTTATTCTAGAACTACAAGAGAGAGAGAGAGAGGAAGAGATCAAGAGGAAGCTCTAGCCTGTCGGATCAACTTCTTCATCTTGTACCTGTGGATTCAAGTTCTTCATCGACTTGCTTCAACGATTGTTTCGGTAATCAACGTCTATATTTAAGTTTGAGTTATTGTTCTTATTATTCTTAAGGTTTATGACTCTCTTTTGAGTACTTTAATTCTAGATGCGCTAGAGTTAGAGTAGTTGGATAGTGTAAGCGTGGTGCTTAGACTTGATAGCTCATCATAAATGCCTCCTATAACGCCGGTAGTAGTGGTAGTTCGCAAGGGTGACTCTTATAGCCTTGTTGATTCTTCTATAGTCCACTCACTCGTGTGTAGGCTCGGTAGGATTATACATTTGCATAAAAGAATCATACTCTGTTGTGACCTTTTATGGCAATTCCCCATTAAGAATAATAAACATATCACTCTTGAATTGGAATTAGATAGCCTTAGTGATCCCCTCTTTGCTTCTAGATTCTCCGTCCTTGTTAGCCACTCAAGGGTTATACACTTGAGACTCATCGCTATCCGTTCCTTTGGGTTTGATATTAAACTGGTTTACTCCGGTGAAGTGCTACATCGGTAGATGTTATCTGTGTGCTTGCGGATAAAGTAGAGTGTGCGTTAATTTATACCAACAAGCATTTCTGGCGCCCTTGCCGGGGATAGAGTTTATCTCTACTCTTGGTAAGCGACGTTAGTAAGTGTCAACAAGCATTTCTGGCGCCGTTGCCGGGGAACGGTAGATCATTTTACGTCTTAAGTTTAACCTTGTAATCGTACTTTTATCTTTTCCTTTTTGTCCCAGTCTTTTCATTATTTTTGTTTTCATTCTTATGAATGTTATTTTTGAATTCCACTCTTATCTATCACTTCCCCATGAGCGCAGCTATAACTAGTAGAATCCTTACACCCCATCATAAATACCTGGTTATTAGCTATGCCTACCTTTCTGTTGCACTGTCCTTGTAATGAGCATAGAAATATAATTATATATTCCTTTGGGTATTTTGTCACTAACCTTCCCAGGTCTGGAGCAGAAAAGAACGAAGGAACAACAAACACAAGGTATGTCCAACCAATTATCATGTAACATTAAACTTTCTAAGAGCATCCCTTGCCATGTTGCTATGATGGTTGTCCCTACCTTTAGGATATGCTCATCATGCTCTTTCATCACCATCTGAATAAATCTCTATAATACTTTCATGCTACCCTCATTCTTTATATTATATGTTTAGGTTTGGAGTACTTTCATACATCTCTTAAATTAAGCATGGTGGCTAGTTTAGGAGTGGTGATCTTGCTTTCAAAGGCTTTTAATTTGAGCAATTAAGTTTAAATGCCTTCCTAGATCAAATTAGACGTGGTGTCTAGGTTGATTTTTGAGCCGACAGTATGCTATAGTGGATGTTGGATATTTTGTTGGTCTAACCCTGCAGGAAAACTTTCAATATCAATTCGGGAAAGGCCCGAGATGAACTCACATCGGAGATGAAGAGATACATGAGCCTCAATAACTTTGCACAATGAAGACTCAGCTCGTTCATCATAGATGAAAGAACTGTGAGTATCAAAAGCTTATTTATTTTGTCTTCTACTGCAAGTTATGCCTTGAATCATGCAGCAAACACATACTAGTCTATGCTAAAGTAATCCCAAAAACATCTTTTTATTAGCATAGATGCAATATACATAAGTTATAGATAACAACCCATGCTTCAAATTCTTGCAATCCTTCGGGTATATATCCACTAACGTTATGCAGGAGAGAGATTTTGTTCATCCATGGTTTGGTCTGAACATTGAAGATCCAAAACCCAAACCATAGACACACAAACCTACTCTCAGATCACAAATGGTGCTAGCCTAGCTTTGAGTCTTGCTTGGGCGCTGATGACAAACATGATGCAACTTACCTCGTAAGAGACAACCTATGCCTGCAATCATCATAGTCCAAGACATCAAGACAAGAAGTGGGAAGTTATCCTCTTTTCTAATCAAGAGCTAGCTTGGGATACAAGATGGCACCACTACAACAATAACAAGATCTACAAGTCAAACACATGAACATGTTGTTTGGGAATCCATCTACCTCACAAGCCAGCCTGGGAGACAATTCCGTTTTCTAGATGTGTTTCACAATCAAAGGAAGGAAGGAGAAACCCAACTTCAAGACATATTAATCTCCTACCCACCACTTTGATCAATACAAACCACTAGAAGTTATCCCAATCGAGAAGAAGAATATGATCCACCACTCATTCTTGGAAGATCGTTCTTGAACACCATCAATGTTATCATCTATGTCGGACCTAGAGAAGTCAACTCTTGGATCTTTTGCTGATTTTTCAACAACTATATCACTTATAAGCAGCCAAAGAGAACCAAGAGAAGACATCGAAGGGAGAACCAACTACCAAGAATTGAGGAGGGCATCATGAAGGATGAAGCCACTGCACCACAAGAGTTCGAAGATGGAGAGATAGTAAGAAGAACAACCGATATGATCTCCATCATCTAGACATTGTTGAGAGAACAAGTCTCAGTTGTGACATTACAAGACAAAAGACTCTCATGGAGGCACTCGAGTAGCAGCTCTAAGTTCAAGTCTCTTGCCAACCCAATGATTAAGGGAAAACAAGAAGGGTTGACAAGGGAAGAATGTGGAACTGTCCCTACATCCTCATAGTACAGAATTAATACAAGAAAGAGAGAGGATCCTAGTCAGCATACTCGAGGAACAATGTGCCTTCACTGATAAGGTGACACAAGAGAAGGAAGATCGATACCTCTAAAGAGAATTCCACTGTGATCTTCCTCCTCTCAAGCACATTGTGAGACAAACAAGAGAAGACAAGCCATTCATAAACAACAACTAGCTAGACAAGAGAAGCTTCCACAAGGTGGTTCGACACATCACGCTTCAATCACCAAGTAACATTTCAAGGTAAGTAACCATCACTTTAAAAAGCTTCTTCTTGATTCTAGTATGAACATAAATAAAGAACTAAACATGTTTAAGTTGCACCTCACTTGATCCAAACTAATCAACTCAACATGTCCAGTCCTTTGATCTTTGTTCCTAGCTCTACTCTCTTGAATCTCACTGTCTTAACTAAATGAGCTAAAATGTTGTGCATCTAACCTTTGGAAGATGATATATCTCAATTATGAAAAGATCGACACTTTATGCATAGATTATCCTTCCTTGGGTTAAGTAATTTGATCTGTTAAATATTTTAAGATGCTACTTTTATGCTCATCCTCTGATCCTATCACTCATGTTAAAATTAAACATAACACATAAACAAAAAGTTTGTCTTGTGCAATGTGCCTAAGGTTAGAGAGGAATAAACAAAACTTTTGGTTCTGTTGGTGTTTTTCCACCAACAGAGCCTATGCACTTGATCTCTACCTTGTCTTTATGAGCAAGACACACTCTTGGGTAAACATGGAGAAGGTTATCACTCCCAAATTCTGCAGAGTGAAGGTCCTAGATCTACAAGAACATGCACACTGAGCAAGATGTTGCCAGCATCCACAATTAACGCTTCACTTCAAACTGCTGGACGAACGAAGAACATGAGTGACACCATATCAAGAGGCATAAACAAGAAGGAATAATGGAAGACGTCATAGTCAGAATTAGAGGGCATGAAGCCCCCACAGACTTCGTGATCCTCGACATGGGAGAAGACGATGATGTCCTCCTCATCCTAGGAAGATCATTCCTCTACACTACAAGTACAATCATCTACAAGAGGAAATTCATTTTCACCTTCCTGGAGAAAAGGCACGATGCAACTTCATCAACTACATACCCAATGAAGCACCCAAGAAGAACAGAAGTGAAAGACGCCGCTCTCAACGCCAAAGACAAACTATCAAGAATAGAGAGGCCAATCATGATGAAGAAGCTATCGCCACTGTCCCAGAAAAGAAAGGAGAAAAACCTCAAGACAGTAAACCAAAGGAAGTGAAGACTCAGACCAAGAAAGTATGAAAGAAAAAGTCTGCACCTCAGAGGTACAATCGATAACTTTCCAAACGTCTAACATACCTTGGGAGGTCTGAACCAAGGAAGTGTCCGGTTCGTCAGACCTAAATATCCGAACCTTCGCCAAAAGGTAAAAATCGGTAGTTATCCTCATATTTACTTTTTTGCATATTTGTCATATTTAATCCATAATCATTTCTTGCATCATCATATTCACAAACATTATAATTTCTACATTGCATTAGAAAAGAAAATAAAAATATTGCAATTGTTACACTATATCATAAACCATAAAGCCCCATGTGAATAATTCTTTGGTGTGTAAAAACTCGCAAGGATATTCACCGTGGTGGCATAAAAATAATAAAAATAAATAAGCATGCATTCATCCTGTTGCATTTTTCTCTTACATCATAAAAATATAAAAATATTGAGAAAGAGATCTTACTGAAATTCTAGACAGCTAAGGCTTCAGTGGCCAACCGCTAATGCTTAATCTGTTCCACAAGTTTTGTTGTCTATTTGAGTTTCACAGGATTTGAAAGGCCAAGTAAAGTTGACGAACAAGTGAATGCTCCATCCACTGTTGGAGCACTGTCCCAACAAACATTATCATCAATCAAAGCTCTAATATAGGAAGGACATATCCACTGTCAGTCTGCTATATTACAAGATCGAATGACTACGTCAACATTCAGCTTGGGGGAAGGCAATCCCCATATATCCACGTAAGTATCTCTATTCTTTTAAGCTTTCCATTCTATAAATAAATTCAAAACACCAAAAATATGTGAGCACATGAAGGTTCACTCTTAAAAATGAAAACCCCAAAAATATGTGGGCACATGAAGGCTCACCATTAGTTAAAAAAAGAGACACAAAAATATATGGGCACATGAAGGCTCAACGCTATTAAGGGAACCAGCTTGGGGGAGACGCACCCCCGTTATCTTCGCGATTCAGGTATGTCATTATTACTACTACTATTATTATTAGCTTTTATTTTATATCTTAAAGTGTGTTAGATTAAATAAATAATATAGTATGTCTAGTTTGTTTTAAGGAGTTGATGACTAAAGAAGAACGCTCTCTCTCTAATCTTTTGCATGGAAATGATGAATAGTTGCTCTATCTAATTTCTTTCAAGTACCTAGTCTTCAAAGCATGAGTTCTCCTGATTAATAATGATGCTTAAAAATGAAATTAAATACATGGTTGGCAAATACTTAATCTAGGGTCTAGGTAATTGGGATATGACATGTGATGATCTAAGCTGCTATTATCTTGTTCTAAACAACACTAAAGTTCTGGAGATTTCTAAATATGAATATAACTAATAATTGCATTGAGTTAAATTAAGCTTTGTGACCCTGTGGGAAGTCTATCATGCCATTGAATTGAGATCACTTACACATTTCATCCATCTTCCGCATAAATGCTCATAGTTATCTGTTGCTATACTCTCTGAAGTTTGTTGGAAGCATGTGGCTATGAAAAAAAAAGATCCGAGGAAATAAAAAGGGACAAGTGTCCGAAACTTCAAAAAGATAGATCCCGAGGAAATAAAAAGGGACAAGTGTCCGGAACCTCAAAGAAAAGAAAGAAAAAAAATGGGCACGTGCCCGACAGTAGAATTAGCCTGATAGCCATATGTCTCTGATAGACAGAAGAGAGTGAATATATTCAAAAGAGCATCCAACTCCATTTTTCCATACACATGCACTTCTTGATTCAATGGTTGGTTGACTTTCTCTTTGGATCCATTGTTTAATTTGACAACATATGTATTAATGCTTTTGAAAATTAATTAAAACTCTGGGATAAAGGTGAAGTGAACGAACTAGAGACATAGTGCTTGATTTGATTGTTCAATCTCCCAATTATTCAAGATCTAAGGTAAGAGTAATAAGCCCCATGAAGAATAACATGATATGTTTCGGAGAATTTTTGTTTAACGACAGGTATACTTGTTGGAAGTGAAGATATTGTAGCAACTCCTGATCCATTGTTAATTTTTGGTTTTGCTAAGGGACTAGCAAAGGGTAAGCTTGGGGGAATTGTTGACACTGGTTATCCATCAAAACTAAAGGATAAATAAATATGAAAAGGGCATGAATTCAATCACCAACAAAGGTTTAGGGTTTCAATTGACAATATTCCACGAGTTTTGGTGAAGTATGATTCTGCAGGGACTAAACCAGGAAACCAGCATTGATTGCTTCCCCTAGAAGGAAACCGACGGGAGATAACGCAACCAGCACGTCAGGGATATTCCAGAAGATTCTAGAGGACACCAAAGGACACCACGAGGCGGGGCAGCGCGAGAGGCTGCCAGGTGGGACCGGTCGGTCCCACCATGAGACCGACCGGTCTCCCCCCGGGCCCGCTCGCTTCCGTCTTCTGCAAGCTACCTCCACCGCCTTTGAGGATCCATCTCAACCCTACGTGAAGTCAGTTTGATCCAAGGGCCACGGTTCATCGCCCAGGGCTATATAAACAGCCCCCAGACCCCCTCTCCAGGCATCTCCCTCTTCATTATTCCTCTCCACATCAGAAACTAGGGTTCCAATGTAGAAGTAGAGGTCCATCTAGATGAATCTCTTCTAGTTCATCTAGAATTAGATCTAGTTCATCTAGTTGTAATCAAGAGCCAGCTTTCAAGTAGAAGACTAGATACCCCTCAATTAGGATTAGAACCTAGTCTTATTCTAGAACTAGAAGAGAGAGAGAGAGGAAGAGATCAAGGGGAAGCTCCGACCTGTCGGATCAACTTCTTCATCTTGTACCTGTGGATTCAAGTTCTTCATTGACTTGCTTCAACGATTGTTTCGGTAATCTACGTCTATATTTAAGTTTGCATTATTGTTCTTATTATTCTTAAGGTTTATGACTCTCTTTTGAGTACTTTAATTCTAGATGCGCTAGAGTTAGAGTAGTTGGATAGTGTAAGCGTGGTGCTTAGACTTGATAGCTCATCATAAATGCCTCCTATAACGCCGGTAGTAGTGGTAGTTCGCAAGGGTGACTCTTATAGCCTTGTTGATTCTTCTATAGTCCACTCACCCGTGTGTAGGCTCGGTAGGATTATACATTTGCATAAAAGAATCATACTCTGTTGTGACCTTTTATGGCAATTCCCCATTAAGAATAATAAACATATCACTCTTGAATTGGAATTAGATAGCCTTAGTGATCCCCTCTATGCTTCTAGATTCTCCGTCCTTGTTAGCCACTCAGGGGTTATACACTTGAGACTCATCGCTATCCGTTCCTTTGGGTTCGATATTAAACTGGGTTACTCCGGTGAAGTGCTACATCGATAGATGTTATCTGTGTGCTTGCGGATAAAGTAGAGTGTGCGTTAATTTATACCAACAAGCATTTCTGGCGCCGTTGCCGGGGATAGAGTTTATCTCTACTCTTGGTAAGCGACGTTAGTAAGTGTCAACAGCGTGCCTTCTTCGCCACGCTCAGCGACGTCGACGACTCGGATGATGACTCCGCTACATCAAGCGACGACGAGTCCGAGAAGAAGATCGAGGACAAGCTGAACGACCTCTGCTTCTTCACCGACAATGTGGGTTTTTGCACCTTGGCCCTCGGTGATGAGGTCAACGGCAAGCTGGAGGAGATTCCTCGAAACGGCGACGACGACGACGACACCTTCCAGGTATCACAAACTGCTGATGAGCTTTCTGCTGAGGTCGATAAACTTACTGCCGCCCTCCTTAGTCAAGACAAGCTGCTTAGGCGTGCTGCTAGAGAGAGGAAGGAGTTTAGGCAGAAGTGGGAGGATGCGGTGAAGGAACTTGAGTCTGTCAAGTCCACCGTTGTTGTCACTGAGGAGGATGAGTGTGAGATGTGCTCCAAGCACATGACTGACCTTCTCACCTTGAGGAGGAAGTATGTTGCTTTGGTTGGAGAGGTGGATGAGCTTAGGGCTAGATCCTCAGTGCTTGGTGCGTGCAAGTCTTGTGTAGGCTTGCAATCCGAGTTGGCAGAGAAGAATGCCAAGATTGTGTCTCTTGAGAAGGCAAGCTCAGGTAGCACTAGTGTGTCTAGGTGTGCCTTGTGTGAGGGTTTGGAGATGGAGATCGCAAATGTGCAACATGACAAGATGCAAACCGAGGAAGAAAACACATACCTTCGGACCATCTTGTCATGGGTGTCTTGTGGTGAGCCGCAGCTTGGGATGATGATTGCCCAATTCAAGCGTGCTGCTGGAGGCCCAGGTGTTGGTTTTGCTCAGGGTGTTGAGTGTGCTACATCTTTCGGGAAGGTTGGAGAGTTTAGTGGTCACCGAGTGAGAAACCCAACTCCACCACTACTCCCAAACTGACCAAGATTCCACCCAAAGAGCCTCTCAAACCTAACACCAAAGATGAAGTGTTTGTGGAACCTCCAAGAGCTCCACCCAAGAAATAGACATGGGCTCCAAAACCAAACCACCTCAGGAACAAACTAGACACTATGCCACCTATCCATGAGGAGCTCATGTCACAAAAGGGCAAACTGATCCACACCCACTACCCTGAGTACCAACAACCCCCTATGAGAGCGGTGAGGTACCACTATGAGCACTGTGGGAGAGATGGACACTTGAGGGAGTTTTTCTTTCGACGCAAGAGAGAGGAGCGCCGTGCAAAGGAGATGAACAACACGGACATGTACCATTCTTTCCATGATGTACATGTGCCGAATGTTCAAAAGAGAGCTGCTAGGCCTAGAGGTCCAATGCCTCATGGTCCTAGGCCTAGGCCAAGGACGTGCCCGACGAGAGCCTGCATTTGTGGGTTATGGACCCCGTGGCGGTGGCTTTGTAGTTGAGCGTTACCCCCACCGTGTTTTGAGTATCGCGATGGACGCTCTTCCCTAAGCAGACCACGTTTTCCTCAGCGTGGTGATCGCTTTTCTCCGTAGGCGTGCTAGGAATGTTTTTTCTACTAACCGTTCTTTTGAGCAGCCGGCCCAACACTGGTATAATTCCCATTTTACTCACCCCAGTGTTGGACCGTATGCTCACCCTATGTCTTTTTATTGATGTAGGTAAGACGATTGGAGAATATTTGGTTGGTGGATTCTGGGTGCTCAAGGCATATGACCGGAAACGCCAAGTGGTTCTCCAGTCTTAGTCCTGTTGCTGGAAAGGAGTTTATCACCTTTCGCAACAATAGCAAATGTAAAGTGTTGTCTCGTGGGTCGGTGCGAGTTAATGAGCATTTTGTGTTGTGTGATGTTGCTCTTGTTTCTAACTTGCATTTTAATCTTCTTTCTGTTTCACAATTCTTTGATGATGACTATGAGATTCGTTTTAAGCTGAATCTCAGTCATATTTTGGATCCTCAGGCAATCTTGTATGTTTGATCTCGCCCTTTGGGAAAGCCTTTCATGCGAATTTCTCAGAGTCTTTTGGCATGTCTCGTTGTCTTTTGGCTGGTCCTTCCTCCTCTGATCTTTGGAAGTGGCATAGGAGACTCACTCACTTGAGCTTCGACTTGCTTGCAAGGCTTAGTTCACTTGGCCTAATCCGAGGATTGCCCAAGTTGCACATGGAGAAGGACCTAGTCTGCCATTCTTGTAGACATGGGAAAATGGTAGCTGCTCCCCACCATCCTGTGAATCAGGTTATGACCAAGTGCCCTGGAGAGCTTTTGCATATGGACCTTGTCGGTCCGGCTCGGGTGAGCTCAGTTGGTGGGAAGTGGTATGTGCTTGTTGTTGTTGATGACTTTTTGAGATATTCGTGGGTTTTCTTTTTAGCTGAGAAAACTGAGACTTTCATTTTTGTTCGTAATTTGATCTTGCAACTTCAGAACGAGTTCCCTAAGAACTCGATGAGAGCTATTCGTAGCGATAATGGTTCCGAGTTTAAGAACTCAGATTTTGAGAAGTTTTGTAACTCTTTGGGGTTAGAGCATCAGTTTTCTTCCCCCTACACACCGCCACAAAATGGTGTTGTAGATAGGAAAAATCGGACCCTTGTAGAGATGGCCAGGACGATGCTCGATGAGCATAGGACTCCTAGGCGGTATTGGGCCGAGGCTATAAACACTGCATGCTATATTTCCAATCGCATTTTTCTCCGTGCTTTCTTGAAGAAAACTTCTTACGAGTTGTGATTTGGGAGGCAACCCAAAGTGAGTTATTTTATAGTTTTTGGTTGCCACTATTTTATACTCAAGAAAGACAACTTGGACAAATTGGAGTCTCGCTCTTCTGACGGTGTATTTTTGGGTTATGGAAATCATACTCGTGCATATCGTGTACTTAACCTTGATACTAACCGAGTCATGGAGACATCCGATGTCACCATCGACGAGACTGTGCTTTGTCATTTTTCTAGTTTTGAGCGTGCAGGTGATCATGAGGTTGGAGAACCTCTTTTTGATGATGAAGAAGAAGGTGCTGAAGGGATTGATGATCTAGCACTTCCTCCACCTGCGGTGTCGATTGGGTCGAGTTTGACCACGACTGCACGCGGCCCCGACCCTTCTTCCTCTACTACATGGGGGCCGTGTGATCCACCACCTCGGGCTGTACCACTTGTACCCGAGGAGGGACCAGCTACTGTTGAGGGGGAGGTTACATCAGCAAGGGAGGCACCACGACACATTCAGCGCCAACACCCTCCTCAACAGATGATCGACGAATCCACGAACGCGTCACTCGGTCTAGGTCACAACAAATCTCCCAGTTTGCTCATTCTGCATTTGTTGCTGATTTTGAACCCTGAGATGTTGGACACGCTTTATCTGATCCGGATTGGGTCAATGCCATGCATGAGGAGCTTGAAAATTTTGAGAGAAATCAAGTTTGGGTTCTTGTTCCTCTTCCTCCTGAGTGTCACCCGATTAGGACAAAATGGGTTTTCAAAAATAAACAACGAGAAGATGGCCATGTTGTGAGAAACAAGGCCAGACTTGTAGCCCAGGGGTATAGTCAGAAGGAGGGGATAGACTATGAGGAGACTTTTGCTCCTGTAGCTCGTTTGGAGGCAATTAGGATCCTCTTGGCTTTTGCTGCATCCAAAGGGTTCAAACTTTTTCAAATGGATGTCAAGAGTGCCTTCCTAAATGGCTACATAGAAGAAGAGGTGTATGTGAAACAACCTCCCGGTTTTGAAAATCCCATGTTTCCAAACCATGTTTTTAAACTTCACAAAGCTTTGTATGGTTTGAAACAAGCCCCTAGAGCCTGGTATGATAGGTTGGAAACCTTCTTGCTTGCTAAGGGTTTTAAAATGGGATGTGTGGATAAAACTCTTTTTCTCCTCAAGCAAGGCAATGACACTTTGTTGATTCAGATTTACGTGGATGATATCATTTTCGGTGGTTCTTCTCATGCTTTGGTTGCCAAGTTTGCAGATACTATGATGGGCGAGTTGACGTTTTTCCTTGGGTTGCAAATCAAGCAATCCCGAGAGGGGACGTTTGTGCACCAGGGCAAGTACACCAAGGACATATTGAAAAAGTTCGATATGGGTGAGGCCAAGCCTCTTCCAACACCCATGTCGACCATGACGGCCCTGGATGCGGACAAGGATGGAGAAGCTATGGACCAGAAGGAGTACCGAAGCATGATCGGGTCGCTGCTGTACCTGACGGCGACATGCCCGAACATCCAGTTCGTGGTGTGTCTTTGCGCACGATTTCAGTCGTCGCCTCGCACGCTTCACCGTTAGGCAGTTAAGCGCATTATGAGGTATCTCTGTTTCACACCCGAGTTCAGGATTTGTTATTCTGCTTCTTCCACCCTCTCCCTTTGCGGTTACTCGGATGTTGATTTTGCTGGTTGCCGACTTGAGCGCAAGTCCACTTCTAGGACTTGTCAGTTTTTGGGCTCTTCTCTTGTGTCTTGGTCTTCTCACAAGCAGTCCAGTGTCGCACAGTCTACCACAGAGGCTGAATATGTTGCTGCGGCTAGCTGCTGTTCTTAGTTGTTGTGGATGATGGCCACTTTGCGTGATTTTGGTCTGAGCTTTTCTCGAGTTCCATTGCTTTGTGACAACACGAGTGCGATTAGCGTTGCTAAGAACCCCGTGCTGCATTCTAAGACCAAACACATTGATGTGCGCTTTCATTTCTTGCGAGACCACTATGAGAAGGGTGATATCGACCTTCACCATGTCGATACTCATCTTCAGTTGGCAGATATTTTTACCAAGCCTTTGGACCAATCAACCTTTGCTAGGTTGAGAGGTGAGCTTGGTGTGTGTTTCCCCTTTTAGTTGGGGGAAACATTTTGGTTCTTGTATCATAGACTGACTTCTTTTGTTTTTGTTCTTGTTTAGTTTCTGCATTTCATCATATTTGCATCTTTATCTTTTCAAGCTTCATGTCTATAATCTATAGAATGAATTTATGCTCTGATTAGTGTATGCTCTGATGATGTATGATAATGCTTGTAGCTTAGGCTCCTTTTGATCACTGATACATGTTGTGAGCTGAGCTACTTCTCAGAACTGTGAATATGCTTAATTCAACATAAAAATTGAAACATGTTCACCATTGAGGTTGGCAACTAGCATGTGTAGAATGTGTTGAAGTCACGTGTGCTTTTCATATATGCTAGGTTGCTATGTCTCTAGTTCTGAGTCATTCACTTACTTGGTTTGTTCATATTTTGTTAAAGTTTGAACCAAGTCTAAGTAAATTGAAAAGATCGAGATGGGATCACTTGACAACACATCACGGTATCGAGACTGTTTCTCATTGCACATTGAGTTAAACTTGAGCCGTGTAGTGTAAGACCGAAACCGTTGCTTCAAGCTTCTGATTGCTTATGCATAGGCTTAGCTCGGTTGAAAAGTTAGGCAATATCAAGTTTTCAACCTCTCGCAATCACATGCTGAAATCTTAAACTTGTGTAAAAACCGCTGCAACTCTGATAAATTTTGAGAACACATGTCTATGTTTCATTCTATAGCATGATGATTGAACTTTGCTAGGGGTAGTTCACCTTGTATACATGTTTAGCACTTGTGTACCTTTCTGTCTATACATGTGTAGTGCTATTTTGATGGTGAAACCCTTTTCTGAATGGCTTAAAATCTGTTCACTGTGCTCATATGTCCATATTTCGTATTCTGTGATCAGTTTGAGCCTTTGCTGGCATTTATGCTTGTTGTTGAATCATTGGATCAGCACTCTTTAGAGCATCTATTCACTCTATAGATTCTATAGCTGAAGCTGCTAACCTGCATTTGTGACTCATATGCATTTTGCCTTGTTGTGTGCATTTTCAACTAAGGGGAGAAATTTTGACAAATCATGTCCCTAGTTGGGTGCACTATTGAAGGGGGAGTTCATGTTTAGGGAGAGTTTGCTCAATTTTCTGCTTTGACGAGCTGTTCAATTGGTTTGGAGCGACTTTCAGCCTATATGGTCTTTCAATTGGTTTGGAGCAGTTTTGGCTAGTTGTGTTGAGCCTTTGCCTCTTTCTGGAGGAACTAGCTCGTCTTTGCTTTCCTTGCTCCGACTTTCTCGCTAGCGGTGTTGAGCCTGTTCTACCTCTTCTTGAGGGCTAGCTTTGCTTTACTTGGTTGCGTCGAGCCGTTGCCCATGTCTTTGGGAACCAAGTTGTCTCGCTCACTCCATTCGATTTTTCTTGGTTTTGCTTCGCTTTTAGTCGACTGGTTGAGTTCGCTTACCTCTTCCTCCTTCTTTCTTCTACCTTCATATGATTTGTGTTGGTAGTTGACAATGCACTCATCAAGGGGGAGATTGCGAATAAATGGGTGTATGCCAGATCTTGAGATGATGAGTGATTGTCAACTGGGATGATGCGCATGTTCTTTGGCTTGTGTTGTGCAGGTGTTGAGCTCGGATACGGTGATCAAAGGTAAGGTGAAGGTCAAGTAGAGACGTGCCGTGCCGATGGACCCGGAGCGGTGAAGGGCGGAATTGAGGCTTGGACTGACGGACCGGTGGCCTGAGGATCGACCGTGGTGGCTGACAGCCTGGGACAACGACAAGTGAAGACTTGTGTGTGGATGGGGTGCACGGGCAGTGCATCCCCTCTACGGCTCGGTTTGGTGGTTGAGCCAAAGAAAAACCACCGAGTGGACGGTTTCCAGGTTTGGGCCTCAAAACCTGGGTGCGGCCGGTTTCCGAGTTTGGGCCACAAAACTCGGGCTCAGGACGGTTTCCAGGTTTGGGCCTCAAAACCTGAGTGCTGGCGGGTTTCTGAGTTTGGGCCACAAAACTTAGGCGACAGACGACAGGTTTCCCGATTTTGGCCTCAAAACTGGGGGATGGCCTAGGTTTCCCGGTTTTGGCCTCAAAACCGGGGGAGGTCCATGAAAAGGACGAGCAGAGAGGTGGCAACACGTGGTGACAATCGGTGAGGTCGCGTCGAGGCGAAGCTACCAGTTGTGCGGGCATGGCTGTCGGATCACCATCTACTTCGAGTTGGTCCAGAATAACCTTAGGGTTTAGCTGGTTCACTCTGTGTATAATTAGGGGTAGAGTGGGAATAGGATTAGCATAAGTAGAGGGAGACACCCACCTCCCAACGGATCTTAGCCATTGCTATTTTCATTCTAGGGTTTCCTCTCTCCCATTCCCTGTTGTAGCTAACTGAGATCCGCAGAGACGACAATCATATCTCTGTGTTCATGAGTGTTGACGCAAAACATGACACCTCGCGCCAGGCACACAGCAAGCCGAACGAGGCTGGCTTCAATTGGGTGCGCGGAGTGTACTGAGCCCGGAAACGTGCCAGTCGGTTTGACCTGAAAACCAACAAGGGATAAAAGTGTGAGAATACCTTTGGAACATGCCGGGTGAGACCAGACAGTTCCATATGTATGGCTTTGAAAGCCAATCATGACGACACACAGCTATAGAAGCTGTTTGTCGAAATAGGTTTATAATGTTATTCAGCAAGCATAAAGAGAAAGCATGTAAATATATTGAGTGCCGAACACATATGTAACAAGAAGATATAAAAGGCAACCTGTAAATATAAATCTATTCAGATAACACATGCATAGGCCAATCCAACTAGTGTGTCGCACGTCTAGTCTTCATAAACCCGTCAAGCATAAACTCGAGCAAAGCTAATCCACCGCATGATACCACTTGCTATAAGTTCACACCACTCTTTATAATTAGATTAATCCACCGCATGATACAATCTAATTATAAGGAGCTAAAAGCATACATACATCTAAACAGATCTATATAAACTCATTACTCATATAAGCTTAACCAGAATCGGCAAACTTAGCCGAACTGGAGTCCATGAAGAAGGAACAAACAAGGCAAGCATGATTAAACTAATCTAAAACCTGCATCTGCCGCACGATACCCAGCTCTATCAAAGCCTAACCATGATCAACGTGCATGAACCCACAACATGTAACAATCTAGATTGAAAGTTAATTCGGTCGTCATGATCTTATGATTAGCAAGGCACAAGCAAACTCGTGCGACAAGGCCGAACAAAGATCAATCTAGATTGGGCAAAAGAGTGTTATAAGAATTAAATAAATAAAACATATAACACATGATAACTTAATGAATCTATCAGATCTGCCAAATCTAATAGAGCCGATAACTATTTTTACTCATGACTTAATCCACCGCACGATACAAGACATAAGCAAAAACTTCCCGTCATAAGCTTAAATCCGCCGCACGATACTAAGCTTAACATACGAGACTACTTGCATCATATCTAAATCCACCGCATGATACTAGACATGATAACAAGGTTGCCGGTACTTACAGAGGTCGACATATCGATGATTCCTCTCGAAGAACTCGACGACACGACTTAGGGACTCGAAGGTGGCACGGGGCCGGTTTGTATTGATATGGTTGTGAACAGTTTTACAATGGTTGAGGGTTTATATTTATACCCTGGACGAAATACGAGTCCTAGATGATTACGACTTTGCATAATAAAAAATACGGAAAGACATAAATCCTATTCCTAATTCTTTTGGCGTCCTTTACTACCATGTGTCCCCTTGTGCAAGCTGGCTTCATCTGCAACATTCATCTCTCGAATAGAATCCCCTTTTTCGCAAGATAGCCGACCGCACAGGCATCGAAACCTCGAGGACCAAATAGCCGTCTGATTGCTTGCCGAATCCCTTCTTCTCTGCTGACTGGGCCAACTTGTCATATCTTCATGCGTGCGAAAATATGGTGTTAACACATGCCCCCTAATTTTGGGATAAATATTTATTCCAAAATTTGTTTTTCCTTGTATACCGACGTGGGACTTCCGGAAGCATCCACCTTCACACGCTATAATTTCCATACCTGCCGACTCATCTTCCGATGCGCCTTCTGGGATTCTTTAAAACCCTCTTTTGCCTTGTTTTGGCTTGCGCTCTTTGAACTCCTCTGCTTAGACTCAAAAAACCCTCTTTTCTCTTATCATACCTCATTCTGGATGATGTCTTCCGCAGCGAGTCGCCATAGTTCCGAGCTTGGTGCTTCTAGCCCTCTAAGAAGAGGTTGCCCTTTTCTCTCTTTCGTTTCAAAATGAAGCAGTTGTTCTTAACTCACCTCTTTCATTAGGAGGACCGGAGACGACCTCCCCGAGGTTCTGACTTAGAAGATTGCAGATCTTCAATTTGATTTGGAGAGGAAGGATTGGGAAATCACTCGAACTTCTCGAGAGCGTGACGTTGCTCGGGAACGGGCTGCCGGTAAGCATCCTTTCATTGTTCTCTTCTATTTTTTCTTTTCTGTTTTTACCGACTCTTCCTCCTTTTAGCCCTGGAGATCAAGCTTCATTCCCTCGAAGCCGCCATCGCCAATCTTGCCGTCACGGCTAATGTACCGGGCACGACTGCCCTGAGGCGGGTGAACGAGGTCAACCGAGTCCTCCCTGACATCTCTAGAGCTGGTATGGGATATGGCGCAGCGCTCGCCTTCAATGCGGTACGGATTCACTCTAGAGCCAATTACCGCAATTTTGACGTCTGCGAGCGAGGGCTAGAATATAGGGTAGCTCACTCCGTCGATGATATGAAAGAAGCTAGAACAGATCTGGCTGATTCCTTTGACTTTGATCTCCCGATTAGGAATAGGATACAATGGACGAACTGATTCTCCACTGTAATTTGTTCCCCCTTTTGTAAATAATAAGAAGCTCCTTTGTTCGCCCTCCTGAAATCAATTTGTGATTGATCCTTTGAGATAAAATGTGTGCCCTGTTTTGTTTATCAGCCACTAATTTATCTTCACTCTAGCGGCGATGTACATTACATCGGCTATCGCCAATAATCATAACAATTACCCTCATCTTGCAAGTAACTGCTGCAATTGATTACCTTAGATCCAAAGTTTTCTTTTAGTTTTCTTTTAATTGATCCATGGCGATACCAGAGCAGCATTTTTTAAGAGATTTCCCCGTTTTCAGCTTTTCTGCCCTTAGTGTCAATCGGTAATATAAGCTTCCAAATAATCAGCCGAAACTAAACAATTCCTTAGTCAAACCCTATCAGCTTTCCGATTCTAGAGTCATGACCTCTTCCAATTCTCCAAAAAATCCGGCCTGGCCCAATATCGGCCCATAAACTGCGACAAAACCTACCTCGATGCTCGACCTTCCAGTGTGTAAGCTATGGTCCTATAAGTATACCCTTGCACAGGCTCTCATTCTTGGTCGCAATCGAATAGCCCAACTTGCAAAACTTCCACTTCTAGGCTTCTAGCCCAATCAGGAGGAAAAACCTTTGCCTGTGTTTCCATTAATGGCAGGCAGCAACAATCACAGCAAGCATTTCATCGGAGATGAAGCAGGAGGGAGTCAGGCACCAACTCACCGGCGTTATGGGTAAAAACTGATTCTTTGCCCCCTTGCGGTAGCTTTCTCTTGCCCGTTCACTCCTGATTCAGTGCCCTTCCTCCTTTCAGAGTAGGGTCTTCTTCCAACCAAGCTTGGGTTTCTTCAGAAACGGTAGATCCAATAGCTCCTTTCAATCTGTCCTTAAACCACCAGATCCTGTGTTTGACTACTTATTTCAACAGATCCGTTTGGACATCCTTCGGTGTCGCGAGGAAAAGGATAAAGCCTAGAAGGAACTGGAAGATGCATGCAAGAAGCACGTCATTGAGGAGGCTGAATGGGCAGACCAATGGAAACAGCTCTGCAGCATTATCTCAGGTTAGTATAGTCTTGGTCTTTTCCTTCCGATTTGAGATTGCTTCGCCTGACGTATTCCTTCTCTTCGTGTCTACAGAGAATGACCGTTTGAAGATAGCAGCGGACAAGATTGCCCTCAAGGTTGTTGGCACTGATTAACTATCATAATTAAGAGATAAATAAATATGAAAAGAGCAAGAATATAATCACCAACAAAGATTTAGGGTTTCAACTGACAATATTCCATGAGTTTTGGTGAGTTATGATTCTACAGGGACTAAACCAGGAAATCGGCATCGATAGCTTCCCATAGAAGGAAACCGACGGGAGATAACGCATTCGCCACGTCGGGATACTTCTAGAAGACTCCAGGGGACGTAAGAAGACACCAAAACAAAGGACACCACAGGGGGCTGACCTGTGGGACCGACTGGTCCCACAGGCAGACCGACCAGTCGGCCCCTGGGCCCACTGGGTTCCGTCCTCTGCAAGGTACTTCCACCGACTTCCAGGATGCATCTCGACCGTACCCCAAGTCGGTTTGATCCAAGGGCCACGATTCATCGCCCAGGGCTATATAAATAGCCCCTGACCCCCCTCTCCAAAGCATCAGGCAATAGGGTTTCAGGCAATTCATTCATTAGACCAACCAGAAGGAGATCAATCGGAGGCTTTAGGACTACATCTACCTAGAATAGTAGATAGAATAGGATTAGAGGCAAGCTTCGCTTGGATTCCTGATCTAGTCACGAGAAGGCTCGGTAAACCCAAGATCTTCTCTGTTGTATTAACATTATGGATCTATTTCATAATTGCTCTTCTAGGTCATTATTGTTCTTCATTGTTTATGTTCTAGTTCATCGTCTAGTTCATGTTCATCGTCTAGTTCATCTTCTAGTTCATAATCTTGTTCTAGTTCATGTTCTAGTTCGTACTTTAGTTCTTATCGATGATCTAATTCACCTTATTGTTCATTATTATGTTCTAGATAGCAATACAATTGATATGATTAAGACATCAATGATTATATTCTTAGTTATAATGCTTATAGTTTGCTTTGATTATATATTTGGCATAGATAGTTCATCTTTATGTTTATACTCATGTTCGTATAGCGCTCATCTTAATGTACAACGGGTGGGTGATAAATGCTGTGTAGGCATGGTGCCTATACATTATTTATCTGCGAATACGTCCTATGTTCTGGATAGAGTGGTAGATCGCGGGTGTGACAGACCTGTTGAGTCCTTTGTATTCCACCTCCCGAATATAGTGTTCGGTATGGCTCAGTTAACTCATGGTTTAAGGGTTACTATGCTTAACACCTTAGCTATGGAGTTGCCTCTTGATTATAAATATGATGTGACCTAGCCAATGATTGCTAAATATAATTGCACTAATCAATATATGCTATGACTTATAATTAGAATAACTTAGGAATATTCCTTATTTATACCTGTTCTAATCATCATCTTGCTAGGCAGTACTGTTCTAAGTTTATCCTTGATTGATCTGATCTCTGTTATCCTTTATCAATTATTTACCATATCATTTACTATGTACCTGTTTCCTGTTCATAATAGTTAGTGTGTTATCAGTCTTACTATAAGTGTGTGCCATGATAAATGTTGTTAAGTTCTTTCAATACTATCATACCTTGAATTGATTAGTCTCTAGGCTAAATATCAATAACGATACCTGAGACTAGCTTGGGTGAAATGCTCTACAACGGGTATGTTTATCTGTGCGCTTGCGGGTAAATATCTATTTCTTTAATCCAGTGCTCTGATATAGTTACATTGCTAGCTTCATGTTGGGGATGACAACTTGACGTTAAGTGAAGTTAGTAGTGTCCCGTACACTCTTTTGTGCTTTCACTAGTTTATCATTTTATGTGGTTCGTTCTTAGTAGCGACGTTAAGAAATGTCAACAAGCATTTCTGGCGCTGTTGCCGGGGATAGATTATAACTCTCTTCATAGAGTGATTTCATTAAGGAGTGTCAACAAGCATTTCTGGCGCCGTTGCCGGGGAATCACATCAATTCAACTAGGGATGATACCTAGGTCTTTTCATTAAAATCTTTATGAACACTGATAGGACATTGCATTAGCAGCATTTAGAACGGTAGCTAGAACATATCATTTTATTTACACACATGTGATAATACACTAATTATTTACTTTTACAGACTTACCCTGGCTTTGTTTATCTTTATTATTTTATGCAGGGTAATGTATGATTGGTTTCCAACTTCCGAACAACTACACTGAGGATCCCGAAGCTTTACTAAGAAAAACCAGACGCAAACTCAAGAGACCCTCAGCACCACCACTACCAGAAGTTAGCCAGATAAGAAGAAGTCTGACACCAGTGTTAGACACCATGGCCGACAAGACACTCCGCGAGTTCTCTGCACCAACCACTGCCAACATCAGGACTGGACCAACAGTCAATGTAGGGGACAATGGTTTTGAACTCAAGCCAGCTTTGATCAACATGGTGCAAGCTAATCAATTTTGCGGAAAGGCACATGAAGACGCAAGCGCTCATCTCCAACACTTCCTGGAGATTTGCAGCACTTTCACCATCAGAGGAGTCGAGAGGGACGCCATTCTACTTCGCTTGTTCCCATTCTCACTCTTGGGAAAAGCAAACCAATGGTTCTACGCCAATAAAGACAAAAACACCTCGTGGGCGATCTGTTCAACCGCCTTCCTAGCAAAGTTCTTTCCAGTGGGCAAGATGAATGCCCTCCGTGCCAAGATTTTAACTTTGCAGCAACAACATGAAGAATCAATCCCAGAAGCTTGGGAACGCTTTCAAGACTACATATCAGAATGCCCTCACCATGGGATGGAGAATTGGCTACTCATGCAGACCTTCTACCACGGGCTCACTTTGAGTACCCGTGAAAATGTAGATGCCGCTGCTGGAGGATCATTCTTATCACTCACAATCAGCAATGCAACTACACTCATAGAGAAGATGGCCTCGAACCAAGGATGGAATGAGGAACGCTCTCAACCACGCAAGAGGGGAGGAATACATCAACTAAAGGAAGTAGACATGTTGTCTGCTAAACTTGACCTACTTATGAAGAAGTTCGATGAACACACTCCCAAGAGAGAAGACGTCAAGCAAATCTACGAATCTCGCATGACATGTGAAGAGTGTGGAGGCACTGGTCATTCAGGGAGCAACTTCCCTGAGATTCAAGAGGATGCGAAGTACATCAACAACAACACCAACTATCGTCCTTAACAAGCTCAAGGATGGAACCAGCAATCAAGGCCTAATTACTCAGGTAACTACTCAGGTAACTACCAAGGTAATACTTTTAATCAACCACCTTTGAGAGAGATGATATCTAATCAAAATAAAATTATTGATAATATGTCTAAGAAGATAGCTTCCAATGATAAATTACTTGAAAATATTAATACTAGAATGGATAGCTTTACCTCTGCCATAAAGAATCAACATAGCTTTAACAAAATGATAGAATCTCAGTTATCTCAATTAGCAGCTTCAGTCCCTGTGACTGGGGGTAAGATTCCAGGAAGTCCAAAAGAACTAGAAACTGCAAATCTTGTAGACATCTTTGATGCAGGACACCTCATACCTAGACCTTCGAGGGAATGGATGGATGACTCCATTGCCCCAAAGAAAGGAGATCCAGAAAGACCTGTGATTCCAATTCATATTGGACCTCACAGTTTTAAAGAAGCAGTCTGTGACCTTGGAGCAAGTGTCAACATCATGCCAAGGGTAATATATGAACAAATACATGGTGCACCTCTATTATATACAACCATGTGTTTGCAGCTTGCAGATCAGACATTGTGATACCCATTGGGAATTCTAGAAGACATCTGTATACGAGTGGGACGCTCGTATGTGTGTGCAGACTTTATGATCATTGAAACAGGTGGAAACGAAAGAGCACCCATCATTCTTGGACGCCCGTTCCTAAGCTCAACCAAAGCCATCATCTACACGGATAGCGCCAAGATCTGTTTCACCATCACAGGCAACAAGGAGAGATTCAGCTTCAAGAACCATACACTCACTACCAAAGTCCACCCTCAGATGCCCTATGAAGATGCAAACATCATAACATCAAAGAGGAAGAACAGAAACAGAAGAAGGAAGAACAAGACTACACAACCACATCAAGAAACAGTATGGATGGTCAACTCTGTTCAAACAGAATACGACCACCTTCTTGTATCACCATTCCTCGCCAAGAGAGATGACCTAGGCGTACCCACTATCGATTGCAAGATCGAAGGAAGTACATTCCACAAGACGTTCTGCGACATCGGCTCAAGTGTCAATATAATGTCTAAGGTAACATATGAACATTTATATAAAAATAGACCTATGTATTGGACATATGTGCAGCTGCAGATGGAGGACCAAACTTATCGATTTCCGGAGGGAGTAGTAAAGGACGTGATGATCCAAATTAAAGACCACTATGTTCCCACCGACTTCTTAGTACTAGACATGGGAAAAGAAGATGACGTTCACATCATCCTAGGAAGACCCTTCCTCAACACCACTGGCGCCATCATCTACATGAGATCTGGAGAGATCCACTTCCAGTTCTTCAGAGAAAAGGTACGCTGTTACTTCAATAGTTATGCCACTAATGTACAGGGAAAGAAGAATCACTCAAGAAGGAGACGCCGCACATCCCAACATAACAAGAATCGATAAATCAAGGACAGATGGGCTAACTATGAAGGAGAAGTCACCAGAAGTGAAGATGTCCCATTAGAAGAAACGAAGGACGAAGAAGTAAAGGAGACAAGTCCACCAGTCAAGCAAGTATGGAGAAAGAAAGAAAGTTCTACTGATGTGCAATCATCAAGGTCCTCCTCAGGATCTGCTGATGCACCCAAGGAAGAATAAAAGAGCGTACTGGGATGATGCGCATGTTCTTTGGCTTGTGTTGTGCAGGTGTTGAGCTCGGATACGGTGATCAAAGGTAAGGTGAAGGTCAAGTAGAGACGTGCCGTGCCGATGGACCCGGAGCGGTGAAGGGCGGAATTGAGGCTTGGACTGACGGACCGGTGGCCTGAGGATCGACCGTGGTGGCTGACAGCCTGGGACAACGACAAGTGAAGACTTGTGTGTGGATGGGGTGCACGGGCAGTGCATCCCCTCTACGGCTCGGTTTGGTGGTTGAGCCAAAGAAAAACCACCGAGTGGACGGTTTCCAGGTTTGGGCCTCAAAACCTGGGTGCGGCCGGTTTCCGAGTTTGGGCCACAAAACTCGGGCTCAGGACGGTTTCCAGGTTTGGGCCTCAAAACCTGAGTGCTGGCGGGTTTCTGAGTTTGGGCCACAAAACTCAGGCGACAGACGACAGGTTTCCCGGTTTTGGCCTCAAAACTGGGGGATGGCCTAGGTTTCCCGGTTTTGGCCTCAAAACTGGGGGAGGTCCATGAAAAGGACGAGCAGAGTGGTGGCAACACGTGGTGACAATCGGTGAGGTCGCGTCGAGGCGAAGCTACCAGTTGTGCGGGCATGGCTGTCGGATCACCATCTACTTCGAGTTGGTCCAGAATAACCTTAGGGTTTAGCTGGTTCACTCTGTGTATAATTAGGGGTAGAGTGGGAATAGGATTAGCATAAGTAGAGGGAGACACCCACCTCCCAACGGATCTTAGCCATTGCTATTTTCATTCTAGGGTTTCCTCTCTCCCATTCCCTGTTGTAGCTAACTGAGATCCGCAGAGACGACAATCATATCTCTGTGTTCATGAGTGTTGACGCAAAACATGACACCTCGCGCCAGGCACACAGCAAGCCGAACGAGGCTGGCTTCAATTGGGTGCGCGGAGTGTACTGAGCCCGGAAACGTGCCAGTCGGTTTGACCTGAAAACCAACAAGGGATAAAAGTGTGAGAATACCTTTGGAACATGCCGGGTGAGACCAGACAGTTCCATATGTATGGCTTTGAAAGCCAATCATGACGACACACAGCTATAGAAGCTGTTTGTCGAAATAGGTTTATAATGTTATTCAGCAAGCATAAAGAGAAAGCATGTAAATATATTGAGTGCCGAACACATATGTAACAAGAAGATATAAAAGGCAACCTGTAAATATAAATCTATTCAGATAACACATGCATAGGCCAATCCAACTAGTGTGTCGCACGTCTAGTCTTCATAAACCCGTCAAGCATAAACTCGAGCAAAGCTAATCCACCGCATGATACCACTTGCTATAAGTTCACACCACTCTTTATAATTAGATTAATCCACCGCATGATACAATCTAATTATAAGGAGCTAAAAGCATACATACATCTAAACAGATCTATATAAACTCATTACTCATATAAGCTTAACCAGAATCGGCAAACTTAGCCGAACTGGAGTCCATGAAGAAGGAACAAACAAGGCAAGCATGATTAAACTAATCTAAAACCTGCATCTGCCGCACGATACCCAGCTCTATCAAAGCCTAACCATGATCAACGTGCATGAACCCACAACATGTAACAATCTAGATTGAAAGTTAATTCGGTCGTCATGATCTTATGATTAGCAAGGCACAAGCAAACTCGTGCGACAAGGCCGAACAAAGATCAATCTAGATTGGGCAAAAGAGTGTTATAAGAATTAAATAAATAAAACATATAACACATGATAACTTAATGAATCTATCAGATCTGCCAAATCTAATAGAGCCGATAACTATTTTTACTCATGACTTAATCCACCGCACGATACAAGACATAAGCAAAAACTTCCCGTCATAAGCTTAAATCCGCCGCACGATACTAAGCTTAACATACGAGACTACTTGCATCATATCTAAATCCACCGCATGATACTAGACATGATAACAAGGTTGCCGGTACTTACAGAGGTCGACATATCGATGATTCCTCTCGAAGAACTCGACGACACGACTTAGGGACTCGAAGGTGGCACGGGGCCGGTTTGTATTGATATGGTTGTGAACAGTTTTACAATGGTTGAGGGTTTATATTTATACCCTGGACGAAATACGAGTCCTAGATGATTACGACTTTGCATAATAAAAAATACGGAAAGACATAAATCCTATTCCTAATTCTTTTGGCGTCCTTTACTACCATGTGTCCCCTTGTGCAAGCTGGCTTCATCTGCAACATTCATCTCTCGAATAGAATCCCCTTTTTCGCAAGATAGCCGACCGCACAGGCATCGAAACCTCGAGGACCAAATAGCCGTCTGATTGCTTGCCGAATCCCTTCTTCTCTGCTGACTGGGCCAACTTGTCATATCTTCATGCGTGCGAAAATATGGTGTTAACACATGCCCCCTAATTTTGGGATAAATATTTATTCCAAAATTTGTTTTTCCTTGTATACCGACGTGGGACTTCCGGAAGCATCCACCTTCACACGCTATAATTTCCATACCTGCCGACTCATCTTCCGATGCGCCTTCTGGGATTCTTTAAAACCCTCTTTTGCCTTGTTTTGGCTTGCGCTCTTTGAACTCCTCTGCTTAGACTCAAAAAACCCTCTTTTCTCTTATCATACCTCATTCTGGATGATGTCTTCCGCAGCGAGTCGCCATAGTTCCGAGCTTGGTGCTTCTAGCCCTCTAAGAAGAGGTTGCCCTTTTCTCTCTTTCGTTTCAAAATGAAGCAGTTGTTCTTAACTCACCTCTTTCATTAGGAGGACCGGAGACGACCTCCCCGAGGTTCTGACTTAGAAGATTGCAGATCTTCAATTTGATTTGGAGAGGAAGGATTGGGAAATCACTCGAACTTCTCGAGAGCGTGACGTTGCTCGGGAACGGGCTGCCGGTAAGCATCCTTTCATTGTTCTCTTCTATTTTTTCTTTTCTGTTTTTACCGACTCTTCCTCCTTTTAGCCCTGGAGATCAAGCTTCATTCCCTCGAAGCCGCCATCGCCAATCTTGCCGTCACGGCTAATGTACCGGGCACGACTGCCCTGAGGCGGGTGAACGAGGTCAACCGAGTCCTCCCTGACATCTCTAGAGCTGGTATGGGATATGGCGCAGCGCTCGCCTTCAATGCGGTACGGATTCACTCTAGAGCCAATTACCGCAATTTTGACGTCTGCGAGCGAGGGCTAGAATATAGGGTAGCTCACTCCGTCGATGATATGAAAGAAGCTAGAACAGATCTGGCTGATTCCTTTGACTTTGATCTCCCGATTAGGAATAGGATACAATGGACGAACTGATTCTCCACTGTAATTTGTTCCCCCTTTTGTAAATAATAAGAAGCTCCTTTGTTCGCCCTCCTGAAATCAATTTGTGATTGATCCTTTGAGATAAAATGTGTGCCCTGTTTTGTTTATCAGCCACTAATTTATCTTCACTCTAGCGGCGATGTACATTACATCGGCTATCGCCAATAATCATAACAATTACCCTCATCTTGCAAGTAACCGCTGCAATTGATTACCTTAGATCCAAAGTTTTCTTTTAGTTTTCTTTTAATTGATCCATGGCGATACCAGAGCAGCATTTTTTAAGAGATTTCCCCGTTTTCAGCTTTTCTGCCCTTAGTGTCAATCGGTAATATAAGCTTCCAAATAATCAGCCGAAACTAAACAATTCCTTAGTCAAACCCTATCGGCTTTCCGATTCTAGAGTCATGACCTCTTCCAATTCTCCAAAAAATCCGGCCTGGCCCAATATCGGCCCATAAACTGCGACAAAACCTACCTCGATGCTCGACCTTCCAGTGTGTAAGCTATGGTCCTATAAGTATACCCTTGCACAGGCTCTCATTCTTGGTCGCAATCGAATAGCCCAACTTGCAAAACTTCCACTTCTAGGCTTCTAGCCCAATCAGGAGGAAAAACCTTTGCCTGTGTTTCCATTAATGGCAGGCAGCAACAATCACAGCAAGCATTTCATCGGAGATGAAGCAGGAGGGAGTCAGGCACCAACTCACCGGCGTTATGGGTAAAAACTGATTCTTTGCCCCCTTGCGGTAGCTTTCTCTTGCCCGTTCACTCCTGATTCAGTGCCCTTCCTCCTTTCAGAGTAGGGTCTTCTTCCAACCAAGCTTGGGTTTCTTCAGAAACGGTAGATCCAATAGCTCCTTTCAATCTGTCCTTAAACCACCAGATCCTGTGTTTGACTACTTATTTCAACAGATCCGTTTGGACATCCTTCGGTGTCGCGAGGAAAAGGATAAAGCCTAGAAGGAACTGGAAGATGCATGCAAGAAGCACGTCATTGAGGAGGCTGAATGGGCAGACCAATGGAAACAGCTCTGCAGCATTATCTCAGGTTAGTATAGTCTTGGTCTTTTCCTTCCGATTTGAGATTGCTTCGCCTGACGTATTCCTTCTCTTCGTGTCTACAGAGAATGACCGTTTGAAGATAGCAGCGGACAAGATTGCCCTCAAGGTTGTTGGCACTGATTAACTATCATAATTAAGAGATAAATAAATATGAAAAGAGCAAGAATATAATCACCAACAAAGATTTAGGGTTTCAACTGACAATATTCCATGAGTTTTGGTGAGTTATGATTCTACAGGGACTAAACCAGGAAATCGGCATCGATAGCTTCCCATAGAAGGAAACCGACGGGAGATAACGCATTCGCCACGTCGGGATACTTCTAGAAGACTCCAGGGGACGTAAGAAGACACCAAAACAAAGGACACCACAGGGGGCTGACCTGTGGGACCGACTGGTCCCACAGGCAGACCGACCAGTCGGCCCCTGGGCCCACTGGGTTCCGTCCTCTGCAAGGTACTTCCACCGACTTCCAGGATGCATCTCGACCGTACCCCAAGTCGGTTTGATCCAAGGGCCACGATTCATCGCCCAGGGCTATATAAATAGCCCCTGACCCCCCTCTCCAAAGCATCAGGCAATAGGGTTTCAGGCAATTCATTCATTAGACCAACCAGAAGGAGATCAATCGGAGGCTTTAGGACTACATCTACCTAGAATAGTAGATAGAATAGGATTAGAGGCAAGCTTCGCTTGGATTCCTGATCTAGTCACGAGAAGGCTCGGTAAACCCAAGATCTTCTCTGTTGTATTAACATTATGGATCTATTTCATAATTGCTCTTCTAGGTCATTATTGTTCTTCATTGTTTATGTTCTAGTTCATCGTCTAGTTCATGTTCATCGTCTAGTTCATCTTCTAGTTCATAATCTTGTTCTAGTTCATGTTCTAGTTCGTACTTTAGTTCTTATCGATGATCTAATTCACCTTATTGTTCATTATTATGTTCTAGATAGCAATACAATTGATATGATTAAGACATCAATGATTATATTCTTAGTTATAATGCTTATAGTTTGCTTTGATTATATATTTGGCATAGATAGTTCATCTTTATGTTTATACTCATGTTCGTATAGCGCTCATCTTAATGTACAACGGGTGGGTGATAAATGCTGTGTAGGCATGGTGCCTATACATTATTTATCTGCGAATACGTCCTATGTTCTGGATAGAGTGGTAGATCGCGGGTGTGACAGACCTGTTGAGTCCTTTGTATTCCACCTCCCGAATATAGTGTTCGGTATGGCTCAGTTAACTCATGGTTTAAGGGTTACTATGCTTAACACCTTAGCTATGGAGTTGCCTCTTGATTATAAATATGATGTGACCTAGCCAATGATTGCTAAATATAATTGCACTAATCAATATATGCTATGACTTATAATTAGAATAACTTAGGAATATTCCTTATTTATACCTGTTCTAATCATCATCTTGCTAGGCAGTACTGTTCTAAGTTTATCCTTGATTGATCTGATCTCTGTTATCCTTTATCAATTATTTACCATATCATTTACTATGTACCTGTTTCCTGTTCATAATAGTTAGTGTGTTATCAGTCTTACTATAAGTGTGTGCCATGATAAATGTTGTTAAGTTCTTTCAATACTATCATACCTTGAATTGATTAGTCTCTAGGCTAAATATCAATAACGATACCTGAGACTAGCTTGGGTGAAATGCTCTACAACGGGTATGTTTATCTGTGCGCTTGCGGGTAAATATCTATTTCTTTAATCCAGTGCTCTGATATAGTTACATTGCTAGCTTCATGTTGGGGATGACAACTTGACGTTAAGTGAAGTTAGTAGTGTCCCGTACACTCTTTTGTGCTTTCACTAGTTTATCATTTTATGTGGTTCGTTCTTAGTAGCGACGTTAAGAAATGTCAACAAGCATTTCTGGCGCTGTTGCCGGGGATAGATTATAACTCTCTTCATAGAGTGATTTCATTAAGGAGTGTCAACAAGCATTTCTGGCGCCGTTGCCGGGGAATCACATCAATTCAACTAGGGATGATACCTAGGTCTTTTCATTAAAATCTTTATGAACACTGATAGGACATTGCATTAGCAGCATTTAGAACGGTAGCTAGAACATATCATTTTATTTACACACATGTGATAATACACTAATTATTTACTTTTACAGACTTACCCTGGCTTTGTTTATCTTTATTATTTTATGCAGGGTAATGTATGATTGGTTTCCAACTTCCGAACAACTACACTGAGGATCCCGAAGCTTTACTAAGAAAAACCAGACGCAAACTCAAGAGACCCTCAGCACCACCACTACCAGAAGTTAGCCAGATAAGAAGAAGTCTGACACCAGTGTTAGACACCATGGCCGACAAGACACTCCGCGAGTTCTCTGCACCAACCACTGCCAACATCAGGACTGGACCAACAGTCAATGTAGGGGACAATGGTTTTGAACTCAAGCCAGCTTTGATCAACATGGTGCAAGCTAATCAATTTTGCGGAAAGGCACATGAAGACGCAAGCGCTCATCTCCAACACTTCCTGGAGATTTGCAGCACTTTCACCATCAGAGGAGTCGAGAGGGACGCCATTCTACTTCGCTTGTTCCCATTCTCACTCTTGGGAAAAGCAAACCAATGGTTCTACGCCAATAAAGACAAAAACACCTCGTGGGCGATCTGTTCAACCGCCTTCCTAGCAAAGTTCTTTCCAGTGGGCAAGATGAATGCCCTCCGTGCCAAGATTTTAACTTTGCAGCAACAACATGAAGAATCAATCCCAGAAGCTTGGGAACGCTTTCAAGACTACATATCAGAATGCCCTCACCATGGGATGGAGAATTGGCTACTCATGCAGACCTTCTACCACGGGCTCACTTTGAGTACCCGTGAAAATGTAGATGCCGCTGCTGGAGGATCATTCTTATCACTCACAATCAGCAATGCAACTACACTCATAGAGAAGATGGCCTCGAACCAAGGATGGAATGAGGAACGCTCTCAACCACGCAAGAGGGGAGGAATACATCAACTAAAGGAAGTAGACATGTTGTCTGCTAAACTTGACCTACTTATGAAGAAGTTCGATGAACACACTCCCAAGAGAGAAGACGTCAAGCAAATCTACGAATCTCGCATGACATGTGAAGAGTGTGGAGGCACTGGTCATTCAGGGAGCAACTTCCCTGAGATTCAAGAGGATGCGAAGTACATCAACAACAACACCAACTATCGTCCTTAACAAGCTCAAGGATGGAACCAGCAATCAAGGCCTAATTACTCAGGTAACTACTCAGGTAACTACCAAGGTAATACTTTTAATCAACCACCTTTGAGAGAGATGATATCTAATCAAAATAAAATTATTGATAATATGTCTAAGAAGATAGCTTCCAATGATAAATTACTTGAAAATATTAATACTAGAATGGATAGCTTTACCTCTGCCATAAAGAATCAACATAGCTTTAACAAAATGATAGAATCTCAGTTATCTCAATTAGCAGCTTCAGTCCCTGTGACTGGGGGTAAGATTCCAGGAAGTCCAAAAGAACTAGAAACTGCAAATCTTGTAGACATCTTTGATGCAGGACACCTCATACCTAGACCTTCGAGGGAATGGATGGATGACTCCATTGCCCCAAAGAAAGGAGATCCAGAAAGACCTGTGATTCCAATTCATATTGGACCTCACAGTTTTAAAGAAGCAGTCTGTGACCTTGGAGCAAGTGTCAACATCATGCCAAGGGTAATATATGAACAAATACATGGTGCACCTCTATTATATACAACCATGTGTTTGCAGCTTGCAGATCAGACATTGTGATACCCATTGGGAATTCTAGAAGACATCTGTATACGAGTGGGACGCTCGTATGTGTGTGCAGACTTTATGATCATTGAAACAGGTGGAAACGAAAGAGCACCCATCATTCTTGGACGCCCGTTCCTAAGCTCAACCAAAGCCATCATCTACACGGATAGCGCCAAGATCTGTTTCACCATCACAGGCAACAAGGAGAGATTCAGCTTCAAGAACCATACACTCACTACCAAAGTCCACCCTCAGATGCCCTATGAAGATGCAAACATCATAACATCAAAGAGGAAGAACAGAAACAGAAGAAGGAAGAACAAGACTACACAACCACATCAAGAAACAGTATGGATGGTCAACTCTGTTCAAACAGAATACGACCACCTTCTTGTATCACCATTCCTCGCCAAGAGAGATGACCTAGGCGTACCCACTATCGATTGCAAGATCGAAGGAAGTACATTCCACAAGACGTTCTGCGACATCGGCTCAAGTGTCAATATAATGTCTAAGGTAACATATGAACATTTATATAAAAATAGACCTATGTATTGGACATATGTGCAGCTGCAGATGGAGGACCAAACTTATCGATTTCCGGAGGGAGTAGTAAAGGACGTGATGATCCAAATTAAAGACCACTATGTTCCCACCGACTTCTTAGTACTAGACATGGGAAAAGAAGATGACGTTCACATCATCCTAGGAAGACCCTTCCTCAACACCACTGGCGCCATCATCTACATGAGATCTGGAGAGATCCACTTCCAGTTCTTCAGAGAAAAGGTACGCTGTTACTTCAATAGTTATGCCACTAATGTACAGGGAAAGAAGAATCACTCAAGAAGGAGACGCCGCACATCCCAACATAACAAGAATCGATAAATCAAGGACAGATGGGCTAACTATGAAGGAGAAGTCACCAGAAGTGAAGATGTCCCATTAGAAGAAACGAAGGACGAAGAAGTAAAGGAGACAAGTCCACCAGTCAAGCAAGTATGGAGAAAGAAAGAAAGTTCTACTGATGTGCAATCATCAAGGTCCTCCTCAGGATCTGCTGATGCACCCAAGGAAGAATAAAAGAGCGTACTGGGATGATGCGCATGTTCTTTGGCTTGTGTTGTGCAGGTGTTGAGCTCGGATACGGTGATCAAAGGTAAGGTGAAGGTCAAGTAGAGACGTGCCGTGCCGATGGACCCGGAGCGGTGAAGGGCGGAATTGAGGCTTGGACTGACGGACCGGTGGCCTGAGGATCGACCGTGGTGGCTGACAGCCTGGGACAACGACAAGTGAAGACTTGTGTGTGGATGGGGTGCACGGGCAGTGCATCCCCTCTACGGCTCGGTTTGGTGGTTGAGCCAAAGAAAAACCACCGAGTGGACGGTTTCCAGGTTTGGGCCTCAAAACCTGGGTGCGGCCGGTTTCCGAGTTTGGGCCACAAAACTCGGGCTCAGGACGGTTTCCAGGTTTGGGCCTCAAAACCTGAGTGCTGGCGGGTTTCTGAGTTTGGGCCACAAAACTCAGGCGACAGACGACAGGTTTCCCGGTTTTGGCCTCAAAACTGGGGGATGGCCTAGGTTTCCCGGTTTTGGCCTCAAAACTGGGGGAGGTCCATGAAAAGGACGAGCAGAGTGGTGGCAACACGTGGTGACAATCGGTGAGGTCGCGTCGAGGCGAAGCTACCAGTTGTGCGGGCATGGCTGTCGGATCACCATCTACTTCGAGTTGGTCCAGAATAACCTTAGGGTTTAGCTGGTTCACTCTGTGTATAATTAGGGGTAGAGTGGGAATAGGATTAGCATAAGTAGAGGGAGACACCCACCTCCCAACGGATCTTAGCCATTGCTATTTTCATTCTAGGGTTTCCTCTCTCCCATTCCCTGTTGTAGCTAACTGAGATCCGCAGAGACGACAATCATATCTCTGTGTTCATGAGTGTTGACGCAAAACATGACACCTCGCGCCAGGCACACAGCAAGCCGAACGAGGCTGGCTTCAATTGGGTGCGCGGAGTGTACTGAGCCCGGAAACGTGCCAGTCGGTTTGACCTGAAAACCAACAAGGGATAAAAGTGTGAGAATACCTTTGGAACATGCCGGGTGAGACCAGACAGTTCCATATGTATGGCTTTGAAAGCCAATCATGACGACACACAGCTATAGAAGCTGTTTGTCGAAATAGGTTTATAATGTTATTCAGCAAGCATAAAGAGAAAGCATGTAAATATATTGAGTGCCGAACACATATGTAACAAGAAGATATAAAAGGCAACCTGTAAATATAAATCTATTCAGATAACACATGCATAGGCCAATCCAACTAGTGTGTCGCACGTCTAGTCTTCATAAACCCGTCAAGCATAAACTCGAGCAAAGCTAATCCACCGCATGATACCACTTGCTATAAGTTCACACCACTCTTTATAATTAGATTAATCCACCGCATGATACAATCTAATTATAAGGAGCTAAAAGCATACATACATCTAAACAGATCTATATAAACTCATTACTCATATAAGCTTAACCAGAATCGGCAAACTTAGCCGAACTGGAGTCCATGAAGAAGGAACAAACAAGGCAAGCATGATTAAACTAATCTAAAACCTGCATCTGCCGCACGATACCCAGCTCTATCAAAGCCTAACCATGATCAACGTGCATGAACCCACAACATGTAACAATCTAGATTGAAAGTTAATTCGGTCGTCATGATCTTATGATTAGCAAGGCACAAGCAAACTCGTGCGACAAGGCCGAACAAAGATCAATCTAGATTGGGCAAAAGAGTGTTATAAGAATTAAATAAATAAAACATATAACACATGATAACTTAATGAATCTATCAGATCTGCCAAATCTAATAGAGCCGATAACTATTTTTACTCATGACTTAATCCACCGCACGATACAAGACATAAGCAAAAACTTCCCGTCATAAGCTTAAATCCGCCGCACGATACTAAGCTTAACATACGAGACTACTTGCATCATATCTAAATCCACCGCATGATACTAGACATGATAACAAGGTTGCCGGTACTTACAGAGGTCGACATATCGATGATTCCTCTCGAAGAACTCGACGACACGACTTAGGGACTCGAAGGTGGCACGGGGCCGGTTTGTATTGATATGGTTGTGAACAGTTTTACAATGGTTGAGGGTTTATATTTATACCCTGGACGAAATACGAGTCCTAGATGATTACGACTTTGCATAATAAAAAATACGGAAAGACATAAATCCTATTCCTAATTCTTTTGGCGTCCTTTACTACCATGTGTCCCCTTGTGCAAGCTGGCTTCATCTGCAACATTCATCTCTCGAATAGAATCCCCTTTTTCGCAAGATAGCCGACCGCACAGGCATCGAAACCTCGAGGACCAAATAGCCGTCTGATTGCTTGCCGAATCCCTTCTTCTCTGCTGACTGGGCCAACTTGTCATATCTTCATGCGTGCGAAAATATGGTGTTAACACATGCCCCCTAATTTTGGGATAAATATTTATTCCAAAATTTGTTTTTCCTTGTATACCGACGTGGGACTTCCGGAAGCATCCACCTTCACACGCTATAATTTCCATACCTGCCGACTCATCTTCCGATGCGCCTTCTGGGATTCTTTAAAACCCTCTTTTGCCTTGTTTTGGCTTGCGCTCTTTGAACTCCTCTGCTTAGACTCAAAAAACCCTCTTTTCTCTTATCATACCTCATTCTGGATGATGTCTTCCGCAGCGAGTCGCCATAGTTCCGAGCTTGGTGCTTCTAGCCCTCTAAGAAGAGGTTGCCCTTTTCTCTCTTTCGTTTCAAAATGAAGCAGTTGTTCTTAACTCACCTCTTTCATTAGGAGGACCGGAGACGACCTCCCCGAGGTTCTGACTTAGAAGATTGCAGATCTTCAATTTGATTTGGAGAGGAAGGATTGGGAAATCACTCGAACTTCTCGAGAGCGTGACGTTGCTCGGGAACGGGCTGCCGGTAAGCATCCTTTCATTGTTCTCTTCTATTTTTTCTTTTCTGTTTTTACCGACTCTTCCTCCTTTTAGCCCTGGAGATCAAGCTTCATTCCCTCGAAGCCGCCATCGCCAATCTTGCCGTCACGGCTAATGTACCGGGCACGACTGCCCTGAGGCGGGTGAACGAGGTCAACCGAGTCCTCCCTGACATCTCTAGAGCTGGTATGGGATATGGCGCAGCGCTCGCCTTCAATGCGGTACGGATTCACTCTAGAGCCAATTACCGCAATTTTGACGTCTGCGAGCGAGGGCTAGAATATAGGGTAGCTCACTCCGTCGATGATATGAAAGAAGCTAGAACAGATCTGGCTGATTCCTTTGACTTTGATCTCCCGATTAGGAATAGGATACAATGGACGAACTGATTCTCCACTGTAATTTGTTCCACCTTTTGTAAATAATAAGAAGCTCCTTTGTTCGCCCTCCTGAAATCAATTTGTGATTGATCCTTTGAGATAAAATGTGTGCCCTGTTTTGTTTATCAGCCACTAATTTATCTTCACTCTAGCGGCGATGTACATTACATCGGCTATCGCCAATAATCATAACAATTACCCTCATCTTGCAAGTAACCGCTGCAATTGATTACCTTAGATCCAAAGTTTTCTTTTAGTTTTCTTTTAATTGATCCATGGCGATACCAGAGCAGCATTTTTTAAGAGATTTCCCCGTTTTCAGCTTTTCTGCCCTTAGTGTCAATCGGTAATATAAGCTTCCAAATAATCAGCCGAAACTAAACAATTCCTTAGTCAAACCCTATCGGCTTTCCGATTCTAGAGTCATGACCTCTTCCAATTCTCCAAAAAATCCGGCCTGGCCCAATATCGGCCCATAAACTGCGACAAAACCTACCTCGATGCTCGACCTTCCAGTGTGTAAGCTATGGTCCTATAAGTATACCCTTGCACAGGCTCTCATTCTTGGTCGCAATCGAATAGCCCAACTTGCAAAACTTCCACTTCTAGGCTTCTAGCCCAATCAGGAGGAAAAACCTTTGCCTGTGTTTCCATTAATGGCAGGCAGCAACAATCACAGCAAGCATTTCATCGGAGATGAAGCAGGAGGGAGTCAGGCACCAACTCACCGGCGTTATGGGTAAAAACTGATTCTTTGCCCCCTTGCGGTAGCTTTCTCTTGCCCGTTCACTCCTGATTCAGTGCCCTTCCTCCTTTCAGAGTAGGGTCTTCTTCCAACCAAGCTTGGGTTTCTTCAGAAACGGTAGATCCAATAGCTCCTTTCAATCTGTCCTTAAACCACCAGATCCTGTGTTTGACTACTTATTTCAACAGATCCGTTTGGACATCCTTCGGTGTCGCGAGGAAAAGGATAAAGCCTAGAAGGAACTGGAAGATGCATGCAAGAAGCACGTCATTGAGGAGGCTGAATGGGCAGACCAATGGAAACAGCTCTGCAGCATTATCTCAGGTTAGTATAGTCTTGGTCTTTTCCTTCCGATTTGAGATTGCTTCGCCTGACGTATTCCTTCTCTTCGTGTCTACAGAGAATGACCGTTTGAAGATAGCAGCGGACAAGATTGCCCTCAAGGTTGTTGGCACTGATTAACTATCATAATTAAGAGATAAATAAATATGAAAAGAGCAAGAATATAATCACCAACAAAGATTTAGGGTTTCAACTGACAATATTCCATGAGTTTTGGTGAGTTATGATTCTACAGGGACTAAACCAGGAAATCGGCATCGATAGCTTCCCATAGAAGGAAACCGACGGGAGATAACGCATTCGCCACGTCGGGATACTTCTAGAAGACTCCAGGGGACGTAAGAAGACACCAAAACAAAGGACACCACAGGGGGCTGACCTGTGGGACCGACCGGTCCCACAGGCAGACCGACCAGTCGGCCCCTGGGCCCACTGGGTTCCGTCCTCTGCAAGGTACTTCCACCGACTTCCAGGATGCATCTCGACCGTACCCCAAGTCGGTTTGATCCAAGGGCCACGATTCATCGCCCAGGGCTATATAAATAGCCCCTGACCCCCCTCTCCAAAGCATCAGGCAATAGGGTTTCAGGCAATTCATTCATTAGACCAACCAGAAGGAGATCAATCGGAGGCTTTAGGACTACATCTACCTAGAATAGTAGATAGAATAGGATTAGAGGCAAGCTTCGCTTGGATTCCTGATCTAGTCACGAGAAGGCTCGGTAAACCCAAGATCTTCTCTGTTGTATTAACATTATGGATCTATTTCATAATTGCTCTTCTAGGTCATTATTGTTCTTCATTGTTTATGTTCTAGTTCATCGTCTAGTTCATGTTCATCGTCTAGTTCATCTTCTAGTTCATAATCTTGTTCTAGTTCATGTTCTAGTTCGTACTTTAGTTCTTATCGATGATCTAATTCACCTTATTGTTCATTATTATGTTCTAGATAGCAATACAATTGATATGATTAAGACATCAATGATTATATTCTTAGTTATAATGCTTATAGTTTGCTTTGATTATATATTTGGCATAGATAGTTCATCTTTATGTTTATACTCATGTTCGTATAGCGCTCATCTTAAAGTACAACGGGTGGGTGATAAATGCTGTGTAGGCATGGTGCCTATACATTATTTATCTGCGAATACGTCCTATGTTCTGGATAGAGTGGTAGATCGCGGGTGTGACAGACCTGTTGAGTCCTTTGTATTCCACCTCCCGAATATAGTGTTCGGTATGGCTCAGTTAACTCATGGTTTAAGGGTTACTATGCTTAACACCTTAGCTATGGAGTTGCCTCTTGATTATAAATATGATGTGACCTAGCCAATGATTGCTAAATATAATTGCACTAATCAATATATGCTATGACTTATAATTAGAATAACTTAGGAATATTCCTTATTTATACCTGTTCTAATCATCATCTTGCTAGGCAGTACTGTTCTAAGTTTATCCTTGATTGATCTGATCTCTGTTATCCTTTATCAATTATTTACCATATCATTTACTATGTACCTGTTTCCTGTTCATAATAGTTAGTGTGTTATCAGTCTTACTATAAGTGTGTGCCATGATAAATGTTGTTAAGTTCTTTCAATACTATCATACCTTGAATTGATTAGTCTCTAGGCTAAATATCAATAACGATACCTGAGACTAGCTTGGGTGAAATGCTCTACAACGGGTATGTTTATCTGTGCGCTTGCGGGTAAATATCTATTTCTTTAATCCAGTGCTCTGATATAGTTACATTGCTAGCTTCATGTTGGGGATGACAACTTGACGTTAAGTGAAGTTAGTAGTGTCCCGTACACTCTTTTGTGCTTTCACTAGTTTATCATTTTATGTGGTTCGTTCTTAGTAGCGACGTTAAGAAATGTCAACAAGCATTTCTGGCGCTGTTGCCGGGGATAGATTATAACTCTCTTCATAGAGTGATTTCATTAAGGAGTGTCAACAAGCATTTCTGGCGCCGTTGCCGGGGAATCACATCAATTCAACTAGGGATGATACCTAGGTCTTTTCATTAAAATCTTTATGAACACTGATAGGACATTGCATTAGCAGCATTTAGAACGGTAGCTAGAACATATCATTTTATTTACACACATGTGATAATACACTAATTATTTACTTTTACAGACTTACCCTGGCTTTGTTTATCTTTATTATTTTATGCAGGGTAATGTATGATTGGTTTCCAACTTCCGAACAACTACACTGAGGATCCCGAAGCTTTACTAAGAAAAACCAGACGCAAACTCAAGAGACCCTCAGCACCACCACTACCAGAAGTTAGCCAGATAAGAAGAAGTCTGACACCAGTGTTAGACACCATGGCCGACAAGACACTCCGCGAGTTCTCTGCACCAACCACTGCCAACATCAGGACTGGACCAACAGTCAATGTAGGGGACAATGGTTTTGAACTCAAGCCAGCTTTGATCAACATGGTGCAAGCTAATCAATTTTGCGGAAAGGCACATGAAGACGCAAGCGCTCATCTCCAACACTTCCTGGAGATTTGCAGCACTTTCACCATCAGAGGAGTCGAGAGGGACGCCATTCTACTTCGCTTGTTCCCATTCTCACTCTTGGGAAAAGCAAACCAATGGTTCTACGCCAATAAAGACAAAAACACCTCGTGGGCGATCTGTTCAACCGCCTTCCTAGCAAAGTTCTTTCCAGTGGGCAAGATGAATGCCCTCCGTGCCAAGATTTTAACTTTGCAGCAACAACATGAAGAATCAATCCCAGAAGCTTGGGAACGCTTTCAAGACTACATATCAGAATGCCCTCACCATGGGATGGAGAATTGGCTACTCATGCAGACCTTCTACCACGGGCTCACTTTGAGTACCCGTGAAAATGTAGATGCCGCTGCTGGAGGATCATTCTTATCACTCACAATCAGCAATGCAACTACACTCATAGAGAAGATGGCCTCGAACCAAGGATGGAATGAGGAACGCTCTCAACCACGCAAGAGGGGAGGAATACATCAACTAAAGGAAGTAGACATGTTGTCTGCTAAACTTGACCTACTTATGAAGAAGTTCGATGAACACACTCCCAAGAGAGAAGACGTCAAGCAAATCTACGAATCTCGCATGACATGTGAAGAGTGTGGAGGCACTGGTCATTCAGGGAGCAACTTCCCTGAGATTCAAGAGGATGCGAAGTACATCAACAACAACACCAACTATCGTCCTTAACAAGCTCAAGGATGGAACCAGCAATCAAGGCCTAATTACTCAGGTAACTACTCAGGTAACTACCAAGGTAATACTTTTAATCAACCACCTTTGAGAGAGATGATATCTAATCAAAATAAAATTATTGATAATATGTCTAAGAAGATAGCTTCCAATGATAAATTACTTGAAAATATTAATACTAGAATGGATAGCTTTACCTCTGCCATAAAGAATCAACATAGCTTTAACAAAATGATAGAATCTCAGTTATCTCAATTAGCAGCTTCAGTCCCTGTGACTGGGGGTAAGATTCCAGGAAGTCCAAAAGAACTAGAAACTGCAAATCTTGTAGACATCTTTGATGCAGGACACCTCATACCTAGACCTTCGAGGGAATGGATGGATGACTCCATTGCCCCAAAGAAAGGAGATCCAGAAAGACCTGTGATTCCAATTCATATTGGACCTCACAGTTTTAAAGAAGCAGTCTGTGACCTTGGAGCAAGTGTCAACATCATGCCAAGGGTAATATATGAACAAATACATGGTGCACCTCTATTATATACAACCATGTGTTTGCAGCTTGCAGATCAGACATTGTGATACCCATTGGGAATTCTAGAAGACATCTGTATACGAGTGGGACGCTCGTATGTGTGTGCAGACTTTATGATCATTGAAACAGGTGGAAACGAAAGAGCACCCATCATTCTTGGACGCCCGTTCCTAAGCTCAACCAAAGCCATCATCTACACGGATAGCGCCAAGATCTGTTTCACCATCACAGGCAACAAGGAGAGATTCAGCTTCAAGAACCATACACTCACTACCAAAGTCCACCCTCAGATGCCCTATGAAGATGCAAACATCATAACATCAAAGAGGAAGAACAGAAACAGAAGAAGGAAGAACAAGACTACACAACCACATCAAGAAACAGTATGGATGGTCAACTCTGTTCAAACAGAATACGACCACCTTCTTGTATCACCATTCCTCGCCAAGAGAGATGACCTAGGCGTACCCACTATCGATTGCAAGATCGAAGGAAGTACATTCCACAAGACGTTCTGCGACATCGGCTCAAGTGTCAATATAATGTCTAAGGTAACATATGAACATTTATATAAAAATAGACCTATGTATTGGACATATGTGCAGCTGCAGATGGAGGACCAAACTTATCGATTTCCGGAGGGAGTAGTAAAGGACGTGATGATCCAAATTAAAGACCACTATGTTCCCACCGACTTCTTAGTACTAGACATGGGAAAAGAAGATGACGTTCACATCATCCTAGGAAGACCCTTCCTCAACACCACTGGCGCCATCATCTACATGAGATCTGGAGAGATCCACTTCCAGTTCTTCAGAGAAAAGGTACGCTGTTACTTCAATAGTTATGCCACTAATGTACAGGGAAAGAAGAATCACTCAAGATGGAGACGCCGCACATCCCAACATAACAAGAATCGACAAATCAAGGACAGATGGGCTAACTATGAAGGAGAAGTCACCAGAAGTGAAGATGTCCCATTAGAAGAAACGAAGGACGAAGAAGTAAAGGAGACAAGTCCACCAGTCAAGCAAGTATGGAGAAAGAAAGAAAGTTCTACTGATGTGCAATCATCAAGGTCCTCCTCAGGATCTGCTGATGCACCCAAGGAAGAATAAAAGAGCGTACAAGAAGTCTTGTTCGATAGACTATAAACGTCGAATCCTCGCCGGAAGGTAACTCGGTAATTATCCATAATCATTAGTATTAAATTTATCATGATCATTTTTCATTAGCATCATATTTACTTCTTAAGCAATTTGCATCAGGAAACAAAATAAAAATATGGAAACTCTAAGCCCCATGAGAGTAGTACACTTTCTATGGAGGCATAAAAATATAGATATTTGCATATTTACTTCTGCATTGTATCCCATTGCATTTCCCTTGTATCGTAAAAATTAAAATAAAATAAAGAGATCTTAATCTGTTCCACAACTACTTAATCTGTTCCACAAGTTTTGTTGTCTATTTGAGCTTCACAGGATCTGAAAGGCCAAGAAAAGCTGACAAACAAGTGAATGCTCCATCAACATCAATCAAAGTCCTAATAGAGGAAGGACACGTTCACTGCCAGTTTGCTACAAAGTGGCTACGTCAACATTCAGCTTGGGGGAAGGCACCCCCATGTATCCATATAAGTATCTTTATCCTTTTAAGTTTTTCATAAATAAATTCAAAACTCTAAAAATATGTGGGCACATGAAGGCTCACCCTAAAAAGAAAAAAAGATAAAAATATGTGGGCACATGAAGGCTCACCATAAAATCTAAAGAGATACTAGAAACACTGCTGAACTCTGCTTAGTGGAAAGAAAGAATATAGATAATCTTAAGAGCTTTAAGACAACCGTACAAATGGAGGAATATTTATCACTAATGCTTAATCATGTTCCACTAGTTGTGTTGTCTATCTTTGAATTCAGCAGGAATAGAAGAAGAGAAGGACTCAAGAAATCATTAACGGTCTACTCGACTTCTGGAGAAAAAGAATAAGTCAAGATCCAGCTTGGCGGAGAGCACCCTCAGTTACCACGATAAGTATCACTGTTTTTTATCTATTACTATTAGTTTAATTTAGTTAGACCAGATTAATAAATATATATGGAAATTCCTAAAAAGATAAATAACTTTTTATAATAAAATAAATGTCTAGGTAGATAAAAACCTAATTTTGCTCATGTTAAAAGATGAATTGCTCTGCCTTTTTAAATACTTAATGTTTAAACTTGAATTTTCTTGAGTTTTGGACAAAGTTGTTCTGAATAAACTCTGAACCTAAAACCTTTGGATGACAAATGCTTGATCCAAAATCTAGATAATTGTGAGATATGATATAAAAAGGTTTGAGCTGCTGTTTATCTAATTCCTAGAGATACTAGAGTTCTGGAGATTTATATTTTGAAAAGATTAAAAATACATGATGAGATCCTGTATGACATAACATGAACTCCTACCCAAGCCATTAATATGATTTTAAGATAAGGCTACTTGCTTTGTTCTAAGTTTTTAGTTATGGTTGAGAAATTTATCATGAGATCAAGAATGTTTTATTAAAAAGATTCACTCTTCCGAAGTAGTATTGTGTTAGAGGCATGGGCTATGCAAAAATATAAAAGGAGGAAATAAAAAGGGACAAGTGTCCGACTACCTCAAAGAAAAAAAAAGAGAAGAGAAAGAATTATGATAAAAGTATGAGAAAAAAATGATAGCCCATGGTTCCTCTAATTACAATATGCCAGCAAGAGATGACAAATTTCAAATGTTCTAAAGTCTTGATCTATGAGTATGACATCTTTCTTCCTAAACTTTGAACTTTGACTTGGTAAGATATGCTTTTCACTTCTTATAAGCTCCAGATATATATATCCATAGAAGGAAGGAAAATTGCATCAGTGAGGAATCATAAAATATAAAAGAGCGATTTGAGAGTGTCATACAAAGGAATCTCTGATTTTTTGAAAATATATAAAAACTCCAGAATGAAGGTTGATCAAAGAGTTAGAGATACAGTGCTTAACTTGATTGTTCTGTCTCTCAATTGTTTAAAGATCCAGGTGAAGGCAAAAGCTCCGTAGTTAAGGGTAATATGAGAAAGCCAGAATAATTAACTCTAAACCAAGGAAGATTTTTTATATGAGGAGGCATAGTAACAGTTCCTGATTTATCATAAATGTTTGCTAAGGGACTAGCAAAAGGTAAGCTTGGGGGAATTGTTGGCACTGATTAACTATCATAATTAAGAGATAAATAAATATGAAAAGAGCAAGAATATAATCACCAACAAAGATTTAGGGTTTCAACTGACAATATTCCATGAGTTTTGGTGAGTTATGATTCTACAGGGACTAAACCAGGAAATCGGCATCGATAGCTTCCCATAGAAGGAAACCGACGGGAGATAACGCATTCCCTACGTCGGGATACTTCTAGAAGACTCCAGGGGACGTAACACTACTACAAAAAAGAACTTGTGCAGCGTTGCCTAAATGGGCTCCGTGGCGGGCACAGTTTTTGCCCGCCACGGTTATTCGGTGGCCGGCCTGCAGCGGCCGGCCGCGGAAGCGCCAGCTGCGGTTAATTATTAACCGAAGTGGGCAACATAAGGTGCCCGCTGCGGTTAATCTTCTTTAACCGCAGCGGGCTTCCTTATATGCCCGCTTCGGTTAATGATTAACCGCAGCGGGCGACGTAACGTGCCCGCTGCAGTTGAATAAGATTAACCGCAGCGGGCTCCTTACGTTGCCCGCTTCGGTTATTCCTCGCTATTTAAGCCGCCACCGCCACCAGAACTCGATCATCTTCTTCCTCTAGACCAAAAACGGGGGAAGAAGTTTTGCCGAATTTTTGTCCCAAATAACTTGTTTTTGAGGTTTATTTTTTTGATTTGGAGGAGAAGTACTCCACAAGAGGTACCTAGATGATCTCCACCCTCTTTCCCCTCTCTTTTTCTCTCTTTTTGGCCTCCCTTTTAGATCTAGTTTTTTGTAGGAGAGAGAAAACTGGTATTTATTTCTCTAAGTTCATCATGGATGCATTAATTTTATTTGCCGTCGTTATTACTTCTGTCCCTAGATTTAACATAAATATAATAAATTATTATGTTTTTCTAATTCATCGTCTTTGTTTTGTGATTCATGATGTGTGTTATTAATTAAGGATCGCAAGTACGATGGACCGGTCGGAATGGATGTATAAGATCAATAGAGTACTTGATGTGCGGTATATCGTTGAAGTGAGAAAGTTTATTTCTGCTGCAAAAGCTGACCGTGAGAGATCGAACCAGACGACAATCATATGTCCATGTCATCGTTGCAAGAATCTGACCGCCTTCAAAGACGAAGGCACAGTGCAATCTCATTTGATTCGTTTTGGTTTCATGGATGATTACACGGTGTGGACTCATCACGGCGAGAGATTCGATCCGAGTGTCGGGGCGGCATCTGGAGTAAGCTCAGCATCGACGGCGATGGTGAACCAAGATCCTGGAGCGCACGTCTCATCAGCAACAGTAGCGCTTGCCTTCAGTGACAGTAATGCTCGTGACCACATCGCTGTGGAGGCAGATGTACTCTAGGATATGACAGATGATGGTGGTGGAGATGTTGAGGACGCTACGGTGCAGGACCCTGCGGATGTGCAGCTGTTTCAGGATTTAGTCAACCACATCGACGAAGACGACGTCGTGTATGGCTTCCCGATGTGGCTGGAAAATTTCAGAGAGATGAAGCAGGCGTCACTGGATCCTTTATATAAGGACGGCGAGGAATGTCCGAAGGATTGCACGGTGCTCCGTTTCAACCTCCACATGTTGATGATGAAGGCTCGGCATGGGTGGTCAGACACTAGCTTTGATGAGCTATTAGGTTACCTTGCTAAAACATTCCCGACGAGTAACAAGATCCCAGCAAATACGTATCGGGCGAAGAAGCTTATCCGGCCAGTGGCGATGAAGCTTAGAAAGTTTGATGCCTGCCCTAACCACTGCATCCTCTATCGGGGCATAAAGTATGAGAATTTGACGAGCTGTCCGCACTGTGGTGCTAGTCGCTACAAGAGAAATACTGGCTGTCGCGTGGATGCAGACGACGATGAGGCCTTGCGAGGTGGTCAGAGGAAGAAGAAGAAGGGTGTCAAGAAGAGCAATGTTGCAGCCAATCGCATATCGGCTCATCAGCAGTACGAGGAAGAAGAGGGTTACACGTTGAGGAGAAGTCCGACACTGTCGGTGCGGTACATGCCAGTGATCGACCGCCTCTGTGCGATATTTGGGAACCCAGAGGACGTGAATCTCATGTCCTGGCATGCATCAGCTGACCGCTTGAAGGACGATGGCATGCTGCGGCACCCCTCCGATGGCCAGCAGTGGAAAGATTTTGACAAGGCCTACCCGCAATTTGGCAAAGATCCTAGGAACGTTCGGTTCGCGCTTAGCACCGATGGGATGAATCCGTTCGGCGAGCTGAGCAGCTCCCACAGCACCTGGCCGGTCGTACTGACCATCTACAACCTACCTCCCCATCTGTGTCAGAGGCGCAGGTATCTTCTGTTGACCATGCTTATCTCGGGACCGAAGTAGCCCGGCAATGATATCGATGTTTTCCTGGAGCCGGTAATGGAGGAAATGAAGGAGCTATTTGATGTTGGGGTCGAGATGGTGGATGCGTCCCTCAAGGAGAAGTTCACCCTAAAAGCCATCATCTTTGTCACCATCACCGACTACCCCGGCCTCTTCTCACTGTCGGGGCAGATCAAAGGGAAGACCGGTTGCGTAATGTGCATCGACGAGACATGCTACACTTACCTCAAGGGATGAAACAAGATGGTGTACATGAGGCACAGGCGGTTCCTTCCGAAAAGGCACAGATATAGAAGAAGTGTCATGAATCAATTGTTCGATGATCAGGGCGAGCCACAGGGTGAACCACCGACGCAGACTAGTTGGGGGAAAAGGTGTATGAGATGGTGAAGGATATTGATCAGATCGAGTTTGGGACTAAGAAGAAGCCACCAGAGGAGGGCACAAAACAAACGAGGAAGCAAAAGCGAGACACGACGGAGGAAGCGTCACAGGTCCCCTCTGTTCCTTTCAAGAAGAGGTCGATTTTCTTCGAGTACCTGTCATATTGGAAGTGTTGACACCAGATTTTCGCACACGTAGAAGTATGACGGACGGGCCCAATCAGCAAAGGAAGAGGGATTCGTCAAGCAATCAACGACTGCTTGGTCTTCAGAACGTCGGCGCTTGTCTGTGCGGTCGGCTATACCGCGAGACCATAGTTCCATTCGGGAAATACATATTGCGAGTAAGGCTGGCTTGCACGAGAAGACACATGGCAATGGAAAGCACCTGATAAATATAGAATTTGTATCTTTTCCGTGTTTTCTTTGTAAAGTCGTGATCGACTAGGATTCATGTTTCGTCCAGGGTATAAATATAAACCCTCGACCATTGTAAAACTATTCACAACCACATCAATACAAACCGGCCCCTTCGCCACCTATTCGAGTCCTTAGTCGTGTCGTCGAGTTCTTCGAGAGGAATCATCGATCCGTCGACCTCCGTAAGTATCGGCAACCTTGTTATCATGTCTAGTATCGTGCGGCGGATTTAGATATGATGCAAGTAGTCTCGTATGTTAAGCTTAGTATCGTGCGACGGATTTAAGCTTATGACGGGAAGTTTTTGCTTATGCCTTGTATCGTGCGGCGGATTGAGTCATGAGTAAAAATAGTTATCGGCTCTGTTAGATTTGGCAGATCTAATAGATTCATTAAGTTACCATGTGTCGTATGTTTTATTTATTTAATTCGTACAACACTTTTTGCCCAATCTAGATTGATCTTCGTTCGGCTTTGTTGCATGAGTTCGCTTGTGTTTTTGCCTATCATAAGATCACGATGGCCGAATTGACTTTGAATCTAGATTGTTACATGCTGTGGGTTCATGCACGCCGATCATGCTTAGGCTTTAATAAGTCTGGGTGTCGTGCGGCAGGTGCAGGTTTTAGATTAGTTTGACCATGCTTTGTTTGTATGTTCCTTCTTCATGGACCCCAGTTCGGCTAGTTTGCCGATTCTGGTTACGCTCACGAGTAATGAGTAAATATAGATCTGTCCAGATATACATGTGCTTTTAGCTTCTTATAATTGGATCGTATCATGCGGTGGATTAATCTAATTATAAGGAGTGGTGTAGGTTTATAGCAAGTGGTATCATGCGGTGGATTAGCTTGCTTAAGTCTATACCTGACGGGTTTATGAAGGCTGGACGTGCGGTAGACTAACTGGATTGGCCTATGCACGTGTTATTTGAATAGATTTATATTTATGAGTTGCCCTTTTATATCTTATTGTTACATATGCATTCGGCATTCAACATGTCCATGAGCTTTACTTTTTATTCTTGCCGAATGACATTATAAACCTGTTTCGACAAACAGCATTCATAGCTGTGTGCCATCGTGATTGGCTTTCAAAGCCGTACATATGGAACTGTCTAGTCATACCTGACATGTTCCAAGGTATTCTCACACTTTTATCCCTTGTTGGTTTTCAGGTCAAACCGACTGGCACGTCTCCAGAACCAGAACGCTCCGGGCACCCGATTGAAGCCAGCCTCGTTCGGCTTGCTGTGTGCCTGACGCGAGACGTCACGTTTTATGTCAACACACTTTTTGGCACGCTTGGTGGGACCACTTCAGTTCAAGATGCCTGAGCTTAACGAAGACCTAGTCGTTGAGGTAACCATGGATGATTTGCCGCCAGAATCAAGAGATCAAGTACAACAAGCTTGTGACGAGTTCCAGCGCCAGTGCTTGGGGACCTTCTCCAAGAATAAAAGCGGCAAGGTCTATCCGAAGCAGACGTTCCCAAAGGTCGTTCCTCATCACCGGTCTGGACTGCCCGACTTTAGTGAAGAGGTTGCTCTCCGGAAGATAACTGAGATCATGCACACGATCGTATCGGCAGCCGTGACCAATCATCAATCGGCTTTCTTAAACACTTTCCATGCTATCATGATCGATACCTTCGGTCCGACTATGGATAAATACTTTGAAGAAGCTATTGGCCCGGTGCGAGGCCCATTGTTATTCCAAGTACCTCAACGGTGAAAAGTTGCCGAAAACAGTGGAGCTGGCTCGAGTACAGGCGAGATGGTGTCTCAGGAAACGCAGCAACCTCCACAGACCTATGGCCAGCTCACGCTCGGCACAACAGGGAATGTTCCGCAATCTGCTCCTAGAGTGTCTCCTTTTGCAAACAAGATACAAAAGGATGCGTTTGGAGATGGATATCGGGAGTTTATGGATTATAACTCGATTAATGCTTTCCCAAATCCAGGCTACAGGAGCTCAGCCGGGTTGCATGCTGGGGGGCAAACACAAACAACTCCTGATTCAAATGTTGATCTCATCATGCATAAGATGGCTGATATGATGCAGAATCAGTTTGGCCTAAAGCCAAAGAATCAGACATACACATACCAATCTCCTTACCCAGAGTGGTACAATCGGGTAGCTCTTCCTCCGAGAGTCAAACCTCCTACTGATCTCACCAAGTTCTCGGGCCAAGATGATACTGGTACAAGGGAACATATCAGTCATTACCTGATGCAGCTTGGTGAAGCATCGGCAGATGAAGCTTGGAGAATTCGATACTTCCCATTGTCATTGACAGGACCAGCCTTTTCTTGGTTTGCCTCTCTGCCAGCGAATTCCATTAATACATGGGCAGAGCTTGAGCAGAAATTCCACTCATACTTCTTTACGGGAACCAGTGAGAAGAGGTTGGTTGACCTTATGAGCTTAAGGATGAAACCTGGTGAGACACCGCAAGAGTATTTGCGCCGGTTCAGGGAGACCAAAAATCTTTGCTATTCTCTGAATTTGCCAGATGACCAGTTACCGGGAATAGCCATAGCTGGCATGCTGCCGAGCATCAAGGAAAAGTTGTTCAGCATGGACTTTGAAGATCTCGGACAGTTATCACAGAGATTAGCTATAATGAGCAATCAGGTTCAGGGATTCAAGAGGAGCAACCAGTTCCAGAAGGGTGATGTAGCTGCTAAGATGTATCAAGCTTTCTTGGAAGATGCAGTTGATTATGATGATGAAGATGAAGTGGCTGTAGCTGAGATAGTTTGGTCCAAAGAGCCGACTCAAGTCAACCAGCGATGGCTAAGGCAGCAAAAAGGTACTTATGATTTTGATGTTTCCAAATCGGATAAGTTATTTGAATATCTGCTGAAGGAAGGACGCATCAAGTTACCGGAAGGTCATCCTATGCTGCTCCCTGAGGGGGTTAAAGACAAGAAGTATTGTGGCTTCCACAACACCAGATCTCACTCCATAAATGATTGCCGAGTGTTCAGAGTGCGGATTCAAAAGGCTATCCAGGACGGGTACCTCAGGTTTGATGGAAAGATGAAAATAGATGATAGTCCTTTTGGACAGAATGTCGTGTCCTTCTCTGTTAGTATGATCAATGCAGCCAAATTTGGGGATAAAAGCAAGATGAAAGTTTTGACTTCTTCTAAAGCAAAGAAAGTTGGTGCTGTTGACCCGGATCGGCAGATCACAAGTAAGGAATTCCAGCAAAGGGTTCGGTTCCAGAATGGCCGAATTGAAACGGGCGAAACTTCTAAACCCAGGGTTACGACGCGTATATTGTTGAATAAGTGGTGTCGGGAACAGGAACGATATCAGAAGCAAAGATTTTATGAAGAGCAGAAGTTCCTGGAAAATCAGAGAAGGTACGAGGAAGAGATGTACCGAGAAGAACGAGAAGATATGGAGAGACAGGATCAATCTCATTGGGAATGCTCGTTCTTTCAATATTGTTGGAACGAAGGCTTGAAGTTGCCTGTCAAGAACAACTGCCCCGAATGCAGTAATCAATACTCCGAGTATAGGCAATCTCAAGTCAACCGCCGATCTGTCCATGAAAGGCTTGGACCCCGAGTCCCTGAAGACGATCGACGCGTAAAAATAAATTATTCCGAGAATCGGCAGGAGAGGTTTGCCGATCGAAGTTGGGCTCGTGCGGAAGAAGAGGAATGTCGTGAGTACATCTGGCAGAAAGGACAGTGGTGCCCGCCAGGTTTAAGGGAGAGCCAGAAGAGGAGAGTGCAACGCCTGAGAAACAGAGAATTAGAGCAAGCAGGCGTCAGGACAAAGCGGGTTTGGCGTCTAAAAGAAAAGCCGGATGGGAGTAATTGTTCGGCTGATACATGCATGGCTTTCTTTCTCCCGTCAGAATTTGCAGCTCCCGAGAATCAAGATGTCCAAGAAGAGACGTACTCAGATTTTGATGAAAGCGATTTTCAGGAATTATTGGCTCATCTCGTTTTGGCTGAAAAGGCAGTATTTGACAAGCCAATTAACCACCGACACTTGAAACCATTGTATATGAGAGGGTATGTCAACGGCAAGCCATTAGCCAAGATGTTTGTCGATGGAGGAGCTGCTATCAATATCATGCCGTATACCACCTTCAGGAAACTCGGGTTGACAAATGAAGATCTATTGAAAACCGACATGGTCTTAAGGGATCTTGCTGGCAATTCTTCTGACACACGAGGAGCAGTCCATGTCGAGTTGATGATTGGGTCTAAAACTTTGATCACCACCTTCTTCGTCATTGACGGCAAGGGGGCATACAGTTTGCTGCTAGGAAGAGATTGGATACATGCTAATTGCTGCGTGCCATCAACTATGCATCGGTTCCTTATCCAGTGGATTGGGGATGAAGTTAAAATCGTCCATGCCGATGACTCAGTAAGTGTTGCTAGTGCAGATTCAGTTTACTAGGAGTATGATGGAGTTGAGTGTTTTTCTGGAAGAGCTTGGGAGGTAGGTCCTATTAATGTCTTCAGCGAGGATCAACAGTCGATTCAAATAATCGGCTCTCAAAGTAATTTTTAGAGTCCAGCTGATGGTGATGGAGAAAACACTGGAGCCAAAGATTTCGTATCGGCTGACAAGGAATGAAGTATTGGTAATGAAGCCGAAGTTGGATTGATATGTTCGAGTTTGGATCTCAAGCTCGTGCTTGAAGTTAATGAGCTTTTGAAAATTTCTGTTTATTTCTCCGTTACCAGAGTTGAAGGAAAATCAAGAAAGATTCATACAAGGTGACGTACAATAGAAGCTTTTGAAGATATATGAAGGCACTTCTACAACTTGGTGATTATTTCGAGTTGTACGTGACGGCCGATAAAGCCTTATAATAGGATCGGCCCTTACTGTAGGAAAAAATCATTGACAGCTTGCTTTAGCCGAAAAATGTCAAACCCAAGAAAGGGGATTCGGCTGTAACAGGATTTTTCGGTTCGTTAGTTGAAGCTTCGGCACTGTTTGTTAAAGCCGAACGCATAAGAGCTATGTAACTTGGAGGATGTTTTAATACAGCCGATGTGAAGACGTCGCCTTTAGCAGAAAAAATATTCCTAACTTTCAAGTTATAGCCGATATTTTGTATCGCCTTTAGTTCCAATGTTCGTAGCCTTGGTGAATCTAGCATTTTTCAAGATGGCAGGTTTGTCGGGGAAAGAGTAAGTTAAAATGCAGTAAGTGCAATGCCGGGTGACGTGACATAACGGAGGTGAAGATTTAGTCGGCTAAAGTGATGTCATGCATTCGGCAAACGTTTTTCTAAAGAAATTTTTTGCAACTGAGAAAATCATTGAAGAGTCAAGAAAATATGAATAGACATCATTTGAGGAAGGGCAAGTTTTATGGATAGTGAGCTTCATTTATGGATTTGTCCTAATACCGAATTACTCCAAGAATAATGTGTTTACAATAGATTGTGGGTTGGTGACTGCAGCGATAGCATCAGCATGGCCATCATAGACTTCAAGATCTTCAACATCATCTGTGTCGCATGCGAACCCAACCGATAAGGAGGAGTAATCTTCTTTGGTCTAGGAACTCATTGCTGCTAACCCGAGAGCGACCCCGGCGCGCACACCTTGGATGACGGCCTGATCTATACGGCCATTCATAGCGTCAAGACGGGCTTCGGCAAAATTCCCACGGGCATCCACATTGAGGGCGACTCTGTCTGGTGCTGCCTTCAAGCGGTCATTATCTGCAGATAAAACTGAAGTGGGGATATGATGAGCGAGAGCAGATTCGAATCAGAGAAAGGGAAAGAGCCGAGGTTCTGTTAACCTGTAATGATGTTACAAAGTTGCTTCCGTTGCTCTGTCCGCTCGGCCTCTTCGATGCTATGCTTCTTGCATACATTTTTCAGTTCTTTCTGGGCTTTATCCTTTTACTCGCGGGACCACTGGACATCTAGATGGATCTGCTAAAGTGAATCATTATTTTTGGAATCTGGTGATTAGAAAGAAGAAAACTTTTGGATCTACCGTTTCTGGAGAAGGAGCCAAAGCATGGCTGGAGGAAGATTCCACCCTGAAAAGAAGATGAACAGCGAGTCAAGAGACAGGCTATCACAAGGGGGCAGAGTTAGTTTTTTACCTATGACGCCAGTGTGTTTGTGCTCGATTTATACTTGTTTCACCTTCGACCAGGTTTTTTGCCATGGTTGTTGCCTCCTGCCATGGTTCTTAGACTGGAAGCTGAAGCAAGAGATTTCTTTGAAGAGTGCTGCCCTGATATCATTGAGAGCTTGAGGAAAGGAGTTGAAAATCCAAGGTGGCCAGTTGCAATGGTTGTCTACAAAACAAAATTTTCTGATATGTTTATCAGTAATAGCCGATATGGTTTGCATCACCGATTGAGGTAGAGAACGAGGATCGGTGATTAATATGTGGAAGAGACAAGATACACATTGATCTCGATGGATCAATCGCAGGTCGATTCTGGGAAGACGAACAAGAAAATATTTATTTACAAAAGGAACAAATTTACAAAGAGTTAGTTTGTCCATTCCATTCTGTGCTTGATCGGAAAGAAACGATCGAAGGCGTCGACTAGATCTGTCCCGGCTTCCTTCATGTCCTCTACAGAGTGTTCTACCCTATCTTACAACTCTCGCTCACAAACATCAAACCTGCTGTAGTCAGCACCAGAATGGGCCTTTACAGCGGAGAAAGCAAGTGCCGCGCCGAATCCCATGCCGGCCCTGGAAATGTCAGGAAGGATTCGGTTGACTTCCTTCACTCGCTTCAGAGGGGTTGTGTCGATCGCATCGGCTGTGATGGAGAGCTTGGATATGGCGGCTTCAAGGGTGTGGAGTTTGGCAGACAGATCTAAAAGGAAAGGGGTAAGAAGAAGAGAACGAAGAAAGAGAAAGAAATATTAAAGGTGATGAAGGGATACTTACCGGCGGCCCTTTTTCGAGCAGTGTCACGCTCTCGGGAGATTTGGATGATTTCCCGATCCTTCCCCTCCAAGTCGAGCTGAAGATCTATGGCTTTCTGGGTTAGGTCCTCGTTGAAGTCGTTGTTAATCCTCCTAAAACAAAGAAATAATAAGATGAAGCCGGGTACTTCATTTGTGAAGCGAGGAAGGAAGAGGAGAAGCAACCTTCTTTTGGAGGTACTAGAAGCGCCGAGCTCAAAGCTATGGCAGCTCGCTTGAGAAGACATCTTCTGCTTAAGTCGGGAGGATGAAGGACCGGATAAGCGACCAGAGGGGGGTGAATGGGAGCTTAAAATTTTCTTCTCAGAAACTTTTAGCCACTGTCCCAAGAGTCACCCTAGTGGCAAGCCTAGAGCTCGAATAATGTCCACAACCCTAGATGTAGGGTGGATGCTTCCAAGAAGCACAGCGAGACACTACACGACTCTAGAAACCCAACGCAAAAGCCAAAAATCAAAACCGACAACGAAAGAACGAACCGTGGACGAAACAGCGCGAAACCAGTCGCATCGGACGCTGATCTACGTCCGATGCCTGATCACCGGACGCGTCCGATGCGAACAGTGTGTCTCGGGAACCTTACTGGACGTACATCGGACCCTGTGCACAGTGGTTAGCCAGCGTCCGGTGCTTTGGCTCAGGCGCGTCCGATGGCCAACGGACGCGTCCGATGCCTAGCGTCCGATGCCACTACAAACACCGCAAAAGTGACACGTGTCACCGGAGCGTCCGATGCTTGGAACCCTAGCGTCCGATGCTCCTGTGTCAGCGTCCGATGCCCCCGAAATCAGCACTGTTCTTCGGTGATTCAACCCGATCTCCTCCGAATCAAATGCACTAGGGCTAGGATTCGATCTGAGGGGTCACAAGGATGTTAGTGAGCTACTCCTAAGAGATCATGGCTCGAACCTAACTCCAAATCGGTGAATCAAGGAATTTCGGGGCAAGGAAGCAAGAACGAGATCCGAAACGAAAATCACTCGATCTTCTAGACCGTGAGGTTTGAGATGAATTCCTTCGGTGGAAAGGATTGCCTTACAATCTAGAACAACTTGGTTCAAGTGGATTTGCAAAAGACGCACCAAGCAAAGAGATCAAGCGATGGGAAAAACGAGACCAAAAGTAATCCGCGAAGAACACAACAAAACGCGAGTCACAAGCACGAAATTGCAACCGTGTGGCGAACACACGCTACAAACGTGAGATTACGGTCTCACTTCCTAAACTTCCCAAAACACAGAGACATGATTGAGATTGTTCTGTGGATCCTCTACAGCGAGGTATGATTAGAACCTAAGCGGGGGCTAAGGGAAGAGAGAGAGTGCTTAGGGCAAAATGACTGCCAGGATGAGAGGAGAGGAGGGGTGCCTCTCTTATTTATAGCCTAAACAATTATCCCCTTCTAACCCAAGGATAACTGAGCGAAGCGGCCAACCCTAGGGGTATCCCGGTCCAACTCTGCTTGACGACGATCCGACGGTCACGCGCCTTCCTCATCCTTAGCTTTGCCTCGACGCAAGCCTCAGGATGCCGCCATGTGCCGTCCTGTCGACCACCGCGCCTTCCTCGCGGATAGCTGCGCCGCCGCGCCAGCCTCTCCACGCCGCCACGTGTCGACCGTCCTTTTTGCGAACCTCCCCCCGGTTTTGAGGCCGAAACTGGGAAACCTGGGCCTTCCCCCGGTTTTGAGGCTGAAACCGGGAAACCTGTCCTCCGGCTGAGTTTTGTGGCCCAAACTCAGAAACCCGCGTGTCCAGGTTTTGTCGCCCAAACCTGGAAACCGTCCATGCCGAGTTTTGAGGCCCAAACTCGGAAACCGGCCACCCCGAGTTTTGAGGCCCAAACTCGGAAACCGTCGATGGTAGCTTTTTGAGGCTCAGCTACCGAACCCGCGCCGTAGACGGGATGTGGTTCGCACACCCCGAGTTCCAGCACCGATGCCAGAGCATGTCCAGCCTCCACGCCGGGCACAGTGCATCCGCCATCCTTCTTGGCCTCCCGCCAAGTGTTACGACGTCATCACCTTCCTCCCGACTCGGCCGATGCACCGCACATCCCCATGTCCTCTTACTTGTCGACGCCACGTGCCAGCTACCACAGCTGGTCCTTAGGTCTCCCGGTCCGTCAGTCCAAGCTCCACGTTCGCCCTTCACCACTCCCGGTCCGTCGGCATGACACGTCCCCGCTTGACCTTCACCTCACTTTCGACCACTGTCTCCGAGCTCCGCACCTGCACATCAACACAACCAAGAGACATGTTGCCGGTTGATCGATCACTCATCACTCAGGAAGGGAACCACAAGGGCACATATCAACCTTGTGTTCTCAATCTCCCCCTTGATGAGTGCATCGTCAACTCATAGTAACCGTAACCAAAATAAAATAAAATAAAAATAGGCAGAATTAGATAGAAGAAGAAAACTCACTCGAGATGTCCAAAAGCCAAAGAAAAGGCCAAAGAAGAACAACTCAAGAAGAGCAAAACTTGGTCCCCAAAGACATGGGCAACGGTTCGACACAACCAAGCAAGACATCAGAGCAACAACTCATCAAGGAGCAAAACTCGATCAAAATCAGAGCACAAGACCTGGTTCCCAAAGATATGGGCAACGGCTCGACGCAACCAAGTCAGAAACAAGCTAGTCCTCAAGAAGAGGCAGAAGAGGCTCAACACCACTAGCTGAAAGCTCAAATACCAACTGAAGACTGTAGATGAAACTGCTACTGCTAGTCCCTCAAGATAGAGGCACAGAGGCTCAACACAACTAGCAGTAAGCACGATACCAATCAAGAATCATCAAGACAAGATGAAGACAGCTAGTCCCTCAAGACAGAGGCACAGAGGCTCGACACAACTAGCTAAAAAAAAATCGATACCAATTGAGAAATGAGTCTGGAAACCCATAAAAGGCAGAAGAACTCCCCCTTACTCAAAGATCACTCCCCCTCAACAAGTGAAGCATAAATCGCAAATTGCCACCATAAAAAGACATTTTCCCAAAATCTCTCCCTTGGACAGACTTCTCCCCCTTGGGGGCAATTTGCAATCAATAAAGAGAGAGAAGACTCAAAGAGATCAGACGGAGCTAGGTCAAGTCTATCGGAGTCAGACACATGCATATGAGTTAAAATTGCATGTTAGCAGCTTCAGGTATATACTCGAAAGAGTGAATAGATGCTCTAATGAGTGCTGATTCGACTACATAGCAACATACACAAGTGCTAGCAAAGGCTCAAACTGATCACCAAATACAAGGAATGAGTGCATAAGCCAAGTGAGCAGTTTTAAGCCATTTTAAAAGGAGTTTCACCATTAAAATAACACTAGACATGTATAGACAGGAAGTCAACAAGTGCTAAATCATGTATACAAGGTGAACTACCCCTAGCAAAGTTCAATCATCATGCTATAGAGTGAAACATAGACTTGTGTTTTCAGATTTTATCGGAGAATTTGCAGCGGTGATTAACACAAGTTTAAAAACAGCATGTGATTGCGAGAGGTTGAAAGCTTGTCATTGCCTAACTTTTCAACCGAGCTAAGCCTATGCATATGCAATCAGAAGCTTAAAGCATCGGTTTCGGTCTTACACCACACGGCTCAAGTTTAACTCAAAGTGCAATGAGAAACAGTCTTGATACCGTGATGTGTTGACAAAGCAATCCCATCTCGATCTTTTCGATTCACTATAACTTGGTTCATTTTAAGTACAATATGAACAATCCAAGCAAGTGAATGACTCAGAACTAGAGACATAGCAACCTAGCATATATAAAATAGCTCAAGTGACTTCAACACATCCTATACATGCTAGTTGCCAATCTCAATGGTGAACATGTATCAAAAATTTTAAGTTCATTTAGCATGTTCAACATTCTGAAAAATAGCTTAGCTCACAACCTGTATCAGTGATCAAAACGAGCCTAAGCTACAAGCATCATCATATATCATCGAAGCATACACTAATCAGAGCATAGATTCATTCTCAAGAATATAGACATGAAGCTTGAAAATGCAAGATGTATATATGATGAAGTCAGAATCGGAGCCAAAACAAAACTCAAAAGACTCAAGACCCAAAACAAAAGGATCAGAAAGTTAGTCTATGGTACATAAACAAAATGCTTCCCCCATCTAAAAGGGGAAACACACACCAAGCTCACCTCTCAACCTAGCAAACGTTGAGAGATCCAAAGGCTTGGTGAAAATATCCGCAACCTGGTTATGGGTGTCTACATGCCTAAGATCAATGTCGCCTTTCTCGTAGTGATCACGAAGAAAGTGAAAGCGAACATCAATGTGTTTGGTCTTGGAGTGAAGCACTGGGTTCTTTGCTACACTAATGGCAGAGGTGCTATCGCAAAGCAAAGGTACCCGACTGAAATCTAGACCAAAATCACGCAATGTAGCAACCATCCATAAAAGCTGTGAAGCACAAGAAGCAGCGGCAACATACTCGGCTTCTGTAGTAGACTGGGCTACGTTCGATTGCTTGCGAGAAGACCACGAAACCAGAGAAGAGCCAAGAAACTGACAAGTCCCAGAAGTAGACTTACGCTCAAGCCGACAGCCGGCAAAATCCGCATCGGAATAACCACAAAGCGAGAGGTTCGAAGAGGAAGAATACCAAAGTCCGAACTCAGGAGTGTATCGAAGGTACCTCATGATGCGCTTAACCGCTTGCTTGTGGGAAGTCCGAGGGGACGCCTGAAAACAAGCGCACAGACACACAGCGAACTGTATATCCGGCATCATTGCCGTCAGGTACAGAAGCGAGCCGATCATGCTCCTGTACTCCTTCTGGTCAACCGGCTCTCCGTCTTGATCCGCATCCATTGCCGCGGTCGTCGGCATGGGCGTTGTAAGAGGCTTGGCCTCACCCATGTCGAACTTCTTCAGGATGTCCTTCGTGTATTTACCTTGATGCACGAACGTCCCATCTCGGGTTTGCTTGATTTGCAACCCGAGGAAGAAAGTCAACTCACCCATCATACTCATCTCAAACTCCTTGCTCATAGTATCTGCAAACTTGGCAACAAGCGCATGAGAAGAGCCACCAAAGATGATGTCATCCACGTAAATCTGGACTATCAGGGTATCATTGCCTTGCTTGAGGAGAAACAAAGTCCTATCAACCCGCCCCATTTTAAAACCCTTTGAGAGTAAAAAGGTTTTCAAACGATCATACCACGCTCTCGGGGCTTGTTTCAAACCATACAAAGCTTTTGAAAGTTCATAAACATGGTTTGGAAACTTGGGATCCTCGAAACCTAGGGGTTGCCTAACATAAACCTCTTCCTCTATATACCCATTCAGAAAGGCACTCTTAAAATCCATCTGATAAAGCTTAAAACCCTTCGAAGCAGCAAAGGCTAGAAGGATTCTAATGGCTTCTAAACGGGCTACAGGGGCAAAGGTTTCCTCATAGTCTATCCCCTCTTTTTGGCAAAAACCCTGGGCTACTAGCCTAGCCTTGTTCCTCACTACCATCCCATCCTCACCCTCTTTGTTCTTGAAAACCCACTTGGTACCTATAGGGTGACATTCTGGTGGAGGTGGAACTAGGGTCCAAACTCGGTTTCGCTCAAAGTTTTCTAGCTCCTCATGCATGGCATTGACCCAGTTAGCATCAGAAAGTGCGTGTCCAACATCTTTGGGATCAAAAGAAGCAACGAATGCAGAATGAGCAAAGTGTGAGATTTTATACGCTCGCGACCGCGTGACTCGCTAGTCGATGCCGCCGATCATCTGCTGCGGAGGGTGAACTTGCTGAATGCTTCGGGGCGCTTGCCTCGCCGAAGTCGTCTCCCCCTCGCCAGATGCTGTCGCTCTCCCGGGTGCTGCCGGTGCTTGCTGGGGAGGTGGCTCAAGAGGACCCCAAGAAGAAGAAGTAGTGGGATCAGGTCCTTGAGCTGAAGTAGTCATCGCAGGGTCGACAGGGGCAGCCAGTGGAGTTGGCTCAGGATCACCCCAATCGGCATTCTCCTGCTCCTCCTCCACAAAGATAGTCTCCCCTAGCTCCTGTTCTCCTGCAACATCAGAAGCAGAAGAAACACAAGGCATAGTCTCGTCGAATGTGACCTCCCAGGTCTCCACTATCCGGTTAGTCTCAAGGTTAAGAACTCGATAAGCGCGCGAATGCGAAGCATAACCAAGAAACACGCCATCAGCAGAGCAAGATTCAAATTTATCCAAATTGCCTTGCTTCAGGATAAAACACTTACACCCAAACACCCGAAAATGAGACACCTTGGGTACACACCCAAAACGCAACTCATAAGAAGTCTTCTTCATGAAAGCTCGAAGAAAGATGCGATTTGAAACATGGCAAGCGGTGTTGATCGCCTCGGCCCAAAAACGCCTAGGAGTCCTATGCTCATCGAGCATCGTCCTGGCCATCTCAACAAGGGTCCGGTTCTTGCGCTCAACAACACCGTTTTGCTGGGGGACATAAGGAGAAGAAAACTGATGCTCGATTCCATTAGAAGAACAGAAAGAGGCAAACTAAGAGTATCAAACTCAGTTCCATTATCACTACGAATAGCTCTAATGGTATCAGGGGAAACTCAGTTTTCAACCTCAAAATCAAGTCACGAGCAAAAGGAAAAGCTTCATCCTTACCCTCCATGAAAAACACCCAAGAGTACCTCGAAAAATCGTCAACGATCACTAGAACGTACCACTTCCCACCCGCAGAGCAAACCCGAGCTGGACCGATAGTGTCCATGTGTAAGAGCTCGCCGGGTCGCTTGGTCATCACCTGATTGACAGGTGGGGGAGAAGCAACAACCATCTTCCCGTGACGACAGGGATGGCAAACAAGGTCCTTCTGAAACTTAAGCTTGGGCAAACCTTGGATTAGGCCAAGTGAGCTAAGTCTTGCAAGCAAGTCAAAACTCAAGTGACCAAGTCTCCTATGCCACTTCCACAAATCAGAAGAAGGACCAGCCATCAAACATCTAGCAGAGCCAAAAGAACGAGAAAAGTCGGCTCTGAAAACACGGCCAAAAGGGACAATCCAACAAATAAGATCTCCCCGAGGGTCTAAGACACGACTCAAACCCTTCTTAAAGCGCACTTCACAATCATCCTCGAGAAGTTGCGAAACGGAAAGCAAATTGAAATGCAAGTTAGAAACCAGCGCAACATCCTTAAGAACAAAGTTCTCATTGAGCCTAACGGTGACAGTACTCGCACTCAAACCTCACCACTCTCTTGGGTTGTTGGTTTCTATGGTTGCGAGGGTTGTTCACTCTAGCCGGCTGCTTGCCCTTCGGAAGGGGATCACTAGAGACGTCAGGAAGGGTGTCAAGTGTGTTCCTAAGATGGTTAGGTTTAGGTACCCACACTTGCTTGCGAGGTGGAGCCTTGGGAGGTTCATCAAGGATGCCATCCTTGGTGATGGGCTTGGGAGGCTCAGGTGGTGTGATCTTGATGAGCTTAGGGATAGTGGATGGCTTCTCACTAGGGTTCACTCCACTAAACTCACCGATCTTGCCAAAAGTACTAGCTCTCTTCCCACCTGACTCAAAGCCTACTCCCGAGCAATCAGTTCCCCTCTTGAACTGACTGATCATCATGCCCAACTGTGGCTCATTGCATGACACCCAACTCAGAATGGACCGAAGGTATGTGTTTTCCTCCTCGGTTTGCATCCTGGCATGCCGACAGTTGACAATCTCAAGCTCCATCCCCACGCATCGCTCACATGGAGCGACCGGGGTGCTAACTGAGCTGGCCTTCATGCCTTCAGCAAGCTTGGCACTAACTTCTGCCAACTCAGTTCGCAAGCTAGGACAAAGCTTGCACGCACCCAACAAAGAAGGCCTTGCCTTGATCTCCTCCAGCTCCTTCTTCAGGGAGGGACACTCCTTGCAATCACCCACCAAGTCTAGCCTACTCTTCAGCTCATCATACACCTCAATCAAAGAGGCATACTTGGTTTGCAGGGTGGCAAAGTTAGTCATGTGCATTGTGCACTCCTCACATTCCTCCTCATCAGTCACCTTCACCTTGGACCAAGCGAACTCAAGCTCCTTAAACACATCATTCATCTTAGCCTTAAACTCATTGCGCTCACGGATAGCCCGCTTGAGGTTCTTGTCCTGACCTAGGACTATATCGACAAGGGAATCACGCTCACCGGTGACACGATCGACAAGAGAAGAGGATGATACCTCGGAAGCATCGTCGTCGTCGTCAGTGCCATCATCCTCGTCCTGGCGTTTGCAGTCCTCTTCATCCAAGGCCATGGTGCAAAAGGCCCTTGGAGGATTTGCCAAAGAAGCAGAGTCCGTTGAAGCGTTCCTCAGTCTTGTGCTCGGACCCGTCGTCGCTGGAGTCACCATCGGAGGACTTCTCGCTGTCGCTGAAGGTGGCGAGAAAGGCACGCTTGCCGGCGTCGAAAGCCTTCTCCATGTCCTCTCGGCGGTAGCCGCCCTTCTTCTTCTTCCCGACCTTGTTCTCCGGCTTGCCCTTGCGCCTGAAGTTGCGATTCTTGCCGGGGAAGGTCTTGTCGCACTTGGGGCAGTTAGCGATGAAGTGATCCGGATCTCCACATCCGTACCAGCCCTCACGTGCGCCACCACGCTAGCGATTCAGGCGGTTGTTCTGAAACCGCGAGAACCGGGTGATGATGAGAGCAAGCTCGTCATCGTCCAACGCCTCCACCTGCTCCTCAGTCACTGAAAGCAAAGAAGACAAAGCAAAGAGAGGTGGTGAAGCATCAGCGGAAAGAGTCGATCCACCCTTGCCTGAGACCAAAGCCATGGAATGTGAAGATGGGTTCTTCAGCTTGGCCTGAGTCAAGTGATCGATCTCAGTGGACTTGAGCTTGCTGAATAGCTCGTCCATGGTGAGGGTGTCGTAAGCAGCAGACTCAATGATGGTCGACACCTTCACCTCCCATATCCTCCGATCCAGGGCGTATAGCAACTTGAGTGCCCTCTCATGATCATCATAGGGTAGGTTGGCCCGATTGGCACGCATTTTGTTCACAATCGTTTGGAAATGAGCGAACATAGCGTCAATCGTCTCTCCCTCCATCTGAACAAAGTTCTCGTATTCCTGCTTATATGTCTCGAAGAGTCTGGTCTTGACCTGAGCGGTCCCCTCGTGATAGATCTGAAGCTTCACCCAGATCTCTCGAGCAGTCTGAAGCTCGAAAACACACTCGAACTCAGGAAGGGAGATGTTGGCCAAAAGCGCGTTACGGGCCTTAGAGTTGGCCTCGTGTTGGTCAATTTAGTGCTGACCAACTCGAGCTGCAAGAACCACGTAATCGGCATCCTCGCATATCTCCCATACGGAAGATCCGATGCTGTTGAGAAAAACACGCATCCGAATCTTCCAATAGGGATAGTTCGTCCCATCGAAATAGGGAGCCTTGCCATTCCCTCGATCCATGTCGCCCTTAGGATCCGAAACCGATTAAGGTAGAAGAGATCCTTAACCGGCTCCGATACCAATTGAAGGACTGGATAAGCGACCAGAGGGGGGGTGAATGGGAGCTTAAAATTTTCTTCTCAGAAACTTTTAGCCACTGTCCCAAGAGTCACTCCAGAGGCAAGCCTAGAGCTTGAATAATGTCCACGACCCTAGATGTAGGGTGGATGCTTCCAAGAAGCACAGCGAGACACTACACGACTCTAGAAACCCAACGCAAAAATCGGTAATCAAAACCGACAATGAACGAACGAACCGCGGATGAAACAGTGCGAAATCAGTCGCATTGGACGCTGACCTGCGTCCGATGCCTGACCACCAGACGCGTCTGATGCGAACAGTGCATCTCGGGAACCTTACTGGACGTACATCGGACGCTGTGAACAGGAATCACCCAGCGTCCGATGCTCGGGGTCCGGCGCGTCCGATGACCAACGGACGCGTCCGATGCCCAGCGTCTGATGCCAACTAAAAACCACTCTGACTGACACGTGTCACCGGAGCGTCCGATGCTATGGCTGCAGCGTCCGATGCTCCCGAAACAGTCCTGTTCTTCGATGATTCAATCTGATCTCCTCCGAATCAAAAGCTCTCAGGCTAGGATTCTATCTGAGTGGTCTCAAGGATGTTAGTGAGCTACTCCTAAGAGATCATGGCTCGAACCTAACTCCAAATCGGTGAATCAAGAAGTTTCGGGGCAAGGGAGCAAGAACGAGATTCGAAACGAAAATCACTCGATCTCCTAGACCGTGATGTTAGAGATGAATTCCTTCGGTGGAAAGAATTGCCTCACGACCTGGTTCAAATGGATTTGTAAAAGACGCACCAAGCAAAGAGATCAAGCGACGGGAAAACTAGGAGAAAAAACAATCCGCGAAGAACACGAACGAAACGCGAATCACACCATGAAATTGCAACCGTGTGGCGAACACACGCTACAAACATGAGATTACGGTCTCACTTCCTAAACTTCCCAAAACACAGAGGCATGATTGAGTCTACTCTGTGGATCCTCTACAGCCAGGTATGATTAGAACCTAAGCGGGGGCTAAGGAGAGAGAGAGAGTGCTTAGGAGTAAATGACTGCAAGGATAGATGGAGAGGAGGGGTGCCTCTCTTATTTATAGCCTAAATAATAATCCCCTTCTAACCCTAGGTAGGTGAGCGAAACGGCCAACCCTAGGGGTATCCCGATCCAACTCTGCTTGATGTCGATCCGACGGCCACGCGCCTTCCTCACCCTTAGCTTCGCCTCGACGTAAGCCTCAGGATGCCGCCACGTGCCGCCCTGCCGACCACTGCGCCTTCCTCGCGGATAGTTGCGCCACCGCGCTAGCCTCTCCACGCCGCCACGTGTCGACCGTCCTTTTTGCGGACCTCCCCCCGGTTTTGAGGCCGAAACTGGGAAACCTGGGCCTTCCCCCGGTTTTGAGGCTGAAACCGGGAAATCTATCCTCCAGCTGAGTTTTGTGGCCCAAACTCAGAAACCCGCGCGCCCAGGTTTTGAGGCTCAAACCTAGAAACCGTCCATGCCGAGTTTTGAGGCCCAAACTCGGAAACCGTCGAGGGTAGCTTTTTGAGGCTCAGCTACCGAACCCACGCCGTAGACGAGATGTGGTTCGCACACCCCGAGTTCCAGCACCGATGCCGGAGCATGTCCAGCCTCCACGCCGGGCACAATGCATTCGCCATCCTTCTTGGCCTCCCGCCAAGTGTCACGACGCCATCACCTTCCTCCCGACTCGGCCGATGCACCGCACATCCCCATGTGCTCTTGCTCGTCGACGCCATGTGCCAGCTACCACAGCTGGTCCTCAGGTCTCCCGGTCTGTCAGTCCAAGCTCCACGTTCACCCTTCACCGCTCCCGGTCCGTCGGCACGACACGTCCCCAGTTGACCTTCACCTCACCTTAGACCACTGCCCGAGCTCCGCACCTGCACATCAACACAGCCAAGAGACATGTTGCCGGTTGATCGATCACTCATCACTCAGGAAGGGAACCACAAGGGCACATATCAACCTTGTGTTCTCACTGGAGAAACAACGAAGGTACAAAGGGGAGATGTACCAGGAGGAACGAGAAGATATGAGGGAGCAAGAACAGTCTCATTGGGAATGCTCGTTCTAACAATATTGTTGGAATGAAGGCTTGAAGCTTCCTGTTAAGAACAACTGCCCTGAGTGCAGTAATTAGTATTCCGAGTACAAGCAGTCTCGAGTCAACCGCCGCTCTGTCCATGAAAGGCTAGGGGCACGGATCCCTGAAGACAATCGGCGCTTAAAAATAAACAATTCCGAAGATCAGCAGGGAGGACAATTTACCGATCAAAGTTGAACTCGCACTGGAGAAGAAGAATACCACGAGTATGTATGGCAGAGAGGACAATGGTGTCCACCAGGATTGAGGAAGAGCCAGAAAAGGAGAGTGCAGCGCCTAAGAAACAGAGAATTAGAGTAGGCTAATGCCAAAATAAAGCGAGTTTGGCGCCCTAATGAGAAGCCAGATGGAGATAGTCGTTCGGCTGATGCATGCATGGCATTCTTTCTCCCACCAGAGTTCATAGCTCCCGAAGACCAAGATGTCCGAGACGAGGTATATTCAGATTTTGATGAAGGTGAATTTCAAGACTTATTGGCTCACCTCGTTTTGGCTCAACGGGCGGTATTTGTTAAACCAGTTAAACATTGACACTTGAGGCCATTATATAATAGAGGATATGTCAACGGCAAGCCACTGACCAAGATGTTCATTGATGGAGGAGCTGCTATAAATATCATGCCATATACAACCTTCAGAAAACTTGGGATGGCGAGTGAAGATTTATTGAAAAATGACATGGTGTTGAGGGACTTTGCTGATAATTCTTTTGATACTCGAGGAGCAGTCCATGTTGAATTGACGATCGGGACTAAAACCTTGATCACTACCTTCTTTGTCATTGATGGAAAGGGGGCATACAGTTTGCTATTAGGAAGAGATTGGATACATGCAAACTGCTGTGTGCCGTCAACTATGCACCAATTCCTCATCAAGTGGATTGGAGATGACATCGAAATTGTCCATGCTGATGATTCGGTGAGTGTTGCTAATGCAGAGCCCATCTATTGGGAATATGATGGTGTTGAGTGTTTCTCTGGAAGAGCTTGGGAGGCAGGTCATGTAAACGTTTTCAACGAGGATCAACAGCCGATTCAAACGATCAGCTCTCAGAGCAATTTTTGAATAGATAATCCAATTAATGGTAATGGAGAAAGATTGAGACCAAGTTTCGAGTCGACTGACAGGGAATAAAGTGTTGATAATGAAGCCGAAATAGGATTGATGTATGCAAGTTTGGATCTCGAACATGTTTTGAAGTTAACGAACTATTGAGAGGATTCTGCTTGTTTCTCCATTGCCGAAACTAAAGGAAGAGTAAGAGTTCACATAAGGTGACGTACAACAGAAGGCCTTGGGACGTATGAAGGCACTTCCACAACTTGGTAATTATTTCAAGTTGTACGTGGCGACCGATAGCCTTGTAATAGGATCGGCCCTTATTCTAAAGTTTAAAGAAAAGATGAGTAGCAGTTTGTCTTAGTCGAAAATGTTAGATCCAGAGACGGGTATTCGACTGTGATAAGTTTTGTTTGTGTTTGTTGCTTCGGCACTACTTGTTTAAAGCCGAACGCATCGAAATTGTGTAAATCAAGGAGTACTTGTGTACAGCCGATGTAAAGCATCGCCTTTAGCAAAAAAATGTTCCAGGAATTTGAGTTATAGCCGATATTATTTATATCACCTTTAATTCAAGGATATTCATAACCCTGGTGACCCTAGCGTTTTTCGAGTTAGCAGGTTTATCGGGGGAAGAGAAGGGTGAAGTGCAGTAAGTGCAATGCCGAATGACATGACATGTCGGTGATGAAATCTAGTCGGTTAAGATGATGTCATGCGTTCGGCAAAGTGTTCCTCCGAAGAAATATTGCAAATTGGGAAAGGTCACTAAGGAAACGAAAGATGCAAATGAACATTATTCAGAGGAGAACGAGTTTCATATAATGCGAGCTTCATTTACAGATCCGTCCTAATACAGACTACCCATGGAAAAATTTGTTTACAATGGATTGCGGGTCAGTAATCTCGGCAATAGTAGCGGCATGATCATCATAAATCTCAAGATCTTCAAATTCGTCTGGATCACCAGCGAAACCAACTGGTAAGAAGGAGTAGTCTTCTTTAGTCCAGGAACTCATTGCTGCTAGCCCAAAGGAGACCCCAGCATGCACACCTTCGATGACAGCCTGATCTATGCGGCCATCCACAGCATCAAGACGGGCTTCGGCTGAATCCCCATGAGCGTTCACCTTTGTTGACACTCCTTAATGAAATCACTCTATGAAGAGAGTTATAATCTATCCCCGGCAACGACGCCAGAAATGCTTGTTGACATTTCTTAACGTCGCTACTAAGAACGAACCACATAAAATGATAAACTAGTGAAAGCACAAAAGAGTGTATGGGACACTACTAACTTCACTTAACGTCAAGTTGTCATCCCCAACATGAAGCTAGCAATATAATTATATCAGAGCACTGGATTAAAAAAATAGATATTTACCCGCAAGCGCACAGATAAATATACCCGTTGTAGAGCAATTCACCCAAGCTAGTCTCAGGTATCATTATTTATATTTAGCCTAGAGACTAATCAATTCAAGGTATGATAGTATTGAAAGAACTTAACAGCATTTATCATGGCACACACTTATAGTAAGACTGATAACACACTAACTATTATGAACAGGAAACAGGTACAGAGTAAATGATATGGTAAATAATTGATAAAGGATAACAGAGATCAGATCAATCAAGGATAAACTTAGAACAGTACTGCCTAGCAAGATGATGATTAGAACAGGTATAAATAAGGAATATTCCTAAGTTATTCTAATTATAAGTCATAGCATACATTGATTAGTGCAATTATATTTAGCAATCATTGGCTAGGTCACATCATATTTATAATCAAGAGGCAACTCCATAGCTAAGGTGTTAAGCATAGTAACCCTTAAACCATGAGTTAACTGAGCCATACCGAACACTATATTCGGGAGGTGGAATACAAAGGACTCAACAGGTCTGTCACACCCGCGATCTACCACTCTATCCGGAACATGGGACGTATTCGCAGATAAATATTGAATAGGCACCATGCCTACACAACATTTATTACCCACCCGTTGTACTTTAAGATGAGCGCTATACGAACATGAGTATAAACATAAAGATGAACTATCTATGCCAAATATATAATAAAAGCAAACTATAAGCATTATAACTAAGAATATAATCATTGATGTCTTAATCATATCAATTGTATTGCTATCTAGAACATAATAATGAACAATAAGGTGAATTAGATCATCGATAAGAACTAAAGTACGAACTAGAACATGAACTAGAACAAGATTATGAACTAGAAGATGAACTAGATGATGAACATGAACTAGACGATGAACTAGAACATAAATAATGAAGAACAATGATGAACTAGAAGAGCAATTATGAAATAGATCCATAATGTTAATACAACAGAGAAGATCTTGGGTTTACCGAGCCTTCTCGTGACTAGATCAGGAATCCAAGCGAAGCTTGCCTCCTCTAATCCTATTCTATCTACTATTCTAGGTAGATGTAGTCCTAAAGCCTCCGATTGATCTCCTTCTGGTTGGTCTAATGAATGAATTGCCTGAAACCCTATTGCCTAATGCTTTGGAGAGGGGGTCAGGGGCTGTTTATATAGCCCTGGGCGATGAATCGTGGCCCTTGGATCAAACCGACTTGGGGTACGGTCGAGATGCATCCTGGAAGTCGGTGGAAGTACCTTGCAGAGGACGGAACCCAGTGGGCCCAGGGGCCGACCGGTCGGTCTGCCTGTGGGACCGGTCGGTCCCATAGGTCAGCCCCCTGTGGTGTCCTTTGTTGTGGTGTCTTCTTACACTACTGCACAAAGCTTAACCGCATCGGGCGTTTAGGCTTTACCGCAGCGGGCAACATAAACAGCCCGCTGCAGTTAATAGCAGTTACCGCAGCAGGCAACCTAAAGCGCCCGCTGCGGTAAATTATTAACCGCAGCGGTGGATTTAGGTTGCCCGCTGCGGTAACTGCTATTAACCGCAGCGGGCAACTTATGTTGCCCGCCACGGTTATTAATTTTGGATTAAAAAAATAAATAATGCAGCCAGCAGAAACAGCAGGATATGAATTCAAATCAAATATAGTTTTCAAATAATTCCAGAATTCCAGATTTGTAACAGAGATATATATATGCACATATAAACCATCTGGACATAACATACAAAGTCACTTAGTTGTTTGTTGTCATCATATACACATTGACTTAGTTGATTTCAAATTCAAATTACAATTCATAGTTCAACTTGATGAGCGTAATCTGTCGGACGAAGCATTGTGTTCCATTTGCGGAGCTTCTCGTATTGGGGTAGCAACGCCAGCTCGGATTCGTTGTCGAAGAATGTTTCTCCTTCGAGAATGCATTTCTCCATTACAAACTTGCATATGTCCGCCTTGAGTTGTTTAAGGCACATCCTGCGGCTCTACTGCTCTCCCCAATACTTGACACCTTCCTTGAGCTTCTTCCAGCTATTGGTGTACTCCTTGCTTTCCCTTAGAAACTCACATGTGTACAAGCCACATGTCTTCGATCCTAGTGGCTGTTTGGCGCACTGCACGATTGATACACAAGCATTAGAACCCATATATATGTATGAAACATGAATCGAACGTTTGAAATACTTACCGAGAAATCTCGTCAGATTTTGAGGTGGTACCTATGCTTGTCCTTGAACTTTTGAGTTCTTCGGTCCCAGAATCCAGGCACCTTTTGGTATTCCTTATAAGCGCTGTACGAAATATAATAGTTTTAGCGACCATTTAAAAACGTATGGTAACCGTAACTGATGAAAAAGATGGATGACTTACTTTTTCAGACAATCTTCGAATGCCTTGTACCCTTGCTTATTTGGTACGCTCAAGGAGTCAAACACACAGGCCCTGCCATCTTGAGGGTAATTATAAAAGCGACCCAGTGGCCACCCACGAGGCCCTGGCTGCACCATTGCAACAAAATAGAGTTTATGACGGAGAGAAGGCATGATATGCTAGCGACTTAGTTGTATGTATATGTATTTGACTTACCCAAAGTGATAGGCAGCCATTATACACTCTGGCCCATCCGGCTTGATCTTCTTCATGCATTCTAGTATGTAATTTTCAACTTAGTCTTCTCGGCTTTCATATTTTCTTCATATTTCTTCTCTCGCTATCGAACTGTCATCTCCGTATCAGTGATCTCGAAACCCTTGATGACACTTTCAGCAATATGTGCAGGAGAGAGGTAGACTGCAGGATGTGTCTTTTTATTACTTACAGTGACCGTCATGCTGCACGGACAAGTCATCGTGACATAATAAGTATAGAACCATGGAAAATACGAATGTAGTGATGTATGGAAGTTGCATTCATTGCTTACAGTGTGAATAGGGTGATTTGAACGATGTCCAGGTCTTCTTCCCGCATCAGGTTGTACATGTCACTAAAGTCGACGGGTAGGTGCTTTTCGTTACCAGCGGGCAAGTGGAAGTACTCCGTGGGAATCTTGACGTTAAAACTTGACATCCCGGCTTTTGCAGCTTCCATGTACCATAGATGGAACCTCCTTGTATCCCACTTTTCCTCGTCGATGAGCTGGGCCTTGGGAATCAAGAACTTCCCGCACACATAGTGGCCAGGGCAGTCTTCGGCCTCATCAAATAGTTGACGGGTAGTTTCAGGCCTGGCAAACGATGGATAGGGATGTTAGTAGCATATATACTATGGACGTGGTATTATGCTCAATGTTACCATACCTTTTGAACGTGAGCGTGTACGGGAGCTTGTCGGTGGACGTTCTTGGATTCTTTGTGGGCGGGGGAGGACATTGGCTTGTGGTTGACGGGGGAGGTGTTTTCGTCCCTGTTGCCTCCCCCGTCGTGCCTCCCTGTTGCTCGTTCGTGCTTGGCTGGCTTGTCGTGTTGTCGCCCTTACCGTCCTCTGAGCTTCTTGCCTCATGGACCGGGCCGATCGGCGGACTATTTGGAGGCGGGGGAGACACAGTTCCCATGTCAGTGCCCTTTTCCTTTTCCCCGCCATCACCTTCTACCTTTTCCTTGTCCCCGCCTTCGCTACCGCCTTCTCCTTTGTCCTTTCCCTTTCCCTTGTCCCTGCCCTTTTCTTCGTCATCATCGCTGTCGTGATCTGGATCTTCCGGAGGACAAGATCCGGCAGCTGATGGTTGTGATGCTGGTGTCGGCGTTGGAGTTGGCATCCGAGCAATGATCTCGATGTCCTCGCGGTTCCATAGGACTTCCAATCCAAGTGCCTGCCCTAGGTGCCTAGCCGTTTGTAGGTTGGGATGGTCCAATTCAAAATGTTCCTGGTCGGGAACGTGCCATAACGGGCTCACGACCACATAGTCTTCAGGGGTGTTGTATTTGTTGAAGTCGTGAATATCTTGGGGTGCAAGAATGCATCCCTCGGCCACCACTATCTTCTTGGACCTTCCGAACGGGATGAGGAGTTGGACGTGCTGGTTTTCCTTGAAGTCCTCGTTCGAGACCCTTGGGCGATCCTTGTTCATCGGCAGTAAGGCTTTCTTTTCCTTTGCTTCAGGATTGGGCAGCCCATGGTGATCAAACATCTTCGACCTCATCGCGACCATCTCCGGGTCGCTACTCGTGAAGGCTTCCTTTATTGAGCTTTTGATCATTTCAGCCACGCCTTCATTTAAGCCCTTCTTATACAACTCATCTTTATACCTCTGCCTGGACTTGTATGTGGCCGCGTCGGATTGCCGAGACTCAACCGACTTCCAGCTCATCTTTGACCCGACACCACGAACGCGGCCGCGGTGCTCGGGGGCTCCCAGGACCTCGGTGAGCAAGTCGTGGCCCCGGCGGACCACGATGCTATCCTTAAGCTTTGCTTTCTCCATCAAAGTCTTCTCGACATCCTCGAGGTGGGGCTCGTTAAACTTGGCCGCCCCGGGCTTCAGCCTCTTTGGAATGCGGGCCCTCATGTAGTCCTTTGCCCTTGGGTCGATGCCCTCATACGGATCTGGAACCCCGGCAGCCTGTCTTGCTTGTTCTTCTTGCTGCCACTTGGTCCTCTGACCGGCAAAGCCAGTCATGCCCAAGTGGTGAGGATTCTTGTTCCTCTTTGTGAGCTCACTGAACTTAGCGCTCTTTTCCTCTGCTTCTTGCGTCTTTCTCATTTCGCAGAAAGCGTCCCACACGTGTGCCTTGACCATATTGTACTTCAGCAGTGGCGACTTCCCCTTCTTCATGTAATTTCTGGTCAGCATGGACCTGAAGTTGCGAAGCACAGTCGACGCCACGTGCAAAGCCCACTCTTGGCACTTCTCCATGTCAGCTGAGGGCGGATATCTGAATCTCCTTGTCACCTCACCCCATACATTGTTTTTTATGTCTATCGGTACATCGTGCTAGTTGGGCCAAGTGATCTCCACCTTCTCCTTGGCTATACACGCCACTTGATTGCTGAACTTGCCAATGACTGTATCTGGAGCTATTGGGTTTCCCTCTGGCCCCACCGCATCAATGACATGCACCTCATTTTCTTTGTCCAACTTGTGCCTCCCATGTTGTCCCCTCACCCGCTTCTGGCCCTTAGATTTGGACAAAGAGGTTGCCGTAGAGGGAGCATGGGCTTCTTCCTCCCTGAGCGCATCTTCATCCCTAAACTCGAGCTGACGAGGCACAATCAGCAGCTGTTGACAAGAGTCACGAGCCTTCAATCGCGTCTTTGTACATGTTAGAAAGCCAGCGTGTTGCGTAAACCTCGAGACTCTCTGCTTCGTCCGCCCCTGGTTCGTACGTGGGATCGTTGCCCTCCTCTGTACGCTGCTTCTTCGGCGGTGGAGTCACGGACACCTCACTCATCAAGCTGGTTGACGAGGAGCTAGGGGTAGGGTCCCTCCATTCGTTTGTTTTGTCTTCCGCCATTTCAGTTCTACATATACACAGACACATATATAATATGATCAGTTCAAAGCTTTTGAATAAAAAATGACACGTATAAGTTTTTGGCTCAGATTTGCCCCTAGGTCAACACGTCACTGCTAAACTGGTTACTTGTAAAATACAAGCCATCCTAGTCTAGCAGCTGACTCAGCATAGAAAGTAGGGGGGCAATTGATCATCATCACCGCTGCCTCAGCATAGATCGAAAGGGGTCACATCATCGCATTTGCCACTACCTCAGCTTACAAGTTCGAAAAAATCATCAATGCAAATGCCATAGTACAGGGAGAGGAGTAGGGAGAGTAGTATAGAGTAGTACAGGGAGCTGAGAGAGGAGTAGTACAGGGACAGAGAGGAGTAGTATAGAGAGAGTTGTAGGGAGAGTAATAGGGAGAGTAGTATAGAGAGGAGTAGTAGGGAGAGGAGTATAGAGAGGAGTAGTAGGGAGAGTAGTAGGGAGAGGAGTATAGAGAGGAGTAGTAGGGAGAGTAGTAGGGAGAGGAGAAGTAGGTAGAGAGTAATGCAGTAGTACAGGGACTAGGTAGAGAGTAGTACAGGGACTAGTACAGAGACTAGTAAGTAGTAAGTAGCAGTAGTAGATAGAGGTGTAGACAGTAGATGCCATTAGAAAAACTTAGTACAAAAACCCTTAGTACAATGCATCATAAGTAGTGGCAAATGCATAGTGTAAAAAAGCATCAAATTGCATCATAGGCAGGAAATAGAACACTGGAGTAGGGGAGAGAGGAGTAGGCAAAGATCAGAGAGTAGTAGTACAGGGAGAGATCAGGCAAAGATCTTTATGGACTGAAACAGTTATCTTTCAGTCCATGTTTCAGTTATGTTTCAGTCCATGTTTCAGTTATATTTGAGCCCAAAGCATAACTGAAACATAGCAGAGAGTAGTAGTACAGGGAGAGAGGAGTTAGGGAGAGCAGAAACAAAAATGTCGTCAAATTAGCTTGACATAACTGAAACACTGGACTGAAACATGGTTTCAGAAACAAAACTGATCAGTAACTGAAACATATAGCTTGACATAACTGAAACATAACTGAAACATGGACTAAAACATAACTGAAACATGACTGAAACATGTCTGACACATGGACTAAAACATAACTGAAACATGACTGAAACATGTCTGAAACATAACTGAAACATGGACTAAAACATAACTGAAACATGACTGAAAGATAACTGAAACATGACTGAAAGAAATGATAGAACCATAGAGTACTAATAGGCATGTCAGGAGGTGAGTTCTGCAGTGACTAATAATTAAGATATGAAAAAGCATCAAATTTCATCATAAGCAAGCACAAATAGACTGGACTGACAGTGATATAAGGACTATGATGGAAGCTTTGTCTTCCACATTTCAACCATGCCATAACATCCAGAGAACTGCCATAACATCCAGAGAACTGCCATAACATCGCCGCTGCCTCAGCATAGATTGAAAGGGGTCACATCATCGCATTTGCCACTACCTCAGCTTACAAGTTCGAAAAAAATCATCAATGCAAAGAGAGTAGTAGTAGGGAGAGGAGTAGTAGTAGGGAGAGGAGTATAAAGAGAGGAGTAGTAGGGAGAGGAGTAGTAGTAGTGAGAGGAGTATAAAGAGAGGAGTAGGGATAGTAGTGGAGTAGTAGTAGGGAGAGGAGTATAAATAGAGGAGTAGGGAAGGTTGTATAGAGTAGTAATGAAGCACTAGTACAAAGTAGTAGTAGTAGTAGAGAGTAGGGCATTTGCATAGTGTAAAAAAACATCACTAGCAGTAAGACAACAGTAGTAACCAGTAGTAAGTAGACAGTAGTAAGTAGTAGAGAAGTAGTAGTAGGAGTTGAGAGTAGTACAGAGAGGAGTGGTACAGGGAGAGAGTAGTAGAGGGAGAGAGTAGTAGGAGTAGTAGGAGAGAGTAGTATACACTAGCATCACTGGGCATCATAGGTAGTGGCAATGGATATAGCGTAAAAACATCAAATTGCATCATCGGCAGGAAATATCCTCACAAATGACATATCCTCTAAAAATCAAACTCTGAATAAACTCTGAATATATCAGTTGAATTATGCACAATATCAGTGACTAGCAATATCAGTGACTAGCAATATCAGGAGTAAGGCACAGAGACTAGCAATATCCTCACATATCCTCACAATATCAGTGACTAGCAATATCAATGACTACCAATATCAGTGACTAGCAATATCAATGACTACCAATATCAGTGACTAGCAATATCAGGAGTAAGGCACAAAGACTAGCAATCCATTGTAAGGCACAGATGAGGGTTACCAGGATGATTTAGGGTTACCAGGAGATGAGGTCCTTGGCCACGAGATGACATAAGGGGGATTTAGGGGCTCCACTGGTGAGGTCGAGATCGAGGTCCACGCTGGTAGACAGGGGCACCGACGGCTCCAGCAGCGGATAGGGGCACCGGCGGCTCCACCGGCTCCACTAGTGAGGGCACGGGCTCCACTGGTGAGGTCGACGTCGGCGAGGAGGGGAGGAGGATAGGGGGTTGAGCTCGAGTGGCTCCGGCGTGGTCGTGGTGAGCTCGAGGTGTGGCTCTGACTCCGGCGGCGCTAGGGCACCAGCAGTGGAGGAGGAAGGGCGCTAGGGTTACGGTCGGGCGGCGCGCTGCTTCCTCGGTGTGGTCGGCGAGGGCACGGGCTCCACTGGTGAGGTCGACGTCGGCGAGGGCGGTGGAGGAGGACGGCGGCGGTGGCAATGGCGTGGCGGTGGCGGTGGTGAAATTCGACAGCCCTTCGGGGTGAACTGATGATGCGCGAAGGACTGAAATGCCCTTTAGTGTAGCGGGACTTATATAGGCAAGGAGTAACCGCAGCGGGCAACATAAGGAGCCCGCTGCGGTAAATATTAACCGCAGCGGGCACATTAAGATGCCCGCTGCGGTTATGACAAAGATTTGTTATTAATAATATTAACTTATTAATGAGTCATTAACAAATTGTGATTTGTCATTAATAATATTAACTTATTAATGAGTCATTAACAAATTGAGATTTGTTATTAATAATATTAACTTATTAATGAGTCATTAACAAATTGAGATTTGTTATTAATAATATTAACTTATTAACAAAAATCTATTACAAAACTTGTCTCGAATACTATTACATAACTTTCCACTACTTCATTACAAAACATGTGGCATATATATGAATATACATCTTATTGTGGTGCAGGGGCTTTCACGGACCGCTTCTCACCATCGGGACGGGCCCAGGGCTTCATACCACTTTTGTTGCAACGGTCCTCGACGGCCTTGATCTTCTTTGCAAAATCGGTAAAAAGTTGGAGCTCTGCATAGTTGTTGTATTGTTCTGGGCTTTGGACCCCATCAGCTCCAACAATCCGCTGCTTTCCAGACACGACCACATGCCTCTTTGGGTCCTCCGGATAGATATAGTAGGCCACTTGCGCGACATTGGTTGCGAGTACCCATTGGTCATCTTTGTACCCGATACTTTTGAGGTTCACGGTGGTTAGCCCAAAACTGTCGACCGCAACTGCTTTGGGGTTTACCCAGTGGCACTGGAAGACGGTTATGCATACGTCCTTGCCATAGTCAAGTTCCCATATTTCTTCGATCTGGCCATAGTATTGCGTCCTCGTGTTTGTGGCCTCGTCGACGCCCTCATATCGAACACCGCAGTTCTGTGCAGCGCTCTTCTTGTCCTTCTCTTTCGTGTGGAACCTATACCCCTTCACATCGTACCCTTGCCACGTCGTGATTTGGCTTGACGGGCCTTGCAGAAGCTTCTGCACGGTCTCCGTATCTTCATTATCAGGGCATCTTTCTAGGGGTACGTGTTGCTCTTTGAGCCAATCTATGAAACTGTTCTTGTGCTCATTCTGGACCCATGCCTCTGTGCGTTGTCCGTCATTAGCGGCGCGGATCTCTTCTATGTGCCTCTCGACATATTTCTCCATGCTCATCAACTGATGAAGGATGTTGTAATGAGCTTGTTCAATCTCCTTGTATGGTATATCCGTGCGAACTTTTCGGCCCGTGCACCCTATGCCCGCGGTTCTGCCCTCGTGCTGATGGATAGGCAACCCAATCGCCCTCCCATCTTTTATGTACCTCATACACCAGTTCACTGCCTCTTTGGTTGTGTACGCCTCGATCTCCGGGTGAGTGTTGATGGTCCTTAATGTCAATATTATACCAACAACTATTGCATGAAATGACACTAAATGAATCACAAAGCATAGTTGTAGGGTTTGAAACTAACAAGTTCCACGAGTTTTGGTGCTCTCACTTGTTTTGCAGGATTATCAATATTTCACCATATAAAAGTATCTCAAGTGATGAAATAGAGCACACCATTGCGAAGAGCTCATCAAGACGATCGAAACGGACATATGGTTTGCTACATTTGGAGTCCCGACGAGAGAGTCCTCGATGGATACGACTTGGGAGATTCTAGAACATTCCAGAAGACACAAGAAGGCGACCCACGGAAGGCGGGGCCCACCTGTCATAGGGGCAGACCGACCGGTCTCCCCCCCTGGACCGGTCGGTCATGTACAAGGCCCAATCTTGCTCCCCTTCGCGTGACGCACTCCAACCGACCTCTCCAACACGTTTTGGCCCATTTAGGCCCAAGTGCATATGACAAAGGATTTAGTACCACATCGCTTGCCCAAGGTGGAGGGGAGGCCAGGAGCCCCTATATAATAAACCCAGGACCCCCCTGAGGCAATACACCATCATCATCTGGGAGTCTTTGTAGAGGCGTCCCTCGAAGGACAACCTCTCCTCCCTAGAGAATTAGGTTTAGATTTTCCAATGTAATAGCTTAGCTTTAGTCGGGAGTTAGGGAGAGCGGAGCTGCGCTCCGGTTCCGGAGGATTCTTTAGAGTTTTGGTATCTTTTCTTTGTAAGACTTATGCTTTAATATATTTATCTTCTCTATTTACTTTGTGCTTTATTATATGATTAGTATAGTTGTTATATCTTGGCATGAGATCTTTGTTCGTATTGAGTGCTCTAGTTATCCTAGGTAATTAGAGTAGTAATCGATAGATTAGACATGGTGTTTAGTCTATAGGTTACCTGAGGTTGCGCTCAATCCCACGGAATAGTTGTGGTAGCCCCAGGGGTGACGGCTCTGTTAGGCCTTCGTAGTCCACCACGTTCGGATTGATGTTTTGTAGAGCTTTTGGCAGTCTTCTCCCAACTACCTTTTTCCCAGTCTTCTTCGAGAGTTGGAAAGGACCTGCAGCTCCAAAGTGCCAATGTTTATAACTGCTATATCTTTTCATCTTTGTTACCTTAGAACCCAAATAATAGAGAAGTACGTAGGAACCTTGATTTCTCTCGTTGTCCTCCCACTATAGTTTTCTATACATTTATCATGAATTCTCTTTGATGTGTTTTCATTATCATATATATCATATATCAATTACTCCTGCTTTAGTCTAATTAGTACTCTAAGTTAGTAGATGCATGATAGTGAGTTATCAGATTCTTGATCCTAGCTTCCCTGTGGTAAAATATAAATAACGATCCTGGAATACTCCCGGTAAAATGATACAATGATGTTCTGTGCGCTTGCGGAATCTTTCATATTCTATTTGCGTTAACAAACGTCAACAAGCATTTTTGGCGCCGTTCCCGGGGAAGCAATTGGTGCAAAGATTTTGATAATGATCTTGATATCTGCTAATTTAGTGGACCACTAGCTTTAGTAGGATTACCCCTTGTTCTGTTGAGTGTGGAATAGACAGGACATCAGATGCCGTTTCGACCTTATGGCAAGCTTCCACAAGAATGAAGAACCCAAGGTGCCTGAACATTCAAGATCCATCATTAATCCTGGAACCAAATGCCATCTCACAGGTTTGTGCATACATATATATTATTCTAACCATGTGTAGATTGCAGAAAAGGTCGTCGTCACAACAAATCAACTCTCATCCCATGTGACGGATATTTACGCTGCGCCACTCACAAGTCCCAGTTGTGAGTCATGGTAAGTATGATCTAGGTGAGACAGTCTTGCTCATGGACTTTAAACTTTATGAGTAGTTATCTTTTTAATTCCTTGCATTCCACTGCATGTTTACTTTGAATCATCCTTTCATCCACTCCATTTAGTTTATGTTTTCCTCATCATAATTAGTTCCTTGCATGCATTCATGTCATCTGCATCTAAACGAAAGAATATATTAAAAAATTATAGAAAAAAATATATATAAATAAAATATTCCTCACTGTGATCATACTCTGTCATCTCTTTTTGAATAAATCTCTTTTATGCTCTCATTCTACCTGTGTTTGCTATAGTATGCTTTGGTTTGGTTGTGCTTTTCGAGAGTACTTTCAAAGGATTTTAAATTAAGCGTGGTGCTTAGGTTAAAATGCCTTCCTTAATCCAATTAGACATGGAGTCTAGTTTGGTTATTGAACTGAAAATTGCTAGTGTAGACATTGGATATTTTGGTGGACTAACCCCTGCAGAGAACTCTAAATACGCTTTGGGAAAGTCCTGAGATGAATTCACATCAGATATGAAGCAAGGCATACGGTGAAGTGCATAATGAAGACTCAGCTCATTCATCATGGATGAAAGAACTGTGAGTATTAAAGTTTATTTCAATTATCTTCTACTGCAAGTTATCTTTTGCCTTGAACCATGTTAAAATGCAGCCAACATATAAAACGCTAGTCTATGCTAAAGTAATCTTAAAATTATCTTTTCATTAGCATGGATGAATAACACATAGTTGTGGATAACAACCCATGTTTCAAATTCAGTACAATCCTTCGGGTATATATCCACTAACATTTTGTAGGAGATGAGGTTTGCTTGTTCATGGTGTGAACTTAAAGATCCAAACCCAACCCATGGATAGACAAATCTCATCATCCGACAAGTCACTAGTGATGTCGAAGGAAGCCAAGCTTTGAGCCATTCCAAGGCATAAGCCAGGACACTGATGACGAGCAGGATGCAACTCACCCCGTATGGGTCAATCTATGCCTACGCTCATCATTGTCGAAGACATCAACACCGACACCAACAACAATTATCAGGGAGACAATATGCCACTACATCATAACATCTATGTGTCATCCGAAGGAAGTTTGTTGGTGGTTCACTATAAAGTCAAGCAGTGGAAGTTCTCCTCACTTCTAATCATTCCAACACAAGAGCTAGTTTGAGGGATGAGGTGGAACAACTTCAACAACAACAAGGTCTACAATTTCAACTCATGAACACATTGTTGAAGAAATATCCACCTACTTCACAAGTCATCTTGGGGGAGACACAATTTCGTTGTCTAAATTTGTTTCATGATCAAGGGTAGGAAGGAGAAATCCAGCTTCAAGACACTTTGACCTCCTGCTCACCACTTTGATCAGTACAAGACACTAGATACTACCCCAATCAAGAAGAAGAAAAATGATCCATCACTCATTCTTGGAAGAACATTCTTGAACACCACCAATGTGTCATCTATGTCGGACCTTGAGATGTCCACTTTTGGATCTTCGATCAAAAGGGTCGCTGCTTCTTTAACAACTACACCACTTATGAGCAGCCGAAGAAAACCAAGAGAAGACGTTGACTCAACCGACAAATGAAATTGAGGGTTACATCATGAAGGATGAAGCCACTGCACTGCAAGAATTCAAAGATGGAGAGATAGTACCCGAGCCTAAAAATCAAGAGAATAGTTGACAAGGTCTCCATCGTCTGGACCTGTTGAGAACAAGACTCAGCTGGCCCACTGTGAGATTGGCAAGAGAAGACAAGCTAGTCATGAACAACAACTAGCTAAACAAGAGAAGCTTACACAAGGTGATTTGACACCATCCCTCTTCAATGATAAAGGTACATCTCAAGGTAAGTGACCATCACTTTAAAAGCTTCTCCTTGTTTCTGGTATGCGCATAAATAAAGAACCAAACATGTTTAAGTTGCACCTCACTTGATCCACCCTAATCAACTCAACATGTTCAATTCTTTACTCTTTGTTCCTAGCTTTACTCTCTTAATCTCACTATCTTAACTAAATGAGCTAAAATGTTGTGCATCCAACCTTTGGAAGGTGATATATCACAATCATAAAAAGATCGACACACTATACGTAGATTATCCTTCCTTGGGTTAAGTAATATGATCTATTAAATATTTTTTAAGATGCTACTTTCATGCTCATCTTCTGATCCTATCACTCATGTTAAGATTGAATAGAACACATAAACAACAAGTTTATCTTGTGCAATGTGCCTAAGGTTAGAGAAGAATGAACAAAACTTTTGGTTCTGTTGGTGTCTTTCCACCAACAGAGCCCATGCACTTGATCTCTACCTTAACTTTATGAGCAGGACACACTCTTGAGCTAAACATGGAGGAGCTTATCAACTCCCAAATTCTACAAAATGAAGGTCCTGGATCTACAAGAACATGCACACTAAGCCAGATGTTGCCAGCTTCCACAACTAATGCTTCACTTCAAATTACTGGGCGAACGAAGAACATGAGTGACACTTGTGACACCCCAATTTTAAGAACAAAATTGGAGCACAATATATGTATGCCAGGATCAATTTTCATACATATATCCACATCATAGTAAATATCAAAACAATGCTTTATTAATATATCGAACATTATTACAAAAAAAATGACCCTCGGGTCCAAAAGAAAAGGTACAGACTCTCAGTCTAACTCTAATGTAGACTCGCGGAAACTGGACGCCATCTCCACAGGAAGGTCGACCGGGGGCTGCGCCATCCTAGTGCAAGTCGTCTGGGTCGTATCCACCGTCTTCTCGGTACTCCTGCTCTGCGTCGTAGACTCCAACGTCTGGGTGGGGTAGCAGGGGGTTCAAAGAGGAAGGGTGAGTACATCGAAATGTACTCCGCAAGTGTAGGAAATATATGCTTATGAGGCTATTAACAAAGGTAGGCTGACTCTGTTTGACTCAAGCGCCTAAAGCAACACATCCTATTAAATCCTATTTCCTATGCACCTATTTACTAGGTTATAACCACAGTCTCCAACAGAACAGTAACCACACTCGGAGTCGCACCGAGCAAACCACACTCGGAGTCACACCGAGCAACCAACACTTGGAGTCACACCAAGCAACCGCACTTGGAGTCACACCAAGTACCCACACCTGAAGTCCATCCGGCAAACCACACCTGAAGTCCATCAGATGACCCGAACCAGGCCGTTACAAGGAGTCCTATGTGTATTAGTTCCATACGTCACGACATAGAGAGCTACCTTCCGTAATAACTCCAGGTCTGCGCTCGAGCCTGGGAGTCACTCCCGTACCAAGCAGTAACTCGCGTAGAAGAAGCCTCTGTACCCATGTCATATGAGACTAATAACCACATAAGGCTTCTCTAACGAACTAGAACCAACCCACCAACTAATCTCGAAGAAGTCCAAGCCGCTCGTGACCGTGAGCACGGCTGATATACCAGTTTTACACTCTGCAGAGGTTGCACATCGTTACCCATGAGTCGTGCATTACCCGTCACGCTAAACACTGCCGAGGTGCATAGCGGGTTGCACTGCAAGGCCTTTACAAAGCCCCTCCAAGCCTGTGTTACACGTACTCTAAGGTTTCTCCCCTGTCCATAAGTCAACGACCCCAAGGGACCCCTCTTGAGCCACTATACAAACCCCGTGTAGCATAACTTAGAGGAAACTAATTAATTAGCCAGGTCCAGCCCATCCAGATCTCATGGCTGCGCTGTTAAGCCGGGTTACAGGCTTCGAGAACCGGGTCCTAGGGATCCAGGCAGGATATGTCTAGCACGAGCCCAGAACCAGAAAACAAAATACAGCTGCCGAGTCACACGGCACAAAAACCACCAGTACGGTCCATCCTGCCGGATTTACCTACTCACCATACTACTCATTACCAGTCCACATGTTCCATAGATCATTAATCAGAATTAATTATAAAACCACCATCCCATCCCAAGACAGTAGGGCTAAGCATGACTTCTACCCATATCATCCCAAACCAGGCGACAAGGATAATAGTACAAGATCTAGTAAACCATATCATGGGATTCAAATTAATGACAAGCATGCATCTACAAGATCTAACTACTCTAGTACCAAAAGTAAAATAAAGTAGGTGCAAGATGTTCAAGGACACTTGCCTGCGGGCTGGGTCGGATCAACTGGATCACGTGAAGGGTCTGGAGCGACGAAAGCGCAAGGTTGGTCCAGGGGTTCCACGTAGCTCGCACTCGCTGGATCAAGCATCATCACATGGCCCAAACAAAGCAATATAAGAAACAGTACACCAACATTATGAAAACAGAACATAAGCAGATTTATCGCGTAAAGCTCAACGAGACGAATCTAACGCAAGTTGAATGGATCAAATCGGAGTTAAAACGCAAAAGTTATTGGCTTTTGAATCTGAGTGGCAAATCTATAAATACTTCGAACTCAATTTCGCAATTTAATTAAATCAAATCTGAAATAAAAAGGAGTCTGGACCCGGCCTCATTTCGGATGAAAAACAAGGGCTGGAACGCGATTCTGGGAAGACTCAGGGAATAGGAAGGTTAGAGTGCGGGTTTATTCCGTGAAACACCGAGGGCTTTTGTGCAAGATGGACAAGCCGACCTGCACTGTACCATGAACTCAGTCCATGGCCCGTGGACCAACAGCAGAGAAAACACGGTCCACCGTAGACCATGTCCATGCTGATCAAATGTATTTGGAGTTGTATTTCTGGATTTATTTTCCTAAAGAAAAACGGCCACAAATCATGGACACATCATGCTGATGTCATGCTTATATCATCAAGCTAACATGAACAGGACACTAATAATCGGCCGGCTGCTTGCTTGTGCGGGTGCCTTTCTGCGTGATGTTCGTGCGGTGTTGCATGGCTGCGCATGGAGTGCTGGGAGCGGGAGGTCAGGCGCTGGGGCACGGCGGCACTCGGTGGTGCGTGGCGGCGCCATGGGCCGCATGCTCGAGTCTCGCCGGCGCCCTGCGAACAGGCGCTGTGAGCTCCGGTTAGACTCCAGATTAGTACGGGGATGCATCGGGCAAGTTCAGGGGCTCCGTGACACCCCCAGATGGCCGGAGGCGGGGTGGCGGCGTGCGGTGGCTGCTCGGCAATGGAGTGATGGCGACATCGTGCGCGTGGGGCCTGTCGGCCTTGCCAGGGTGAGAGCTCGGTGAGCCGTACCGGCATGCAGAGAGGGGAAGATCAAGGAGAGTACGGGAAGCACCAGGGGGCTTGGTGACACGACCGGTGGAGGGAGGCCGCGGTGACGTGCGCGTCACGGCTCGGCGGCGCCATAGGGCTCGCAGTAGCGCCATGGACGGGCCGCTGGAGGTCGTCGGCTTAGACCTAACCTATAGACCGGTAAAGACTGTGGGGGTGAGTGGGGATCGATGCGGAGCTCACCGAGACTTCGATGGAGACGCTCTCGTCGCCGGTGGAGGTCCAGAGACGACCGACGATGGAGATGATGTGGTGGTTTTCTAGTGCTCCGATGAGGTCGGGGAACGCGTCCCGGTGCAGATGTACGCCGAGGCCGGGTTCCTTCGACGCGTTACGGCTCGGCGGAGGTGATGGAGGGATTCTTGCCGCCAGAAACTGGCCGGAGCGAGGAGCTCGAAGCTCGGACCGGCGTCGGCTATGGAGGTGTAGATGGCGGTGGGTACTGGAGTGAGAGGGAGCAGAGATCAGAGAGGGGAGAGAAGGCGGCGGCGCGGTGCTTATAAGACGTAGAGGAGAGGTGGGGATCCGCAGCGCAGAGGGTTCGGGGGAGCGCGTAGATGGCGCTCGAGTTCGGTGCAGAAGAGAGCGGATGAGGTCGCGGCTGGTGCGAGTTTAGCGGGGAGGGGATGGATCTGACGAGGGTGGCCCACATGTCAGCGTGGCTGGGTGGCTGACGGCGGGTCCCCGCGATCCAGGATGAGCGCGGGCCTCGCGGGAGGGAAAAGGGGAGCTGGGTCACGGAGGTGGAATGTGGGGCGGGCCGGTGCGCGCGTAGGGAGTGTGGAGCGGGCCGCTGCGAGGTGAGGTGGGCTAGTGAGGGAGAACAGGCTTCGGCCTGGCTGGGGAAGAGGAGGGAGCTGGGCCGATTGGGCTTGCGGGAGCAGGCCGACAGAGAAGGCTCGGCCCGAGCTGAAGGAGGGAGAAAGAAGCCCTTGCCATTTCCTTTCTTTTTTTTTCTCTTTGTACATTCATTTGCAAATTCAAATCTGTTTGAAATTCAAAATCACTTTGAAATATTTTGTAAACATTTTACCTAGGTTTTGAAAATAAAACTTTGAGTTTACAAATTTAAAACTTTTATTTATTTTTTCTAATTTTCTAAATAGAATAAAATCGATTCGCCCTAACCGGGTTTAATAAATTCTTTTTCACCCAATAAAAATTATGGAACAGTATGAATGCAACAAACATCTGGCTAGGATTTTCCTCCATCTAGGGTTTTGTCCATTTCCTAACTAAATTCTAATTTATTTTATTTATTTAGAAACCTGGGGTGTTACAAACTTACCCCCTTAACTGGAATCTCGTCCCGAGATTCGGGCTAGCAAGAGAGGTGGGTTGGGAGCTCGTGGGACATACCATGGAACTTTTGGCGTTTTGCATTTTTCTTGTTCATCACCCGATTGGCATCTTTGGTTTCGAGGTGTTGTCCTTGAGCTTTCCTCTTGGCTCGACCTTTACGATCCTCACGCTTCTTCGGGCATTTGCGGATGAAGTGTCCAGCTTGCTTGCAGTAAAAACATAGTCCTTTTGTCTTGACATCTCTTCTGGTGGATATCACTTGATTGTCTTCTGGTGGAGCTTGAGGAGGTGCTTCTGTTTGGTGGAGTTGAGGAGCTTCACTTGAGTTTGTAGGTGGAACCTCAGGGGGCTTCTGGACTTGTGCTTGAGGTGTAGCTCTAAAACGAGAAGAGTTCGCAACATACTTTCGATACTTGTCTTTCTTGCCTCGGTAAGGTGATATTTGGAAGAGTCGATATGCCTCGTCGCTCAAGTTGCAGTCTTCCCATTGTCGTAGATCCATCAGCTGGTATGGGTGAATAGAGGATTGAGATGGGAGAGAGAAAGACCCCAAGTTAGTTAATTTAATTAATAAAACTTTTGACAAATGATGTCATTGCAACCTGACAGTCGCAACACACCAACAATCATTACAAAGAACCGAAACAAACATGTGCACAAGTACATATCAAGCAACGTGCTACGAGATCAATCAATTATGGTGGGCATCCTACTATTGGAGGACCTACATTGAAACAAAGTTTGAATTTTCAGCAGAGAAAGGGTCTACAGAAGTGGGAAATGAGGTGGGGCTTTTAAAAATAGTTTTATAAACTCGACGACTGACTAGGGTAGCGTCCTACGGTCAACACAGCTCCGATACCACTCTGTGACACCCCAATTTTAAGAACAAAATTGGAGCACAATATATGTATGCCAGGATCAATTTTCATACATATATCCACATCATAGTAAATATCAAAACAATGCTTTATTAATATATCGAACATTATTACAAAAAAAATGACCCTCGGGTCCAAAAGAAAAGGTACAGACTCTCAGTCTAACTCTAATGTAGACTCGCGGAAACTGGACGCCATCTCCACAGGAAGGTCGACCGGGGGCTGCGCCATCCTAGTGCAAGTCTTCTGGGTCGTATCCACCGTCTTCTCGGTACTCCTGCTCTGCGTCGTAGACTCCAACGTCTGGGTGGGGTAGCAGGGGGTTCAAAGAGGAAGGGTGAGTACATCGAAATGTACTCCGCAGGTGTAGGAAATATATGCTTATGAGGCTATTAACAAAGGTAGGCTGACTCTATTTGACTCAAGCGCCTAAAGCAACACATCCTATTAAATCCTATTTCCTATGCACCTATTTACTAGGTTATAACCATAGTCTCCAACAGAACAGTAACCACACTCGGAGTCGCACCGAGCAAACCACACTCGGAGTCACACCGAGCAACCAACACTTGGAGTCACACCAAGCAACCGCACTTGGAGTCACACCAAGTACCCACACCTGAAGTCCATCAGGCAAACCACACCTGAAGTCCATCAGATGACCCGAACCAGGCCGTTACAAGGAGTCCTATGTTTATTAGTTCCATACGTCACGACATAGAGAGCTACCTTCCGTAATAACTCCAGGTCTGCGCTCGAGCCTGGGAGTCACTCCCGTACCAAGCAGTAACTCGCGTAGAAGAAGCCTCTGTACCCATGTCATATGAGACTAATAACCACATAAGGCTTCTCTAACGAACTAGAACCAACCCACCAACTAATCTCGAAGAAGTCCAAGCCGCTCGTGACCGTGAGCACGGCTGATATACCAGTTTTACACTCTGCAGAGGTTGCACATCGTTACCCATGAGTCGTGCATTACCCGTCACGCTAAACACTGCCGAGGTGCATAGCGGGTTGCACTGCAAGGCCTTTACAAAGCCCCTCCAAGCCTGTGTTACACGTACTCTAAGGTTTCTCCCCTGTCCATAAGTCAACGACCCCAAGGGACCCCTCTTGAGCCACTATACAAACCCCGTGTAGCATAACTTAGAGGAAACTAATTAATTAGCCAGGTCCAGCCCATCCAGATCTCATGGCTGCGCTGTTAAGCCGGGTTACAGGCTTCGAGAACCGGGTCCTAGGGATCCAGGCAGGATATGTCTAGCACGAGCCCAGAACCAGAAAACAAAATACAGCTGCCGAGTCACACGGCACAAAAACCACCAGTACGGTCCATCCTGCCGGATTTACCTACTCACCATACTACTCATTACCAGTCCACATGTTCCATAGATCATTAATCAGAATTAATTATAAAACCACCATCCCATCCCAAGACAGTAGGGCTAAGCATGACTTCTACCCATATCATCCCAAACCAGGCGACAAGGATAATAGTACAAGATCTAGTAAACCATATCATGGGATTCAAATTAATGACAAGCATGCATCTACAAGATCTAACTACTCTAGTACCAAAAGTAAAATAAAGTAGGTGCAAGATGTTCAAGGACACTTGCCTGCGGGCTGGGTCGGATCAACTGGATCACGTGAAGGGTCTGGAGCGACGAAAGCGCAAGGTTGGTCCAGGGGTTCCACGTAGCTCGCACTCGCTGGATCAAGCATCATCACATGGCCCAAACAAAGCAATATAAGAAACAGTACACCAACATTATGAAAACAGAACATAAGCAGATTTATCGCGTAAAGCTCAACGAGACGAATCTAACGCAAGTTGAATGGATCAAATCGGAGTTAAAACGCAAAAGTTATTGGCTTTTGAATCTGAGTGGCAAATCTATAAATACTTCGAACTCAATTTCGCAATTTAATTAAATCAAATCTGAAATAAAAAGGAGTCTGGACCCGGCCTCATTTCGGATGAAAAACAAGGGCTGGAACGCGATTCTGGGAAGACTCAGGGAATAGGAAGGTTAGAGTGCGGGTTTATTCCGTGAAACACCGAGGGCTTTTGTGCAAGATGGACAAGCCGACCTGCACTGTACCATGAACTCAGTCCATGGCCCGTGGACCAACAGCAGAGAAAACACGGTCCACCATAGACCATGTCCATGCTGATCAAATGTATTTGGAGTTGTATTTCTGGATTTATTTTCCTAAAGAAAAACGGCCACAAATCATGGACACATCATGCTGATGTCATGCTTATATCATCAAGCTAACATGAACAGGACACTAATAATCGGCCGGCTGCTTGCTTGTGCGGGTGCCTTTCTGCGTGATGTTCGTGCGGTGTTGCATGGCTGCGCATGGAGTGCTGGGAGCGGGAGGTCAGGCGCTGGGGCACGGCGGCACTCGGTGGTGCGTGGCGGCGCCATGGGCCGCATGCTCGAGTCTCGCCGGCGCCCTGCGAACAGGCGCTGTGAGCTCCGGTTAGACTCCAGATTAGTACGGGGATGCATCGGGCAAGTTCAGGGGCTCCGTGACACCCCCAGATGGCCGGAGGCGGGGTGGCGGCGTGCGGTGGCTGCTCGGCAATGGAGTGATGGCGACATCGTGCGCGTGGGGCCTGTCGGCCTTGCCAGGGTGAGAGCTCGGTGAGCCGTACCGGCATGCAGAGAGGGGAAGATCAAGGAGAGTACGGGAAGCACCAGGGGGCTTGGTGACACGACCGGTGGAGGGAGGCCGCGGTGACGTGCGCGTCACGGCTCGGCGGCGCCATAGGGCTCGCAGTAGCGCCATGGACGGGCCGCTGGAGGTCGTCGGCTTAGACCTAACCTATAGACCGGTAAAGACTGTGGGGGTGAGTGGGGATCGATGCGGAGCTCACCGAGACTTCGATGGAGACGCTCTCGTCGCCGGTGGAGGTCCAGAGACGACCGACGATGGAGATGATGTGGTGGTTTTCTAGTGCTCCGATGAGGTCGGGGAACGCGTCCCGGTGCAGATGTACGCCGAGGCCGGGTTCCTTCGACGCGTTACGGCTCGGCGGAGGTGATGGAGGGATTCTTGCCGCCAGAAACTGGCCGGAGCGAGGAGCTCGAAGCTCGGACCGGCGTCGGCTATGGAGGTGTAGATGGCGGTGGGTACTGGAGTGAGAGGGAGCAGAGATCAGAGAGGGGAGAGAAGGCGGCGGCGCGGTGCTTATAAGACGTAGAGGAGAGGTGGGGATCCGCAGCGCAGAGGGTTCGGGGGAGCGCGTAGATGGCGCTCGAGTTCGGTGCAGAAGAGAGCGGATGAGGTCGCGGCTGGTGCGAGTTTAGCGGGGAGGGGATGGATCTGACGAGGGTGGCCCACATGTCAGCGTGGCTGGGTGGCTGACGGCGGGTCCCCGCGATCCAGGATGAGCGCGGGCCTCGCGGGAGGGAAAAGGGGAGCTGGGTCACGGAGGTGGAATGTGGGGCGGGCCGGTGCGCGCGTAGGGAGTGTGGAGCGGGCCGCTGCGAGGTGAGGTGGGCTAGTGAGGGAGAACAGGCTTCGGCCTGGCTGGGGAAGAGGAGGGAGCTGGGCCGATTGGGCTTGCGGGAGCAGGCCGACAGAGAAGGCTCGGCCCGAGCTGAAGCAGAGAGAAAGAAGCCCTTGCCATTTCCTTTCTTTTTTTTCTCTTTGTACATTCATTTGCAAATTCAAATCTGTTTGAAATTCAAAATCACTTTGAAATATTTTGTAAACATTTTACCTAGGTTTTGAAAATAAAACTTTGAGTTTACAAATTTAAAACTTTTATAAATCTTTTATTTATTTTTTTCTAATTTTCTAAATAGAATAAAATCGATTCGCCCTAACCGGGTTTAATAAATTCTTTTTCACCCAATAAAAATTATGGAACAGTATGAATGCAACAAACATCTGGCTAGGATTTTCCTCCATCTAGGGTTTTGTCCATTTCCTAACTAAATTCTAATTTATTTTATTTATTTAGAAACCTGGGGTGTTACAACACTATATCAAGAGGTGTAGTTATCAAGATCTACATATCAGGATCAAATGACGCACCTCAGGAATGAACATGGTGAGAAGTCCTGTTCAGAGGACTTAAAACATTGAACCCTCACCGAAAGGTAAAGTCGGTAGTTATCCATATTTATCTTTTCTGCATTAGTTTCTCTTTTTGCATGTTTACTTTCCATCATCTCTCCATAGCATATTTACTTTTCTGCATTAGCATAAAAAAGGGAAATAAATATATTTTACTTACTGCACTGCATCATAAAACATAAAGCCCCATGTGAATAATTCTGTGGTGTGTAAAAACCCACATGAAATATTCACCGTGGTGGCATAAAAACAAAAAAAGATATGCATACATTCATCCTGTTGCATTTTCTCTTGCATCTTAAAAAAATATTAAAATACAAAAATATTGAGAAAGAGATCTTACTGAAACTCTAGACAACTAAGGCTTAAGTGGCCAACCACTCACGCTTAACCTATTCCACAAGTTTTGTTGTCTATTTGAGTTTCACAGGATTGAAAGACTAAGAAAAGCTGACGAGCAAGTGGATGTTTCATCCACTGTTGGAGCGCTATTTCAACAACCATCAACATCAATCAATGCTCCGATAGAGGAAGAACATTTTCACTGCCAGTCTGCTACATTGCAAAATCGAACGACTACGTCAACATTCAGCTTGGGGAAAAGCACCCCCGTGTATCCAGGTAATTATCCTTATCCTCTTAAGTTTTCCTTCTATACATAAATGAAAATAAAATATAAAACAAAAAAAAGAACAAAAAATATTCGGGCACATGAAGGCTCGATACGATCGAAGGGATTAGCTTGGGGGAGGTGCACCCCCGTTATCTTCGTGATTCAGGTATGTCTTACAACTATCTTAGTATTTTTTAGTAATAGGTTATTCTATACATAAATGAAAATAAAATATAAAACAAAAAAAGAACAAAAAATATCCGGGCACATGAAGGCTCGATACGATCGAAGGGATTAGCTTGGGGGAGATGCACCCCCGTTATCTTCGTGATTCAGGTATGTCTTACAACTATCTTAGTATTTTTTTAGTAATAGGTTATAGTGTGTGTTAGATTAAATAAATAAATCATGTCAAATCTGAAGAACTCTCTCTCTAATTTCTTAAAATGGAAATGATGAATAGTTGCTCTATTGTATTTCTTTCAAGTACCTAACCTTCAAAGTATGAGTTCTCCTGATTAATTAATGATGCCTTAAAATGAAATTAAATATATGGGTAGCAAATGCTTGATCCAGAGTCTAGGTAATTGACAGATATGATATGTGATGATCTGAGCTGCTATTATCTTGTTCTAAAACAACACTAGAGTTCCGGAGAATTTCTCAATATAAATATGACTAATAATTGCATTGAGTTAAATTAAACTTTGTTGACCCTGTGAGAAGTTATCATACTATTGAATTGAGATCACTTACACATTTCATCCATCCTCCGCATAAATGCTCATGATTATCTATTGCTATCCTCATAAAAGTTTGTTGGAAGCATGTGGTTGTTGAAAAAAAGAAAAGAAAAAAAGAGAAAAAAAAATCCGAGGAAATAAAAAGGGACAAGTGTCCGAAACCTCAAAAAGAAAGATCCCGAGGAAATAAAAAGGGACAAGTGTCCGGAACCTCGAAGAAAATAAAAAAATGATGAATATCAGAAAAAATGGGCACGTGCCCGACAGTAGAATTAGCCTAATAGCCATGTGTTTTTAATAGACAAAAGAGAGTGATATATTCAAAAGAGCATCCGCCTCCATTTTCCATACACATGCACTTCTCAATTCAATGGTGTGGTTGACTTTCTCTTTGGATCCATTGTTTAATTTGGCAACATATGTTCTTAAGCTTTTTGAAAATTCATAAAAACTCCGGGATAATGGTGAAGTGAAAGAACTAGAGACATGATGCTTGATTTGATCGTTCTATCTTCCAATTACTCAAGATTCAAGGTAAAGTACTAAGCCCCATGATGAATACTATGATACTTTTTCCTATTCCATATGAGAACTTTTGTTTGAATGCATATGTATGTAACACTCTAAAAATTTCTCCAAAACAGAATAGATGAAAATGATTTAATTATGATTTTTGTGAAGCATTTAACCTAGGGGTTAAATAATTTTGTTGAATTAAAATAATAGTGGCAACATGTTTATGCATTCATGCTGGTGCATTATGTTTATTGAAGTGACTGGTTTTTGCCAAAATTCAAAATGAATTCAAACTTCATTTGAAAAGGCTTTGAAATGTGCTGAAAATAAAAAGGAAAAGAGTTTTTATTCTTTTTCCCCTCTCCTTGCTTTCGGCCCAAGCCGCCTGGCGGCCCAGACCGCCGGCGCCTCCCTCCTCCCTTTCTCCTCTCCCGCGCGGCCCGCAGGCCGGCCCAGCTCAGCGCCTGCGTGCAACCGCCCGCGCCCTCCCCTCTCTCTCTCTGGCAGGCCGGGCCCGCGTGTCAGCCCCCTCCTCCCTCCTTCGCTGCGTCGCCACCGAGCGCAACCGCCGCAGCCGCACGCTCCCGCTTCTCCCGCGCGCTTCACACACGACCCCGTCTCTCCCTCGTCCTTTAAGTGGACGCGGTCTCCACCCCCACTCCTTTTTCCCTCTTTCTCTCCCGCAGCGCCGCACAGCAGAGCACCCAAGCAACCGTGCCGAGCATCTCCGCACCATCGCCGCCGCCGCCGCAGTCGAGCCGCCGATTCGGCACCGCTCCAGCCGTTCGCGACCTCCCCCGAGCTCCGCCACGTCGCAGTAAAGTTGCCGCACCCCCTCCTTCCTTTTCTTTCGCTCGGTTTAGCTCTAACCGCCGCCGTTCGTCCGTGCAGTCCGCCGCCGACCGCCGTTCGCCGCGGACCGCCACCTCCGAGCCACCTCCTCCGTTCGTTTCACCCCGGTGAGCACCCCCTTGGCTTCCCCTATCTCCTTGTCCGCTTGGTTTAGCCTAGGGTAGGCTCCGCGGCCGAGTCCGCGAGCTCCGCCGTGCCATCCATGGCGGAACCGTGCGCGACGTCGCGCAAAGCGCCGCGACGCCGCGGCCTGTGCACGTCGTCGGCTTGCCCCGCGCGCGCACCCCTGGATCTAATCCGCGCCGTCCATCTCTGATCCGGTGGCTCGAATCAGCCGGTACCCTTTCGGGTGCCATTTTGCATAAGAGCCCCTGAGGATTTGCAGAATCAACCCGCACTCCTTACGGCACTGTTCTCTGTGTCTTGAAAATCTTTCAACCAGGCCCCTGCGTTTCGGTTGAATTGAGGCACAATCCAGCCGGCCGTCAATTTGTTTTAAAATTCAGTTTAAATTCCGATTTAAATTCAAATTGATTTCAGTCTATTTACAGATTTGCCACTATATTAAAATGCTTATAAAACCCACGTTTTAGCTCCGTTTTGACTCGTTCAAGTTGCGTTAGGTTCGTAATTTAGTTATCTACCTGTTTATGCCTCTGTTAGACAGAGTAGATCAGTTTAGTTTCAGAGTTTATGTTAATCTTGTTTAGGTCTCTAGAAACACCGTTTCGGCAGTATCTTTCGCATAGTATCTCCGTTTTCGGTGAACCAAATCTTGTTGTGATCGTAGAAACGCGTACTTCAGTTTTATCAAAGATTTATTTCTGTTTATTACTGTTTGGTGTACTGATCTAATGATAGCCATGTTTGCATTGTGTATGTATGCGCCTGGAATGCGTGGTGATATTTTGTGTTCGAGTAGACGGTGAGTCGGTGTGGTGCGACCAGGACCCCTCTTTCAGCGACCAGCAGGAAGACCAGTCTTTCGACAACCAAGGCAAGTTAGCATGGGATCTCCTTGTTACCTATTTCACTTTACCATTAAATTACTCATTCATGCATGTGTCCAATTGAGCAACCTTAGAGACCCACTTAGCTTTGTTATCTGTGATGTTCTTGACTCCGTGGGATCTTTGCATATGGGTAGAATGCTAGTGCTAACTGACTTATAACTGATCCAGTCCAATGATGAATCTTGTTCTCATGATGATACGTTGTTAAACGGTTAATAAAACTTGCTGTTAGCAAAAGCTGGGATTGACAGTGCTACCATGAGTGCTATATGGCTCTGGTTTTAGCTCAGTACACTGGACCTTTTCTAACTTGTTAGCGGTGACCCGAAAGGGCGCATAAGGGGCTTGCCACTTTGGGTGTAGGGCTGCTCCTGTTCCTATGTGTATAGCTGCGATGGCCTTGTGCCAAAGGAAAGGGGGGTTACTACATCTGCCTGCCAAGGAAACCTAGCGGCCCTAACCTGTTAGACGAACCAGCGAAAGGCTTCATAGTGTGCCCTGCCGATCTACCTCGGAAGTGGATCAAGAGGTTGGCCGCCTCGGGCAGAAGGGTAACACGGCTTGTGGGTAAAGATGCACAACCTCTGCAGAGTGTAAAACTGTTATAACAGCCGAGCTCACGGTCACGAGCGACCCGGGAAACTAGCAGAACTTGGATACTTGAATAATTGTTACCTTATGATGGTGGTACCTTATGATGTTATAATTATCTTTGTTGGACAAATGGATCATGGTTGAGGGTTAAGCACAATATTCGTTTACCTTAATGCTAAAGCTTTGCCAACTTAAAAGCTAACTACAGTCAGACAGTGTCAGCCTTTTTAGCCTCATGAACCCTATGTTAGCTTGCTAAGTACGTGGAGTACTTACGCTTGTTGTTTATCTTCTTTTTGGGCAAATCCCGGATGGGTAACAGATGAAGGTGCAGTTGGCGACTTCCCAGAGGACTTCTAGGCTAGCGGTTTCCTCCAGTCAACGTTCCCTGTGGAGTAGATCTTGTTAGCAGTTCAGTTATCTTTTGTTTCGCTTGATGTAATACTTGTGTTGATACTATCGTTATGTAATAAACAATGTGATGATGCCACCTTCTTGTAATTTGTCTAACTTATGTGTGTGATTGTTTCCTGGGCACACATGAGTTTTCCGCCACAATTTTATCCTTAAAATTGGGGTGTGACAAATTGGTATCAAAGCTTTGTTGACTGTAGGACGCGAGCCTAGCTAGGAAATGGCCGATCTAACACCTTTTTGTTACCTGTTCAGGCTTATTTTATTATCTTGTTACTTTATTAAAATTTACATGCTTCTTATTCTTATTCTATTATGTAAAACTAATTGTTTCCGCTTATCTTGTCTTTAACCATAACGTCAGGATGCCTCGCATGAACACCCACGCGTATCGTGCCCTTTTCACCGCCAGCGCCCGCCAGCCTGCTCCCCCTGTGGTCCACATCCCCGACAGTGACGGTTCCTCTAGCTCCTCCAACACCGCCTTCATCGTGGAGGATGAAGAGTTGACCTCTACCCCGACTGTCTCTGAGGAGCTAGCAGCGCCACCACCGCCCCCCTGCAGCAGTTCCTGAGTCTCCAGCTCCGGAGGTGCCAGCTCCGGAGGTGCCAGCTCCTGAGGCGCCAGCACCTGAGGTCCCTGCTCCAGAGGCACCCGCTCCTGTGGCGCCTGTCGCTCCACCAGTCGTGGAGGCACCTGCCGCTCCAGCAGCTCCTGCAGCACCGGCCTTCGTGCCAGTGTACCTGGTGGTGCACTCTCCCGCTGTTTCGTCTGCCTCAGCACCAATACCCCCTGCCTCTCCAGTAGTGCAGGTGGTGGATGAAGACCTTGGATGGACTCGTCGCTTCATGTTCAAGAAACCTGATGAGACAGCATACTACCATAGTATGCTGGTTCGCCTGCTGGATGAGTACTACCCAGAGTTGGAGGCCAAGCTCCAGTATCACTGTGGCGAGTACACTCATCCTTTGGAGGCCACTTACTGGAAGTCCGACCTGATGGTTACAGGTTGGAATGATGTGGATCAAGCCCACGTCATAGAGTCGGCTCACAGGACTACCACCAAGCGTGGTGAAGCTCTCGCCAGCATGGAGGACGCAGCGCAGGATGCTTTCTTGCATTACCGTGGTCTGCGCTTCCAGTTTATGAGGACTGACCGCTACCGCTACCTGCCCCACAGTGACATGGTGGGCTCGTGGCAAGCTCTGCTTCCTCCTGTGGAGTACCCGGTTCTGGTCTCTACCGCCCAGCATGCCTATGAAGTGCAGAGGAAGGCTAACAAGGTGCAGGATGACCTGCGCGCTTCACAGAAAGTGATGAGGCATCTCGAGCGTGAAGTGGATCATCTCCGCGGTGAGCTGGGTCTTCCAGCTATTTACAAGAAGAAGTACAGAGCCAACGATGCCCCCGGTGGAGCCTAGTAGTTGCCTACCATGTTTAGTTATCTCGATTAGACACGTTGTTTAAATTTCAGTTTATGTCTGTTGAACTTTTAGTGGATGTGTTGCTTGTGTTAGTGAACTATGTTTGATGGATCTTTGCTTGTGTGTGGTGAAGTATGGGTTTTGTCTGTGCTTCTCCAAGTTTAAAACTTATATCTGTGGTGAATAAAGTTGTTTATCCCTTATCTGTGTTGCTGTTTTTCTGGAGCAGTCTGTGGTTATATCAGTGTTTTTCTTAATCCGTGTTCCCAAAAATTATAAAATTTTTGTGAAAGTATCTAGACTGATGTACCTTTCAAACAAATCTGGAACCAAGTCTTTATCTGTTTGGATCTGGGAGATATGCCTGTTTAAAGTTGATGTTTCTGCGCAGTCTGTCACCCAGAACAGGTTCTCTTCAACGCTGTTTTCGACCCGGAATCTGGCCGAATCTGAAAAAGTGTTCTATAAGAAAGTTGTAGATGGTTTCTAAAGCTTTCCAACGATGTCTGGTTCATCCCTGTTGGATTTCTGTAGCTTGAGTTATGTCAGTTTTAGTGCGCTGCTGTTAACAAGAACGTGCACAGAAATTTTCAGCAATGCTCATTTATGTTTTAAATATACTTTCTATGTTGGATATAAAGGTCTAACTCTTGCGCATTTGTTGGTGAGCAGATGGCAGCAAGGGGTGGACGCGGAAGGGGTCATGGCCGTGGGCGTGGTGCTCCTGTGGACCCGCCACCGCCACCGCCGCCAGTGACCATCGAGCAGCTGATGGGAATGCAGAATCAACTTATGCAAGCCATGATGAACCGCCTGGATCAGGCGCCAGCTGCAGCACCCCAACCTCTTCAAGTCAGGGATCGTCGAGGAGAATTCCTGAAAGGCCACCCACCTGTGTTCACTCATGCCTCTGAACCTTTGGAGGCGGATGACTGGCTTCGTGCAGTAGAGAAGCAGCTGAACATTGCCCAGTGCACAGATTATGAGAAAGTGCTCTACGCCTCTGGGCAACTGCAGGGAGCAGCCCAGGACTGGTGGGATGCATTCATGTTCGGCCGTCCCCAAGATGCTCCAGTTGTTACATGGCAGGAGTTCAAGGAGAACTTCAGATCCTATCATATCCCTGATGGTCTCGTAGAGCTGAAGCAAGAGGAGTTCCGCTCCTTGAAGCAAGGGTCCATGTCAGTGGCGGAATACCGCGACAAGTTTGCCCAACTATCGCGCTATGCCCCACAGGATGTGGCCCAAGACAAAGACAAGCAGCGCCGTTTCTGAAGGGTCTTTACGATGGGTTGCAGCTCCAGCTTATGTCAAACACTTATCCCAATTATCAGGCCCTGGTCAATAGGGCGATTGTTATTGACAACAAGCGGAAAGAGATGGAAGCAAAGAAGAGAAGCTTCCAAGGCCAGTCTTCGGGGAGCAACACTCGTCCCCGAACCAACCCCCAGCAAGGCTACCCCCAGAGGAATCAAGGTTCCTCCAACCAGTGGAACAGGGGACAGCAACCCCAGGGCAACCAGAACCAACAGCGCCCTCCCTACCAACAGCAGTCAGGTGGTCAGCGCTATCAGCAGCAGCCAGGAGGGCAGAGGTACCAGCAGTAGGGCAGCCAAGCATCACGCCAGGGAGCACCCAACTCCGCTCCCATGAAGAATGCATCTCAGCAGAACCCCAACGCTTGCTACCGCTGTGGGGAGGTTGGACACTATGCTCACCAGTGTCCCCAGAAGCAGAACCCTCATGCTCCACAGAACCAAGCAGGAGGTCAGAAGCAGAATGCTCGTCCACCTCACACTGGGCGGGTGAACCATGTGGCTGCCGATAGTGCCCTGGATGCACCGGATGTTATGATGGGTACGTTCAGCATCAACTCAATCCCAGCAACCATACTTTTTGATTCTGGTGCTTCGCATTCCTTCATTTCACAGTCTTTTGTTAGAATGCATGGTGTGCCTTTATGTGCAATGAAAGAAACAATCATAGTAAACTCACCAGGGGGTAGTATGCCTGCAAATTTTTGGAGCCCCACCTCTAGTGTCAACTTAAGGGGGGTAGAATTTAAAGTAAAGCCTATAGTGCTGAGAACAGTAGGCATAGATCTCATTTTGGGTATGGACTGGATGAAGCAGCATGGGGCTGTCATTCAGTGTCAAGAAAGATCAGTTGTTGTATCTACACCCAAGGGAGACAGGATCTGTGTGGAAGTGGTGATGCAAGAGCAGCCGACTGCCACCATAAACCAGATGGATGCTAGTGGTGCAGAGCAAGATCGGGTGGTGGACGAGTTCCCTGATGTCTTTCCTGATGATCTGCCAGGTATGCCACCTGATCGCGATGTTGAGTTCATTATTGAATTACTGCCTGGAACTGCACCAATAGCTAAAAGACGTTATAGAATGGGGGTAAATGAATTAGAAGAGCTTAAGAAGCAACTTAAGGAGTTGCTAGAGAAGGGGTATATACGCCCCAGTGCTTCTCCTTGGGGAGCACCTGTGATCTTTGTGGATAAGAAAGATGGTAGCCAAAGGATGTGTGTGGACTATAGGTCTTTAAATGAGGTTACCATTAAAAACAAATACCCTCTACCCCGGATAGACGATCTATTTGACCAGCTTAGAGGAGCATGTGTGTTCTCCAAAATAGATCTCAGGTCTGGGTATCACCAGTTGAAAATCCGGAACTCAGACATTCCTAAAACTGCTTTCACAACGCGGTATGGATTGTATGAGTATACAGTTATGTCTTTTGGACTGACCAACGCCCCAGCCTACTTCATGTACCTGATGAATAAGGTGTTCATGGAGTATCTAGACAAGTTTGTGGTGGTGTTCATAGATGACATTCTAGTGTTCTCTAAAACAGAAGAAGAACATGCTGAACATCTAAGGATGGTTCTACAAGAGTTGAGAGAGCATCAACTCTATGCCAAGAGGAGCAAATGTGAGTTTTGGTTGAAAGAAGTCTCTTTCTTGGGGCATGTAGTCTCTAACGGAGGTATATCCGTTGATCCTAGCAAGGTGCAGGATGTGTTGGACTGGAACCTGCCAACCAATGCCAGTGAAATCCGAAGTTTTCTGGGTTTGGCTGGGTATTACAGAAGGTTCATTGAAGGTTTCTCCAAGCTTGCGAAGCCTATGACTGCCTTGCTAGAAAAGAGTGCTAAGTTTGTGTGGTCTGATAAGTGCCAGGCAAACTTTGAAGAGTTGAAGAGGAGATTGACCTCAGCACCAGTCCTAGTTCTGCCAGACTTGAACAAAAGCTTCTCCATCTATTGTGATGCATCTTGTCTGGGACTTGGATGTGTTCTAATGCAAGAAGGAAGAGTAGTAGCCTATGCATCTAGACAGCTGAGAAAGCACGAGGTGAACTATCCAACTCATGATTTGGAGTTAGCAGCTGTTGTCCATGCTCTAAAAATATGGAGACATTATCTAGTTGGACATAAGTGTGATGTGTACACAGATCATAAAAGTCTGAAGTACATATTTACTCAATCAGATCTGAATTTGAGGCAACGCCGTTGGCTAGAATTGATCAAAGACTATGACCTGGAGGTACATTATCACCCAGGAAAGGCCAATGTCGTGGCCGATGCCTTGAGCAGAAAAACTTATGCAAATGGACTGCAAGTGGAATACATGTCAGCAGAGTTGAGAGCTGAAATGGCATATCTTAACCTATGCTTTGCCAACAATGTTGTGGAGATGACAGTTGAACCTACCTTGGAGAAAGAAATCCGTGAGGGTCAATTGAAAGATGAGAAATTGCAAGAGATAGCAGAGAACATAGTGCTTGGGAAGGCACCAGGTTTCAGGATGGATGATAATGGGACACTTTGGTTTGGAAAAAGGATATGTGTGCCTGAAGTGAAAGCTATCCGTGATGCCATCTTGCGAGATGCACATGAATCTGCCTACTCCATACATCCCGGCAGCACCAAAATGTACTTAGATTTGAAAGAGAAGTACTGGTGGTATGGTTTGAAGCGAGATGTGGCAGAATATGTAGCCCTATGTGACACCTGTCAGAAGGTCAAGGCTGAACATCAAAGACCGGCAGGATTATTGCAACCTATGCAGATACCCGAGTGGAAATGGGAAGAAGTGGGAATGGACTTTATCACTGGATTACCCCGCACACAATGAGGTTATGACTCTATATGGGTAATAGTCGACCGGCTCACCAAGGTCGCTCACTTCCTACCAGTTAAAACCACTTACAATGGAGCAAGGTTAGCAGAGCTGTACATGGAGAGAATTGTGTCCTTACTTGGTGTACCGAAGAAAATAGTATCTGACAGAGGAACACAATTCACATCTCATTTTTGGCATCAGATACATCAATCGTTGGGAACCAAGCTGAATTTCAGTTCTGCATATCACCCACAAACAGATGGGCAGACTGAAAGGATAAATCAAATCTTGGAGGATATGTTGAGAGCATGTGCACTTCAGCACGGGGCTAGTTGGGATAAAAGCCTGCCATATGCTGAATTCTCCTACAATAACAGTCATCAGGAGAGTCTCAAAATGGCACCTTTTGAAGCTTTGTATGGGAGAAAGTGTAGAACTCCTTTATTCTGGAATCAGACAGGAGAAACTCAAGTGTTTGGACTGGATGTTCTTAGAAATGCTGAAGAACAAGTAAGAATGATCCGGGATAACTTGAGGATAGCTCAGTCCCGACAAAAGAGTTATGCGGATACTCGCAGGAGGGACTTAGTTTTCAAAGTGGGAGATTATGTGTACTTGAAAGTGTCACCCATGAGAAGCGTAAAGAGATTCAACATGAAAGGAAAGTTGGCACCAAGATACATAGGTCCTTTCCGGATCTTGGCCAGACGTGGAGAAGTGGCCTATCAGCTTGAGTTACCTGAGAGGCTGTCAGGCGTTCATGATGTGTTCCATGTCTCTCAGCTAAAGAAATGTCTGAGGGTGCCTGAAGAGCAAGTTCCCCTGGAAGAGATCAAGATAGGAGAAGATCTCACTTATGAAGAGTACCCTGTCAAGATCTTAGAGACAGCAGAAAGAGTTACCAGGAGCCGAGTTATCAAGATGTGCAAGGTTCAGTGGAACCGATATACAGAAGAAGAGGCTACCTGGGAAAGAGAAGAAGACATTCGGAAATCCTATCTGCAGTTGTTTGAGTAAGCTCCAGTCGAATCTCGAGGACGAGATTCATCTTAAGGGGAGTAGAGTTGTAACACTCTAAAAATTTCTCCAAAACAAAATAGATGAAAATGATTTAATTATGATTTTTGTGAAGCATTTAACCTAGGGGTTAAATAATTTTGTTGAATTAAAATAATAGTGGCAACATGTTTATGCATTCATGCTAGTGCATTATGTTTATTGAAGTGACTTGTTTTTGCCAAAATTCAAAATGAATTCAGACTTCATTTGAAAAGGCTTTGAAATGTGCTGAAAATAAAAAGGAAAAGAGTTTTTATTCTTTTTCCCCTCTCCTTGCTTTCGGCCCAAGCGGCCTGGCGGCCCAGACCACCGGCGCCTCCCTCCTCCCTTTCTCCTCTCCCGCGCGGCCCGCAGGCCGGCCCAGCTCGGCGCCTGCGTGCAACCGCCCGCGCCCTCCCCTCTCTCTCTCTGGCAGGTCGGGCCCGCGTGTCAGCCCCCTCCTCCCTCCTTCGCTGCGTCGCCGCCGAGCGCAACCGCCGCGGCTGCACGCTCCCGCTTCTCCCGCGCGCTTCACACACGACCCCGTCTCTCCCTCGTCCTTTAAGTGGACGCGGTCTCCACCCCCACTCCTTTTTCCCTCTTTCTCTCCCGCAGCGCCGCACAGCAGAGCACCCAAGCAACCGTGCCGAGCATCTCCGCGCCATCGCCGCCTCCGCCGCAGTCGAGCCGCCGATTCGGCACCGCTCCGGCCGTTCGCGACCTCCCCTGAGCTCCGCCGCGTCGCAGTAAAGTTGCCGCACCCCCTCCTTCCTTTTCTTTCGCTCGGTTTAGCCCTAACCGCCGCCGTTCGTCCGTGCAGTCCGCCGCCGACCGCCGTTCGCCGCGGACCGCCACCTCCGAGCCACCTCCTCCGTTCGTTTCACCCCGGTGAGCACCCCCCTTGGCTTCCCCTATCTCCTTGTCCGCTTGGTTTAGCCTAGGGTAGGCTCCGCGGCCGAGTCCGCGAGCTCCGCCGTGCCATCCATGGCGGAACCGTGCGCGACGTCGCGCAAAGCGCCGCGACGCCGCGGCCTGTGCACGCCGTCGGCTTGCCCCGCGCGCGCACCCCTGGATCTAATCCACGCCGTCCATCTCTGATCCGGTGGCTCGAATCAGCCGGTATCCTTTCGGGTGCCATTTTGCATAAGAGCCCCTGAGGATTTGCGGAATCAACCCGCACTCCTTACGGCACTGTTCTCTATGTCTTGAAAATCTTTCAACCAGGCCCCTGCGTTTCAGTTGAATTGAGGCACAGTCCAGCCGGCCGTCAATTTGTTTTAAAATTCAGTTTAAATTCCGATTTAAATTCAAATTGGTTTCAGTCTATTTACAGATTTGCCACTACATTAAAATGCTTATAAAACCCACGTTTTAGCTCCGTTTTGACGCGTTCAAGTTGCGTTAGGTTCGTAATTTAGTTATCTACCTGTTTATGCCTCTGTTAGACAGCGTAGATCAGTTTAGCTTTAGAGTTTATGTTAATCTTGTTTAGGTCTCTAGAAACACCGTTTCGGCCGTATCTTTCGCATAGTATCTCCGTTTTCGGTAAACCAAATCTTGTTGTGATCGTAGAAACACGTACTTCAGTTTTATCAAAGATTTATTTCTGTTTATTTCTGTTTGGTGTACTGATCTAATGATAGCCATGTTTGCATTGTGTATGTATGCGCCTGGAATGCGTGGTGATGTTTTGTGTTCGAGTAGACGGTGAGTCGGTGTGGTGCGACCAGGACCCCTCTTTCAGCGACCAGCAGGAAGACCAGTCTTTTGACAACCAAGGCAAGTTAGCATGGGATCTCCTTGTTACCTATTTCACTTTACCATTAAATTACTCATTCATGCATGTGTCCAATTGAGCAACCTTAGAGACCCACTTAGCTTTGTTATCTGTGATGTTCTTGACTCCGTGGGATCTTTGCATATGGGTAGAATGCTAGTGCTAACTGACTTATAACTGATCCAGTCCAATGATGAATCTTGTTCTCATGATGATACCTTGTTAAACGGTTAATAAAACTTGCTGTTAGCAAAAGCTGGGATTGACAGTGCTACCATGAGTGCTATATGGCTCTGGTTTTAGCTCAGTACACTGGACCTTTTCTAACTTGTTAGCGGTGACACGAAAGGGCGCATAAGGGGCTTGCCACTTTGGGTGTAGGGCTGCTCCTGTTCCTATGTGTATAGCTGCGATGGCCTTGTGCCATAGGAAAGGGGGGTTACTACATCTGCCTGCCAAGGAAACCTAGCGGCCCTAACCTGTTAGACGAACCAGCGAAAGGCTTCATAGTGTGCCCTGCCGATCTACCTCGGAAGTGGATCAAGAGGTTGGCCGCCTCGGGCACAAGGGTAACACGGCTTGTGGGTAAAGATGCACAACCTCTGCAGAGTGTAAAACTGTTATAACAGCCGAGCTCATGGTCACGAGCGACCCGGGAAGCTAGCAGAACTTGGATACTTGAATAATTGTTACCTTATGATGGTGGTACCTTATGATGTTTATAATTATCTTTGTTGGACAAATGGATCATGGGTTGAGGGTTAAGCACAATATTCGTTTACCTTAATGCTAAAGCTTTGCCAACTTAAAAGCTAACTGCAGTCAGACAGTGTCAGCCTTTTTAGCCTCATGAACCCTATGTTAGCTTGCTAAGTACGTGGAGTACTTACGCTTGTTGTTTATCTTCTTTTTGGGCAAATCCCGGATGGGTAACAGATGAAGGTGCGGTTGGCAACTTCCCAGAGGACTTCTAGGCTAGTGGTTTCCCCCAGTCAGCGTTCCCTGTGGAGTAGATCTTGTTAGCAGTTCAGTTATCTTTTGTTTCGCTTGATGTAATACTTGTGTTGATACTATCGTTATGTAATAAACAATGTGATGATGCCACCTTCTTGTAATTTGTCTAACTTATGTGTGTGATTGTTTCCTGGGCACACATGAGTTTTCCGCCACAATTTTATCCTTAAAATTGGGGTGTGACAATGTACTTGTTAGAAGTGCAGATATTGCAGCAACTCCTGATCCATTGTTGAGTTTGGCTTTGCTAAGGGACTAGCAAAGGGTAAGCTTGGGGGAACTTGTTGACGGTCCTTAATGTCAATATTATACCATCAACTATTGCATGAAATGACACTAAATGAATCACAAAGCATAGTTGAAGGGTTTGAAACTAACAAGTTCCATGAGTTTTGGTGCTCTCACTTGTTTTGCAGGATTATCAATATTTCACCATATAAAAGTATCTCAAGTGATGAAACAGAGCACACCATTGCGAAGAGCTCGTCGAGACGATCAAAACGGACATATGGTTTGCTACATTTGGAGTCCCGACGAGAGAGTCCTCGATGGATACGACTTGGGAGATTCTAGAACATTCCAGAAGACACGAGAAGGCGACCCACGGAAGGCGGGGCCCACCTATCATAGGGGCAGACCGACCGGTCTCCCCCCTGGACCGGTCGGTCATGTACAAGGCCCAATCTTGCTCCCCTTCGCGTGACGCACTCCAACCGACCTCTCCAACACGTTTTGGCCCATTTAGGCCCAAGTGCATATGACGAAGGATTTAGTACCACATCGCTTGCCCAAGGTGGAGGGGAGGCCAGGAGCCCCTATATAATAAACCCAGGACCCCCCCTGAGGCAATACACCATCATCATCTGGGAGTCTTTGTAGAGGCGTCCCTCGAAGGACAACCTCTCCTCCCTAGAGAATTAGGTTTAGATTTTTCAATGTAATAGTTTAGCTTTAGTCGGGAGTTAGGGAGAGCGGAGCTGCGCTCCGGTTCCGGAGGAGTCTTCAGAGTTTTGGTATGTTTTGTATCTTTTCTTTGTAAGACTTATGCTTTAATATATTTATCTTCTCTATTTACTTTGTGCTTTATTATATGATTAGTATAGTTGTTATATCTTGGCATGGGATCTTTGTTCGTATTGAGTGCTCTAGTTATCCTAGGTAATTAGAGTAGTAATCGATAGATTAGACATGGTGTTTAGTCTATAGGTTACCTGAGATTGTGCTCAATCCCACGGAATAGTTGTGGTAGCCCTAGGGGTGATAGCTCTGTTAGGCCTTCGTAGTCCACCACGTTCGGATTGATGTTTCATAGAGCTTTTGGCAGCCTTCTCCCAGCTACCTTTTTCCCAGTCTTCTTCGAGAGTTGGAAAGGACCTGCTGCTCCAAAGTGCCAATGTTTATAACTGCTATATCTTTTCATCTTTGTTACCTTAGAACCAAAATAATAGAGAAGTACGTAGGAACCTTGATTTCTCTCGTTGTCCTCCCACTATAGTTTTCTATACATTTATCATGAATTCTCTTTGATGTGTTTTCATTATCATATATACCATATATCAATTACTCCTGCTTTAGTCTAATTAGTACTCTAAGTTAGTAGATGCATGATAGTGAGTTATCAGATTCTTGATCCTAGCTTCCCTGTGGTAAAATATAAATAACGATCCTGGAATACTCCCGGTAAAATGCTACAATGATGTTCTGTGCGCTTGCGGAATCTTTCATATTCTATTTGCGTTAACAAACGTCAACAATGAGCACGGTTATGAACATATCTGTTGAGGGTGGACATGAACCGCTCGTACGTCCACATCTCGTGTAGATACACGGGGCCTAGTTGCTCGATCTGATCCACCATGTGCATCATTAGGTGTACCATAATATCAAAATATGATGGGGGAAAGCACATCTCAAGCTGGCAAAGGGTCTCTGCGATGAAGTCCTTAAGGGCAGGGAGGTCAGCCTTACCGATGACCTTCTGCGTGATGCGGTTAAAGAAGTATGATATCCGAGTGACCACCATCTTCACGTACTCTGGACCGATAACCCTTATCACAATTGGAAGGAACACCGTCAGCATGATGTGGCAATCATGTGCGTTGTAGCCAGTCAATGTGAGGTCTTTCAAGGAGACGAGGCTTTTAATGTTGGAAGAGAAATCGGTAGGCACCTTGATACCCCTGAGAAGGTTGAGCATAGCAGTCTTCTCGCCATGCCTTAGGTTGTAGGCCGCACCTGGAAGATCGACTTTACCATTATGAGGTGACCCAGGATGAAGGTCCTGCCTGATGCCCTGGTTGAGAAGATCCGTCCGTGACTTCAGACCATCCTTCGTCTTTCCCGGGATGTCCAGCAGGACACCGATCGTGCTATCAAAAACGTTCTTCTCGAGATGCATACAGTCGATGGCATGGGTTGTTTTCAGTGTCTTCCTGTTGACGCAAAATGTGACGTCTCGCGTCAGGCACACAGCAAGCCGAACGAGGCTGCTTCAATCGAGTGCCCGAAGCGTTCTGGTTCCGGAGACGTGCCAGTCGATTTGACCTGAAAACCAACAAGGGATAAAAGTGTGAGAATACCTTGGAACATGTCGGGTATGACCAGACAGTTCCATATGTACGGCTTTGAAAGCCAATCACGACGGCACACAACTATGAAAGCTGTTTGTCGAAACAGGTTTATAATGTCATTCGGCAAGAATAAAAAGTAAAGCTCATGGACATGTTGAATGCCGAACGCATATGTAACAATAAGATATAAAAGGGCAACTCATAAATATAAATCTATTCAAATAACACGTGCATAGGCCAATCCAGTTAGTCTGCCGCACGTCTAGCCTTCATAAACCCGTTAGGTATAGACTTAAGCAAGCTAATCCACCGCATGATACCACTTGCTATAAACCTACACCACTCCTTATAATTAGATTAATCTACCGCATGATACGATCCAATTATAAGAAGCTAAAAGCACATGTATATCTGGACAGATCTATATTTATTCATTACTCATGTGAGCGTAACCAGAATCGGCAAACTAGCCGAACTGGGGTCCATGAAGAAGGAACATACAAACAAAGCATGGTCAAACTAATCTAAAACCTGCACCTGCCGCACGGCACCCAGTCTTATTAAAGCCTAAGCATGATCGGCGTGCATGAACCCACAACATGTAACAATCTAGATTGAAAGCCAATTCGGCCATCGTGATCTTATGATAGGCAAAAACACAAGCAAACTCATGCAACAAAGCCAAACGAAGATCAATCTAGATTGGGCAAAAAGTGTTGTACGAATTAAATAAATAAAACATACGACACATGATAACTTAATGAATCTATTAGATCTGCCAAATCTAACAGAGCCGATAACTATTTTTACTCATGACTCAATCCGCCGCACGATACAAGGCATAAGCAAAAACTTCCCGTCATAAGCTTAAATCCACTGCACGATACTAAGCTTAACATACGAGACTACTTGCATCATATCTAAATCCGCCGCACGATACTAGACATGATAACAAGGTTGCCGATACTTATGGAGGTTGACGGATCGATGATTCCTCTCGAAGAACTCGACGACACGACTAAGGACTCGAATAGGTGGCGCAGGGGCCGGTTTGTATTGATGCGGTTGTGAACAGTTTTACAATGGTCGAGGGTTTATATTTATACCCTGGACGAAACATGAATCCTAGTCGATCACGACTTTACAAAGAAACACGGAAAAGATACAAATTCTATATTTATCCGGTGCTTTCCATTGCCATGTGTCTTCTCGTGCAAGCCAGCCTTACTCGCAATATGTATTTCCCGAATTGAACTATGGTCTCGCGATATAGCCGACCGCACAGACAAGTGCCAACATTCTGAAGACCAAGCAGCTGTTGATTGCTTCCCGAATTCCTCTTCCTTTGCTGACTGGGCCCGTCCGTCATACTTCTACGTGTGCGAAAATCTGGTGTCAACACATGCCCCCTAATTTTGGGATAAATGTTTTATTCCAAAATTCCTTTTCCTCTTTGCACTGTCGTGGAGCCTTCGGAAGTATCCGTCTTCACACGCCATAATTACCGTACCTGCCGATTCGTCTCCCGATGCACTTTGGATCCTTTAAAAAATTCCCCTTTTCACTTCGCTTCGGCTTGCGCTTTCCGAACTCCTCTGTTCTAATCTCTCAATAGAAAACCCTCTTCTTCCTCTGAGAACACAAGGTTGATATGTGCCCTTGTGGTTCCCTTCCTGAGTGATGAGTGATCGATCAACTGGCAACATGTCTCTTGGCTGTGTTGATGTGCAGGTGCGGAGCTCGGAGACAGTGGTCGAAGGTGAGGTGAAGGTCAAGCGGGGACGTGTTGTGCCGACGGACCGGGAGCGGTGAAGGGCGAACGTGGAGCTTGGACTGACGGACCGGGAGACCTGAGGACCAGCTGTGGTAGCTGGCACGTGGCGTCGATAAGCAAGAGGACATGAGGATGTGCGGTGCAGCGGCCGAGTCGGGAGGAAGTTGATGGCGTCGTGACACATGGCGGGAGGCCGAGAAGGATGGCGGATGCACTGTGCCCGGCGTGGAGGCTGGACATGCTCCAGCATCGGTGCTGGAACTCGGGGTGTGCGAACCACATTCCGTCTACGGCACGGGTTCGGTAGCTGAGCCTCAAAAAGCTACCATCGACGGTTTCCGAGTTTGGGCCTCAAAACTCGGGGTGGCCGGTTTCCGAGTTTGGGCCTCAAAACTTGGCATGGACGGTTTCCAGGTTTGGGCCACAAAACCTGGACACGCGGGTTTCTGAGTTTGGGCCACAAAACTCAGCCGGAGGACAGGTTTCCCAATTTCAGCCTCAAAACCGGGGGAAGGCCCAGGTTTCCCGGTTTCGGCCTCAAAACCGGAGGGAGGTCCGCAAAAAGGACAGTCGACACGTGGCGGCGTGGAGAGGCTGGCGCGGCGGCGCAGCTATCCGCGAGGAAGGCGCGGTGGTCGACAGGACGGCACGTGGCGGCATCCTGAGGCTTGCGTTGAGGCGAAGCTAAGGATGAGGAAGGCGCGTGACCATCGGATCGTCGTCAAGCAGAGTTGGACCAGGATACCCCTAGGGTTGGCCGCTTCGCTCAGTTATCCTAGGGTTAGAAGGGGATTATTGTTTAGGCTATAAATAAGAGAGGCACCCCTCCTCTCCTCTCATCCTGGCAGTCATTTTGCCCTAAGCACTCTCTCTTCCCTTAGCCCCCGCTTAGGTTCTAATCATACCTGGCTGTAGAGGATCCACAGAACAATCTCAGTCATGTCTCTGTGTTTTGGGAAGTTTAGGATGTGAGACCGTAATCTCACGTTTGTAGCCTGTGTTCGCCACACGGTTGCAATTTCGTGCTTGTGATTCGCGTTTTGTTGTGTTCTTCGCGGATTACTTTTGGTCTCGTTTTTCCCGTCGCTTGATCTCTTTGCTTGGTGCGTCTTTTGCAAATCCACTTGAACCAAGTTGTTCTAGATCGTAAGGCAATCCTTTCCACCGAAGGAATTCATCTCAAACCTCACGGTCTAGAAGATCGAGTGATTTTCGTTTCGGATCTCGTTCTTGCTTCCTTGCCCCGAAATTCCTTGATTCACCGATTTGGAGTTAGGTTCGAGCCATGATCTCTTAGGAGTAGCTCACTAACATCCTTGTGACCCCTCAGATCGAATCCTAGCCCTAGTGCATTTGATTCGGAGGAGATCAGGTTGAATCACCGAAGAACAGTGCTGATTTTGGGGGCATCGGACGCTGACACGGGAGCATCGGACACTAGGGTTCCAAGCATTGGACGCTCCGGTGACACGTGTCACTTTTGCGGTGTTTGTAGTGGCATCGGACGCTAGGCATCGGAAGCGTCCGTTGGCCATCGGACGCGCCTGAGCCAAAGCACCGGACGCTGGCTAACCACTGTGCACAGCGTCCGATGTACGTCCAGTAAGGTTCCCGAGACACACTGTTCGCATCGGACGCGTCCGGTGATCAGGCATCGGATGCAGGTCAGCGTCCGATGCGAATGGTTTCGCGCTGTTTCGTCTGCGGTTCGTTCGTTCGTTGTCGGTTTTGATTTCCGGCTTTTGCGTTGGGTTTCTAGAGTCATGTAGTGTCTCGCTGTGTTTCTTGGAAGCATCCACCCTACATCTAGGGTCGTGGACATTATTCGAGCTCTAGGCTTGCCACTAGGGTGACTCTTGGGACAGTGGCTAAAAGTTTCTAAGAAGAAAATTTTAAGCTCCCATTCACCCCCCCTCTGGTCGCTTATCCGGTCCTTCAATTGGTATCAGAGCCGGTTAAGGATCTCTTCTACTTTAATCGGTTTCGGATCCTAAGGGCGACATGGATCGAGGGAATGGCAAGGCTCCCTACTTCGATGGGACGAACTATCCCTATTGGAAGATTCGGATGCGTGCTTATCTCAACAGCATCGGATCTTCTGTCTGGGAGATATGCGAGGATGTCGATTACGTGGTTCTTGCGGCTCGAGTTGGTCAGCACCAAATTGACCAACACGAGGCTAACTCCAAGGCTCGTAATGCGCTTTTCGCCAACATCTCCCTTCCTGAGTTCGAGCGTGTTTCCGAGCTTCAGACTGCTCGAGAGATCTGGGTGAAGCTTCAGAGCTATCACGAGGGGACCGCTCAGGTCAAGACTAGACTCTTTGAGACTTACAAGCGGGAATACGAGAACTTTGTTCAGTTGGAGGGAGAGACGATTGACGCTATGTTCGCTCGTTTCCAAACGATTGTGAACAAGATGCGTGCCAATCGGGCCAACTTACCCTATGACGATCATGAGAGGACACTCAAGTTGTTATACGCCCTGGATCGGAGGGTATGGGAGGTAAAGGTGTCGACCATTATTGAGTCTGCTGCTTATGACACCCTCACCGTGGACGAGCTATTCAGCAAGCTCAAGTCCACCGAGATCGATCACTTGACATAGGCCAAGCTGAAGAACCCATCTTCACATTCCATGGCTTTGGTCTCAGGCAAGGGTGGATCGACTCTTTCCACTGACGCTTCACCACCTCTCTTTGTTTTGTCTTCTTTGCTTTCAGTGACTGAGGAGCAGGTGGAGGCGTTGGACGATGACGAGCTCGCCCTCATCATCACCCGGTTCTCGCGGTTTCACAACAACCGCCTGAATCGCCGGCGTGGTGGCGCACGTGAGGGCTGCTACGGATGTGGAGATTCGGATCACTTCGTCGCGAACTGCCCCAAGCGCGACAAGTCCTTCCCCGGCAAGAACCGCAACTTCAGGCGCATGGGCAAGCCTGAGAACAAGGCCGGGAAGAACAAGAAGAAGGGCGGCTACCGCCGAGAGGACATGGAGAAGGCTTTCGACGCCGGCAAGCGTGCCTTCCTCGCCACCTTCAGCGACGGCGAGAAGTCCTCCGACGGCGACTCCAGCGACGATGGGTCCGAGCACAAGACTGAGGAACGCTTCAACGGACTCTGCTTCTTCGGCAAATCCTCCAAGAATCTCTTCACCATGGCCTTGGATGGAGAGGACTGCAAACGCCAGGACAAGGATGACGGCACCGACGACGACGACGACGACGACGCTTCCGAGGTATCATCCTCTTCTCTTGTCGAGCGTCTCACCGGTGAGCGTGATTCCCTTGTCGACATAGTCCTAGGTCAGGATAAGAACCTCAAGCGAGCTATCCGAGAGCGCAATGAGTTTAAGGCTAAGATGAATGATGCGCTTAAGGAGCTTGAGTTCGCTAGGTCCAAGGTGAAGGTGACCGATGAGGAGGAGTGTGAGGAGTGCACAATGCATATGACTAACTTTGCCACCCTGCAAACCAAGTATGCCTCTTTGATCGAGGTGTATGATGAGCTGAAGAGTAGGCTAGACTTGGTGGGTGACTGTAAAGAGTGTCCCTCCCTGAAGAAGGAGCTTGAGGAGGTGAAGGGTAGACCTTCTTTGGGTGTGTGCAAGCTTTGCCCAAGCTTGCAAACTGAGTTGGCAGAAGTTAGTACCAAGCTTGCTGAAGGCATGAAGGCCAGCTCAGTTAGCACCTTGGCCGCTCAGTGTGAGCGATGCGTGGGGATGGAGCTTGAGATTGCCAACTGTTGGCATGACAGGATGCAAACCGAGGAGGAGAACACATACCTTCGGTCCATCCTGAGTTGGGTGTCATGCAATGAGCCGTAGTTGGGCATGATGATCAGTCAGTTCAAGAGGGGAACTGATTGCTCGGGAGTAGGCTTTGAGTCAGGTGGGAAGAGAGCTAGCACCTTTGGCAAGATTGGTGAGTTAAGTGGAGTGAACCCTAGTGAGAAGCCATCCACTATCCCTAAGCTCATCAAGATCACCTCACCTGAACCTTCCAAGCCTATCACCAAGGATGGGATCCTTCATGAACCTCCCAAGGCTCCACCTCGCAAGCAAGTGTGGGTTCCCAAACCTAACCATCTTAGGAACACACTTGACACCCTTCCTGACGTCTCTAGTGATCCCCGTCCGAAGGGCAAGCAGCCGGCTAGAGTGAACAACTCTCGCAACCATAGAAACCAACAACCCAAGAGAGTGGTGAGGTTTGAGTGCGAGTACTGTCACCGTGAGGGTCACTTAGCCGAGTTTTGCTTTCGGAGGAAGAGAGACGCTAGGAAGGAGTTGGAGCTGAACAACCAGGCCAGGCACCACCCTCTCCATGGTGTGCAGGGTCAGGGAGTTCAGAGGTAGGGCGCTAGGCCTGGAGGAGCACCCTCTCAGGCAGCTAGGCCCCAGGCAGCTAGACCACAGGGTGGTGGTCGTGCCCGTCGCGGTTCCGGTCGTCCTCAATACGATCGGGAGCCGAGTGTAAGAGGCTTTGCTGCTCAGTCCCATAGCGGACCACCTTTTCAGTATGGTGGTGATCGCTTTGCTCAGATGGGACAAGTAGGTCAGTTTGCAGGTTTTCCGTTCCATAGCGGACCACCCTTTCAGGTTGGTGGTGATCGCTATCCACCCATGGGACGAGGACAGTTTGGTGTTGCTACTAACACTTTTTCTGGGCCTATGACACAACACTGGTATCCTTCTTAGTATACTAACCCCAGTGTTGTGCCATATGCTCACTTCCTGCCCTTCTATTGATGCAGGAACTTCGGTTGGAGAACATGTGGCTCATGGATTCCGGGTGTTCGCGCCACATGACCGGAAAGAAGGAATGGTTCTCCAGCCTTAGCCCCGTGATGCACAAGGAGTACGTCACTTTTGGGGATAATAGTAGAGGTAAGGTTGTCTCTCATGGAGCTAACCGGCTCAATGAGAGCTTTGTTCTCAAAGACGTTGCTTTGGTTTCGAGCTTGCATTACAATTTGCTTTCTGTCTCGCAACTTCTTGAGGATGATTTTGAAGTGCGCTTTAAGAAGGGTTTGAGTCATGTCTTAGACCCTCGGGGAGATCTTGTTTGTTGGATTGTCCCTTTTGGCCGTGTTTTCAGAGCCGACTTTTCTCGTTCTTTCGGCTCTGCTAGATGTTTGATGGCTGGTCCTTCTTATGATTTGTGGAAGTGGCATAGGAGGCTTGGTCACTTGAGTTTTGACTTGCTTGCAAGACTTAGCTCACTTGGCCTAATCCAAGGATTGCCCAAGCTTAAGTTTCAGAAGGAACTTGTTTGCCATCCCTGTCGTCACGGGAAGATGGTTGCTGCTTCTCACCCACCTGTTAATCAGGTGATGACCAAGCGACCCGGCGAGCTCTTACACATGGACACTGTCAGTCCAGCTCGGGTTTGCTCTGCGGGTGGGAAGTGGTACATTCTAGTGATCGTTGATGATTTTTCGAGGTACTCTTGGGTATTTTTCATGGAGGGTAAGGATGAAGCTTTTTCTTTTGCTCGTGACTTGATTTTGAAGTTAAAAACTGAATTTCCCCCTGATACCATTAGAGCTATCCGTAGCGATAATGGTACCGAGTTTGATAACTCTCAGTTTGCTTCTTTTTGTTCTTCTAATGGAATCGAGCATCAGTTTTCTTCTCCTTATGTCCCCGAGCAAAACGGTGTTGTTGAGCGCAAGAACCGGACCCTTGTTGAGATGGCCAGGACGATGCTCGATGAGCATAGGACTCCTAGGCGTTTTTGGGCCGAGGCGATCAACACCGCTTGCCATGTTGCAAATCGCATCTTTCTTCGGGCTTTCATGAAGAAAACTTCTTATGAGTTGCGTTTTGGGTGTGTACCCAAGGTGTCTCATTTTCGGGTGTTTGGGTGTAAGTGTTTTATCCTGAAGCAAGGCAATTTGGATAAATTTGAATCTCGCTCTGCTGATGGCGTGTTTCTTGGTTATGCTTCGCATTCGCGCGCTTATCGAGTTCTTAACCTTGAGACTAACCGGATAGTGGAGACCTGCGAGGTCACATTCGATGAGACTATGCCTTGTGTTTCTTCTGCTTCTGATGTTGCAGGAGAACAGGAGCTGGGAGAGACTATCTTTGTGGAGGAGGAGCAGGAGAATGCCGATTGGGGTGATTCCGAGCCAACTCCACTGGCTGCCCCCGTCGACCCTGCGACGACTACTTCAGCTCAAGGACCCGATCCCACTACTTCTTCTTGGGGTCCTCTTGAGCAACCTCTCCAGCAAGCACCGGCTACACCTGGGAGAGCGACAGCATCTGGCGAGGGGAGGCAACTTCGGCGAGGCAAGCACCCCTAAGCGTTCAGCAAGTTCACCCCCCGCAGCAGATGATCGGCGGCATCGACCAGCGAGTCACGCGGTCGCGAGCGTATGAAATCTCACACTTTGCTCATTCTGCATTCGTTGCTTCTTTTGAGCCCAAAGATGTTGGACACGCACTTTCTGATGCTAACTGGGTCAATGCCATGCATGAGGAGCTAGAAAACTTTGAGCGAAACCGAGTTTGGACCCTAGTTCCACCTCCACCCGAATGCCACCCTATAGGTACCAAATGGGTTTTCAAGAACAAAGAGGGTGAGGATGGGATGGTAGTGAGGAACAAGGCTAGGCTAGTAGCCCAGGGTTTTTGCCAAAAAGAGGGGATAGACTATGAAGAAACCTTTGCCCCTGTAGCCCGTTTAGAAGCCATCAGAATCCTTCTAGCCTTTGCTGCTTCGAAGGGTTTTAAGCTTTACCAGATGGATGTTAAGAGTGCTTTTCTAAATGGGTATATAGAGGAAGAGGTTTATGTTAGGCAACCCCCAGGTTTCGAGGATCCCAAGTTTCCAAACCATGTTTATAAACTTTCAAAAGCCTTGTATGGTTTGAAACAAGCCCCGAGAGCGTGGTATGATCGTTTGAAAACCTTTTTACTCTCAAAGGGTTTTAAAATGGGACGGGTTGATAGGACTTTGTTTCTCCTCAAGCAAGGCAATGATACCCTGATAGTCCAAATTTACGTGGATGACATCATCTTTGGTGGCTCTTCTCATGCGCTTGTTGCCAAGTTTGCGGATACTATGAGCAAGGAGTTTGAGATAAGTATGATGGGTGAGTTGACTTTCTTCCTCGGGTTGCAAATCAAGCAAACCCGAGACGGGACATTCATGCATCAAGGAAAATACACGAAGGACATCCTGAAGAAGTTTGACATGGGCGAGGCCAAGCCTCTTACGACGCCCATGCCGACGACTGCGGCGATGGACGCGGACCAAGACGGAGAGCCAGTTGACCAGAAGGAGTACAGGAGCATGATCGGCTTGCTCCTGTACCTAACGGCGACGAGGCCGGATATACAGTTCGCTGTGTGTCTGTTTGCTCGTTTTCAGGTGTCTCCTCGGACTTCCCACAAGCAAGCGGTCAAGCGCATCATGAGGTACCTCCGATACACTCCTGAGTTTGGACTTTGGTACTCTTCTTCCTCGAACCTCTCGCTTTGTGGTTATTCCGATGCGGATTTTGCCGGCTGTCGGCTTGAGTGCAAGTCTACTTCTGGGACTTGTCAGTTTCTTGGCTCTTCTTTGGTTTCGTGGTCTTCTCGCAAGCAGTCGAACGTAGCCCAGTCTACTACAGAAGCCGAGTATGTTGCCGCTGCTTCTTGTGCTTCGCAGCTTTTATGGATGGTTGCTACATTGCGTGATTTTGGTCTAGATTTCAGTCGGGTCCCTTTGCTTTGCGATAGCACCTCTACCATTAGTGTAGCAAAGAATCTTGTTCTTCATTCCAAGACCAAACACATCGATGTTCGCTTTCACTTTCTTCGTGATCACTACGAGAGAGGCGACATTGATCTTAGGCATGTAGACACCCATAACCAGGTTGCGGATATTTTCACCAAGCCTCTGGATCTCTCAACTTTTGCTAGGTTGAGAGGTGAGCTTGGTGTGTGTTTTCCCTTTTAGATGGGGGAAGCATTTTGTTTATGTACCATAGTCTAACTTTCTGATCCTTTTTGTTTTTGGGTCTTGAGTCTTTTTTTTGTTTTATTTTGGCTCCGATTCTGACTTCATCATGTATACATCTTGCATTTTCAAGCTTCATGTCTATACTCTTGAGATTGGATCTATGCTCTGATTAGTGTATACTTCGATGATATTTGATGATGCTTGTGGCTTAGGCTCTTTTTGATCACTGATACATGCTGTGAGCTAAGCTATTTTTCAGAATGATGAACATGTTTAATGAACTTAAAATTTGATACATGTTCACCATTGAGATTGGCAACTAGCATGTGTAGGATGTGTTGAAGTCACTTGAGCTATTTCATATATGCTAGGTTGTTATGTCTCTAGTTCTGAGTCATTCACTTGCTTGGATTGTTCATATTCTGCTTAAAATGAACCAAGTCTTAGTGAATTTGAAAAGATCGAGATGGGATTGCTTTGTCAGCACATCACGGTATCGAGACTGTTTCTCATTGCACATTGAGTTAAACTTGAGCTGTGTAGTGTAAGACCGAAACCGATGCTTTAAGCTTCTGATTGCATATGCATAGGCTTAGCACGGTTGAAAAGTTAGGCAATGACAAGCTTTCAACCTCTCGCAATCACATGCTGATTTTAAACTTGTGTTAATAACCGCTGCAATTTCTCCGATAAAATCTGAAAACACAAGTCTATGTTTCATTCTATAGCATGATGATTGAACTTTGCTAGGGGTAGTTCACCTTGTATACATGTTTTAGCACTTGTTTGACTTCCTGTCTATACATGTTTAGTGCTACTCTCATGGTGCAATCCCTTTCAGAATGATTTAAAACTGCTCACTTGGCTTATGCATTCATATCTAGCATTTGGCGATCAGTTTGAGCCTTTGCTAGCACTTGTGCCTGTTGCTATGTAGTTGGATCAGCACTCATTAGAGCATTTATTCACTCTTTCGAATATTTACCTGAAGCTGCTAACATGCATTTTTGACTCATGTGCGTGTGCTTGACTCCGATAGGCATGACCTAGCTCCGTTTGGCTTACTTTGAGCTCTTTTCCTCACTTTTGATTGCAAATTGCCCCCAAGGGGGAGAAGTTTGTCCAAGGGGGAGTCTTTAGAAATTTTGGAAAATGACCTTTTATGGTGACAATTTGCAATTTATGCTTCACTTATTGAGGGGGAGTGGTCTTTGAGTAAGGGGGAGCTCTTCTGCCTATTCCATGTTACCGGAACTTGTTTTTCAATTGGTATCGATCTTTCCAGCTAGTTGTGTTGAGCCTCTGAGCCTCTGTCTTGAGGGACTAGCTATCTTCATCTTTGTTTTGATGGTTCTTGATTGGTATCGTGCCTACTGCTGGTTGTGTTGAGCCTCTATGCCTCTATCTTGAGGGACTAGCAGTAGCTGCTTCTTATGCAGTCTTCATTTGATATTCGAGCTTTTCAGCTAGTGGTGTTGAGCCCTTTCTGCCTCTTCTTGAGGACTAGCTCTCTTCTGACTTGGTTGCGTTGAGCCATTGCCCATGTCTTTGGGAACCAAGTCCTGTGCTCTAAGTTCGATCGGGTTTTGCTCCTTGATGAGTTGTTGCTCCGATTTCTTGCTTGGTTGTGTCGAACTGTTGCCCATGTCTTTGGGAACCAAGCTTCGCTTATCTCGAATTGTTCATCTTCGGCCTTTTTCTCTGGATTTTGGACATTTCGAGTGAGTTTTCTTCTTCTATCTAATTCTGCTTTCTTTTATTTTGGTTACGGTTACCATGAGTTGACGATGCACTCATCAAGGGGGAGATTGAGAACACAAGGTTGATATGTGCCCTTGTGGTTCCCTTCCTGAGTGATGAGTGATCGATCAACCGGCAACATGTCTCTTGGCCGTGTTGATGTGCAGGTGCGGAGCTCGGGCAGTGGTCTAAGGTGAGGTGAAGGTCAAGTTGGGACGTGTCGGGCCGACGGACCGGGAGCGGTGAAGGGCGAACGTGGAGCTTGGACTGACGGACCGGGAGACCTGAGGACCAGCTGTGGTAGCTGGCACATGGCGTCGACGAGCAAGAGCACATGGGGATGTGCGGTGCATCGGCCGAGTCGGGAGGAAGGTGATGGCATCGTGACACTTGGCGGGAGGCCAAGAAGGATGGGGAATGCACTGTGCCTGGCGTGGAGGCTGGACATGCTCCGGCATCGGTGCTGGAACTCGGGGTGTGCGAACCGCATCCCGTCTACGGCGCGGGTTCGGTAGCTGAGCCTCAAAAAGCTACCCTCGACGGTTTCCGAGTTTGGGCCTCAAAACTCGGCATGGACGGTTTCCAGGTTTGGGCCTCAAAACCTAGGCGCGCGGGTTTCTGAGTTTGGGCCACAAAACTCAGCTGGAGGACAGGTTTCCCGGTTTCAGCCTCAAAACCGGGGGAAGGCCCAGGTTTCCCGGTTTCGGCCTCAAAACCGGGGGGAGGTCCGCAAAAAGGACGGTCGACACGTGGCGGCGTGGAGAGGCTGGCGCGGCGGCGCAACTATCCGCGAGGAAGGCGCGGTGGTCGGCAGGGCGGCACGTGGCGGCATCCTGAGGCTTACGTCGAGGCGAAGCTAAGGGTGAGGAAGGCGCGTGGCCGTCGGATCGACATCAAGCAGAGTTGGATCGGGATACCCCTAGGGTTGGCCGTTTCGCTCACCTACCTAGGGTTAGAAGGGGATTATTGTTTAGGCTATAAATAAGAGAGGCACCCCTCCTCTCCATCTATCCTTGCAGTCATTTACTCCTAAGCACTCTCTCTCTCTCCTTAGCCCCCGCTTAGGTTCTAATCATACCTGGCTGTAGAGGATCCACAGAGTAGACTCAATCATGCCTCTGTGTTTTGGGAAGTTTAGGAAGTGAGACCGTAATCTCACGTTTGTAGCGTGTGTTCGCCACACGGTTGCAATTTCATGGTGTGATTCGCGTTTCGTTCGTGTTCTTCGCGGATTGTTTTTTCTCCTAGTTTTCCCGTCGCTTGATCTCTTTGCTTGGTGCGTCTTTTGCAAATCCGTTTGAACCAAGTTGTCCTAGGTCGTGAGGCAATTCTTTCCACCGAAGGAATTCATCTCTAACATCACGGTCTAGGAGATCGAGTGATTTTCGTTTCGAATCTCGTTCTTGCTCCCTTGCCCCGAAACTTCTTGATTCACCGATTTGGAGTTAGGTTCGAGCCATGATCTCTTAGGAGTACCTCACTAACATCCTTGAGACCTCTCAGATCGAATCCTAGCCTTAGAGCTTTTGATTCGGAGGAGATCAGATTGAATCATCGAAGAACAGGACTGTTTTCGGGACCATCGGACGCTCGACACCGGAGCATCGGACGCTGCAGCCATAGCATCGGACGCTCCGGTGACACGTGTCAGTCAGAGTGGTTTTTAGTTGGCATCGGACGCTGGGCATCGGACGCGTCCGTTGGTCATCGGACACGCCGGACCCCGAGCATCGGACGCTGGGTGATTCCTGTTCACAGCGTCCGATGTACGTCCAGTAAGGTTCCCGAGATGCACTGTTCGCATCGGACGCGTCCGGTGGTCAGGCATCGAACGCAGGTCAGCATCCAATGCGACTGGTTTCGCACTGTTTCGTCCGTGGTTCGTTCGTTCATTGTCGGTTTTGATTACCGATTTTTGCGTTGGGTTTCTAGAGTCGTGTAGTGTCTCGCTGTGCTTCTTGGAAGCATCCACCCTACATCTAGGGTCGTGGACATTATTCGAGCTCTAGGCTTGCCTCTGGGGTGACTCTTGGGATAGTGGCTAAAAGTTTCTGAGAAGAAAATTTTAAGCTCCCATTCACCCCCCCTCTGGTCGCTTATCTGGTCCTTCATCCAGGAAGTTTTGTTCTTCATAGAACCTCTGCTTCTGGTACCGTTCCTGTTCCCGACGCCATTTGTTCAACAGAATACGCGTTGTGACTCTAGGTCTAGAAGTTTCACCCGTATTAGTTCGGCTATCTTGGAACCGAACCCTTTGCTGAAGCTCTCTCTTTGTAATCTGCCGATCAGGGTCAACAATACCAGCTTCCCTCGCTCTACCAGAGGTTAACACTTTCATCTTGCTCTTACCCCTGGGATCGGCTGCATTGATCATATTAACAGAGAAAGACACAGTGTTCTGCTCAAAAGGGCTACCATCAATCTTCATCTTCCCATCGAACCTCAGATGTCCACCCTGAATAGCCTTCTGGATCCGATCTCTGAACACTCGGCAATCATTTATGGAGTGGGATCTAGTATTGTGGAAACCACAATATTTCTTGTCTTTGACTCCTTCAGGATGCAGCATAGGATGACCTTCCGGCAACTTGATGCGTCATTCCTTCAACATGTACTCAAATAATTTATCTGACTTGGAAACATCAAAGTCATAAGTACCTTTCTGTTGCCTTAGCCATCGCTGGTTGACTTGAGTCGGCTCTTTAGCCCAGACTATCTCGGCTGCAGCTATTTCGTCTTCATCATCATACTCAGCTGCTTCTTCCAGAAAAGCCTGATACATCTTGCCAGCCACATCACCCTTTTGGAACTGATTATTCCTCTTGAATCCTTGGGCTTGATTGCTCATCGTTGCCAACCTTTGTGATAATTGCCCGAGGTCATCAAACTCCACGTCGAATAGTCTCTCTTTGATACTCGGCAACATGCCAGCTATGGCTATCTCCGGCAGTTGATCATCCAAGAAGTTCAGAGAATAACAAAGATTCTTGGTTTCCCTAAATCGGCGCAGATATTCTTGTGGCGTTTCGCCAGGTTTCATCCTTAGGCTCATGAGGTCGGCTAACTTCTTCTCACTGGTGCCCGTAAAGAAATACGAGTGGAATTTCTGCTCTAGCTCTGCCCATGTATTGATAGAATTTGCTGGTAGAGATGAGAACCATGAGAAGGCTGGTCCTGTCAATGATAACGGGAAGTACCGAATCCTCCAAGCTTCATCCGTAGATGCTTCTCGAAGTTGCATCAAATAACGGCCGATGTGCTCTATAGTGCTGGTGTCATCTTCTGTTGACGCAAAACGTGACGCCCTGCGCCAGGCACACAGCAAGCCGAACGAGGCTGGCTTCAATCGGGTGCCCAGAGTATTCTGAATCCGGAAGCGTGCCAATCGGTTTGACCTGGAAACCAACAAGGGATAAAAATATGAGAATACCTTGGAACATGCCGGGTGAGACCAGACAGTTCCATATGTATGGCTTTGAAAGCCAATCATGACGGCACACAGCTATAAAAGCTGTTTGTCGAAACAGGTTTATAATGTCATTCGGCAAGTATAGAGATAAAGCTCGTAAACATGTTGAATGCTGAACACATAAGTAACAAAAGGATAAAAGGGCAACTTGTAAATATAAATCTATCCAGATAACATATCCATAGGTTAATCCAACTAATCTGCCGCACGTTTAGCCTTCATGAACCCGTCAAGTATAAACTCAAGCAAAGCTAATCCACCGCATGATACCACTTGCTATAAGTCCACACCACTCCTTATAATTAGATTAATCCACCGCATGATACGATCTAATTATAAGGAGCTAAAAGCATACATATATCTGAACAGATCTATAAAAACTCATTACTCATGTAAGCATAGCCAGAATCGACAGACTAGCCGAACTGGGGTCCATGAAGAAGGAACATACAAGCAAGCATGATTAAACTAATCTAAAACCTGCATCTGTCGCACGATACCCAGTTCTATCAAAGCCTAAACATGGTCGACATGCATGAACCCACAACATGTAACAATCTGGATTAAAAGTTAATTCGGCCATCATGATCTTATGATTAGCGAAGCACGAATAAACTCATGCAGCGAGACCGAACAAAGATCAATCTAGATTGGGCAAAGAGTGTTATAGGAATTAAATAAATAAAACATATAACACATGGTAACTTAATGAATCTATTAGATCTGCCAAATCTAATAGAGTCGATAACTATTTTTACTCATGACTTAATCCGCCGCACGATACAAGGCATAAGCAAAAACTTCCCGTCATAAGCTTAAATCCACCGCACGATACTAAGCTTAACATACGAGACTACTTGCATCATATCTAAATCCACCGCATGATACTAGACATGATAACAAGGTTGCCGGTACTTACGGAGGTCGACGGATCGATGATTCCTCTCGAAGAACTCGACGACACGACTTAGGGACTCGAAGGTGGCGCGGGGCCAGTTGTATTGATGTGGTTGTGAACAATTTTACAATGGTCGAGGGCTTATATTTATACCCTGGACGAAACACGAATCCTAGACGATTACGAAAAAAAAACAAGGAAAAGAAAGATATAAATCACATTCCTAATCCTTTCGGCGTCTTCCATCGTCGCGTGTCTTCTCGTGCAAGCCAGCTTTTCCTGCATCATCCATCTCCCAAATGGGGCCACTGTTTCACGAAATAGCCGACCGCACAGGTATTCACCGAAAGTCTTAAGGACCAAACAGCCGTCCGAATGCTTGCCGAATCCTTCTCTTCTCTGCTGGCTGGACCCACCTGTCATATCCTCGTGTGTGCGAAAATCTGGTGTTAACACATGCCCCCTAATTTTGGGATAAATGTTCATTCCAAAATTCCTTTTTCTTTTCGCACTGACGTGGAACCCCCGGAAGCATCTGTCTTCACTCGCCATAATTACCGTACCTACCGATTCGTCTCCGATGCATCCATTGGGGTTCTTTAAAGTCCTCTTTTCTCCCCACTTTGGCTTGTGCATTTCGAACTCCCCTGTTTCCATCTCAAAACCAAAAAACCCTCTTCTTCCTCACCATCAGTCAGATACCAAATGTCTTCTGAGGCAAGCCGTCATAGCCTCAAGCTTGGGGCTTCCAGCACTTCTAGGAGAAGGTTACCTTCTAATCGCTTTGCTCGAAGATGAAGCAGTTGCCCTCACATTGCTGTTCTTGTTTAGGAGGGTCGATGATGACTTTCCCGAGGTTGTGACTCGGAAGGTCACGGATCTTCAATTTGATCTAGAAAGGAGGAATCGGGAGATTATCCGAATCTCTCGAGAGCATGATGCCGCTCGGGAACAGGCCATCGGTAAGTATTCTTCCACTATCCTTTCCCTATTCTTCTTCCCTGTTTTATTGATCCTTCCTCCTCTTAGCTCTGGAGGCTAAGCTTCATTCCCTCAAAGCTGCCATTGCCGATCTTGCTGTCACAACCAACATTCCAGGCACGACGGCTCTGAGGCGGGTGAACGAGGTCAACCGGGTTCTCCCTGATATCTCCAGGGCTGGCATGGGTTACGGTGCAGCGCTTGCCTTCAACGCTGTTCGGATCCACTCCGGCGCTGACTACCGTCATTTTGACGTTTGTGAGCAAGGACTAGAATTCAGGGTGGCACACTCTGTTGATGACATGAAAGAAGCTGGAACAGATCTGGCCGATTCCTTTGACTTTGATCTCCCGATCAGGGATAGAATAGAATGGACGAACTGACTTTCTATTGTAACTTGTTTCTCTCCCTGTAAATAAGAGGCTTTTCTTTATTCCTCCATCAATTTGTGATTGATCCTTCGAGATCAATATGTGCTCTGTTCCAATTTTTCGACTTCTACTTCTGTTCCAATGGCGATGCATACCGCATCGGCTATTGCTGACAACTATATCAGAAAACCTTGCTTTGCAGATAACTAATGTAACTGGCCATTTTAGATTTGAAGTTCAATCTTCCTTCTCAAATTTCCAATGACGTCAGGATAGTTCTTTTCAAGGAATTTTCTTGCCTATGCCCTTAGTGCCAATTGATAATATGAGTTCCCAAACAACCAGTTGAAACCAAAAAACTTTTAGCCGAATTTCATTGGCTCCTCGAAGCCACAACCTCTTCTAATCATCAAGAGACCCGACCTGGCCCAATAATGGCCCATAAGTTGTGCAAACCCTACTCCGACGCTTGGTCTTCCAATGTGCAAGCTATGGTCCTATAAAGATGACCGTAAACAAGCTGTGACTCCAGTCGAACAGCTCGTCTTGCAAAATCCTCACCTCTCAGCTTCCAGCTCAAGTCAAAGAGAAAACAATGGCAGGGAATTGCGACCATGGCAAATATCCTGTCGGAGGCGAAGCAGGAGGAAGTCGAGCACTAACTCACCAGTGTTATAGGTAAGAAACCAATTTTCTGCCCCCTTGTGATAGCTCGTCTCTTGATTCACTGTTTATCCTCTTTCTAGGGTAGAGTCCTTCTCCAGCCACGCTTGGGTTCCTTTTCTAGAAATGGTAGATCTAAAAAGCTCTTTTCAATCTTTCCTCAAGCCATCAGATTTTGAGTTTAATGATTCACTTCAATAGACCCATTCGGACGCCCTTCGTTACCGCGAGGAAAGGGATAAAGCTCAAAAGGAACTGAAAGATGCATCCAAGAAACATGATATTGAGGAAGCTGAGTGGGCGGAGGAACGGAAGCAACTCTGTAGCATCATTATGGGTTAGCAGAGTCTTGGTCTTTCTCTTCCCTCTAATTGAGCCTGCTTTGCCTAATATTCTTTCCTCTTGCCAGCTCTTTCTGCAGAGAATGACCGTTTGAAAGTAGCAGCAAACAGAGTTGCCCTTAATGTGAATGCCCGTGGGGATTCGGTCGAAGCTCATCTTGACGCTGTGAATGGCCGCATAGATCAGGCCGTCATCCAAGGTGTACGCGCCGGGGTTTCCTTCGGGCTAGCAGCAATGAGTTCCTGGACCAAAGAAGATTACTCCTCCCTGCCAGTTGGATTCGCATGTGACCCAGATGAATTTGAAGATCTTGAAATTTATGATGATCATGCCGCCGCCATTGCTGAGATTACTGACCCGCAATCCATTGTGAACAAATTATTCCTAGGATAGTTCTGTATTAGGATAGATCTGTGAATGAAGCTTGTAATCCATAGAATTTGTTCTTCTCTGAATAATGTCTATTTGCATAATCTTGACTCTTCAATGATCTTTCCGATTGTGGCATCTCCTTAGAAAAACGTTTGCCGAACGTATGACGTCACTTTAGCCGACTAGATCTTATCTCCAACACGTCATGTCACCCGGCATTGCACTTACTGCACTTCACCTTTCTCTTTCCCTGATAAACCTGCTAACTTGAAAAATGCTAGGGTCACCAAGGTCATGAATATCCTTGTACTAAAGGCGATACATAAAAATATCGGCTATAATTTAACACATGTGAAACATTTTTTCTGCTAAAGGCGATGCTTTTACATCGGCTGTATACAAATATCCCTCGAGTTACACAATTTCCATGCGTTCGGCCTTAAACAAGTAGTGCCGAAGCTTCAACTGACAAGCAGCACACACAAATCAAAAATTTGTCAGAGCCGAATACCCTTTCCTGGGGTTTAACATTTTCGGCTAAAGCAAATTGCTACTCATCTTTTCTTTTAAACTTAAAAAAAAATAAGAGCCGATCCTACTATAAGGCCGTCGGCCGTCACGTACAACTCAAAATGATCACCAAGTTGTAGAAGTGCCTTTCATAAATCTTCAATTTCACTAAAAGCTTCCATTGTACGCCACCTTGTATGAATCTCTTCTGATCTTTTTCTGGTAATGGAGAAGTAAACAGAATCCTTCAAACGTCCATTAACTTTAAACACATTCGAGACCCAAACTTGCACATATTGATCCTATTTCGGCTTCATCACCAACACTTTATTCCTTGTTAGACGATATGAAACTTTGGCCTCAATTCTTCTCCACCACCATCAATTGGATTCAAAAATTACTGTTGACACTGGTTAACTAGCAAAATTAAAGGATAAATAAATATGAAAAGGGCATGAATTCAATCACCAACAAAGGTTTAGGGTTTCAACTGACAATATTCCACGAGTTTTGGTGAGTTATGATTCTGCAGGGACTAAACCAGGAAATCGGCACCGATAGCTTCCCCTAGAAGGAAACCGATGCGAGATAACGCAACCGGCACGTCAGGGATATTCCAGAAGGTTCCAGAAGACACCAAAGGACACCACAAGGCGGGGCACCACGAGAGGCCGCCAGGTGGGACCGATCGGTCCCACCATGATACCGACCGGTCTCCCCCCGGGCCCGCTGCCTTCCATCTTCTGCAAGCTACCTCCACCGCCTTTGAGGATCCATCTCAGCCCTATGTGAAGTCGGTTTGATCCAACGGCCGCGGTTGATCCCTCAGGGCTATATAAGCAACCCCAGACCCCCCTCTCCAGGCATCTCCCTCTTCATTATTCATCTCCACATCAGAAATTAGGGTTCCAATGTAGAAGTAGAGGTCCCTCTAGATGAATCTCTTCTAGTTCATCTAGTTGTAATCAAGAGCCAGCTATCAAGTAGAAGACTAGATACCCCTCTAGTAGGATTAGAACCTAGTCTTATTCAAGAACTAGAAGAGAGAGAGAGAGAGGAAGAGATCAAGAGGAAGCTCCGGCCTGTCGGATCAACTTCTTCATATTGTACCTGCGGATTCAAGTTCATCTTCAACTTGCTTCAATGATTGTTTCGGTAATCGACGTCTATATTTAAGTTTGAGTTATTGTTCTTATTATTCTTAAGGTTTGTGACTCTTTTGAGTGCTTTAATTCTAGATGCGCTAGAGTTAGAGTGGTTGGATAGTGTAAGCGTGGTGCTTAGACTTGATAGCTCATCATAAATGCCTCCTATAACGCCGGTAATAGTGGTAGTTCGCAAGGGTGACTCTTATAGCCTTGTTGATTCTTCTATAGTCCACTACCCGTGTGTAGGCTCGGTAGGATTATACATTTGCATAAAAGAATCATACTCTGTTTGTGACCTTTTATGGCAACTTCCCCATTAAGAATAATAAACATATCACTCTTAAGTTGGATTTAGATAACCTTAGTGATCCCCTCTATGCTTCTAGATTCTCAGTCCTTGTTAGTTACTCAGGGGTTATACACTTAAGACTCATTGCTATCCGTTCCTTTGGGTTCGATATTAAACTGGGTTACTCCGGTGAAGTGCTACATCGGTAGATGTTATCTGTGCGCTTGCGGATAAAGTAGAGTGTGCGTTAATTTATACCAACAAGCATTTCTGGCGCCGTTGCCGGGGATAGAGTTTATCTCTACTCTTGGTAGCGACGTTAGTAAGTGTCAACAATCATTTCTTGGCGCCGTTGCCGGGGAACGGTAGATCATTTCACGTCTTAAGTATAACCTTGTAATCATACTTTTATCTTTTCCTTTTTTATCCCAATCTTTTCATTATTTTTGTTTTCATTCTTATGAATGTTATTTTTGAATTCCACTCTTATCTATCACTACCCCATGAGCAAGCTGTAACCAGTATCATCCTTATACCCTATCATAATACCTGGTTATGAGCTATGCCTACCTTTCTGCTGCACTGTCCTTGTAATGAGCATAGAAATATAATTATGAAAATATTCCTTCGGGTATTCTTGTCACTAACCTTTCCAGGTCTGGAGCAGAAAAGAACGAAGAACAACAAACACAAGGTATGTCCAACCAATCATCATGTAGCATTAAACTTTCTATGAACATCTGTTGCTATGTTGCTATGTTGGTTGTCCCTACTTTAGGATATGCTCATATACTAATCATACTCTTTCATCACCATCTGAATAAATCTCTACAATGCTTTCATGTTATCTTTATTTGCTATAGTATATTCTTTGGTTTTGAAGTATTATCATACACCTTTTAAATTAGGCATGGAGCTTAGTTTAACTGTTTTCATGAATTAAAGTAAGACATGGTGTCTGGTTTGATTCTTGAGCTAAAAGATGTGCTGATTTTACCTCTAAAGGCTTTTAAATTAAGTATGGTACTTAGGTTAAAATGCCTTCCTAGATCAAATTAGACGTGGTGTCTAGGTTGATTTCTGAACTGATAGTATGCTATAGTAGATATTGGATATTTTGTTGGACTAACCCCTGCAGAGAAACTTTCAATATCAATTTGGGAAAGTCCGGAGATGAACTCACACTGGAGATGAAGCAAGGCGTACAATGAACTTCAACAACTCTTACACAACGAAGACTCAGCTCATTCATCATGGATGAAAGAACTGAGAGAGATTTTGTTCACCCATGGTTTGGTCTAAACATTGAAGATCCAAAACCCAAACCATAGACACACAAACCTACTCTCAGATCACAAATGGTGCTAGCCTAGCTTTGAGTCTTGCTTGGGCGCTGATGACGAACAAGATGCAACTTACCTTGTATGAGACAACTTATGCCTGCAACCATCATTGTCCAAGACATCAAGACAAGAAGTCAGAAGTTATTCTCTTTTCTAATCAAGAGCTAGTTTGGGAGACAAGATGGCACCACTACAACAATAGCAAGATCTACAAGTTAAACACATGAACATGTTGTTGGGAGTCCATCTACATCACAAGCTAGCCTGGGAGAGACAATTCCGTTGTCTAGATGTGTTTCACAATCAAAGGAAGGAAGGAGAAACCCAACTTCAAACATATTGATCTCCTACTCACCACTTTGATCAATACAAACCACTAGATGCTGTCCCAGTTGAGAAGAAGAATATGATCCACCACTCATTCTTGGAAGATCGTTCTTGAACACCATCAATGTTATCATCTTTGCCGGACTTGGAGAAGTCAACTTTTGGATCTTTCGCTGCATCTTCAATAACTACATCACTTATGAGCAGCCAAAGAGAACCAAAAGAAGATATCGAAGGGAGAACCAACTGCCAAGAATTGAGGAGGGCATCATGAAGGATGAAGCCACTGCACCACAAAGAGTTAGAAGATGAAGATATTACCTGAGCTAGCAAATCAAGAAGAACAATCGATAAAATCTCCATCATCTAGACACTATTGAGAGGACAAGTCTCAGTTGTGACATTACAAGACAAAAGACTCTCATAGAGGCACTCGAGTAGCAGCTCTTAATTCAAGTCTCTTGCCAACCCAATAATTAAAGGAAAACAAGAAAGGTTGACAAGAGAAGAATGGGAACTGTCCCTACATCCTCATAGTACAAAATTGACACAAGAAAGTGAGAGGATCCTAGTTAGCATACTCGAGGAACAATGCACCTTCGCTGATAAGACGACATAGAGAAGGAAGATCGATACCTCTAAAGATGATTCCACTATGATCTTCCTCCTCTCAATCACACTGTGAGACGAACAAGAGAAGACAAGCCAGCTAGACAAGAGAAGCTTCCACAAGGTGGTTCGACACATCACTCTTCAATGACAAAGTAACATTTCAAGGTAAGTAACCATCTCTTTAAAAGCTTCTTCTTGATTCTAGTATGAACATAAATAAAGAACTAAACATGTTTAAGCTGCATCTCACTTGATCCAACCTAATCAACTCAACATGTTCAGTCCTTTGATCTTTGTTCATAGCTTTACTCTCTTGAATCTCAATGTCTTAACTAAATGAGCTAAAATGTTGTGCCTCTAACCTTTGGAAGATGATATATCTCAATTATGAAAAGATCGATACTTTATGCATAGATTATCCTTCCTTGGGTTAAGTAATTTGATCTGTTAAATATTTTAAGATGCTACTTTTATGCTCATCCTCTGATCCTATCACTCATGTTAAGATTGAATAGAACACATAAACAACAAGTTTGTCTTGTGCAATGTGCCTAAGGTTAGAGAGGAATAAACAAAACTTTTGGTTCTGTTGGTGTTTTTCCACCAACAGAGCCCATGCACTTGATCTCTACCTTGTCTTTATGAGCAGGACACACTCTTGAGCAAACATGGCAAAGTTTGTCACTCCCAAATTCTACAGAGTGAAGGTCCTAGATCTACAAGAACATGCACACTGAGCAAGATGCTGCGAGCTTCCATAATTAACGCTTCACTACAAACTGCTGGACGAACGAAGAACATGAGTGACACCATATCAAGAGGCATAAACAAGAAGGAATGATGGAAGACGTCGTAGTCAGAATTAGAGGTCATGAAGTCCCACAGACTTCTTGATCCTCGACATGGGAGAAGACGATGATGTCCACCTCATCCTAGGAAGATCATTCCTCTACACTACAAGTACAATCATCTACAAGAGGAAATTCATTTTCACCTTCCTGGAGAAAAGGCACGATGCAACTTCATCAACTACATACCCAATGAAGCACCCAAGAAGAACAGAAGTGAAAGACGCCACTCTCAACACCAAAGAAGACAAACTATCAAGAATAGAGAGGCCAATCATGACGAAGAAGCTATTGCCACTGTCCCAGAAAAGAAAGGAGAAAAACCTCAAGACAGTGAGCCATAGGAAGTGAAGACTCAGACCAAGAAAGTATGGAAGAAAATGTCTGCACCTAAGAGGTACAATCTATAACAACTTTCTAAACGTCTGACATACCTTGGGAGGTCTGAACCAAGAGAAGGTCCGGTTCGTCGGACCTAAATATCCGAACCTTCGCCAGAAGGTAAAAATCGGTAGTTATCCTCATATTTACTTTTCTACATACTTCTCATATTTAATTCTTAGTCATTTATTGCATAATCATATTTAATTCACAAACATTTTAATTTTTGCATTGCATTAGAAAAGAAAATAAAAATATTGTATTTGTTACACTACATCATAAACCATGAAGCCCCATGTGAATAATTCTATGGTGTGTAAAAACCCACAGGAATGTTCACCGTGGTGGCATAAAAAATAACAATAATATAATAATAATAAATATAAATATGCATATATTCATCCTGTTGCATTTTCTCTTGCATCACAAAAATATAAAAACATAAAAATATTGAGAAAGAGATCTTACTGAAATTCTGGACAACTAAGGCTTGAGTGGCTAACCGCTAATGCTTAATCTGTTCCACAAGTTTTGTTGTCTATTTGAGTTTCACAGGATTTGAAAGGCCAAGAAAAGCTGACGAACAAGTGAATGCTCCATCCACTGTTGGAGCACTATCTCAACAAACATCAACCTCAATCAAAGCTCTAATAGAGGAAGGACATATCCACTGCCAGTCTGCTACATTGCAAGATCAACCGACTACGTCAACATTCAACTTGGGGGAAGGCACCACCATGTATCCATGTAAGTATCTCTATTCTCTTAAGCTTTTTATTCTATAAATAAATTCAAAACACCAAAAATATGTGAGCACATGAGGGTTCACTCTTAAAAATGAAAACCCCAAAAATATGTGGGCACATGAAGGCTCACCATTAATTAAAAAAAAGAAGACACAAAAATATATGGGCACATGAAAGCTCAACGCTATTAAAGGAACCAGCTTGGGGGAGACGCACCCCCGTTATCTTCGCGATCCAGGTATGTCTTTATTGTACTACTACTATTATTAGCTTTTATCTTAAAGTGTGTTAGATTAAATAAAATAGTGTGTCTAGTTTGTTTTAAGAAGTTGATGACCAAAGAAGAACCCTCTCTCTCTAATCTTTTGCATAGAAATGATGAATAGTTGCTCTATCTAATTTCTTTCAAGTACCTAGTCTTCAAAGCATGAGTTCTCCTGATTAATAATGATGCTTAAAAATGAAATTAAATACATGGTTGGCAAATACTTAATCTAAGGTCTAGGTAATTGGGATATGACATGTGATGATCTGAGCTGCTATTATCTTGTTCTAAACAACACTAAAGTTCCGGAGATTTCTAAATATAAACATGACTAATAATTGCATTGAGTTAAATTAAGCTTTGTGACCCTGTGAGATGTTATCTTTCCTTTGAATTGAGATCACTTACACATTTCATCCATCTTCCGCATAAATGCTCATAATTATCTGTTGCTATACTCTCTGAAGTTTGTTAGAAACATGTGGCTATTAAAAAAAAGAAGAGAAAAAAAAGATCCAAGGAAATAAAAAGGGACAAGTGTCCGAAACCTCAAAAAGATAGATCCCGAGGAAATAAAAAGGGACAAGTGTCCGGAACCTCGAAGAAAAGAAAGAAAAAAAATTGGGCACGTGCCCGACACTAGAATTAGCCTCATAGTCATATGTCTCTGATAAACAGAAGAGAGTGAATATATTCAAGAGAGCATCCGACTCCATTTTTCCATACACATGCACTTCTTGATTCAATGGTTGGTTGACTTTCTCTTTGGATCCATTGTTTAATTTGACAACATATGTATTAATGCTTTTGAAAAATTAATTAAAACTCTGGGATAAAAGTGAAGTGAAAGAACTAGAGACACAGTGCTTGATTTGATCATTCAATCTCTCAATTATTCAAGATCTAAGGTAAGAGTAATAAGCCCCATGAAGAATAGCATGATATGTTTTGGAGAATTTTTGTTTGACGGCAGGTATACTTGTTGGAAGTGAAGATATTGTAGCAACTCCTGATCCATTGTTAAGTTTTGGTTTTGCTAAGGGACTGGCAAAGGGTAAGCTTGGGGGAATTGTTGACACTGGTTAACTATCAAAATTAAAGGATAAATAAATATGAAAAGGGCATGAATTCAATCACCAACAAAGGTTTAGGGTTTCAACTAACAATATTCCACGAGTTTTGGTGAGTTATGATTCTGCAGGGACTAAACCAGGAAATCGGCACCGATAGCTTCCCCTAGAAGGAAACCGACGCGAGATAACGCAACCGGCACGTCAGGGATATTCCAGAAGGTTCCAGAAGACACCAAAGGACACCACGAGGCGGGGCACCACGAGAGGCCGCCAGGTGGGACCGGTCGGTCCCGCCATGATACCGACCGGTCTCCCCCTGGGCCCGCTGCCTTCCGTCTTCTGCAAGCTACCTCCACCGCCTTTGAGGATCCATCTCAGCCCTACGTGAAGTCAGTTTGATCCAACGACCGCGGTTGATCCCTCAGGGCTATATAAGCAACTCCAGACCCCCCTCTCCAGGCATCTCCCTCTTCATTATTCATCTCCACATCAGAAATTAGGGTTCTAATGTAGAAGTAGAAGTCCCTCTAGATGAATCTCTTCTAGTTCATCTAGTTGTAATCAAGAGCCAGCTATCAAGTAGAAGACTAGATACCCCTCTAGTAGGATTAGAACCTAGTCTTATTCAAGAACTAGAAGAGAGAGAGAGAGGAAGAGATCAAGAGGAAGCTCCGGCCTGTCGGATCAACTTCTTCATCTTGTACCTGCGGATTCAAGTTCATCTTCAACTTGCTTCAATGATTGTTTCGGTAATCGACGTCTATATTTAAGTTTGAGTTATTGTTCTTATTATTCTTAAGGTTTGTGACTCTTTTGAGTGCTTTAATTCTAGATGCGCTAGAGTTAGAGTGGTTGGATAGTGTAAGCGTGGTGCTTAGACTTGATAGCTCATCATAAATGCCTCCTATAACACCGGTAATAGTGGTAGTTCGCAAGGGTGACTCTTATAGCCTTGTTGATTCTTCTATAGTCCACTACCCGTGTGTAGGCTCGGTAGGATTATACATTTGCATAAAAGAATCATACTCTATTTGTGACCTTTTATGGCAACTTCCCCATTAAGAATAATAAACATATCACTCTTAAGTTGGATTTAGATAACCTTAGTGATCCCCTCTATGCTTCTAGATTCTCCGTCCTTGTTAGTTACTCAGGGGTTATACACTTAAGACTCATCGCTATCCGTTCCTTTGTGTTCGATATTAAACTGGGTTACTCCGGTGAAGTGCTACATCGGTAGATGTTATCTGTGCACTTGCAGATAAAGTAGAGTGTGCGTTAATTTATACCAACAAGCATTTCTGGCGCCGTTGCCGGGGATAGAGTTTATCTCTACTCTTGGTAGCGATGTTAGTAAGTGTCAACAATTACTCTGAGAGCCGGTTGTCTGAATCGGCTGTTGGCCCTCGTCAAAAATGTTCACAGGACGTGCTTCCCAAGCTCTTCCAGAGAAACACTCGACACCTTCATACTCCCAATAGGTTGGCTCTGTACTAGCAATACTCACCGAATCATCAGCATGGACGATCTCGATATCATCTCCAATCCACTGGATGAGGAACTGATGCATAGTCGACGGTACACAACAGTTTGCATGTATCCAGTCTCTTCCCAATAGCAAACTGTATGCCCCCTTGCCATCAATGACGAAGAAAGTGGTGATTAAGGTTTTAGACCCAATCATTAACTCGACATGGACTGCTCCCTGAGTATCAGAAGAATTGCCTGCAAAGTCCCTCAACACCATGTCGGTCTTCAATAGATCTTCACTTGTCATGCCAAGCTTTCTGAAAGTGGTATATGGCATGATATTTATGGCAGCTCCTCCATCGATGAACATCTTGGTTAATGGCTTGCCATTGACATACCCTCTCATGTATAATGGCTTCAAGTGTCGGTGCCTGATTGGTTTATCAAATACTGCCTTTTGAGCCAAGACGAGATGAGCTAATAAGTCCTGAAATTCACTTTCATCAAAATCTGAATATGTTTCATCTTGGACATCTTGATCCTCAGGGGCCGCAAACTCTGATGGGAGAAAGAATGCCATGCATGTGTCAGCCGAATGATTACTTCCACTCGGCTTTTCTTTAGGACGCCAAACTTGCTTCGTCCTGATGCCCACTTGTGCTAACTCTTTGTTCCTTAAGCGCTGCACTCTCCTCTTCTGGCTCTTCCTTAAACCTGGCGGACACCATTGTCCCTTTTGCCAGACATACTTACGGTATTCTTCTTCTTCAGTATGAGCCCAACTTTGATCGGCAAATCTTCCTTGTCGATTCTCAGAATCATTTATTTTTAGGCGCCAATCGTCCTCAGGGATTCGTGCCCTAAACCTTTCATGGACAGAACGGCGGTTGACTCGAGACTACCTGTACTCGGAGTACTGACTACTGCACTCAGGGCAGTTGTTCTTAACAGGCAGCTTCAAGCCTTCGTTCCAACAATACTGAAAGAACGAGCATTCCCAATGAGATTGTTCCTGCTCCCTTGCATCTTCTCGTTCTTCTTGGTACATCTCTTCTTTGTACCTTCGTTGTTTCTCTAGGAACTTTTGCTCTTCATAAAGTCTCTGCTTCTGGTACCGTTCCTGTTCCCGATGCCACTTATTTAACAAAATGCGCGTCGTGACCCTGGGTCTGGAGGTATTACTCATCTTAGTTCAGCTATTTTGGAACTGAACCTCTTGCTGAAGCTCTCCCTTCGTAATCTGCCGATCGGGATCAACAGTGCCGGCTTCCCTCGCTTTATCAGAGGTTAAAACTTTCATCTTACTCTTACCCCTGGGATCAGCCGCATTAATCATATTGACAGAGAAAGACACAGTGTTCTGCCCAAAAGGGCTACCATCAATCTTCATCTTTCCATCAAACCTCAGGTGTCCGTCTTGGATAGCCTTCTGAATCCGCACTCTGAACACTCGGCAATCATTTATGGAGTGGGATTTAGTATTGTGGAAACCACAATACTTCTTGTCTTTGACACCCTCAGGAAGCAGCATAGGATGACCTTCCGGCAACTTGATGCGTCCTTCCTTCAGCAAGTACTCAAATAATTTATCCAACTTGGAAACATCAAAGTCATAAGTACCTTTCTGTTGCCTTAGCCATCGCTGGTTGGCTTGAGTCGGCTCTTTAGCCCAGACTATCTCAGCTGCAGCTATTTCATCTTCATCATCGTATTCAGCTACTTCTTCCAGGAAAGCCTGATACATCTTAGCAACCACATCACCCTTCTGGAACTGATTATTCCTTTTGAATCCCTGGGCTTGATTACTCATCGTTGCCAACCTTTGTGATAACTGCACAAGGTCGTCAAATTCCATGCCGAATAGCCTCTCTTTGATACTCAGCAACATGCCAGCTATTGCTATCTCCGGCAATTGATCATCCGGCAAATTCAGAGAATAACAAAGATTCTTGGTTTCCCTGAATCGGCGCAGATACTCTTGCGGAGTCTCTCCAGGCTTCATCCTCAGGCTCATGAGATCGACCAACTTTTTCTCGCTGGTACCCATAAATAAGTATGAGTGGAACTTCTGCTCTAACTCTGCCCCTGTATTGATAGAATTCACCGGCAGAGAAGCAAACCAGGAGAAGGCTGGTCCTGTCAATGACAACGGGAAATACCGAATCCTCCAAGCTTCATCTGTAGACGCTTCCCCAAGTTGCTTCAAGTATCGGCTGATGTGCTCTATAGTGCTGGTATCATCCTGAACCGAAAACTTGGTGAAATCAGTAGGAGGTTTCACTCTTGGAGGAAGTGCCACCCGATTGTACCATTCTGGGTAAGGAGACTTGTAAGCATATGTCTGATTCTTTGGCTTTAGGCCGAACTGATTCTGCATCATATCGGCCATCTTGTGAATGATGAGGTCAACACTTGAATCAGGAGTTGTTTGTGCCTGCCCCCTAGTACGTAGTCCTGCTGAACTCCTGTAGCCCGTATTCGGGAGAGCATTAATCGAGTTATAGTCCATAAACTCCCGATATCCATCTCCAAACATATCTCTCTGTATCCTGTTCACCACAGGAGACACTCTAGAAGCATATTGTGGGACATTCCCTGTTGTGCCAAACGTGAGCTGGCCATAGGTCTGGGGAGGTTGTTGCGTCTCCTGAGAAACCACTCCACCTGTGCTTGGGCCAGCTCCACTGTTCTCGGCAACCCTCTGACGTTGAGGTACTTGGAACAGCAACGGTCCCTGCACCGGACCAGCAGCTTCTTCAAAGTACTTATCTGCGGTTGGACCGAAAGTATCGACCATGATAGCACGAAAGGTGTTCAAGAAAGCTGATTGATGATTGGTCACGGCTCCTGATATGATCCTATGCATTATTTCAGTCATCTTCTGGAGAGCTACTTCTTCACTACCGTCGGGCAGTTCAGGTTGGTGATGAGGAACAACCTTCGGGAACGTCTGCTTCTGATAGACCTTGCCGCTTTTATTCTTGGAGAAAGTCTCGAAACATTTGCGCTGGAATTTATCACAAGCCCGTTGCACCAAATCCTTTGATTCTGGTGGCAACTCGTCCATGGTCACATCGAAGACTTGATTTTCACTGATCTCAGGCATCTTGAGACGAAGTTGTCCCACTGGGCGTGCCAAAAAGTGTGTTGACGCAAAACGTGACGCCTTGCGCCAGGCACACAGCAAGCCGAATGAGGCTGGCTTCAATCGGGTGCTTGGAGTATTCTGAATCTGGAAGCGTGCCAGTCGGTTTGACCTGGAAACCAACAAGGGATAAAAATATGAGAATACCTTGGAACATGCCGGGTGAGACCAGATAGTTCCATATGTACGGCTTTGAAAGCCAATCATGACGGCACACAACTATAAAAGCTGTTTGTCGAAACAGGTTTATAATGTCATTCGGCAAGTATAGAGATAAAGCTCGTAAACATGTTGAATGCCGAACACATAAGTAACAAAAGGATAAAAGGGCAACTTGTAAATATAAATCTATCCAGATAACATATGCATATGTTAATCCAACTAATCTGCCGCACGTTTAGCCTTCATGAACCCATCAAGTATAAACTCAAGCAAAGCTAATCCACCGCATGATACCACTTGCTATAAGTCCACACCACTCCTTATAATTAGATTAATCCACCGCATGATACGATCTAATTATAAGGAGCTAAAAGCAAACATATATCTGAACAGATCTATAAAAACTCATTACTCATGTAAGCATAGCCAGAATCGGCAGACTAGCCGAACTGGGGTCCATGAAGAAGGAACATACAAGCAAGCATGATTAAACTAATCTAAAACCTGCATCTGTCGCACGATACCTAGTTCTATCAAAGCCTAAACATGGTCGACATGCATGAACCCACAACATGTAACAATCTGGATTGAAAGTTAATTCGGCCATCATGATCTTATGATTAGCGAAGCACGAATAAACTCATGCAGCGAGACCGAACAAAGATCAATCTAGATTGGGCAAAGAGTGTTATAGGAATTAAATAAATAAAACATATAACACATGATAACTTAATGAATCTATTAGATCTGCCAAATGTAACAGAGCCGATAACTATTTTTACTCATGACTTAATCCGCCGCACGATACAAGGCATAAGCAAAAACTTCCCGTCATAAGCTTAAATCCGCCGCACGATACTAAGCTTAACATACGAGACTACTTGCATCATATCTAAATCCACCGCATGATACTAGACATGATAACATGGTTGCCGCTACTTACGGAGGTCGACCGATCGATGATTCCTCTCGAAGAACTCGACGACACGACTTAGGGACTCGAAGGTGGCGCGGGGCCGGTTATATTGATGTGGTTGCGAACAATTTTACAATGGTCGAGGGCTTATATTTATGCCCTGGACGAAACACGAATCCTAGATGATTACGAAAAAACAAGGAAAAGAAAGATATAAATCACATTCCTAATCCTTTCGGCGTCTTCCATTGTCGCGTGTCTTCTCGGGCAAGCCAGCTTTTCCTGCATCATCCATCTCCCGAATGGGGCCACTGTTTCACGAAATAGCCGACCGCATAGGTATTCACCGATAGTCTTAAGGACCAAACAGCCGTCCGAATGCTTGCTGAATCCTTCTCTTCTTTGCTGGCTGGACCCACCTGTCATATCCTCGTGTGTGCGAAAATCTGGTGTTAACATCTTCGGAATAGCTTCCTCTTCACTAGGGATATCAGGTTGATGGTGAGGAAGAATCTTTGGGAACGGCTCCTTTTGGAAAATCTTGCCACTCTTGTTCTTTGAAAAGGACATCAAGCACTTGTGCTGAAGTTCATCACAAGTTTGTTGTATTTGACTTTTCAGTTCTGGCGACAAGTCATCCATAGTCACATCTAGAGCTTGATCATCGTTGATGTCAGGCATCTTGAAACGGAAAGTTTGTCCCACCGGGCATGCCAAAAAGTGTGTTGACGCAAAACGTGACGCCTCGCGCCAGGCACACAGCAAGCCGAATGAGGCTGGCTTCAATCGGGTGCCCGGAGTGTACTGAACCCGGAAACGTGCCAGTCGGTTTGACCTGAAAACCAACAAGGGATAAAAGTGTGAGAATACCTTTGGAACATGTCGGGTGAGACCAGACAGTTCCATATGTATGGCTTTGAAAGCCAATCATGACAACACACAACTATAGAAGCTGTTTGTCGAACAGGTTTATAATGTTATTCAGCAAGCAAAAAGAGAAAGCATGTAAATATATTGAGTGCCGAACACATATGTAACAAGAAGATATAAAAGGCAACTTGTAAATATAAATCTATTCAGATAACACATGCATAGGCCAATCCAACTAGTCTGTCGCACGTCTAGTCTTCATAAACCCGTCAAGCATAAACTGGAGCAAAGCTAATCCACCACATGATACTACTTGCTATAAGTTCACACCACTCTTTATAATTAGATTAATCCACCGCATGATACAATCTAATTATAAGGAGCTAAAAGCATACATACATCTGAACAGATCTATATAAACTCATTACTCATGTAAGCTTAACCAGAATCGGCAAACTTAGCCGAACTGGGGTCCATGAAGAAGGAACAAACAAGGCAAGCATGATTAAACTAATCTAAAACCTGCATCTGCCGCACGATACCCAGCTCTATCAAAGCCTAACCATGATCAACGTGCATGAACCCACAACATGTAACAATCTAGATTGAAAGTTAATTCAGCCGTCATAATCTTATGATTAGCAAGGCACAAGCAAACTCGTGCGACAAGGCCAAACAAAGATCAATCTAGATTGGGCAAAAGAGTGTTATAAGAATTAAATAAATAAAACATATAACACATGATAACTTAATGAATCTATCAGATCTGCCAAATCTAATAGAGCCGATAACTATTTCTACTCATGACTTAATCCGCCGCACGATACAAGACATAAGCAAAAACTTCCCGTCATAAGCTTAAATCCGCCGCACGATACTAAGCTTAACATACGAGACTACTTGCATCATATCTAAATCCACCGCATGATACTAGACATGATAACAAGGTTGCCGGTACTTACGGAGGTTGACGGATCGATGATTCCTCTCAAAGAACTCGACGACACAACTTAGGGACTCGAAGGTGGCACGGGGCCGGTTTGTATTGATATGGTTGTGAACAGTTTTACAATGGTCGAGGGTTTATATTTATACCCTGGACGAAATACGAGTCCTAGATGATTACGACTTTGCATAATAAAAAATACGGAAAGACATAAATCCTATTCCTAATTCTTTTGGCGTCCTTTACTACCATGTGTCCCCTTGTGCAAGCTGGCTTCATCTGCAACATTCATCTCTCGAATAGAATCCCCTTTTTTGCAAGATAGCCGATCGCACAGGCATCGAAACCTTGAGGACCAAATAGCCGTCTGATTGCTTGTCGAATCCCTTCTTCTCTGCTGACTGGGCCTACTTGTCATATCTTCATGCGTGCGAAAATCTGGTGTTAACAATGAGATTTTGAGGAAGTGAGACCGTAATCTCACTATTGTCTCGTGTGGTAGCCACACAGTTGCAATTCGTGGTTTTGAACTTGTTCTTCACGTTCTTCGTTTCTCCACGATTTTCCCGTCACTCGATCTCCCTCTACGCTGCGTCTTTTTTGAATCCACTTGAACCAACTTGTTCTTTGATGTGAGGATATCATTTCCACCGAAGGAATTCATCTAACTCTGCACGAACAAGTAGATCGGGTCGATTCAAGTTTCGTGGCGCTTTTTCGGTTCATACACCTTCCCCTTCGATTTCCCGTTGATTGAGTTGATTTGAGCGGATGATTTCTTGGGGATAGTCTTCCAACTACCTCGTGATCATCTTCTCCAAGTTTGGGAACTAGGGATTTTGATTTGGATCGAATTTGGGGAGATTTAGGTGAAGGGCGACCAAAATCCCCCTCATTGGGTGGTCGCGGACAGTCCGCCACCCACCCCGCGGACAGTCCGCGCATCGGGGGCGAGCCAGGTCAGTGGCTGTGTTCTTCGGCTGTGTTGCTTTTGATTGAATGGCAGACAGTCCGCATTGCTAGGCCGCAGACAGTCCGGGCCTGAGTAGAACGAGTTCAGCAGCAGTGCTGTTTTGGGGACTTTGCCGGCGGACAGTCCGCCCTTCCCTCGCGGACAATCCGGCAGTACCGCAGACAGTCCGGGACCGTACCCGCGGACTGTCCGAGACTTCGCAGACTTGTCCTTTTCAGTGCTTTTGGTCTCCCGACTTTTCCGCTTGATTTTCGGACTTCTCGTTTGGCCCTAGAGTTAACCAAGAAACCTCTCTAGGTATCTTTTTAACTTGTTACCATAGGTATTTAAAGATTTCTCGACGTAGCCTTCTATCTACGTTCGAGGGTTGGTTTTTGGGTCGAACTTGAGCCGGAGCTTTTGGCGTTTGGTGTGCTCTCATTTTGTATTGCCTCGCTGTGATGCTAGGGATCATCCACCCTCTTCCAAGGGTCGTGGGCATCACATTTTCGGTCAAAGTTTTTGGGGGTTGATTTGTGGGACAAAGGCCAAAGTTTCGAGAGAAATTTTTAGGCTCCCATTCACCCCCTCTGGTCAATTTCTGGTAGAGTTCTCAGTTCTTCATGTCTTGACTCTGATCAATCTCTTGCTCTAGTCAATCTTGACCAATTATCGGCTCTATTAGTTTTGGCAATCTAATAGATTTATCAAGTTATCGATATTGGTTATGCTTTTAATCTTTTGTTCTTCTTTTCAACAATATCTTGCCCAATCAAGATTGACAAACTAGCTCAAGTCTTAAAGTTGTTTAGTTCGGCTATCTAAAGGCTTTACCCGCTTATATCAAAGGAAATAGCCGACCTAAGCCTTTCATCGACTATTTTGTCAATCTTGATTGTTACATGTTGTGCATTCGAGATATTTGTTTAAATTATGGTTTGATCTAAGAACAAGTAGATTTGATTTGCCATGCTTATTACGTCTGTATTTCCGAACCCCACTGATATGCATGCTAGATTAGATTTGCTCGATCCTAGATCGGATCATGGTTTCGACAGATAGATCTTGTTTGTGCTTTATGGACCTGTATCGGCTAAAATAGCCGATCCAGTTACGCTCTCTTCATAGTGTATATGTTTAAATGGCCTAAAGCTAATGGATCTGCTTATCGTATTGAACAAGATTTAACTTGGTCATCATTATGGCTATATGAAGACACCCCACTGTTGATGTTCAAGTTATTTTATCGACCTGTTGGTTATTACGGCTGCATGGAGATACCCCACTATTAACGAACAGAATTGTCGATACGATTAGTCGATTCATTTGTTTTACGTTGTCTTAACATGTACATAGATCTTTGTTTCTCTATATGATAAGCTAATCAGTTGTTCTCTTTTACGATGTTCTTTTATATTCTTAGGAGGTGTTCATTTCCAGGGCAAAATATTTTTGCCCTATCACATCGAATATTACGGCCCTAGTTTAGCCTATTAAAAATATAATAATTAAAAAACTAATTTGTCAGCCAGAGACTAATTCACAAGACGAATCTATTAAACTTAATTAGTTCATGTTTTGACAATATGGTGCTACAGTAAACATTCGCTAATGACGGATTAATTTACCTTAATAGATTCGTCTTAGTAATTAGCATATGGCCCTGTAATTAGTTTTATAATTAATTTATTTTTAATAGATTAAACTAGTGTCGCAATGTCTAATGTGACAGGCAAAAAGATTTTGCCAGGGAAACGAACACCCCCTTAATAGCCGTTTTGTTTCCATTTATATCAATGTTATAATATTTTCTTGGGAGTTGACTTTGTAGTCAAAATCCTACTATAATGGCTATATCGGAGCCGCATAATTTGGAACTGTTTGACATCAAACTGGCAGGTTCCAGGATTGGTTACCCGAGGCATATAACCGACTTCACCGTAAAAAGTTCGGTTAGTGTGGACTCAGGACCGAACTAGTGACCGAAAATTTCAGTCTCGGTCACTTCGGTCTCGGTTAGTTCAGTTCGGTCTTCGGTCAATTATGCCTAGGGCTAAACACAATTATAGAAGACATATACATACACAATACACAATGAGTTGCACAGACAGCGGTGCTAGTCTCCCCTTCTGAAGCATACATTGCTTTCTTGGTAAGTCTAAATTTATGCACCGGACTCGGTTAATATTTCTTGCTGCATCGGCACATCGATTGAACTGGTTGTTAGAAATGGTAAATGATGCAATAATAAATGTTTGCCAAACAAGTGCCCATCCTCAGATCCAATTAACACTTTTAGCTTCCAAAATTGGATAGCAATCTAATAAATTTGATGCAAGATAAGATATGCCAGGCTCAGACTCGTTTATTGGGGTTGGAGCTCATTAAGTAAATTGTGTGTACTCCAGTTCTGTTTTCTGAATACAGTTTCACATGTAGTAGTACCACTAGGGCATGTACAACAGATAGACAACTGCTCTTTGTAAGGTTTTAGGATTTACAACATAGATGGCTAAACAAATAGCGAACTTGCATGTAGATGTAGGCATGATCAATCATGAATATCATTTTTATATGCCTTTATATTGCTAATTCATGCAAACAAATTTCTCAAAGTAAAAAGTATATTATATACATAATGTACTATAATATATTTCACAAGTTTACATTCATAGGTTCATTGTATTTCCGTGATGAGTTTGACTTCAATTCAAAGTCCTAATTTTGAATGTCAAGACTGTCGGTCAAAGAAAGAAGGGTGTTTGGGGATAATTAATTTACATATTCAAAATAAATCCCTACATCTTAAGTCCCTTGCCAAGTTTTATAATCATGAGAACACTCCATCGGTTACTGTTACTTGGCATGCTTATTATTCAAATGGGGTGCCCCCCCCATGAGAGAAGACTTGTTGGATCCTTTTGGTGAAAGGATTTCATGAGATTATCACTTGATTTTTGTGGACTTGCACAATGCTCAGCTAGCAATGGGGAGTCAGTCAGCGTTTGGAATGATGTCTGGAATTTGGGATTCCTTAAAATCTTATACCCCCAGCTTTTTTCGTTTGCCAAAGATCCTAAAGGGTCGCTGAAGCTCTTCCTCAGTCGCTCTGTCTCAGAAAATTTCCATCTTCCTTTGTCTGCTATTGCATCAGATCAATTGTTTGAGCTTGAGGCAAGTATTGAAGACTTGAATCTAAATGGCCAGGTTAAAGATTCATGGAGTTTCATTTGGGCCAATCCTTCTCTTGTCATAAAGCTTATATGCATATGCTGGGCCAAGGGCCAATTTTACCTCACTTCAGCTGGACCTGGAAGAATTCTTGTAGAGGTAAACATAAGTTCTTCTTTTGGTTGCTGGCGCTTGATCGTCTCAACACAAGGGACCTATTGAATAGAAAAAATTTCACCTGCCATCTTACAATTGTATACTCTGCAATGCTTCTGTGGAAAAAATAGTGGATCATCTCTTCTTTGACTGCTCTTTTAGTCAATGGTGCGGGAGATTTCTTGGGTTTTATTGGAATAATGATATGGTGCTGAGTGACAAATTGAACCAAGCAAAAAGATCATCCCTGGGCCGAATCTTCATGGAGGTTTTCATTTTGGCTTGTTAGTGTATTTGGCTTAATCGGAATATGGTCATCTTCAAAGGAGAAGGGGTCTCTCTGGTTCGCTGGAAAGCCCTCTTTCATTCTGAGCTTGAGCTCTTAGTGTTCAGGTGTAAACCGACTAAGAAACCTTGTCTTAGAGAGTTACTCCTACACTTGTAGTTTTTTCTTATTTGTTTTTGTATTTTTTCTCCTTTTGTAGAGACTTATACCCCTTAAAAATGAAGCACAGTGGGGGTCTTCCCCTCCTGTTTTTCTTCAAAAAAAAACTTAGTTTATGCCCTATTTGACTTTATGTCAAGTGTAGGGGATAAAAATGAACTCCAAGTTTGAAGACAAGTTTGAGTTCCAAAACTTGCCCTAAGTTTTCTAATTCAAATTGGGAGGGTTATTAAAATGAATTTTCTAATTCAATATTGGTTCAACCAAACTGGGTGCCATTGTCCGTGATGATGCAATTGGGGACCCCGAATCGGTGGACGATGTCGGTAAAGAACAAAACTGTTTGCTCTGATTTGATATTGGTGATGGATGGAACCTCGATCCACTTTGAGAACTCGTCGATGGCGACAAGCAAGTGGATGAAGCCCCCGGTTGTACTTATGAGGGGTCCTAACATGTCGAGCCCCCATACAACAAACAACCACGTAATGGGGATGGTCTGCAGAGCATGAGCTGGGAGGTGGGTCTACCTGGTGTAGTATTGTCATCCTTTGCAAGATCGTACGAGCTTGGTCGCATTAGAGACGACGGTTGGCCAGTAGAAGCCCTGTCGGAAAGTGTTGCCGACGAGGGTTCGAGGTGCAACATGGTGACCGCAAGCTCCCGAATGCATCTCCTTAAGCAGCTCCTTGCCCTCCTCGATTGTGATGCATTTTGAAGGAATGAGAGTGGCGACTAGAGGGGGGGTGGTAAATAGGAGCCAAAAACATTTCCCAAAACTTCAGATGTAAAACTCCAATTCAAACCCAAGAGGAAGACACACAAACCAAGTCCTCGACCCTAAGTGATAGGGTGGATGTTCCCTAGGAACACAACGAGACAAGGTAGTCACAACTGCGGAAACGATTTAGCAGCAGAACAACAAAACCAACACAACCTCAGGGGACCGGACGCACTGGAGGTGGTGACCGGACGCTCCGGCTATTGATCGGACGCGTCGGTTGAAGCCCAGTGCCTTCGCACTGTGCTGACTCAAGCCCAACCGGACCCACCGGCATTGTTGTGAAACAAAACACCTCTTCATGAAACAGTGCCAACTTAGGAAGTGGTGTCTCTTCACTGATGATCTCATCCCTCTAATTACATCTCTATGGATTGTTAGGATTAGTGATTAGGATTAGTGATTAGGATTAGCAGTTAATCACCCAAAGGGCTTGTTCTTTGGTGAACAGACATGTCTCTTGGAGACACCCCCTAATTATGTATATAATCTCAGAGATCAATGAAAGATACAATGGTTACAATCATTCTATTCATTTCACTTTACAATACGTTATCACACACTCGCTCTCACTAAGTTCTTGACAAAAGTCTGTTGACCAGAGAGAAAAGATGAACAGACGATAGAACTTGTAGAACGAAGGAAGAACAGAGGAAGGCATGCCTCATCACTAGTGTTGACACAAAAACGTGGAAGAGATGCCAACACACTCGACCACGGTCCTCAGAAGTCATGCAGAGCAAGGTCTTTAACCTCCTAGACCTTCAAGAGATGGCGGTGCCAAACCTTGGTGAGAACGACTCCGGACGTGCCAGTCAATTTGACCTGCAATTGATAAGGGAAAGAAAAAAGACGTTAAATCCTAGAACCTGCCGGTTTGATGCCAGACAGTACTAAATTATGCGGCTCCGATATAGCCATTATCGTAGGATTATGACTACAAAGTCAACTCCCAAGAAAATATTATAACATTGATATAAACGGAAGCAAAACGACTATTAAGAATATAAAAGAACATCATAAAAGAGAACGACCGATTAGCTTATCATATAAAGAAACAAAGATCTATGTACATGTTAAGACAACATAAAACCAATAAATCGACTAATCGTATCGATAATTTTGTTCGTTAACAGTGGAGTGTCTCCATGCAGCCATAATAACCAACATGTCGATAAAATAACTTGAACATCAACAGTAGAGTGTCTCCATACAGCCATAATGATGACCAAGTTAAATCTCGTTAGATACGATAAGCAGATCCATTAGCTTTAGGCCATTTAAACGTATACACTATGAATAGAGCGTAACTGGATCGGCTATTTTAGCCGATACAGGGTCCATGAAGCACGAACAAGATCTATCTGTCGAAACTATGATCTGATCTAGGATCGAGCAAATCTAATCTATCATGCATATCGGTAGGGTTCAGAAATACAGACATAATAAGCATGGCAAATCAAATCTACTTGTTCTTAGATCAAACCATAATTTAAACAGATATCTCGAACGCACAACATGTAACAATCAAGGTTGACAAAATAGTCGATGAAAGGCTTAGATCGGCTAGAGCAAGAGATTGATCAAAGTCAAGACAGTCTTACAAAAGACAAACTTAAACCGATAACTAACTCATGTCATAGCTAAACAAGAGTTTGGTCGATGTCAAATACAACCTTATTGAACGATAACCCGAGCCATTGGTGAAACTTACAAGCAAACCAGAGGTCGGTCTAGCCGATGTAGTCCTGCCTGGTTGAAGGTTCCGCCGGGTTCTACCTTACTCCTACTCCTAGGGTTTTGGCCGGTGGCCGATGTATTGATTGATTTGAGATGTTTACAAAAAATTGGGTTTCTAGCTATTTATAACCCGAAAAACTCCTATTCTAACACGACTAGGATACATACTAATAAAAAGTCGATCCGGACCCGAACTCTTTGGCTGAGCTCGACACGTTTTCAAAGCCCGTCACGCTGACCCATATGAATTCTTCTGGTCATGCTCGGACCCACATAGGCTTCTTTTATTTTTTGGCCGATTTTCTTTAACAAATCAGTCGTTTGTGCTTACACTATACAAATTTTTTCCGATCTAAAATCTGGTGTAAACACATGCCCCCCAAATTTGGGATGAAATTTATTTTATTCCAAAATTGTCATTTTATCCTTCCCAGTCGATGAGCTATGTTTCCTCCTTTAGCCGATCAGCCGAGTCCCCCTCCAACCGTTGCCTCTTTCCAAAATCAGCCTTCAAACCCTAGCTCTTGAATGAATCTGCCGCCACACAAATTCGAGCCAAATCTCTAGGGATCCAAGTTCAGTGTCTACGCAAACCGAATGGCGACCCAAGATTCTATTCCTGAGGTAAAAATCTCGTCTGAACATCTCCCCCTCTTGATGATTTCCTCCGCTTCACCCATTTTCATATTTTCAAATTTCAGGCATTCCATGACCAAATCCTCATCCCCATACATGATAGTCCAAATGACTTCTTCCTTGGCTCGGTAGGAAACTCTGATCCTTCTGAGATTATCATCACTGAAACTCAAAGGATGTCTTTCAAGAATTTGGATTTGGAGTCAAAACATCGGGGTAAAACTCCCTTCAGGAATTGGCCGTCAATTACCCCGGGTTGGAGGGATTGGCTAATCAAAGTAGAAGCTAAGAAGAAGCCAGACTGGATTCTTCGCAATTTGGACCAGTGTATCACTTTGTCTTTATCTAACATGAAGAGAAACGAAGCAATGCTGAAAGCTGCTTGCTACTTCTGGTCTGGTACCTTCAACGCTTTTATGTTTAAGCAAGGCCCCATGACTCCAACCTTAGCCGATGCGCACATGCTAACCAGCTTGAATGTCACTGGATTCATTAATCCCCATAATCTTCAGGTTAAAACTTCCACCAAACTTGGAAATCTCAAATCAGGTGGATGGTCTGGCTATATTGTTACATTCAATACTCCTCAGAACAACATTTCAGAAAGAGAACACACAACTTTCTTGAACATGCGGCTAGAGAAATATTTGTTCTATGGATAGAGTTGCGATCCAACCTCCAATTTCCTGGCGTTAGCAGAGGCATTGCCAGTAAACTCAAATATACCTCTGGGAAAATACCTTCCGGGCGCTTTGTATTGTATGCTGAACAAGGTATCTCAATGTTTGATGGAAAATGAAAACATCCCATCAATAACTGGACCTTGGTGGTTTCTTCAGCTTTGGCTCAATCTTTACTTTCACAAGCTGATAGTTTCATATTTGAAGACTTTGTCCTTCCCTTCATCAACTTATTCAGAAGACCAAGAAAAGCAATTAGCCGATAAAGCCAAAACAAGAAGATGTACTTCCTTAGGAGAGGCTGTGGCCATGGTGAATATTGATGAGTCAATTTGCTTCTTATTCAAAACATTCTATCGAGGTTTTCCCACAACTATCTTTAGTTGGTTTCAATACCCAGATATCCTAGAGTTCGAAAATCCATATTCCTTTAGATTTCAAACAGAATGTGATGATGGGGGCTTGAAAATTCTATGTCAATTGATGAAACCTTGCCTCCTGCCCACTGAAATCAGGCACGGTAGAGAAAAACCTCCCATGTCCTATGAATTTTACTACCCTGTCATGGCAGCTAGGCAGATGGGTTTTGGTCAAGTGCCCCCAACTCTCTTCTTCTCTGACAAGTTGAGACCAAGGGAAGCAATAGATACTGCTTTAGAATACAGCAGAGTCTTCCAACTGGAACAGTCCATTTCTTTGAAGATGGTCAAGGAATGGAATTGTTGGCCCTTCTCTTCGTCTTCTTTAATTGATTGGTGGCAACAATGGAGCATCCATCTCTTCAATGAGGTTGTATCTACTTACTGCCTCAAGTTGGACCCAGATTTTCATGCAACCGATGAAGTATGCTTCTGCTTTCTCCCCTTTCAAAACTTATATTCTTGATATTCAACCGTTTGATACCATTGTGAATGCTTGTAGGATCTGATCAGTTTAAGCCCTCCCAAAGTAAATTATAGCATATGGTGTCCAAATCCAAGAATTGACTGTGATGCTCCCACCATAAAAACAATTATGAAGAGGAAAACTACTGAGATCCCTGATGACTAACCCCTCAGAATTTTTATAAAGGAAGTTGGTCTTTCCAAAGCTAAGAAGCCAAAGATTGACAAGCCAAATATCAAGATCACATCAAAGAAAAAGAAGAAGGACACTCTTGAAGGCAGTCAGTCACTAATCAAAGAGGTCACCATGGAAGTAAGAAAAGAATATCTTCTTTTCTCTTTTTTCTAGCTTGTAATTCCTTAACTTATTTCTGGCTTTTTAATCTCAAGGAGCAAGCCGACACTCAAAATGTTGAATCCGAAATGTTCCCTCTTTCTGAAATTGAACAAGGACCTCCTCCACCAGGTATGATTTTAGCCGATGGTCTTATATCTGCAATAATTGTTTTGAAATCTGACAAAACTTATTACAGACACACTCCCTGAGTCTTCATCGGCTGCTCCTGAATCTCAAATTATCCCATTTGGACAGGTACCTCAAATACTATCCCTTTCTTTAATAGCTTCCGTCCATAGTTATTCACACATTTGAATATATAGGAACAAAGGCAACCCTCTTCTCCTATCATCCCCTTTGATTTGAAAGATTATATGGATGAAGAAGAAACTTCTGCTCCAAAGTCCCCAAGAAAACTTTATGAAGAAGTCAGGGCTCGGCTTCAACTACTACTTCCCCTCCTGGAAGTTAACATAGCCGATTTGGTACAAGATGCTAAAGGGATCCTGGATATTCTTGACCTGGTTAAGGATGATATACCAGATGATTTGAAAGAAACTTTGACTTCTGTTGCTCACATAGAATTTCTCAATTCAAAGTTCTCCAAGGCCAAAGCCAAGCTCATGGCTCGCGAAGCTCAATCATACCTGCCAGAACAGGAGCAACGATGCATCTCTGGCATGATTACTGCAAAGGATACCATACATCAGTTAAATTCCAACTCCACTGTCCTTATTGACAATCTGTCTTCCCTAGAGGCCGAAAGAGATCAGTTACTAAGCAGACTCCAAACCGTCAATGAGCAGATTAGACTTGAAAAGGAAAATCTGGATAAAATCCCAACTGCACTTCATGAGCAGAAGAAGAAGATAGCACTTTTTCACGGTGAGCTCCAGGATATCAAAATTAAAAAGAAGCCAATCCCAGGTTCAAGTGAAGAAGACCAGATGGAAATGACTGACATAGATAGCATCCGATTAAATGCTCTGGACGCTCTGAAGTCAGTGTTGAATATGTAGCTGTTATGTAACCTTGACTTCTAAATCCAGTCTTGTAAAGGATTTTAATTCTGTCAAAACCTTCGATGTTTCATCAGCTATTAAGCCGATGCCATTCATATGTCTTAGTTGTTTTTAACCGATCAACACTCAAATACTTAGTCGATTCACCATAGGATTTAGATCTGGAGGTTCTCAAACCGACACCTTTTCACTTTTCCCTATATTTGCTTATAAATACAAAAACACCGGCTTCCCGAACACACCATGCATTCATCGCCTCATTCTCTGGCCTTTGCTCTCTTCAACTGCCGACTGTTCCTCTTCTTCAGCCGGTAGCCAAAATCCAATGGCGGACGACCGCGATAAGCGCCCCGCCGAAGAGGAATCCATCGATGGCCCTCTGGCGACCCGCTATCGCGTGCTTCAGTAATAATCCCTTCACGATTATCTTTTTCGTGTCCCAAGATCCTTGCTTTACTCAAGGAAAACTCTAACTCCTTTCTTTCTTAGTAGTCCTTCTCCGGCAGACGGCCAAGGTCCTAGCTGATTTCCGTCGGGCCATGAACTGCACTGGATGAGGATGTTTGGTCCTTCATCCGGGGCTATTGCAACACTCGACGTCTGTTGGAAGAGGAACGCCACCGAGCCGCTCGCACCGAGGAGGAACTAGAAATTGTCCGCACCCGTCTCAACAGTGCTTTGGAGCACCTAGAGGCCTCCAACACCAGGGTTGTCAGTATCACATTTTCAGATCCTTTGACTCATTATCTCTGATTTGAATCAATTACCTTTTGCATAATCATTCTAGTTGATCTTTGGTACTGCTTGTTTGAATATTTAGCAGATTCATTTTCATGCTTGATTAAATCGGCTATCCCTAACTTTAATCCTTTTTTGTCTGAATGCAGAGCTTCAGCACCAACTTGACTGGCTCCCAGGGCTGGCCACGACAATCGTCGATTCCGTGAACGCTCGTGGGGCAACATTGAAGGCGCGTCTTGAAGACGTCGGGACATGTACCAGAGAGCTAGCTCTCCATGTTGTTCATCATGGTGCTACCTTCGCCCTGGCTGGAGCAGAACTCAGTGGAGCGGACATCTCCGGGGAAGTCACTTCCTCCTTCGTCGGCACTAGAACAAGGGACGACTTCAGGGAGTTGGTGGAGGAGTTTGAGCCGCTAGGGCTCGCCGTGGCGGAGGTGACACATCTGGAGGACCTCCTGAACAAGCTTCACTTAGATTAGTTGTTTTCCATGCTTTTCTGTAAACTCGGATTCATCTGTCTGAACAAGCCAAACATCTGAAAACTGTTCCTGCATCGTCAGGCTGAATAAATTTGTTCAATATTTATGCTTGACATCCTCCAAGTTTTTGCTGAATTCATGGAACTTTTCTTGTTTTTATTTCTCCATCGAGTGTTGTAAAGGCGATACTTTCTTAGCATCGACTTATTTTGCTGCTAAAGGCGATACATTCTTAGCATCGACTTTCTTACCATCCTTTTTATTCTGAAGGTGATACCTCAGTATCGGCTATAAACAGAGTCAAAACTTTGTGCAAACTAAAAGAAACAAACATTGACTGCTAAAAATACATCGGCCTTGACTTGTTATTATTCCTCAACATCAACAATTCTTAATCTCTTGGCCGATGTAAAACCTTTGTCCATCTTGCTTTCGTCTTCTTTGACTGGATAATCTAGCTTAGCACTAATATACGTCAGTCTTGGTTTATCACCATTTCCAATATCAACAGCTTCTAACTCAGCAGCCGATGTAAAACCTTTACCCATCTTGCTTTTATCCTCATTGACTGAATAATCCATTAAATATATATTTTGAAGTCAACTGATTGGATCGACTGTTGGTCATCATCAAATACCTTGATGAAACCTTCTTCATGTATCTTTCCAGAGAAGCACTCCACACCGTCGAAGTTCTAATCTTTAGGGTTAGAGTATGGAATACTCACAGTTGAATCGGCTGGTACCATTTCTATAATGTCTCCGATCCACTGTATCACATTTTGATGCATGGTAGATGGAACACAACAATTAGCATGGATCCAATCTCTCCCAAGAAGCATGCTATATGAACCCTTTGCATCGACTATAAAGAAGGTGGTAGGTGTCAACGAAATATGGTCGATAGTCTACCGAGGGGTATGCCCAAGGTAGTAGATTGAGCGGTGGAGGCGTGCGAGACGTCTGCAAAGCGTAAACACAGGGACGAGAGACGGTGATTTAGACAGGTTCGGGCCGGCAAGTCGCCGTAATACCCTACGTCCTGTGTTTTGTTGGCTGGTTTGTATTGATGGATTGGAATATGGCGTGTCTTTGGAGGGGATCCCTGCTCGCCTTATATAGCCGGGGAGCAAGGTTACAACTTGCCGAATCCTAACAGATTACAATCGGTTCCTTTTGGCAAGTGTAAGGACCTGTGTGGCATAGAGAGGGGGTGAATAGGCCTGTAAAAAATCACAGATCAAAACTCTTAATCAGTAGAGCCCGGCACTACCGCCCTGAGCCCGACACTGCCGGCCTCAGCCCGGTACTGCCGCGCAGACAACTAGCCTAAGCCTGCAATTCGAAATCCATCCACAGGAAACCAAATCTATATGAATGGAAATGTTGCACTAGGTTTCCTGAACCAGCAAAACCAACTCAACGAAGCCAAATATGCAGTATGAAGTAGATCGGGCCAAACCCTAGAATCTATCACAAGCTCACAAGTATGATGAATAGAAGTAAGTAAGCACAAGAGACAAGTGATTTATCCCGTGGTTCAGCTCGCCACCAAGGCTTGCCTACCTCCATGTTGTTGAGGTTGACCACTTAGGTCACGAGCTTTGCAACTCTTCCTCGTTCTCAAGTCAAGGAACCAAATCCTTGAGGTGAGGGGTAATAATACTAGCTGCACAAGTGATTACAAACCTCCCAAGGCCGCCACACAAGTTGGCTAGCTCAAGGGTGACGCCTAGCCGGCTAGGGTTCCAAGAACCCAAGAGTAATAGAAGCAAATCCACCGGCTATGGCTTAAATCAAGTGCTCTAGGGAGTAGTTCTCAGCTAGGGCTTCTCTTTGGTGAAGGTTTGAGGCTCTAACTCACTTGGAATCAATAGGAATCGAAGATTAGGTGAGAGAGAGCTTGGGAGCCTTCAATGGGGAGAGGAAGCCTTGTCTGGAGGTAGGAGAAGAGTTATGGTCGTGGATGACCGTTGGGGTGGCAGGAGAGTGGAGTGAATACCCCCTGCCATCCAACGGCTGAAACAAGTCACGGCAGTGCCGGCCTTAGCCCGGCAGTGCCGCGGCCCGGCACTGCCGCGCCCTGAGCGGCACTGCCGCGCCTACCAGAAAGACAGGTAGAGATCAGAATTCTATGCAGCTGTCTTTGGTTAAAAACAAGGATGGCTAGGGTTGGTTTGAGCACATATCATTCAGCCATAGCGATGCATTTGCATTCCCCCTTGACAGTACGACAATCCTATAACTCAAATACATATGAAAAAGCTTGTTGTAGCACTTTGAGTCCGGAACCGATGAAATAACATATGAGGGGTCCACCAACACATATGTACCATCCTTTCTCATTATCAACCTGCTTGTCATCTTGGTAAATCTCATTAGTTCTCCAATCATGTGGTCATTATCACCAAAACCCACAATTAGGGCTTGATTGCACTTACAATCTCCCCCTTTTTGGTGATTGATGACAACACAATTGAAGCTTACAATAGAAGGGTACAATACTTGAGATTTAGAAGCTTAGGTGTGAAACCTCCCCCTAAATGTGTGAATGAGAGCTGAAATCTCAAATTGGTATTAGAGGCCAACATTCACATATTTAAAAGTAGTGGTAGGTTTAGTTTCACATCTAATAGCTTTGTGGGGTGCGAGCAAACTGTGTTGTTGACACTTCTTAGCGCAACCACTAGAACTAGACTATGGAGCCTAACCCCAGCAACGGCGCCAGAAGTGCTTGTTGGTATTTCTATTGACTATTGGATAATTCCGCAAGCGCACAGAATATACCGATGTAGCACTTCACCCGGGAGTATTCCAAGGTATCGTTATTTATTTTATCCCAAAGGAAAGCAAGCTAGGAAAGATGTAGAGAGAGGAAAGATAGACCCTTTAGTCTTACTATACTCTATTATCAACTAGAGGAGCAAAAGGGGATAAGTGGATATAAGGGAGGATAGATAGATAGGATAAATAAATTGAGCAAAGAGTATATGATATGAAAAGATAACTTAGTAGAGTTAGCTAGGTGGGAGGACATCGAGTGAGTATAAAGTACTCCTATGTATCTACCTTTACTCTTGTGAACTAATCCTAATTGAATAGATGACTTAACTAGATTGACACCATGCTACTTGTGTGACAGGGATAAACGAGAGAGTAAAGCGATAGAAGGTTTTTCACCTAACCCAGTACTCAAGCGGATATTTGGCTTATGGACGCCTTACCTTTTAAAAACTAGCCTGAGTTCACGTGAGGGGATCTAGGTAGCCAGGCAAAATCTGTCACCTTTTGCCCATGCGCCCCTACTGTCCGTGCAAGCCAGCGGTACTCAAAGATAAGATGAAGTATGAGCACCACGCTCACACTTATCTACACCTTTAGCTATCGATCAAAATAGCTAAAGCCCCTATCCTTAGATAGGACGATGACGCACACACAAGAAGCGATTTAAAGGAAATCAATCTAACTAAGACAACTATAGAACTAAGATAAGCACACAACAAGACTATATAAATATAGACTTGCACTAAGTAAATACTTAAATAAATACTTGGAAAGTAAATACTTAAGTAAATGCAAAGTAAAGTAAAGAAAGAATAATATATTAAATAAATAAAGTCTTACAAAAGAAGAAAGATACAAGGGCTATACCAGACTCCCAGAAGACGACTCCGGAGACCCGAGCTTCGCCCGACTCGACTCTAACTCCCACTCTAGACTAACTACTACTACTCTTGCTTGATCTCACATGAGAGTGGAGATATGTAAACTATCTTGGGGTGTGTAGAATGAGAGGATGGAGGCCTCTATTTATAGTGGGGTGGAGTAGGGGCTACTCCAGCGCCACGTCAGCGATCCGTGTGCTCCCCATCTCTCAACCCTTGGATCCACCGTCATTGTAACCACCATGGATGGATGGCTTGGATGTTCTTCACGTGTCAAACATGCATTTTGCCACCGACTTGGATGAGGGTCACCATGGGGTCGGCCGACCCCTGTCCCTGACATGTGGTCCTGGGGTACACCTTCTAGAAGGTGCTGATGTCATCCTGATGAATAGTGTTGTTGGGTCCCACCAAGGGGGGATCGGCCGACCCCCCTATGACAGGGCTGGCCCACATTCTTCTCTCCCTTGATGACCCCACATGTCATGGAGCAAGTCTTGTGAAGTTGGTTGCATTTGGTTTCCGTTGTGGACCCATGGATCCATGTGCTTCTCATCTTGTACCATTGAGCAAAAGCACATGCTTGATCCAATGGTTGATATTGGCTTGAACATGCTTCTCTTGGATCATGCCAAGTCACCATGGCCGAGGTGGCCCCAAGGTGGGGTCGCCCGACCCCCTTGGTGGGCCCACCTGGCCTCGTTTTGTTCATTTTGCCATCTCCTACAAGTTCATAAGCTAAGAGTACAAGTGGAACTTATTAGTGATAAATATGCTCATGATATGCTATTCTTCCTTGAAACCGAGGCCTGTTGACGGTATTTTGATAAGGTAAAACATGCTATAACTTCCGTCAACAAGATCCCCCAAGCTTAACCTTTGCTCGTCCCGAGCAAACAATTAAACTTGGCCTCGGTGGATTAGTATTGTTACTATGCATCACATTTCAAGAGTACCGTATGCACAACAAAGTTCTTCTCTTTGAATGGAAAAATTAGCTGTGTAAATCACCCATATTACCTTAGTACATTGTGGGGCTTGTGGCTTTTCCTTTGTCTTATGTGGTTGAAAGATAGAACAGTTTGAGTTGAGCACTAACTTTCTTGTTTTTAGCAAGTTTCATACCGGAGGTTTTGCAATATTTTTCAAAAGAAAGAGACTTAATGTTCCTCATATGGTTCTCTCATGTCGCTCAAATGGTGTATAATTCCTCACCAAGGCATATGATAAGTGTTGCCTTCTTTATTTCATCCTACTTCTAAACAGGCTTATGTGTAGCTCAAGGTAGAGATGAAAGAAGGTGGCATACTTACTTGCATTTTGTTGCGAAGTCAAAGCTCGGATCCTTGAAGAGAAGTGTCATACTCCCTGATCAAGATGTGCAAGTGTGTGGTGTATGGTGGACTAGATTGCTTCTTTATTTGATAAGATCTATCTCTCTATTTTTTTTTCTAATGAGACATGGCTAGCATTTTTTTTCTCTTTTTTTCATGGACTTTCACTTGTCCATTTTTTTATTCATTTTTTTTTACTTTCTTCTTTTTTTATATATATATATTTATTTTGCCTAGCCATTTGAGTCTCATCTGCTAAATAATTGAGAGAGATTTCCTAACACTTGGAGTATGAAGCAAACTATTTGGTGGAAATGAAAGGCATATTTGTGCGTACTTCCAGTGTAGAAGCAGCATGTATATGAGGTGTGTACGTGATCTTGATCTTAGGAGCATGAAAAGTCTCTTAACAAGGGTCAACAAGACTTGACAACACTCAATACAAAGCAAATAGCCTATGTAGAAGGTTTGTAAACATGTAAAACATATATGGCTGTGGTAGGAATTTATCACCATTGAGGAACAATTAAGATTTTGATCATTTTAGGGATAAATTCTCCGGTAATCTATCATGCTTAGAACAATATTATAGTAGCTCTTGTCTCACTATATCATGTCTCTCAACAACTTAGACTTAGTTTTAGCACTTGCAACCCACAAAGTTTTCAGGTTCATGATGGTTTAAATGAGCTAAGTAATCCATACTTAGAGAAATACTAAGTTGTAAACTAGGCACTAGAGAAACATTAGCAAGGCAGCTAGTCATCATTTCCATGGGGAAGATAGACATATATGAGACACATGTGCTAAGGGGAATACTAAGCAAATATTTTTGGTATTTTCATTTTTTTAAAAATGCAATGAGAAGACTAATTGAAGCGTAAATAACTTAAGATGCAGGACTTACCTTGGTGGGGGAGAGGATCTCCCCCAAGCTTGGTTCTTGCCTACTGTGGTGGTGGATAATGCTGGTACCACCCGGCCCAACGTCGTGCTTCTTCTTCTTGAATGGCCCGCAGGAGTTGGGCGTTTTGTTGTGCAAGAAGCAATGTTGCCTCTTGTTCGATGTTCATTGCACCCATGTTGTCGATGAGCTCGTCCATCGGCGTCCTTTGATGTTGCCTTCCTCTACCCCGTGGGCGAGGAGTGTCCTGTGAGCGAGGAGGCCTTCCCAAGGACCCTGAAATGTCCATAGAGGCTGCCTCATCTCCCTCTTCAACTTCTTCAGCTGGATGTGAAGATCCGCCTTGTTCCATTCGAGTAGCACGAGATGCTCTCCTTGTCCGCCTGCTAGTACCTGCAACTTTTGGGGCTCTTTCCTCGGGGTCCAAATCAAAGGTTAGCGTACGAAGCGCATACAATCGAAGTCTCTCACAAGGGAGAGTGATTTCGACTGTATGGCGTGGATAAATCATTATTAGTTCACCCTTGGGACCCCTTTTGAGTACATCACAATGAATAAATACATTTTCTTCCAAAACATCTCTCACGGTTTTAATGTACTCAAAAGTTTGGGATTCTAGTGCACCCAAAGCTTCGGCTATGCGTGTGATGAATGATGTGAAGTATACGGGTTTCCTAGGCTCTATGTAGCTAAGCCAAAAGTTCACTAGCATTTTAACAGGTGAAATTTTAACCTTGTTAACCATGGCATAGAGTAATTTCAGCTCATCATCACTTACTAAAGCTCCTCTCATGAGCACTAGCATGGTGAGGTTCTTGGGAAGAACTCTCACCCTTGTTGGACTTTTTGAAATGGGAGGCAAGCAACTTCTTCATCTTACTACAAGATAAGCTACCAAGCTTCTACCACTACTGTGAAATAGGAACTATTTTTGGTTTTTTGTTTTTTTTGTATGGCTACTACTAAGCTAAGCTTGAGAATGAACTTGCAACTAAGGAAGGAAAGGAAGAACTTGTGAGCTCGAGATGGTTCTGGTGGTTTTGGTGTGGAGTTGAGCTCACAATGCAAGGGTATATATAAGAGAAGAAGGGCAAGTGGTGACCACCCATGGCATGGGTCGGCCGACCCCCCTCCTTGACACTTTCAGCTTTGCTTTTGCTTTAACTAGGGGACATGTCTAAACTGAGAAAACATCTTTTCATATATGTCCCCTCAAACTTTAAACTTTGTGTCATCATGTGTCTAGTAAAGATGCAACTATGTTTGGTCCAAAGTTGACACAGATTTCAGAGATTCCCTTGCCTAGTGTTTGGTGAAAGAGAAAAGATGAATGGCCAAAGTGGAGACATCTCTAAAGTGATTCCCATGGACCATGAGAGCACTAAGACATGCCTTTGGCTGGTTGTTGTGGTCCCCATGAGCATCCAACATAAGGAGGAACATCTCATGCTTAAAGAGTAAAGCAAAGGACCATTTCTTTTCAGATGTTGGCTTTGTTGATATGCATAATGTTTATGAGCATGCTGAGTAGAGTGCAGCAGGGTGCAGGAGGGCACCACGGTGGGATCGGCCGATCCCACCTTGGATGCTCCTTGAGCAACAAAGTGTTGTGTCATACTCAGGGTACTAAGCCAAGATAGAGTGTGTGCCAGTGGGCCCACTGGTGGGGTCGGCCGACCCCACCTTGGGGTGGTCCCACGGCTCAAATGTGTTGCAAGTTATTGTCAAGGTGTTACTAGCATGAAAATTTATTTTGTCAAAAAGAAATATGCAGAATTAAACTAAGTATGCAATTGAAGGGAAATGCAAGAATTGAAATGCATGAAAAGTTAAATATGAGATAACTACTGATTTACCTTATCAGCAAGGGCTCCATGTTTCAGGTCCGTAGAGCAGGACCTCTCCGTCTTGTCATTCATTGGGTGCTTCGGTCGGTCCCGGAGATGGAGACCGTGGTTGCACCTCATCGGCGAGTTCTTCTCTTACTTCGGCCTTGTTGGCCGACTCGCTCTTTTTCTTGTTCCTACGGCGTGGGCGACGATGACGATGTTTGTTGTCTCAAGGTTCTTTGTCCTTCACCTGCATGTTAGCTTTATAACCGTTGAATGGACACTTTACCTTATGTTCCGGGAATTGGAGGTGAAGTTGGCCGGATCCCACGTAGATGACGGCGTTAACCGTATTAAGGAACGACCTTCCTAGGATGATCGCGACGTCTACATTGGATCCCATGTCCAATATAAGGAAATCGACGGGGACGTAGCTGTTTTGGACCTTGATGAGGATGTCCGTTGCTAGTCCCTCAGGGAACCGTAGCGTCTGATCGGCCAGCTGCAAGCGAACAAATGTAGGGAGCAAAGGTCCCCCTAGTAAGTTATCATACGTTACCTTGGACATGATGTTGACACCCGATCCAAGGTCACAGAAGGCGTCGTGGAAGACTTGTGGTCCAATCTGGCAGGTGCTGGTTGGCAGGCCTGGATCTTCCTTCTTTGTGATGAAGGGTAGATCAAGTAGATAACCCCAGTTTGACCGGAGGGGAGGCTTACCGTACCTCGTAGTAACCAATTTTACACCCTCTATTGGATCCTCGGGTTTCCCTGGGATCTTACCTTGCTCGTAGGATGGGACAGCTGCTGCTAGTTGAGCTAATTGTGTTTCTAACATTTTATTAAAGCTCAATTGATTTTTCATAGCAGAATTAAAGCTATCCATTTTCTCATTTATATTTTCAAGAATCTTATCATTAGCCATCATCTTTTTATTAATACTATCATTTATTTTAGATTGGCCTAAGACAAGATCTCTTAAAGAAGGTTGGTCATTATAAGAATTATTGAAATTATTGCTATAACCGTTACCTTGATTTTGGTAGAAGGGGCGCGAATTCCATCCTTGTTGTTGTTGTTGGGGCCGGTACCCGTTGTTGTTGGCGTTGTTGATGAAGCTCACTTCCTCCTTCGTCTCGGGACAATTATTTCCTGAATGGTCATTACCTCCGCATACCTCGCACCATTGGTCGGCTTCGACGGCTCGTGCAGTTGCATGAGGTTGAACGACCTCTTGTTCCCTCTTGGAACTTTCTTCTACTTTCTTCATCAGGAGGTCCATCTTCGCGCAGAGCATGTCTACCTCATTGAGAGCATGAACACCTCTCTTCTTCGGCTGAAGACGTTCCTCATTCCAACCTTGGTTGGTAACCATCTTCTCTATGAGGTCCTTGGCATCTCTCACATTGTGTTGTAAGAATGCCCCTCCAGCGGCTGCATCTAGGTGACTACGGGCCATACCGGTCAGGCCATGGTAGAAACCTTGGATGATAAGCCACTCCTCTATCCCATGATGAGGACAGGCACGAATGTACTCTTGTAGACGTTCCCATGCTTCGGGAATCGTCTCATCAGCTTGTTGCTGGAAGCTGGAAATCTTTCCACGAAGGGCGCTAGTCTTGCCCATCGGGAAGAACTTCTTGAGAAACACGTTGGCGCACTTCTCCCAAGTGGTGGCTTCACTCTTGTTGGCGTAGAACCATTGCTTCGCCTTTCCCAATAACGAGAATGGGAAAAGACGAAGATGGATGGCGTCTGCAGACACATTCTTCATAGTGAAGGTACCACATACCTCCAAGAAGTGTTGGAGATGGGCGTTGGCGTCCTCATGCGGCTTCCCACAGAATGGATTGGCTTGCACCATGTTGATGAGAGCCGGCTTGAGCTCGAAAGTCGCATCCCCCAAGTTAAGCTGCGGACCCGTGGCGACATTGTCGGCCGACGGCGCAGAGTACTCGGAGATGGTCTTTTGGGCCATGGCTTCTCTTCTAGCTGGTGAAGAAACTTCCTCCTCGAACGGATTCTGGTTCGAGATGAACCTCTGAGGTGGAACTTGATGAAGTCTAGTCCTCCTCAACAACTGCTCTGGATTTTCAACGAAGTTTGGCGGCAGTTGGAAACCGCTCATGCACCTACTAGTTTCACGATAACGAAAAGAAACTAGACAGGTGAGGGGTTAGCCCCTATACTAATTGATAACTGATAAATAGCAGACTCCGGATTCACTCTCTCTAAACTCCTAGGCTGTTGCTTTCCCCGGCAACGGCGCCAGAAATGCTTGTTGACACTTCTTAGCGCAACCACTAGAACTAGACTATGGAGCCTAACCCCAGCAACGGCGCCAGAAGTGCTTGTTGGTATTTCTATTGACTATTGGATAATTCCGCAAGCGCACAGAATATACCGATGTAGCACTTCACCCGGGAGTATTCCAAGGTATCGTTATTTATTTTATCCCAAAGGAAAGCAAGCTAGGAAAGATGTAGAGAGAGGAAAGATAGATCCTTTAGTCTTACTATACTCTATTATCAACTAGAGGAGCAAAAGGGGATAAGTGGATATAAGGGAGGATAGATAGATAGGATAAATAAATTGAACAAAGAGTATATGATATGAAAGATAACTTAGTAGAGTTAGCTAGGTGGGAGGACAACGAGTGAGTATAAAGTACTCCTATGTATCTACCTTTACTCTTGTGAACTAATCCTAATTGAATAGATGACTTAACTAGATTGACGCCTTGCTACTTGTGTGAGAGGGATAAACGAGAGAGTAAAGCGATAGAAGGTTTTTCACCTAACCCAGTACTCAAGCGGATATTTGGCTTATGGACGCCTTACCTTTTAAAAACTAGCCTGAGTTCACGTGAGGGGATCTAGGTAGCCAGGCAAAATCTGTCACCTTTTGCCCATGCGCCCCCTACTGTCCGTGCAAGCCAGCGGTAGTCAAAGATAAGATGAAGTATGAGCACCACACTCACACTTATCTACACCTTTAGCTATCGATCAAAATAGCTAAAGCCCCTATCCTTAGATAGGACGATGACGCACACACAAGAAGCGATTTAAAGGAAATCAATCTAACTAAGACAACTATAGAACTAAGATAAGAACACAACAAGACTATATAAATATAGACTTGCACTAAGTAAATACTTAAATAAATACTTGGAAAGTAAATACTTAAGTAAATGCAAAGTAAAGTAATGAAAGAATAATACATTAAATAAATAAAGTCTTACAAAAGAAGAAAGATACAAGGGCTATACCAGACTCCCAGAAGATGACTCCGGAGACCCGAGCTTCGCCCGACTCGACTCTAACTCCCACTCTAGACTAACTACTACTAATCTTGCTTGATCTCACATGAGAGTGGAGATATGTAAACTATCTTGGGGTGTGTAGAATGAGAGGATGGAGGCCTCTATTTATAGTGGGGTGGAGTAGGGGCTACTCCAGCGCCACGTCAGCGATCCGTGTGCTCCCCATCTCTCAACCCTTGGATCCACCGTCATTGTAACTGCCATGGATGGATGGCTTGGATGTTCTTCACGTGTCAAACATGCATTTTGCCACCGACTTGGATGAGGGTCACCATGGGGTCGGCCGACCCCTGTCCCTGACATGTGGTCCCAGGGTACACCTTCTAGAAGGTGCTGATGTCATCCTGATGAATAGTGTTGTTGGGTCCCACCAAGGGGGATCGGCCGACCCCCCTATGACAGGGCTGGCCCACATTCTTCTCTCCCTTGATGACCCCACATGTCATGGAGCAAGTCTTGTGAAGTTGGTTGCATTTGGTTTTCGGTGTGGACCCATGGATCCATGTGCTTCTCATCTTGTACCATTGAGCAAAAGCACATGCTTGATCCAATGGTTGATATTGGCTTGAACATGCTTCTCTTGGATCATGCCATGTCACCATGGCCGAGGTGGCCCCAAGGTGGGGTTGCCCGACCCCCTTGGTGGGCCCACCTGGCCTCGTTTTGTTCATTTTGCCATCTCCTACAAGTTCACAAGCTAAGAGTACAAGTGGAACTTATTAGTGATAAATATGCTCATGATATGCTATTCTTCCTTGAAACCGAGGCCTGTTGACGGTATTTTGATAATGTAAAACATGCTATAACTTCCGTCAACATGTGTCAAGAATAAATACGTGATGCGAATGACAGTTTAAGCACATCAGAGTGGTTTGCTGCCTGTCAGTCAGAGCGGCACTGCCGCTCTAGGCGTGGCACTGCCGGAGCCCGGCACTGCCGGCCTTGGAGCGGCACTGCCGCTCAAGCTTTCAGACAGCAAATGCAGCGGAATTTAAAACAGCCACAAAGCATAATAAACAACAGGTCTAAACAAGATAAGACAAGCTAGATAAACAGATAAACGTACATGTCCACATCCAAGTCTAAGAAGTAGCAACATAGAGTAATATTACAAATTAGAGTTTTGATCGAAACAAATTCTCTCACAACTCACAACTACTAAAAGATGGGACATGAAAAAGAAAGTGTTGTACCCCCTTCTCTTCACCTAATTCTCCCCCTTTGGCAACAAGTCACCAAAAAAAGAAGTAGAGAGAAGAGAAGAGTGTCCAGACACTCACTCATCATCAGAAGCTATCGTGTCCCGCTGAACCTCGGTCTCATCATCATCATCATCATCGTCATCGCCATCGTCATCGTCATCATCAGACTCTACAATGGCCTTCCTATGGCGATGGGTAGTGCTGGTGTAGCGTGTCGAGGTACGTGTAGAACGACGAGACGGCTCAGGCACGATCTCCTCCTGCTCCTCATCGCTGCCTGAGTCTATATCATCTGAGTCGAGGCTGGAGAGGTCAAACTAAGGTGGAGAGCAAGGTAGAGGTAACGGAGAACGACCCGCCCGCTCTCGCTCTGCGCGCTGCTCAACTAGTGCCTGGTGAGCTGTCTGGGCTGCATAGGTGCAAGTAGAGAAGATGGCCTTAATCCATTTGGCCAGCTTGCTCTTCTTCTTCCTCTAGGAGGAAGGGTGGGAGCTCTCTGTCCTGTCAACTGCTGCTGCCCCTGCTGCTGCTCTCTTCTCCTCTGCTCTGTATGGCTCATGCAACCCATCCTTAGCGAAGGTGTAGCCGGAAACCATCTCTATGATATACATGATGTAGGGGGCATAAAGCACTGTCTTCCTAGCATCCTCGGCTGCCACCTAAACCTCAGTCCAAATGAAACTGGAGATGGAGAAGTGATTTGCCCTGGGGGCCATCCTAGCCAACATGTTCCTGCCATATCCATATAGGTTAGAATGGGAACCCCCTTTGGGTTGAGAGTCTGCCTGAAAAGGTTGTTCAACATATAGTAGTAGCCCTTCAGCCCTTTGACCAACCCGTCTGCCTTCCGAGGATCCTCATACATGAATGCAATCTCATTATCAGTCAATGTCCTCTCCTGATGCAGACTGTCAAGCTCTCTATCCCCGCTGCCCAAACCAAGGATCCTAGCAAAGGTCTCAAAAGTGACCTTGTAGTGACGACCCTCGGTCATCCAATGCATCTCCTCCATTGTCCACATAGAGCGTGGCATGAAACTGATGGATGATCTCTGTGTTCCAATTATAGCTGAAACCCATCAAGTCATACATATTCCTAGCCTTGCAAGCTGCCACCACCCTGTCAATGTCACGATCATGCTTGGCCTCAAGGTGCTCCCAATCAACATACTTCATACTCAGAATCTTTTGCTTCTTGGCATTGTACAGGACTGAATGGTAGAAGTCAGAATGGAACTCATTCCCGAACCTGTAGTCAATGCCCATATCCTTCTGAGTGTTGTAGGGATTGAGCTGGTGCTGTGTCTTCACTGAGCTGAACTGCTGATAGTAAGACACGGGTTGCCTGTCCTTGGTGTCCTGTGGAGGCCTCTCCTGCACATCCTCTGTGTAGGGCTGCAAGTGGGTCCTGCTGACCTCTGCAAGATGCTCTGGCGTGTTGGGATAGAGGTCATCTCGGATCTGTCACCCTTGCATCTGAAGGCGAGCCTCATCACGGATCTGCTGCCTTGCAGTCACATTCTCCCCTTGAGAACTAGAGCCACCTCTGCGAGACGTCTGCTTGCTCCTCCCCTGAGTGGATCCATCCTTTGCTTCACCCTTCTCTCATCACCTCCTCCTCCCGACATCTAAAACATGGAAACTGTGAATTAGAAGACTGCATAAGAGCTAGTAGGTTATAGTGAGGTAATAGACTTTGATGGATAGGGTGTTGCTTGGATCAAGCCCTTGCTCATGGTCCGGTACTGCCGCTCGGGGAGCGGCACTGCCCCGGGGCCTGGCACTGCCGCGCAGAGCGCGGCACTGCTGCGCGGGCAGGCTAGGTCTGAGCCAAGAAACACCACATCCATCATTTCTACTACCTCCCTATCATCTACAGACCCTTCTACAACCTCTAAGTACAACAACCATGGCGCATTTTACAAATCGGGAAAACTAGGGTTAGGGATTTGAAATTTCACCTTGAGATGGAGAGAAGAGGGAAGGAGACCCTTGGAGAAAGGAGACCGGCGCTGCACCGAGGGGGATCCCTGAGCGGCACTGCCGGAGACCGGATTCGCCAGGGAAAGGCTCGGTGGAGCTCCCTCCTTCTCCCCTTGACCACCCGAGCGAGAGAGGAGAAAGGGACTCTTGCAGTTGTGGATAAGAATGAAAGAGAGAGAGAGAGAGATTGGTGGAGCCGTCGGGTAGAAGTAGAAAAGAGTTTTCCCTTTGGCCCCACATGGTAACAGTCGATTCAGGCTGAACCGACAAGTCACGGCACTGCCGCTCCCACCGCGGCACTGCCGGGGCCCGGCACCTCCGCGGCTGGCCCAGCACTGCCGGACAGTTACCACAGAACAGATTTATCTCTAAGTTACTACACCTCTTCTTTGGAGTGGACAAGTACAGCTTGCATGTTATGACCAGTGACAAACAATCAATACAGAACAATGGTCATTTCAAGCAAGTTATTTTTTCAAAGATTTTGAAACACAAAGTATAAAAGTTTTGAAATCGGTTTTGCCTAGGTCATACTAGTTGAACAATCAAGCATACTAGGTTTCAAACTACGTTACGAGAGTCAAGGATATTTAGTTCACTCCTCAAAGCACAAAACCTTGACTCATCAAGAGGCTTAGTGAAGATATCGGCTAGTTGTTTGTCGGTGCTCACATGACGAATTGCGATATCTCCTTTGGTTTCATGATCTCTCAAGAAATGATGTCGGATGTCTATGTGTTTGGTTCTTGAGTGACTCACTGGATTGTTTGCATGTTTTATGGCACTTTCATTGTCACACAAGAGTGGGATATGGGTAAAATGACATCCAAAATCACGAAGGGTTTGCCTCATCCAAAGTAGTTGCGCACAACATGCACCTGCTGCAACATACTCGGCCTCGGCTGTGGAAAGGGCTACACAATTTTGCTTTTTAGAACCCCAAGACACTAAGGAGCATCCAAGGAATTGACATGTCCCCGAAGTGCTTTTTCGATCTACTTTACAACCGGCATAATCGGAATCCGAATAGCCAAGTAGTTCGAACTTGGAGCCCTTAGGATACCACAAGCCAAGGTTTGGAGTGTGAACTAGATATATCAAGATTCTCTTAACGACCACTAGGTGACACTCTTTCGGGTTAGCTTGAAATCTAGCACACATGCACACACTAAGCATAATCTCGGGCCTAGATGCGCATAAGTAAAGTAGAGAGCCGATCATGGAGCGATATACCTTGATGTCCACGGCTTTCCCTTCCTCATTGAGATCAAGATGTCCATTAGTTGGCATGGGAGTTTGATAGGCTTGGCGTTCACCATGTCAAACTTTCTCAACATATCATGGTGTACTTGGTTTGGCAAAGAAAAGTCCCTTCCTTCAATTGCTTGATTTGAAAACCAAGGAAGAACTTGAGCTCACCCATCATAGACATCTCAAATCTCTTGGTCATGATCCTACCCCTTTCAAAGACTCCCAAGGATGTTGTCAACGAGATGGTCCCGTTGAATAGTTTGCTTGAGCCTTGGATGATCAATGGGTTCTGCTTCATTTTCTGCATCTTCTTCATCTTGCTCGAAGATGGGTTATAGGTTCACTCCATGAAGTGGAGTAGCTGCAGCTCCCCTTGGAGTGCCCGGCACCGCCGGGGCCCGGCACTGCCGGGGTCATGGCCGGCACTGCCGGGGACTGTATATCACCAGTCCCAGCAGGGGCTTCAGCTTGAGGACCATCCTGATCAGTAGCCTGCTGTTCTTGTGGCCTGATATCACCAATAGCTAATTGCTTGATTGCTTCGCAAGGTGGTTCCTCATTTCCTACAACAATTTCATCAACTTGCTCTACTTGAGAGCCGTTAGTTTCATCAAATGTCACGTCTATCACTATTTCAACCTTGCTGGAGGCCTTGTTGAAAACACGATAGGCATGCTCGTTTGATCCATAACCAAGAAGAAAACCTTCATCAACCTTAGATGCAAACTTAGAGGCTTTGGGCTTCTTGTTCAATATGAAACATTTGCACCCAAAGACTCTAAAGTAAGACACCTTTGGCTTGTTACCGGTGAGCAGCTCATAGGAGGTCTTCTTTCTTCTCTTGTGGAGGTAGAGGCGGTTGATTGCATGGCAAGCGGTATTGACGGCTTCGGCCCAAAAGATGTTCGGCGTCTTGTACTCATCTAGCATCGTCCTTGCCATGTCAATGAGTCTTCTATTCTTCCTCTCCACCACGCCATTTTGTTGAGGGGTGTATGGAACTGAAAACTCGTGCTTGATGCCCTCCTCATCAAGAAACTCTTCCACTTGGGTGTTTCGGAATTCGGTTCCATTGTCACTACGAACTTTCTTGATGTTGAAACCGAACTCCCTTTGAGCTCTTCGTATGAACATCTTGACCTTCTCTTGCACTACACTCTTGTCATGCATAAAGAATACCCAAGTGAAACGAGAAAATCATCAACAATAACAAGACCATGTTTGTTACCGCCGATGCTAAGGTAGGCAACCGGTCCAAAGAGATCCATATGGATCAACTCCAATGGTTGTGTAGTAGTGTCATAGCTCTTTGGTGGGTGAGGTACGCCTACTTGTTTTCCGGCTTGGCAAGCTCCACATATTCTGTCTTTCTCAAAATCAACATTAGTTAGTCCTAGGATGTGGCTGTCTTTTTGAAGTTTGGCCAAGTTCCTCATCCCAACATGAGCTAGTCGGCGATGCCATAACCAACCCATGCTAGATTTTGCCACTAAACAAGTCTCAAGTTTGGCTTCACTTTTGTTGAAATCAACTAAGTAAAGCTTCCCTTTCAAACGACTCGTAAAGACAATAGAGGAATCCTCCCTTCTAAAGACTCCCACACCCTTATCCGTAAAGAGACAATTGAAACCCATCCCACATAATTGTGAAACGGATAACAAGTTGTAACTCAACGAGTCAACATGTAAGACATTAGTAATTGAATGCTCAAGTGTAATGACAACTTTACCAATTCCTAACACATCCCCCTTGGAGTTATCACCAAAAATGATGTTTTCACTTGCATTTGAAGTTGGGGAATATGATGAGAACATACTCCTTTCTCCGGTCATATGATTTGTACATCCGCTATCAAGCACCCAACTTGATCCACCGGATGAGTATGCCTGCAAAACAAGTTTAGTTCCTAGATTTAGGTCCCCAATTTAGATTGGGGCCTTGCAAGTTAGTCACAAGTTTCCTAGGAACCCAGATGAACTTGTCGGATGTCCTCTTGTTATCACCAACATATTTCGCAACAACTTTACCATGGTTGTTGTGTTCTAATATGTAACAAGATGACATGCTCTTCCTTGGGGCTTCGGTCTTGGGTTGATGTGCAAACTTGTTTTTCGTCACCCAAACCAATTCCTTTGGTTTCTGAGAAGTCTGCTTCTGGTTGGGCACCTGCCTTTGCTGTGTGTGAGATTGAGCAGAAGGAAGACTGGTAGCCTTCCCTTTCTTGGGGCACGGCACTGCCGGCCTGGGGGCGGCACTGCCGGGGCCCGACACTGCCGCCTTCTGGCGCGGCACTGCCGCGATTTGTGCAGGCTGAACTGTACCAATCTGACCCTTCTTCTCAAACCTCACACACTCATAGCCATTCACTGTTTTTCTTCCATTGGTTTTGGCTCCTTTTTCGTGCCCCAACCCATCCTTTATGGAAGGACGTCTTCCATTCTTGAACTTGTGCTTGTTCTTCTCTTGAGTCTTCTCACTAGCATTTGTGGTAGATTTGACACAACCACTTGCAATGATGTTGGTCAATCTTGCTATCTCCTTTCTCATGGCCTCCATGTTTACAGGGTTAGTGGAATAGGCATTCAAATCAACATTATAGCATTTTTCACAACCTTCACTAGTGGAGGGAATAGAAGTGACATTTGCTTTAAGGAGATTTGAGTTGCTTTCCCAAAGAAGATTATATTGCAGCTCAAGTTCTTTGTGCTTTTTATCCAAGCCACAATACTTTTTCTTGAGTGCAATATGAGCCTTCTTTAGGGAAGCATGTTCATCTTGCTCTTTGGCCAAAGCCTCATGCAAGATGTCCAACTCACTTCTCTCTAATGCAAGAGCCTCCTTGCAAGCAATATAGAGGTCCTCTTGTTTGATGAGGGCATCCTCTCTTAACGCTAACTCGGCTTGTACACTTTCTAATTCCTCCATTAGCTTAGTGATAAAGAGTTTGGTTTTCTTGTCCAAATTTTTAGTTATCATATTTATCTCTTCATCACTAGAATCATCATCACTAGAGGAATCACTAAGTTCACTACTAGAGATGTCACTAGGTGGAAGAGAAGGTTTAGGGGTGTGAGTCTTTTTCACCTTCTCTTTCTTGGCCATGAGACAAGTGTGGGAGTTGCAACCATCATCATCTGACAAGTTGTTGAATAGCCTTGGTGAAGGAGATGACTTTTGAAATGCTATTGTTGCTATCTTCTCATCTTCTTCACTTGAGGTGCGGTTGAGTCCCATTCATGTCCAACGTGAGCTTCTCCCATGTATCTCTTGTTGTGCTTCTTGTAAGTGGCTTTATCATCTTTCTTGCCCTTGTTGAAATTGTTGTCCTTCTTCTCATGTGGGCAATGTGCTATGAAATGATCGGTGCTACCACAATTGTAGCAAGTTCTCTTTTTCTTGTTTGGAAACCTTCTTTTCACAAACTTGTAACCTTCCTTCTTGAGCCCCTTTCGATATCTTCTCATGAATAGGGCTATGTCTCCAATTGCTTCAAATTCTTCACCTTCACTTCCACTTTCACTTGAGGATGATGTGCTATTCTCAACTTCTATTTTATTCTTTTGTTGCTTGGGCTTGCTTGTAGAGGCTTGCTTGCTTGATTTTGGTTTGCTTGATGTTGCTTGCCTTGTTGGTTTGCTAGCCTTGAGTGCCACATCCTTGATTTTCATCCCATCTAGCCTAGCTTGTAACTCCCCAAGCTTCCTTCTTTCATTTGCCTCTTCTCTTTGCATGTCAAAGGTAATGATCCTCCCAAGCACATCACTAGGTGTTAATTGCTCAAACTTCTTGTCTCTAATCAATGTCACTACGGTCTCATTTCTTGGTGAGTATGCTTCCAAGCACCGTCGAAGGCGTGGCCGAAGGGCGTTGACCCGCCGCGGGAGGATGTCGACGACGACAGTCGCGGTGCGGCGGAGGTCAACGTGGAGGAGATCGAAGACAACGGGGATGAGGGGAGCCGAGTCCCCGAGCCCCGCTCGAGCAGGCGAAAGGCGCGTGAAGACCCGAAAGGGAAGCGCAAGGCCGCCCCTGCAAAGAAGAAGAAGGTGTCGCTGGAGACCGGCGGCGCCTTCACCATTGATTAAGAGGCGGCGAAGCGTCGCCGCGTTGTCTTCGACTGGTCAGACGACGCGTCTGACAGTGAAGATGATGACCCGCTGAGTGCCCGTCATGGGCAAGGGTCCTCAGCGAGGCGTAGAAGCAGAGCGGCGAAGCCGAAGATGACAGGGACACCGGAGAGGGCGTCGGAGACCCGGGAGTCGTCTGGCGGGGCGGTCGGTGCGCCCAGGGCGCAGGAGGGCTCCACAGGAGGTAGCGCGCGTCCGTGCTCCCATCGGTTCTCTCGAGAGAGGAAGGTGTCGGGCCTGTAAGTATCCCCTGCTCATCTTATGATTCTTACCCTGGTCGGATCTGGGCGTTGACGACATGTCCGTGCCCTTTGCAGGTCGGCGGATTGAAGGACCGAGAAAGCACTAGCAAGGCAACCAGAGGGGGGGTGAATGGGAGAGCAGGAAACCCTAGAAAGCAAGAGCAAATGACTGAGATAGGAAGGGAGGAGGGTGTCTCCCTCTACTTATCCTAATTTCTAATTCCTACTCTACCCCTCTCTAATTACAGAGCAAACCAGCTAAACCCTAGGGTTATTCTGGACCAACTCGGTGGTAGGTGTATCCGACGGCCACACCCGCACAACTCGTAGCGTTGCCTCGACGCAACCTCCCGATTGCTGCCACGTGCCGCCCTCGCTCTGCACCCCCGGTTTTGTGGGCCAAACCGGGAAACCAGCTTTTCCAGGCAACCCCCAGTTTTGAGGACCAAACCAGGAAACCAGCCCACCAGCGTCTGAGTTTTGAGGCCAAACTCAGCAAACCATCAGCGCCCAAGTTTTGAGGCCCAAACCTGGAAACCGTCCTCAGCCCAAATTTTGTGGCCAAACTCGGAAACCCTCAGCCCGAGTTTTGTGGCCAAACTCGGAAACCGTCCACGCCCAGGTTTTGAGGCCCAAACCTGGAAACCGTCCATCCGATGGTTTTCCCTGGCTCAACCACCAAACCGACGTCGTAGATGGGATGCACCTCCGTGCACCCCGTCCACCGACACGTGTCCCCGAGTCCACGAACCAGGCAACACATGACCGCAAGTCTTCGCTTGTCGCTGTCCCAGGCTGCCAGCCACCACAGCTGATCCTTGGGCCTCTAGTCCCTCAGTACAAGCCTCACGTTCGCCCTTCGCCACTCTCGGTCCATCGGCACGGCACGTCTCTACTTGACCTTCACCTCGCCTTCGATCATTGTATCCATGCTCGACACCTACACAAAACAAGCCAAAGAACATGCGCATCATCCCAGTTGACAATCACTCATCACTCAGAGACTCAGCATACACCCATGTATCCGCAATCTCCCCCTTGATGAGTGCATTGTCAACTACACACTCACACAAATCATAATAGAAATAGAAGGAAGAAGAAGGAAGAGAGAACTCGACCAAGTGACCCAAAAGCATAGCAAAGCAGAAGAAGGTCAAGTGGAAAGAGCAATAGAACTTGGTCCCCAAAGACATGGGCAACGGCTCGACGCGACCAAGCAAAGCAAAGCTAGCCCTCTAGAAGAGGTAGAACATGCTCAACACCGCTAGCAAAATCCAATTGAGAAACTCCAGAAAAAGAGCTCGACACCAATTGGAAAATCGAAGCAAATGCTAGTCCCTCAAGATAGAGGCACAGAGGCCCAACACAACTAGCAACAAAGCTCGCTCCGATCCAATCGAAAACAAAATGCCCTGAAAACAATGTTTGCTAGTTCCTCAAGACAGAGGCGACGGCTCAACACAACTAGCAAACTCCCCCTCGAAAAGTGCAAGCAACTAGGAAAACTCCTCCTTAGTCAAACATTCAGAGAACACATGATTTGTCATTTTTCTCCCCCTTAGTTGAAAATGCACTTATCAAGAAAAGGCAACAGGCAAATGAGCAAAGAACTTCCCCTTCCAAGATGCATATGAGTCAAAATGCAAGTTAGGAGCTTCAGGAGTATACTCAAAAGAGTGCAAAGATGCTCTACGGAGTTTGGATCCGATGATGCAGAAAATGCACAGTATGCTAGCAAAGGCTCAAACTGATCTCCAAATATGAAGTATGAACATATGAGCAGTTTTTAGCCGAAAAGAGTATTCACCATCAAAATAGCACATGACATGTATAGACAGGAAGTCAACCAAATGCTAAACATGTATAGAAGGTGAACTACCCCTAGCATAGTTCAATCATCATGCTTATTACCAAATTAGGCATATACTTGTGATTTCAGTTTTTAATCGGAGTTGCAGGGGTGAAATTACACAAGTTCAGAAAATAGCATGTGACTGCGAGAGGTTGAATGCTTGTTATTGCCTAACTTTCCAACTGTGCGAAGCCTATGCAGAAGCAATCAGAAGCTTAAAGCAACAGTTTCAGTCATACACTACACAGCTCAAGTTTAACCCAAAAGTGCAATGGGAAACAGTCTCGAAACTGTGAGGTGTTAACAAGCATACCCATCTCGATCTTTCCAATTCACTTAACTTGGTTCAGATTTTAATCAGAAAGTAACATACCAAGCAAGTGAATGACTCAACACTAGAGACATAGCAACCTAGCATATATGAAAAGCAGAAGTGGCCTCTACACATCCTACACATGCTAGTTGCATATCTCAATGGTGAACATTTTCAAATTTTAAGTTCATTAACAAGTTCACCATTCAAAAATAGCTCAGCTCACAACATGTATTAGCAATCAGAAAGAGCATAAGCTACAGCATCATAAAGCATTGGAGTAAAAACTACACAGAGCATAGTTACATTCTTCAGACTATATTCATGAAGCTCAAAATGTAAAAGCGTATGCTAAAAATGCAAAAGAGAACAAAGACAAACGAAAAGAAGTCAGTCAGAGTCAAAATGTTTCCCCCATCTAAAAGGGGAAACACACACCAAGCTCACCTCTCAACTGACTAAAGGTTGATTGGTCCAAAGGCTTGGTGAAAATATCAGCAAGCTGATGATGAGTATCGACATGGCGAAGGTCGATATCACCCTTCTCATAGTGGTCTCGCAGAAAATGAAAGCGCACATCAATGTGTTTGGTCTTCGAGTGAAGCACGGGGTTCTTAGCAACGCTAATCGCACTCGTGCTGTCACAAAGCAATGGAACACGAGAAAAGCTCAGACCGAAATCACGCAAAGTGGCCATCATCTAGAGTAACTAGGAACAACATCTAGCCGCAGCAACATACTCAGCCTCCGTGGTAGACTGGGCGACACTAGACTGCTTGCGAGAAGACCACGATACAAGAGAAGATCCAATAAACTGGCAAGTCCTAGAAGTGGACTTGCGCTCAATACGACAACCAGCAAAGTCGGCATCGGAATAACCGCAAAGGGAAAGAGTGGAGGAAGCAGAATACCAAATCCCAAATTCTGGAGTGAAGGATAAGTACCTCATAATGCGCTTGACTGCCTGACGGTGCGAGGTGCGCGGCGAAGACTGAAAGCGCGCGCAGAGGCACACCGCAAACTGAATGTCCGGGCGTGTCGCCGTCAGGTAGAGGAGCGACCCAATCATGCTTCGGTACTCCCTCTGATCCACTGCTTCTCCCTCCTTGTCCGCATCCAGGGCCGTTGTGGTCGCCATGGGTGTTGGAAGAGGCTTGGCCTCACCCATGTCGAATTTCTTCAGAATGTCCCGGGTGTACTTGCCCTGGTGCACGAACGTTCCTCCTGAGACTGCTTGATTTGCAGTCCGAGGAAAAACGTCAACTCGCCCATCATGCTCATCTCGAACTCCCTGCTCATAGTATCTGCAAACTTGGTAACCAAAGCGTGAGAAGAACTACCGAAAATGATATCATCCACGTAAATTTGGACCAAGAGAGTATCAGTGCCTTGCTTGAGGAGAAAGAGCGTCTTATCTACACATCCCATTTTGAAACCCTTAGCAAGCAAAAAGGTTTTTAACCTATCATACCAGGCTCTAGGGGCTTGTTTCAAACCATACAAAGCTTTGTGAAGTTTAAAGACATGGTTTGGAAACTTGGGATTTTCGAAACCGGGGGGTTGTCTAACATACACCTCCTCTTCTATGTAGTCGTTTAAGAAGGCACTCTTGACATCCATTTGAAAAAGTTTGAAACCTTTCGATGCAGCAAAAGCCAAGAGTATCCTAATAGCCTCCAAACGAGCTACAGGAGCAAAAGTCTCCTCATAGTCTATCCCCTCCTTCTGACTATATCCCTGGGCTACGAGTCTGGCCTTGTTTCTCACAACATGGCCATCTTCTCCCTGTTTGTTTTTGAAAACCCATTTTGTCCCAATTGGATGACACTCAGAAGGTGGAGACACTAGAACCGAAACCTGATTTCTCTCAAAGTTTTCTAACTCCTCATGCATGGCATTGACCCAATCCGGATACGTCAAAGCGTGTCCAACATCTTGGGGCTCAAAATCAGCAACAAAAGCAGAATGAGCAAAATGAGAGATACGAGACCTGGACCGAGTGACCCGTTCGTCAATGTCGCCGATCATCTGCTGAGGGGGGTGTTGGCGCTGGATGTGTCGTGGCGCCTCTCGTGCAGACGTGATCTGCCCCTCAACAGCAGCTGGTTCCACCCTGGGTACAAAAGGTACCGTGCGAGGTGGAGGATCCCATGGCCCCCAGGAAGAGGACGTGTCGGGGCCGTGAGTCGTCGTAGAAGCCACTCTTTGCGGCACAGCAGGTGGAGGAGGTGCTGGGTGATCTATCCCTTCAGCACCTTCTTCATCATCATCGAAAAGAGGTTCGCCAACCTCATGATCACCTGCACGCTCAAAACGAGAAGAAGGACAAACAAGGGTCTCGTCGAAGGTGACATCTGATGTCTCCATGACTCGGTTAGTATCAAGGTTAAGTACATGATATGCGCGAGTGTGGGTGCCATAACCCAAAAATACACCGTCAGAAGAACGAGACTCAAATTTGTCCAGGTTGCCTTTCTTCAATATAAAACAATGGCAACCGAAGACTCTAAAATAACTTACCTTGGGCTGTCTACCAAAATGCAACTCATAAGAGGTCTTCTTCAAGAAAGCTCTCAGGAAAATGCGATTTGAAATGTAGCATGCAGTGTTCATAGCCTCGGCCCAATATCGCCTAGGAGTCCTATGCTCATCGAGCATCGTCCTGGCCATCTCAACAAGGGTCCGATTCTTCCTCTCTACAACACCATTTTGGGGCGGTGTGTAGGGGGAAGAAAACTGATGCTCTAAACCCAAGGAGTCACAAAACTTCTCAAAATCTGAATTCTTGAATTCGGAACCATTATCACTCCAAATTGCTCACATTGAGTTCAAAGGGAACTCATTCTGAAGACGCAAAATCAGATTGCGAGCAAAGGAGAAAGTCTCGGTCTTCTCAGCTAAAAAAAAGACCCACGAATATCTCAAAAAATCATCGACAACAACAAGCACGTACCACTTCCCCCCAACAGAGCTCACCCGAGCCGGACCAACAAGGTCCATGTGCAAAAGCTCTCCAGGGCGCTTAGACATGACCTGAGTCACAGGATGGTGGGGAGCGGCAACCATCTTTCCATGTCTACAAGAATGGCAAACAAGATCCTTCTCCATCGACAGCTTGGGCAATCCTCGGATTAGGCCAAGTGAGCTAAGTCTTGCAAGCAAGTCAAAGCTTAAGTAACCGAGCCTCCTATGCCACTTCCAAAGATCAGAGGAGGAAGGACTAGCCAAAAGATAGCGGGAAATACCAAACGACTCCGAGAAATCTGCTCGAAAGACTTTTCCAAAGGGCAAAATCACACAAACAAGATTGCCCTGAGGATCCAAAATACGACTGAGATTCGGCTTAAAACGAATCTCATAGTCGTCGTCAAATAGTTGCGAAACAGAAAGAAGGTTAAAATGCAGGTTAGAAACAAGAGCAACATCGCGCAACACAAAGTGCTCATTAACCCGTACCGACCCACGAGATAGCACCTTACCTTTGCTGTTGTCGCCGAAGGTTATGTACTCCTTTCTGGCGACCGGACTAAGACTGGAGAACCACTTGGTGTTTCCGGTCATGTGCCTTGAGCAACCGGAATCCACCAACCAAACGTTCTCCAATCGTTTTACCTACATCAATAAAAAGACATAGGGTGAGCATACGGTCCAACACTGGGGTTAGTGAAGTAAGGGGAATACCAGTGTTCGGCTGGCTGCTCAAAAGAAGGGTCAGTATAAAAACCATTCCTAGCACGCCTACGAGAGGAGCGATCACCACGTTGAGGAAAACGTGGTCCGCTAAGGGAGGAGCGTCCATCGCGATACTCAAAGCGCGGTGGGGGAAAACGCTCAACTACAAAGCCTCCGCCATGGGGTCCATAGCCTACAACTGCAGGCTCCCGTCGGGCACGCTCTCTACGAGGCCGAGGCCTAGGAACTTGAGGTACTGCACCTCTCGCCCTAGCCTCTCTCCTCGGAGCTCTCTATTGCCTAGGCCAGGGAACTTGAGGTTCTGGACCTCTGGGCCTAGCAGCTCTCCTCGGGGCTCTCCTCTGAACATTCGGCACATGTACATCATGAGAAGGATGGTACATGTCCGGGTTGTTCATCTCCCGAGCACGACGTGCCTCTCGCTTGCGCCGAAAGCAGAACTCACCTAAGTGTCCATCTCTCCCACAAAACTCACAGTGGTACCTCACCGCTCTCATAGGGGATTGTTGGTACTCATGGCTGTGGGTGTGGATCACCTTGCCCTTCTGTGGCATGAGCTCCTCCTGGATGGGTGGCATGGTGTCCAGCTTGTTCTTGAGGTGGTTTGGTTTGGGAGCCCATTGCTGGTTCTTGGGTGGAGCTCTCGGAGGCTCAACAAAGACCCCATCCTTGGTGTTAGGCTTGAGGGGCTCTTTGGGTGGAAGCTTGGTAAGTTTGGGAGTAGTTGTGGAGTTGGGCTTCTCACATGGGTTCAGACCACTCGACTCTCCAATCTTCCCAAAAGCAGAAAGATCAACACCCTGAGCAAAACCTATACCGGGACCTCCAGCAGCTCGCTTGAATTGGGAGATCATCATCCCGAGCTATGGCTCACCACAAGACACCCATGACAAGATGGTCCGAAGGTATGTGTTTTCCTCCTCGGTTTGCATCTTGCCATGCTTCACATTGGCAATCTCCATCTCCAAACCCTCACAAAGAACACACCTAGACACACATGTGCTACCTGAGTTGGCCTCTTCAAGAGACACAATCTTGGCATTCTTCTCTGCCAACTCAGATTGCAAGACAGGACAAGTCTTGCACGCACCCAACAACGAAGGTTTAGCCTTCAGCTCATCCACCTCTCCTACCAACGCAACATACTTACTCCTCAAAGTGAGAAGATCAGTCATGTGCGTGGTGCACATCTCACACTCAGCCTCCCCGGACACGACCACGGTGGACTTAGCAAACTCAAGCTCTCTCACCGCATCCTCCCACTTCTGCCTATACTCCTTGCGCTCTCTAGCAGCTCGCCTAAGCAGCTTGTCTTGACTAAGAAGCGCGGCAGTAAGTTTCTCAACCTCAGCAGAAAGCTCGTCATGGGTGAGGGATACCTGGGAGGTGTCGTCGTCGTCGTCGTTCCGAGGGGAGCTCACCAGCTCGCCGTCGAGCGCCATGGTGCAGAAGCCGTCGTCGTCGGCGAAGAAGCAGAGGCCGTTCAGCTTGTCCTCGATCCTCTTCTTCTTCTCAGACTCGTCATCGCTTGAACAAGTGGAGTCGTCATCCGAGCCATCGACGTCGCTGAGCGTGGCGAAGAACGCACGCTGCTCAGCCAGGGCCTTCTCCAAGTACTTCTTCTTGATGTACTCCTTGTCGAAGCCGCCCCTCCGCTTGTGCCTTGCGGGGACGTACTTCTCCTTGCGCTTGCCGGAGTCGTACTTGGGCCCATGGTCGCCCTTCCCAGAAGTGTGCTTCTTCTTGTAGCAGTTGGCGATGAAGTGATCGGGGTCGCCGCACTCATAGCATCCCGAGCGTCCTCCTCCGCGGCGACGGTTCATCCGGTTGTTGTGGAACCGCGAGAACCGGTTGACGAGCAAGGCTAGCTCGTCATCCCCCAGTGACTCAAGTTGCTCCTCTGTGACAGAAAAGAGAGAAGAGAGTGCAAATCCTCCAGAGGAGTTAGCAGAAGAGCCAGAAACCAAAACCATCGACGGGCCAGAAGGATTTTCATAAGAAGCCCTCGCCATGGCGTCAATCTCACTGGACTTGAGCTTACTGAAGAGCTCGTCGCACGTGAGGGTCTCATAGTTCAGCGATTCGATGATCGCTTGAACCTTGGAATCCCACACCGATCGATCAAGAGTATGCAAAAGCTTCAAAGCTCTCTCATGATCGTCGAAAGGCAACAGCTCCTTGTTAGCCCTCATCCTGTTGACAATCACCTAAAAGCGAGCGAATAAACTTTCTATGCTCTCGCCAGGCATATGTCGAAAGTTCTCATACTCTCGCTTGAACGTCTCGTAGAGATGGGTTTTGACTTGAGAGGTTCCCTCATGGAAACGCATGAGGGTAGCCCAAATCTCTCGAGCCGTAGCGAGGTGAGAAACGCGATCAAACTCACTCATGCTCAAGCATGAGAAAAGAGCATTACGAGCTCGGCTATTGGCATCGTGCTCATCGATCTGAAGCTGAGAGACACGAGCAGCCAAGACCACGTAATCGGCAGAGTTGCAAATATCCTAAATGGAAGCACCCAAACTCTGCAGATAGGCCGACATGCGTATTTTCCAATACGCATAGTTTGTCCCATCGAAAAACGGCGGTTTGCCCACGCCGCTATCCATGTCGCCTTCTGTGGATCTGGAACCGGCTAAGGTAGAAGATCCTTAACCTGCTTTGATACCAATTGAAGGACGACCGAGAAAGCACTAGCAAGGCGACCAGAGGGGGGTGAATGGGAGAGCAGGAAACCCTAGAAAGCAAGAGCAAATGACTGAGATAGGAAGGGAGGAGGGTGTCTCCCTCTACTTATCCTAATTTCTAATTCCTACTCTACCCCTCTCTAATTACAGAGCAAACCAGCTAAACCCTAGGGTTATTCTGGACCAACTCGGTGGTAGGTGTATCCGACGGCCACGCCCGCACAGCTCGTAGCGTTGCCTCCGCAACCTCCCGATTGCCACCACGTGCTGCCCTCGCTCTGCACCCCCGGTTTTGTGGCCCAAACTGCGAAACCAGCTTTTCCAGGCAACCCCCGGTTTTGAGGCCCAAACCGGGAAACCAGCCCACCAGCGTCTGAGTTTTGAGGCCAAACTCAGCAAACCATCAGCGTCCAGGTTTTGAGGCCCAAACCTGGAAACCGTCCTCAGCCCGAATTTTGTGGCCAAACTGGGAAACCCTCAGCCCGAGTTTTGTGGCCAAACTCGGAAACCGTCCACGCCCAGGTTTTGAGGCCAAAACCTAAAAACCGTCCATCCGATGGTTTTTCCCTGGCTCAACCACCAAACCGACGTCGTAGATGGGATGCACCTCCGTGCACCCCGTCCACCGACACGTGTCCCCGAGTCCACGACCCGGGCAACGCATGACCGCAAGTCTTCGCTTGTCGCTGTCCCAGGCTGCCAGCCACCACAGCTGATCCTTGGGCCTCTGGTCCCTCAGTCCAAGCCTCACGTCCGCCCTTCGCCACTCTCGGTCCATCGGCACGGCACGTCTCTACTTGACCTTCACCTCGCCTTTGATCACTGTATCCGTGCTCGACACCTGCATAAAACAAGCCAAAGAACATGTGCATCATCCCAGTTGACAATCACTCATCACTCAGAGAGTCGGCACACACCCATGTATCCGCACGGATGCCGAAGAGGTGCCGGACACCGAGGGCGGTAGTTGGAGGGAGGCGAGCCCTCCATTGGAGGCTAACATCGGCGGATCGGCGAAGGTGGCCACGCCGAAGGAGGCGTCAATGGTGGCGGAGGACGTCGAGGCGTCCACAGTCCCCGAGCCTCAGGGGGCGGCAGAGCAGCCAGAGGCGTCTGAAGTCCCCGGGCCTCAGGAGACGGAGCAGCGGGCGTCCCCAACGCCTAGGGTTAGTTCTGGAGGAGGCGGCGCGGCGGGAAGTGCTGCGGTTCCGGTGGCCGGGTCCATGGGTCGTCGCGCCCGGGGTACGAAGAGGAAGGTGGCACCACCTGCCTCGCCGGAGATCGAGCGTCCGGAGGAGGACCCGCATCGGCGTCCTTTCCGTCGCTTTCGGGTCGAAGGAGACGTGGTAGTCGAGGTTGACGATGAGGCGGTGAGTGCGGTGACGGACGCCGTAATCGGAGACGCGTCGAAACTGCTAGAGAGGATCCAGGTGGGCACGTTTACCTTTCATTGTTTACCTTTAAATGGCTTTTGTTCATTCTGGTTGTCGTTTGCCTGTAGCACCTGTTGAAGGTCAGGGAAGAGCGTAAGCTCGCCATTGACCGGATGGCTCTGATGGCCCAGGAGAACAAGCGGCTCCGAGCGGAGGTAAGGCGCGTCGAGGGCCAGTTCGCTGGCTTGGAGGCGCATCTGGAGGATGCCCACGCATGTTCTCGGGAGCTTGAGGAGATCATCCAGCAGCAGGGGCAGGAGAATTTCCAGCTTCAGCTGTGGGCCGACAAGGCCGACGAGTTTGTCGCACGTGAGTTGACGACGCTGTACTCCCTTTTGCTTAGTACGCCATCTGGTCGGAGTCCTGGATCGTGGAGGTGTCTTCGCAGAGGCAATGCAGGCGGGTGAGGAGAAGCGTCTCCTGGCCGAGGAGAAGGCGAAGTCCGATGAGGAGGTGCGGAAATGGCAAGCCATGCATGTCGGTAAGTCTCCTTGGTGAAGCATGGTCGGAGGTTGTCGTCGTCTTACCCTTTGTTTTGGTGTTTGCAGTTTACCGGGAAAACATGAAAATGCAATTTGCAGATCTGCAGCAACGTATTGATGATTACCATGAGCGCTTCTGGTCATTGGTGGAGGAGGTGGGGCCCTGTTGGTGCAGTGCATCGATGAGGAGCCTTTCTTCCCGGTGGAGAGGGAGCGGCGGATCGGCGACCATGTCGTCTAGAAGGCACGTGGCCTGTGGGTGCGCTTCCAGGCATACACCAAGGCAGCGGCGCAGAGTGTGGCGGCTCATGGCCTCACCATTCTTCGTTCGCATTATCTGCGGATGGAGATGTCGAGGCTGGGAGTGGGCTTTGTGGCGAACACGTCGGAGGCCGAGATGGAGCGCCTGGAGGAGGAGGCTGAGCCTGCCGCCGAAGCCCTTATCGAAGGTGTAGACTTGTTCGGTGCTGGGCACCAGTAGTTTGTATATTAGGAGATAGTCTGTAAATAGACTCTTGGGCAAACTGAATCAAAACTTGAAGCGGGTCGGCGTGTTTTGTTCGTTCCCCGAATTCCGCAGACCCAATAGTCGTGAGCCGTAGCGATGAACAGTTCGGCCTTGGGTTATCCCAGGATCCATAGCATAGAGCGCGAAGCTCGTTTGCGCGTAGGAGTCAAGGGCGTCGCCCAAGGAACCTCTGCTGGCATCCCATAGCGCAGAGGGCGGGCGCTCATGCACGCGTAGGGAGGTACCACGGCGAGGGTCTTTTCCAAGAGGCTCGATCGTGGCGTGACATGGGCGAATGGCGACCGTTGTCGAGCGCGTGGGTGGCGCGAACGCGAGGCACTGAGCTTATAACCTCAGAATTCTCAGCCCAAGGTAGCCTTTCCTTCATAGCGCAGAGGGCGGGCGCTCATGGACGCGTAGAGAGGTTAGGACGTCCCCTAGGAGAACTGTTGGCCACCGTAGCGCAGAGGGCGGGCGCTCATGCACGCATCCGATGGTGACAACAGCCCCAGCTCTGAGTTTTCATCAACATTAGTCAGGCTGCTTGAAGACCGAATGGAGAACGTGCGCATAACCGGCGCATTTAGGCACTAGACGTATAGCCTCCGGAGGTCTCAGCCCAAGCTTAGCCTTTCCTTCGTAGCGCAGAGGGCGGGCGCTCATGCACGCGTAGAGAGGTCGGGACATCACTTGGGAGGACTACTGGCCGCCATAGCGCAGAGGGCGGGCGCTCATGCACGTGTCCGGTGGTTGCAGTAGCCCCTGCTCTAAGACTCCTTCAGCATCAGCCAAGCTGTTTGGAGAAATCAGCGAGTTGTCCGTAGATGAGTTGGGGAGGTCGGCGAGCCATCCGGAGATGGGTTGGAGATGTCAGCGAGCCGTCCGGAGACGGATGGAGAGGTCGGCGAGCCATCCGGAGATGGGTGGAGAGGTCGGCGAGCCGTCCGGAGACAGGTTGTAGATGTCGGCGAGCCGTCCGGAGATGGGTGGAGAGGTCGGCGAGCCGTCTCTTAGGCGTAGAATTTTCTAAGGTGCTCGATACTCCAGGAGTTAGGCACGTCGATTCCTTTGAGGTCGGCGATACGATAGGCGCCTGGTCGGGTGACCTCCTTCACCATGTAGGGGTCGTCCCAGTGTGAAGATAGTTTGTGCAGGCCGTCGGTCTTGAGTTTCCGCTTGAGGACGAGGTTGCCGATGATGAAGGATCGGTCTTTTACGTTGCGGTTGTAGTAGTGGCGAACTCCTTTGAGGTACTTGGCGGTGCGGAGGCAAGATGCCAGCCGTTATTCTTCAAGGCGGTCGAGGTAGTCGCAGCGAGCCTGGTCGGAGGCTTCCTCATCGTAGTTTTCGACGCGCGGAGAGCGAAAGACGACATCGGCGGGGATGACGGCTTTGGAGCCGAAGACCATGAAGTACAGCGAAACGTTGGTGTTGCGGCTGGGTTGAGTCCGGAGACCCCAGAGCACAGAGGGGAGCTCGCGCATCCAGCGACCAGGGTGCTTTTCGTCCCTCTGGTAGAGGCGCTTCTTCAGATCGTCGAGAATCATGGCGTCGGCGCGTTCAGCCTGGCCGTTGGCTCGAGGATGGGCAACGGAGACATACTTGACGAGGACGCCGCGCCCTTCGCAGAATCCCAAAAGACTTTGCCGGTGAAGTTGGAGCCGAGATCGGTGATGATAGAGTTCGGGAGACCGAAGCGTCCGCGCAGGTTTGGCCACAGTCGCGGATAGCTAGCGGGGTGCCCAAGACACCCCTTGTGTTTCCAGCGCGCGAGGCTTCCGTCCTTGGGGCGAACCGGGCGCCGGGAGGGGGACGATGGGGTAGAAATAGGCCGTGTACTAGCGTTAACGGAAAAATCGGCCGAAAACGGAGGAGACCGATGCGTCCCCGTGGGTTTGGCCACAGTCGCGGATAGCTAGCGGGGTGCCCAAGACACCCCATGCATTTCCAGCATGCGAGGCTTCCGTCCTTGGGGCGAACCGGGCGCCGGGAGGGGGACGATGGGGTAGAAATAGGTCGTGTACTAGCGTTAACGGAAAAATTGGCCGAAAACGGAGGAGACCGGCGCGTCCGCGTGGGTTTGGCCACAGTCGCGGATAGCTAGCGGGGTGCCCAAGACGCCCCATGCATTTCCAGCGCGCGAGGCTTCTGTCCTTGGGGCGAACCGGGCGCTGGGAAGGGGACGATGGGGTAGAAATAGGTCGTGTACTAGCGTTAACGGAAAAATCGACCGAAAACGGAGGAGACCGGCGCGTTCGCGTGGGTTTGGCCACAGTCGTGGATAGCTAGCGGGGCTCCCAAGACGCCCCATGCGTTTCCAGCGCGCGAGGATTCCGTCTTTGGGGCGAACCGGGCGCCGGGAGGGGGACGATGGGGTAGAAGTAGGTCGTGTACTAGCGTTAACGGAAAAATCGGCCGAAAACGGAGGAGACCGATGCGTCCGCGCGGGTTTGGCCACAGTCTTGGATAGCTAGCGGGGTGCCCAAGACGCCCCATGCGTTTCCAGCGTGCGAGGCTTCCGTCCTTGGGGCGAACCGGGCGCCGGGAGGGGGACGATGGGGTAGAAATAGGCCGTGTACTAGCGTTAATGGAAAAATCGGCCGAAAACGGAGGAGACCGGCGCATCCACGCGGGTTGGCCACAGTCGCGGATAGCTAGCGGGGTGCCCAAGACGCCCCATGCGTTTCCAGCACGAGAGGCTTCCGTCCTTGGGGCGAACCGGGCGCCGGGATGGGGACGATGGGGTAGAAATAGGCAGTGTACTAGCGTTAACTGAAAAATCGGCCGAAAACGGAGGAGACCGGCGCGTCCGCGCGGGTTTGGCCACAGTCGCGGATGGCTAGCAGGGTGCCCAAGACGCCCCATGCGTTTCCAGCGCGCGAGGCTTCCGTTCTTGGGGCGAACCGGGCGCCGGGAGGGGGACGATGGGGTAGAAATAGGCCGTGTACTAGCGTTAACGAAAAAATCGACCGAAAACGGAGGAGACCGACGCGTCCGTGCGGGTTTGGCCACAGTCGCGGATAGCTAGCGGGGTGCCCAAGACGCCCCATGCGTTTCCAGCGCGCGAGGCTTCCGTCCTTGGGGCGAACCGGGCGCCGGGAGGGGGATGATGGGGTAGAAATAGGCCACGTACTAGCGTTAATGGAAAAATCGGCCGAAAACGGAGGAGACCGGCGCGTCCGCGCAGGTTTGGCCATAGTCACGGATAGCTAGCGGGGTGCCCAAGATGCCTCATGCGTTTCCAGCGTGCGAGGCTTCCGTCCTTGGGGCGAACCGGGCACCGGGAGTGGGACGATGGGGTAGAAATAGGCTGTATACTAGCGTTAACGGAAAAATCGGCCGAAAACGGAGGAGACCGGCGCGTCCGCGCGGGTTTGGCCACAGTCGCGGATAGCTAGCGAGGTGCCCAAGACGCCCCATGCGTTTCCACCGCACGTGGCTTCCGTCCTTGGGGCGAACCGGGCGCCGGGAGGGGGACGATGGGGTAGAAATAGGCCGTGTACTAGCGTTAACGGAAAAATCGGCTGAAAATGGAGGAGACCGGCGCGTCCACGCGGGTTTGGCCATAGTCGCGGATAGCTAGCGGGTGCCCAAGACGCCCCATGCGTTTCCACCGCGCGTGGCTTCCGTCCTTGGGGCGAACCGGGCGCCGGGAGGGGGGCGATGGGGTAGAAATAGGCCGTGTACTAGCGTTAACGAAAAAATCGGTCGAAAACGGAGGAGATCGGCGCGTCCACGCGGGTTTGGCCACAGTCGCGGATAGCTAGCGGGGTGCCCAAGACGCCCCATGCGTTTCCACCGCGCGTGGCTTCCGTCCTTGGGGCGAACCGGGCGCCGGGAGGGGGGCGATGGGGTAGAAATAGGCCGTGTACTAGCGTTAACGAAAAAATCGGTCGAAAACGGAGGAGATCGGCGCGTCCACGCGGGTTTGGCCACAGTCGCGGATAGCTAGCGGGGTGCCCAAGACGCCCCATGCGTTTCCACCGCGCGTGGCTTCCGTCCTTGGGGCGAACCGGGCGCCGGGAGGGGGACGATTGGGTAGAAATAGGCCGTGTAATAGCGTTAACGGAAAAATCGGCCGAAAACTGAGGAGACCGGTGCGTCCGCGCGGGTTTGGCCACAGTCACGGATAGCTAGCGGGGTGCCTAAGACGCCTCATGCATTTGCAGCGCGCGAGGCTTCCGTCCTTGGGGCGAACCAGGCGCCGGGAGGGGGACGATGGGGTAGAAATAGGCCGTGTACTAGCGTTAACGGAAAAATCAGCCGAAAACGGAGGAGACCGGCGCGTCCGTGCGGGTTTGGCCACAGTCGCGGATAGCTAGCGGGGTGCCCAAGACGCCCCATGCATTTCCAGCGCGCGAGGCTTCTGTCCTTGGGGCGAACCGAGCGCAGGGTGGTGGACGATGGGGTAGAAATAGGCTGTGTACTAGCGTTAACGGAAAAATCGACCGAAAAGGGAGGATACCGGTGCGTCCGCGCGGGTTTGGCCACAGCCGTGGATAGCTAGCGGGGTGCCCAAGACGCCCCATGCGTTTCTAGCGCGCGAGGCTTCCGTCCATGGGGCGAACCGGGCGCCGGGAGGGAGACGATGGGGTAGAAATAGGCCGTGTACTAGCGTTAACGGAAAAATTGGCCGAAAACGGAGGAGACCGGCGCGTCCACGCGGGTTTGGCCACAGTTGCGGATAGCTAGCGAGGTGCCCAAGATGCCCCATGCATTTCCAGCGCGCGAGGCTTCCGTCCTTGGGGCGAACCGGGCGCCGGGATGGGGACGATGGGGTAGAATAGGTCGTGTACTAGCGTTAACGGAAAAATCGGCCGAAAACGGAAGAGACCGGCGCGTCTGCGTGGGTTTGGCCACAGTCGCGGATAGCTAGCGGGGTGCCCAAGACGCCCCATGCGTTTCCATTGCGCGAGGCTTCCGTCCTTGGGGCGAACCGGGCGCCGGGAGGGGGACGATAGGGTAGAAATAGGCCGTGTACTAGCGTTAACGGAAAAATCGGCCGAAAACGGAGGAGACCGGCGCGTCTGTGCGGGTTTGGCCATAGTCGCGGATAGCAAGCGGGGTGCCCAAGACGCCCCATGCGTTTCCAGCGCGCGAGGCTTCCGTCCTTGGGGCGAACCGGGCGCCGAAAGAGGGACGATGGGGTAGAAATAGGCCGCGTACTAGCGTTAACAGAAAAATCGGCCGAAAACGGAGGAAACCGGCGCGTCCGCGCGGCTTTGGCCACAGTCGTGGATAGCTAGCAGGGTGCCCAAGACGCCCCATGCATTTCCAGCGCGCGAGGCTTCCATCCTTGGGCCGAACCGGGCGCCGGGAGGGGGACGATGGGGTAGAAATAGGCCGTGTACTACCGTTAACGGAAAAATCGGCCGAAAACGGAGGAGACCGGCGCGTCCGCGCGGGTTTGGCCACAGTCGCGGATAGCTAGCGGGGTGCCCAAGACGCCCCATGCGTTTCCAGCGCGCGAGGCTTCCGTCCTTGGGGCGAACCGGGCACCGGGAGGAGGACGATGGGGTAGAAATGTTGGAAATATGCCCTAGAGGTAATCATAGAGATGATGATATTTTTATTGTATCCATGATTTATTATATGTTCATTGAATATCCATGAAAGACAACTTGTATTGATTGACAATTATGTGAATTGTCTGTGAGACTCTTTTACTTGTATGGTTATTCGATAGTTATCCCTGATCGGAGTTCAAGTGAGGACACACATGAATATTAGATCAGCACATGTATTAGCACATGTATTAGTTGATGACTATGTTTCACAAGTCATAGACATGGAGATGTCAAACTAATAATGTGGGCACATGTATGACATGGGGCTGGATTGACCCAACGTGAGATGTTCTTCTTATTATCTCTTTACACATCATGTACGTTATGTCCTTAGACCTGAGATTGTGGTATGTACTCAAGATATGAATCGACTTACTTAGGGACTATCAAACGCTACTTCATAATAGGGTAGTTATAAAGATAGTCTTCGGGTTTGTCAGGAAGTATGCTGTGAGACATAGATGATCAAGATGGGATTTGCCCCTCTCCATGCGAGAGAGTGAGAACACAAGGTTGATATGTGCCCTTATGGTTCCCTTCCTGAGTGATGAGTGATCGATCAACTGGCAACATGTCTCTTGGCTGTGTTGATGTACAGGTGCAGAGCTCGGACAGTGGTTGAAGGTGAGGTGAAGGTCCAGTGGGGACGTGTCGTGCCGACGGACCAGAAGCGGTGAAGGGCGAACGTGGAGCTTGGACTGACGGACCGGGAGACCTGAGGACTAGCTGTGGTAGCTGGCACATGGCGTCGACGAGCAAGAGCACATGGGGATGTGCGGTGCATCGGCCGAGTCGGGAGAAAGGTGATGGCGTTGTGACACTTGGCAGGAGGCCGAGGAGGATGGCGAATGCACTGTGCCCGGCGTGGAGGCTGGACATGCTCCGACATCGGTGCTGGAACTCGGGGTGTGCGAACCACATCCCATCTTCGGCGCGGGTTCGGTAGCTGAGCCTCAAAAAGCTACCCTCGACGGTTTCCGAGTTTGGGCCTCAAAACTCGGGGTGGACGGTTTCCAGGTTTGGGCCTCAAAACCTGGGCACCCGGGTTTCTGAGTTTGGGCCACAAAACTCAGCTGGAGGACAGGTTTCCCGGTTTCAGCCTCAAAACCGGGGGAAGGCCCAGGTTTCCCGGTTTTGGCCCCAAAACCGGGGGGAGGTCCGCAAAAAGGACGGTCGACACGTGGCGGCGTGGAGAGGCTGGCACAGCGGCGCAGCTATCTGCGAGGAAGGCGCGGTGGTCGGCAGGGCGGCACGTGGCGGCATCCTGAGGCTTGCGTCGAGGCGAAGCTAAGGGTGAGGAAGGCGCGTGGCCGTCGGATCGACATTAAGCAGAGTTGGATCGGGATACCCCTAGGGTTGGCTGTTTCGCTCACCTACCTAGGGTTAGAAGGGGATTATTGTTTAGGCTATAAATAAGAGAGGCACCCCTCCTCTCCACCTATCCTGGCAGTCATTTACTCCTAAGCACTCTCTCTCTCCTTAGCCCCCGCTTAGGTTCTAATCATACCTGGCTGTAGAGGATCCACAGAGCAGACTCAATCATGCCTCTGTGTTTTGGGAAGTTTAGGAAGTGAGACCGTAATCTCACGTTTGTAGCGTGTGTTCGCCACACGGTTGCAATTTCATGGTGTGGTTCGCGTTTTGTTCGTGTTCTTCGCGGATTGCTTTTTCTCCTAGTTTTCCCGTCGCTTGATCTCTTAGCTTGGTGCATCTTTTGCAAATCCGTTTGAATCAAGTTGTTCTAGGTCGTGAGGCAATTCTTCACACCGAAGGAATTTATCTCTAACCTCACGGTCTAGGAGATCGAGTGATTTTCGTTTTGAATCACGTTCTTGCTCCCTTGCCCCGAAACTTCTTGATTCACCGATTTGGAGTTAGGTTCGAGCCATGATCTCTTAGGAGTAGCTCAGTAACATCCTTGTGACCTCTCAGATCGAATCCTAGGCCTAGAGCTTTTGATTCGGAGTAGATCGGGTTGAATCACTGAAGAACAACACACTTTTCGGGGGCATTGGACGCTCGACACCGGAGCATCGGACGCTCTGGTGACACGTGTCACTTTTCCTGTGTTTGAGTTCGCATCGGACGCTTGGCATCGGACGCGTCCGTTGTCCATCGGACGCGCCGGAGCCATAGCATCGGACACTGGCTGTTCACTGTACACAACATCCGATGATGGAACAGTAAGGTTCCAGAAACTCACGGTTTGCATCGGATGCGTCCGGTGGTGAGGCATCGGACGCAGGTCAGCGTCCGATGCGACTGGATTCGCGCAGTTTCGTCTGCAGTTCATTCGTTCGTCGTCGGTTTTGGTTTCCGATTTTTGCGTTGGGTTTCTAGAGTCGTGTAGTGTCTCGCTGTGCTTCTTGGAAGCATCCACCCTATATATAGGGTCGTGGACATTATTCAGGCTCTAGGCTTGCTTCTAGGGTGACTCCTGGGACAGTGGCTAAAATTTTCTGAGAAGAAATTTTTAAGCTCCCATTCACCCCCCCTCTGGTCGCTTATCCGGTCCTTCAATTGGTATCGGAGCCGGTTAAGGATCTCTTCTACCTTAATCGGTTTCGGATCCTAAGGGCGACATAGATCGAGGGAATGGCAAGGCTCCCTATTTCGATGGGACGAACTATCCCTATTGGAAGATTCGGATGCGTGCTTTTCTCAACAGCATCGGATCTTCCGTATGGGAGATATGCGAGGATGCCGATTACGTGGTTCTTGCGGCTCGAGTTGGTCAGCACCAAATTGACCAACACGAGGCCAACTCTAAGGCCCGTAACGCGCTTTTGGCCAACATCTCCCTTCCTGAGTTCAAGCGTGTTTCCGAGCTTCAGACTGCTCGAGAGATCTGGGTGAAGCTTCCGAGCTATCACGAGGGGACCGCTCAGGTCAAGACCAGACTCTTTGAGATATATAAGCGGGAATACGATAACTTTGTTCAGATGGAGGGAGAGACGATTGACGCTATGTTTGCTCGTTTCCAAACGATTGTGAACAAGATGCGTGCCAATCGGGCCAACCTACCCTATGACGATCATGAGAGGGCACTCAAGTTGATATACGCCCTGGATCGGAGGGTATGGGAGGTGAAGGTGTCGACCATCATTGAGTCTGCTGCTTACGACACCCTCACCGTGGACGAGCTATTCAGCAAGCTCAAGTCCACTGAGATTGATCACTTGACTCAGGCCAAGCTGAAGAACCCATCTTCACATTCCATGGCTTTGGTCTCAAGCAAGGGTGGATCGACTCTTTCCGCTGATGCTTCACCACCTCTCTTTGCTTTGTCTTCTTTGCTTTCAGTGACTGAGGAGCAGGTGGAGGCGTTGGACGATAATGAGCTCGCTCTCATCATCACCCGGTTCTCACGGTTTCACAACAACCGTCTGAATCGCCGGCGTGGTGGCGCACGTGAGGGCTGCTACGGATGTGGAGATCCGGATCACTTCATCGCTAACTGCCCCAAGCGCGACAAGACCTTCCCCGGCAAGAATCGCAACTCCAGGCGCAAGGGCAAGCCGGAGAACAAGGTCGGGAAGAAGAAGAAGGGCGGCTACCTCCGAGAGGACATGGAGAAGGCTTTCGACGCCGGCAAGCGTGCTTTCCTCGCCACCTTCAGCGATGGCGAGAAGTCCTCCGACGGTGACTCCAGCGACGACGGGTCCGAGCACAAGACTAAGGAACGCTTCAACGGACTCTGCTTCTTCGGCAAAACCTCCAAGAACCTTTGCACCATGGCACTGGATGAAGAGGACTGCAAACACCAGGACAAGGACGACGGCACCGACGATGACGACGATGACTCTTCCGAGGTATCATCCTCTTCTCTTGTCGATCGTCTTACCGGTGAGCGTGATTCCCTTGCCGATATAGTTCTCGGTCAGGATAAGCAACTCAAGCGTGCTATCCGTGAGCGCAATGAGTTTAAGGCTAAGATGAATGATGCGCTTAAGGAGCTTGAGTTTGCTAGGTCCGAGGTGAAGGTGACCGATGAGGAGGAGTGTGAGGAGTGCACGATGCATATGACAAACTTTGCCACCCTACAAACCAAGTATGCCTCTTTGATTGAGGTGTATGATGAGCTGAAGAGTAGGCTAGACTTGGTGGGTGATTTCAAGGAGTGTCCCTCCCTGAAGAAGGAGCTGGAGGAAGTGAAGGCAAGACCTTCTTTGCTGGGTGCGTGCAAGCTGTGTCCTAGCTTGCGAACTGAGTTGGCAGAAGTTAGTGCCAAGCTTGCTGAAACCATGAAGGCCAGCTCAGTTAGCACCTTGTCCGCTCCATGTGAGCGATGCGTAGGAATGGAGCTTGAGATTGCCAACTGTCGGCATGCCAGGATGCAAACCGAGGAGGAAAACACATACCTTCGGTCCATTCTGAGTTGGGTGTCATGCAATGAGCCACAGTTGGGCATGATGATCAGTCAGTTCAAGAGGGGAACTGATTGCTCGGGAGTAGGCTTTGAGTCAGGTGGGAAGAGAGCTAGTACTTTTGGCAAGATCGGTGAGTTTAGTGGAGTGAACCCTAGTGAGAAGCCATCCACTATCCCTAAGCTCATCAAGATCACCCCACCTGAGCCTCCCAAGCCCATCACCAAGGATGGCATCCTTGATGAACCTCCCAAGGCTCCACCTCGCAAGCAAGTGTGGGTTCCTAAACCTAATCATCTTAGGAACACACATGACACCCTTCCTGACGTCTCTAGTGATCCCCTTCCGAAGGGCAAGCAGCCAGCCAGAGTGAAGAACCCTCGCAACCATAGAAACCAACAACCCAAGAGAGTGGTGAGGTTTGAGTGCGAGTACTGTCACCGTGAGGGTCACCTAGATGAGTTTTGCTTTCGGAGGAAGAGAGACGCTAGGAAGGAGTTGGAGCTGAACAACCAGGCCAGGCACCACCCTCTCCATGGTGTGCAAGGTCAGGGAGTTCAGAGATAGGGCGCTAGGCCTAGAGGAGCACCCCCTCAGGCAGCTATGCCCCAGGCAGCTAGACCACGGGGTGGTGGTCGTGCCCGTCGCGGTTCCGGTCGTCCTCAATACGATCTGGAGCCGAGTGTAAGAGGCTTTGCTGCTCAGTCCCATAGCGGACCACCTTTTCAGTATGGTGGTGATCGCTTTGCTCAGATGGGACAGGTAGGTCAGTTTGGAGGTTTTCCGTTCCATAGCGGACCACCCTTCCAGGTTGGTGGTGATCGCCATCCACCCATGGGACGAGGACAGTTTGGTGTTCCTACTAACACTTTTTCTGGGCCTATGACACAGCACTAGTATCCTTCTCAGTATACTAACCCCAGTGTTGTGCCATATGCTCACTTCCTGCCCTTCTATTGATGCAGGAACTTCGGTTGGAGAACATGTGGCTAATGGATTCCGGGTGTTCGCGCCACATGACCGGAAAGAAGGAATGGTTCTCCAGCCTTAGCCCCGTGATGCACAAGGAGTATGTCACTTTTGGGGATAATAGTAGAGGTAAGGTTGTTTCTCATGGAGCTATCCGGCTCAATGAGAGCTTTGTTCTCAAAGATGTTGCTTTGGTTTCGAGCTTGCATTATAATTTGCTTTCTGTATCGCAACTTCTTGAGGATGATTTTGAAGTGCGCTTTAAGAAGGGTTTGAGTCGTGTCTTAGATCCTCGGGGAGATCTTGTTTGTTGGATTGTCCCCTTTGGGCGAGTTTTCAGAGCCGACTTTTCTCGTTCTTTCGGCTCTGCTAGATGTTTGATGGCTGGTCCTTCTTCTGATTTGTGGAAGTGGCATAGGAGGCTTGGTAACTTGAGTTTTGACTTGCTTGCAAGACTTAGCTCACTTGGCCTAATCCAAGGATTGCCCAAGCTTAAGTTTCAGAAGGACCTTGTTTGCCATCCCTGTCGTCACGGGAAGATGGTTGCTGCTTCTCACCCACCTGTTAATCAGGTGATGACAAAGCGACCCGGCGAGCTTTTACACATGGACACAGTTGGTCCAGCTCGGGTTTGCTCAGCGGGTGGAAAGTGGTACGTTCTAGTGATCGTTGACGATTTTTCGAGGTACTCTTGGGTATTTTTCATGGAGGGTAAGGATGAAGCTTTTTCTTTTGCTCGTGATTTGATCTTGAGGTTGAAAACTGAGTTTCCCTCTGATACCATTAGAGGTATTCGTAGTGATAATGGTACTGAATTTGATAACTCTCAGTTTGCCTCTTTTTGTTCTTCTAATGGAATTGAGCATCAGTTTTCTTCTCCTTATGTCCCCAAGCAAAACGGTGTTGTTGAGCGCAAGAACCGGACCCTTGTCGAGATGGCCAAGACGATGCTCGATGAGCATAGGACTCCTAGGCGTTTTTGGGCCGAGGCGATCAACACTGCTTGCCATGTTGCAAATCGCATCTTTCTTCGGGCTTCCATGAAGAAAACTTCTTATGAGTTGCGTGTTGGACGGGTACCCAAGGTGTCTCATTTTCGGGTGTTTGGGTGTAAGTGCTTTATCCTGAAGCAAGGCAATTTGGATAAATTTGAATCTCGCTCTGCTGATGGCGTGTTTCTTGGTTATGCTTCGCATTCGCGCGCTTATCGAGTTCTTAACCTTGAGACTAACCGGATAGTGGAGACCTGCGAGGTCACATACGACGAAACTATGCCTTGTGTTTCTTCTGCTTTTGATGTTGCAGGAGAACAGGAGCTGGGAGAGACCATCTTTGTGGAGGAGGAGCAGGAGAATGCCGATTGGGGTGATCCCGAGCCAACTCCACTGGCTGCCCCTGTCGACCCTGCGACGACTATTTCAGCTCGAGGACCCGATCCCACGACTTCTTCCTCTTGGGGTCCTCTTGAGCCACCTCTACAGCAAGCACCAGCTCCACCCGGGAGAACGACAGCATCTGGCGAGGGGGAGGCGACTTCGGCGAGGCAAGCGCCCCGGAGCGTTCAGCAAGTTCACCCCCCGCAGCAGATGTGGCAGAACCTTCCGGTAATGTGGCCCACCCGCACATGTCATCATTATAAGAAGCCCAATGACAGTGCAAATGAACACATCACTGGAAAGAACTGTCGGGTGTCCCTGAGAGAACCCCGAACCATCCACGAGTTACGGGATCGTCTTGCCTTCGGGTGGAATAATTACAACATTACAACAGTTGATACAAAATACGTCGGAGTGCGGAAGTAAGAGAGATAGACTTTACAAAATCATGAATAAGTTACTTTTTACATAAATATAACCGGTATTGCGGAAGCAGAATAGTATTACAGAACCACACTTAGGGAAGCACCTAAGTTGGAGAAGAAGAAGAACTAGATCACGTCGAGCCCACTGACATGGTCGTGATCGACAACACCTGTTAAGAAACCTGCAACAGGGAATTAACAAACCCTGAGTACTGTCGGTACTCAACAAGACTTATCCGACAAAAGAAAAAGACTACAGGGTCATGCTAGCTTTAAGGGATGTAGTGGGGCTAGCAACAGAGGAGATTTGCAGAAAAAGCATTTTTAACAAAACCTTCCTCTTTTCCTTAGTAATTCCAAATATACCATTAGTACACTTTTGGAATGAAACATCATTTCCCAAATGCTTTGGTTTTGAAAACTCTACGTTGAGGGTGCGAGATTGAGTCTCTTTTTATCGTAGAGCAACGACGATTCGAACCGCTTTATCTACCCAGCTGGGGGTTCCCAATCACACAATATGGCAGGACCCTAACCTGCAACATATTGCACAACCACAAGTGATTTGTATGGCAGGACTCTAACATGCAACATACCAAAGCACCATGGCGTTGTATGGCAGGACTCTAACCTGCAACATATCAACCCGTATCTCGTGATTGGTACTATCATGCACTCGATCAAGGGCCAACAACGGACGGTTCCTAATCGACACAGATAGGAACACTATATCAAGTTTCCATTCCAGATGCAAGTTACCTTCCCGGTCTGAATTTGATTTTTCATCCATTTATCAATTGTACCTGAGAGAGGTATCCTAACAGTGATGACCTATCATCCCTTAGTTTGCTCAAGGCCTAAGCGGAGGATAATCTCATCACCGTGCATCTTGGCTAAGCATTTACAATTAAATAGGTAACAAGGATAGGGTAAAGGTAACCAACTGGTAATACAACTACTGGTGTCATTCAACTCCTAGTACTTAAATGCAGTTGATAAATCATTGTATAAACTTTGCAATAGAAACGGAAAGGTTAAATGCACCGGGGCTTGCCTTTGTTGCAGGGAAGACTAGGATCCAAGAAGGATCCACAGAGGTTAGCTCCTTCATTTTGAAGTGGAAGTGCTCCCTCGGAAGTTTGTTCTCCAAGGCTCCTCTTCCGAGGCTCGATCAACTGGACCTTCTCGATCCGAAGCTTGATCAACCCAACTTCTTACTCTCTCGAATACTACACATATATAAATGATATATGCTTAGTATGATGCCATGGGATGAATGCTAAGATGCAGGACAATTAAATATATAACAGAAGTTAAACAACAAGAAAAGTCGAGTACAACTTTCCTTCGTGGTAAAGTTGCAAGCCAACAAAACTAACTTGCAACCTACCAACTAAGACTCCTAGCCACATACAACTTCCACCAAGCACCTTTAGGTGGGTTAACTAAGATGACTAAGGTTTATCAAAACATCACTCAAGCCATAGGAGCACAAGATAAGGGGTGTCCCATGGTCTTCAAACAATAATCAAAGTCATCCAAGACTCACATATTTCTTACTTAAGGATTGCTACAGCTAACTAAGCCAAACAACACACAAACCTTGTCCAACATTTTGGACAGATCACACCTTCTATACTAATCAAGCCATAACCTGAGCTACTAACATCCAAAAGGGGTAATCCTAGACAATTTGAAAAGCTTATCAAATTTTCTACAAACTTCCTAATACCACCCAAGGTTGATTCTATAGACAACTAGGTTAACTAACTTGGATAAACATTTCTGTCCAGGGCTAGGACAGATTTGCTAACTCAACTTCGAACAGCTATAACGGGAGCTATGGGTCACCAAAAATGGTGATCCTTAACAATCTAGAAAGCTTATAAAGTTTACTACATCTTTCCTATTATGACCATTAGGTGATTCACAACTTAATTAGCTCAAAGAACTATATTACACAGATCTGTCCAGAAAATAGGACAGATATGACCCGCTGACTTATAAAAACCATAACTCCTAATTTAGCAGGCCTAAAATTATGAAATTTTAGGAAAAGCTATACATAGAAGTTTACAACAACTTGATATACAACTCATTTATTGAAAACAGAATAACAATAATGAAAACAGTCCCTTAACAAGAACTGATCTAGCAACCTCATCATTTCATCCATACAAGATCACATGCACTACTTGATTCATTTCGAGGCTATACATGACAACTCCACATCATGACATTCAACATATCAAACAAAAGGTCATTAAAGTAACAAAGGTCAGTCCTAACCTCTTTGTAATCATCTTTGTTAATTAAGTACTTAAAGAAACTTCATTAATATACTTTATTAATTAATTATAGAAACTAGGGTTTAACCTAAACTTTGCCAAACTAAGCTCAAGATTTTAGGGATGATTGGTTATGGTGAATAACAGTTGCAAAACAAATTTCATAAATTTTGGATCATTAATTTATCCTACACAAATTAGTTAAGTTTCATGCATTATTTAATTAATAAACAAAGCATAAAACTAGCATGAAATTTATTTTGTCCAAATGACTTCAAAATATTTGTGAAGGTTAATCACATGGTACAAACAGTATAAAAATTAGTTTCATAATTTTTGGACATATATTTAAGCCTACAAAAAACATCAGTCTCATTTATTAATTAAAAGCCATATTTAACTCACCACCAAAATTTATTCAAACATCAACTTTCATATTTTTATTTGATAGAACCCATCACAAGGATTACAACAAAATTTATTTCACAAAATTTGGATTACCAGAGAATTACCTATGAAATAAACAAAGTCAGCACAGAAATGTATTTCTGAAAAAGATTTAATCACCAAAAACCTTTTCCCACCCAGCCCTTACCCAGCCGCAGGCACTAACGAGGGGGGAACCCGAGTCAACTGCAGGCTTCTCAGCCTTGACCGGCAGAGGACCGACGGGTCAACCGCCTAGTTCGCCGGCGGTGACCTCACCGACGAAGTGAAGAGCACCGGCGTGACCCTAGAGACCTGGCGCACCTCCTCAGAGGGTTGGTTGAGCGTCTGGGGTACCGGGGCTAGCAGGACAGCAGCTATGGCGGCTCGGCGGCGGCTGCAACCAGATTGCGGTGGCGGATGCGGCGGCGCTGACCAAAGGCGGGATGGTGCTCCAGCGATTCCGAACCTCGACTATAAAAACGGAAAAGACGATGAGCACCAGGGCATCAAGTGCAACGTGAATCACTAAGAGATAAAAGAGAGAGGGGATCCGGTTCGGGCTAGCCATGGCGAGCTGCCCTGGGCGGCCATGGCGGACGGTCATGGTGGGAACTGGCACCGGGGCCAATTCAGGCAACGATAGATGCTGCGGCAAGGCACAAACTATACACAAGGTGGTGACAAAGCTAACAAGTGCTAAGCTAGACCGGGACGAGCTTGCTGAGGAGACGGGCGGTGCTCTGCTTCGCTGGCTGAGAGAGGCAGAGAGAAGAGGATAACGAAGACGGCATAACGAGCACAGGCGAGGCAGCACTTCCTGTTACCAGCTGCTTGCCACCTCTGCTTGCCAACTCCTGCTTGAACACGTCTACGAAGGCAGCCACGTGCATGCATAAACGAAGTCGGCAAGTTGCAGAAGGTGACGCCGACGGCGGCGAGCTGGCTGCCCAACAGCTCCTCTGTTTTTCTTTTTCCCCCACGATTTACTGTAGCACAGAGACAAAAACGATTTTCCCTCAGCTATCCCTCCCAAAAACACTAAACAGCAAGCAAAACTCGAAACATGAAAGTTGTTCCAAAAATTAGGATCTACAACTTTCATTTAAGGAGCACATCCAAAATCTGCTTAGATTTTGAAATCACATTTTGAATTTGAAATGCATTTAAACTTAGATTCAAAATTACTTTTGAATTTGCCTAATAATTTCAAATTTGACTAATATAAAAGTTGTTCTTTATAAAGTTATCTACAAGTTTACTTTTGGTCATATATCAAAATTATGCTTAGTTTTTGAACTACACAAAAGGGGATAAAACTAGGTTTAGAAATTAATTTCTAATTTGAAACCAATTCAAACTAGCTTTCCAAATTACTCTGGATTTTTTTTAAGAACTTTAAAATCTACCTTAATAAAAGTTGTTTCTTTCAATCTCTTCTACAACTTTGCTTAAAGGACCAAAGTCTAATTCTTTTTAGTTTTTAAAATCTAGTTTAGGGGTAAAATTTAGGGTTTGAAAGATTTCAAATTTATTCAAATTTTTGTACAGAACTTTTGAAAACTTTGAATACCAAAGTTGTACCTCTCAAAAAGAGCTACAGCTTTTCTTTTGAAACCATTTTGAAATTTAACATACTTTTTGACTTATACAAAAAGGGAATAAAAAGGAACATAGAAATTATGGTTTTCTACTTATCATTTCATGTTACATAAAACACTTATGTAAATCACACAAGATTATGCAACATCTATGGTAAACATGTAAAGCATCTCAACTATACTTAAAACATGAAATGCTTTTATGCCACGATGCCAAATGATTATGCATACTAAACATATTAATTAGGATTTTTAATTACTGCTTAACACCAGGGGTGTTACAGCAGATGATCGGCGGCATCGACCAGCGAGTCACGCGGTCGCGAGCGTATGAAATCTCACACTTTGCTCATTCTGCATTCGTTGCTTCTTTTGAGCCCAAAGATGTTGGACACGCACTTTCTGATGCTAACTGGGTGAATGCCATGCATGAGGAGCTAGAAAACTTTGAGCGAAACCGAGTTTGGACCCTAGTTCCACCTCCACCAGAATGCCACCCTATAGGTACCAAATGGGTTTTCAAAAACAAAGAGGGTGAGGATGGGATGGTAGTGAGGAACAAGGCTAGGCTAGTAGCCCAGGGTTTTTGCCAAAAAGAGGGGATAGACTATGAGGAAACCTTTGCCCCTGTAGCCCGTTTAGAAGCCATCAGAATCCTTCTAGCCTTTGTTGCTTCGAAGGGTTTTAAGCTTTACCAGATGGATGTTAAGAGTGCTTTTCTAAATGGGTATATAGAGGAAGAGGTTTATGTTAAGCAACCCCCAGGTTTCGAGGATCCCAAGTTTCCAAACCATGTTTATAAACTTTCAAAGGCTTTGTATGGTTTGAAACAAGCTCCGAGAGCGTGGTATGATCATTTGAAAATCTTTTTACTCTCAAAGGATTTTAAAATGGGGTGGGTTGATAGGACTTTGTTTCTCCTCAAGCAAGGCAATGATACCCTGATAGTCCAAATTTACGTGGATGACATCATCTTTGGTGGCTCTTCTCATGCGCTTGTTGCCAAGTTTGCAGATACTATGAGCAAGGAGTTTGAGATGAGTATGATGGGTGAGTTGACTTTCTTCCTCGGGTTGCAAATCAAGCAAACCCGAGACGGGACATTCGTGCATCAAGGAAAATACACGAAGGACATCCTGAAGAAGTTCGACATGGGCGAGGCCAAGCCTCTTACGACGCCCATGCCGACGACTGCGGCGATGGACGCGGACCAAGACGGAGAGCCAGTTGACCAGAAGGAGTACAGGAGCATGATCGGCTCGCTCCTGTATCTGGCGGCGACGAGGCCGGATATACAGTTCGCTGTGTGTCTGTGCGCTCGTTTTCAGGCGTCCCCTCGGACTTCCCACAAGCAAGCGGTCAAGCGCATCATGAGGTACCTCCGATACACTCCTGAGTTCGGACTTTGGTACTCTTCTTCCTCGAACCTCTCGCTTTGTGGTTATTCCGATGCGGATTTTGCCGGCTGTCGGGTTGAGCGCAAGTCTACTTCTGGGACTTGTCAGTTTCTTGGCTCTTCTTTGGTTTCGTGGTCTTCTCGCAAGCAGTCGAACGTAGCCCAGTCTACTATAGAAGCCGAGTATGTTGCCGCTGCTTCTTGTGTTTCGCAGCTTTTATGGATGGTTGCTACATTGGGTGATTTTGATCTAGATTTCAGTAGGGTCCCTTTGCTTTGCGATAGCACCTCTGCCATTAGTGTAGCAAAGAATCCTGTTCTTCATTCCAAGACCAAACACATCGATGTTCGCTTTCACTTTCTTCGTGATCACTACGAGAAAGGCGACATTGATCTTAAGCATGTAGACACCCATAACCAGGTTGCAGATATTTTCACCAAGCCGTTGGATCTCTCAACTTTTGCTAGGTTGAGAGGTGAGCTTGGTGTGTGTTTTCCCTTTTAGATGGGGGAAGCATTTTGTTTATGTACCATAGTTTGACTTTCTGACTCTTTTTGTTTTTGGGTCTTGAGTCTTTTCAGTTGTTCTTGGCTCCGATTCTGACTTCATCGTGTATTCATCCTGCATTTCGAGCTTCATGTCTATATTCTTGAGAATGAATCTATGCTCTGTTTAGTGTATGCTTCAATGATATATGGTGATGCTTGTAGCTTAGGCTCTTTTTGATCTCTGATACATGTTGTGAGCTAAGCTATTTTTCAAAATGATGAACATGCTTAATGAACTTAAAATTTTGATACATGTTCACCATTGAGATTGGCAACTAGCATGTTTAGGATGTGTTGAAGTCACTTGAGCTATTTTATATATGCTAGGTTGCTATGTCTCTAGTTCTGAGTCATTCACTTGCTTGGATTGTTCATATTCTGCTTAAAATAAACCAAGTCTTAGTGAATTTGAAAAGATCGAGATGGGATTGCTTTGTCAGCACATCACGGTATCGAGACTATTTCTCATTGCACATTGAGTTAAACTTGAGCCGTGTAGTGTAAGACCGAAACCGATGCTTTAAGCTTCTGATTGCATATGCATAGGCTTAGCACGGTTGAAAAGTTAGGCAATGACAAGCTTTCAACCTCTCGCAATCACATGCTGATTTTAAACTTGTGTTAATAACCGCTGCAATTTCTCCGATAAAATCTGAAAACACAAGTCTATGTTTCATTCTATAGCATGATGATTTAACTTTGCTAGGGGTAGTTCACCTTGTATACATGTTTTAGCACTTGTTTGACTTCTTGTCTATACATGAGTAGTGCTATTTTAATGGTGAAACTTCTTTCAGAATGGCTTAAAACTGGTCACCTGGCTTATGCATTCATATCTTGTATTCGGTGATCAATTTGAGCCTTTGCTTGCACTTGTGCCTGTTGCTATGTAGTCGGATCAGCACTCATTAGAGCATTTATTCACTCTTTCGAATATTTACCTGAAGCTGCTAACATGCATTTTTGACTCATGTGCATGTACTTAACTCCGATAGGCATGACCTAGCTCCGTTTAGCTTACTTTGAGCTCTTTCCCTCTCTTTTAAGTGCAAATTGCCCCCAAGGGGGAGAAGTTTGTCCAAGGGGGAGTCTTTTAGAAAATTTGGAAAATGACCTTTTATGGTGACAATTTGCAATTTATGCTTCACTTATTGAGGGGGAGTGGTCTTTGAGTAACGGGGAGCTCTTCTGCCTATTCCATGTTTCCGGACTTGTTTTTCAATTGGTATCGATCTTTCCAGCTAGTTGTGTTGAGCCTCTGAGCCTCTGTCTTGAGGGACTAGCTATCTTCATCTTTGTTTTGATGGTTCTTGATTGGTATCGTGCCTACTGCTGGTTGTGTTGAGCCTCTGTGCCTCTATCTTGAGGGACTAGCAGTAGTTGCTTCTTATGCAGTCTTCAGTTGGTATTCGAGCTTTTCAGCTAGTGGTGTTGAGCCCTTTCTGCCTCTTCTTGAGGACAAGCTCTCTTCTGACTTGGTTGCGTCGAGCCGTTGCCCATGTCTTTGGGAACCAAGTCCTGTGCTCTAAGTTCGATCGGGTTTTGCTCCTTGATGAGTTGTTGCTCCGATTTCTTGCTTGGTTGTGTCAAACCGTTGTCCATGTCTTTGGGGACCAAGCATTGCTTATCTTGAGGTGTTCCTCTTCAGCTTTTTCTCTGGCTGTTGGACATCTCGAGTGAGTTTTTCTCCTTCTATCTAATTCTGCTTTCTTTTATTTTGGTTACAGTTACTATGAGTTGACGATGCACTCATCAAGGGGGAGATTGAGAACACAAGGTTGATATGTGCCCTTGTGGTTCCCTTCCTGAGTGATGAGTGATCGATCAACCGGCAACATGTCTCTTGGCTGTGTTGATGTACAGGTGCGGAGCTCGGACAGTGGTTGAAGGTGAGGTGAAGGTCAAGTGGGGACGTGTCGTGCCGACGGACCGGGAGCGGTGAAGGGCGAACATGGAGCTTGGACTGACGGACCGGGAGACCTGAGGACCAGCTGTGGTAGCTGGCACATGGCGTCGACGAGCAAGAGGACATGGGGATGTGCGGTGCATCGGCCAAGTCGGGAGAAAGGTGATGGCGTCGTGACACTTGGCGGGAGGCCGAGGAGGATGGCGAATGCACTGTGCCCGGCGTGGAGGCTGGACATGCTCTGGCATCGGTGCTGGAACTCGGGGTGTGCGAACCACATCCCGTCTTCGGCGCGGGTTCGGTAGCTGAGCCTCAAAAAGCTACTCTCAACGGTTTCCGAGTTTGGGCCTCAAAACTCGGGGTGGACGGTTTCCAGGTTTGGGCCTCAAAACCTGGGCGCGTGGGTTTCTGAGTTTGGGCCACAAAACTCAGCCGGAGGACAGGTTTCCCGGTTTCAGCCTCAAAACCGGGGGAAGGCCCAGATTTCCTGGTTTCGGCCTCAAAACATGGGGGAGGTCCGCAAAACGGACGGTCGACATGTGGCGGCGTGGAGAGGCTGGCGCGGCGGCGCAGCTATCCGCGAGGAAGGCGCGGTGGTCGGCAGGGCGGCACGTGACGGCATCCTGAGGCTTGCGTCGAGGCAAAGCTATGGGTGAGGAAGGCGCGTGGCCGTCGGATCGACATTAAGCAGAGTTGGATCGGGATACCCCTAGGGTTGGCCGTTTCGCTCACCTACCTAGGGTTAGAAGGGGATTATTGTTTAGGCTATAAATAAGAGAGGCACCCCTCCTCTCCACCTATCCTGGCAGTCATTTACTCCTAAGCACTCTCTCTCTCCTTAGCCCCCGCTTAGGTTCTAATCATACCTGGCTGTAGAGGATCCACAGAGCAGACTCAATCATGCCTCTGTGTTTTGGGAAGTTTAGGATGTGAGACCGTAATCTCACGTTTGTAGCGTGTGTTCGCCACACGGTTGCAATTTCATGGTGTGGTTCGCGTTTCGTTCGTGTTCTTCGCGGATTGCTTTTTCTCCTAGTTTTCCCGTCGCTTGATCTCTTAGCTTGGTGCGTCTTTTGCAAATCTGTTTGAATCAAGTTGTTCTAGGTGATGAGGCAATTCTTCACACCGAAGGAATTTATCTCTAACCTCACGGTCTAGGAGATCGAGTGATTTTCGTTTCGAATCACGTTCTTGCTCCCTTGCCTCGAAACTTCTTGATTCACCGATTTGGAGTTAGGTTCGAGCCATGATCTCTTAGGAGTAGCTCACTAACATCCTTGTGACCTCTCAGATCGAATCCTAGGCCTAGAGCTTTTGACTCGGAGGAGATCGGGTTGAATCACCGAAGAACAGCACACTTTTCGGGGGCATCGGACGCTCGACACCGGAGCATCGGACGCTGCAGCCATAGCATCGGACGCTCCGGTGACATGTGTCACTTTTCCTGTGTTTGAGTTCGCATCGGACGCGTCCGTTGTCCATCGGACGCGCCAGAGCCATAGCATCGGACGCTGGCTGTTCACTGTACACAGCATCCGATGATGGAACAGTAAGGTTCCAGAAACTCACTGTTTGCATCGGACGCATCCGGTGGTGAGGCATCGGACGCAGGTCAGCGTCTGATGCGACTGGATTCACGCAGTTTCGTCCGCAGTTCAATCGTTCGTCGTCGGTTTTGGTTTCCGGTTTTTGCGTTGGGTTTCTAGAGTCGTGTAGTGTCTCGCTGTGCTTCTTGGAAGCATCCACCCTATATATAGGGTCGTGGACATTATTTGGGCTCTAGGCTTGCTTCTGGGGTGACTCTTGGGACAGTGGCTAAAAGTTTTTGAGAAGAAATTTTTAAGCTCCCATTCACCCCCCCTCTGGTCGCTTATCCGGTCCTTCAGAGAGATATCACTGGACCACTCAAATGATTGGATCATAAAATGCATGGCCGTGCTTGGGTTAAGTGTTAACCTATGAGTTGGACCAGATATTGTGTGGCAAGGGAATTACGTATGTGTGATCGTGGTGGTTTGTTAGATATTATCTTTGCATATACATAGGAGTTGACACATCTTGCTAGAGGCCTCTGTCAACTATTGGGTGAGTAGGAGTACTCGGGCCATGTCTATGTGCGCGTGAACCCATAGGGTCACACGCTTAAGGGGCTGGAAGCCTGATTCGGGTTGGACTCGAATCAGACCAGGATTAGGGTTTGCTAATGGGCCTCCAGGTCGGTGGGCTCATTAGGGACGCCTATATAAAGAGGGGTGGAGGCGACCAAGTTTTTGGAACCACGTCAATTGTTGACAGCCGTCGCCCACCCCACGCCCGTGCCTATTGCTCCTCGCAGACCTAGCAGTCTGGAGGCGTGACGCTTCCTCCCTGTACGTGTGGGATACCTCGGAGGTGCTGCATCCGGAGCACAAGGACAAATCGCACGTGGAGACGTGAAGGTTGGACGTGAACATCTACACGGCATCGCTGCGACGCGCATGTCTACACCAAGACGTCTTCCGCCGCACCTGCGCGTCTAGTGGTAATCTCGTGATCTATAACTAGCAGCAGTTCCTGGTCTATGGGGTCGAAAATTTGTGCATTCGGCTAACGTAGCATTCGGCTAACGTAGCATTCGGCTAGCGTAGCTTCCCCATAACACTACAAGAAATAGGTCGTGTACTAGCGTTAACGGAAAAATCGGCCGAAAACGGAGGAGACCGGCGCGTCCGCGCAGGATTGGCCACAGTCGCGGATAGCTAGCGGGGTGCCCAAGACGCCCCATGCATTTCTAGCGCGCGAGGCTTCCGTCCTTGGGGCGAACCGGGCGCTGGGAGGGGGACGATGGGGTAGAAATAGGCCGTGTACTAGCATTAATGGAAAAATCGGCCGAAAACAGAGGAGACCGGCGCGTCCGCGCGGGTTTGCCCACAGTCGCGGATAGCTAGCGGGGTGCCCAAGATGCCCCATGCGTTTCCAGCGCACGAGGCTTCCGTCCTTGGGGCAAACCGGGCGCCGGGAGGGGGACGATGGGGTAGAAATAGGCCGTGTACTATCATTAACGGAAAAATCGGCCAAAAACGGAGGAGACCGGCGCGTCCACGTAGGTTTGGCCACAGTCGCGGATAGCTAGCAGGGTGCCCAAGACGCCTCATGCGTTTCCAGCGCGCGAGGCTTCCGTCCTTGGGGCGAACCGGGCGCCGGGAGGGGGACGATGGGGTAGAAATAGGCCGTGTACTAGCGTTAACGGAAAAATCGGCCGAAAACGGAGGAGACCGGCGCGTCCGCGCGGGATTGGCCACAGTCGCGGATAGCTAGCGGGGTGCCCAAGACACCCCATGCGTTTCCAGCTTGTGAGGCTTCCGTCCTTGGGGCGAACCGGGCGCCGGGAGGGGGACGATGGGGTAGAAATAGGCCGTGTACTAGCGTTAACGGAAAAATCGGCCGAAAAAGGAGGAGACCGGCGCGTCCGCGCGGGTTTGACCACAATTGCGGATAGCTAGCGGGGTGCCCAAGACGCCCCATGCGTTTCCAGCGCGCGAGGCTTCCGTCCTTGGGGCGAACCGGGTGCCGGGAGGGGGACGATGGGGTAGAAATAGGCCGTGTACTAGCGTTAACAGAAAAATCGGCCGAAAACGGAGGAGACCGGCGCGTCCGTGCGGGTTTGGCCACAGTCGCGGATAGCTAGCGGGGTGCCCAAGACGCCCCATGCGTTTCCAGTGCGGGAGGCTTCCGTCCTTGGGGCGAACCGGGCGCCGGGAGGGGGACGATGGGGTACAAATAGGACGTGTACTAGCGTTAACGGAAAAATCGACCGAAAACGGAGGAGACCTGCGCGTCCGCGCGGGTTTGGCCACAGTCGCGGATAGCTAGCGGGGTGCCCAAGACGCCCCATGCGTTTCCAGCGTGCGAGGCTTCCATCCTTGGGGCGAACCGGGCGCCAGGAGGTGGACGACGGGGTAGAAATAGGCCGTGTACAAGCGTTAACAGAAAAATCGGCCAAAAACAGAGTAGACCGGCGCGTCCGCGTGGGTTTGGCCACAGTCGCGGATAGCTAGCGGGGTGCCCAAGACGCCCCATGCATTTCCAGCACGCGAGGCTTCCGTCCTTGGGGCAAACCGGGCGCCGAGATGGGGACGATGGGGTAGAAATAGGCCGTGTACTAGCGTTAACGGAAAAATCGGCCAAAAACGGAGGAGACCGGCGCGTCCGCACGGGTTTGGCCACAGTCGCGGATAGCTAGCGGGGTGCCCAAGACGCCCCATGCGTTTCCAGCGCGCGAGGCTTCCGTCCTTTGGGCGAACCGGGCGTCGGGAGGGGGACGATGGGGTAGAAATAGGCCGTGTACTAGCGTTAACGGAAAAATCGGCCGAAAACGGAGGAGACCGGCGCGTCCGTGCGGGTTTGGCCACAGTCGCGGATAGCTAGCGGGGTGCCCAAGACGCCCCATGTGTTTCCAGCGCACGAGGCTTCCCTCCTTTGGCGCACCGGGCGCCGGGAGGGGGACGATGGGGTAGAAATAGGCCGTGTACTAGCGTTAACGGAAAAATCGGCCAAAAACGGAGGAGACCGGCGCGTCCGCGCGGGTTTGGCCACAGTCACGGATAGCTAGCGGGGTGCCCAAGACGCCCCATGCATTTCCAGCGTGCGAGGCATCCGTCCTTGGGGCGAACCGAGCGCCGGCAGGGGGACGATGGGGTAGAAATAGGCCGTGTACTAGCGTTAACGGAAAAATCAACCGAAAACAGAGGAGACCGGCACGTCCGCGCGGGTTTGGCCACAGTCGCGGATAGCTAGCGGGGTGCCCAAGACGCCCCATGCGTTTCCAGCGCGCGAGGCTTTCGTCCTTGGTGTGAACCGGGCGCCGGGATGGGGACGATGGGGTAGAAATAGGCCGTGTACTAGCGTTAACGGAAAAATTGGCCAAAAACGGAGGAGACCGGCGAGTCCGCGCGGGTTTGGCCACTGTCGCGGATAGCTAGCGGGGTGCCCAAGACGCCCCATGCGTTTCCAGCGCGCGATGCTTCCGTCCTTGGGGCGAACCGGGCGCCGAGAGGGGGACGATGGGGTAGAAATAGGCCGTGTACTAGCCTTAACGGAAAAATCGGCCGAAAACAGAGGAGATCGGTGGGTCCGCGCGGGTTTGGCCTCAGTCACGGATAGCTAGCGGGGTGCCCAAGACGCCCCATGCATTTCCAGCGCGCGAGGCTTCCGTCCTTGGGGCGAACCGGGCGCCGGGAGGGGGACGATGGGGTAGAAATAGGCCGTGTACTAGCGTTAACGGAAAAATCGGCCAAAAACGGAGGAGACCGGCGCGTCCGCGCGGGTTTGGCCACAGTCGCGGATAGCTAGCGGGGTGCCCAAGACGCCCCATGTGTTTCCAGCGCGCGAGGCTTCCGTCCTTGGGGCGAACCGGGCGCCGGGAGGGGGACGATGGGGTAGAAATATGCCGTGTACTAGCGTTAACAGAAAAATCGGCCGAAAACGGAGGAGACCGGCGCGTCCGCGCGGGTTTGGCCACAGTCACGGATAGCTAGCGGGGTGCCCAAGACGCCCATGCGTTTCCAACGCGCGAGGCTTCCGTCCTTGGGGCGAACCGGGCGCCGAGAGGGGGACGATGTGGTAGAAATAGGCCGTGTACTAGCGTTAACAGAAAAATCGGCCGAAAACGGAGGAGACCGGTGCGTCCGCGCAGGTTTGGCCACAGTCGCGGATAGCTAGCGGGGTGCCCATGACGCCCCATGCGTTTCCTGCGCGTGAGGCTTCCGTCCTTGGGGCGAACCGGTCGCCGGGAGTGGGACGATGGGTAGAAATAGGCCGTGTACTAGCGTTAATGGAAAAATCGGCCAAAAACGGAGGAGACACGCGTCCGCGCGGGTTTGGCCACAGTCGCGGATAGCTAACGGGGTGCCCAAGACGCCCCATGCGTTTCCAGCGCGCGAGGCTTCCGTCCTTGGGGCGAACCGGGCGCCGGGAGGGAGACGATGGGGTAGAAATAGGACGTGTACTAGCGTTAACGGAAAAATCGGCCGAAAACGGAGGAGACCGGCGCGTCCGCGCAGGTTTGGCCACAGTCGCGGATAGTTAGCGGGGTGCCCAAGACACCTCATGCGTTTCCAGCGCGCGAGGCTTCCGTCCTTGGGGCGAACCGGGCGCCGGGAGGGGGACGATGGGGTAGAAATAGGCCGTGTACTAGCGTTAACGTAAAAATCGGCCAAAAACGGAAGAGGCCGGCGCGTCCGCGCGGGTTTGGCCACAGTCGCGGATAGCTAGCGGGGTGCCCAAGATGCCCCATGCGTTTCTAGTGCGCGAGGCTTCTGTCCTTGGGGCGAACCGGGCGCCGGGAGGGGACGATGGGGTAGAAATAGGCCGTGTACTAGCGTTAATGGAAAAATCGGCCGAAAACGGAGGAGACCGGCGCGTCCGCGCGGGTTTGGCCACAGTCTCGGATAGCTAGCGGGGTGCCCAAGACAACCCATGCATTTCCAGCACGCGAGGCCTCCGTCCTTGGGGCGAACCGGGCGCCGGGAGGGGGACGATGGGGTAGAAATAGGCCGTGTACTATCATTAACGGAAAAATCGGCCGAAAACGGAAGAGACCGACGCATCCACGTGAGTTTGGCCACAGTCGCGGATAGCTAGCGGGGTGCCCAAGACGCCCCATGCATTTCCTGCGCGTGAGGCTCCCGTCCTTGGGGCGAACCGGGCGCCGGGAGGGGGACGATGGGGTAGAAATAGGCCGTGTACTAGCGTCAATGGAAAAATCGGCCAAAAATGGAGACGACCGGCGCGTCCGCGCGGGTTTGGCCGCAGTCACGGATAGCTAGCGGGGTGCCCAAGACGCCCCATGCGTTTCCAGTGTGCGAGGCTTCCGTCCTTGGGGCGAACCGGGCGCCTGGAGGGGGACGATGGGGTAGAAATAGGCCGTGTACTAGCGTTAACGGAAAAATCGGCCGAAAACGGAGGAGACCGGCGCGTCCGCGCAGGTTTGGCCACAGTCGCGGATAGCTAGCGGGGTGCCCAAGACGCCCCATGTGTTTCCAGCGCGCGAGGCTTCCGTCCTTGGGGCGAACCGGGCGCCAGGACGGGGACGATGGGGTAGAAATAGGCCGTGTACTAGCATTAACGGAAAAATCGGCCGAAAACAGAGGAGAACGGCGCGTCCGCGCGTGTTTGGCCACAGTCGTGGATAGCTAGCGGGGTGCCCAAGATGCCCCATGCATTTCCAGCGCACGAGGCTTCCGTCCTAGGGGTGAACCGGGCGCCGGGAGGGGGACGATGGGGTAGAAATAGGCCATGTACTAGCGTTAATGGAAAAATCAGCCGAAAATGGAGGAGACTGGCACGTCCGTACGGGTTTGGCCACAGTCGCGGATAGCTAGCGGGGTGCCCAAGACGCCCCATGCATTTCCAACGCGCAAGGCTTCGGTCCTTGGGGCGAACCGGGCGCTGGGAGGGAGGACGATGGGGTAGAAATAGGCCGTGTACTAGCGTTAATGGAAAAATCGACCGAAAACAGAGGAGACCGGCGCGTCCGCACGGGTTTGGCCATAGTCGCGCATAGCTAGCGGGATGCCCAAGACGCCCCATGCGTTTCCAGCGCGCGAGGCTTCCGTCCTTGGGGCGAACCGGGCGCCGGGAGGGGGAAGATGGGGTAGAAATAGTCCGTGTACTAGCGTTAACGGAAAAATCGGCCAAAAACGGAGGAGACCGGCGCGTCTGCGCGGGTTTGGCCACAGTCGCAGATAGCTAGCGGGGTGCCCAAGATGCCCCATGCGTTTCCAGCGCGCGAGGCTTCTGTCCTTGGGGCGCACCGGGCGTCGGGAGGGGGGACGATGGGGTAGAAATAGGCCGCGTACTAGCGTTAACGGAAAAATCGGCCGAAAACGGAGGAGACCGGCGCGTTCGCGCGGGTTTGGCCACAGTCGCGGATAGCTAGCGGGGTGCCCAAGACGCCCCATGTGTTTCCAGCGCGCGAGGCTTCCGTCCTTGGGGCGAACCGGGCGCCGGGACAGGGACGATGGGGTAGAAATAGGCCGTGTACTAGCGTTAACGCAAAAGTCGGCCGAAAACGAAGGAGACCGGCGCGTCCGCGCGGGTTTGGCCACAGTCGGGGATAGCTACCGGGGTGCCCAAGATGCCCCATGCGTTTCTAGCGCGCGAGGCTTCCGTCCTTGGGGCAAACCGGGCGCCGGGAGGGGGACGATGGGGTAGAAATAGGCCGTGTACTAGCGTTAACGGAAAAATCGGCCGAAAACGGAGGAGACTGGCGCGTCCGCACGGGTTTGGCCACAGTCGCAGATAGCTATCGGGGTGCCCAAGACGCCCCATGCGTTTCCTGCACGCGAGGCTTCCGTCCTTGGGGCGAACCGGGCGCCGGGAGGGGGACGATGGGGTAGAAATAGGCCGTGTACTAGCGTTAACGGAAAAATCAGCCGAAAACAGAGGAGACCGGCGCGTCCGCGCGGGTTTGGCCACAGTCGCGGATAGCTAGCGGGGTGCCCAAGACGCCCCATGCGTTTCCAGCGCGCGAGGCTTCTGTCCTTGGGGCGAACCAGGCGCCGGGACGGGGACGATGGGGTAGAAATAGGCCGTGTACTTGCGTTAACGGAAAAATCGGCCGAAAACGGAGGAGACCGGCGCGTCCGCGCAGGTTTGGCCACAGTCGCGGATAGCTAGCGGGGTGCCCAAGACGCCCCATGCGTTTCCAGCGCGCGAGGCTTCCATCCTTGGGGTGAACCGGGCGCCGGGAGGGGGACGATGGGGTAGAAATAGGCCGTGTACTAGCATTAACGGAAAAATCGGCCAAAAACAGAGGAGACCGGCGCGTCCGCGCGGGTTTGGCCACAGTCGCGGATAGCTAGCGGGGTGCCCAAGACGCCCCATGCGTTTCCAGTGCACGAGGCTTCCATCCTTGGGGCGAACCGGGCGCCGGGAGGGCGACGATGGGGTAGAAATAGGCCGTGTACTAGCGTTAACGGAAAAATCGGCCGAAAACAAAGGAGACCGGCGCGTCCGCGTGGGTTTGGCCACAGTCGCGGATAGCTAGCGGGGTGCCCAAGACGCCCCATGCATTTCCAGCGCGCGAGACTTCCGTCCTTGGGGCGAACCGGGCACTGGGAGGGGGACGATGGGGTAGAAATAGGCCGTGTACTAGCGTTAACGGAAAAATCGGCCGAAAACAGAGAAGACCGGCGCGTCCGCACGGGTTTGGCCATAGTCGCGGATAGCTAGCGGGGTGCCCAAGACACCCCATGTGTTTCCAGCGTGCGAGACTTCCGTCCTTGGGGCAAACCGGGCGCCGGGAGGGGGACGATGGGGTAGAAATAGGCCGTGTACTAGCGTTAACAGAAAAATCGGCCGAAAACGGAGGAGACCGGCGCGTCCGCGCGGGTTTGGCCATAGTCGCGGATAGCTAGCGGGCTGCCCAAGATGCCCCATGTGTTTCCAGCGTGCGAGGCTTCCGTCCTTGGGGCGAACCGGGCGCCGGGAGGGGGACGATTGGGTAGAAATAGGCCGTGTACTAGCGTTAACGGAAAATCGGCCAAAAACGGAGGAGACCGGAGCGTCCGCGCGGGTTTGGCCACAGTCGCGGATAGCTAGCGGGGTGCCCAAGACGCCCCATGCGTTTCCAGTGCACGAGGCTTCCGTCCTTGGGGCGAACCGGGCGCCGGGATGGGGACGATGGGGTAGAAATAGGCCGTGTACTAGCGTTAACGGAAAAATCGGCCGAAAAAGGAGGAGACCGACGTGTTCGCGCGAGTTTGGCCACAGTCGCGGATAGCTAGCGGGGTGCCCAAGACGCCCCATGCGTTTCCAGCGCGCGAGGCTTCCGTCCTTGTGTGACGGAACCTCCTGGATTATTAGGGCCCACGTGTACCTGTCCTTGTCCTACAGACCTCGAACAGACATACACTGTGCCCAATAGCCCAAAAGACCCACCACGTGTCATCGGGTAACCCGACTCATCCATGTTTCCTTACACTCCCAGGATCATTGCAAGAGTCATTGCAGTATTACAACATTTCACAAATAATATACATCAGAGATAAAAGTGCGGAAGTATTACACCATAAGTTTTACAAACTAGTTGTTCAAACTTACGTTGTTATTACAAACCATAGTTTCAAACTTTACCCTAGGTAGTGGAAGTAGCATTAATAAAACAGTATTTCACACAAACAACCCCGCCTAAGGGTTGTATTACTCCTCCCCAGACACGTCCTCCTCAATGACGGTCACGCAACAAGCCTCAAAACAAGGCTGCTCGTGAACGTCACCTGCAACAGTGGATTAACAAACCCTGAGTACAAAGGTACTCAACAAGACTGACCCAACAAGAGAAGAGAAGAAACAGGTATGCTGGGTTGGGTAGGCTCAACAGAATTTTTCATTTGCATAAAAGCTTACTACAGTAGTTCTAGATCCAAATTTTACTTAATTATTTAAGTATTTGGTAAAAACTGAAAGTGAACATTAGTGAAAGATCATCATCATTCTTTCTTAAACCAATTCCATTTTCATTCTACGGTGCGGGTCGAAAGATTGAGTCTCCTTAACCGAGGAGCACGACGATTCGAACCGATTCAACCAGATCTGGGAGTTTTCCACGACCATACGATATATGTAGACCCGTGATCACACATATACCAACCCAACCTCGGATCCTCCAAACAAGACCGGGTCCGCGCCACCCGAGAGTACTTGTACACCTCCAATCCGGGACTTTAACCCACGAGGGTAGCTAGTACTCCCGCCATCTCTCCACTCCCAGTGCGCGATTAGCCGTTCTCATTTAAGAACCACCAAGGCAGAGCTTACCGTAGCATATGATCGGTACTTCACAGTTTCTCAATCTAGCAGGCCAACAACGGTTAACCCTATCTCGACACATCCGGGTCACCCTACACCAACACAAGGTTCGATGGATGTGCCCGTCTGGTCTTAACCATCATTCTTTCTCATTGTCATTCCAAAACGATATGTATCGAAAACATTTATCAAAGCTTCATAAAGCAGGGCCAAGCATTTCTATCATTTGCATAAAGCAGGTATCAAGGAATGATATATCGATAACAAGGTTGATCATCCATCAACAGGTTTAAAGCATTTATTTGATAAACATCTAATGCATCAGGTTTTCGAAAGTAAGTGTAATTGTAAATCCAAGGAAATGGTTAAATGAACCGGGGCTTGCCTTCGTTGACCGGAAGAGTCTAGAACTCCTGATAATCCGGATCAACTGGATACTCTGAAGCTTCCGGACCAACCTTGTTCGGACACTCGATCACTTCGGAAGCTACACGATAATAGAGTGCATGCTTAATGGAATGCTCATGACATGGTCATGGTAAAGATGGAAATTTACTAGGTTATAAACACTTGACTTGCAACAACTTGCCTCCACGGTAAAGTTGCAAACCAACAAAACTAACTTATATAAACATACATGGTTTCAAGGAGTGACTCTTGCCTGCATCAAGCAGCAGATCAAGATAATTCACTTATCTTAACCTTTAAAACTACTCTAAAGAACTTGGGTTTTATGTTTTATAACATTATTTAACCATAAAGAAAGCAATTTTAATTAGTCAAAAATAAGTTGTGCAGCAAACTATGTTCAAATTAGTTCAAACTTGGTACACAGATTGGATATGATTCAAACAGTGCACAAAATAAATTTCAGCATTTTTGGAGTTAAACTTGATTTTATAAAAATCATTGAATCCTTATTCAAGAATTAAGAGGCATAATTTTTACTGCAAAACAAAATACAGAAACATGCCCATATTATATTTTTTAAAAAACTACACATTTTATAGAACATGTACAAAAATTTTCATGATTTTTGGATCAACAGATTAATTCATACAAAAATAACAAAACCCAGCATTAGTATGCTCAAATCAGAAAAAGATTAAAACGTTTAAAAACACAAAACCCCTAATGGGCCGAAACTGGCCCGATCGGCCCATCCCGCGCGCAAGGCAGCCCAACGCGGGCCTGCCCGTACCTGCACAGCCAAACATGCAGAAAAGCCCTCTGGCTTTAACAAAACTACAACCAAGTCCTTGACACTATTAAACACTATTCCTCTGAGTCTAGGGCTTTGCACTTAGGCCCTCGGGTTTTGTCGAATTCTCGTCGACACGTCCCCGATGCCAAGGCTGCCGGCGGCGAGCTTCGGCTCGCGCACGCCGGAGCAACGCAACCTTCTCCGGCCAAACCAACCAGCTCAGCACCTTCCCCTTCACCTCACGGCTCCGTTGAACCCTCAAACTCCCTCCCTCGACCTCTCTCTCTACTCCGATGACGACAGCGGCAGACGCGACGGCACGGCGACGGCACGCCGGCCAACTGGGAGCTCTAACGAGCCCACGAACAAGCGCATCAGCACCAGAGGCTCACCACGACCCTAGCGGGCTAGGTCTCCAAGGCTGACGCGGCTCCGAACGGTGATGACGACGACGACGGCGGGTTTCAGCGGTGCGGCTCGACGGCGACGACCTGTTCCGGCTGAGACAGAGAGAGACAAGGTCAACGACCTAGTGCTAGAGCATCAGCAACAGATAAGGAAGAGAAAACGGGGCTCAGGTGAGGATGATAGGCCCCCGAGCTCGCTGACCACGGTGGCGGCGTCGATGGAGGTGTCCGGGACCGGAGATGAAGAAGACGACCACGCCGGGCGGCTGCGGGGACAAGCGAGGCTACGACCTAGCTCTACGGCTCTGCAACGACGAGGCAAACACGGTGACGCGGTTGAACGGGACGAACGAGCGCTCACGTGGCCGGCGTAGCTGAGCAGAGGGACGGCGGCGACGGCGAGCGAGCAGAGGAAAAAGCGAAACGCGGAGCTTCTGTGGGACGATAGGGGTGAAGGAGAGGGCGGCGGCGTGAAGAACTTGCGCGCGCAGCTGCCAAGCAGCTCGCTGGCGCGACGCATGCGCCCCAGCGCGAGCACGGCCCGGGCGGAGCAGCTCGCTGGCGAGCTTCCAGGCGTTTCTCCCCCTTTGCACTGTTCCTTGCTCTCTCCCCCCTTTCTGTAATTTTGAAAATACTTTTGAAATTTGAACTGCACTTCAAGTTTTGCCAAAATATGAAATGTAGAGTTTGAAAAGTTGTACAACTTTGCTTTAACACCCCATGGCTGATTTCAAATAGAAATAAGTCAAATTGATCAAAACAGTTCAAATCCAATTCAAATTTGGAAGTTTGAAAAGGGGACAGAACTAGGGTTTTGTAGTAGAAGCAAAATTACTTTTGATTTTGCAATGACACTTGAAAAATGGTCAATGTATGAAATGTTCCTTTTGAAATTCTCTACAACTTTTATGTAAACCTCAAATTCAGATTTCAAATAGTTTTTGAAAAACAAGTTTAGAATCAAAAGGGGACCATTTCTAGGGTTTGAATAGATTCAAAATTACTTAGAATTTTGTACAGAAACTTTGAAAACATTGAATACCAAAGTTGTACCTCTTCTCAAGATCTACTAAAAAGCTTTTAGGGTCAGCCCCTAAATATGCACAGATTTTGAGTTAACTGGAAAGGGTTAATTAACTCATATAGAAATTGATGATTTTTCCATTTTTAGGCTAAGTAAACTTTGTAACCTTTTGAATTGTTGAACCTAGATTCATGCCTTTACATGACTCTAGTCAAAAGGGAATGAACACAAGTTACTTCATAATGACATTTCAAAATAGGATTTTGAGCTACCTCACAAGCAATAACAAAATGCTCACACATTAGGAATTAAACTCTTTTTAGTGAATGCATCTCAAGTGAGCTAGCATATGATGCTATGGAATGGAATGCTTATGATGGAATGACAATATTTTATTCATGTAAACACCTGAGGTGTTACACCTTGGGGCGAACTGGGCGCCGGGAGGGGGACGATGGGGTAGAAATAGGCCGTGTACTAGCGTTAACGGAAAAATCAGCCAAAAACGGAGGAGACCGGCGCGTCCGCATGGGTTTGGCCACAGTCGCGGATAGCTAGCGGGGTGCCCCAGAGGCCCCATGCGTTTCCAGCGCGCGAGGCTTCCGTCCTTGGGGCGCACCGGGCGCCGGGAGGGGGATGATGGGGTAGAAATAGGCCGCGTACTAGCGTTAACGGAAAAATCGGCCGAAAACGGAGGAGACCGGCGCGTCCGTGCGGGTTTGGCCATAGTCGCGGATAGCTAGCGGGGTGCCCAAGACGCCCCATGCATTTCCAGCGCGCGAGGCTTCCGTCCTTGGGGCGAACCGGGCGCCGGGACAGGGACGATGGGGTAGAAATAGTTCGTGTACTAGCGTTAACTGAAAAGTCAGCCAAAAACGAAGGAGACCGGCGCGTCCGCGCGGGTTTGGCCACAGTCGCGGATAGCTAGCGGGGTGCCCAAGACGCCCCATGCGTTTCTAGCGCGCGAAGCTTCCGTCCTTGGGGCGAATCGGGCGCCGGGAGGGGGACGATGGGGTAGAAATAGGCCGTGAAATAGCGTTAACAGAAAATCGGCCGAAAACGGAGGAGACCGGCGCGTCCGAGCGGGTATGGCCACAGTCACGGATAGCTAGCGGGGTGCCCAAGATGCCCCATGCATTTCCAGCGCACGAGGCTTCCATCCTTGGGGCGAACCGGGCGCCGGGAGGGGGACGATGGGATAGAAATAGGCCGTGTACTAGCGTTAACGGAAAAATCAGCCGAAAACGGAGGAGACCGGCGCGTCCGCGCGGGTTTGGCCACAGTCGCGGATAGCTAGCGGGGTGCCCAAGACGCCCCATGCGTTTCCTGCGCGCGAGGCTTCAGTCCTTGGGGCGAACCGGGCGCCGGGATGGGGACGATGGGGTAGAAATATTCCGTGTACTAGCGTTAACGGAAAAATCGGCCGAAAACGGAGGAGACCGGCGCGTCCGCGCGGGTTTGGCCACAGTCGCGGATAGCTAGCGGGGTGCCCAAGATGCCCCATGCGTTTCCAGCGCGCGAGGCTTCCGTCCTTGGGGCGAACCGGGCGCTGGGAGGGGGACGATGGGGTAGAAATAGGCCGTGTACTAGCGTCAACGGAAAAATCAGCCGAAAATGGAGGAGACCGGCGCGTCCGCGCAGGTTTGGCCACAGTCGCGGATAGCTAGCGGGGTGCCCAAGACGCCCCATGCGTTTGCAGCGCGCGAGGCTTCCATCCTTGGGGCGAACCGGGCGCCGGGAGGGGGACGATGAGGTAGAAATAAACCGTGTACTAGCATTAACGGAAAAATCGGCCAAAAACGGAGGAGACCGGCGCGTCCGCGCGTGTTTGGCCACAGTCGCGGATAGCTAGCGGGGTGCCCAAGACGCCCCATGCATTTCCAGCGCACGAGGCTTCCGTCCTTGAGGCGAAGCGGGCGCCGGGAGGGGGACGATGGGGGTAGAAATAGGCTGTGTACTAGCGTTAACGGAAAAATCCGCCGAAAACGGAGGAGACCGGCGCGTCCGCGCGGGTTTGGCCACAGTCGCGGATAGCTAGCGTGGTGCCCAAGACGCCCCATGCGTTTCCAGCGCGCGAGGCTTCCGTCCTTGGGGCGAACCGGGCGCCGGGAGGGGGACGATGGGGTAGAAATAGGCCGTGTACTAGCGTTAACGGAAAAATCGGCCGAAAACGGAGGAGACCGGCACGTCCACGCGGGTTTGGCCACAGTCGCGGATAGCTAGCGGGGTGCCCAAGACGCCCCATGCGTTTCCAGCATGCGAGGCTTCCGTCCTTGGGGCGAACCGGGCGCCGGGAGGGGGACGTTGGGGTAGAAATAGGCCTGTACTAGCGTTAACGGAAAAATCAGCCGAAAACGGAGGAGACCGGCGCGTCCGCGTGGGTTTGGCCACAGTACTCAAAGAGAGAGAGAGAGAGAGAGAGAGAGAGAGAGAGAGAGAGAGATGCATATAGCCATGATCCTTGGTAAGAAAAGAGATTCAAAAAGAACAAAGGAGTTGAGTTAGTCCACCTTATACCTTGGCTAGTGCATGACTATACTGTTCCATGATCCTAAACTTGACTTAGCAATAAAAGAGAGATAGAAGTGCCTTACATTCTTTCCCTTCCCTATAAACTCCACATAAACCATAGGGTAGACTCTGGCATTTCTTTTGCCATAAAGTGAGGATATACACCATGAGTGCCTTGAGATTTAAAGAGAGATTCAATGAACCATGTTTTTCTTTTTGAAAATATCCTGAAACCCCAAGGTATGTAAAAGAGGAAAGTGTATTTCTCTTATTTGCAAGCTATTCTATCTTTCAACCGCCGTAGGTATGATTTATTAGCCACTTGGAAAGGTTACTAACATGAGTATAGGCAGTTGAACATCTTGTGTGAATGCTTAGTTCAATAAATTGTTGCATTTCTTAAAGTCCATACTTGCTCGGGATGAGCAAGAGGTTAGTGTGGGGGAGCTTGTTGATGGTGCTTAAAGCATTATTTCACCATCAACATTTCACCCAAAACCAAGGTAAAACAACATAAAAAGTAGAAGATTTGGTTTATAACTAACCTATTTCCACATGTGCATAGTTTCTTATCTTAATGCAGGAAATGATGGAATTTGGACCAAACAAGAGTACCAGGAGCAATGCCAAGCCACTCTGGCCCATTTGGGCCTGAGTAAGGTGGCGGCCGCCACCTATTACTGGCGGCCGCCAGGTCATTCATGCCAAAAGTGGCCCAAGCCACGTCATGGATCCGTGTGAGTCACCTCAAGCTCAAATCTTGGCCATTGCACACTAAGGCGGTTTGATCCAAGGGCTAAGAAGAGTATCACCTGGATAGTGGGCTTTGGACACGTGTCTAAACCCTAACCGGCCCTCAAACCGACTTAGGATAGCAAGTGAAGACCGTTGGATGAATGGCGGTTGCAATGGACGGCAGAGAGGTGGCGGGCGCCACCCCCTAAACCCTAACCGACCTCCCCTTCACTCTATAAGTACCCCCTAGCTTCCTTGCACTATAAATAGGCCCCTAGAGCTCTCATTCGACACACTCACATCATTCCTCACCATTTGGTGAGATTAGCACACTTGCTATGCTAGAGAGATTAGATAGAGTGTGAGTGCCCCACTAGAAGAGGAGCTGGAGAGGAGAAGAGTAGAAGTCTGGAGAGTTCCGGAGTTGTCGGAGACCTCTGCTTCACTCTGCTCTGCGCTTCAACTTTGGTAACTTAGTATTTATTCTATCTTCAAGTATTTACTTTTTAGTACTTGTGTGCTCGTTTCATTGCTTGATATTAGTTTCAAGTGCTCTAGTTCTAGTACAGGGCTAGTAGTAGTAATATATAGATTAAGTGTGGTACTTAGGCTATATATTGCCAGTGAATACGGCTAGGCCCCCGGATAGCTGTGGTAGCAAGCAGGTGGTGACAGCCCTGTGTGCCTTGAATTCCACCACGTAGTTGGTCTAGTTTCACAGTAGGGCTCGTTGTGCTAGCGTTCAACCTAAGTCAGTGGTAAAGGCTAGTACGCCCACAGTACACTAGTAAAGAACTTAAATCACTAGAAGTCTAATAGAACTAGGATCTACCCCAGTAGATAGTGCTCGTTCCCTTCACCTATCCTAGATATCCTTATCCCCCTAGTTTTCTCAAAATCACTTCACGTTCCTCGTGGATTCGATACCCCGGAATACTCTGAGGTGAAAAGCTACAACTGACAGCCGTGCGCTTGCGGTTTCTTCTGCGTGCCACCCGAGGTGTCAACAGTTGGCTAGCTGCCCCCTATAAGTACCCCCCTCACTCCTCAAGGCTATAAATACCCCCCTGAGGCATCACCATTCATATCCCAGAAGAACCACAACACAAGCAAGTAGAAGCAAGCAAGTGAGAGCTCAGAGAGCTTAGGCAAGTAGGTAGCCAGTAGAGCAAGGCATCCTTGCCCTCGCGGGAGCGTTGCTCAAGGCTTAGCTCAAGAGTAGTGGCGTGCGAGTGATCAGTCCTGGAGCTGGGAAGAGTCTTCCTTCATCTCCAGTTCAGGTTTTGCTCTTGTATCTCAAGAACTTTACTATATTCTAGTTCATCATTTCAAGTATTACTTTATTCTACTTATCAGTATTGAGTGGTATACTTGATTGATTGCTTGAGTGCCTAGCTATCCTACAGATCAATTCACTTAGCCAAAGTAGTTAGTCTCTAGTGAGCTTAGTGTTTGATCTTTGCCAATAGGTTGCTTAGTTAGTTTAGTGTTTATCTTATTAAGTTAAGTATTTGCTCTGACATTCGCAAGGGTGTCTCTATTCATAGCTAGGGTAGAGATAGTTAGAATATAGTTAAGCGTGGTGCTTAGTTATAGACTTACCTTCAGATACGGTTGGACCCCCGGATAGCTGTGGTAGCAAGCAGGTGGTGACAGCCCTGTGCGCCTTGAATTCCACCACGTAGTTGGCCCAGTTTAACAGTAAGGCTCGTTGTGCTAGCGTTCAACCTAAGTCAGTGGTAAAGGCTAGTACGCCTCGATACTTGATAAGATAAGAATAAAACTTTACTTAACTTAGTTGCTTTATTGACATTTGTCTGTCTTGCTTCGTAGTTATCTTGTCTTGTAGTTATCTTGCTTCGTGGTTATCTAGGAGTAGTTATTAGTTAGTAGTTAGTTATCATTAGTTATCCTTAGTTACCCCCTATCTATTTAGTTATCCACCTTACCTTAACCATTCCATTCATCCTTACCTATCCACCCATATATTCTTTCTAGCCTTTCATCTCCTCTTTTCTCCTTTTCCCTTTTCTTATTCTTCGACTCTCATCCTCTCCTTGACTCGACTCATACACCACCCTAGCCTTCCTTTGGGATCAAATAAATCGACACCTGGTACTCCCAGGAAAGTGCTACTACGATAGTTCTGTGCGCTTGCAGAATCTCTTCCTGGTAGATTACAATCTCTCTAACTAGCTCCTACTAGTGGCAGGATTGACAACCCCATTTGGCATTAGTAGATAGCTGCTTTAGCTTCACTCCTGTAGGTATAGTGACTGGACATGCCTCAAGCATTTCTAGCGTCGTTGCCAGGGATAGACTCCATAGTCTACTCCTAGTCACGACATTGACAAGTGCCAACAAGCACTTCTGGGCCGTTACCGGGGATAGTGCCTAGCTCTATCTTTAGTGAAGTTAAGAACTACCAACAAGCATTTCTGGCGCCGTTGCCGGGGAAGGCAATCGGTGTATCGGTTGAGTCCGTGTCGAATTTTCCTCGCTCAAGCTCCCGCTTAGCGAATCCCATCTTACCCGATTCTTTCTTTCTTTAACTCTTCTTATCTTTTTCCTTCATCTTCTTCAACTTCTTTCTTTCTTATCTCGTTCTATCTTCGCGATGGCCAACAAAGCCATTCGTGAGTTTTCTGCTCCTTCTACTGCTAATATAGCGACGGGACCAGATGTGATCGATGCCAACTTCAATTTTGAGTTGAAACCGCCTCTGATCACGATGGTCCAAGCGAGCCCGTTCTGTGGCAAAGCTCATGAGGATGTCAATGCTCATCTCCAACAATTCTTGGAGATTTGCGGCACCTTCACCATTAAGGGGATAACACAAGAAGCCATTCGTCTTCGTCTCTTTCCTTTCTCTTTGCTAGGAACAGCAAAGCAATGGTTCTATACCGATCGCAACGTTGTAGACACATGGGACAAGTGTTCCAATGCTTTTCTTGCCAAATTCTTTCCTATGGGCAAAACGAATGCTCTGCGCAACAAAATCTCCAGCTTTACGCAACAAGCCGAGGAATCTATTCCCGAGGCATGGGAGAGGTTGCAAGAGTATGTCGCTGCTTGTCCGCACCTTGGTATGGAGGACTGGCTCTTGATCCAGAACTTCTACCATGGCCTAACCCCACTCTCTAGAAGCCATTTGGATGCCGCCGCCGGCGGTGCATTCTTTTCTCTGAATGTTGCAGATGCTAAGGCTCTCATAGAGAAGATGGTGTCAAACCAAGGATGGAATGACGAGAGACTACAGCCCCGTAAGCGAGGTATACATTCCCTTAAGGAGGCCAACATGATCATGGCCAAGATGGACCTGCTGGCAAAGAAGCTGGACAGCCGTGAGAAGATGAACCAACAAGAGAGTGTCCAATCTCTGTAATCCTACATGACTTGTGAAGTCTGTGGAGAAACCGGACATTCTGGGAACCACTGCCCCGAGCTGCATGAAGATTTGAACTTCATCAACAACAACAACGGTTTCCGTCAACCAAATCAAGGATGGAATCAGCACTCCAATTCTCAAGGTAACAATTCATTCCCCCGCTCTAATTTTCAGAATTCTGATAATTTCTCATTCTTGAAAAATTTAGTTTACTCACAAGGTAGAACTACTGATTTCTTGAATAAGAGATTAATGTCGAATGATAAAAAGCTTGAGAATATAAATGCTAAATTGGAAGATTTCTCATCTGCTCTGAAAAATCAATTAAGTTTTAATAAGATGCTAGAAACCCAATTAGCTCAACTTGCTGCTATCATACCATCTTTTGAAACTGGCAAAATTCCTGCTAAACCTGACATGGAAACTGCGAACATGGTTGAAATAAAATATTTTAACTATTATGAAGATCAAACCATGACTGTTAAAAAGGGTGATCCTGGTAGTCCCATAATTAGATGCTCAATCTTTGGTGAAGTCTTTAAAAATGCCATGTGTGATTTAGGATCGAGTGTGAACATTCTATCTAAAGATTTTTATGAAAACTCATTCTTTCCACCCATGTCATCCACATCTGCCTATGTTGTGCTAGCTGATCAATCCACTTGCTACGTAGAAGGAATAGTTAATGATTTACCTGTTCATATTAGAGGTTCATATGTTCCTACTGATTTCATAATACTAGATATGGGAAATAGGAAAGATGTGCCTCTAATCTTAGGTAGACCCTTCTTGAACACTGTTGATGCTTGCATATATGTGGGAAGTGGTAAAATGCAAATGACATTAGGAGGGAGGAAGGAAATATTCTACTTCTCGCGTGGCCCCGCATATGCCGCTAACATGCAGGAAGCAAAACCCGTTCGTACCAAGAAGAGGCGCCCAGGAACAAGGTGGAACAGAAAGAAAGAACCACCTCCTCCTAAGTTGTGTGATTCACATAACAAAGGAGAGGTGCCAAAAGAAGAAGAACCTGATGAAGTACTGAGAGAAGAAGTGCCTAAGGAAGAAGAAGATCCACCCGATAAGGATGAAACTCCATGGACATAAGGTATGGTTTTACTTTTAATTTTTCCCTTCAATTTTCCCTTTTTCGAATAAATAACATATGTCATGCATGTAACTAAAAAAAATCAGTTATCATTAGTTATATGCATAGGTATATGTTAACTTAGTTAGAACAATAAAATATCATAATAGGATAGTTTCCCTTTTCACAACATTAGATAGTTTCCCTTTTCATAAAATGAGAACAAGAGCTCCGACTGAAAAGAAGAAGACCCTTCACCAAGCAAGATGCGGATACATGGGTGTATGCCGAGTCTCTGAGTGATGAGTGATTGTCAACTGGGATGATGCGCATGTTCTTTGGCTTGTGTTGTGCAGGTGTCGAGCACGGATGCAGTGATCGAAGGCGAGGTGAAGGTCAAGTAGAGAAGTGTCGTGCCGATGGACCGAAGTGGTGAAGGGTGGACGTGAGGCTTGGACTGAGGGACCAGAGGCCCGAGGATCAGCTGTGGTGGCTGGCAGCCTGTGACGACAACAAGTGAGGAAATGCGGTCATGTGTTGCCTGAGTCGTGGACTTAGGGACACGTGTCGGTGGACGGGGTGCACGGGAGGTGCATCCCATCTACGACGTCGGTTTGGTGGTTGAGCCAGAGAAAAACCATCGATGGACGGTTTCCAGGTTTGGGCCTCAAAACCTGGGCGTGGACGGTTTCTGAGTTTGGCCTCAAAACTCGGGCAGAGGACGGTTTCCAGGTTTGGGCCTCAAAACCTGGGCGCGGCGGGTTTCTGAGTTTGGGCCACAAAACTCAGGCGATGGGCTGGTTTCCCGGTTTGGGCCTCAAAACCGGGGGTTGGTCGTGAAGGCCTGGTTTCCCGGTTTGGGCCACAAAACCGGGGGCGGAGTCCATGAAGCGGACGCAGAGCGGTGGCGGCACGTGGCGGCAATCGGGAGGTTGCGCCGAGGCAACGCTACGAGTTGTGCGGGCGTGGCCGTCGGATCACCACCTACCATGAGTTGGTCCAGAATGACCCTAGGGTTTAGCTGGTTCGCTCTGTAATTAGTTGAGGAGTAGAGTAAGAAATAAAATTAGGATAAGTAGAGGGAGACACCCTCCTCCCTTTCAATCTCAGTCATTTGCTATTCCGTCTTAGGGTTTCCTGCTTCCTTATTCACTGCTGTAGCCACTAAGATCCATAGTTCATCTGTGTACTAGAGATTTTGAGGAAACGGGACCATAATCCCATTGTCTCCTCGTGGGGACGACTTGTGCCTGAAATTCGTGTCGTTGATTCGCGTTTTGGTTGTGTTCTTCGCGTTCTTCGTTTTCTCACGAATTTCCCGTCACTCGATCTCCCTCTACGTTGCGTCTTTGTGAAATCCATTTGAATCATTTTGTTCGTATCATTGAGGAGGTCATTTCGACCAAAGGACTTCATCTAACTCCTCATGATCGAATAGATCGGGACAATTTTGTTTTCGTGGCGCTTTTTAGGTTGATCCACCTTCCCTTGTGATTTCCCGGAGTTCTAGTCGATTTGAGCGGATGATTTCTTGGGGATAGTCTCCTAACTACCCCGTGATCATCTTCTCCAAGTTTGGGAACTTGGGATTTCGATTTGGATCGAATTTGGGGAGATTTGGAGAGGAGGCGATCAAAATCGCCCTCTCTGCAAGGTCGCGGACAGTCCGCGGTTTACACCGGCGGACAGTCCGGGCGTCGGGGTCGGCCAGACCAGTGGCCTGACTCCGCGCTGTTGGAGCTGTGATTTTTGAACTGCACACAGTCCGCCGTAGTGTTTGGCGGATAGTCCGGGAACGTCCAGGGAGGTTGCAGGAACTCTGCTGTTTTTGAGATTTCACCGGCGGACAGTCCGGGAGTTCTTGGCGGACAGTCCGCCCCTACCGCGGATAGTCCGGGACTGGGGGTCCGGATAGTCTGGGACCCTGCTGTAGGGTGTTTTCCAGTGCATTTGTCGTGCCGGCTTTTCCGCTTGGTTTTCAGACTTCTTGTTTGGCCCTAAAGTTAACCAAGAAACATTTCTAAGTACCTTGGCTACTTGTTAGCATTGGTATTTGGAGATTTCTCGACGTAGCCTCCAATCTACGTTTGGGACTCGGTTTTCCAAGGGTAACTTGTGCCGGAGCTTTTGGTCTTTGCTTCACTTGTGCTTGGTGGTGCTCCGCTGTGATCCTAGGGATCATCCACCCTCTTCCAAGGGTCGTGAGCATCACGGTTTCGGTCGGTGCTTCTCGGGGTTGATTTTGGGACATTTGGCCAAAGTTTCTGAAGGAAATTTTTGAGCTCCCATTCACCCCCCCTCTGGTCGCCTTGCTAGTGCTTTCTCGGTCCCTCACAAGAAGCCAGCTTGGGGGAGACTCCCGCTCCAATAAGGTATGTCTCAAGCCCACACTTTACATTCAGTTCTTAAATTCTATATCTTTTGAATGCTACATGCTTACCTAAATAACCATTCCATGAATAAAATTGATAAAATCTGCTTAAACAAGTTGAAACCTGAATAAGATTTGAATTATGTCATGCAAATGCTATTGTTATGGTTTGAATAACTAGTCTTATCTAAGTTGTAGCTTTTATGGGTTGCACATGCTTTAACTGAAATCATGCTTAATGAATAAAGTTAGTAAGAAATGGAGTAATTCTTTAAACTTGCTAAAGTGAAATTAGGACAAAATCTGGAGGATTTCTTTTAAATTATGAAAACCTTGCTAAAAAGTTTCTCCTTGATTTTATCCTATCCTACCACTAGCCAAACATTTGTATATTAGTCAAAACCACAAAGAGCTTTGTTTGTGTTGAGCTTTGTTAGACCTCATAGATCTTAGTAGAGAAGCTTATCATATCTTTTGATCAAGATACACACACACCCACCATATTGCTTACTATCCACTTTGGAAGTTTGCAACCACCAAATAATTGCTTATTCTCTACACTGGAGATATGCAATACCTTGCCAAACGTCCCATTGCTAGCCTTATGCTATTCCTACACTGGGAATAACCACATTTCTCTCCCTTTCCCTATTCATTTCAAAAATCCTTTCCTATAGATAATCTGGGGAAATCTAGAGCTAAAAAAAAGAGAGAGAAAAAGCTATTGAGCAAAGTAGCTCAAAAGAGGACTATGTCCTAGAAAATGTGAGGACACATTTTTGTCTACTCACAATGTATCCAAAAAAAATTGAGCAAAGTAGCTCAAGAGAGGACTATGTCCTAAGAAAATGTGAGGACACATTTTTGTCTACTCACTATGTATCGAAGAGAGAGAGAGAGAGAGAGAGAGAGTTATCATTAAGCTCTAGACTGACCGTGTCCGAAGTGGGAGGACACGGTGAGGGAGCTTGAGTTTGCTAAGTCCACCGTGGTCGTGTCCGAGGAGGCTGAGTGTGAGATGTGCACCACGCACATGACTGATCTTCTCACTCTAAGAAGTAAGTATGCTGCATTGGGTAGGAGAGGTGGATGAGCTCCATGCTAGGCCCATGCTGTTGGGTGCGTGCAAGACTTGTCCTGTCTTGCAATCCGAGTTGGCAGAGAAGAATGCCAAGATTGTGTCTCTTGAGGAGGCCAGCTCGGGTAGCACTACTGTGTCTAGGTGTGCTTTGTGCGAGGGTTTGGAGATGGAGATTGCCAATGTGAAGCATGGCAAGATGCAAACCGAGGAGGAAAACACATACCTTCGGACCATCTTGTCATGGGTGTCTTGTGGTGAGCCATAGCTCGGGATGATGATCTCCCAATTCAAGCGAGCTGCTGGAGGTCCCGGTATAGGTTTTGCTCAGGGTGTTGATCTTTCTGCTTTTGGGAAGATTGGAGAGTCGAGTGGTCTGAACCCATGTGAGAAGCCCAACTCCACAACTACTCCCAAACTTACCAAGCTTCCACCCAAAGAGCCCCTCAAGCCTAACACCAAGGATGGGGTCTTTGTTGAGCCTCTGAGAGCTCCACCCAAGAATCAGCAATGGGCTCCCAAACCAAACCACCTCAAGAACAAACTGGACACCATGCCACCCATCCACGAGGAGTTGCCACAGAAGGGCAAAGTGATCCATACCCACCACCGTGAGTACCAACAACCCCCTTTGAGAGCGGTGAGGTACCACTGTGAGTTTTGTGGGAGAGATGGACACTTTGAAGAGTTTTGCTTTAGGCGCAAGTGAGAGGCGTGCCGTGCTCGGGAGATGAACAACCCGGACATGTACCATCCTTCCCATGATGTACATGTGTCGAATGTTCAGAGGAAAGCCCCGAGGAGAGCTGCTAGGCCCAGAGGTCCAGAACCTCAAGTTCCCAGGCCTAGGCAGCAGAGAGCTCCGAGGAGAGACGCTAGTCCTAGAGGCGCAGTGCCTCAAGTTGCTAGGCCTAGGCCTCGTAGAGAGCGTGCCCGGCGGGAGTCTGCAGTTGTAGGCTATGGACCCCGTGGCGGAGGCTTTGTAGTTGAGCATTTTCCCCCACCGCGTTTTGAGTATCGCGATGGACGCTCCTCCCTTAGCGGACCACGTTTTCCTCAACGTGGTGATCGCTCCTCTCGTAGGCGTGCTAGGAATGGTTTTTATACTGACCGTTCTTTTGAGCAGCCGGCCCAACACTGGTATTCGCCTTATTTCACTAACCCCAGTGTTGGACCGTATGCTCACCCTATGTCTTTTTATTGATGTAGGTAAAACGATTGGAGAATGTTTGGTTGGTGGATTCTGGGTGTTCGAGGCACATGACCGGAAACGCCAAGTGGTTCTCCAGTCTTAGTCCGGTCACCGGAAAGGAGTACATAACCTTCGGCGACAACAGCAAAGGTAAGGTGCTGTCTCGTGGGTCGGTGCGGGTTAATGAGCACTTTGTGTTGCGCGATGTTGCTCTTATTTCTAACCTGCATTTTAATCTTCTTTCTGTTTCGCAACTCTTTGACGATGACTATGAGATTCATTTTAAGCCGAATCTCAGTCGTATTTTGGATCCTCAGGGCAATCTTGTTTGTGTGATTTCGCCCTTTGGAAAAATCTTTCGAGCGGATTTCTCGGAGTCGTTTGGTATTTCCCGCTGTCTTTTGGCTAGTCCTTCCTCCTCTGATCTTTGGAAGTGGCATAGAAGGCTTGGTCACTTAAGCTTTGACTTGCTTGCAAGACTTAGCTCACTTGGCCTAATCCGAGGATTGCCCAAGCTGTCGATGGAGAAGGATCTAGTTTGCCATTCTTGTAGACATGGAAAGATGGTTGCCGCTCCCCACCATCCTGTGACTCAGGTCATGACTAAGCGCCCTGGAGAGCTTTTGCACATGGATCTTGTCGGTCCGGCTCAGGTGAGCTCGGTTGGGGGGGAAGTGGTACGTGCTTGTTGTTGTCGACGATTTTTTGAGATATTCGTGGGTCTTCTTTTTAGCTGAGAAGACCGAGACTTTCTCCTTTGCTCGCAATCTGATTTTGCATCTTCAGAATGAGTTCCCTTTGAACTCAATGCGAGCAATTCGGAGTGATAATGGCTCCAAATTCAAGAATTCGGATTTTGAGAAGTTTTGTGACCGCTTGGGTTTGGAGCATCAGTTTTCTTCCCCCTACACACCACCCCAAGATGGTGTTGTAGAGAGGAAGAATCGGACCCTTGTTGAGATGGTCAGGACGATGCTCGATGAGCATAGGACTCCTAGGCGATATTGGGCCGAGGCTATGAACACTGCATGCTACATTTCAAATCGCATTTTTCTGAGAGCTTTCTTGAAGAAGACTTCTTATGAGTTGCGTTTTGGTAGACAACCCAAGGTGAGTTATTTTAGAGTCTTCGGTTGCCATTGTTTTATATTGAAGAAAGGCAACATGGACAAGTTTGAGTCTCGTTCTTCTGACGGTGTGTTTTTGGGTTATGGCACTCACACTCGCGCATATCGTGTACTCCATACTGAGTCCTGGCAAAACTACTAGATTGGCTCTAAATTTGTGCCCTCCGATGTCGATGGTTGCATTACAAACCATCTGCCTAGATAACACACTGCTCCCCACGGAGCTTACGCGAAACCCATAATCCATTTCAGACACCTCTTAATTATGTTTTTGTGCAAATGCTTTGCTCATGAATGAATATGATGATCTAGTATCAAACAAAACAACTGCAGGATGATGATTAACAAGGCACATACCAGCAGTCACGGGCTCTCCGGCACGAGCTTCTTCAGCGGTCATGTTGTGCAGACGTGCGGGGTAATTAGCCTGTTGCTTCTTTGGGTGGGGCAATATCTTGCGAAGTGCCCCTCTTGATTGCAGTTGAAGCAGGGTCCCCGAACCAAAGGTTTCCCTCCTATGGAACTACCTTGACCTCCATGAGCTTGAGCAGCAGCTATCTTATACGGCCTTTGATTACGCTGAGCTTGTGGCTGACTCTTCTTCTGCGGCGGTCTGAAACGTGCCCCCGGCGCTGGTGGTCGATACTGGTTGCGTTGAGCTGGTGGTCCTCTAGGTTGAGACGGTCCTGAATCAAAGGTCCTCTTCTGGGCTTTACTTGCAGCATGCTTGTTGTTATGATTCTCTTGAATCAGGCAGTCACTTATAAAGTCATTGAAGATGGTACGGGAAGATGTACCCACTGACTTTCCTATTTTAGTGTTCAAACCTCTCTTGAAACTAGCAATCTTCTTGGCATCTGTGTCTACGAAGTCTGGAACATATCGAGACAGCGAATTGAACAAGTGGTGGTATTCTGTGACAGACCGAGTTCCCTGCGTCCGATTCATGAACTCTGCCACCTTCATCTGGGTCAAGCCTGGCGGAATGTAATGCCCTCGGACAGCATCAGTGAACACTCTCCAAGTGATAGAAACATTGGCAGGAAAGGTGGTACGGTGATGTCCCCACCAAATCCTGGCTGGCCCCTGCAACTGATGCGCGGCATATTCTACTTTGAGCTCCTCTGTAAGCCTGAGCAAACGAAATTTCTGTTCCAAAGTGTGTAACCATTCCTCCGCCTCTAACGGTTCTGTAGCTTCCTTGAAAATAGGTGGTTTAGTATCCAAGAAGTCTTTGAAGGAACTATACTGATTCGGCTCAGGGCGTTGATGGTCATGCGCCAAATTCTCTCTCAGCAAAGCTTCGATATTGCGTTGACTTCCCAGAAATTGAGCGAAAAGCTGCTCAGCCGTCGGTGGTGGAGGAGGTGGTGGATTGCGGTTTTCTCTGGGGTCCTCATTTCCACCACTACCACCAGCTCCACTACGAGTTGTCGTCATCTGCATATACGATGGCAAGTGATCATTAGGCGAAGTTGCAATATTGTAGAGAACATTAAATCATACCCACTGAAATTATTCAGAAAAACGAATTCACCAAACAATCACAGAGGTATAATAAATTTCGATCCACATCGCATCAACACATAATAAGATCACTTAATACATATCATGCAATAGTCAACATAAACATCCATAGTTTTGCCCATACATATGGGACTTTCCAAAGTCTAACACCACGTACACATAAGAGTTCACTACTCATGCTTACATCCAGCCCATAACAAAAGCAAAAGATCGGGCGTGCCAGCATACGCAAAAGGTCACTAGGCTCTAAGCATATGATCTAAACTACTCTCTAGCGATGTCACCAACGTCGCCATCCTCACTAGACACATCTGAAGAACTACTGGAAGAGCTACTCAGATCCGGGTCCTCCTGTGGAAAGATGGGGTTCCTCTCATTCTCCCTGCGATGGATCTCCTTGTGCAGACGGTCGTTGTAGTCCTGCAGGTTATGAAGTTGCAGCTCTAGGTCTCCCACTCGCAACCTCAACAGCATGTTCTCCTCTGAAGCATGAATGCCCTCAATGCAAACACCTCGAAGCGACTCCTCGGTCTCCCTCATAACCAACGCTAAGAAGGTAGCTGACTCCTGCGGAATGGCGAGCTGATGAGCAGTCTCCTGCTCCCTCTGAAGCGCCTGGTCTCTCTCCACAGTCAAGCGAGCTAGTTGTGTGGTGAGGAGGTCTATCTCTGTAGCATGCTCCTCCTGTCGGTGATGTTGTGCAGCCATCTCCTCACTAAGGATATGATCCAAATGATCATAGCTGCGCGATAGGCATCCGTAAGTAGCCATGAGTGCAGCCATAGCACTCCTTGCTGGTCCAGCACAATGCTCCCTCTCAAGAGAGCTAGCCTCAAGCACTGTAGCCCGTGGCTGACGCCACACTGCCTGGTAAGGATCTGCTGTCGGGAAAATGCTGGCGGTAGCTCGAGCAACCACCTCTGGATGGTCCTCCATGATATCCCAGAGAACGGTGTAAGAAACTCTGTTGGCTCCATCCCATGGGGTCCTCCCCTACAACGCGAACACACGGCGGCACCAGACGTGATCCTGGTCCTCACGGCTAGGCACGTCAACCTCTGAAAACTGCACACGGTGCCAGTCGTACTGCGGCTCCTGGCCCTCCTGATATCCCACCAGGTGCAGAACTCTCCAAAGGATAGTGGGCATGCCGAACTCCCCCAGAAAATCCTCTGACCCCTCAGCTGTCCAGGGTCCCAGCATATAATTAGGCCTCTTGCCTCCGGTCGACTTACGAGCTGTGCGCTTGGTACGGGCCATCTGTAAGAAGTTTACCCACACATAGGTTTTCATTAGTTTGAGAACAACTTTTATTAAGAAAAACGGGACGGATAACATAAGGAAGGAATGAAGATTAATGCAAAGTTGTATGATCATGATGCATGCACGCAACATACGTCCTCACTGTCTATCAATCTAGCGGCTAGACGGTGGCATACACGTTCACTCATAGCGTTAACTAGACGTATTATACGTTCGCAAGTTAGCATACCTGCAGAAACTCATTTCAGCCCTGCCCACTGTATGAATCTCATGCATTGCTGAAATTAAATCTAATACTAACTTACGTGCACACACAGTATACACGTAAGCAGTATATGCACCCATCAGAATAGTATTACTCCCATAATCAATACTTTCACATATACTTGTGTGTAACAGGTATACATGTCAGTACCATTCAAGCACTCCCCTAGATTGGCGGTTGTCCAATCATGCTCTCACAACTCACTTGTTACCTTGGCGTAGAGGCAATTGATCCATACATTACTATTCCGAAGAATAGCACCCATACAATTTCACCCTTGCCGTATGGACGACAGAAACAACAAAATTTAAACATGATGCATAGCCCCCAAGTTAGTACTTAAATAGCCACCTAGGAACCTACTGGGCATAAGGACTTGATCAATGGCACACCTTAATCTTTATCAATAAGGTTTTTTAGATCCTATTATAGCTATAAGTTTTGACAAATAGAAAATTTCATTTGAAAATACAGTTTTCCAAATAGACTTATGAACAGTAACGCTAACCACGCTCCGATGCCAGCTGTGATAGAACCGACCAATTTATACAAGATTAAGCACCGAATCCGCTTTCGCAGAGATTAATAGATACTTAAGCTCGTACAAACCCGATAGTCCGGAAATCTCAAAGGATTTCAAGTCATTCAACTTTAACCAAGATCGTAATAGATTAGCGTACATATCCACGAGGTACATTCAGTTCGCACATAGTTCAAATACATCGGAGTTCAACAGTTATTACAAACCATAGTTCGAAATTCAAGAGCGGAAGCAACATAGTTTTGAAATACAAGTTTTCAGTTCACAATACAGTGCCATCGCCTGATCAGTCCACAAAAGCATCAGGAAAAGAATAAGAAATGACCATGCCCTTGGTCTATTCATCACCCGGGACGGGGTACAGGCAGTTCTCGCAATAGCCGTAGAAGCATTGCCCATCTGCAACAACAAGGGATAGAACCCTGAGTACGAGAAGGTACTCAGCTAGACTTACCCGTCATAAACCAGAAATAAATGACACCAAGGAGTATGCAAGGCTATATCTGGAGTTGGCTGTACTTACCTTTTTGCGTCAAAGCATTTTATCGAGAAATACTCATTATTTAAGTAAGTGCAGTTACTTTTAAGTAATCAACCTGTTTAACTAGATTTGCACCTGTTCTAGAGCAAACACTTGACTACTTTATTCAAGCAAGAGTGACTATTTCATCAATAGCCTTTCAGATTCAACATTATAACCATTATTAATTCCATAAGTTACTACGGTAACACATGCCCAGTCAAGTTACTCACTAACCAGGAGCGATGGCGATTATAATCAATTCCTACCAGCTGGGGATAAAATGTCGCACACTCGCCCGATCACACCCTGCCAGGCGACCGTCGGCGACCAATTCAGGAGGTTCGAGAACACAACACGCGGGACGGCCATGGGCCGTTCTACACCGGGGGTTATCTCAATGCCAGGTCGCTCAAGCTATTAACTGCCCACGGTCATGCCAGGTCGATCAGGTCCTGCCTGCCCTCGGACCATGCCAGGTTGATCAGAATAGTTGCCCACGGTACATATAAGGCCCTGGGTGTTAGGCGTCAACATCTCCATCACCGGCTCGAAAAACCTTACTCGGCTTCACGGGAGGTACCCGCACCTACTCCGTTAAGTGATTGACACGTTCAAAATGACTGAGGTGTGCCTTCGTCGGTTCCTAATCGACACAGACAGAAGACTACTAGCACACAGGACCCATGTCCTGCTGCTCCTACATCCCGCCCGGTCTCAGATTAATTATCACATGGTTATCTCCATGATAGCACGAGGCTAGTCATGATCAGTATCCACCTATATGCGGGAGACAGGAAATCACCCGACTTTTACCGGTCTAAGCAGGCTGAGCAGATCACGGCCTAGACTTAACAGGGATATCAAGATAGTAATTGCAGGTGGACATTGATAATTAATCAATGCAACAACGGTGTCACTCAACTCCTATAACCTAATGCAACAAGCATAACAGGTTAACTTTGTAAACAGTAACCGCAAACCGTAGGAGTAAGATGCTCCAGGGCTTGCCTCGCTCAAAGTCTGAAGGTCGGTGGTCGCGGCACTCCGGCAGGTCTTCAACGTCTCCTTCCGGGACCTTCTCTTCCAACGTCTCCTCCTGGCACTGCTCCTCGGGTGGCGGATCCTGAACCTCCGCTACCGATCCTGTATGATGCATAACATGAATAAATAACACGAATGCACGTGGGATGCATGGTGATGCAACATGGAATGAGATATTTCAGGAGATAAACACATGTCATCTACTGTGTTCTCTTCAACAAGGTAGTCAACATCATCTTACTGCTTACCAAAAGATCTCAACATCTACCCAACTACTTAACCTACCATAATCAACTTGCTAAGGTATGTTGTCACCACATCAAAGTTTACTTAATGAGTTTATTACCCTCTAATTACTTGCTGAAATAAATCTAATTAAACAAGCCTATAACAGCAACCCATTCTAGATAGCTTCAGAAAAATCTACAAAAATTACTGGAAGTTAACAACACATAATCTAGTTCCCTGTCCAAATTTCACTCCATTTGGACTTAGACTCTATCCTCTATGAAAAAGACAAACTCTACCATGAAAAGGTGCTTTGAACTACACACCCTAGCAAAAAGTGTCAAACAACAAATTTCTTATTTTTCCACTGAACTTCTTAGCACAAGAGCAGTGTGCATAAATTCTAAGGTTCACATTCCTCATATTTTAATTACTACAAAATAAACAGGGTGTTAACACCAGATTTTCGCACAAGCAAGGATATGGCAGATGGGCCCAGCCCGCAGAAGGAGAAGGATTCGGCAAGTGATCGACGGCTGGTTGACTCTTGGGGGTTCCAGCGTTTATCTATGCGGTCGGCTATTCCACGAAGCCACGGTTCCATTCGGGTAATGCATATGACGACTGAAGCTGGCTTGCACGAGAAGACGCGTCGTGATGGGAAGGCACTAAATAATATGGAGTTTATATCTTTCCGTATCTCTTTGTGAAGTCGTAATCGTTTAGGACTCATATTTCGTCCAGGGTATAAATATAAACCCTCGACCATTGTAAAACTGTTCACAACCACATCAATACAAACCGGCCTCAGCGCCACCTATTCGAGTCCTTAGTCGTGTCGTCGAGTTCTTCGAGAGGAATCATCGATCCGTCGACCTCCGTAAGTACCGGCAACCTTGTTATCATGTCTAGTATCGTGCGGCGGATTTAGATATGGTGCAAGTAGTCTCGTACCTTAAGCTTAGTATCGTGCGGCGGATTTAGGCTTATGACGGGAAGTTTTTGCTTATGCCTTGTATCGTGCGGCGGATTGAGTCATGAGTAAAAATAGTTATCGGCTCTGTTAGATTTGGCAGATCTAATAGATTCATTAAGTTATCATGTGTCGTGCGTTTTATCTATTTAATTCGTACAACACCTTTTTGCCCAATCTAGATTGATTCTCGTTCGGCCTTGTTGCATGAGTTCGCTTATGCTTGCCAATCATAAGATCACAATGGCCGGATTGATTTTCAATCTAGATTGTTACATGTTGTGGGTTCATGCATGCCGATCATGTTTGGGCTTTGATAGAACTGGGTGTCGTGCGGCAGGCGCAGGTTTTAGATTAGTTTAATCATGCTTTGCTTGTATGTTTCTTCTTCATGGACCCCAGTTCGGCTGTCTTTGCCGATTCTGGTTAAGCTTACATGAGTAATAAGTACATATAGATCTATTCAGATATGCACATGCTTTTAGCTTCTTATAATTAGATCGTATCATGCGGTGGATTAATCTAATTATAAGGAGTGGTGTAGATTTATAGCAAGTGGTATCATGCGGTGGATTAGCTTTGCTTAAATTTATACCTGACGGGTTCATGAAGGCTGGACGTGCGGCAGATCAGCTGGATTGGCCTATGCATGTGTTATCTGGATAGATTTATATTTACGAGTTGCCCTTTTACATCTTATTGCTACATATGCATTCGACACTCAACATATTTATGATTTATTTTTACGCTTGTCGAATGACATTTATAAACCTGTTTTGACAAACAGCTTTCATAGTTGTGTGCCGTCGTGATTGGCTTTCAAAGCCATACATATGGAACTGTCTGGTCACACCCGACACGTTCCAAGGTATTCTCACACTGTTTATCCCTTGTTGGTTTTCAGGTCAAACCGACTGGCACGTTTCCGGAACCAGAACGCTCCGGGTACCCGATTGAAGCCAGCCTCGTTCGGCTTGCTGTGTGCCTGACGCGAGACGACACGTTTTGCGTCAACACACCTTTTGGCACACCTGGTGGGACCACTTCAGGTTCAAGATGCCTGAGATTAACGAAGATCTAGTCTTCGAAGTGACAATAGATGACCTGCCGCAAGAATCAAAAGATCTGATACAGCGAGCTTGTGATGAGTTTCAGCGCAAATGCTTGGAGACTTTCTCCAAGAATAAAAGCGGCAAGATCTATCAGAAGCAGATGTTTCCGAAGGTTGTTCCTCATCACCAACCTGAGATGCCCGACCAGAGCGAAGAGATAGCTCTCCAGAAGATGAGCGAGATAATGCATAAGATCGTATCAGGGGCCGTAACCAATCATCAGTCGGCTTTCTTGAACACTTTTCGCGCTATCATGATCGACACCTTCGGTCCAAACGCGGATAAGTACTTTGAAGAAGCTATCGGTCCGGTGCGGGGGCCTTTGTTGTTCCATGTGCCTCAACAGCGAAGAGTTGCCAAAGGCAGCGGAGTTGGCTCGAGCACAGGTGGGATGGTTTCTCAGGAAACGCAGCAACCTCCTCAAACTTATGGCTAGCTTACATTCGGCACAACAGAAAACGTCCCGCCATCTGCTTCTAGAGTGTCTCCTGTGGCAAACAGGATACAGAAGGACGTGTTTGGAGACGGATATCGGGAGTTTGTGGACTATAATTCAATTAGTGCTCTTCCAAATCCAGGTTAAAGAAGTCCAGTGGGGCTACATACTGGGGGGCAGGCACAAACCGCTCCTGATTCCAATGTTGACCTCCTCATGCATAAGATGGCTGATATGATGCAAAATCAGTTCGGCCTAAAACCGAAGAATCAGACATACGCATACCAATCTCCTTACCCAGAGTGGTGCAATCGGGTAGCTCTTCCTCTGAGAGTCAAGCCTCCCACCGACCTTACCAAGTTTTCAGGCCAAGATGATACCAGTACGAGAGAGCATATCAGTCGTTACCTGATGCAGCTTGGCGAAGCATCGGCAGATGAAGCCTGGAGGATTCGCTACTTCCCGTTGTCGTTGACAGGACCAGCTTTCTCTTGGTTTGCTTCTCTGCCAGCAAATTCCATCAATACATGGGCAGAGCTGGAGCAAAAGTTCCACTCATACTTCTTTACGGGCACCAGCGAGAAAAAGTTGGTCGATCTTATGAGCCTGAGGATGAAGCCTGGCGAAGCTCCGCAAGAGTATCTGTGCCGATTCAGAGAGACCAAGAATCTTTGTTATTCTCTGAATTTACTGGATGATCAATTGCCGGAGATAGTGATAGCCGGCATGTTGCCGAGTATCAAAGAAAGACTATTCGGCATGGAATTCAATGACCTTGGGCAGTTATCACAAAGGTTGGCGACGATGAGTAATCAAGCCCAAGGATTCAAAAGGAATCATCAGTTCCAGAAAGGTGATGTAGCTGCCGGAATGTATCAGGCTTTCCTAGAGGAAGCGGATGAATATGATGATGAAGACGAAGTGGCTGCAGCCGAAATAATCTGGGCCAAGGACCCAACTTAGGTCAACCAGCGGTGGCTGAGGCAGCAAAAAGGTACCTATGACTTTGATGTTTCCAAGTCAGATAAATTATTTGAATACATGTTGAAGGAAGGACGCATCAAGTTGCCGGAAGGACATCCTATGCTGCTCCCTGAGGGGGTTAAAGATAAGAAGTATTGTGATTTCCACAATACCAGATCCCACTCCATAAATGATTGTCGAGTGTTTAGAGTGCGGGTTCAGAAGGCTATCCAGGATGGACACCTGAGGTTTGATGGAAAGATGAAGATTGATGGTAGTCCTTTTGGACAGAATACTGTGTCCTTCTCTGTTAATATGATCAACGCAGCCGATTTTGGGGGTAAAGGAAAAATGAAAGTTTTAACTTCTGACAGAGCAAGGGAGGCTGGAACTGTTGACCCTGATCGGCAGATTACAGAGGAAGAACTTCGACAGAAGGTTCGATTTCAGAATAGCCGAATTGAAACAGGTGAAACTTCCAGACCCAGGGTGACGACGCGTATTTTACTAAATAAATGGCGTCGGGAACAGGAACGATATCAAAAGCAGAGGTTTTATGAAGAGCAGAAATTCCTGGAAAAGCAGAGAAGGTACGAGGAAGAGATGAATCGGGAAGAACGAGAAGATACGAGGGAACAGGAACGGTCTCATTGGGAATGCTCGTTCTTCCAGTATTGTTCGAACGAAGGCTTGAAGCTGCCTGTCAAAGACAGCTGCCCCGAGTACAGTAATCAATACTCTGAGTTTAGGCAGTCTCAAGTCAACCGCCGATCTGTCCATGAAAGGCTTGGGCCCCGGGTCCCTGAAGACGATCGGCGTGTAAAAATAAATAGTTCCGAAGATCGGCAGGAAAGAAGGTTTGCCGATCCGGGGTGGGCTCGCGCTGAAGAAGAAGAGTGTCATGAGTATATCTAGCAGAGGGGGCAGTGGTGCCCACCAGGCTTAAGGAAGAGCCAGAAGAGGAGAGTGCAGCGCTTGAGGAACAAGGAATTAACACAAGCGGGCACCAGGACGAAGCAAGTTTGGCGTCCTAAGGAGAAGCCGAGTAGAAATAATCATTCGGCTGATACGTGCATGGCGTTCTTTCTCCCATCAGAGTTTGCAGCTCCCGAAAATCAAGAGCTCCAAGAAGAAACATATTCAGATTTTGATAGTGAATTTCAGGAGTTATTGGCTCATCTCGTTTTGGCTGAAAAGGCAGTTTTTGACAAGCCAATTAACCATCGACACTTGAAGCCATTATACATGAGAGGGTATGTCAATGGCAAGCTATTAACCAAGATGTTCATTGATGGAGGAGCTGCAATCAATATCATGCCGTATACCACCTTCAGGAAACTCGGGTTGACAAATGGAGATCTGTTGAAAACCGACATGGTCTTAAGGGACTTTGCTGGCAATTCTTCTGACACACGAGGAGCAGTCCATGTCGAGTTGATGATTGGGTCTAAAACCTTGATCACCACCTTCTTCGTCATTGACGGCAAGGGGCATACAGTTTACTGCTAGGAAGAGACTGGATACATGCTAATTGCTGTGTGCCATCAACTATGCATCGGTTCCTTATCCAATGGATTGGAGATGAAGTTGAAATCGTCCATACCGATGACTCAGTAAGTGTTGCTAATGCAGATTCTATTTATTGGGAGTATGATGGAGTTGAGTGTTTCTCTGGAAGAGCTTGGGAAGCAGGTCCTATTAATGTGTTCGATGAGGACCAACAGCCGATTCAAATAATCGGCTCTCAGAGTAATTTTTAGAGTCCAACTGATGGTGATGGAGAATACTGAGGCCAGAATTTCGTATCGGCTGACAAGGAATAAAGTATTAATAATGAAGCCGAAGTTGGATCAATATGTTTAAGTTTGGGTCTCAAGATTATGCTTAAAACAATTCTGTTTTTCCATCACTAGAGTTGGAAGAAAAATCAAAAGGATTCATACAAGGTGACGTACAATGAAGGCACTTCTGCAACTTGGTGATTATTTCGAGTTGTACGTGACGGCCGATAAGCCTTATAATAGGATCGGCCCTTATTTTTGAGCCTTGTAAGAAAAGATCATTAGCAGTTTTGCTTTAGCCGAAGAGATATGAACCCAAGAAGGGGGATTCGGCTATAACGAGATTTTGGTTCGTTTGAGCTATCTGTCAGTTGAAGCTTCGGCATCATTTGTTAAAAGCCGAACGCATGGAAATTGTGTAACTCGAGGGATACTTTATACAACCGATGTAAAAGCATCGCCTTTAGCAAAAAAAAATATATTCCAAAGATTCAAATTGTAGCTGATGTTATTTATATCGCCTTCAATTCAAGGATATTCATAACCTTGGTGAATCTAGCATTTTTACAAGGTGGTAGGTTTATCGGGGAAAGAGAAAGGTGAAATGCAGTAAATGCAACGCCGAATGACATGACATGTTGGAAGTGAGATTTAATCGGCTAAAATGACGTCATATATTCGGCAAACGTTCTTCCAAAGGAGTCTTTTGCGATCGGAAAAGAATCGCTAAGAAATTGGGAAATATGGATAGATATTGCTCAGAAGAGGAACAAGCTTTATTCAGTTACAAAATCTGTCCTAAAGTACAAGCTACTCTTGAAATAGTTTGATTGAATTAAGCAAAGGACGATGGCATAACCATTGGGAGCTATGGAGACTTCAAATTTGTCCGGAAATACATCTGCAAGGTCGACAGATAGAAAAGAGGGTGATCTTCCTTGTATCAAGAGCTCATCTCCACCACTTGAGGAGAAAAACCCCGGCATGCACACCTTGGGTGAAGGCTTGATCCTTGCAGCCATCTGCGATATATGCGCCTTAGACGACGGCCTGATCTCCTTGGATGATGGCCTGGTCCGTGTGGCCATCTGGGGCGTCAAAACGTACACCTTCGATGACGGCCTGATCTATTTGACCGTCGGCGGTATCAGGGCCGGCCTCAACGGTGTTCTTGTGGATGTTCATTCTGTCGGCAGCACTATTTTTGTAGAAGTGGCTGACAGAAGAAGAAGATGTGTCAAGCAAATGTGAGCTTAATCAGAAGAAAGGGTCTTGCAAAAATTTCATTAACCTGTGATAGCATGATGGATCCGTTTTCTGCTGGTGTGATTGTACAACTTCTTCGATGTCATACTTCCTGGACGAGCTTTCTGAAGAGGAAACATGAGCTTGTTTGAATTTAAGCCTTACCCTGAAAACAGTGGGTTAAGGGTGAGATGAATGGGAAGAGCCACTGCAAGGGGGCAGAGGAATATTTTTACCTATAACATCGATGAGTCAATACTCTGCAGTTCTCTGTTTCACATCTGGAGGAGCATCTACTGAGGTCACTATCGCTGGGCATTGGTGGTATTTTGAATAAAGGAATTTTCTCTTTGGTTCAAGACAGGAGCACGGGGGTAGGATTTCAAAGGTCAGGCTTGAAGTTGAGGGTAGTGGCTTGCTGAGACCAGGGCCATGATCTGCACATTGGAAGGCAAGGCGTCAAAGTAGGGTTTGCGAAGCCTATGGGCCGTTGTTGGACCGGGCCAAGTTTCTACTGATCTAAGTAGGTTGAAATCCTGAGGTTTGAAAGACTGGTTGGGATTCGACTAAAAGGTGATTGTTGAGTGGAGTATTCAGTTTTCAACTAATTGTTTGGGAGAGTCAATTGCCGATTGACATTGGAAACAGGAAAGCTGAAGAAATATTATCTTGACATAGTCATAAACCAAAAAGCTGAGAGGATAAAGAAGGTTCCGAACCTAAGATAATCAGTTGCAGCGGTTTTTTTTACGAAGTACAGATGGTTAAGTATAGTTGTCGACGATAGCCGATGTGATATGCATCGCTGCTAAGTTAAGAAAAAAAATCAATGACCAGTGCACATAATAGAATACACATTGATCTCGAAGGATCAATCACAGATTGATTTCAGGAGAACGAACAGGAGAACTTCTTATTTACAAAGGGGGAAGCAAATTACAATAAGGGGTCAGTTCGTCCATGTCATTCTATTCCTAATCGGAAGATCGAAGTCGAAAGAATCAGCCAAATCTGTTCCAGCTTCTTTCATGTCATCAACAGAACATGCCACCCTAGATTCTAGTCCTCGCTCACAAATGTCAAAATGACGGTAATCGACGCTAGAGTGGATCCGAACGGCGTTGAAGGCAAGTGCTGCACCATAGCCCATACCGGCCCTGGAGATGTCGGGGAGGACCCGGTTGACCTCATTCACCCGCCTTAGAGCCATCGTGCCTGGCACGTTGGCTGAGATAGCAAGGTTGGCGATAGCAACTTCGAGAGAATGGAGCTTGGCCTCCAGAGCTGAAAGGAGGAAAGGTCAAACAAAGAAGAAGGATAGGGACAGGACAGTGGAGAAATACTTACCGATGGCCTGTTCCCGAGCGGCATCACGCTCTTGAGAAATTCGAGTAATCTCCCGATTCCTCCTTTCTAGATCAAATTGGAGATCTACGACTTTCTGAGTTAGGGCCTCGGGGAAATCGTCATCTATCCTTCTGAACAGAAATGACAAGATAAGGCCGACTATTCTCGTTTGAAATGAGAAAAAGGAAGGAGAGGCAACCTTCTCTTGGAGGTGCTGGAAGCACCGAGCTCAAGGCTATGGCGGCTCGCTTGGGAAGACATCCTCCGATTGAGTCATGGCAAGAGAGAAGAGGGTTTTCTGGTTGAGAAGCTAAAGCGGAGGAGTTCGGGAAACACAAGCCAAAATAAAATGAAAGGGGAACTTTAAAGAATCCTGAGTACATCAGGAGACGTGTCGGCGGGTGCGATGATTATGGCCTGTGAAGGCGGATGCTTCCAGAGGCTCTACGGTGGTGCGAAAAGAAGAAAGGAATTTTGGAATAAAACATTTATCCCAAAATTAGGGGGCATGTGTTAACACCAGATTTTCGCACAAGCAAGGATATGGCAGATGGGCCCAGCCCGCAGAAGGAGAAGGATTCGGCAAGTGATCGACGGCTGGTTGACTCTTGGGGGTTCCAGCGTTTATCTATGCGGTCGGCTATTCCACGAAGCCACGGTTCCATTCGGGTAATGCATATGACGACTGAAGCTGGCTTGCACGAGAAGACGCGTCATGATGGGAAGGCACTAAATAATATGGAGTTTATATCTTTCCGTATCTCTTTGTGAAGTCGTAATCGTTTCGGACTCATATTTCGTCCAGGGTATAAATATAAACCCTCGACCATTGTAAAACTGTTCACAACCACATCAATACAAAACGGCCTCAGCGCCACCTATTCGAGTCCTTAGTCATGTCGTCGAGTTCTTCGAGAGGAATCATCGATCCGTCGACCTCCGTAAGTACCGACAACCTTGTTATCATGTCTAGTATCGTGCGGTGGATTTAGATATGGTGCAAGTAGTCTCGTACGTTAAGCTTAGTATCGTGCGGCGGATTTAGACTTATGACGGGAAGTTTTTGCTTATGCCTTGTATCGTGCGGCGGATTGAGTCATGAGTAAAAATAGTTATTGGCTCTGTTAGATTTGGCAGATCTAATAGATTCATTAAGTTATCATGTGTCGTGCGTTTTATTTATTTAATTCGTACAACACCTTTTTGCCCAATCTAGATTGATTCTCGTTCGGCCTTGTTGCATGAGTTCGCTTATGCTTGCCAATCATAAGATCACAATGGCCGGATTGATTTTCAATCTAGATTGTTACATGTTGTGGGTTCATGCATGCCGAGCATGTTTGGGCTTTGATAGAACTAGGTGTCGTGTGACCAAGGGCCAAGATTTGGCCCTGGGGATGTCACACGGATCGGTGACGTGGCACGGGGTGAAGTTGGGCCAACCCAAGTGGCGGGCGCCACTTGGAGCTGGCGGGCGCCACCTAGGGGTGGCGGGCGCCACCCCTCCTAGGCCCATTTGGGCCCTGTTGAGTGGGCTCGTCTCCTGGTGGGTCCAAATGTCTAAATTTGGTTCAAATCCTGCATTCAAATAAAATTCTATGGACATGTGGAATTCGGTTAGTTTGAAACCTATTTGACTACATTTCATGCCTTTTTGGTGGGTTTTAGGGTCAAATGTTGACGGTAAAATAGGGGTTTAAGGACCGTCAACAATCGTCCTGATCTATTCGTTCATGAGGAGTTAGATGAATTCCTTTGGTCGAAATGACCTCCTCAATGAGACGAACAAAATGATTCAAACGGATTTCGCAAAGACGCACTAGAGAGGGAGATCGAGTGATGGGAAAATCGCGGAGAAACGAAGAACGCGAAGAAGACGAACCAAAACGCGAATCAACACATCGATCTGCAACCGTAGCGCAAACACACGCTACGACAGTGAGGTTACGGCCTCACTTCCTCAAAATCTCAAGTACACAGAGGCAAGGTTCTCTGCGGATCTCAGCTAGCTACAGCAAGGGATTGGGAGAGCAGGAAACCCTAGAAGGCAAAGAGCAAATGACTGAGATAGATGGGGAGGTGGGTGTCTCCCCCTACCTATCCTAATTCTAACTATTCCTAATTCCCACTCTACCCCTAACTAATTACAGAGCGAATCAGCTAAACCCTAGGGTTATTCTGGACCAACTCGAAGATAGTGGTGATCCGACGGCCACGCCCGCACAACTCGTAGCGTCGCCTCAATGCGACCTCCCGATTGCCGCCACGTGCCGCCCTCGCTCTGCACCCCCAGTTTTGTGGCCGAAACCGGGAAACCAGGACTTTACGCCAACCCCCGATTTTGAGGCCCAAACCGGGAAACCAGCCTCCAAGTCCGTCCCTTGGTTTTGTGGCCAAAACCAGGAAACCCGCCAGCGCCCAGGTTTTGAGGCCCAAACCTGGAAACCGTCCTCAGCCCGAGTTTTGTGGCCCAAACTCGGAAACCCGCCGCACGCCTTTTGTGGCCCAAACCTGGAAACCGAACGCCCGAGTTTTGTGGCCCAAACTCGGAAACCGTCCACCCGGTGGTTTTTCTCTGGCTGAACCACCAAACCGGAGCTGTAGAGGGGATGCACCGCCCGTGCACCCCGTCCACCGACACATGTCCTCAGGTCCTCGACCCGAGCAACACTGTTCCCCGCAAGTCTCCGCTCATCACTGTCCCAGGCTGTCATCCACCACAGCTGATCCTTAGGCCCTCCGATCCCTCAGTCCAAGCCTCACGTCCGCCCTTCACCGCTCCCGGTCCATCGGCACGACACGTCTCTACTTGACCTTCACCTCGCCTTCGATCACTGTCTCCGGGCTCGACACCTGCACAACACAAGCCAAAGAACCTGCGATCAAACCCGTTGACAATCACTCATCACACCGAGACCCGGCATACACCTATGTTTCCGCAACTGCTCTTCATATTCTTTAATGGGTGTTGGCATGATCATTTACTTTGAATCCTTGACAGCGTAGATGTTCATCACTTCTCTTGAGCTATAACCATTGATGATTGGCTCTTGAGTGGACGAAGACTTCGTCGGCATCATAGTGGAATTCCTATCTTCTGTTGAAACTCAGACAGACAACAAAGCTCGTGGAATGGATTAAGGGTTAGTGAAAAACTACACCTTAATTATTTTAGAGTCTTGATTTATTTCTTTTAAGCATAAAGCAACAGAGTTTTGGATTTCCATTTATGTATGTGACTGGTGCAATAATTGTTTTATCACATATGTATCAAGAAAATAGGAGGTAAATATCAAACCAATATTTTGAAGTGAAGCATTAATATTGTAGGCTAGCAACATCCTCTAGAATTCATGAAACCTTAGGAGACTACTCTTTGTACAGTGTGTCCTACTCACAAAACTAAGGAAGAGATCAAGTGCATGAGTTCTGCTGGTGAGAAAACACCAATAGAACCAAAACTTCATTTACTCTACTCTAACCTTAGGCACATTTAATATGATAAGATTTGTATCTTGTCCATTGTTTAATTCTTAAAACATGGGTGATGAAATCAGAAGAGTGAGCATGAATTTGACAACGAGGGTTGAGTTGTTCAAGACTAAGTGATTAAAAGAGTGATACTCAAAGAACAAAGCATGTTGAGTTTTATAGATTAAACATTTAAAGTTGTAACTCAAACATTTTGATTCTTTTGATTTAAGTATAGAGCAAGACCAAGGGGAAGCCTTTATAGAGAATGATCACTTACCTTAAAATATTACCTTCATTATTGAAACGCAGTGGCGCCATGTGATGAGGGATAGATGATCTATGATGACCCCTTCCTTTTGAAGCTTCTCCTTGCATCTTGAGCTTGTTCCTGAACATCTTGTCTCCTGTGTTGCACTTTATCTTCCTCAATCTCTAAGCTATCCTTTTTCTCTCTCCTCATGAATTATGTTTGGGACTTATTGCTCCACTTATCATTTTATTCCTGAAAGCGTTAGTGGACAACACATACCCGAAGGGATATATAAGTAATAACAAGGGTAGTGTTGTCATAGAGCTAAAGTCACTTTCTATGCTATAGAGAAGTTAATCTTGACATTTTAATTAGCATAGAACTTGTATCCCATATTTTATTTACCTTCATTGTTCACCATTACTTTTTCTCTAAAGGATTAATTTATTTTGTATCTGTCACATCCCAAAATTTCTGATTTTGGGTTGTGAGTAAAAATATTAAATAAAATTAATGATTTCAATATTTGGAATAAAATTTACAAGTTTGTTTGATCTAGCGCAAATATAGTCATAGGAAAATATGGATTTCAAAATTTTTGCTAAAGTAGTTTGACGGGTTATGCTTGATGTGATGGTTGATTGTTGTTTCGTCTTGTGTTGCGAGTGAGTAAAGTTTTCCAAAAACGCGTTTACTAAGTCATTTATCTTTCTCCGCCTTGTCCGTATTTTCTCCTATAATCAAATTCTTTGTTTTCTAGCTTAACTCTTCTGTTGGAGTCTCCCAAAAATCTTTTTCTCCTGCTCTAAATTATTCCTTGGTATTCATCATTCATCATCATATCTCCAAAATTTTCTCGGGAATTTTTCTGACCTTTTTCCGGGGCTTTTTCCTATTTTTCTAGAAGCATAATCTAATTTTTAGATGCTTTAAAATATCTTTTCATAAGCTCCAAATACTTTATTTGGGTTCACCATATTCCAAAGTATCTCTGAGAATTTTCACAGAATTTTCGGAAATATCGGAGTATTTTTCGTGGCTTAAATAACTATTGTAGACTTTTCTGGAATTATTTTAATGCCGAAATTAATAAAATATCTCGTTTTTCCATCTTATCCAAACTCTACATATAAATACATGCCGGTGTTCATCTCGACGCAAGGATTCCAAAAGTATGGCCCGTTTCACGAGCCGCCACTCCTATCATTCCAGATTTGAAGCCGAAGTTTCGCATCTCGTAAAATCCGGCGAACTTCCGGCGAGCTTTTCCGGCCAAATCATCGCGTTCCGGCGAAAACCACCACCATCACGAGGTAGCTCTCTTTGTTCTGTACACCGTAATGTCCTCCTTTGTACTAATCCATCACCGTTTGACAGTTTCCCTTCGTTTCTTGTTTTGTGGCAATGTTTTCAGGCGAACTCCATCTTTGCAGGTAGCGTTACGGTGTTTTCCGGCCACGGGTGCGCTGCTCCTCAGGCCGCAGGCCTGACCTGTGCCGCCACCCCGGCCCCTGCGCGTCCCTCGCCCGACACCCGTCGCGTGGCGTCCCTGCTGCCTTCTGCTCTGGCCGGTCGGTAGACCAGCCGGCTGCACGGGCTCTGCCTAGCAAGCCACGCAGGCCAGCAAGTCATGGGCGCTAGCGCGCCGCAGTGCCACGGTGCTGCCACCGGCTGGCCAAGGTCGAACCCCTCCCCACCCTGGCGTGCAACAGCAGCAGTCAGCCACCATGGCTGTTCACGTGAAGGAAGAAGCAGGTGAACCAAGGTGCAAGATGATCATATTACAGTTGTACCACTGCTCTTTAATCCTTCGTCGTTTAATCATCTAATCTCTGTTTTCTGTTTTAGTCCGTTTTAGTTGCGTTAGAATCGTGTCAACGTGCTCTACGTTTTGGTTCTAGTGTTTCCAACGTCACAAAATTGTAAATTTTCATAATTATTTGTTAATTTGATTAATGGTAATTTAAAGGACCGAAGATGCTAAAGCAAGGCGACCAGAGGGGGGTGAATGGGAGCCTACAAATTTCTTCTCGAAATTACGGCCTCTTGTCCCAAAAAAATCAACCCCAAAAGCTACGGACTCAAATGTGATGCCCACGACCCTCAGAAAGAAGGTGGATGATCCCTAGGATCACAGCGAGGCACCACACAAGAGAGCAAATCAAAACTCCCAAAACTCCGACTCAAGTTCGTGCCTAAAAACCGACTCCCGAACGTAGATAGAGGGCTACGTCGGAATTCCTCCAAATACCTATGTTAACACGTAGCAAAGATAGTTAGAGAGGTTCCTAGGTGAACTCTAGGAGCAAACGAGAAGTCCGAAAACCAAGCGGAAAAGCTGGGAGAGCAAATGCACTAAAACGCAACCTACAGCAGGTTCGCGGACTGTCCGGAGACCTGATCCCGGACTGTCCGGCCAAGGGCGGACTGTCCGCGAAAACTTGGCGGACTGTCCGCAGGTCAAAAGGCAAAATCAGCACAGCTGCTGAACCCTCCCTGCGCGACTCCCGGACTGTCCGGGGCTTAGAACGGCGGACTGTCCGCCGGCTTACTTAAAAAAACAACAAAGCTGCTGGTCCTCCCCTGCGCGACTCGCGGACTGTCCGCCGGTCACCTGAGGGGAAAAAGTCCGAGGCCAACAGCCACTGCTCGGCTGAAACCCCAATGGCCGGACTGTCCGCGGCCACTGTGGCGGACTGTCTGCGCCTACGGCGGACTGTCCGGGAACCCCAAGGCGGACTGTCCGCGACCTCCCAGAAAGCACAAAAACTGCACGGGACAAAACCAAAATCGATTGGATCTTCACCAAATCGAACGGGGCTGCAACCAAACTTCTCCCAAGTGTTCTTCTACGTGTTGGGAAGCTAATCCTAGGATATCATCGCTTCAACCCAACTCAACCATGAGAAATCTGAAGAACACCATAAAAAGGGAAGAACGTGAAACGAAAACGATTTCGGCTCGATCTACTTGTTCGTGAGGGTAGAGATGAATTCCTCCGGTCGAAATGTTCCCCTCACATCAAAGAACAAGTTGATTCAAACGGAATCGCAAAAGATGCAGCGTAGAGGGAGATCGGGGGAGGAGAAAATCGTGGAGAAAAGAAGAACGCGAAGAACACGAAGAACAAAATCAAAATGTGAATTCAACCACGAATTTGACCCTTGGATTCAGAGGAATAGATGATAGATTAAGCACTCGGTGTCGGGCTACAAGCCACTCCAGCAGATCAAAGCTTGGATGGCGAAAAGCTCAAGAACAAGAGCCTGTCTCTCCCTAACCCTAGCCTCCTCTCACAAACAGCAAAATGAGAGTGACACCTCTTCCTCGGGTGGCGGCTGCCCTAGGAGCCCCCTGATATATATAGGCGCACGTCTGAAGACCAAAACGCCCTTACATTAAGCACTCGACCCAAATACCCCCCAGGGGTAAAACCGTCCAGTCCTGACGATCTTCATCCGACGGCCACGCCCGCACATCCGGTAGCTTCGCCTCGACGCGACCTCCCTGATGCCACCACGTGCCGTCATCGTCGACCCCCGCGCCTTCTCACCGATAGCTTCGCCGCAACGCAAGGCTCTCGGTGCCGCCACGCGTCGACCGTCCTTTCGGACCACCCCTGGTTTTGAGGCCCAAACCGGTAAACCCGCCAGCCCAGGTTTTGAGGCCCAAACCTGGCAAACCGTCCATCCCGAGTTTTGAGGCCCAAACTCGGAAACCGGCCACCCGAGTTTTGAGGCCCAAACTCGGAAACCGTCGATGGTAGCTTTTTGAGGCTCAGCTACCGAACCCGCACCGAAGACGGGATGTGGTTCGCACACCCCGACCACCGCACCGATAACGATGCATGTCCAGCCTCCACGCCGGGCACAACGCCTTCGCCTTCCTTCTTGACTCGGCCAACGACACTTGCGCCACACGCAAGCCCGTGTCCGACCTCCCGCCAAGTGACCCGACTCCAGCGTCTTCCTCCCGACTCGGCCGATGCATCGCACATCCCCATGTGCTCTCGCTCGCCGATGCCACGTGCCAGCTACCACAGCTGGTCCTCTGGCCCTCTGGTCCGTCAGTCCAAGCCTCACGTCCGCCCTTCACCGCTCTGGGTACATTGGCATGGCACGTTCGCCGCACGGCACACCCATCCTTCACCGCTCCTGGTCCGTCGGCACGGCACGTCTCTACTTGACCTTCACCTCGCCATAAACCACTGTATCCGAGCTCCACACCTGCACATCAACACAGCCAAGAGACACATGTTGCACACACACACCAACACATAAACACAACACAACTCACGCCACCCGTTAGTCATAAACATTAAGCGCATAGCAGATAATGACTCAACCGGGAAAAGCCTCAAACCTTCCTCATCAAAGTCAATCATTCATCATATATGTTCTCAATCTCCCCCTTGATGAATGCATTGACTAAAAATAAACCACAAAGGAAGGGTTTGAAGGCAAGCCTCATTCAAGTGCCCAAAAGCCAAGCAAAAGCAAACACAAGGCAACTTGAGATGAGGAAGGATCATGAAAACTCCAGATAAAAGCTCTCGGTCCCGAGGAAATGGGAAAAGTGGGCAAAGCCTCCACACAACCGAAGAGTCAAGAGAAACAAGAGTTTCATGAAATCCCAACAGGTACTCGAAAACCAATCTCAAATAAATTGTCAAACAATCATCACAAAAGGAAAGGAACCAAGGTACTTGTCCACTTGGGTTCACTTGGGTCAATTTCTCCCCCTTTTTCTCTTTCTCTTTCTCTTTCTCCCCCTTGATGATTGAATTGACAAAAACTAGGCACAAGAGATGGTTTGAGATACCAAAACCGAAAATCTCATTCAAATGCCCAAAAGCCAAAGAAATGCTAAAGGGGGCAATTTGAAATGAACATAACTTGGTCCCCAAAGACATGGGCAACGGCTCAACGCAACCAAGCAAGGGATCGGAGCAGCAACTCATCAAGGAGCAACACCTGATCACATAGAGCGAAAAAACTTGGTTCCCAAAGACATGGGCAACGGCTCGACGCAACCAAGTCAAAAATGAGCTAGTCCTCAAGAAGAGGCAGAAAAGGTTCAACACCACTAGCTCAAGGCTCGATACCAATTGAGGCTGAATCAACGCATAAGAATGCAAAACTGATCACAAACAGCCAAGAATTGGTGAAAAAAGCTAGTTCCTCAAGACAGAGGCACATAGGCTCGACGCAATTAGCTGAAGGCTCCAAACCAATCAAAAATACCAAGCAAAAAACTGCTAGTCCCTCAAGAGAGAGGCAAAATGGCTCAACACGACTAGCAGGCTCGATACCAATTGATGGAAAGCTCAAGGCCAAATGGAGCACAAACAATCAGAGCATGCGGAGAAGTAGCAAAGCAAAAGCGACTCCCCCTGAAAGCAAGCCTATATACAAAAGCTATGCAACAAAGCTCATGACACCAATTACATTCCATACCAAAAGATGGATATCAAATGGTAGACATAAAAGAGCTATACTAATTGAAGAAAGACATAATAGAACTAAACTCCCCCTAGCTCAAAGCTCTCCCCAAAATGCATGACTCTCCCCTTTGTGCCAACACATAAACTCCCCCTTGCAAATAGCTTCTCCCCCTTGACAAAAGGGAACATGCTGAGGGGTTTCGAAATTTTTCACAAAGTTGACACAAACACAAGACAAGCCATCAATCAAAAGCATATGGGGGCTATGAAAAGCATTGAAAGTGACCACAAAGTGTATCGGAGCTGGGGGTATGTACACTAAACTAAAAATGCATGATATGCACAATGCAACAGCTTCATGTGTATAGCAATCAGAATGAAAAGATGCTCAATAGAGTGCTGCCCTGAAAGTATAGCAACCAATACAAATGCTAGCAAAGGCTCAAACTGATCAAATGAATACGAAATATGAACAAATAGGCATATGAGCAGTTTTAAGCCATTTGAAAAGGAGTCCACCACTAAAATAGAACATGGCATGGATAGATAGGAAATCAACCAAGTGCTAACTCAAGTATAAAAGGTGAACTACCCCTAGCAAAGTTCAATCATCATGCAATAGAATGAAGCATAAACTTGTGTTATTTTCAAATTTTATCGGAATTTGCAGCGGTATTAACACAAGTTCAAATTAAAGCATGTGATTGCGAGAGGTTGGAAGCATGGTCATTGCCTAACTTTTCAACCGGGCTAAGCCTATGCAAGAAAAGCAATCGGAAGCTTAAAGCATCGGTTTCGGTCTTACACTACACGGCTCAAGTTTAACTCAAAAGTGCAGTGAGAAACAGTCTCGATACCGTGAGGTGCTGACACATGCAATCCCATCTCGATCTTTTCATTTCACTTAGACTTGGATCAAATTTTAAGCACAAGGTAAATATGACCAATCCAAGCAAGTGAATGACTCAGTGCAAGAGACATAGCAACCTAGCATACAAAAGATAGCACAAGTGATCTCAACACATCCTACCCATGCTAGTTGCCAATCTCAATGGTGAACACATCAAAGGTTTCATAATTAATTAATCAAGTTCACCATTTGCAAAAATAGCTTAGCTCATAACATGTATCAAGTGATCAAAAAGAGCCTAAGCTACAAGCATCATCATGAATAGGCAGGGCATACCAAAAAGAGCATAGTCTCATTTTCATTACTATATAGATGAAGCTCTAAGATGCACTAGTATACATGATGAAATGCATGCACAAGCTAGTCTATCAAAGACAAAGCAAAACTAGCCTAAAAAGAAAAACCCAAAACAAAAGGGTATCGGAGAAGCCCAACTAAGATACAACAAGCAAAATGCTTCCCCAACTAAAAGGGAAACACACACCAGACTCATAAGAAAAGAGCCAAGAAACGCTCAAGCGAACAGCCAGCAAAATTCATATCAGAAAGACCACACAGCAGAAAGAGGTCGAAGAAGAAGAGAGCCAAAATCCGAACTCAGAAGTGTGTCGGACGTACCTCCTGAAGCGCATGACCTCCTGCTGGTGTAATACCCGAGGGGATGCCTGAAACTGCTGAACTCCGGGGCGCCTGCCTCGCCGAAGTCGTCTCCCCCTTGCCTGATGCTGTCGCTGTCACAGGTGCTGCTAGTGCTCGCTGGAGAGCTACTCGAATGGAACCCCAAGTCATGGAAGAAGTGGGATCGGGTCCGTGAGCCGAAATGCTCTCTCCAGGCTCTTGTTCTCCTGCACACTCAAAAGCAGAAGAAAACACAAGGCATTGTCTCGTCTAGTGTGACCTCAAGGTCTCCACGAAAACGGTTAGTCAAATAAGCATAAGGTGAACTCTCAACAAAAAGAGATCTATCTATGAATGATACCGCAAGGAGAACTGAACTCAAACTAGTCTAGACTACCATGCCACAGGATAAAGCACTGTATAGCAAAATGCAACCTAGAAACACGATCAACCCAAACACAACCTAAACCTCAACACATGCTACAATGCAAGATAATGATAGCAATCGATCCAAAAGCATGTAACATAATAAAATTGAGAAAAAGACTAGTGCTCAAACTGATCATATCAACAGGGTACATGTAGCTAACAAAACTAGCACCTGACAAGTGACACCTAATGAACATCATACCTCTATAAGTAAAGCTCATGGAGGAATATGGTAAAGCATGGCATAATGTTCATGAAGATCACAGGCTGGCATGAAAAGTGGATATTCCACACAAGCTATACATAAAGCTAGCATCACATGATATACAAGATAGCACATGCTAGGCTAACACAAAACATGATACAAAAGAAAAATGTACATGTAAGAGCTATACAAGTGAGCAGATGATGATCCATCTCATACCACAAGACATAAATCATGTAAGTACAAGGTATGAGTGTATAAGAAAGCTCACCAAGCTATAAAAGCCTCTTTGGAGGCAATTCTATGCGGGGTGTAGAGAACCATCAAATCTTGGACATATCTAAAAGACCAAGTTCCATTCAGCTTATGTTCTCCACCCCGCGTCCTCATATCTACACACAAGAGGACAAAGTAACCCGAGTCTTGGATCCCGAAGGGTGAGCAAGCATGTACTTGGGAATCCAGGACTTGGTCACAAATCTCAACTTATCATGTGGGTTAGCATGATGCAAATGTTGGTTCAAATGCAATTGTGAAACACCCTTGGAAGCATTCCTCAAAAGGACAAATCAAGGAGAAGAACGAGTCGTACCACGGGAAAAGAGGCAAACATCTTCCAAGGTCTTTGTAGAAGAACCAATAGATGCACTATGAGAAGCATGACATGGACCAAGAGAAGAAGCAGTAGAAGCATGTCCACGACCAAGACCTATCCCACTAGAAAAGGAGTCATAAATCCCATCAATAAAAATGGGCTTCTTACTAGGAGCACAAGTGTTCATGCCATGAGAAGGGCTATGAATCACCATCTTCCTAGAAGAGCGAACTTGGCGCAAACGTTTGGCACGCCGATAGCAAAAGCTTTCTTGATGCCCATCTTTCTCACAAAAAGAGCAATGGTGCAAAGGCCTATTGGAAGGCACACCATTCTCCGACAAGTGAGAAGTCCCTTGGGACTTAGAACAAGAAGTATCAACGTTCAACTTGGTGCCAACACTAGGAGCACATGTGCCATGGGAAAGACTACGCGGCTTCCTAAAAGCCTTAGCTCGAATACGTCGCTCGTGTTTGACACGGCGGAAACAAAAATCGAATGAGTGTCCATCCTTCTTGCAAAAGGTGCAATGGAAAACCGGATTGGGAGCACGAGTCCCAAAAATATGAAAAGCACCCTTATCAAGAGAAGTCCTTTGGACATCATCCGAAGAAACAACAAGGTTAGGAGTAGCTATGAAAGAGCTATCCAAAACCTTGGCACTAGTGCTATCATCAAAAGACTCACGCGCATCACAAGAACTCAACTCCGGTTGCAAAGATGCAAACTTGGAAATAACAACATTGGAGTTGGAAGAAATGCGTGACTCAAAAGACTTAGCACAAAGACTCTTGCATCTTTTGGCTAAAACCTCATTTTCAAACATGAGACGATCACAAGTACCACACGGAGTGTTTTTCAGATTTTCCAACTCCTCTCTAATGCACTCGGCATATGTGGTACGCAAGAGTTCATTTTCTTTTTCAAGGTTGGCACTCATATCATTGTGCTCAACCAACTTGGCGCTCATATCATCGCGCAAAACCTTCAAAGCGAAAACTTCTTTTTCCAAATCAATGCATGATGTGCACATGAAATCGGTGGAAGAAACATCACCATTCACATCAAACAAAGAATCATGATTAGCACAAGAAGTATGGCAAGCATCTTTATTCAAACAGCACAAGCTACAAGGCCTAGCATTTATCTCAATAATTTCAGCCCTAGCATGCTCAAGTTCATCTACACATGTGGAGTGAGTCAATTTTAGTTCATCAATTTTAGTACACAAAGACTCACAAGAAACACATGGTAACAAAGCATTTGACTTAAGCAAGGCTATTTCAGTTTTAGCACAATCAAGATCCTTGCGCAAGTCAATGCAAACTAGACATGGTTCAGAAGGATTGGATTTCAACATTTCATTTTCAGATTCTAAGCTAGCAAGCGAAAAGCATAGCTCATTATTCTTCCTAACCATGTCACTACAAGAGGTGCAAGGTAAAGATGCACTAGACTTCCAATGAAAAAGGCCACATTTTAACCTAGTGATGGAGCATTTCAATTTCGTGATCTTTCTATGCAAGGTATCACAAAGCTCATCATATCTAAGGTTATCATCACAACAAGCTTCAAATCGTTGGGACAAAATCCCAAGACTAGCAAGAAGTGTACCTTTCTTGGCCTTGCCAAGTTCGCGTATACGATCCTCCGTTGAATGCTCATCATCTCCTAGGAAGTCCAGCAAAGCATTCACCTCACGTTCCGCCTCAAGAGCCGCACTCCTCCTTCTTGCCAAAGTGTCGTCCTCGGTAGCATGTCCAAGACTCAGACCTAAGGACAAAGACACACCGGGATAAGAGCTTGGTGCCATTTGCAAAAGCACCGTTAGTGTTAGCAAGACAAAAGCTTAACACCTCGGCAAACCACGTCGGAAGCCAAACCACTCTCAAAAGGTCGCCTTCGCGGATCTAGAACCGGTTAAGGTAGAGAGATCCTTAACTGGCTCCGATACCAATTGAAGGACCGAAGATGCTAAAGCAAGGCGACCAGAGGGGGGTGAATGGGAGCCTAAAAATTTCTTCTCGAAATTACGGCCTCTTGTCCCAACAAAATCAACCCCAAAAGCTACTGACTCAAATGCGATGCCCACGACCCTCAGAAAAAAGGTGGATGATCCCTAGGATCACAGCGAGGCACCACACAAGGGAGCAAACCAAAACTCCCAAAACTCCAAGTCAAGTTCGTGCCTAAATACCGATTCCCGAATGTAGATAGAGGGCTACGTCGGAATTCCTCCAAATACCTATGCTAACACGTAGCAAAGATAGTTAGAGAGGTTCCTAGGTGAACTCTAGGAGCAAACGAGAAGTCTAAAAACCAAGCGGAAAAGCTGGGAGAGCAAATGCACTAAAACGCAACCTACAACAGGTTCGCGGACTGTCTGGAGACCTGATCACGGACTGTCCGGCCAAGGGCGGACTGTCCGCGAAAACTTGGCGGACTGTCCGCAGGTCAAAAGGCAAAATCAGCACAGCTACTGAACCCTCCCTGCGCGACTCCCGGACTGTCCGGGGCTTAGAACGGCGGACTGTCTGCCGGCTTACTAACAAAAACAGCAAAGTTGCTGGTCCTCCCCTGCGCGACTCGCGGACTGTCCGCGCCTGTCAACGGCGGACTGTCTGCCGGTCACCCGAGGGGAAAAAAACCCGAGGCCAACAGCCGCTGCTCGGCTGAAACCCCAATGGCCGGACTGTCCGCGGCCACTGTGGCGGACTGTCTGCGCCTACGGCGGACTGTCCGGGAACCCCACGGCGGACTGTCCGCGACCTCCCAGAAAGCACAAAAACTGCACGGGACAAAACCAAAATCGATTGGATCTTCACCAAATCGAACGGGGCTGCAACCAAACTTCTCCCAAGTGTTCTTCTACATGTTGGGAAGCTAATCCTAGGATATCATCGCTTCAACCCAACTCAACCAAGAGAAATCTGAAGAACACCATAAAAAGGGAAGAACGAGAAACGAAAACGATTTCAGCTCGATCTACTTGTTCGTGAGGGTAGAGATGAATTCCTCCGGTCCAAATGTTCCCCTCACATCAAAGAACAAGTTGATTCAAATGGAATCGCAAAATACGCAGCGTAGAGGGAGATCGGGGGAGGAGAAAATCATGGAGAAAAGAAGAACGCGAAGAACACGAAGAACAAAATCAAAATGCGAATTCAACCACGAATTTGACCCTTGGATTTAGAGGAATAGATGATAGATTAAGCACTCGGTGTCGGGCTACAAGCCACTCCAGCAGATCAAAGCTTGGATGGCAAAAAGCTCAAGAACAAGAGCCTGTCTCTCCCTAACCCTAGCCTCCTCTCACAAACAGCAAAATGAGAGTGACACCTCTTCCTCGGGTGGCGGCTACCCTAGCAGCCCCCTCATATATATAGGCTCACGTCCGAAGACCAAAACGCCCTTACATTAAGCACTCGACCCAAATACCCCCAGGGGTAAAACCGTCCAGTCCTGACGATCTTCATCCGACGGCCACGCCCGCACATCCGGTACCTTCGCCTCGACGCGACCTCCCTGATGCCGCCACGTGCCATCATCGTCGACCGCCGCGCCTTCTCACCGATAGCTTCGCCGCAACGCAAGCCTCTCGGTGCCGCCACGCGTCGACCGTTCTTTCGGACCACCCCCGGTTTTGAGGCCCAAACCGGTAAACCCGCCAGCCCAGGTTTTGAGGCCCAAACCTGGCAAACCGTCCATCCTGAGTTTTGAGGCCCAAACTCGGAAACCGGCCACCTGAGTTTTGAGGCCCAAACTCGGAAACCGTCGATGGTAGCTTTTTGAGGCTCAGCTACCGATCCCGCACCGAAGACGGGATGTGGTTCGCACACCCCGACCACCGGCACTGATGCCGATGCATGTCCAGCCTCCACGTCGGGCACAACGCCTTCGCCTTCCTTCTTGACTCGGCCGATGGCACTTGCGCCGCACGCAAGCCTGTGTCCGACCTCCCGCCAAGTGACCCGACTCCAGCGTCTTCCTCCCGACTCGGCCGATGCATTGCACATCCCCATGTGCTCTCGCTCGCCGGTGCCACGTGCCAGCTACCACAGCTGGTCCTCTGGCCCTCTGGTCCGTCAGTCCAAGCCTCACGTCCGCCCTTCACCGCTCTGGGTACATAGGCATGGCACGTCTGCCGCACGGCACACCCATCCTTCACCGCTCCCGGTTCGTCGGCACGACACGTCTCTACTTGACCTTCACCTCGCCATAGACTACTGTATCCGAGCTCCACACTTGCACATCAACACAGCCAAGACACACATGTTGCACACACACACCAACACATAAACACAACACAACTCACGCCACCGGTTAGTCATAAACATTAAGCGCATAGCAGATAATGACTCAACCGGGAAAAGCCTCAAACCTTCCTCATCAAAGTCAATCATTCATCATATATGTTCTCATAATTTAACTGTTTCTTAATTAAAAGTAACCTAGGGTTATAAATTCGTTTCAGTTGCGACTGTGCTGATATAAGCTTCACGTAATCTCAATCTTAATCATGTCACATGTTTATAAATCTGAACCTATTAATTTGGTTAATAATTATTTAATGTCTTTCTAATTAAAAGCAACTTAGGGTTAATCTCCGGTATTTTATAATTAAATCATAACTTGATGACAACTTAAAGGTGTCTTTAGTAATTATAATTTGATTAGTTTAATCTGTTCTTCCAAGTTAAAATATATGTTGCCTAATCTGAATTAAATGCTTTTATATGGTTTTCACAATTAAAATAAACCAACTTTAAACTTTTTCTTCTTTTACAATATAAAACTCCCGGTAGATGCGTCTTCGACAATAGCTCTGTTTTAGTCGTTTCGTGCGATCCCACGACCGTAGCAGCGAGCTCTCTTTTAGTACGTTGTTTTATCTCGTGCTACGTTGTTCTTAGCTCTCTCTTTTCGTGTGCTTGTATGTTTGTCTACGTGTGGTGTTTGCTACGAGTAGACGGGGACCGTTGTGTATGCTAAAGATCAGAAGAGGATGACCGAAAGCTGATGATGTGAGGGTTGAGCAAATAATTAAGGCAAGTATAGCAATCGGGTTTTCTTTTCGCAATCATGATCATGTTACTTAATTAATGTATGCATCGAATGATAAAAACAACTTATTAGAACCTTAAGAAAATATCTGTACGAGCACCTTCAGAATTTATAGTACAACTGTTGGGGGTTATATGGCTCTGGCTTTAGCTCAGTATGAGGACCTTTTCTAGCTTGTTAGTGGTTACCCGAAAGGGCGCATAAGGCGCTTGATGAGACGGGTATAGTGCGGCTTCTGTCCACATGTGTATAGGCTGCGTGTTATTGTGCCACCTGGAAGGAGGGCTCTACATCCCCTTGCCTTAAGACCTAGCGGCCCTAACTTGTTAGACGAACCTTTGAAAGGCTTCATCATGAGCCCTGCCGACCTTCCTTGGAAGTGGGTTAAGAGGCTGGCTCCCTCGGGCGAAAGGGCAATTCACGTCTCGCAGGGAAAGTGTACACCTTTGCGCAAAGTTTATTAAACTGATATATCAGCCTTGCTCAAGGACACGAGCGACCTTGAAGACGTAAAGATTATGACTTATGTTGATTAACATGTTCATTATTTACCATTTTATGCTATTCATTATTTATGTTACATTGATCATGAAACTTGGGATCTATATCACTTGTTGCTATACTTGTGGAGTTCAACATGGACTCACTCTTGCTATTTCCCAACACCTTCAGTCATTAGTAGAAGCTACTCAGAGGATGGAGCATGGTTTAAGTTGCTATGGAGTGCTAGAAGTATGTACCCCCAGTCAGCCGTCCCTGTGAAGACTCAAGTCTGAAGAGAAGATTAGTAATCGTTCTGCTATACTCCGATAGATGTAAGTGTTAATATAGTTATGTTTACGTTATATAACATTGTTTCTGATATTCTTTATTCTGTTGCTGTATGTGTGGACTTCCTGGGTACACATATGGTGAACCTGGTTTTGTTTTTTTTTTTTAAACCGGGTGTGACAGTATCTTAAGTTTGATTTCTAAGCTTAGAATTTGTAATATCATTCAAACTTAAAGAGACAAAGTAACAGTGAGTAGAGAGATTGCAAACCAGTGTGTCGGGATGTTGACAGCTTCTTGATTGGGAGGATGAGCATGGTTGTAGAATTTTTGGAAGAGCTAGCCTTCCTCCCCACACTTAGACAAAGGTAAGTGTGAATGTTGAAGCATCCCTCGCGTTGTATTTGCAACTCTCATGTTCTCGGACATTGTTCACCCTGCAGTGGTTAGTGACAAGAATACCCGAAGGGAACTAGTCCTAAGAACATAATTATTTTTTAATATATTTTTTTTGTAAATTACGACAGGATTCTAAATTTAAAAAGTAATAAGATAACTACTGATTGACCTCTCGGTGAGGGCTCGCAGTTTTAGGTTCGTTGAGCAAGACCTTTCTTTAATGGACACATACCCGAGGGAATATATAAAGTTGAAAAACAGGTTGTCCACTATTAAATTTATAATCCTTATCTATGCTAATGGGTAGATGGATTTGGAATTGTTTTAGCACAGACATGATTCATCATAGTTCATAGACAACTTGGTGGTTGTATTGCTTCATGGTTCAAGGCAAAGTAGCTTATAGCAAAAGACAAAGTGAATATTCTTTGATACTTACAGTTCAGTGATGAATGAGCTATGTCTTTTGTGTGAAGTTGTTGGAGCACGTCCTATGTCTTGCTTCATCCCAGTGTGAGTTCATCTCTTGACTTCCCCATTTTGATATTAAGAGATTTCTACAGGGTTAGTCCAACAAAATAACCGATATCTACTAGAGCGTACTCTTGGTTCAAAAATCAAACTAGACGCCATGTCTAATTTAATCTAGGAAAGCATTTTAACCTAAGCACCACACTTAATTTAAAAAGCCTTTGAAAGTAAGATCAACACTCCTAGACTAAGCACCATGCTTAATTTAAAAGTTGTATGAACATACTCCAAACCTTAAGCTTACTATAGTAAATAACAGTGGCATGAAAGCACTACAGAGATTCACTTTAATGGAGATGAAAGAGTGTGATCAAGATGAGTAGTATATATATATTTTTTTTCTTTTTAGATGCACATAACATGAGTGGATGCAAGTGATAAAAATTAAACATGTATGAGAGAACATAAACTAAATGGAGTGAATGTATGATGATATGCAAAGGATTTAATAAGATAACTACTCATCAACTTAAAGTCCATGAGCAAGACTGACTCACCTCGATTAAACTTACCATGACTCACAATGGAATTGTGAGTGGTACAACGTCTGGTGTCGTCACTCGTCACGTGCTTGAAAACTTGTAACGTTGACCTTCTTCGATCCTTGTGGGAGTTTGTTGGAAAGTCAAAGTGACAACAATTGTCTATACTTTATCTGGTTGATTCCTAACAAAGTGTTTGAATGGATCTTGAGGCTTGAGCAAAGCTCTGGACCCGCAACGTAGTTTGTCGGAAGTTCAAAACCAGTCATACACCTCACCCTGCATAAGATCAAAACTATACAAAAGCCAGGGTGGGCCTGTTTGGATAAAGGGTGAATAATATATCTCAATTATCACATGTGTAAGAGTTCTCCTAGATGTTGAAAATGTATTCTAGCTACCATCCTTAATTACTCATTCATTCCCCGGCAACGGCGCCAAAAATGCTTGTTGACACTCCTTAATGGAATCACTCTAAGATAGACTTCATAAACAATAACCTAGTGAAGGCACTAAGAAGTGTACGGGACACTACTAGCATCACTTAATGTCAAGTTGTCATCCCCAACATGAAACTAGCAATGTGATTATATCATAGCACTGACTCTAAAGATAAATATTTACCCGCAAGCGCACAGATAAATACACCTGTTGTAGCAGCATTTTACCCAAAGATGTTCCAAGTATCGTTATTTATATTTAGCACTAGGAATGAAGTGAGATAAATAAGGACAAGAGCTACTCTATACATGTGATAGGAGAATTGAGAACAAAGTAAGAACACACTCCTTTATCCTAAACAGGGATCAGTCACAATAATGAGGTACACTATAAAAGATAAAAGATTAATCTATGATAGTCCTTAGAGCATTTCAACTTAGACAAGGCATGTGGATTAGAATAGACATTATAAAGAACTATTCCTAAGTTATTCTAATTATAAGTCATAATATACATTGATTAGTGCAATTATATTTGGCAATCATTGGCTAGGTTATCCCATATTCATATTCAAGAGGCAACTCCATAGTAAAGGTGCCAAACAGAGTAACCCCTAAACCATGAGTTAACTGAGCCATACTGAACACTACATTCGGGAGGTGGAATACAAAGGACTCAACAGGCCTGTCACACCCGCGATCTACCACTCTATCCGGAACATAGGACGCATTCGCAGATAAATAGTGTATAGGCATCACACCTACACAACATTTATCACCCACTCGTTGATCATTAAGATGAGCGCTATATGAACATGAGTATAAACATGATGATAATCTATCTATGCCAAATATATAATCAAAGCATACTACAAGCAGTATAATTAAGAATATAGTAATTAATGTCTTAGTCATATCAATTATATTTAAACTATTATGAACTAGTACAAAATGATGAACAGTATGATGAACTAGAACACATAGATGAACTAGACGATGAACTAGAACTAGAAGATCAACTAGAACATGAACAATGAAGAACAATGAAGAACTAGAAGAACAATTATGAACTAGAAACATAATTAGATCCATAATGTTGATACAAGAGAGAAGATCTTGGGTTTACCGAGCCTTCTCGCGACTAGATCCGGAATCCAAGCGAAGCTTGCCTCTTCTAATTCTAATTCTATCTAGCTATGCCTAAGTTGATGTGGCTCTAAGGAAATTAGGGCTTCTGATTGATCCTCCTCCTCTTCTAATGACTTGAGATCTGATGATGATGGAGAAGGGGGGTCTGGGATTTATTATATAGGGGCTCCTGGCCTCTCCTCCACCTTGGGAAAGCGATGTGGGACTAAATCCTTCGCCATACGCATAGGGGCCTAAATGGGCCAAAACGTGTTGGGGAGGTCGGTTGGAGGTAGCTTGCAGAAGACGGAAGCCAGCGGGCTGTTGGTATAAATTAATGCACACTCTACTTTATCCGCAAGTGCACAGATAAAATCTACCGATGTAGCACTTCATTGGAGTAACCCAGTTTTAATATCGAACCCAAAGGAACGGATAGCGATGAGTCTCAAGTGTATAACCCCTGAGTAACTGACAAGGACGGAGAAGCTAAAAGTATAGAGGGGATCACTAAGGTTATCTAAACCAAACTTAAGAGTGATATGTCTATTATTCTTAATGGGGAAGTTTCCATAAAAGGTCACAACAGAGTATGATTCTTTTATGCAAATGTATAATCCTACCGAGCCTACACACGGGTAAGTGGACTATAGAAGAATCAACAAGGCTATAAGAGTCACCCTTGCGAACAACCACTACTACCGGCGTTATAGGAGGTAAACATGAGTTATCCAGTCTAAGCACCACGCTTACACTATCCAACTACTCTAACTCTAGAGCGACTAGAATTAAAGTACTCAAAAGAGAGTCATTAAACCTTAAGAATAATAAGAACAATGGCTCAAACTTAAATATAGATGTTGATTACCGAAACAATCGTTGAAGCAAGTTGACGAAGAACTTGAATCCATAGGTACAAGATGAAGAAGTTGATCCGACAGGCCGGAGCTTCCTCTTGATCTCTTCCTCTCTCTCTCTCTTCTAGTTCTAAATAAGACTAGGTTCTAATCCTACTTGAGGGGTATCTAGTCTTCTACTTGAAAGCTAACTCCTGAAGTCTCTTCTAGGGTTTCTAGTTGAAGCGTAGTCTTCTGAAGAGGGACCTTCTGTCTGACCTGGGGCTTAGGGGCCTGTTTATATAGCCCTGAGGGATCAACCGCGACCGTTTGATCAAACCGACTTCACGTAGGGCTGAGATTGATCCTCAAAGGCGGTGGAAGTAGCTTGCAGAAGACGAAAGCGCGGGGCCTCTGTGGCCGACCGACCGGTGGGCCCTGTGGGACCGGTCGGTCCCACAGGTAAGCCTCCTGTGGTGCCCTTTCGCGTGGTGTCTTGTGGTGTCCTCTGGAGTCTTCTGGAAGGTTCCTGACTTGGCGAATGCGTTATCTCCCATCGGTTTCCTTCTATGGGAAGCTATCGGTGCCAATTTCCTGGTTTAGTCCCTGCGGATTCACAATTCACCAAAACTCGTGGAATTCATTAGTTTTAATCCCTATACTAAGGTGGAGTTTATATATTCATCCATTTTCATGCTTAATTAACCTTTAATAATAAGAGTTAATAAGTGTCAACAAGCTCCCCCACACTTAGACTTTTACTCGTCCTCGATAAAAGGTTGGATCATAAGATATCAAACATTAAGCTTTTCTGTGTTTACCATAAATCTTTGAGAAGTTGGGAAGTAGAACAGTTGAAACAGATCACCCTTTTGTTTTAGCATAAAACATTGGAGTTTTTGGAATTTTGAAACAAGTCATAGCTTTCCTTCTCCTTTTGTAGTACTTCAATTCCTTACCAAAGCATTTTCATTTATATGAAGCAGTTTTATGTTACAAAATCAATGGAGAAAAATACTATACTCTTAGATCAAGACATTTAATCTTTTAAACTTTGTCACTCTTACTGGCATATTGTAATTAGAGGGACCATGGGCTATCTTTTTTTTCTCTTTATCATATTTTTATCATAGTACTCTTTCTTTTTCTATATTTTTTCTGAGGTATGTCGGACACTTGTCTATTTTTCTTTCCTCATATTTCATACTTTTGCATAGCCCATGCCTCTAATACAATACTACTTCGGAAGAGTGAATCTTTCTTTTATTTGTAAGGATCTTGATCTTCAGGGCATAATAAATTTCTCAACAGAGAACTCAGTATTTAATTAAACAATAATTGATTGATGTCTTGGCAGGTAACTTATTTACTACAAAGGAGAAGTGTTGCTAATCTCTTTTTAACTTTGCAAGTAAAATTCTCCAATGCTCATACTTTAAGAATTGAGTTCTCATTATTCTTCTATCATATTCCACAACAACTCTTAGATAGTATGGGTTTCTTAAATATCAGAACAGGTCTTTTCAGAAAGAATGTTTATGGGATTTTAAACTATCAAATTAATCTTTAAAGTTCATGAATTGCACATTATTGATGAGAATATGTTTTAAATTCAAACAGAAGTTTAAATATCAAAAAATAGAGTATAATAATTACGTACCGAACCGTGGACGAAGGAGAAGGCAAGGGGGTCCACCCCTGACCGACCGGTGGGGCCCACCAACCGGTCGGTTGGGCTCTGAGCCCAACCGCGGCCCACTTCGTGGTGCGTGATCCTGGTAACGTTGTCTTTTGTTTTGTGTAGTTTTCGCGATCGTTTTTTCGGTAATTCCGTCGACGTCTTCTCCCCCCACACTTATTTTTCTGTTTTCTGCTAATCACAACATGTGGAGACAATACATATATCCAAAATAACAATATAAAAGATAACTAAAAATTTATTGATATTTAAGGCACCTTTATTACACACTGAATTTAACTAAACAAAAACTCTTAACAAAACACGACTCAACCACGAGACTATGCAAACACTAGTGCCTTATTAAACTATCGACGGACTATTCTTTCTTCTCTCCCTCGAGCAGATCTGTTATTGTAGAGGCTATGTTGACGACCTTATCCTTCAAGCTAATGTGTTTAGTTACGTATTCGTGCATCGTACTGGCCATCTTTTTCGTAGTCTTGGCTAGCGAGGTGTATCTCTGCTTGAGCTCTAGATTATCTCTCTCAAGGTACTCAATTCTGTCCTCGAGGCGATCTAGCTGGGTAGTCCTCTTGCGCTTGGCCATGATATTAGGAGTGGTGGGTGCCCTGGTTGTTGGTGGAGTGACCTTGATCTGCTCAGGGTGACCACGAACTCCCTCAAAGCGCGGGCGCGGATTTTCAGTTGTGTATCTTACGACAGAGGGTTCTCCAAGCTTGTTCGTCTTCAGCCTGACAAGTGTCTCATTGGGCCTAGGAGGAAGGAGCGGGATCTTTTTGGTGACGGAGAAAGTCGGAAGTCTTCTCGCCGGCACTGCTTGGGCATAGAAAGGTTGTTGCCGATGCGACGAGGGTTCTTCAGGCGGGATAGTATCAACGGGTGTAGACGAATCAACAAGAGCGACCTCCTTGGATGGTGTTACGGCGAGGTCTTTCGGCGTGGTGACGACAAGAGCCATCGAGTCGTCAGCGGGTTCGTTGAGGTCGATCCTTGGATAGGAGGCCATTAGTGCTGGTAGGAGGAGAGCTCTGTTGCTGCTGGTTTTCTGGGAGAGGCTTGAATGAATCTAGAGGCAGGCCTGGGGCTGGTTTTATAGCTGAAGGGGCTCAAATGATAGGCATGATAGGTTCGTTACGAGGGTTATCGATTCTACAGATCAGGTTACCGGAATGGGTACGAGAAAGAGTCGGGACACGTAACGAAAGAAGGCAGAGGGCGAGCGGCCTCCAGGGCAGACCGGTCGGTCTCCCTAGGAGACCGGTCGGTCACCCCCTGTGGGATCTCGCGGGTCCGTCGCTCATGGTGTCTTTAAACTTGATCCTAATCCCAGAAAATATAACCCCGATGTGCAAACTTATCGGAAAAATGACGATGGTGTAAATCTATGGGATAATGAAGAATTGGATGACATCCAACTCTTCAGGACTCTTTTCAGGTTCTAGAAAAATCTTAAGACGTTGTCCATTTACCTTGAATAATGTACCTTCGTCATTTTGAAGTGTAATGGCTCCATGTGATGAAGTGGCTACCACCGTGAATGGTCCTTCCCATTTGCTTCGTAGTTTTCCATGCCCAAACAATTTTACCCTGGAATTAAAAAGTAATACCTTATCTTCAGGAGTGAAGCTCTGCTTCTTAATTCTCTTGTCATGCCACCTCTTTGTTCTCTCTTTGTAAATCTTTGCATTGTGATATGCTTTTTCGCGCCATTCATCTAGTTCAGAGAGTTGCATTTTCCTTTTTACTCCAGCAGCTTCTAAGTCCATGTTCCATATTTTGATTGCCCAGTGAGCTTTGAATTCTAACTCTACTGGTAAGTGACAAGTCTTTTCGTAGACGAGTTGATATGGTGACATCCCCAATGGTGTTTTGTAGGCAGTACGGTAAGCCCACAGTGCTTCGGGTAGTCTATCTTTCCATTGTGTTCCCATCTCGTTAACTGTTTTCTGCAGATTATTCTTGATTTGCTTGTTCGATGTTTCTGCTTGGCCACTTGTCTGAGGATGATAGGGAGTGGCAACATTGTGACGGATCCCATGATTTGTTAGATATTTATGAAAGCCTTTATCAACGAAGTGAGTTCCTCCGTCACTAATTACCATCCTTGGCACTCCAAATCTTGGAAATATTATCTCTTCGAACATCCTCTGAGAGTTTCTTGCGTTAGCAGACTTGCATGGCACTGCTTCGACCCATTTTGAGACGTAGTCGACAGCAACTAGGATATACTCATGATTCCTTGATTTAGGGAATGGTCCCATGTAATCAATTCCCCAAACATCGAAGAGCTCGATCTGAAGGTTGTTAGTGAGTGGCATGGCATCTCTGGTGTTGATGCTGCCGTGCCTCTGACATGACCCACATCTTCGTATGAAATCTTTGGTGTCTTGGTACATAGTTGGCCAGAAAAATCCACTTTGTCAGATCTTCGCATGTGTTCAGAATGCCCCATAATGTCCTCCATATGGTGAAGAGTGACAGCGTTCAATGATCTTGATTCCTTCTTCAGTTGGTACACATCTTCTGAGTAATCCATCAGAGCAAACTCTGAATAGATATGGATCATCCCATAGGTGGATTCTACTCTCATAGATTAGCTTCTTCTTAATTGCTCCTGGTGGTGCATACCCTACAACTATAAAATTGACAATATTTGCATACCAGGGGTCAGATCTAGAGACTTGAAAAAGCATGTCATCCCTGAGTGAGTCATTTATAGGCAATTCTTGCGGATTTTCAAAATACATTCTAGACAAGTGATCAGCAACAGAGTTTTCTACTCCTTTCTTATCTTTTATTTCTAAGTCAAACTCTTGGAGTAACAAAACCCATCTTATCAAGCGTGGCTTAGCATCTTTTTTAGTGAGCAGGTATTTAAGTGCAGCATGATCAGTAAAAACAATCACCTTTGATCCCACTAAATAAGATCTAAACTTGTCTATAGCAAAAACAACAGCCAGAAGTTCTTTTTCAGTAGTAGCATAATTAAGTTGAGGTCCAGTTAAAGTTTTGCTGGCATAAGCGACTGCATGATGCTTTTTATCCTTATATTGTCCTAACACAGCTCCTACAGCAAAATCACTTGCATCACACATGATCTCAAAAGGTAGAGACCAATCAGGAGGTTGAATGATAGGTGCAGAAGTGAGTGCTTTCTTAAGAGTGTTAAAAGATTTTACACATGCATCATCAAATTCAAAAGGAACATCTTTGGCCAAAAGATTTGTAAGTGGTCTTGCAATGTAAGAGAAATCTTTTATAAATCTACGGTAAAAACCAGCATGGCCAAGAAAACTTCGGATTCCTTTAATATTAATCGGTGGAGGCAAACGTTCAATTACTTCAATTTTAGCTTTGTCTACCTCAATTCCACGTTCTAATACTAAATGTCCTAGCACTATGCCTTCTCTAACCATGAAGTGACTTTTCTCCCAATTAAGGACTAAGTGCTTTTCTTCACATCTTTGCAAAACCTTGTCTAAATTTTCAAGACAATCATCAAAAGTTTTTCCATAAACAGAAAAGTCATCCATGAAAACTTCCATGATTTCTTCAATCATATCAGAAAATATAGACATCATACATCTTTGAAAAGAAGCAGGTGCATTACATAATCCAAAAGACATTCGACGATAAGCATAAGTTCCGTATGGACATGTAAAATTGGTTTTGCTTTGATCATCTGGATGGATTGGGATTTGGTGATACCCAGAATACCCATCAAGAAAACAAAAGAAAGAGTGATTGGCTAACCGTTCTAACATTTCATCTATGAAAGGTAGCGGAAAGTGATCTTTCTTAGTTGCCTTGTTTAATTTTCTGTAATGAATGCACATTCTCCAACCAGTAACAGTTCTTTGTGGAATTAATTCGTTCTTCTCATTCTTTACCACAGTCATGCCTCCCTTTTTAGGCACAACTTGGACAGGGCTTAACCACTCACTGTGTGGCACAGGATAAATGATCCCGGCGTGTAAAAGTTTCAAAACTTCTTTCTTTACTACTTCTCTCATCGCATTGTTAAGCCTGCGTTGTGGCTCTCTAGATGGTGATATGTTAGGATCAGTAGTAATGCGATGGGTGCAGAAAGCGGGGTTGATTCCCTTTAAATCATGGAGTGAATAGCCAAAGGCTGATTTATGCTTTTCTAAGACAGTGATCAACCTAGAAGTTTGTTCTTGAGTAAGATTATTACTTATGATTATAGGAGATTCAGGATCATTATTCAAGAAAGCATATCGAAGCTCAGAAGGTAAGGGTTTTAACTCTATGGAAGGTTTAGGAGGTTCTTCTAAGGAATCTAAAGGATCTGGATCAGGTGTGTTATTATCTTCTTCCTCAGTGAAAAACTGAGCATCTTCTTCATAATCGGATTCATTTATTGTTTCAAAAGAGGCTTCTTTAATTTCTTCCATAGGGTCTGGCTCGGGACATGATTCATTTTCAGCATTTAGAGAGTGAGTGATAGGTATGGTTCCTTTAAGATTTTTCCCAAGATGGAAGTTTAAGATCCCTGTTTGACCTTCATGAATGAGTTGCTTAAGTGGTTGACCTATCAGCAGATTAAACTCTTTAATATCAAAGATATAAAAGCTTAAGCGTAGCAGAGTGTTATCTGCTGTGACAGGCAGGACATACATGATTCCTAAGCTAGGAATAACATGTCCTAAAGGGGTTTTTAAAAGTTTATCTATTGGGGTAAGTGGCATTTGTTTTAATAAATCTTGAGCAAAAGTTTCAGACATAATGTTGATTCCCACAACAGGGTTATAGAGAGCTTCGAAGGGTTGTTGATGGATTTGACATTGAATGTGTGTAGAAGGTGAATTTAAGCGAATTGTATTAGTAGAAAGCTCTGATTCTTCTAACCATTCATGACTTATTATAGATTAGTTTCTTCGTAGTCTCTTTTAGGAAAACCTTATCAGTAAATTTTTCTAAAGATGATTTTTGATTTTGTGGTTTCTTAATTGTGTGATATTTCGAGGTATTACCAAATTCGGTAAAGTACTCCTCCTCAAAATCAAAGGTGTCTCCTAAGATTGAGGTTTCCCTCTCACTAGGAATTAAAGCTGAGGTTTGTTCATGATTAAGAATAGATATAGGATCAGCTTCTAGATTTACTTCTAGTGGTTCTTGTGGTTTAGCTTCAGGAGTAGGAGTGATTTGAGATAAGTTTTGCAACATTTCCCTTGCCTTGGAGGCTGGGGTATGTAGGAATGATCCGTTTGAAGCTAAGTTAAGGTAATTAGAAGTTTTTCTATTCAGACCATTATAAAAGTGTTGAAGCAAGACAGGGTCTGGAATAGATAAGGCTGGACCGGAGCAGACAAGATTATCGAATCTTTCCCAGGCTGCAATTAGAGACTCATCATCTTCTTGGATGAAGGACAAAATCTCTAAGCGAAGACAAATAATTTTGGAGATAGGGAAGTATTCTAAGCAAAAGCTAGAGCAGAGTTCTTTCCAATCCCCATTTTTACTTGGTGCAGTTTGAAGGTACCATGTTTTGGCTTTTCCCTCTAAGGAGAATGGAAAAAGTTTCCATCTAAGGGTTTCGTCAGACATGCCTGCGATATGTAGGCACGCACATGTTTGTTCAAACTCATTTAAATGAATATGTGGGTTTTCGTCTTCTAAGCCAGAAAAGATTTGATTCTTAACCATCTCTATCAAACATGGGCGTAGCTCGTAGTTGTCGGAAAGGATAGGCTTAGCAGATTTGGGTAACTCTAAGTCTACGACAGTGTGATAGGTATATGTTGACACCCACTAATGCTCATAATTAACCATCAACTGTTGCATGAAATGACACTAAATGAATCACAAAGCATAGTTGTAGGGTTTGAAACTAACAAGTTCCACGAGTTTTGGTGCTCTCACTTGTTTTGCAGGATTATCAATATTTCACCATATAAAAGTATATTAAGTGATGAAACAGGGCACACCATTGCGAAGAGCTCATCGAGACGATCGAAACGGACATATGGTTTGCTACATTTGGAGTCCCGACGAGAGAGTCCTCGATGGATACGACATGAAAGATTCTAGAACATTCTAGAACATTTCAGAAGACACGAGAAGGCGACCCATGGAAGGTGGGGCCCACCTGTCATAGAGACAGACCGGTCGGTCTCCCTCTTGGGCCGGTCGGTCTGCTATAGGGCCCAAACTCGCCCCCCTTCGCGTGACGCACTCCAACCGACCTCTCCAACACGTTTTGGCCCATTTAGGCCCAAGTGCATATGACTAAGGATTTAGTACCACATCGCTTGCCCAAGGTGTAGGGGAGGCCAGGAGCCCCTATATAATAAACCCAGGACCCCCCTGAGGCAACACCATCATCATCTGGGAGTCTTTGTAGAGGCGTCCCTCGAAGGACAACCTCTCCTCCCTAGAGAATTAGGTTTAGATTTTCCAATGTAATAGCTTAGCTTTAGTCGGGAGTTAGGGAGAGCGGAGCTGCGCTCCGGTTCCGGAGGAGTCTTTAGAGTTTTGGTATGTCTATGTATCTTTTCTTTATAAGACTTATGCTTTAATATATTTATCTTCTCTATTTACTTTATGCTTTATTATATGATTAGTATAGTTGTTATATATTGGCATGGGATCTTTGTTCGTATTGAGTGCTCTAGTTATCCTAGGTAATTAGAGTAGTAATCGATAGATTAGACATGGTGTTTAGTCTATAGGTTACCTGAGGTTGCGCTCAATCCCACGGAATAGTTGTGGTAGCCCCAGGGGTGACAGCTCTGTTAGGCCTTCGTAATCCATCACGTTCGGATTGATGTTTCGTAGAGCTTTTGGCAGCCTTCTCCCAACTACCTTTTTCCCAGTCTTCTTCGAGAGTTGGAAAGGACCTGCTGCTCCAAAGTGCCAATGATTATAACTGCTATATCTTTTCATCTTTGTTACCTAAGAACCCAAGTAATAGACAAGTGCATAGGAACCTTGATCTCTCCCGTTGTCCTCCCACTATAGTTATCTATACATTTATCATTAAATTCTCTTTTATGTACTTCCATTATAATATCATATATCAATCACTCCTACTTTAGTCTAATTAGTACTCTGAGTTAGTAGATGCATGATAGTGAGTTATCAGATTCTTGACCCTAGCTTCCCTGTGGTAAAATATAAATAACGATCCTGGAATACTCCCGGTAAAATGCTACTGGTTCAGTGGAATCTTTCATATTCTATTTGCATTAACAAACGTCAACCGTATACTGGTTCAGTGGAATGGAATCTATGGAGCTAGTGATTGGCTCTGAGAAATCCATTGTGAAAAGAATAAAAAGATAAAAGATAAAAATAGAGGTAAAGTAAAGTAAAGGTAAAAGATAAAAGATAAAAGATAAAAGTATAATACAAGGTTATACTCAAGACGTAAAATGATCTACCGTTCCCCGGCAATGGCACCAGAAATGCTTGTTGGTATAAATTAATGCACACTCTACTTTATCCGCAAGTGCACAGATAAAATCTACCGATGTAGCACTTCACCGGAGTAACCCAGTTTTAATATCGAACCCAAAGGAACGGATAGCGATGAGTCTCAAGTGTATAACCCCTGAGTAACTGACAAGGACGGAGAAGCTAAAAGTATAGAGGGGGTCACTAAGGTTATCTAAACCTAACTTAAGAGTGATATGTCTATTATTCTTAATGGGGAAGTTGCCATAAAAGGTCACAACAGAGTATGATTCTTTTATGCAAATGTATAATCTTACCGAGCCTACACACGGGTAAGTGGACTATAGAAGAATTAACAAGGCTATAAGAGTCACCCTTGTGAACAACCACTACTACCGGCGTTATAGGAGGTAAACATGAGTTATCCAGTCTGAGCACCACGCTTACACTATCCAACTACTCTAACTCTAGAGCGACTAGAATTAAAGTACTCAAAAGAGAGTCATGAAACCTTAAGAATAATAAGAACAATGGCTCAAACTTAAATATAGATGTTGATTACCGAAACAATCGTTGAAGCAAGTCGATGAAGAACTTGAATCCACAGGTACAAGATGAAGAAGTTGATCCGACAGGCCGGAGCTTCCTCTTGATCTCTTCCTCTCTCTCTCTCTCTTCTAGTTCTAAATAAGACTAGGTTCTAATTCTACTAGAGGGGTATCTAGTCTTCTACTTGAAAGCTAACTCCTGAAGTCTCTTCTAGGGTTTCTAGTTTAAGCGTAGTCTTCTGAAGAGGGACCTTCTGTCTGACCTGGGGCTCAGGGGCCTGTTTATATAGCCCTGAGCGATCAACCGTGACCGTTTGATCAAACCGACTTCACGTAGGGCTGAGATTGATCCTCAAAGGCGGTGGAAGTAGCTTGCAGAAGACGAAAGCGCGGGGCCTCTATGGCCGACCGACCGGTGGGCCCTGTGGGACCAGTCGGTCCCACAGGTAATCCTCCTATGGTGCCCTTTCGCGTGGTGTCTTGTGGTGTCCTCTGGAGTCTTCTGGAAGGTTCCTGACTTGGCGAATGTGTTATCTCCCGTCGGTTTCCTTCTATGGGAAGCTATCGGTGCCGATTTCCTGGTTTAGTCCCTGCGGATTCACAATTCACCAAAACTCGTGGAATTCATTAGTTTTAATCCCTATACTAAGGTGGAGTTTATATATTCATCCATTTTCATGCTTAATTGACCTTTAATAATAAGAGTTAATAAGTGTCAACACGGGCCCAGGGGGACCGGCCGGTCATAGGGTGGGACCGGTCGGTCCCACCTGGCAGCCTCTCGTGGTGGTCGACCTCCTGGTGTCTTCTTGCGTTCTCTGGAGTCTTCTAGAATAATCCTACCGTGGTGGTTGCGTTATCTCCTGTCGGTTTCCTTCTATGGGAAGCTATCGGCGCTGATTTTCTGGTTTAGTCCCTGCAGAATCATAGTTCACCAAAACTCGTGGAATATTGTCAGTTGAAACCCTAAACCTTTGTTGGTGATCAAATTCTTGCTCTTTTTATATTTATTTATCCCTTAATTATGGTAGATAACCAGTGTCAACAGTGATTGACATGCATGAACCCACAACATGTAACAATCTAGATTGAAGGTTAACTCGACCATTATGATCTTATAATTAGCAAAGCACGAATAAACTTGTGCAACAAGGCTGAACAAAGATTAATCTAGATTGGGCAAAAGAGTGTTACAAGAATTAAATAAATAAAAACATATAACACATGATAACTTAATGAATCTATCAGATCTGCCAAATCTAATAGAGCCGATAACTATTTTTACCCGTGACTTAATCCGCCGCACGATACAAGGCACAAGCAAAAACTTCCCGTCATAAGCTTAAATCCGCCGCACGATACTAAGCTTAACATACGAGACTACTTGCATCATATCTAAATCCACTGCATGATACTAGACATGATAGCAAGGTTGCCGGTACTTACGGAGGTCGACGGATCGATGATTCCTCTCGAAGAACTCGACGACACGACTAAAGGACTCGAAGGTGGCACGGGGCCGGTTTGTATTGATATGGTTGTGAATAGTTTTACAATGATCGAGGGTTTATATTTATACCCTGGACGAAACATGAGTCCTAAATGATTACGACTTATACAACGAATTTTGGGAAAGATACAAATACTATTCCTATTTTCTCAGCTCCCTCCATCGCCACATATCTTTTCGTGTAAGCTATCTTCACTTCCCGAATGGAGTCGCCGCCTCGCAAAACAGCCAACTATGTAGGCATTTACCGAAATCCCGAAGACTAGCCGACTGCTTGGTCGCTTACCGAACGCTTCTCTCACTGCCGACTGGGCCCTTTTGTCATCCTCTTGTGTGTGCGAAAATCTGGTGTTAACACATGCCCCCTCAATTTTGGGATAAAAGTCAATTTTATTCCGAAATTATCTGCAAGCTTCTTCCCTCTCCTAGGTTTTCGCTTCTCAGCACTGTAGCCGCCGCTCGAGAAATTCAAATCTTTGTGCAACTGATTTCATTCCGAACCCTTGATGGCGACCCAAGATAAGATCCCAGAGGTAAACTTCACATATTCAGTAATCTCTTGCTAGCCCCTTCTTTCGGCTCATTTTCCCCTTCCATTTGCTATTTCTTGAAGGAATATAAGAACCAAATCCTGATTCCTTATGCTGCCAACCCTGACTCCTATCTCCTTGGTCCAATGGGAAATCCCGATCCAACGGAGATTATCGAGAAGGAAACCCAAAGAATTCCTTTCAAATCTAGAATTACTTCACCGGGTCACTGGCCGAACACCTTCAAGAACTGGCCTTTTCCCCCAATTGTTGGATGACGAAATTGGTACTGGAGGATGTTTGAAAAAAGCAGCAGTCACTGGGAAAATCAAGACATTGGCCACTGTCTGCAATTATCTTTCTCAAAAACGACCCTCTCCTGATAGCAGCTTCCCATTTCTGGTCTAATGTCATCAATGCTTTCATCTTCGGCCATGGTATGATGACTATTACCTTAGCTGATGTCTTTATGATGACTGGTCTGAATGTAACACTACCAGTATATCCTTACAAATACAAGAACAAAAGTAATCAAAAAGTTGTCAGTTCAGGATGTGGTTGGGCCAAATACATTCAGACTTATATGGAGTCATCCAATACTGTCTCAGATAAAGAGCTGAAAGCCTTTACGAATATGTGGCTATGTAGATTCATTTTCTGTGGAAAATCCAATGAACCCACTCTGAACCATATGGTGATGACCGAAGATTTATCTACAGGCACTCAAATACCACTGGGTAAATACCTCTTGGGGTCTGTGTATCATATGATGCATCAGATTACTCTCCAGATGCACACGGGTGGAGAAATTTCTTGTGTGAATGGTCCCTGGTGGTTAGTTCAGATGTGGCTCCAACTATATATGCATCAGATAGTCTCCGTGAGTCTTCTCAACCTGAGTTTCCCTTCAATTAATTATGCTGAAGGCAAAACAACAAGAGTTAAAGCCTATCAAACTTATGGAGAAGCAGCATCATCTATCAATATTGACATGGACATTGGTCATCCCTTCAAGCTATTCTTCAAAGGCTTTGGCAATGTACTCTGGCTTCCTTATAGAGAGAATGAAAACCTGACTTTTCCTTGCAAGTTTAACTATGAATCCGGCTGTGTAGACAAAACGTCCATTGACATTTTTAATTCTTTCATCAAACCCTGCGTCCTGCCAGCTGAATTTCACCATGGAAGATTAGTGTAGTCCACCTATGAATTCTATTATCCAAACATGGTGGCCAGACAATTAGGATGCGGTCAATTGCCCCCCAGACTTTTATTCTCAACAGTAATAAGACCCAGAGAAGTAATCATAGAGGGGATAGTGGCTAAAAAAGTTTTTGAATTAGGATGGGAGCTGCCAACATATGAACCGTCTCCATTCGGGATAGTAGATATCACTCATCCCTTCTTCACTTCCTGGTGGGAAGAATGACGTACTCATCTCTTTAACGTGCCAGTCCACCCCTTGTGTTGCAACCTGACTTTGCTTCTGACAGTGAGGTAATTTCAATACTCCTGTCATTCTCCATTCTTGAATTCGACCCTTTTCTAACACTCGGCCATACACAGGATCTTGAGCCTACACCTCCTGTCAGAGTGATCCAATATTACCAGGCTAGACCCAATCCTGCTCTTGGTTTCAATGCTCCAAGTTTGAATAACTTCATGAAGATCCCTGCAACTTCAACGATCATGTCTTCAAGCTGAGAGAGCAAGAGAAAGGCAATTGAGAATGTCTCTTCGTCCAAGAAAACAAGGACCAAAAGGGCTAAACCATCTCCCACGGTATGAATTTCCCATTTAAGCAACTCTATTCGGCAACAAATCTGATCAAATCTACATTTTGTCAATTGCTGCAGTCACAGGTCAAGGTCCTGAAATCAAGTAGTACTTCAGCAACTGCCGAACTATCCCCTGAAGCCTCTACAAAAAATATCCAAGACGAGGCCGAAGACCCAAAAACCTCGAAGGTTTAAGAAATGAAGAAACTGATGGGGCCATAGGTAACATATTCGGCTATCCTCCTTTCTGTCATGACATGCTCATGCTATTACTTGAAACTGATGAAATTCTAAAAGAACTGGAAGCAGAGCCATCTCCTGATCATACTCCAAACCCACCTCCTCTAAATATTCAACAAAGTCCTCGAGCAAGCCAAGGCGCAACGTCTTCTGATGATCAATCAGCTCAGCAGGCAAAGCTTTGTCTTTGAATTACATTGCTTTCACCAAACATACTTAGTCGGCTGACTCCTTTCTCTTTCCTCAGAAAAATACCAAAGAGCCGACTACGAGTTATTCTTTCCCTGCCGAAGATTATATCACCGAGAAAGGTGAAGAAAATACCTCCCGACAGACTCTATCAAAGGAAAACCAGGCTCGGCTGAGGGAAATAATCACTCTGTTGAACAAGGACATTATCAACCTGGTTCAAGATGCAGATCAGATAAGAGACATTCTTGAGCTCATTGATGAAGATATTCCTCCCGCTCTTCTGACTCACTTGGAATCTGCAGCTTGCCTTGACAACTTTGTTGTAATTGTAAGGAGAGCAACTAAAAACATGTCATCTAAAGCTGCCTTGCAGGATAATAGGTCTTCAAAGAAGCTAGAACTTAAAGATCTGCATTCCAACATTCAAACCGCAAAAACTTCCTTGGTAACTTTGGAATCTGAACTAAAAGTCATGGAGGAAGACAAGAGCAAGTTAGAGGCCCAGCTAGCCAATCTGAATACTAAAATCCAATCTCACAGGACTCGTATGGCTGATCTGCCGAAGAAAATAGAAGCAGCTTCATCAAGGATAACTTCGGCCATCAAAGAAGATCAACAAATCAAAACCAACCTCTTTTGAATGAAGATCCAAAAGGTATACTCCGAAGATGAAGATCAAAAGGTATTATATACCGTTAGCCGAATCAGAACCGAGGCTATAAAGACGATCAATCAGCTTTTGAATGAGTGAACACTGATCCTATAACAAACCAAGTGTAGTATACTTTGTCACTTTAAGCTTCCATTTGTTTGAACATGCAATCGGCTTTTTCCTTAAATTTCCTGTGATAAAACATAACCGATTGTCCTCATCTTTCTGGTAACCGAATGAACTTTTCTTAAAGGACTTAAGAGGATAACCGAGTGGCGTCCGACTCAGCTAAGCCTGGCCCAGTAAAAACGGCCCAGCCGAAAGGAAAACCCTACTCTGTCGCTTGGCATTCTTACTCCACTACTCCGTAGACTTCGCCACGACTCCTTTCCCAGCTTATAAATAAACCCCTTCTACAACTCCGATTAGCACTTGCAGTTGCGCATCCTTGCCTCCGTCTTTTCACTTCTTCTTGCCGGCTCAACTCATAAGAAAAAAACCCTAGTCCTGTAGCAATGGCGAACGACGACGATCGCGGCAAGCGACCTGCCGAAGGAGAAGCGGAGGGCAGCCGAGCACCGCAACGCCGGTGTTATGGGTAAGAATCGGCTATCCTGCCCCCCTGCAATTTCTATTTCCCTGTTCATCCATTGTCTCAATTCCAATTCCCTTCTCACTTTCTAGGATAAGATTCATCTCCAGCAGCCAAAGCCATCTCCTTCCCTAGCCCGAAACTCCATCATCCGGATCTTCCAGTTCCTCTGACCCTTCGAACTCTTCCTCGGATTCCTCCTACTCCGACTGGTGGAGCCACCGCGATGCCTGTCGTTTCAAGGAGGAAAGAGACAAGGCCCGAGAGGAGTTGAGCGAAGTCTCCAAGCAGTACGGCATCGACCAACTCGACTGGGAGGATCAGCAGAAACAACTCTGCGATGCAATCTCAGGTCAGTGAAATCTTCGCCCGATTTCCCCTTTTCTAACCAGACTCGTTCGCCTGATATATTCCTTTTTCGTTCAGCATTATCTGCAGAGGTCGAGCGCCTGAAGATCACGGGAACCAGGGTGGCCGACAAAGTGAACGCCCAGGGGGAAACCGTGGAGGCGCGCCTCGATGATGCGGACGGTCGTGTCGATCAGGTTGCCATTCACGGCATACACCACGACGTTGCCTTGGGGCTGGCGACAATGTCTACCCAAACGCGCGAGGACTTCTCCGCCATGCCGACTGGCTTCCATGGTGGCGAGCTTCCAGAGGATGTTGAAGATCTTTTGGAAAGTTATGAAGATCATGCGACCGTGCTCGCCCAGGCTTCTGACACTCAATCTGTCTTGAACAGGTTGTTCGACGAGTAGTCTGTACTTAGGATCCTTCTATAATAAAAGTGTCCCCTTTTGCGAAACATCCGCATCCGTAAAATGTTTGTCCGTAGCTTCTGTCTCTTGAATTACCAAAAGCATAACCTTTGTATGATATCATCCTCATTCGGTTAGGTTGATATTTTTTGCTCTAAAGGCGACACATGTCATGTCGGCTGCTCAAACATTTTTCTGCTAAAGGCGATGTTTCTCATCGGCTAACTCACCGCATATGATTTTTATGTACCGACCTCCATGCTGGGATGAAACTTTTTAAGAAATCTTCCATTAATTGCTCTATAGATCTCTTCTCCCAGCAAAGTCTTCAAAATATATGCATTCCCTGGCACATGCCTCACTATCCGAAAAGGACCTTCCCAATTTAGAGACCATTTACCGAATACTTTGTCTTTCGTCCCGATCGGCAATACAACGTCCCAAACTAAATCCCCTTCTTCAAAGTGCTTTTCCTTGACCTTTTTGTTGTAATAACTGGCAACACACAATTTGTTCTTCTCTATATTTTCCAATGCCTTAAGACGAATCAGGTGCAAATCTTCTAGTTCATCCATCATCAAACTCTTATAATCTTTTCCCTTTAATTCATTCTGCAATGTAACTCGCCTTGAATTTGATTGTAATTCCCATGGCAACACAGCACAATGCCCATAAACTAACTCGCAGGGAGATACTTGAGTAGACCCATGACATGCCATTCGGTAAGCTGTTGACGGAAGTTATAGCATGTTTTACCTCATCAAAATACCGTCAACAGGCCTCAGTTTCAAGGAAGAATAGCATATCATGAGCATTTTTATCACTAATAAGTTCCACTTGTACTCTTAGCTTGTGAACATGTAGGAGATGACAAAATGAACAAAATGAGGCCAGGTGGGCCCACCAAGGGGGTCGAGTGACCCCAGCCTTGGGCCACCTCGGGCATGGTGACATGGCATGATCCAAGAGAAGCATGTTCAAGCCAATATCAACCATTGGATCAAGCATGTGCTTTTGCTCAATGGTGCAAGATGAGAAGCACATGGATTCATGGGTCCACACCGAAAACCAAATGCAACCAACATATGACACCATGCTCCATGACATGTGGGGACATCAAGGGACACAAGTTGGTGGGCCAGCCCTATCATAGGGGGGTCGGCCGACCCCCCCTTGGTGGGACCCATCTTCACTATTCATCAGGATGACATCATCACCTTCTAGAAGATGTACCCCGGGCCCACATGTCAGGGACAGGGGTCGGCCGACCCCATGGTGAAACCCATCCGATGTCGGTTGCTTGCACATGTTTCACACGTGAAGAAATCAAGGCCATCCATCCATGGCGGTTACAATGACGGTGGATCCAAGGGTGGAGAGATGGGGAGCACACGGATCGCTGACGTGGCGCCGGAGTAGCCCCTACTCCACCTCCACTATAAATAGAGGCCTTCACCCTCTCATTCAAAACACCCCAAGAGAGTGTGCATATCTCACATCACACACTTCACATCTCCACTCTCATGTGAGATCAAGCAAGAGTAGTAGTAGTTAGTCTAGAGTGGGAGTTAGAGTCGAGTCGGGCGAAGCTCGGGTCTCCGGAGTCGTCTTCTGGGAGTCTGGTATAGCCCTTGTATCTTTCTTCTTTTGTAAGACTTTATTTATTTAATATATTATTCTTTCTTTACTTTACTTTGCATTTACTTAAGTATTTACTTTCCAAGTATTTATTTAAGTATTTACTTAGTGCAAGTCTATATTTATATAGTCTTTTTGTGTGCTTATCTTAGTTCTATAGTTGTCTTAGTTAGATTGATTTCCTTTAAATCGCTTCTTGTGTGTGCGTCATCGTCCTATCTAAGGATAGGGGCTTTAGCTATTTTGATCGATAGCTAAAGGTGTAGATAAGTGTGAGCGTGGTGCTCATACTTCATCTTATCTTTGACTACCGCTGGCTTGCACGGACAGTAAGGGCGCATGGGCAAAAGGTGACAGATTTTGCCTGGCTACCTAGATCCCCTCACGTGAACTCAGGCTAGTTTTTAAAAGGTAAGGCGTCCATAAGCCAAATATCCGCTTGAGTAATGGGTTAGGTGAAAAACCTTCTATCGCTTTACTCTCTCGTTTATCCCTCTCACACAAGTAGCAAGGCGTCAATCTAGTTAAGTCATGTATTCAATTAGGATTAGTTCACAAGAGTAAAGGTAGATACATAGGAGTACTTTATACTCACTCGTTGTCCTCCCACCTAGCTAACTCTACTAAGTTATCTTTTCATATCATATACTCTTTGCTCAATTTATTTATCCTATCTATCTATCCTCCCTTATATCCACTTATCCCTTTTTGCTCCTCTAGTTGATAATAGAGTATAGTAAGACTAAAGGATCTATCTTTCCTCTCTCTACATCTTTCCTAGCTTGCTTTCCTTTGGGATAAAATAAATAACGATACCTTGGAATACTCCCGGGTGAAGTGCTACATCGGTATATTCTGTGCGCTTGCGGAATTATCCAATAGTCAATAGAAATACCAACAAGCACTCTTGGCACCGTTGCTGGGGTTAGGCTCCATAGTCTAGTTCTAGTGGTTGCGCTAAGAAGTGTCAACATAAGCCTATAATGCCTCATTTAAAACCGAATGCCATCTCTTTGGTTTTTCATCAATCTTCTTCTGGATAATCTTAATCATAATCTTATTCGATGCTTCGGCTTGACCATTGGCTTGCGCATAATAGGGAGAAGACTTACATAGTTTGATCCCCATCTCTTCAGCAAAATCATAAAATTTGGACAATGTAAACTGGGTCCCTTGATCTGTAGTTATAGTTTGAGGGATTCCGAACCTGTGAACTATATGCTCCTTGACAAAATTGATCATGTTTTCCGACGTAACATTCTTCAAAGGTACAGCCTCAACCCATTTGGTAAAGTAATCTGTAGTCAAAAGTACGAATTTGTGTCCTTTGCTAGAAGGCGGGTGGATTTGACCAATTAAATCTATAGCCCACCCTCTAAACGGCCACGGCTTGATAATTGGATTCATAGCCGATGCTGGAACTCTTTGAACATTCCCGAATCTCTAACAATCTTGACATCCTTTATAATATTCAAAACAATCTTCTAGCATAGTCGGCCAAAAATAACCGGTCCTTCTTATTATCCATTTCATTCGGTAGGCCGACTGATGTGCACCACATAATCCTTCATGTACTTCATACATCAACCTCTTGGCTTCTTCTTGGTTTAGACATTTCAGGAGCACCCCATCTATGGATTTATAGTACAACTGATCATCAGGAAGTGTAAACTTGATAGCTTTATATCTGAGCTTTCGAGAAACCTTTTGTGATGGATTTCTCAAGTAGTTGGTAATCTCTCTTCTCCAATCATCAACCATATGACTTTCATCCAAAGCAAGAACTTCTTGGTCCTCCCGATATCCTAAAGCAACTTGAGCTAATTTATTTGCTTCTTCATTATGCCCCCTAGGGATATGATGTAAAGTTGCCATCTGGACACATTTCAAGAGCTCTTGACATTCTTCATAATATTCTCTCAATATGTCATTTTTACATTCATATTGACCAATCAACTGGTTGATGACTAACTCAGAATCCTCGAAGATTTCGACAGCAATAGCCTTTATTTCCACAAGAAGCCGAAGTCCTCTGAGCAAAGCTTCATATTCTGCTTGGTTGTTGGTGACATAGAACTCAATGGGGATACCATATTTGAAAGTTAATCCTCGTGGAGAAATCAAGAAAATACCAAAACCACCACCCTTGCTGCAAGAAGAGCCATCGAAAAATAATGTCCAAGGTGCAACATTCACCATACTAGCAGAAGAATCACGATGATGAGTGACAAAATCGGCAATAGCTTGACCTTTCACTGCCTTTGCCAATTCGTATCTCAAGTCAAATTCTGACAATGCTAAAATCCACTTGCCGATTCTTCCGTTTAGAATAGGCATTGACAGCATATGTTTTATTACGTCAAACTCAAAAATTATTATGCACTTGGTATTTAACAAGTAATGCCAAAACTTGGTGCATGAGTAATATACACACAAACAAAGCTTCTCCGTAGCCGAATATCTCGTCTCTGGATCTAATAGTTTTCGGCTAAGGTAGGCTATTACCCTTTCTTTCCCTTCAAACTCTTGCATAAGAGCCGATCCTATTGTCAGTCCATCGGCTGCCACGTACAATTTGAAAGGCTTACCAAACTGAGGAGGTATTAGAACTAGTGGTGCTTTCATATATTCTTTAATTTCATCAAAAACTTTCTGTTGTACGTCACCCCATACGAATTTTTGATCTTTCTTAAGCTTCGGCAGTGGAGAAAAAGGCAAAACTTTTTCGGATAAGCCAGATATGAATCTCCTTACAAAATTAATCTTGCCAAGTAACGATTGCAACTCCGTGAAGTTGGTTGGAGGGACGACTTTATCTATTGCCTCCATGCTTTACTTTCCGACTTCAATTCCTCCTTTATGAATCAGAAACCCCAAAAATTCTCCTGCCGAAACTCCAAAAGCACATTTGTTTGGATTCATCTTCAAACCATGCTTCCTTGTGCACTCCAAAGTCTTACTTAGATCAGCCAAATGTTCCCCATGATTCCTAGATTTCACGACCACATCGTCAATATAAACTTCCATAATCTTGATGATCAACTCATGAAAGATGTAATTCATAGCTCGTTGATAAGTTGCACCGGCATTCTTTAACCCGAATGTCATAACAACCCACTCAAACAAACCGATGTGACCAGGACATCTAAAAGCTGTTTTTGAAATGTCTTCTATTGCCATAAAGATCTGATTGTGTCCAGCATTACCGTCCATAAAGCTGATGACTTCGTAACCAGCTGCTGCATCAACAAGCAATTCAGCAACCGACATCGGGTAACTATCCATTGAAGTAGCTTTATTGAGATCTCTAAAATCAATGCTGACTCGCATCTTTCCATTCTTCTTGTATACTGGAACTATACTTGAGATCCAATCTGCATATCTACACGGCCGAATGAAATTTGCTTTCAATAACCTTTCAATTTCTTTCTTTACATCGGCTAGTACTTCTTCCTTAAAAATCTTCTGAGAAGGTTGTTTGTAAGGATGATACCCAGGTTTGATCGGTAGCCGATGTTCAACAATAGAGCGATCTAATCCGGGCATCTCTGTGTAATCCCATGCCAAACAATCTTTGAACTCCTTCAAAAGATTTATTAGCTTCAGTCTATATTCTGGATCCAAATTGGCACTGATATATATCGGCCTTGTTTCAGCTCCATCACCAATATTTACTTCTTCTAACTTATCAGCCGACATAAAGCCTTGTCCCAATTTTCCTTCGTTTCCATCAATTGGGTTGTTCTCGATTTTAGGCATCTTGAAACGGAAAGTTGGTCCCACCAGGCGTGCCAAAAAATGTGTTGGCGCAAAACGTGACGCCTCACGCCAAGGCACACAGCAAGCCGAACGAGGCTAGCTTCAATCGGGTGCCCGGAGTGTGTTGAATCCGGAGACGTGCCAGTCGGTTTGACCTGAAAATCAACAAGGGATAAAAGTGTGAGAATACCTTGGAACATGCCGGGTGAGACCAGACAGTTCCATATGTACGGCTTTGAAAGCCAATCACGACGGCACACAGCTATAGAAGCTGTTTGTCAAAACAGGTTTATAATGTCATTCGACAAGCATAAAGAAAAAAGCACGTAAACATATTTAATGCCGAACCCATAAGTAACAAAAGAGGAAAAAAGGGCAACTTGTAAATATAAGTCTATTCAGATAACACATGCATAGGTCAATCCAACTAGTCTGCCACACGTCTAGTCTTCATAAACTCGTCAGGCATAAACTCAAGCAAAGCTAATCCACCGTATGATACCACTTGCTACAAGTTTACACCACTCCTTATAATTAGATTAATCCACCGTATGATATGATCTAATTATAAGAAGCTAAAAGCATACATCTATCTGAACAGATCTATATAAACTCATTACTCGTGTAAGCTTAAGTAGAATCGGCAGACTAGCCGAACTGGGGTCCATGAAGAAGGAACATACAAACAAGCATGATCAAACTAATCTAGAACCTGTATCTGCCGCACGATACCCAGTTCTATGAAGGCCTAACCGTGATTGACATGCATGAACCCACAACATGTAACAATCTAGATTGAAGGTTAACTCGGCCATTATGATCTTATAATTAGCAAAGCATGAACAAACTTGTGCAACAAGGCCGAACAAAGATCAATCTAGATTGGGCAAAAGAGTGTTACAAGAATTAAATAAATAAAAAGTTAAAAACATATAACACATGATAACTTAATGAATATATCAGATCTGCCAAATCTAATAGAGCCGATAACTATTTTTACCCGTGACTTAATCCGCCGCACGATACAAGGCACAAGCAAAAACTTCCCGTCATAAGCTTAAATCCGCCGCACGATACTAAGCTTAACATACGAGACTACTTGCATCATATCTAAATCCACCGCATGATACTAGACATGATAGCAAGGTTGCCGGTACTTACGGAGGTCGACGGATCGATGATTCCTCTCGAAGAACTCGACGACACGACTAAGGACTCGAAGGTGGCACGGGGCCGGTTTGTATTGATATGGTTGTGAACAGTTTTACAATGATCGAGGGTTTATATTTATACCCTGGACGAAACATGAGTCCTAAATGATTACGACTTATACAACGAATTTTTGGAAAGATACAAATACTATTCCTATTTTCTCAGCTCCCTCCATCGCCACATATCTTTTCGTGTAAGCTATCTTCACTTCCCGAATGGAGTCGCCGCCTCGCAAAACAGCCAACTATGTAGGCATTTGCCGAAATCCCGAAGACTAGCCGACTGCTTGGTCGCTTACCGAACGCTTCTCTCACTGCGACTGGGCCCTTTTGTCATCCTCTTATGTGTGCAAAAATCTGGTGTTAACAGCCATATAGTCGGTACTACCGACCCTCGGTGGTACCGACCTTTGGTCGGTAGTTGGTGTTAGGTCAGATCCAGATCTGTGCGATGGTTTTTGACTGGTGGTCGGTACTACCGACCAGCCTCAGGACTGGGAGAGTATAAATACCTCTCCTCTTCTCTTTTGACCATTAACCCTTCACTCACTTCATTCATTGCGATCTAACTTCAGACAGAAGAGCCTTAAAGCATTGACTACTCCCCTCTCTCTCCCCCTTTGCTCCTAGAATCATTCCCTTGCAAGATTGGAGCTAGGGAAGTGAGATTTGAGAGTGGGAAGTGAAAGGACCGTAACGCCTAAGAGGGGGGGTGAATTAGGCAACTTAAAACTTCTACTCTAGACTATGGCCTCTAATTTCCACCTAGTCAAAACCTATGCAAGAAAGTAAACTATCCAATGTGCAACAAAGGTTTTGCTAGGTGTGTTTGCTATCTCTACCGCAAAAGGAGTTATGCAACCTAGTTTCCAAACCTGTCAACTAGCAAATAAACTAGGAAAGGTAAAGCACATAAACAAGGTAGCAATATAAATGCGGAAGCTAAAGAGTGTGATAGAGATGCAAACTCCCGTCGACGACTCCGGTATTTTTACCGAGGTATCGAGAAGCGCGCAAGCTTCCCCCTAGTCCTCGTTGGAGCCCCTCGCAAGGAATCCCTCGCAAGGGCCAAGCTCCCAGTCGGATAACTCCGTGGATAGCTCCGGGCCTTCCCCACGCGCAAGTGGGTCTCCGGTTAAGCCACTCGTGGCAAAGCCTCTCCCGGATGCTCTCCGCTGTCTTCACTATCAAGCTTCCGGCCGAAACGCCGCGGGCCTTGTTCCCTTCGGTACACGGAGGCGGCCACACCACAAACTCGGTTGGTGTGATCTCGCAAGACTACAAGCCCCACCGATGTACAACCACGGTGCGCGCAAGCACCGGTAGATAAGAGGTTTTCAACCTCACTAAACACTAGGCCTAACACCTAGAGCAAGCGCAAAGCGGTGGTCTAACTAGCATAAGCACTTCGCAAAGCACCTACACTAATCACCTAGTATATCACTTGAGCACTTTGGCGGCTAGAGCAACTAAATATGTGTCTATACACTTGGTACACTTCCTTGAGCTCCAACCTACTTGTTTTGGCCGGCCATGGTGGTATATATAGAGCCCCAATCAAATAGAGCCGTTGGGCAAAGAGATGGGCTTCACTGCGTGGCATCGGACGCTCGGGTAGCGACCATCGGACGCGTCCGATGCTCCATCAACGGCTCGATGCCGACCTGGCACTGTGCTGCAACGGCTAGTCAGCATCCGATGCACCACCATCGGACACATCCGATGCCGCCAGAACCTCTCTGGAACCTTTCTGTACAGGCATCGGACGCAGGGTCCTGTAGCGTCCAATGTTGCATCGGTGCGTCCGATGCCTTCGGTCTTCAGCGTCCGATGCTCCTGCTGGCGCTGTCACGAGCTAGGGTTTTCCACCGGACGCATCCGATGCTTTTGAGCAGCGTCCGGTGCAGCGTCCGATGCACCTCTTTGCTTCGTTTCTTCGCGGTTTCTTGCGCCGTCTTGGTTCCATTCTTGTGCCTTGGACTTTGCTTGATCTTGAGGGTCTTCTACTGAGCTTCTAATGTCTTGCTTGAGGTGTTGATCATCGGATCACACTGTCGCCTTAGTCCAAGTCACATTTGCACCCTATTGGACTACAAAACAAACACTGGCAAGCATATTAGTCCAACTTGGTTGTGTTGTTCATCAAACACCAAAATCCAAAGTTAAAAGGTCCGAGGTCCATTTTCCTTACAGGAAGCTTCGATCTATGACTTGAGCACTTGGTTTACATCTAGCCGGCTTGGTTTGTGTCTATTACTCTTGAGCTCTTTGAGCTCTAGCCGGTTAGGTGTTCTTCATGCTAGCCCGTGTTGATTCATTTGTGAGGGCTCCCTGAAGTGTTTGTATTTCCCCTATGATTCTTAGTGGAGAAACTCTCGTAGCCTTTGTGGTTGCTTGAGTGAGGCAAGGAGGTGAAATAGACTCCGACCTTTGTGGTCACCTCAACAACGAGGACGTAGGCACTCCTTAGTGGATTGGCTGAACCTTGGGATAAATCGCGTGCCCCGTGTGCTTGTTGTCTCTACTTTGCATATTATGCTTGTTGGTGTGTTCCTCGTGTTCTTCCTCTTCCTATCTCGTTCTTAGGTTGGGAAGGCTCGATCTACATCAAGGTGAGCAACCGAGGCTTGGTGAGAGTAGATCTGCTATCTATCTTACTTAGGGAAGTGGGATAAATTCTTGTATTACATTCATAGTTCACATACATCGGATTTGTAGTTCCTCTTTAGGATCCCGGTAGTGCCGTTTGTTTGTGTCGGTAGTACCGGTGTTTCACACCCGGTAGTACCTACCCAAACAAACCGACAACACCAGTTGTTATCTAACTACATTTTCTAGTTTGTGAAGTTTCAGATTATTAAAAATCACCTATTCACCCCCCTCTAGGCTGATTTGATCCTTTCAATTGGTATCGGAGCCTAACCCTTGTGTTAGCGCTTCACTGCGTAAGGGAGAATCATGTCAACCCTAAGTCAAGAGTAAGTTGATGACATTGTCAAGAGGGTCTCAGCTCAGCTGCTAGAAGATCAAGCAAATAAATATGAAGATGAAATGAAAAAGATGAAAGATGAGATTGAGAGCTTGAGGCAAGCTTTGGGCAACAAAGGCGAAACATCTGGAAGCGGAGAAAATACACCACAGCCCAAAGAAGATAAGAAGAATGAAGATCAAGAGAAAGGCAAGAGAGAGGAGTTCTCTAGCATGTCGTTTGACTATAGCCAAATGAGCAAAGTCCTTCAATTGCCTAGCGTCAATCTAGGAAAACCACCTTCCTTTGATGGAATCAACTACAATGATTGGGCACACAAGATGAAGCTACACCTTCTTGCTGCAAGAGTTTGGGAGATTGTCAAGAATGGACCAAGTCATGTTGAAGGTGAAGAGTTCACCGACAATGATGCGGTTGAGTTTCAACAAAATGTTCAAGCCGCATCATTGATTCTATCATGCCTTAAGCCCGAAGAAAGCAACAAGGTACATGGAATGGAGAATGCCAAGATGATTTGGGACAATCTCAGGATATCATATGAGGGTGATGCAAGTGTGAGGAAGTGCAACATAGAGCTTCTTCAAGGAAAGATCGAGAACTTCACTATCAAGAGTGGTGAAACCACTCAACAAATGTTTGATAGGTTCATGACCTTGATCAACAAGATTAGAGCTCTCGGAGACAAGAAGTGGGATTACAACTCAGCTGCAAGAAAGCTATTGAGAGCATACAGGAAGAAGAACAAGACGCGTGCGTCAATCATCATGGAGAGACCTAACTATGAGAGCATGGGACCTCATGAGATGATGCTTGCCAAAATAAAGCATCATGAAGTATTGGATGATGAAGCTATAGAAGATCAAGAAGCAAGCAACAAGGAGGTGGTAGCTCTCAAGGCAAACCAAGAAGAAGGAAGCAAGGCTCAAAATGACTCAACAAGTGAAGGAAGTGATGACTCTGATGATGAGATTGCGCTTCTTGTGAAGAACTTTAGAAGATTCATGAGAAAGAAGATGTACAAGAAGGGAAAAGGTGGATACTTTAAGAATTCAAAGAAGAGGAATTGCTATGAGTGTGGTGCGGATGATCATTTCATTGTCGATTGTCCACAAAAGAAGAACAAGAACAAGTATAGCAAGAGTGATGACAAGAAGCAGAGAAGAAGAAGAGGAGGTGAAGCTCATCTTGGTGAGGAATGGTTCTTGGAAGATGACTCAAGTGATGAAGAGAAGAGCAAGGGCAAGGAGAAGGAGCGGCCAACATCGCCATACACAAGACCTCTTCTCCAAGCTTCTTCTCCAACATGGCCACATCGACCACTTCATCACGCTTGTTCGAGAGCCTCTCCGACGACAAGGATGACTTCACTCATTCTTGCTTCATGGCTAAGGATGAGAAGGTATCATCTAACTCTCCTACTTGTTCTAGTGATGAATATAGTGATGATGATATGGATGAATTTGAGCTTAGCATAATTAGAAAATTTGGTAAGAAAGGTGGACCTAAAATCCTAAAATTGCTTACTAAATTAGAGAGTCGGAATGAGAGTCTTGCTATGCAAGGGGAATTGATCTCTCAAGAGAGAGAAAAGAACCTTGCATTGGAAGCCTCTCTTGCCGAGGAGAAGTTGAAGGTTGAGAAATTGACCATGGAACTATCTTTAGCCAATGACTCTAACAAGAAGTTGGCTAAGGAGTGTTCCACGAGCAACGACTCAATTGCTAGTCTAAAGAATGAGGTTAGCTTGGTTCAAGAAAGCCTCACAAGCTTTCAAGATAAATATCAAACTCTTGAACTAAGCTACAACACTCTTTGGAATAGCACTTCTTCAACCTCTCCTAAGGATTCCGATAGCTCTAATGCCTCAACTAGTAAAGGTTGCAAAAGATGCTATAAACTTGATATAAATGCTTGTGCGACTAACCTTGTTGAGCTAGAAAAGAAAGACAAGGAGATTCATAGGTTGAACATGATCTTGAGGAATGGTTGCAAGTGTAAGGTGCAACAACTAAAGGACATCCTCAAGACCGCAAGGCATCCATCCATCAAGGATGGAATTGGCTACAATAGGTATGATGGCAAGGCCAATGGAAGGAAGATGGTCAATGGGGTACCTTTTGTTAACTTTAACAAAGGGGCTCCTCTCTTTGACCTCATGAACAAGGCCAACAAGATCGCCAATCCAAAGGCTCCACTTGCTAATGGTAAGATCATCAAGGAAAAGCAAGTGGAGGCCCCCAAGCAACAAAAGCCCATATCAAGAAGCTATACATGTGATTACTTGTGTTGTTGGGGAGAGAACGACAAGATTATCGTCAAGTATGTTGGTGCACTCAAGAAGAGGGAGATTATGAGGAATGTTTGGGTGCCCAAAGTTTATGTGACTAACCCCATAGGACCCAATCTCACTTGGGTACCTAAATCAAGAACATAATCTTGTTTTGTAGGAATATGCCTCCGGTGGATCAAGTTGGGTGTTAGATAGTGGATGCACCAATCATATGACTGGGGCAAAAGAGATGTTCACCTCCTTCTAACCAAGCCATGACTCATGCAACAACATTGTGTTTGGTGACAATGGAAAGGGTGAGGTGCTTGGTTTGGGTAAAATTGCTATCTCAACTGACAATTCCATATCCAATGTATTACTTGTGCATTCGTTGAGTTACAACTTGTTATCCGTTTCTCAACTTTGTGAAATGGGTTACGATTGTCTCTTTACAGATAAGGGTGTGACCGTCTCTAGAAAAAGGGATTCATGTATTGCATTTAAAGGTGTGTTAAAGGGAAAACTTTACTTAGTTGATTTCTCAACTAGTAAAGTGGAACCTAAGACATGTCTAATGGCAAAATCTAGCATGGGTTGGCTTTAGCATCGTCGGCTAGCTCATGTTGGGATGAGGAACTTGGCCCAACTTCAAAGAGAAGGACACATCCTTGGACTAACCAATGTTTCTTTTGAGAAAGATAGGATTTGCTGCGCGTGCCAAGCCAGAAAGCAAGTTGGAGCAAAGCATCCAATCAAGAACATCGTGTCAACCACAAGACCTTTGGAGCTATTGCATATGGACCTCATCAGACCCGTTGCTTATCAAAGCATCGGTGGTAGCAAATACGGTTTCGTTATTGTTGATGACTATTCTCGCTTCACTTGGGTGTTCTTTTTAGCAGATAAAAGTGAAACGCAAGGCATTTTCAAGAAGTTTGCTAGAAGAGCTCAAAATGAGTTTGACCTCAAGATCAAGAAAGTGAGAAGTGACAACGGGACCAAGTTTAGGAACACCAACATAGAAGAGTATCTTGATGATGAAGGAATCAAGCATGAGTTCTCCGTTCCATATACACCACAACAAAATGGGGTTGTGGAAAGGAAAAATAGAATTCTTGTTGAAGCCGCAAGATCTATGTTGGATGAGTACAAGACTTCCCATGGCTTTTGGGCGGAGGCAATGAACACGGCGTGTCATGCAATCAACCGCCTCTACCTTCACAATCTAAGGGACAAGACGCCATATGAGCTTCTAACCAGTAACAAACCAAAGGTGCACTACTTTAGAGTCTTTGGCTGCAAGTGTTTCATACTTAACAAGAGGGCCAAAAGCTCAAAGTTTGCACCTAAGGTACACGAAGGCTTTTGTTGACGCCCACTAATGCTCATAATTAACCATCAACTATTGCATGAAATGACACTAAATGAATCACAAAGCATAGTTGTAGGGTTTGAAACTAACAAGTTCCACGAGTTTTGGTGCTCTCACTTGTTTTGCAGGATTATCAATATTTCACCATATAAAAGTATCTCAAGTGATGAAACAGAGCACACCATTGCGAAGAGCTCGTTGAGACGATCGAAACGGACATATGGTTTGCTACATTTGGAGTCCCGACGAGAGAGTCCTCGATGAATACGACTTGGAAGATTCTAGAACATTCCAGAACATTCCAGAAGACACGAGAAGGCGACCCACGGAAGGCGAGGCCCACCTATCATAGAGACAGACCGACCGGTCTCCCTCCTGGACCGACCGGTCTGCTATAGGGCCCAATCTCGCCCCCCTTCGCGTGACGCACTCCAACCGACCTCTCCAACATGTTTTGGCCCATTTAGGCCCAAGTGCATATGACAAAGGATTTAGAACCACATCGCTTGCTCAAGGTGGAGGGGAGGCCAGGAGCCCCTATATAATAAACCTAGGACCCCCCTGAGGCTACACAACATCATCATCTGGGAGTCTTTGTAGAGGCGTCCCTCGAAGGATAACCTCTCCTCCCTAGAGAATTAGGTTTAGATTTTCCAATGTAATAGATTAGCTCTAGTCGGGTGTTAGGGAGAGCGGAGCTGCGCTCCGGTTCCGGAGGAGTCTTCAGAGATTCGGTATGCCTTTGTATCTTTTCTTTGTAAGACTTATACTTTAATATATTTATCTTCTCTAATGAATTTCAATTGATTTTTTGATTGGTATCGAGCTTTCCTGCTAGCGGTGTTGAGCCTGTTCTACCTCTTCTTGAGGGCTAGCTTTGCTTTGCTTGGTTGCGTCGAGCCGTTGCCCATGTCTTTGGGGACCAAGTTGTCTTGCTCTTTCCACTTGACCTTTTTCGGCATTGCTATGCTTTTGGGTCATTTGGTCGAGTTCTCTCTCCTTCTTCTTCCTTCTTCTATCTTCATTATGATTTGTGTTGGTAGTTGACAATGCACTCATCAAGGGGGAGATTGAGGATACATGGGTGTATGCCGAGTCTTGAGTGATGAGTGATTGTCAACGGGTTTGATGCGCATGTTCTTTGGCTTGTGTTGTGCAGGTGTTGAGCACGGAGACAGTGATCAAAGGCAAGGTGAAGGTCAAGTAGAGACGTGTCGTGCCGACGGACCGGGAGCGGTGAAGGGCGGACGTGAGACTTGGACTGAGGGACCGGTGGCCTGAGGATCAGCTGTGGTGGCTGACAGCCTGGGACAGCGACGAGCGAAGACTTGTGGGGCACGGTGTTGCTCAGGTTGAGGACCTGGGGACAAGTTTCGGTGGACGGGCTGCACGGGCGGTGCATCCCCTCTACAGCGTCGGTTTGATGGTTATTGAGCCACAGAAAAACCATCGGGTGGACGGTTTCCAGGGTTGGGCCACAAAACCTGGGTGTTGCGGGTTTGCCGAGTTTGGGCCACAAAACTCAGGCTGAGGACGGTTTCCAGGTTTGGGCCTCAAAACCTGGGCGCTGGCGGGTTTCTGAGTTTGGGCCACAAAACTCAGGTGATGGACGTCTGGTTTCCCGGTTTCGGCCACAAAACCGGGGGGATTTGAAGGCTGGTTTCCCGGTTTCGGCTTCAAAACCGGGGGCGAGGTCCATGAAAAGGACTAGCAGAGCGGTGGCGGCACGTGGCGGCAATCGGTGAGGTTGCGTCGAGGCAACGCTACCAGTTGTGCGGGCGTGGCCGTCGGATCAGCACCTACTACGAGTTGGTCCAGAATAACCTTAGGGTTTAGCTGGTTCGCTCTATAATTATTAGAGGGTAGAGTGGGAATTAGAATTAGGATAAGTAGGGGGAGACACCCACCTCCCAAACTATCTCAGTCATTTGCTATTCTCCACTTAGGGTTTTCCTGCTCTCCCACATCCCTACTGTAGCTACTGAGATCCGCAGAGAACCATACCTCTGTGTTCATGAGATTTTGAGGAAGTGAGACCGTAATCTCACCATTGTAGCATGTGGTAGCCACACGGCTGCAAATTCGTGGTTGTGATTCGCGTTTTGGTGTTGTTCTTCGCGGATTGCTTTTCTCCATGATTTTCCCGGTGATCGATCTCCTTACTCGATGCGTCTTTTTCGATTCCGTTTGAACTGAGTTGTTCTAGATCGTGAGGCACTTCTTTCCACCGAAGGAATTCACCTCTAACCTCACGAGCTAGTAGATCGGTCGATTTTTGTTTCGAATCAAGTTTTGTTCCCTTTGCCCCAAATTCTTTCCATTCACCGATTTGGAATTAGGTTCAAGCCATGATCTCTTTGGGATAGCTCACTAACCTCCTTGGAACTCCTCATACCAAGTCTAAGCCTTAGAGCTTTTGATTCGGAGGAGATCGGGTTGAATCCGTGGAAGAACTGTGCAGTTTCGGGGGCATCGGACGCTCTAGTCGGGGGCATCGGACGCTGAGTTCTTGGCACCGGACGCTCAGGTGCCACGTGTCTTCTGACAGCGTTTTTAAAGGAGCATCGGACGCTGACCATCGGAGCGTCCATTGTCATCGGACGCGTCCGGAGGTCGAGCATCTGACGCTAGGGTTTCACTGTAGCAGTGTCCGATGCCAGTCCAGTAAGGTTCCAGACAGGGTCTTTTAACATCGGACACGTCCGGTGCCAGGCTATTGGACGCAACCAGCGTCCGGTGCAGGGATTTTTGCACTGTTTCATTCGCTGTTTGTTCGTGCGATCTTGGATTTGGTTTTGGGTTTGTGCGTTGGGTTTCTAGAGTCGTATAGTGTCCCGCTGTGCTTCTTGGAAGCATCCACCCTACATCTAGGGTTGTGGACTCTATCAAGCTCTAGGTTTGCTTGTGGGGTTGATTCTGTGGACAGTAGCGACAAGTTTCTGAAAAGAAATTTGAAGCTCCCATTCACCCCCCTTTGGTCGCTTTCTGGTAACACTTTCGATCCTTCATCTGGGCAGGCACAAATCGGCTCAACCGACTCTAAAGTCGGATTAGCCGATTTTGGGCAGACAAGCAATCCTTCTTTCTCGCTTGTAGGGATTTGATCTCCATCAATGATGCGGTAATCACTGGACAAGCGTATGACCCCTTTAGCTGCTGAAAAATCAAGTCTAGCCATTTTCTGGCTTTTTCATGCCTTTTTGTAGCAAGACTTGTTTTTTGAGTTGTGATTGGTTCAGAATGAATATTATGCTGTTTGACTTTGGTAGCCGAACCTTCGCTTACATCCGAACTGACTTTCTTTCATGCCCATTAACAATTCCCTTTTAGCCGATGACTCGCTTGTAATCGGCCTTTTGTCATTGGTCTTTCCAAAGTGTTCACAGAATAACTCCTCTAATTCAGACCATAACAAAATAGTAGATTTGGGCAAAGATGTAAACCATGCAAAGGCAATACCAGTGAGAGATAAAGGAAAATTTCACACTCTCATATAGTTCTCTCTATCGGCAAAACCCATTTGCTAAAGATAAGTACTAATATGTTCCACGGCGGTCTTATCATCTTCCCCACTAAACTTATTAAAATCAGGTGCCCACCAACCATCAGGAGCTTCTAAGTAATCATAGTGTAACGGGTATGGTCTATGATAAGTGGGAACCTTCCATTTAGAGGAGCCATAAGGATTTCTATCATGGGCTAAATCTTCATCGATTCAGCTTGATTTGAGAGTAACATATGAAGCCGAATCACGGTTATTAGCATGCACACTCATTGCTGAATTTTTGTTGATTCGGCTATAGTTATCGGTATCATGTGGAGCCGAATCATAAGTTTTTGCACTCGAATACCTTGCTGGAATTTCATTAATTCGGCTATGGTTTTGAGTTAAATTTGAAGCCAAATTGTGAGGAGTGATCTTTGCATAAGGTGCTGAATTTTTATTGATTCGACTATGGTTACTAGCAACACGTGAAGCCGAATCATAAGTACTTGCACTTAAATGCTTTGCTGAATTTTCATGCATTCGGCCATAGTTATTACCAACATATGAGGCCAAATTATGAGTAGTAGCACTTGCATTTGATGCTGAATTTTGAGAGCAAATGGCTAAATAATTATCATTGTCATAGCCAATTCTCCCATTCATCGGCATGTCTTGTGGTGAAGCCACGTATTGTGAACTTATAGCCGATGAATAAGAATTTACATGTTGTATATTGCTAGTAGCATCAAAACTCAAAGAATTCATAGTTGACATGGGCTCTTGACTACAATATCCACAATTATGATGTGTATGATAAGGAGCACTATCAAAAGTATTAGCCGATGTAACATATCTAATACCATTATGACTAGCAACACCAACATGAGAGTTCATATAACTTGCAAAATAATTATTATAATCATAAGATGTATTTGCATGTTGTACCTCAGGGTAATTGTAGTAGTCCTGTGATGTAACACCTTGGTACTCCATGATTTACAGCTTGACCGCCTTGCTAAATTTTCCAATATCAAGCACGTCGTATTGCAAAATAGCAAACGAGATCAAAGGGGTCGAAACAAGATGTGATCGGCCTTTTGGGCTGAACGCAACGGTAATGGCGAGCACAAGAAGATAGATCAGTGAAGAATACGGCTAGGGCAAGAAGATTCGGCTGCAAAGTAGAGCCAAAACAAATTCTTCCCAAGCGGAGTCGCCAAAAAGTGTGTTGACGCCGAAACGGTTCCGGATCACACACCAGCTAGGGCTTTAGACGCCCGGGTCGCCACGGACCGAAGAACGCAGCGAGGAAGTCACACTTACGTGGTGAAGGATGGCTAGGTTTACAAGCAAACTGGCAAAGGATAGCTATCACACTTACGTGGTGAAGAACGACTAGTTTTCGGGCAAACTAGCAAAGGAACCGTAGAAGCTCTCGCCCGGGAGGGACCCCGTCAGGACAAGGACATCGCCGGGTTGCCCTAGGTCGGCCGTCGAGCCTAGGGCGCCATCCTTGGTCGTCGGATCAAGGGATGAACAACATGAGGTTGGAGAAGAGGGTAAAAGGGTTGTAGTAGATTGGTTTTGACGATTGGATAGATGGGATCTCAATCGGTCGTCACCCTTTATATTTATAGGGCGGCTGGTCTTTCCGTAACCGAATAGGACTCCCGACCGAATAAAACTCCAAATAGAACTTGTTTATTCGGTTATGGCATGTACATGCAATTTCTATCTTGTACGTATACGCAAGTTCACTGGAGCTGGTCTCTATTACTATCTTACCGCCTCCGACCAGTTTTACCTGGTCGGAAATATCTCAAGAGGTCTTATGACTAGCTCCACCTGGTCGAAAGACATCTACAACAACGACCGGGTCAAGCGACCAGACCCAACCTGCTCGGAAAGTCTCAGAATATCCTACTCATCATATATAAAAGTTCTCAGGGACAGTCGTTCGTCACTTCGGGTCCAAATACGACGATCCAAGCATGCTTTCTAGGCATTCTGACGACAGAAACTTGATGGTGGAGTCCAATATACTCTTGGGACACTTTTAAGTGTCAACAGGTAGCAACCACCACCGGATTGAACGTTGATCCAGTGACGATGAAGAATACCACTATTGGTTTTGAACGAGTGGTGATAATTGTGGCTATCACCAATAACAATCAAAACCGGCAGTGAAGGGAGGGGAGGGGAGGGGGGGATCGAAGTTGAACTAGCGGTGATGAACTTTAATTTATGTAGTAGCGTGAATGGTACCTTGATCTTTCAAACACTGTGGATATATGATGCCCTTTGTTCTACATTACATGGAACTACCCACAAGCGTCTCAACATCAAGTAAATAGATTATTAATAGTGAATCTGAATTGGGATTATTGTCACACAACATCGTTAACTGGAGTTGCTTTGTGTTTTTATTTTAAGAAGAAATTTTATCTAATATATACGACAAGTGCAATCCAAAGGACGAAGTGGGCAACAACATTACATTACAACTCGTTGATATCATATATATATATAGACATACTGAATCAATTATAGAATTCCACACAAAAGGATTATATTGAATTTATTTATTGTACCGATCAGACCGGCCTGGCCTAGATAGGGAGCAGGACGCGCACGGCAATTAATACTCTAGCATACATGAAGCGACACAACAAGCATTTCATGGAACAATGCTTGCATATGATCGTGTATATATATATATATATATATATATATATATATATATAGATGGTCATATATTCATATGCATGTATGCATGATAAACGAGTTAAGCCGTCGTTGGCTGTAGGAGGAGGAAGTTGCCGTCCATCTCCAGGTTGCGCATCGCCTCCGGCTGCAGGGCCAGTTCCACAGTGATGCCGCCGCCTTGAGGGTCACGCCCTGGGTATAGGTACATCATCCCGTCGAACATATTGTTGGCACCACTGCCTACGCGTTCCGGCTTACCGAACCCAAAGTCCACGTCGTACACCTTGAATAAACAGATAGGTTTTTAACTCGTAGTCTAGCTTAGTATCCAAACACAATTGTTCGGTAAGCTGTAACGCTTCAAGGTGTACGACGTGGACTTCGGGTTCGGTAAGCCGGAACGCGTAGGCAGTGGTGCCAACAATATGTTCGACGGGATGATGTACCTATACCCAGGGCGTGACCCTCAAGGCGGCGACATCACTGTGGAACTGGCGCTGCAGCCGGAGGCGATGCGCAACCTGGAGATGGACGGCAACTTCCTCCTCCTACAGCCAACGACAGCTTAACTCGTTCATCATGCATACATGCATATGAATATATGATCATCTATATATATATATATATACACACACACGTACGATCATATGCAAGCATTGTTCCATGAAATGCTTGTTGTGTCGCTTCATGTATGCTAGAGTATTAATTGCCGTGCGCGTCCTGCTCCCTATCTAGGCCAGGCCGGTCTGATCGGTACAATAAATAAATTCAATATAATCCTTATGTGTGGAATTCTATAATTGATTCAGTATGTCTATATATATATATATGATATCAACGAGTTGTAATGTAATGTTGTTGCCCACTTCGTCCTTTGGATTGCACTTGTCGTATATATTAGATAAAATTTCTTCTTAAAATAAAAACACAAAGCAGCTCCAGTTAACGATGTTGTGTGACAATAATCCCAATTCAGATTCACTATTAATAATCTATTTACTTGATGTTGAGACGCTTGTGGGTAGTTCCATGTAATGTAGAACAAAGGGCATCATATATCCACAGTGTTTGAAAGATCAAGGTATCATTCACGCTACTACATAAATTAAAGTTCATCACCGCTAGTTCAACTCCGATCACCCCCCTCCCCTCCCCTCCCTTCACTGCCGGTTTTGATTGTTATTGGTGATAGCCACAATTATCACCACTGGTTCAAAACCAATAGTGGTATTCTTCATCTTCACTGGATCAGCGTTCAATCCGGTGGTGGTTGCTACCTGTTGACACTTAAAAGTGTCCCAAGAGTATAATGGACTCCACCATCAAGTTTCTGTCGTCAGAATGCCTAGAAAGCATGCTTGGATCGTCGTATTTGGACCCGAAGTGATGAACGACTGTCCTGAGAACTTTTATATATGACGAGTAGGATATTCTGAGACTTTCCGAGCAGGTTGGGTCTGGTCGCTTGACCCGGTCATTGTTGCAGATGTCTTTCGACCAGGTGGAGCTAGTCATAAGACCTCTTGAGATATTTCCGACCAGGTAAAACTGGTCGGAGGCGGCAAGATAGTAATAGAGACCAGCTCCACTGAACTTGCGTATACGTACAAGATGGAAATTGCATGTACATGCCATAACCGAATAAACAAGTCCTATTTGGAGTTTTATTCGGTCGGGAGTCCTATTCGGTTACGGAAAGACCAGCCGCCCTATAAATATAAAGGGTGACGGCCGATTGAGATCCCATCTATCCAATCGTCAAAACCAATCTACTACAACCCTTTTACCCTCTTCTCCAACCTCATGTTGTTCATCCCTGGATCCGACGACCAAGGATGGCACCCTAGGCTCGTCGGCCGACCTAGGGCAACCCGGTGATGTCCTTGCCCTAACGGGGTCCCTCCCGGGCGAGAGCTTCTACGGTTCCTTTGCTAGTTTGCCCGAAAACTAGTCATTCTTCACCGCGTAAGTGTGATAGCTATCCTTTGCTGGTTTGCTTGTAAACCTAGCCGTCCTTCACCACGTAAGTGTGACTTCCTCGCTGCGTTCTTCGGTCTGTGGCGACCCGGGCGTCTAAAGCCCTAGCTGGTGTGTGATCCGGAACCGTTTCGGCGTCAACACACTTTTTGGCAACTCCGCTTGGGAAGAATTTGTTTTGGCTCTACTTTGCGGCCGAATCTTCTTGCCCACTACTACAGAGAAGGGCCTTTAACCCCGGTCGGCAAGGGCCTTTAGCCGCGGTTGCCGAGCCAGGACTACGCTTCCGGGACTAAAGGCCCCACCCTTTAGTCCCGGCTCCGGCCACGGGGGCTAAAGCCCACCCTTTACTCCCGGTTGGTAATACCAGCCGGGACTAAAGGGTGCTGCCAGCGCTGCACCGCAGCAGCACCCTTTAGCCCCGGCTGGTATTACCAGCCGGGACTAAAGGGTCCCCCTGGTTTTTTCCTTTTTATTTTCATTTCAGTTCTGTTTTCAGTTTTGTTTATTTATTTAATAGGTTTTCCAATATATATTCTTTGCTGCTAATATATATAATTTATATATATTAGCAGCATAACATAATAAGCTTATTGCATGCATATATAATTGAACTATAGAACTATATATATATATATAAATATATGTACATAAAATTATTACAAGCAATATACATATAGAAGTTGTCCAAAAATCTATCTACACAAGTTGTACTCCAAAGTTAGTACTGTAAACCTATTACAAGTTGTACTCCATCTAAAGATCTACAGAGCATACAAATGATCATCATTGTTTGGAATCAACTTCTCGTTGGTATTATAGTAGAACTCGCCCTTTGGATTTATGACTTGTTCCCGAAGAAATCCTGTTATTGTCTCTTGTATTGCTTTCAATTGGTCTTGTAGCATCACTTTTTGCTTCAACCAGTTAGTCTTCAATTGGAATTAAAGAATATATTAGTTATATCTATATTATCAATATTAAGTCTATAAAAAATGAAAAGAAACATGTTACGTACTTTGATGATTTCTTCAGGAATTCTATTTGATTCTATCATCATATACTCGCAAACATAGAATCCGCATAAGTTGTTGCCCTGTTCTTGTCTCAAAATCCACTGTAGAATGAAAAGATTCATCTAGTAAAGATATGATATATGACATGATATAATAAAGATACACGTACATTGACGAAGGTGTAAACTTACTGGTAGTCGTGGCTTTATTGTAAGTGGGGCCTTACACTGACTCATATGTTCCCGAGCAATGAATTTTTCCCAAACCCTAATCCGGCCAATGAAACATTAATAGTTGGATCATTATTTAATTAGTATACATATACAAGCTTAGTCTATACTATAAGCATGCAAGGTAGGGATCGAAAAATTACCTTTGGAGGATGTTTATCATATCTTGGTAATCTTCTTGCGGTTCGCTCAACGAGTCATAGATTAACACATTGCTGTGTTTGAGATCGATGACCATCAATATCCAGTGAAAGCTGTTCATACACATGATTCATATATATATATATATTATTAGGGTTAAGTAAAATAAAATGTGCACATACTTATTATTAACTATATATGTCTCACGCACTTAAAGTTGTATGGGAAGAGAATTCTTTCTCTATCTTTTTGGTTCACGAAGAACCTCATGAGATTTGTACACGACTCATCGCTCCAAGTCGCTGAAGGGTTTGGAGCCTTGAAAACAACATATGGATCAACAAACCCAACAGAATTGTCGTGTTTATCTCTGAGCTGAGTCATCTGATACCTGCAAAATATCGAGAGTCGATCCATAAGTATGTGTGTAAGAATACTACGTACTATATACACATACTAGAGAGTTCAATGAAAACTATAAAAGAAACACTTACAAACAGTAGCAGCTAAGGAGCGATTTGTCCAGTGCATCCATATGACATAGCTGGTGTAATTCCTCCATCTGGACTAAGATTAGGTCATCGCCACGGAAGTAGTGATGGTTCCGAATTCGGACAGAAATCCAATTGACATTTGGGTCTTTAGAAGCCTCCATACACCATTTGTTGATTGCAAATATCTGCGTACCAAGTACATGTAAGTGATTGGGGTTCATTAGACTCCTGCCCGGTTTAAAATTTCTCCTCCATTCATCAACTACTTTCGCTTGTGGAAACTCCAGCCTAGTAGCAATATTGTGAATCGTGTTGTATGTGAGACCGCTGTCAATGAAATTTTTTTCAATTGAGTCCATCTCAGACAAAGTGGTCTCTCCAGATTTCCGCTGTACTCTGCCCATGTTTGAACCATACTGATTTGGCACAACTAACGGGGACAAAGGTCTTGATGTTTCCCCGAGCTGTGGAACACCCTTTCTCACTTTCTTATTGGTGGATTGTTGTTCTTTTGCGGACTTCACAAGAGAGCGTTCGTAATCTGATTTTCGCGGAGCCTTTCGGGCTTCACGCATCTTGATATTATGTTGGTCCACCCTTTTCCTTAACTCCCTTGGGTTTAACAAGAGGTAACGCGGCTCCGGGTTCATCTTCGCTTTAGTAGCGGCCTTTGATTCCTCTAAAAAATTCCGAACATCTTTTTCACTGAAATTTCTAACTCCTCATCAGTCTTTTCATAAGCTAATTTCTCTTGGGCTTTTTTTCCTGATGCAGGAGCCTTTTTCTTTGGAGGTGGGGTCTTTGGTTCTGTGGCGGCGGACCGCTTCTTAGTGCCGCGCGGTGGAGGCGGCGGTGTTGGAGCCCGCGGTGGAGGTTGTGGCGTTGGAGCCCGCGGTGGAGGAGATGGTGGGACCGGTGGCGGCGTTGGAGCCTGCGGTGGAGGTTGTGGCGTTGGAGCCCGCGGTGGAGGAGATGTTGGGGCCGGTGGCGGTGTTGGAGCCCGCGTTGGAGATCTTTGTGTAGGAGATGGGGTTGAAGCTGTGTCCTCCAACACATCATCACCGCCCGCAGCACTCTGATGCGCTGGGGAATAATGATGAACTGGACTATAGTTCCTGCTACACAAAACAACGAATGATGTGAGCATCCAACTAATATATACATATAGGAAGTTAGTGTAATAAAAATTGTTTCTCGTTCACGCGCACACTACCTATGGTGAGGATCTTGATCAGTAGGAGGAGGTTGCGGCGGTGACACTCCAGGAATAATAATGAAGCGCTTGTGCCAGCAAATAAATGTCTTCTCCGCTTCATCTAAAGTCTTCTCCCCATCTCCCCCTTCGATTTCCAGTGCCTTGCTGCCACAACCTGTCTCAACCCTATCCACCGAAACACTAGCGTATCCGGCTGGCACTGGTTGACCATGGATTCATGGTGTTCTTGTGCGGTCGATAGGGTTTACAACACCGACAGCCACCTTTTTCGTGGCATTTCCATCTGGAATGTGTAGCTCATAAGTAGTAAAAGGTTCTTTAACGTCATCCACGGGGAAGCGTAGCTTGGAGTCATCTTGAATGGTTGGTACTTCCGTGGAGGCGCAGCTGCTTTTCATCTGACCTGGGGGGCTAATGTTCGCTTGAGGATGCTGTGATGATGTACCTTACCCACTCGTCATTTGACTAAGTGCCACTTGCACTTGCCTTTTGATTTCCTCCTGCATCCATTCTTCACGAGATTTCTCACGCTCTTGTGTTTGAAGAACATACTCCTCCAACTTGAAGAGTCGCTCTGCCTCCTCGTCCTTCTTTCTTTGGCGGCTTTTGTAAGTTTCTCGATCCGCTTCGAAGGAATGTAGCCACGAAACGGCCCCAAAGCCTCTCGTATGCCCACTGTGCTCAGGATTCTCCAGCGCGTACGTGAGTTCATCCTTCTCTCTGTTGGGCTTGAACTCGCCAGCCAACACCGCACTTCGTGCTTGAACTAGCCTCTGTGCTGCTCTTCGTAATTCAATAAGTATTGACTCCCGTCATCGTCGTCGGCGATGATATTCATCATTTCCTCCTCCATCATGTTCTCATTTGGGTCGGTCATTTCTGGGAATATTAAAATATATATATAATATGATCGAAAACTAGGGTGGTCTCGGGGTTTAAGGTTTCGGGGTTTGAGGGTTTAGGGTTAGGGTTTCGGGTTTTAGGGTTTCCAGTTTTAAGTGACATGTAATCGCCAACATTAAAAGTAACATATATTCGTAAAGAGACAATTGAACATTAAAAAAAACACGAAGAAGCATATCTGTCAAAATATTTCTAAGTGTAAATACATGTTTAAACATATCCAACATGACACATGATTTTCTATGGCATTCCAATATTGCACATGATTTTCTATGAACACATATTTCTAAGAGTAATAAATACATGATATATCCTTGTCACGTGATTTACACACCGTGGACGAGAACGACGACGGCGGACAGCAGCGAGGATGACGACGGTTCGGATGACAGTGGACGGCGGCGAGGTCGGTGGAGGACGGTTCGGATGACAGTGGACGGCGGCGAGGTCGGTGGAGCGGTCACCAGGACTACAGGTCGAACACATATTTTTTAGGTTAAAAAAACATATATATCTATTCATATTCGTAGGTATATATATCTATTTCTAAATACATATATATATATATATATATATTTATTTTTCTATATATCTATTTAATTATAGGTATATATATTTCTTTTTCATTTCTTTTTTTACACACTCACACACACACTGGATACACACGCACACTGCACAAACACACACACGCACAGGCCGTACGGCGGCGGCGCGGACACGACGGCGAGAAGGACGGCGCGGCGCGGACAGACGGCGAGGACGACGCCGTACAGCGCGGAGGGCAGAGTGAGGCCGAGGAGGACGGTGACGCGGAGCTCGACGGCGAGGAGGACGGCGGCGTGGAGCTCGGCGGCGAGGAGGACGGCGGCGCGGAGCTCTCGACGGCGGCGCGTGGAGCTCGACGACGAGGAGGACGGCAGCGCGGAGATCGACGGCGAGGAGGACGGCGGCGTGGAGCTTGACAACGAGAAGGACGGTGGCGCGGAGCTCGACGGCGCGGACAGAGGCTCGACGGCGAGGTGAGCTCGAGGGCGGCGGCTCGGACGGAGGCGGGGCAACGGTGCGTCGATCTGGAGAAGATGGGAGGGCACTGTGCCCTGTGCCCTATATACCAGGGAGGGCCTTTAGTCCCGGGGCGTATTACGCACCGGGACTAAAGGGTCTTTAGTCCCGGTCCGTAATAGGCCCCGGGACTAAAGGGTTTGACCTTTAGTCCCGGGCCGTCTTACGCACCGGGACTAAAGGGGTATTTAGTCCCGGTGCGTAAGACGGCCCGGGACTAAAGGGTTCTTTCCCGCCACAGTTTTGGGTTTTCAGTATTTTGGGTTTTGTATTAAGTTTCCACTATATAAATATGTCGTAATTCTTGTTAATTGCATAGTAAATTGAACATTAGGCATAAAATTACTTAAAAATAACAGTTGTATATCCTTTAACCTTATTGTATAGTAGAAAATTTTGTAGCATAAATTCTTTTCTTTTTTTATAATAACGAATATAAATGTAAATAACCATTCATATTTGGTTAATGCAAAAATGTAATGTTCAATTTAAATTTTAAAAATTGTTGGCTTTCAATAGAAAATTTATTGTCATATCATTTGGACCTTAATCTTTTGTTTAAAACCTAAACAATCATTGCCCAGTTTTGTTCTACGTGACAGATGCAGTAGTTTTAGATTTTTAGATTTAGTTTTTTTAAATTTATCTTAAATCTTAAATGTATTTTGATGATTCACATCTAGAGAAGCACATAAATCAATGATCACTACTACTAAACATATATATAAATCCATTATCAAATAAATGAAGTCTTAATTAATTAATTATTACATAATATATTTACAACCCACTATTAAGCGGACACAACTGTGAACCTCCTCGTGACATATGTTCCTTGGTTATGATCATACCTTAACCATGGAGTTTCCTCATTGTTTAACAAAATGCTTGGGTTTTTGTTCACTTTGAATGGCGGAATTCGATCATCTCTTTCATAATCACCTGACATGTCTGACTTGTCCTCAATTCCGACAATGTTTCTTTTCCCTGAAAGAACTATATGGCGCTTTGGCTCGTTGACGATCGAGTTGTTATCATTTTTCCCTCTTTTTGGTTTTGTAGACATGTCTTTCACATAGAACACTTGACTCACATCTGCGGCAAGGACAAATGGTTCGTCTTTGTACCCAATATTGTTGAGGTCCACTGATGTCATCCCATACTCCTTGTCGACTGTTACCCCACCTCCGGTACCCGCGGTCATCTTGACCCATTTACACCGGAACAAAGGGACTTTAAAATCAGGTGCGTAGTCTAGTTCCCATATGTCATGTATGCGGCCATAATATGTTTGTTTGTTCCCATTTGGATCCGTGGCATCCACGCGTACACCACTGTTTTGGTTGGTGCTCCTTGCGTCTTGGGCTACTGTGTAAAATGTATTCCCATTGATCTCGTACCCTTTGTACGTGCTGATATGCCACGATGGTTGTCTGGCCAACAAATAAAGCTGCTCATCTATGTTGTCATCACCCTGACATTGTTTTCGCAACCAATCGCCGAAGGTTTGCATGTGCTGACGTGTAATCCAAGATTCACTCTTCCCGGGCCACTTGGATCGAAGGAAATCCTTATGTACCTCGATATATGGATCTACCAATGAGGAGTTCTGTAAAACTGTGTAGTGTGCTTTATCGAAGTAATCGTCTCCTGTACCGATATATGTTTTCTTCCCTAGTGTTCCCTTGCCACTGAGTCTGCCCTCGTGTCGCGATTCGGGAACGCCAATCGGGTCAAGGTTTGGAATAAAGTCCACACAAAACTCTATGACCTCCTCTGTTCCATAGCCCTGGGCGATGCTTCCTTCAGGCCGAGAACGGTTATGAACATATTTTTTTAGGACACTCATGAACCTCTCGAATGGGAACATGGTGTGTAGGAACACAGGACCGAGAATAATGATCTCCTTGACCAAGTGAACTAGGAGGTGTGTCATGATATCAAAGAAGGATGGAGGGAACACCAACTCAAAGCTGACGAGACATTGAACGACATCATTCTGCAAAGTAGAAAGTTCCTCTGGATTGATTGCCTTTTGTGAAATTGAATTGAGGAATGCACATAGCTTCACGGTGGCTAGACGTACATGTGGAGGTAGAATTCCTCTTAGAGCAACAGGAAGCAATTGGGTCATAAGCACATGGCAGTCATGGGACTTCAAGTTTTGGAACTTCTTCTCTGGCACATTAATTATTCTCTTTATATTGGAGGAGAATCCAGATGGGACCTTGATGCTGTTAAGGCATTCAAACATGCTTTCATTTTCTTCTCTGCTAAGAGTGTAGCTAGCAGGGCTTAAGTACTGGCGCCCGTCATTTGTCTTCTCCGGATGCAAGTTGTCTCGTTCTTTCATGCGCTGCAAGTCTTGTCGTGCTTCAAGTGAATCCTTAGGCTTTCCGTAGACACCCATGAATCCAAGCAGGTTCACACAAAGGTTCTTTGTCAGGTGTATCACATCGATCGCATGGCGGACCTCTAGGACATGCCAGTAGGGTAGCTCCCAGAATATGGACTTCTTCTTCCACATGGGTGCGTGTCCCGAAGCGTCTTTGGGAACAGGTTCACTGTCCCATCCCTTTCCAAATACTACTTTCGTATCCTTCACCATTTCAAGTATATCATCTCCGGTTCTGTTATGAGGCTTGGTTTGGTGGTCTGCCTTACCTTTAAAATGTTTGCCTTTCTTTCTTACTGGGTGGCCCACAGGAAGAAACCGACGGTGCCCAACATACACGACCTTCCGACAGTTTTTCAAAAATAAACTATCAAGGTCTTCAAAACAGTGTGTGCATGCATTATATCCCTTGTTTGTCTGGCCTGAAAGATTACTTAGAGCCGGCCAATCATTGATTGTTACGAACAATAAGGCTCGCAGGTCAAAGTGTTCCTGTTTGTACTCATCCCACACGCGTATGCCTGGTTTGCTCCATAGAAGTAGAAGTTCTTCAACTAATGGCCTCAGGTAGACATCGATGTCGTTGCCAGGTTGCTTCGGCCCTTGGATGAGCAACGGCATCATAATGAACTTCCGCTTCATGCATAACCACGGAGGAAGATTGTAGATACATAGAGTAACTGGCCAAGTGCTATGACTACTGCTTTGCTCTGCAAAAGGATTAAAACCATCCATACTTAAAGCGAACCTCAAGTTTCTAGCCTCATCTGCAAACTCTGGGAATTCTCTGTCTATCGCTCTCCACTGGGATCCATCAGCTGGGTGCCTCAGCATATTGTCTACCTTACGGTCTTCTTTATGCCACCGCAACATCTTTGCATTGTCCTTATTTCTGAACAAACGTTTCAAACGTGGTATTATAGGAGCATACCACATAACCTTGGCAGGGATTTTCTTCCTGCTTGGACGTTCTTCACCCTCTACGTCGCCAGGATCATCTCTCCTTATCTTATACCGTGATGCTTCACATACCGGGCATGCATCCAAATTCTCGTATTCCTCCCCACGGTACAGGATGCAGTCATTAGGACATGCGTGTATCTGCTGGATTTCTAATCCCAAAGGGCAGACGACCTGTTTTGCTTCGTACGTAGTGGTGGGCAATTTGTTTGCTTTCGGAAGCATCTTTTTTATTATCTTCAATAACTGCCCAAATGCCTTATCAGATGTACCATTCTTTGCCTTCCATTGCAGCAGTTCCAGCGTAGTACCCAGCTTTTTTTGGCCATCTTCAGTAGTGGGATATAGCAATTTCCTATGATCCTCTAGCATGCGCTCAAACATGACCTTCTCCTTGTCACTTTCACATTCACTTTGTGCATCACGAATGGCATCACCAAGAGCATCAACATCAGCTGTCACATCTTCTGTCACTGTCGCATCTTCTTCACCATCTCCCCCCACTACATCATCATCAAAGGCACCGTACTGAGCAATAATATCAGCGTTGGCCAATTCTTCTTCACCTTCTTCACCATCATCCATTACAACCCTCCTTTCTCCATGCTTCGTCCAACAAATATAGTTTGTTACGAAACCCGACTTCAACAAATGCGTATGAAGAGTCCTTGGGCATGAATATTCTTTCAAATTCTTACAGACGGCGCATGGGCAGCACATGAAACCATTCTGCTTGTTTGCCTCAGCCACACCTAAGAAATAGTGCACGCCAGCAATGAACTCTTTGGTGCGGCGATCGACATTATACATCCAATTGCGTGACAACATCTGCATTAAATATTACAACCATGCACTTAGTAGTTTCCCATGTTATTGCACAACACTCATGACATCACATGATTGATTAATAATTCAAACAAGCTTGACTACAACATAATTAGTTCGCGTCCGATCCCAACTAAAATAGACAGATCATTCGCTTCATCAGCAATGAGAGGAAGATCCGGCCGCAAACGCTTCCGATCCCGATGATGAGAGGCTGAGGACCCGGTCACGGTTGCCATCTACTATATCCATGCTCATTTTTTAAACTATTACATGCAATCTCCTAATTTTCTAAACAATTATAAATAAAAAAGACTCTAATTTTTTCTATTTGTTTAGATAATCGAAAAATATGATATAACAATACCAATTTCCACATTATCTACTCTCTATATTTATTGTTGCAAACTATTATAAATTCCACATTTTTCTAAAGACTACTCAACTCTCTATGCTTTTGTTGCAAACTACTCAACTCTCTGTGATTTTGTTCTTGCAAACTATATATTTTAATTAAATTTCTCTCATATTCAAAAGACATGGTAGGAGATTAAAATAGTTACCTCTAAACGCAAAGAGACGATGACGAAGTCGAAGAAGATCACCAATTGACGCCGGAGACGAAGAACAATGAAGAACAAGCAAGAACAAGCAATAGCAACAGCAAGAACAAGCAAGAAGCTCACTGAAATTTGAATGTCTCTAGCTCGGGAGAGGAAGAAGTTGGCTGGTTATAAAACCAGGAGCTGTAGTCCCGGTTCGTATTAAAAACTGGGGCTAAAAGGTGATCATTTATCCCGGGGCAAGCCACAAACCGTGGCTAAATCTTTAGTCCCGGTCCGTGGCACCAACCGGCACTAAAGAGTGCCCTTTAGTCCCGGCTGGTAACACGGACCGGGACTAAAGGGTCCCTGCCCCGGCAGCTCTGCGCAGTAGTCGTTGGGGCAGGCCCTTTAGTCCGGGTCCGTGTTACCGACCGGGACTAAAGGGTCTATTAGTCCCGGGCGGCAAAAACGCCGAGACTAAAGGCGATTTTGAGAATCGGCCTATGACTCTGTTCTGTAGTACTGGCCCTAGTCGTATTCTTCACTGATCTATCTTCTTGTGCTCGCCATTACCGTTGCGTTCGGCCCAAAAGGCCGATCACATCTTGTTTTGACCCCTTTGATCTCGTTTGCTATTTTGCAACACGGCGTGCTTGATATTGGAAAATTTAGCAAGGCGGTCAAGCTGTAAATCATGGAGTACCAAGGTGTTACATCACAGGACTACTACAATTACCCTGAGGTACAACATGCAAATACATCTTATGATTATAATAATTATTTTGCAAGTTATATGAACTCTCATGTTGGTGTTGCTAGTCATAATGGTATTAGATATGTTACATCGGCTAATACTTTTGATAGTGCTCCTTATCATACACATCATAATTGTGGATATTGTAGTCAAGAGCCCATGTCAACTATGAATTCTTTGAGTTTTGATGCTACTAGCAATATACAACATGTAAATTCTTATTCATCGGCTATAAGTTCACAATACGTGGCTTCACCACAAGACATGCCGATGAATGGGAGAATTGGCTATGACAATGATAATTATTTAGCCATTTGCTCTCAAAATTCAGCATCAAATGCAAGTGCTACTACTCATAATTCGGCCTCATATGTTGGTAATAACTATGGCCGAATGCATGAAAATTCAGCAAAGCATTTAAGTGCAAGTACTTATGATTCGGCTTCACGTGTTGCTAGTAACCATAGCCGAATCAATAAAAATTTAGCACCTTATGCAAAGATCACTCCTCACAATTTGGCTTCAAATTTAACTCAAAACCATAGCCGAATTAGTGAAATTCCAGCAAGGTATTCGAGTGCAAAAACTTATGATTCGGCTCCACATGGTACCGATAACTATAGCCGAATCAACAAAAATTCAGCAATGAGTGTGCATGCTAATAACCGTGATTCGGCTTCATATGTTACTCTCAAATCATGCCGAATCGATGAAGATTTAGCCCATGATAGAAATCCTTATGGCTCCTCTAAATGGAAGGTTCCCGCTTAACATAGACCATACCTGTTACACTATGATTACTTAGAAGCTCCTGATGGTTGGTGGGCACCTGATTTTAATAAGTTTAGTGGGGAAGATGATAAGACCGCCGTGGAACATATTAGTACTTATCTTTAGCAAATAGGTTTTCCCGATAGAGAGAACTATATGAGAGTGTGAAATTTTCCTTTATCTCTCACTGGTATTGCCTTTGCATGGTTTACATCTTTGCCCAAATCTACTATTTTGTTATGGTCTGAATTAGAGGAGTTATTCTGTGAACACTTTGGAAAGACCAATGACAAAAGGCCGATTACAAGCGAGTCATCGGCTAAAAGGGAATTGTTAATGGGCATGAAAGAAAGTCAGTTCGGATGTAGGCGAAGGTTCGGCTACCAAAGTCAAACAACATAATATCCATTCTGAACCAATCACAACTCAAAAAACAAGTCTTGCTACAAAAAGGCATGAAAAGCGCTAGAAAACGGCTAGACTTGATTTTTCAGCAGCTAAAGGGGTCATACGCTTGTCGAGTGATTACCGCATCATTGATGGAGATCAAATCCCTACAAGCGAGAAAGAAGGATTGCTTGTCTGCCCAAAATCGGCTAATCCGACTTTAGAGTCGGCTGAGCCGATTTGTGCCTGCCCAGATGAAGGATCGAAAGTGTTACCAGAAAGCGACCAGAGGGGGGTGAATGGGAGCTTCAAATTTCTTTTCAGAAACTTGTCGCTACTGTCCACAGAATCAACCCCACAAGCAAACCTAGAGCTTGATAGAGTCCACAACCCTAGATGTAGGGTGGATGCTTCCAAGAAGCACAGCGGGACACTATACGACTCTAGAAACCCAACGCACAAACCCAAAACCAAATCCAAGATCGCACGAACAAACAGCGAACGAAATAATGCAAAAATCCCTGCACCGGACGCTGGTTGCGTCCAATGGCCTGGCACCGGACGCGTCCGATGTTAAAAGACCCTGTCTGGAACCTTACTGGACTGGCATCGGACACTGCTACAGTGAAACCCTAGTGTCAGATGCTCGACCTCCGGACGCGTCCGATGCTCATTTAAAAACGTTGTCAGAAGACACGTGGCACCTGAGCGTCGGGTGCCAAGAACTCAGCATCCGATGCCCCCGACTAGAGCGTTCGATGCCCCCAAAACTGCACAGTTCTTCCGCGGATTCAACCCGATCTCCTCCGAATCAAAAGCTCTAAGGCTTAGACTTGGTATGAGGAGTTCCAAGGAGGTTAGTGATCTATCCCAAAGAGATCATGGCTTGAACCTAATTCCAAATCGGTAAATCGAAAGAATTTAGGGCAAAGGGAACAAAACTTGATTCGAAACAAAAATCGACCGATCTACTATCACAACAAATTTTGGTTCACCGAAAACGGAGTTACGACGCGAAAGATACGGCCGAAACGGTGATTCTAAAGCCCTAAACAAGATTAACATAAACCCTGAAACTAAACTGATCTACGTCGTCTAACAGAGGCATAAACAGATAGAAAACTAAATTACGAACCTAACGCAACCTGAACGAGTCAAAACGGAGCTAAAACGTGGATTTTATAAGCGTTTTAGTGTAGTGGCAATTCTGTAAATAGACTGAAATCAATTTGAATTTAAATCGGAATTTAAACTGAATTTTAAATCAAAATCCACGGCCGGCTGGACTGCGCCTCAAATCAACAGAAACGCAGGGGCCTGGTTGCAAACTTTTCAAGGCACAGGGAATAGTGTCGCTGGAGCGCGGGTTGATTCCCGGCTTCTCCAGGGGTTCTTTAACAAAACTACACCCCGAAGGGGTATCGGCCGCGCACAGCCGACGGATCGGCGATGGACGGTGTGGATTAGGCGCGGAGGGTGTGCGAGGGCTGGGCGGCGCTTGCGCCGGCAGGAACAAACCGCGCGGCGGCGGGGCAAGCCCACCACGGCGGCGCCATGGCTCAGAGGCACGCAAGCTCACCGGAGCTCACTGCAACTACCCCTAAGGCCAACAAAATTTATGGGAAAGGCACGGGGAGAGAGAGGAGGTGACGGGGAAGCTCACCACGGCGTCAACCACAGCAGCGAGGGCACTGAGACGGCGGATTTCGTCGGGAGGCGGACGCCGGAGGAACTGCTCAAAGGGAACCGACGATTAGGAAAAATCTAAGTGCGGTTAAGGAGGAAGAAGGGTTCGGCTACTCCACCGACTTGATGCGGAACTTGGCGACGCGTTGAATCGGCCGGAGGAGCGGCCTGGCGGAGCGGCGAGCTCGGCGGACGGCGGCGGAGCTCGGAGGTGCTCGGGTGGTTGCACTAGGGCACTGAGGAGTGCGAGAAGAGAGAAAGGGGGAGCGGGGGGCGACATTTTTTGGAAAACCTATTGAAAGCAATACAAGAGACAATAGCAGGATTTCTTCGGGAACAAGTCATAAATCCAAAGGGCGAGTTCTACTATAATACCAACGAGAAGTTGATTCCAAACAATGATGATCATTTGTATGCTCTGTAGATCTTTAGATGGAGTACAACTTGTAATAGGTTTACAATACTAACTTTGGAGTACAACTTGTGTAGATAGATTTTTGGACAACTTATATTTGTATATTGCTTGTAACAATTTTATGTACATATATTTATATATATATATGTAGTTCTATAGTTCAATTATATATGCATGCAATAAGTTTATTGTGTTATGCTGCTAATATATATAAATTATATATATTAGCAGCAAAGAATATATATTGGAAAACCTATTAAATAAATAAACAAAACTGAAAACAGAACTAAATGAAAATAAAAATGAAAAAACCAGGGGGACCCTTTAGTCCCGGCTAATAATACCAGCCGGGGCTAAAGGGTGCTGCTGCGGTGCAGCGCTGGCAGCACCCTTTAGTCCCGGCTGGTATTACCAACCGGGACTAAAGGGTGGGCTTTAGCCCCGGTGGCCGGAGCCGGGACTAAAGGGTGGGGCCTTTAGTCCCGGAAGAATAGTCCCGGCTCGGCAACCGCGACTAGAGGGCCTTACCGACCGGGGTTAAAGGCCCTTCTCTGTAGTAGTGGGCAAGAAGATTCGGCCGCAAAGTAGAGCCAAAACAAATTCTTCCCAAGCGGAGTTGCCAAAAAGTGTGTTGACGCCGAAACGGTTCCGGATCTCACACCAGCTAGGGCTTTAGACGCCCGGGTCGCCACGGACCGAAGAACGCAGCGAGGAAGTCACACTTACGTGGTGAAGGACGGCTAGGTTTACAAGCAAACCGGCAAAGGATAGCTATCACACTTACGCGGTGAAGAACGACTAGTTTTTGGGCAAACTAGCAAAGGAACCATAGAAGCTCTCGCCCGGGAGGGACCCCGTCAGGGCAAGGACATCGCCGGGTTGCCCTAGGTCGGCCGACGAGCCTAGGGCGCTATCCTTGGTCGTCGGATCAAGGGATGAACAACATCAGGTTGGAGAAGAGGGTAAAAGGGTTGTAGTAGATTGGTTTTGACGATTGGATAGATGGGATCTCAATCGGCCGTCACCCTTTATATTTATAGGGCGGCTGGTCTTTCTGTAACCGAATAGGACTCCCGACCGAATAAAACTCCAAATAGGACTTGTTTATTCGGTTATGGCATGTACATGCAATTTCCATCTTGTACGTATACGCAAGTTCAGTGGAGCTGGTCTCTATTACTATCTTGCCGCCTCCGACCAGTTTTACCTGGTCGGAAATATCTCAAGAGGTCTTATGACTAGCTCCACCTGGTCGAAAGACATCTGCAACATCGACCGGGTCAAGCGACCAGACCCAACCTGCTCGGAAAGTCTCAGAATATCCTACTCGTCATATATAAAAGTTCTCGGGGACAGTCGTTCATCACTTCGGGTCCAAATACGACGATCCAAGCATGCTTTCTAGGCATTCTGACGACAGAAACTTGATGGTGGAGTCCATTATACTCTTGGGACACTTTTAAGTGTCAACAGGTAGCAACCACCACCGGATTGAACGCTGATCCAGTGACGATGAAGAATACCACTATTGGTTTTGAACCAGTGGTGATAATTGTGGCTATCACCAATAACAATCAAAACCGGCAGTGAAGGGAGGGGAGGGGAGGGGGGGGATCGGAGTTGAACTAGCGGTGATGAACTTTAATTTATGTAGTAGCGTGAATGATACCTTGATCTTTCAAACACTGTGGATATATGATGCCCTTTGTTCTACGTTACATGGAACTACCCACAAGCGTCTCAACATCAAGTAAATAGATTATTAATAGTGAATCTGAATTGGGATTATTGTCACACAACATCGTTAACTGGAGCTGCTTTGTGTTTTTATTTTAAGAAGAAATTTTATCTAATATATACGACAAGTGCAATCCAAAGGACGAAGTGGGCAACAACATTACATTACAACTCGTTGATATCATATATATAGACATACTGAATCAATTATAGAATTCCACACATAAGGATTATATTGAATTTATTTATTGTACCGATCAGACCCGCCTGGCCTAGATAGGGAGCAGGACGCGCACGGCAATTAATACTCTAGCATACATGAAGCGACACAACAAGCATTTCATGGAACAATGCTTGCATATGATCGTATATATATATATATATAGATGATCATATATTCATATGCATGTATGCATGATGAACGAGTTAAGCCGTCGTTGGCTGTAGGAGGAGGAAGTTGCCATCCATCTCCAGGTTGCGCATCGCCTCCGGCTGCAGCGCCAGTTCCACAGTGATGCCGCCGCCTTGAGGGTCACGCCCTGGGTATAGGTACATCATCCCGTCGAACATATTGTTGGCACCACTGCCTACGCGTTCCGGCTTACCGAACCCGAAGTCCACGTCGTACACCTTGAAGCGTGGCGAGCTGCCCACCGCCACGCAGTTGGGCCCCATGTCGCTGTAGTGCAACAGCTTCGGCGCCGCCTCATACTCCTCTAGCCTCCGGGTCACCGCTGCTGCATTGTGCTTGTGGATCGCCTCCTGTAGGAGCCCCGCTGCCAGCATGGGGGCGCCGCTGCTGCCAAGGAGCGTCGCTGCCGAAGCGCTCGTGTACACAGCCTGGATCAGGTTACCGAAGTAGGTGGGCGGCAGGGGAGGGTCCATTCGGGGGCGGCAGTCGGCGAACACGGCGAAGACGGTGACGTCCGAGGGGCTGAGCTCGCGCGCGCGGGAGACAGCAAGCCAGATGTGTGCGCTCAGGGACTGGAAGGTGGAGAAGCGCTTCGCTCCCGGTGATAGTGCCGCGTTCGCGGCGGCCTTGATGCGGGCGACGGTGGCCTCCCGGAAAAAGAAGGTGCGCGCCATCAGGGGGCGGCCGTTGGGATCTGTTTTCTCGTAGCCAGCATCGGCGGCCGCCGCGGCTGGCAGCTGCAGCCGCACGCGGACAGAGCGCGCTATGGCGCGGTCCAGGACAGGGAGCAGCGAGGTGGCACCACCGCGGCAGAGCTCAGCCCACGTGGACATGAAGTGCCAAGTGGATGTGCCGTCAAGAACGGCGTGGTTGAAGGCGCAACCCACCGCCAGGCCGTCCTTGACCTTGGTCATCTGCAAAGATCGATGATTCAACAAATATCATATATAGTAGTAGTGTGATGATGATACATGCATACTCCCTCCATATCAGTTTTAGAGTTCGTTTTTGAGGTGGGCACGTCCATCAAGGAGTGTTTAATAAGGGGTTAATCTTCCTGTTTTGCCCCTATTTAATAGCTCTGCGTGTGCACTTGTACAGACATCCCTCCTAGCCCAATTGGTGAAGCAATCACGCCACGAGGCCATAGGTCTGAGGTTCGAGCCCTGGACGTTCTGTTGTTTTTTGCGCAAAATTTTTTCGATTGCCTTGCATGGCACTGTATGGGCGCGTCTGCATTAGCTTCGCGCGTTCTATAGTTGCGTTTTAGCCTTGCGCGCGCGTTTTTTTCGGCTGACGAGGCCTTGCGCGCGTTCTGGACGCCTGTTCTATTTAAACAGCACCACGCCGTGACAGTTCGTCTTCTCAGCACCAATTCTTGTTCTTGCTTTTCTCAGCCGGATTTTTTATTTCAGTCGATTTGAACATACCACTAGACGAATTTGGTGCCGTGGATTTGACGTATGCTCATGTAGACAACCATGCTGGTACGTTCTCATCTCTTTCAGTACATTGCCATGTATTATAATCATGCTTGCCGTACGTTCTTGTTCTTACCGTGATGATTACAAACTTGCCATGCCTATTAGTAACTTGTTGTTTATTTGAACAGCACATGTGGGACAGGCACACCGAAACAAAGAGATGTCAGATGACCTTCGGAAACTAGTTTACCAGACCTTGTTGGCTAGAAGCAACAATGGTAAACTAGGCAGGAAGGACACTTCCATTGTTGCCGAGCAATTTGGACTGTCACTTCGGGTGTTCAGAAGTTATGGAAAAGAGGTAAAACACAGCTTGCAAACTCAGTTCCGGTTGTTGTGTCAACTCTTAAGAAGGGTAAAGTAGGCCGCAAGCAAGTCCCTGTTAACTTAGAAGCATTGGGAAACATTCCTCTAAACCAAAGAATGACTATAGAAGGTGTGTGCAAGGCACTAAATATGAGCAAATGGCAGATTCAACGGTACTTGAAAAAAGGTTACCTTAGACGCCATTCTAGTAGCATCAAACCTTATCTCACTGAAGCTAACAAGAGGGCTAGGTTGCAGTGGTGTGTTGACATGGTTAACAAGGAGTTGCTTGATGATCCAAAGTTTAAGGAGTTGTACGACTTTGTTTTTATTGATGAAAAATGGTTTTACCTGCATCAAAAAAATGAAAGATACTATTTGCTACCCGAAGAAGATGTACCCCATCGGACTTGTAAGAACAAGAACTACATTCCTAGGCTCATGTTTTTGTGTGTTTGCGCTCGACCAAGGTTTAGGGATGGGGTTTGTACTTTTGATGGTAAGATTGGATGTTTCCCACTTGTTCATTTTGAACCTGCTATGAGAAGTAATGGGAGGACCGGCCGTGTTCGTGGAGACATAGTTATGAAGCCCATTACATCAATCACTAGAGATGTGATTAGGGATTTCATGATCAACCAAGTTTTGCCGGCCATTAGATCCAAATGGCCAAGAGAAGATGTGGGTAAACCAATATTCATCCAACAAGATAATGTACCCTCTCATTTGAAATTGGATGACCCCGAATTTTGTGCGGCCGCTAAGCTAGGTGGATTTGATATTCGACTAATTTATCAACCACCAAACTCTCCGGATTTCAACATTCTTGATTTGGGTTTCTTTCGAGCAATACAAGCAATTCAATATACGAAGGATGCAAAAAATACTAATGAACTAGTTCCAGCCGTCAAAGAGGTAATTTGCAATACATGAAAGCAATTCAAATTGTTCACACAATTGTTTTCGAATTCATTCATTTGTTCCACAACTGTTTTGTAGGCATTCATGGAGTACGAGCCACACCTTGCAAATCGGATGTTCCTAACACTACAAACTGTCTTCATAGAAGCAATGAAAGTTAAAGGTTCCAACAACTTTCAGATACCTCACATGGGAAAAGAAAATCTAGAAAGAGAAGATCGGCTGCCATCTTGCATCCCTTGTGCTCCATCATTGCTCCAGGAAGCCGAAGCTACTCTTGCTGTATGAAAAAAGAGAAGATGCTTGTTAGCTTTTGTAGTAGAAGATGCTAGTTAGAACATTACCGATTGTAATGGTTATTGAACATTACCGATGATTTGTCATCCTCCATGGAGTCTGGCGCGAGCAGCTCCGACTCCTGCGTGATGGAGTCCGGCGGCATCTGCGACTCCGGCACCACGTCATCTGGCTGATGCAAAACAAGCACCGCGTCGTAGTCGGCAACGTCCTTCGCGGCAAGCACCTCCGACAGCACCGCGTCGGAGTTGATGACGTCCTTCGCGGCGACGCCGTCCTTCTTGGCAGCGAGCTCACGCTCACGCTCGAGCTCGTCGAGCTTCTTGCGCACGAGTGGAGATATGAAAATACTATCACCTTTCATCACTACATTGTTGAGATCGGGAATGAAAACCTCGCAATCGAACTCGTCGAGGCCAAAAATCATGGAGGTGAGCTTGTACTTTCGGTGGTCCAGACCGCATCGAGAGCATGGCCGCGGCCAAAAACTCGAGTGCGCACGGTCCCACGATTCCCGGTCCTCATGAACTTGATTGCAGCGAGGGCAAAGAAAAGCTCCCGGCGGCAAGGAGTCTGGCACCACGTCCATGGAGTCCGGCACCACTTCGACGGAGTCCGGCACCATGTCGACGGAGTCCGGCAACAATGGCTTGATGGAGTCCGGCGGCACGCCGTCCGCGGTGTCCTCCTGCGAATCCGTCGGCTCGACTCGACGACGTATGCGGCGACCAGCGACGGGCGGACTCCGCGACTCAGCGGAACGGTGACCATCGACGGGAACTGGCGACTCGACGACGCCGTTCGCGCCGTCCACGAGTCCGGCGACGACGCGGTGCTGCATAGCGATGGCGAGAAGCGGCGGTGCGCGGGAGCAGATGGACGCGGCGGCGCGCGGGAGCAGATGGACGCAGCGGCGCGCTTAAAACCGATAGCTCGCGATTCCCGAACCGACGGCCGCGTCGCTTTTATGAGGGGCATGCTCGTCCAACGGATGCCTCGAGCAGTGAAACGAACTCTATTCGCGCAACTCGGGAACGTTTTGAAACGAACTCTAAAACTGATATGGAGGGAGTATATAGTCATGGGTACCTAGTGTGCATGCGTACGTGGGAGAAATAAAGCGCCAGAATGATGATGTCATGTCATCATACACGCAACAACAATTTTGACCCAAAGAAAAAGGAAGAAAAAAAACTCTAGTTTGACAACCAAACGTCACACTAAATTCCAATTATACTATTTCATTTTTCATTTCAACAAGAACTTTGAAAAACAAGGTATTTTACTTCCTTTTTGATATATGTAGTTTAAGTTACACCTTGTGTCATGTAAATTATCTCCGATCCACATCCTCTAGAATGTTAACTCCCTATGTCACCTAGCTGCCTAGCATACTATTAAAAAAGTTATTTCTTCCATGAAAGTTACGAAAAATTACTTACTAATAAAGCATATACATGTTTGTTTTCAATAAGTTACTTTATTTGTTTGCAGCCATCTAATAATCATTATTGTACATCACAAAGTTGTTCCCTGCTAATCCCTAATCACAATACACAACTATTGGTGATCCCTCTAAGAGCTGGACTATATATATATGGGTCCAATTGCAAGGTGAGGAAAACTAAAAGTAGCGAAAACCGAAGATGGTAGGTGCCAAACCCAATGGTGTAAACGGGTAACCTTTAGGGGCACCTCGGAACCTCTTTAGTTCAAATATTTGTATAGAGGTTTGGAGGTGCTCCTAAGGGTCACCAATTTGCACCCTTAGCCAAAAACCATGTAACTCTAACCACAGTACGTCTGCTACGCGAGCCGGCCTTAATAACCGCAGCTCATCTTGTTGATCTCTAATCACAACCGTTGGACAAGGTCATTTGGCTTTGTTTGTATCTCAAGTAACCAGTGCGCTCAGCGTTTCTTTTTTATTTGGTGACAATTTGCGAATATAATTGTTTTTCAACTTTTCATTATTAGCAAGGGCGGTGATATCATCTTTATAAAGGCATCTAGATGTACAAATCAGGGTACGTAGAGCGCGAGGCATATAGCTCGTGGTTGGATAGATAGGTTACTGCAAATAATGTAATTTTGTCAGGAGAGAGAACAAAATTGTGTTTGGATACTAAGCTAGACTACGAGTTAAAAACCTATCTGTAGTACAGTATATATAGTAAGAGGCCGGGCCGGGGTAATATGCTTGTGTACTACGTGCGAATGATGAATGAATAACAAGCGTGTCGCTGTTTCGTAGAAATAGGGTAATTCATGTAGCGTACAACACGTTGTTTTGATCAATTCAAGTACTTTGGCCTGTGTACTTGTCAATCTTTTTATGTTGCTACTCTCTCTCTCTCGGCCAAAGAATTGCAAGACTTTAGCGTGTTTGGTTTGTGTCATAGAGCCATGCAGAATCATCCGAGACTACTACCGAACCTAGCCTAGTCTTTTGGTTTGCGTCATATATAGCGTGTTTGGTTTGTGTCATAGAGCCATGCAGAATCATCCGAGCCTACTACCGAACCTAGCCTAGTCTTTTGGTTTGCGTCATATAATCATCCTCGTCCGGTATGAAGCAGTTCCATTTAGTGCTTGAATATAACTACGGATGCGGACGAAGTGATTCTCCGGTGAACTGTCAGACGAGTCCATACCGGACCCGATGCATGCTGCATGAGTCGAACCTTTAAACCAAACAGCCTAGAAAGGAATTGTGTCATCAAATCAAATCAAATCAAATCAAATCCATCTCATTCATGGTAGAGGAAAATAATGCAATGCACGTGGCGAGAGATGAATCGTCGGAAACTGGAAATAGCGTTGGTGGTTCTCCTCGCTGACCTGCACGGCGAGCAGCGGGCGACGGAGCCCCTCCTGGTTCATGACACCAGTATGGGCTCCTTTGGATAAGCGGATCCCCGCCGGGATCCCTGCCCAATCCACAAGTAGAGAAAAGCTCGCGAATCTGGTTCCCTGCTTAGCCCCGATACCCATTTGGATTCATCGCGTGTCAGAAAAGGCACGTGCCTTCTAGACTCCATCCCCGTCGATCCACCGGGGACAGAAAAAACTCCTCCGCACCCGTTTCTTTCTTTCCCCGTCTGCTCCCCTCGCTCGGTCGCCTCGCCCAGGGCATCACGGCTAGGGTTTGAGCGCCGCCGTCTCCATTGCTTGCCCTCGCCGACCATGTCGTGGTTCCAGCCCCTCGTCACGCTGCCGCCGCCACTCCCCCGGATCCTACCCCAACTTCGATCTGTGCGCGCACTCTCGTCGTGTCGCCGCCGCCGCCCCGTCGACCATGTCGTGGTTCCAGCCCCTCGTCACGCTGGGCCGCCACTCCCGGATCCTACCCCAACTTCGATCTGTGCGCGCACTCTTGTTGTGCCGCCGCCGCCGCCACCGCCGGGGTACCGGCTAGATCCCCCTCCAGCCGCGTCATCATGGTCTCCTTAGCACAGGTTGGGCACCTCATCTTCAACTTGGTGGCGGATCTTGGGCATGGCTGGTGCTTTCGATTGAATCGTGTTCTAGAGTTGCACATCAGATCGTGTATGTCCTGTTCATTGAGTAATTTATTGTGACAGGAAGGGCTGCAGACTCATTCTTGGCCATGAGTCCATCTCTGTTCAGTACCGTGTCTATGTCTAATTCAATTTGTGGCACAATCCATCTCTCATCTCATTCAATTTGTATTTATCCATCTCTATTTAGTTTAATTATGTTTAGTTTTGAATCTGGTTATGAGCCTGCAGAGTTTTGTCCTCCAGAGTGTAATATAATAGCTGTAATGGGAATTAGCATTATTCATTTTAAAATATCACCTGTGAATTTGCAGCTTTGCTGGATTAATTAGTCAGTGATAGCTGTAGCTGTAGCACATGTCGCTATTCATTTTAAAGTTGCACCTTTTCTAGAAATGGAAAATCACTCGTTGTTGATCTTATTTCCCAGGTGTTCAGTTTGTTGTCCACGTACAAAGCGTAGTTCTGCTAAATATCAGAAATCATCTGAGACTCTGAATCAGCTGCAAAGTAATTAGCTAGGTTCACGATGTCTGCTGATTTTTGTTCTGAACTTCTCTCCTCTGCTGGTCGAATTTCTAGGGGACATGCTTCTGAAGAGATGCATAGATAGTTCGCCCAACATTGAGACATACCCAGATATTGGACAAGTCGCTTTCGGTATTTTTGGTCAAATCTTTGTATCAGTGTGTATTTCTTGACAATACAGATTTCTTCAATAAGTCACTTTATCTATTGTTTACCTGATTGATCATATCACTTTTTCAGGTTGTTCTTTACCTGGAGCTTTATGTAAGTGTCCCCTGAAGTCTGAAACTTTGTGTGTGGCTGGCTAGTATGCCATTGATCGTTGAACATAAGTAATTTTTGCAAGCAAGCTGTGTGGAGTACGTCACGCTCCTAGGAGACAGCTTGTCATCAGTGTTTCCCTCAGCTTTTACCTGAACGCACATAATTTCTTTGCAATCACAATGGTCTTGGCAATTCTCCCATCAGTCTGGCTCAGGAACCTCATCAGTCTCCTATCATATATTTCTGGTATGTAAAAATATAGAATCTCTACAGCATTACTTCTTATTTCTCATCTTTCAGAAGAATGTAGGAATTTTAAAGTCAGAACAATCTTTCTAAGGAATGGTAGTATTAGAACTGACTCGTATTACTAATAGTTCCGTTAGTTTCTGAGCAATAAAAGTATTCTTTCAGTGAAAAAAGGATTGTGCCTGAGTCCTACTCAGCTGGAGGTGTGATCGCAATAAATGCTTGTTCATACATGCTTGAATGTGCAGGACATCCGAAGAGGCAAGATACAACATCAAGATGAAGTGCCATTCATCAAATATGCTAAGAGATCAGAGTGCCATAACGATACTTTTATGTTTATTTCTTGCTCGAAGTGTATGAAGCTACTTGTCTGTTTTTCTTTCCATAATTTGAAAGCCTTCGCAAATGATTGTAATTATACAGCAGTACTAAATTTATTTGTGGTGCTAAGTTTCAGCTCGAGAAGACATCATTCCTAACTTCTGTGTGTTTTTCTGATTATTTTGAATATATTTTGGTCGCCCGGGATTTATATCCCTGTGTTTTCCAAATGGTAGCCGGTAATTTTACTCCGATGGGGATAGAGGTGGTAAGTTCAGTGGAGAATATCCCTTGGGGTCTTAAATACACGTGGATTTTCTGGCCCAGCAGCCAAAGGAGCCCTATACGGTACGAGCAGCTTGACGACCCTCTCGACCTCGTTGATGTAATCCCCTCCAACGAGGTCGTCAATGGAGATGTCGTCGGTCTCGGCCTCCATGACCTCGGCTCCCTCATCCCCTTGGATGGCGAGCACGCCATCGGCGTCCTGGCGGATGCGACCGGAGAGGGGATAGAATACCTGGAGCGCGTCGGCGAGCGCGGCCATCATGCGTGCCACCGCGCTGAGGACGTCGTAGGCAGCGGGTGTGCGATAGATGAGCAGCTTCTGATTGTAGTAGCCAGTGATGTAGGGTAGGTCGAAAGTGGTCAGGGCACAGCTCTTCTTGGCGGGAACCACGGTGCGGGTGCCGGTCACGTTGACGGCCGGCACCTGAAGCGCCGTGGCCGTTGTTTTGTTGCAGCCGTTCTCTGACGACATTATTGCGCAGCAATGGTTTGAGATAAGCTGGTTTTGGTGAAGGAGAGGAGCCAATACATGGGAAGCTATATATAGAGAGAGCTAGCCACATTAACACGGCAATGGTGCAAAGGCATGAGAGAACGACGACCGTCAGGTGTACAATAGTATAGTACCTTCAAAATTCACCAGTGTTTTATCTGCCATGCACTGTATAACGTCACCAATGACGTGAAACGCAGCAGCAGCGCATGTATCCGGCTAAACGGCGCTTCAGTTGGGATTGGGACATGGACATGCACGTCGCCGTCCGTTTATTAAGCCGCATCTACTCTCCCTCCGTACTTTAATAAATATATTCCTAGTGTTGTCCTAAGTTTTTTTTTTTAAAAAAAAATTAACCGACCTTTTAGAATAAAACGTCAACATTTATGATATCAAATTAGTATCATTAGATACATCATAGAATATATTTTTCATTTTGTATCATAGATATTTTAAGTCTTTTCTATAAAATTGGTCGAACTTTAAAAAGTCTGACCGGCACGGATTTTAGGAATCGATTTATTCAGAAACAGAGGGAGTATATTTTCTGGTTTTCCTGGCTTTCTTCCTTTCTTTTACTGTGCTCTGATCTTCTCTTCTTTTGTTTCTGCTTTTGCTTTTTCTGTTCTGTTTTTCATTTGTCTCTCAGTTTGTTTATAGTTTATAACTCTAATAAAGCTAATTCTCACTAGAAGTTTCCCAAAAGATCCGTAATATATAAGTCTTGAGTGGTGGAGATTAGTATGACATATGATATATTTACTGAGAAGGTGTTGGGGGTGCCAAGCACGTGTGCTGCAGTGCCGTGCCGAGACGCGGTCACGGCGGCAATGTGCTGGGCCATGTTTTGCAACTCAGCACAACAGTCACATGGTCAAACTAACGGTCTAGGACTAGGGATGGAAACGGTGAAACAGTCGAAAAATCCTTCAACTTTAGCGCCCAAGCAGGCAAGCCAGCAGCTGTGGCTGCAGTTTGGACCAGGGAAGGCGTAGAGGGGTCGCCGGCAGCTGGCTAGGGCCGACGGCCCAGCAAAGAGCAGGTGTCCGTAGCGGCGGACAAGGGGCTGATGACGAGGACGAATGGAATAGAGCGAGGCGCGCTGTAGGCTTCTACTAGACTTGCCCTGGGCTGCAACCGATTCACTTCCGAGCGCAGTCGTTATAGTATAATATAAGTTATAATATAAAACAGCAGGCAGATCTGTCACCGGGTCTGCCGGGGCTCCAGCCCCCCTCCTCCAACGACGGCCGCGTCCATAAAGCCCCTCTATGAAATTTTAGCCATGGAAGAAGGTTAGAAAGAGTTTGAGATGGAAGATAACGACACAAAGAGGAGATTTAGATCTTAAGTTTGCTAAAACAGTACTTTGAACTTAGCCCCCCCTAAACTTTTATCTATCCTAGATCCACCACTGCAGCAGCGTACCATTTGGCTGCTAGGTTTAGCTTATTTTAGCTGTAATAAACAACTCATAATCTTTAACAACACTACGTCAGAAACCATTTTGTAGAGGCATCATATTTTTAAACTAGAGGTGGGTCCATAAAAATCTACAAAATGTCTCCAAAAAATTAATTTCCAGACGTATTGGGTCTGAAAATAGGTATTTGATAAAGTTATATATAAGTAATAACGACCTCCTCGGCTTCTCGTGGCCGGTGATGTTCGTGCAGGGGCACATCAACCTGATCCGGCATCGTAGCCGTCGTTTTCTATAACCGTGACCTGACCGTGACGCGGTCCTCTACTACACCCCTATTAGTAGTGAAATTGATCCAGCAATCAGCTCATTATTGAACGGAGATACTTTTTTGATTGATAGTTGTGGTAACATTTGCTACGTCCTTCATGACAGTGTCCAATTTTCAATTATTGGTACAATATTCACTTACCCTTATTAAGATCATCTCTAATATTTTTACTCGTCTTTTACTTATGTTTATGTTTAATTATTAATATAACCACAACACCATTTATGAGATTTCGACAGTTTGCTTGTTAGTATAAACTAGCAAATATATATGTTTGTGCTTGGCAACCGGAGGGGAAAAAACTAACAAAGCATTAATAGAAGGAAACAACAAGAATATATATATATATATATAATTACCGGTTTATAAATTTTGATTTTGAAAAGGTATGATTATTTGTTAATAATAACCATGACGTCTATGATATAAGATAATTGGAAATAATATGATAATGTTCCATTATTAAGTATATATCAAATTAAAGTGTAACTCCCAGTAGATAAATCTGACTTGGTGCTGAGCCTATCCTTGAAATCTGACTTTGTTAGGCACTTTTGATTTCCAAATCCATTTCCCATGGAAGTCCTGTATGCTGGGTGAAGGCGCAAGGCATCATACACACATCCTTGGTGTTGAAAGGCTTGCGAGTAGCAGTCATCAGCCTGACATCCTACCTGCCCTGCAAATGAATTCCCTGCAAAGCAGACCAAAGGGACTCAAGCACGGAGCGGGTTGTACCCGTTAGTCTGGGACGTAAGTGCATTTCAATCTCTTCCAGGAAAACTCGTTGCACCGAAATGTTAGGCAACAAGGTGCGGGAGAAAAGGCATGATGGAGATGACAATCGGGCCAGAGTCTAAAACCAATGGTCAAGCCAAAAGGTGGAAAGAAACATCACAAATATCAACCACAGTAATATTATTTAGCTCTTGTTTGGCTCCATAGAAATACACTTCAATCCATGTGAGTTGAGAGGGATTGAGTATAATTTAGTTCAAGTTATATTTTAATTTACTTTGACCCACGTAGGTGAGAAAATTATAACTATAGAACACCAAAAAAACGTGTTTCGTAATTATAGGACTTCAATCGTTGACTTTGTTAAAACGACCCTCAAAATATTAGCTTCTTGTTTTCTATGAAATTAAGTTTATTTTATTATTTTGTTAATCCAAATATATATTTTTTTGTCTCTAAAATGACCATTTTGCCTCTTTGTGTTCTGATTGCTCTGCACTGTTTGTTCCGAGAGAGACCACGAACTATGGGGCCATTTGAGAGCGCCCCACGGAGCGGATTCTCAGGAAGAATCACTCTCTGGCTATCAAACGTAATTTTCACCGAGAAATGATTCTTCTCGCTGTCAAACGTAATTTTCACCGAGAAATGATTCTTCTCTGATTCTGTGAAGTGATTCTCTAGAATGAGGTTGAGAGCTGAAAAAGTAGCTTCACCTGATTCCATAAAGTGATTCTTTATCCTGATTTTATGAGTTTATGCTAAATAATAAAAGAGAATCAATTTCAACCACAAAATCACTTTAGCAGAGAATCAGAGAGCACAACCGAAAAAAAAAATCAGAGAGTACTCCCTCCATATCATAAAAGTAGACGTTCAAGACATGAGTGTGATAACCAAGGAGTAATTAATATGGGGTTAACTTTCCATCTTTGCCCCTTTTAAATTAGGCATCTTCTCCTTTTTGTATGAGAAAGTAAATTAAATGAACTGGCTAGTGCGTTGAGGGTTGAGTGTTGCGTCCTGAGTTCTCGATACCTGGCAACCTCAACTTTTTGCTGCCCTTCATTTTGCATGGCGCGCGATTGAGTGTGCATGGCACTGTTTGTTCTGCGTGGCGCTATGCTGCTGTGTTCACTTGCATTTTTGGCATGGCAGCCTATGCAGGTTTGCATGCAGGAGTGTGGCAGGACCTCGACAGAGTCCAGCACTACTACACATAGCCACTGTAGGGGCGGCTCCAGAAGCACTGTAGGGGCGGCTGGCCCAACCGCTCCTATCAAAGTGTACTTACAGTGCACCCACTATAAGGGCGGTTGGGGCAGCCGCCCCTACAGAGCAGCCGCCCCTACAGTGAGAGCCACTGTAAGGGCGGCTGGTGATTGAACCGCTCCTACACACTGTAGGAGCGGTTCAATCACCAGCCGCCCTTACAGTGGCTCTCACTGTAGGGGCGGCTCTAGATTGAGCCGCCCTTACAGTGGCTCTCACTGTAGGGGCGGTTCAATCTAGAGCCGCCCCTACAGTGCATTTTCTAGCAAAAAAAAATAAATATTTATATAATTTAAACCACAACACAACATATATCACTATGCCAGAAAACGTTATCAGTGATAATTAGTGTAAACTCATATGAGCAGTGGCCTAAATATTACATTCATACCATGTATATATCTAAGAATATTGCTAAATGGCTAACAGTCTTTCAGATGACATGCACATGACATGGTTTTAGAATAAGGACTAGATAAAGTTACTTCTCCAATTCCCGGTCTTCTTCACAATCAGCCGAACACTAATTGATGGCCAAGCAGACATTCTACCTGCAAAAACTGTAATCAATTTCCTGGGCTAAGCACACACAAAAAGTATTCAACCAAAATACTTGCTACATATTTATCTGATGCCAAAATCTGATAATTTGATTGAATTAAGCTGCTTGTTAGTTGAGAGTAAGTCAGCCAAAATACTGTGAACATACTACTACCTCCTGTCACATTAATTTGTTCTTTTAGGTAGATGCTACAAGCAAGGTTATTACAACGTAGATAGAATGTCTAGCTTCTTTATCCCCTCTGCTCTCTATTAAACTGAAGCCTCACTAATTTTGTACTACTTTTAAATTCTTGGGAGGGCATAGCTCGGTAATTGGTACTATTAAATTGATTGGTAATATTAGCATTACAATAGTCACCAATCAATTAGCAGCATGGACTGACCTCAATCGACATGGTGCAAAGGTTCAACAACGTTGTGGACAACAGCTATTTCTGCAGGGGTCGTAACCATCAAACATGCTGCTCACTGACACCTCCCAGAACTACATGCCTGAAATCCACATGCAATCCAATATAAATGGTGTGGTATTCAGCTATGATCCAATAATTAGACAGGTGCAGGTGCAGTAAGAATATATCACTCCATGAACCTTTCTCACTAGTTGGCAAAGATGTAGGCCAGCCAATCTGTGTTGAGTCAGAGGACGGGTTAAGCTCCAAAACAGAAATCTACCAGCTGAGGCAATTTATAGTCTCCACAAACCTATGCTAACAAGTAGTTTGTTACATAGTAGAGTTGACTAGCAATGTCATGTAACCAGATTTGCTAATTCTTGCTTGATCAAGGGTAGGGGAGGACAGAAATAGAGCACATACCCTGTCAAAGAATAATGTCAGCATCCTTCCCTCATCGCCGCAAGCTTTCCTATAAAACAATGCAGCTTTAGGAAAAAATAACAAACACAAAGAGAATAGGAAACACACCCATTCAGTCCAGTTCATACTATTAGAAATTTAGAATCAAAGAGATAGAAAGAACTCAAACTTGACATTTAGTCACTACATATAGGTCATCCAGTCCAGTTCAGTTCATACTATTAGATACACTACATATAGGACAAAGAAAGCAGTGTCGAGGCCAAAAGAGATAGAAAGAACTCAAACTTGACATTTAGCACAGTTGGAGCAACAGCCACCGCCGAGAATGTAATAGTGCAGCCATTCAGGCCCATAGAAATGATTTTAACTGCCTTCTCCTTTGTTTTCTTATTAAGTGATCTGCACTAAAAAAATACATTTTGATGACACGGAAAACATTTGTGGGTGTGTTTTGTTAAAAAAGTACGAGTAGTTGTACTGCTGTTCAAATAGTTATTTTCAAACAACCATTTTCTATTTGTATCCGTATCCGTATCCAAATATCACATGGTTAGAACTTCACCCTAGGGTTCTGAAATAATGATGTAAAACAAAAGTAGTTGGTTGCTAAGTTGTATGGATACGGATACGTGTATCGGTATCGGAAGGATACGGATACGTGGATACAACAATTTCCTAAAACAACCGATACGCGGATAGGCACAAGTGGTCAAAAGTGGTTATGAAGGAAACATTTGTGTCTCTGGAAGCCTTGTTGACATGTACGCCAAAAATGGTACTCTTCTAGGTGCATATTCAGTTTTCTGCACCATACAGAAGCCAGATTTGAAGTGCTGGAATTCTATGATAGGAGGATATGGCAATCATGGGGATTCTGAAATGGCCTTCAAACTATTTGGTGACATGATTCGTAGTGGTCTGCAACCTGACCATGTAACTTATATCTCCCTCCTTTTTGCTTGTAGCCATTGTGGGCTGGTAGAGAAAGGAAAGCTTTATTGGTTCTGTATGATAAATGATGACATTGTACCAGGGTTCAAACACTACACTAGCATGGTGAGTTTGTTGGGTAGGGCAGGTTTATTGGAGGAAGCAGTTGAGTTAATTAATAAATCCCCTTCTGCCAAGAGATATCCTGAGCTATGGAGAATTCTGCTAAGCTCTTGCGTGACATTTAAAGATCTGTCAATTGGTGTTCATGCTGCTGAACAGGCACTGGAGCAGGATCCAGATGATTTCTCGACACATATATTGCTTTCAAACCTTTATGCATCTATAGGAAAATGGGATAGTGTGTCTGAAATTAGGAGAAGGATAAGAGGGCTGATGGTTGAAAAGATGCCTGGGCTTAGCTGGATCGAGATTAAGAAAATAGTCCATGTGTTTTCTGCAGACGATGAATGTCACACTCACATAGATGATTGTCGCGATGATTTGCTTAGAATAAAGGGAAACATGGGACTGTTGGATAGTTGTAAAAATGAAGTAGTGTTAAATGGGTAGGTTGCCTTTGTTGTCAAATGGAAATGGGGTTGACCTCGGTTCCCAAAAAAATGGTTAAGTTGTCGTGAACTTGTTTCTGTTGCATAGGAGTTGGCATGCTTTCCTTTATGGCTCCAAGAAAGCTGATGTGTATAATAAGAATTTTCAGCATAACAAATGATATGAGGAGCTATATATCAAGCATCCAACAATTTCTGAGGTATGCTTACAAACAAGCAAGTTTAAGCCTATGTTCTATGTATCTACTGCAGCAATGTGCCTATTTGCTTCTGTTTCAGCTTCTCTGTCATGAACAACAGAATTTATGGCTATAGTTTTTTTCCTAAAGCAACAAGCAGCCGCAAACTAGGAAGCAGACATGAACTAGCAAAGAGATCGAGAACAGTGAAGATTAGCTCAGGGAGTTCGGCAGTCCGCTGGAGCCTGGAGCAGGGAAGGGATTAACTCACAGGAGCAGGGAAGGTCGCACGGATGCTCGGCACCGGCGTGTAGGGACGGTCGGATGCTCGTCGCCGGTGGCCGGCGGGCGGCGAAGCGGTCGCGCGCGGGGAGCCGGGCGACGCGATGCGAGCGATGCAGCCTCATGCGAGGGAGCCGGTCGGATGGATGCGGGCGATCCTCGTCGCCGGTGGCCGGCGGGCGGCGGAGACGCGGTCGCGCGCGGGGAGCCGCGGCGGCGCGATGCGACCTCGTACAGCGGTACAGGCAGTCGGGACTCGGGAGGATAGGGCAACGGGAGAGAGGATGAGAGGATATGTTGTAAATCATTGGGCTTTTGGGTTGTTGGGCTGATGTTTGGTATTCTTTCTTTTCATTTTTTTCTTTCACAAATAAATTTATTTGATTCTCAGAAAAATAAATAAATATATAGGATGATATCTATTTATTTTTTTCAGTATTTTTTCATTAGATAAGAAATATTATATATAGGATAATATATATTATCAGCATGTGGGTGACAAAAGCGAGCATGCAAGCACTTTTATTCCCACCGGAATTTCCTTTTTCCTTTTAAAATTTCAAATAAAAGCACATATTAAAACCCCTTTTAAAATGCTATCTTCTCCAGAATATTACAAAATATTTTGAGACACTTTAAGATAGCGATTTTCACAAAGATAATTAAGGGCTTTTTTTGGATTTCTCACCACGTCACTAAGCGTATACAAATACAAAATGAGACGCACATTTAGTGGCACTAGATAACCATTGCAATTAAAAATTTCTCCTCTTTATAGTACGGTTATCTAACCTAAACCCGGTCACACACTCTATAGTGTCTTGACCGGTAAAATAAATATTCTATTTTTTATACCTTTGCCATGAGCCCATAGGATATATTTTTTCTTTTCGAGATATGAGCCACCATGACAATGCTCTAGCTCCATCACTTGGTGTGTAGCAACCTATCTCAAACCACAACACTCATTGCAATAGTTAGTACATGTAGATTTCACCAATTATCCAAAACCAAATTAGAGCTTTCAACTCCATCTTGTAAAAATAAAACAAACCAAAGAAAATAAAGTAAATGAATCAAATTGTATTTTAATTTCAAGAAACATAAATTGCAAAAAATAAAAATAAAAAACAAACCATTCGCGAAAAATACATGAAAGTAGCATTTAAATCTCCACTAAAATCAAGTAAGATCGAATAAAAAAGGGTGCAACCTCATTTTTCTAACTTATTTACACTAATAGCTTCAAAACTAGGGTCTAATTGCTTCATACAAAGCTCAAGCACCTTTCTTTATTATAATTAATGCATAAATATTTTAAATTTTATTAATTAGTTAGAATAAATAATTTCAAAGACAACAAATATTTTACTCGGGTTGAACAGTGTGTCCCGAGGTGGAAGAAGGCTAGTTGTATGTTTTATTCGGATGTCCACTGTAGGGGCGGCCGATGATTGAACCGCCCCTACAGTGGAGCACTATAGGGGCGGCTCAATCACCAGCCGCCCCTACAGTGGACCACTGTAGGGGCGGCTAAATCACCAGCCGCCCTTATAGTGGTGCTCCACTGTAGGGGCGGCTGGTGATTGAACCGCCTCTATAGTGCTCCACTGTAGGGGCGGTTCAATCACCAACCGCCCCTACAGTGTTTTGTAGGGGCGGCTGGTAACGATGGGCACCAATACACCACTGTAAGTGCGGCTCTAACACTAGCCGCCCCTACAGTGAAAGAGGTCTCGTATTTACAGAGCTTTTTCTAGGTAGTGCAGCGGCATCTCCAAGTCCATCGGCATCTCCAAGTCCGGCACAACCTTCTCGTCCAGCGCCTCCTCCATGGCGCGAGCGACCTTCAAAGCGGCGGACTCCTTATGGCTGGTCCGGTCCTCATGTCAAATTCACATTGGGGCACTTAGCCTCGCCCCTCCGCCCATTAACCACTGTTACCACCAAGGGACTGGTCCATTGGAACTGGACTTGAACCTTCATATCCAGATTTCACTCCACTTTCACTTTCATATCAGGAACGTCGACTTGCACTTTCAATAGTGAATTATTCACTTTTCGGAATTGGCTCATATATTCACATAGGCCAAGAGGGAAGCGAATAGCCTGAAGATTCTTTCCTTTGTTGTCTCACTATCAGAGCTTGCTTTTTTTTTTGAGACGAAAGAAAAATTGTATTAAAATATAGTTGGGTACATCATCACATTACAAGTACTCTGGAAAAAACATATATCCAGAAACTGATATTCATCTATATTGCACCCATACTGTGAATAGCTCAAACTCTCAAATCCAAACCTATTTGACGCTTCATATGGATGACCGCACATGCAAATACTCGGCAATAATTGTTTTAGGCCAGACAATAGATGTCCAACGGACGGCCAACATTCCTGCAGGTGGAGTTGAGAAACTTCTTCTTTCTTGTGTCTTCCTCCATCTTCTTACTGCCACCGAAGAGTGAGGAAGACTGATCTGAATCTTATTCTCCCTAGTCCTTCATTGTGGTCAGATCTAACCACAACAAAACGAAGAAGGGACCGGAGAAAATATGTTAGTTGGGTTGGTTTAGCTGGTTTATTGGGCTGAGTGGTAAAAGGCTATTCAATTTGGTCGGGTAAAGGATGGTCTCGTCTTTCTTTCTTTTGTTGCCGTACTTGGTAGGCTCCTTGTCCCCTTTATTTTTGAAGGAACTCATTTTTGGACTGATTCAGACCGTTTACCAGAAGAGGTACTCCGCATACAGATATCGTTTAACGAATTGCCCGATCGATTACCGATTCATTAAGCCTACCTATCCTCATCTCTGAGTAGTACTCCACTCTGTAGATGAGAAGAGAGGCAAGCACTGAGTAGTGTAGTAGTACTTCCTCCGTCTCTAAATAGATTCATAGAGTTGTCCTAAGTCAAACTTTTTAAACTTTAACCGAACTTTTAGAATAATACGTCAACATTTATGATATCAAATTAGTATCATTAGATACATTATAGAATATATATTTTTATAATATATTCATTTTATATCATAAATATTTTTACTCTTTTGTATATAGTTGGTCAAACTTTAAAAAAATTGGCCGGCATAGATTCTATGAATCGAATTATTCACGGAGAGAGGGTGTAGATGAAAAGGCAGACGACTGCCTTCGTACGAGAGCTGGCAGCTTGGGCGGCCACGAGAAGCAAGCGAGGCGTGATTAAATGATCGACGGGCTGAAGCTGAGACGTCGGGCAGCGCAACGGACAAGGCAATTGCGTCCATATTTAGGGCGTGATTGGTTCTCTGCCGCAAGCAGCTAAGCCAGCATCAGAGAGCCAGGTCCGCAGACCAGGTTTGTTGCATGCGGAAGCATTTCGTTTGGTTCACGTGTGTACTCAATCTGTCCCAATGATGAAGTTGTTTGGTTGGACGACTTTGTACCTATCTGTTGCATGTGCCAGAGAGCATCGGGCCAGCGACCTACGCCAAGCGCTAGCCAGGCTGAGTAGAAACGGACCTCAGCTGCGTTTCTTCGGAGTCTGGCTCCAGACGTCCTTTTGTATGCACGCAACCAGGCCAAGCTCGAGTACAAGAAAACAAACACCGGATTCACGTATGAGTGCATGCAAGGCTCGCGGCGTCCAGGAAACCAATCACGCCACTCCCTCCGCCCAGGACGTCAAGTTAAACGAAATCAGCACCATACCTCAAGACGTCTACTTTTATGACATGGAGGGAGTACAACTTATTGATGTTGGAAGTGATCTGAATCACACACCAGTAGGGCTAGAACGCCCGAAGAGGTTGCGGATCAACCTGATACAACAAAGAACTTGGCTGAATCAATGAAAACCGATCTAGAGACCGGTTTAGGTCAATTTAGGGTTTCTATCCTTTGCGTTGATAACTCTAGAACCCCTCCCGGGAAGACCTCGTCGGGGAGAGGCACGTAGAGCTTGTTCTAGGACCAGCAAGGCCGCCTAGAACGCCGTCAAATCTCGCCGGGAGATGCGTCGAACAGCAAGATAGAGAGAAAAGGGGTAAAAGGGATAGTAGATTGATTTGATCGATTAGGGTTGGATGCCTCAATCGGCCATGATCCTCTCATATATATAGAGGGGGTTGGTCTTATCCCAATAGAAACGTTTCCAGATACGATCTCCAAGTTTCCTATCCGGACTCCATCAAAACATGGAATCCAAGAGTTCAATCCGGACTAGACAAAGTAAACTTGATTTCGTCGACTCTCAAATCGACTAAACCGGTTTAATGGGCTCTGTAAATAGCCCAAACTGATCATACTGATTAATAGATTTATCTCGAATCGGCATTCATCATCATTCTAGGGTTTCCGACCAACTCATCTGGTCGGTAGTAGTATAACTGGTCGGAAGGTTTCAAGCGACCAGATTCATCTTGCTTAGAATATCTACTCTCTCAAATATAAAGCATTAGAAGATAATTCGTCTTTAAAATATTATGAGCCGAATACATCTTTTAATCTTATTATTCTCTTACGACACTTTTGACTGTCAACACAACTCTTCCAAATATATGTCCCATGGTTTCGGCTCCCACCTCATGCCGCCCGCCAAGAGAGGCATGCAAAGCGACGTCGACGCGCGGACGGTCGTCGGCGACCGGTGCAAGTACCGGGACGAATACATGCGTGAGCTGGACGAAGTGTTGCAGCTTGCCAGCGCGGGTTCAACCTGGCGGACATGTACCCGTCCTCGTAGCTGGTACGCTGGTCGGTTGAGCACAACCGCTTCGGGTTGCGGCCGCCCCCCTTATCTGCCATCGTTCACGATGCTTCGCGATTCGTGCTAGTCAATACTCCTGGTTTTTTCTCTCTCCGCTGTTGCTTTGCGATCCGTACTATTGAACTGAGGATGTTTGCAAGCCATTGGATAAGGGGGCGGCCGCACCCGGTTGTGGCAAAACCGGGTTGGTACGCTGGTTCAGCGCCTTGTACTAGCAAGTCAACAATGGATATCCATACCCTGTTTCTGGTCTTCGCTGTTGTCCTCTCCTCACCCTCTTCAAGCGCGTCCGGGCCTCGGATGCAGTTCTTTCTTCATACTTGTCGTTTAACCAATTACAGTTGTGTTGCATCATGAGTTTGAAAGTTTAAATTTAAATTCAAAAGTACTTGAACAATGGTTTGTATATAACTTAAGTTTCTGACGATGTTTCTGCACTTATGCTCTATGTATAGTATTTATGTAAAAATTTGTACTGTGTAACCTAGGGCATCCCACGTCAATTCAAGTTCCTAAAGACACCCGACGGGATTGTCTAATTCATGTACATATATCAGTTAGAAAGTTTAAAAATCAAAGAACAATAAGGCTTCGTTTGGCACGACTTCTCCACCGGCTCCTAAAGCCATTTCGAGTTGTTTTGTGTCAAACGGGGTAAAACCAAACGGCTTCACCCAAAGAGGCCCTAAAATTGTGCTCTCACAAAGAATATATCGGCTTCACCTCGCCGTATGTGAGAGCATATTTTAAGGGGCTCTACATATCACTACTATGCACAACCAGCCTTTAGCCCCGGTTGGGAAGGGTCTTTAACCCCGGTTTCCCAACCGGGGCTAGCAATCCGGGACTAAAGGTCCCAACCTTGAGTCTTGGGTGCTCTCAACCGGGGCTAAAAGGCTCTCACGAGAAAAAAAATAAATGTGTCTGTGAGATTCAAACTCAGCCTCTGTTCGCCTAAACGGCCGTTTAATCTATTTAAACACCGTTTAAACGGTAAACAGAGGTCATCTGTTTTGTTTAGGCCCTAAACGGTGAATTAAACGGTTGGACCGTTTAAACCCGTTTAAACCGTTTAAACCCGTCTAAATGGTCTAAAGAAAATCAGGTTAGACATGATTAAATGATCTAAACAACCATTTAATCCATAATTTGGTTAATTAGAGGACTACGACTACCATAATCAACACAAAACTAATTAACATTGTGAGTATATGAAATGTTGTGGGATTTAGATTTGTTCCAAAAATATTATTTGGTATAATATTTATTTTTTACATGTGCAAATATGTGCAGTTTCTATCAAATTTAATTTTTACATACATAAATATGTATATTTTAGTGTTACCATACAAAACCGTTTAGACCGTTTAACTCCGTTTAAACACCGTTTAAACGGCCTAAACGCTAAACAAAGAGTGACCGACTGTTTACCGTTTACTGTTTAGGAAAACATTGAACTCAGCACCTCTCGCCTCTCGCACAACTCACCTACCAACTCAGCTACACACCCCTATACATGACCAACGGGCCGGCCCGGGCCGAGCTCGGGCCTCGTGCCCCAGTGTCAGCCCAGGCCCGGCCCAGGCAGGCCTCGGGTCGGCCTGAAGGCCCGTCAGGCCCGCCGGGCCCGTGAGGTCTGCAGTAAGATTTAGTCTTTAAATCTATATATTTATATTTATTTATATATATATATAAATATATGTATATGTATATGCATTTATATACATTTTTTTATAGATATATATATATATATATATTTTGTATATATCGGGCCGGGCCGCCGTGCCTAGGGCAAGGCCCAGGCACGGCCCTAAGGGTCGGGCCAGCCCGGGCTCGCCAGCTGCCGTGTCGGGCTGGGCGTGGGCCGGGCCATGGGCCAGGCTGGCGGGCCTCGTGCCTCATGGCCATTTATACACAACCCGCGTGATATAGTTCTGGATGTTTTCCTTTTGAATCCACTCGTGAAGGACCTAGCCCCGGTTGCTAACACCAACCGGGGCTAAAAGATCTTTTAGTCCCGATTGGTACCAACCGGGACTAAAGGTTGGAGGACCTTTAGTCTCAGTTGGTTTTACCAACCGGGACTAAAAGTCTTTAGTCTCGGATGCAATATTTTGTAAGACTAAAGCTCAGTTGATAGATCCTCCAAAGGCCTGTTCTCTAGTAGTGTCTAAAGTCATTTGCCAAATAGTTCATCAAAATAGCTCTCGCTTCATCAATAGAGTTGTTCATGAAGCTAAAATAAAAAATAATAGCTTCACTAGTGAAGTGGAGCCGTGCCAAAATAGGGCCTAACATATGCAAATGAACTGGTATAATTTGGATGGTGCTGTCCCGCATGCATAATACTTATCTAACCATATCTTCATCTTATCCGTTGGCTATAGCTGTCTGATCAGGACAGAATTGTCTTGAAGGCTCGCGCGAGCATGTGGTGTTTAGAGCAACTCCAACGGTTTTGCATTTTTTGTTTGGCAAAATATGGTATTTGTCAACTCTCAAATTAATATGTCAAAGGTAAAAGGAGTCAATCTTCAACGGTTTTGCATTTAGACTTGACAAAACTAATAAATTATGCGCGCGAGAGGAAAATATCTCACGAGTGTAGCATGCGAGGACGATTGTCAACCGAACTGCGGCATGGCATATATGCCAAATATCACCCGGTGTTTGCCAAGTTGCTAAAAACGCCAAGCTCATTTGCCAAACTGTTAGATATAAGATTTTTAGATTTTTTTGTAAAAATAAGAATACAAAGCTCATTTGCAAAACCGTTGAAGATGCTCCATCTAAAACTAAAATTAATTATATCATATATTAAATATTACGACACTAATTTAGTTCCCTAATAAAAATAAACTAATTATAAAACTAGTGTTAGCCATGATTGACGACATGAAGTCATATATATAGTGCGTGTGTATGTTAGCTCCCCGAGAAACGTTGCCGATAGCCCAAAATGGATATCAGGATCTTGTATCTTGTGGCCTTCGTCTTCCTCGCCCTCCTCCTTCTCAGGGTCATCTGGAGCTACATTACGTCATCCCGCAGGAAGCCATCGTCAGCACTTCGTCTCCCACCGGGGCCATGGCAGCTGCCGCTCATCGGCAGCCTGCACCACCTCCTGCTGTCGCGCTTCAGCGACCTGCCTCACCGGGCGCTGCGCGAGATGTCCGGCACCTACGGGCCCCTCATGATGCTCCGCCTCGGCGCCGTGCCCACGCTGGTGGTCTCCTCCGCCGAGGCTGCCCGGGAGGTGATGAGGACCCACGACCTCGCCTTCTGCGACCGCCACCTGGGCGTCACCTTGGACGTCATCAGCTGCGGCGGCAGGGACATCACCTTCTCCCCCTACAACGCCCACTGGCGTGAGCTCCGCAAGCTATGTATGCTCGAGATCTTCAGCCAGCGGCGCGTGCTCACGTTCCGGAGCATCCGGGAAGACGAGGTGGCGAACCTCGTCCGCTCCATCTCCGTCTCCGGGGAGCAGCCCGCTGTCAACCTCAGCAAAGGGATCTGCCGCATGATAGGCGACGTCGCCGCGCGCACGGTGGTCGGCGACCGGTGCAGGTACCGGGACGAGTACATGCGTGAGCTGGACGAAGCGGTGCGGCTGCTTGGTGGGTTCAACCTGCCGGACATGTACCCGTCGTCGCGGCTGGTACGGCGGTTCAGCCCCGCGGCGAGGGACGTGAGGAGATGCCAGAGGAACATGTACCGCATCATCCAGAGCATCATCCAGGAGCGTGAAGAAGTCGTGCCGGCGCCAGAGCGGCGAGCCGAGGAGGACCTCCTCGACGTCCTCCTGAGGCTGCAGAGGGAAGATGGCCTGAAGTTCGCTCTCACCAACGAGATTGTCAGCACGGTTATTTGGGTAAGATCGGTTCTTGTATTAAAGTCTATCTCAACGTGGAAACCATCCACATCAACCAATAAAGTATCCATATCATCTTTCACTCTAACTAACTTCTCTAACTTCCGGGGCGTGTTCGTTTCCGAGAAAAAAAAAATAAAAAAATTTGCGCCCATCACATCGGATTTTAAGTCCTAATTTAGTGTAATTAAAAAACTAATTGGTTAGCCGAAAACTATTTCTCAAGACGAATCTATTACATTTAATTAGTTCATGATTTGACAATATGATGTTATAGTAAACATTTCTTAATGATAGATTAATTAACCTTAATAGATTTATCTTATTAATTAGCATATGGCCGTGTAATTAGTTTTATAATTAGTTTATTTTTAATAGACTAAATTAGTGTCGCAATATCTGATGTGACAGGGCCAACAAACAACACCCCTTAGCAATTTCATTTCAAGTTTTTTTTTAATCCTCTCAGCAACGCGCGAGATATCTTCTAGCTATATAATACCACACGCTCCTACAAAACCTCCGATCTAATGCATACGGTACTTAGGGCATGTTTAGTTCCAAAAAAATTACAAGATTTCTTATCACATCGAATCTTTAGATGCATCCATGGAGTATTAAATGTAGGTAGCAAAAATAACTAATTACACAGTTTGTCTGTAAATGTCGAGATGAATCTTTTGAGTCTAGTTAGTCAATGTTTTGACAAAATTTGTTAAATAACAATAAAAGTGCTACACGTCAAAATTTCTATGAACTAAACATGCCCTTATTTTCTTTATATTCTAATTTGTTTCTAATTTAGCAGTGGGCAAATAAAATCTTATTACACTAAACAATAATTAATTATCCTTGTGCGCGCTATGATTTTGTTCATTTTTACATAATATAGATATTTTTTCTTTGCCCGGTCAGATCAACTTATCAATCATTCCATATATTTTATCCATATTTATAATTTCTCTTTCTCTACGGGTGGCACGTCTCTTTCTCTGCAGGTGGCACGTCCGTTTGTCTTGAATACACATTTAGTTAGTGGGGTAAAACCATAGGTTAAGTTATGGCATCTCGATCTTATTGCTAATAATATTACATGACATCTTAGATATTGATTTTGACTTTAATTTTTTTACTAGTTGTTATCTTTTCTTAACCCTCAAGTTAATAAGTCAAATATCTTATACTTACCTTTTAGTTAGAACTCTTTTGTATTTTTTTTTTAAAGAATTTAGGTCATAAATTACATTCTTATTTACTACTAGTAATATATATATATATATATATATATATATATATATAGGGAAATTATTTTCTACTCCTAGGGAGTAGTTACTCCCATGTTTATATCTCAAGATTTATGGTATATATGACCGAACGAAGTATATTTACATGAAGTATATGATCATACTAGACTATCTAAGTATGCATGCATATATAAAGTATGTGGATATACTTATTTTATATACTGCAGTGAGTGACATTTTCGTAATATATTAAAAAGTATGGGTTCCTTTGAAAGTTTTTAATGTATTAAGACATAGAATATCTTAACATGAGTACATAAACATACTCAAAGTGATAAACAAGTATGAACATATACGCAACATGGTTTTTTGAAGATGGGAGTAACTACCCCTAGGAGTATAGAAAACTCACCATATATATATATATATATATATATATATATATATATATATATATATATATATATATATATAAGGCCCATGTGGGCAGTTAAGTGTGAAAGGGAGAGAGGGGTGAAGAGACATCCCTTGGATTACAAGTGTGAAAGAGAGAGGATGAAGAGACACCCCTTGGATTAATCCCTAATTGAGCATTAATAATAATTCTCAACACTCCCCCTTGATCAATTAGCTCTTTGTAGTCTTGACTATTCATCTATTATGCATCTTTATGAATCTTTGGAAAACGCTATGGAAAAAACCAAAGTAATACCGGTATACTAGGCAAAACTCCTTAAAACCCAATGGAAAAATAAGGAGAAACACCATGCTATACAATCACCAATATTATTAGACCCTTTGAGATAAACCCAAAGCCTTAGTCTAAAAACACCTTGACCATAGGGTCAATATGCTTCAAATATCATCTTCCAAAAACCCCGTGGGGGAAAACTAGATGATATAGCATGTATCTTTGTGCTGGCATTGCCTCATCAAAAACTTTATATGAGAAACCTTAAAAGGGAAAACTCACACAAAGAAAAGAGTACAATGCATCTTATGTCACGATATCATTCATCAAAAAACCCTGTGAGAAAAAATAAATGATATGACATAAGTTTGTGTTGATATTGTCTCATTAAAAACTTTATATGAGAAACCGTAAATGGAAAACTCATATGCTTTTTTTTGGTAGGAGGAGGACCCGTCGGAGGGACTCGGCGACCCCGATCGTCTTCGTCGGCGTTGCGGGTCTGCCTGCACCGCGTCGTGTCGCCACTGCCCCGACTCACCACTGCCCCGCTACCCTGACCTCACCGACACCTTAGGTATAACCCCTCTATCCGTATCCTTAGGTATCTGATCTTTGGTCGCGTAACCTAGTTAGACGTCTCCCGTTCGAAAGAGATACCGTCTTAGATATTCAGTCCTTTGCATATCTACGACCGTATCTCTTTCGAATTGTCCACGTATTTTGGACAGCCCGCGGATCCGTAGATGAGCTAGTTTCCATGTTATGCTCCTGTCAGAGTCAGAGTTTCGGCACCACCTCCTCGTTGTTCTCCGGATACACACTCTCCCTGCCAGGACGTGTATCGGGAGAACAGCGAGGAGGTGCTGCCGAAATTCTGTCTCGGGTAGGAGTAGAACATGGAAACTAACCCATCTGCGCATCCTCGGGTGGGATTAGGACCTATCCTTCTCCTATTAGATGGTAGGAATGCCGTGTAGATGCAATTGCTGGTTTTATTACTCGCTTACATATGTATATGCCAGAGGATGGATAACCGTGACTGGATGTACACGGGCCACACAAGTAAGAGCACAGAATGGGTTACTAAGACCAATGCTTTCTTAGAGCATGCGTTTGGTCCGGCTGCTAAAGGGTCGAGTCGGATGCCGTGTCCCTGCAGCAAATGTGGGAACAAGAAAAGAAAATATAAGAATAACGTGGGGGTAGATCTTTACAAGTACGGATTCGTTGAAAACTATACTTGTTGGGTCCACCATGGTGAAGCCGATCGGATTAGAGAGGAGGTGGTGAGACAACGTCTCGAGGAGTATGATGGAGATGCCGGGGTAGCAGACATGATGGGAGACTTTCAAGAGGCTCAATTCGGTGAAGGATTGGAGGAGCCAGAGGACACCGCAAAGGCGTTCTACGACATGATGTCTTCGGCACAGAAGCCCCTTCATGAAAAGACAATGGTTTCACAACTGGATGCCATTGGACGCCTAATGGGGTTCAAGTCCCAGTATAGCTTGAGTCGAGACGCCTTCGATGGCATGTTGGCAATTTTGGGCACCCTGTTGCCGGAGGGTCACATTCTGCCGAAGAACACGTACGAGTCACAGAAACTTCTTCGTGCACTTAAGATGCCGTATGAGCAGATCCATGCTTGTCCAAAAGGGTGCGTCCTATTCAGGAAAGATCACGAGAAAGCAACACACTGTCCAAAGTGCAAAGCCTCTAGGTATGTGGAGGTAGACCATGGAGATGGCAAGAAGGAACAACTTAATATCCCCGAGATGGTCCTACGGTACCTTCCTTTCATACCTAGGATCCAACGACTGTACATGACAGAGGACTCTGCGAAACAGATGACATGGCACAAGAATGGCAAAAGATACAATCCTGACAAGATGGTACACCCATCGGATGGTGAAGCATGGAAGCACTTCGATGCCAGGCATCCTGGCAAAGCTATGGAGGCTCGAAATGTACGTGTGGCGCTGGCGACAGATGGGTTCAACCCGCATGGAATGATGGCGGCCCCGTACACTTGTTGGCCTGTGTTCGTGATCCCCCTCAATCTCCCTCCCGGTGTTATGTTTGACCCTAAGAACGTATTCTTGTCGCTGATAATTCCTGGACACCCGGGGAACAATATGGGTGTGTTCATGGAGCCTTTGTTGGATGAATTGTTCGAAGCTTGGGAAAACCCGGTACTGACATATGACCGAGCAACAATGAAGAACTTCAAAATGCATGTGTGGTACCAGTACTCCCTGCATGACTTCCTGGCGTATGGCTTATTCAGCCCTTGGTGTGTTCACGGGAAGTTCCCATGCCCAATATGCAAGGCAGCTGTGAAGTTCACTTGGTTGAAGAAGGGAGGGAAGTATTCTTCATTCGACCAGCATCGTCAATTCTGCCGAAATAGAGGCTCTGAAGTTTGATAAAGACAACGGTCGCTTTTTCGGGTACGGAGAGGAACACATGTGGACCCATAAATCGGGATTGACTAGACTCCCCTATTTCAATGACCTTCTTTGTCCGCACTACATCGATGTAATGCACACAGAAAAGAATATCGCTGAGGCACTCTTTGCAACACTCATGGACACAGAAAAGTCAAAGGACAATGTTAAGGCCAGACTGGACCTGCAAGAGATGTGCGATAGACCAAAGCTAGTGATGAGGGCTCCTGGTGCTGGCAAGAAATGGACAAGAGGTCCGGCCGATTATATATTGAAAAGAGACCATAGGAAGAAAGTACTACAGTGGATCCAGGCGTTAAGGTTCCCTGATGGGTATGCGGCGAATCTGAGGAGGGGAGTGAACTTGTCTACTATGCGAGTGTTAGGGATGAAGAGTCATGACTACCACATATGGATCGAGCGGCTCCTTCCTGCGATGACCCGGGGATACCTCCCTGAGCCTGTGTGGCGCGTGCTGGCAGAGTTGAGCTACTTCTTTCGCCAGCTTTGTGCCAAGGAGCTATCTTATGACGTGATTGCTAACCTAGAGGAAGTGGCACCTGTGTTGATCTGCAAGTTGGAGATGATCTTTCCACCCGGCTTCTTCCTGCCGATGCAGCATCTGATTTTGCACCTACCGTACGAGGCACGGATGGGGGGGGCCCGTGCAGTGCCATTGGTGCTTTCCAGTCGAGAGATGTCTAAAGGTTCTTCGGAAAAAGTGTAGAAATAAAGCCAAAATAGAGGCTTCTGTGGCAAAAGCATTTATTCTGGAGGAGGTGTCGAACTTCACAACAACATATTATAAGGATAACCTTCCTAGCGTGCACAATCCACCCTCTCGTTACAATGTCGACGAGAGTTTATCGAACCTCAGCCTTTTCAAAGGCCAACTCGGAAGAGCAAGCGCATCGAGGACCAAGATGTTGCGGCATGATGAGTGGCACACTATCATGTTGTATGTGCTGTTGAACCTCGACGAAGTGACTCCTTATGTGCAGTAAGTTCTCAATGAGCTTGTTACATGCGTCGTCACTATCTTCAATCTTTTGATTCGACGTCCTTGTTTTTAAGGAAATTTATTGATGAATACTGGAGAGAGGATAGGGAACCTTCCTCTGAAGAACAAGACCATCTTCTCAAAAATGGTGTGCCCGATTTCATTTCGTGCTTTAGTACGAAGGTACGACCCAACTAACCTTGTATTTCATTTCATTTCTTGTTTCATTTGATGAAACGATCTACCCTGTCTCAACTTACAGGCCCGCAGATGCGGAAATGATGGATGAGTTGAAACAGGTTGCCAATGGCTTCGACTATAGGGTCAAGTCATTCACCGTTTATGATGTGAATGGCTATCGCTTTCACACAAGCAGCTACGAGCAGAGTCGGCCCAATCGAAAGACCTCAAATACCGGAGTTCGTACGCCCGGCACCGATGAGCGCGACTATTACGGCATAGTCGAAGAAATATATGAGCTCAACTTTGAGGGTACCAAAGCTATTAATCCAGTGGTATTCAAATGTCATTGGTTCGATCCTGATGTCACGAGAAGAGCCCCTGAGATTGGGATAGTCGAAATTCGATAGGACACCGTTTACAAGGGAGACGATGTCTATATTGTGGCTCAACAGGCCACACAAGTTTATTATCTCCCATGGGCGTGTCAAGAAGACAACAATCTTATGGGTTGATACCTTGTGCAGTTAGTATCGCCGCGCGGTAAAGCGCCTCTCCCAAACGATGATGACTACAACTTCGACCCAAACACATATAACGGAGAGTTCTTTCAACCCGAGGGGCTAGAAGGGAGGTTTGACATTGACATTTTTGAGCTGATGGACATGGAAGAAGACGATGACAATGATATTGATGAGGACGATGGTGATGAGGTGCACAATGCCAAGGACTTAAGAATGCTTGAGCGATTACAGTTTGGTGGTGACATTGATGAGGACGAGGGTGACGAGGATGATGGAGACGACGCCGATTGTTTCGACAATATTGACAGTGATGACGACACACGTGTGCAACAAGCCAACACACGAGGGGCACTAGCCACTGACAATCGCGGAGATAATTTTTAATTCATGTAATGCTATATTGTTATAATTATTCTGCAATTATGTTTCGTTCATTTTGTCTCTTTATAAATACTTATCGTTTATGCTAATTGATTTTATCTTTGTAATGGCAGGCACTCGATAAAATGCCGGGCGGAAGGCGGCAACAGCGGAGGGTCAACTCGCGGTACCAGAGGTCCAGCTCACCACCCACCGCAGCCGAGGAGCCGTCGACGAGGAGGGCGAGGACCGGCCGCCCCCGCGGACGTCCTAGGAGGGAGCCGACTCCCGACCCGACTCCCGACCCGGCGCAGACCTCCTCGGACCACGCCCAGTGGGACGCCACAGGGACGACCAGGAGGACGTCGGACGACGACACCACTTCCTCGGAGCGTCGCCAGGGGGACCAGGGGGACGAGAACGTAGGTGCCTCAGGAGGGGGTTCCACTTCCTCTGCTTCGAGCAGAGTGTACTTGCGCGGCCCCTCGCAGCTCCCGCAGCAGCGGATCGCACCTAGCCGCCGCCCGGTGATTTGACCTTACAGCGACAAGTAAGTTACCATTAATGTTTTCACTACTTGTTCACATGACATGTTCAAAATTGAACTTCCGACTAACACTTGTTCTTAATGACCCATGCAGGAACTGGGAACTTGTGGCAGGGGGCAAGACACGCCATATCAATGGCACGTTAAGTCTTCTGATTCGGAAGAACTATCCTGGCTTGGTCACCTACGCCGGGGTTAGGTCACCGCCCTGGACGTGGGACCACTTCGGTGCTGCTATGGACCCCACGTACACCACCGTTGCAGCGCGGATTAGGGCCGAGTTTTGGGTGAGTCTTGCTCGCACAACATTTCTCAATGATACGTATTTGTCGGACGTTCTTCAAATAATGAAAGGGTACTTTGCGTGCAGGAGTACTTTGCGTGCGAGGCAGGGAGAGAGGCCGAGGCGTTGCACGTGCAGGACAGGGTCTGCAGGTCCCGGCTAGCGGATATGTACCACGAGGCGCGGATCCAGTGCATCATCAACTACAACGCCGACGTGTTGGGGACGGCGGTGAAGAAGACGGATGCTAGACAGATGATGCTCACCAGGGAGACCGACCTCACTAGGGAGCAGTACATCCAGGTACGTACAAAACAGTAATACTGATTGGTCCATCCATCACTTAGCGGCTCTTCTAACATATTAAATACTTATTGTCTTGCAGTTCTGTCCTGGTTGGTGCGCCAATCACCTAGACTGCTGGGTGGCCATTGTGGACAAGTGGAAATCGGACGAGTGGTACGAGAGGCACAGTGCCCGTCGAGACTGCCGCCTGCAGATGCCTGGGGTGCCACACCACCAAGGCAACCTTAGCCTCGCTGCGTACGCCGACAGATGGGTATGCTCTACTGATTTTTTATTCTAACACTCAATTACTCATTACTTGTAATCATCTGTGTTTTCATCGCAGTCCCAGTCGCATGGTGGTGAGGAGTGCCTCCCTTTCAAGGCGTACCACTTGTCGCACCAGGGCAAGGCGACTGCAGAGAGCACCCAGTACAACCCAAACGCCGGGCCCAAGGTGTTCACCAACACGAACGCCTACACCAAGGTCACCGAGTACACCACTGCGGCTCGTGAGCGCCATGGGGAGGACTTCGATCCGGCCACCCAGCCCCTAGATACAGACCTGGTGATGAGGCTGGGAGGAGGGAAGCAGCACGGCCGGTACTGGATAGCCAACAGCGCAGTTGACTCGTCCTCTGTTCCCAACCTCGCTGAGATTCGAGCTGCCAGCACGAGCTCCTCCGTCCCCATACGACCTCGGCAGCCGACCTCACAGCAGATGATGGCAGCACTTCAGGTAAGTACTTGTTCTATTCGTCGTTCATTGCTTTTACACATATACCTTGTCTTTGCATTGTTTAAACCTTACGGGACGAATTTTGCATGCCCAGATGCATGCCCAGGCGGACCAGATGCAGAGGTTGCAGGCCATGCACGAGGCCGAGGCGGCGGCCCATCGTCGCGACTTACTGGCCGTCCAGCAGCGGGAGGCGCAGAGGATGCAGGACATAGCTCACTTCTTTGGGAGCCTGAACATCCCGGGTGTTGTCGTGCCTCCCTCGCTGCTCACTCCTTTTGTGCTTCCTGTTACTCCTACGACAGAGACTCCAGTGAGTATATATGGTTGTTTATATTTCTTTAACTTTTACGACTGTCCTCCAGGTGCTAACGAATTTGCTTCTCCTTTGTGCACTCACAGTCGGAGGGTTCGGCACCGACTCCTCAACCTGGCCTTCCTCCGCACACTCTGCAGATCACTGGTGGCCCTCCTCCGCAGCCTGGGTGGCTCCCCGGTGGCCCTCCTCCGCCCTATGGGTGGCCAGGTTACCCTCCTCCGCAGTCAGGGTACACCGGGTGGCCATCTGGACCTCCGCCGCCTGGGTGGCAAGGTTGGCAAGGTGGTCCTTCGGGCGGGTCGTGGGACGCGAGGCAAGGTGGGAGTTCTTCACAATCTGAGCACCAAGGTGAGCAGTGATGACCGACTTAGATTTGTGATGGACTTGTGAGATGGATGTGATGGACTTGTGAGATGCATGTGATGGACTTGTGAACTTGTGGACTTGTGATAAACTTGTGAGCTTGTGATGCATGGAGACTCAACATGTGATATTTGTTTGAAATGGATATGTATGTTATGGATGTGTGATATATATGCATGTGATATTTGTCTGAAATGGAATATGAATGTGTGATATGTTCTCTGTGTAGGGAAATGAAAACAGGAAAAAAAATTTCCTTTTTTCCCAGCTTTGCCGAGTGCCACACTCGGCAAAGAGGTCATGGCACTCGGCAAAGCTGGGCAAATTTTTGCTCAGCTCGGCCTCTTCGCCGAGTGCCTTGACCCTGACACTCGGCAAAGAGGCACTCTTTGCCGAGTGCCGGGCTACGTGGCACTCGGCAAAGAGGAGCTCTTCGCCGAGTGCCGGCTTACGTGGCACTCGGCAAAGGGGCCCTCTTCGCCGAGTGCCGGACACGTGGCGCTCTGCAAAGGGGCCCTCTTCGCCGAGCGCCGGCCTACGTGGCACTCGGTGAAGGGGCCCTCTTCGCCGAGTGCCGGACACGTGGCGCTCTGCAAAGGGGCCCTCTTCGCCGAGTGCCACGTAGCCCGGCACTCGGCAAAGAGGCCGTCAAGTGACGGCTCCCGTTTGCTTCGCCGAGTGCTGACCTGGCACTCGGCGAAGCCTTCGCCGAGTGCCCGATATTTGACACTCGACAAAGAAATCGTTGCCGACAATTTCTTCGCCGAGTGCCTTTCGCCGAGTGCGGCACTCGGCGAAGCCTTCGCCGAGTGCGAGAGGGCCTTCGCCGAGTGCAGCCAGCACTCGGCAAAGCCGGCGTCCCCTGTAGTGAACCTTGATAAATTTTTTCTTCCACGTGTTAAGGCACAAATTAAACAAATCTCACTCATGAACATACAATAGCTTTATTTTTTTTAATATAATATCATGTGATGATTTTTTTTTTGTCTCAATAACTTTAATTTTTTATAATATCATGTGGCGGTGAACATATATATACCCATAACTCATGCACAAATTTGTCGTGGTCATCATGCCATTTTGGAGTTTGAGATACTCACAAACACAAAAAGTACGTGATTTGATTGCTAAAACTGATGCATGGCTGAATCGTGTAGGAGAACGACTTCTCCTGGTTATCAGCTGTAGCTAACTAACGCTCCCGGCCTGGCCCGGCCCGGCCCTGCTATATATATGTGTGTTTGGAATGGAGAGACCTCCACCGTTCGTTCACCTCGATTTTTTTTCTCTTCTCCAGTGTTCTCCAACTATCTGCTGCTACCTAGACGGACGACGATCCAAAAACACGCCTTCTTGTTTGACAGGAAAATGGGGGCAAACTGGCACGCCGCGGCCGCACTCGTATTTGTCGCCTACGCTGTGACCGGGATCACTTTCACCAGCAATCATGGACTCTCGCTAGCCGGCGTCGCTGCGAGACCAGAGGAGACGGGCGTAATGAAGAAGAGTGACGGCAAAACTTACCATCACGTTTGGCCGGTAATGCAAACACTTTAGTTTATTTATCGATCTATATCTATATACTGAATTTGGGAAGCACTTTAATTTAGTACCTACACATACAATTTACTCGACTCGACGTTAGCTTTTCAACTGGTCTGCGATGCCTTTTCCTTTTGAAAAAAGCGGCAAGAGAGTACTCTCGATCAGTATATATTATATCGTATATTATTGTGTGTGAAATTAATGTGTGTATGCATGTGTTTTTCCTGTAGCCGATGAGATTTGGTTGGCGAATTGTTGTGGGTTCACTGATTGCCTTCCTTGGCGCTGCATTCGGGAGCGTGGGCGGCGTCGGTGGTGGCGGCATCTTTGTGCCGGTGCTGGTACTGATCATTGGTTTCGATTCCAAATCGGCAGTAGCAATTTCGAAGTGTGAGGCACTCCTCCATCATATCATATATGCTTATTCGATCAATTTCTATCGAACTTGTCCCTTTTGTTTTTGGTACACTCACACACACACACACACCTCGTTTAATATTTTCTAAACTTCTTGGACAGGCATGATCATGGGCACTTCTGTTGCTACTGTCTGCTACAATCTCAGACTAAAGCATCCGACCATGGACAGGCCGCTGATCGACTACGATCTCGCCGTGCTAATCCAGCCTATGCTAATGCTTGGAATCAGCATCGGTGTTATTTTTAATGTCATATTTCCAGACTGGCTGGTCACGGTTCTCCTCATAATCCTATTCATAGGTGTCCCTTTAAATTTATCCGAGCGAGAGTTTCTTATATAGTTGTTCTCACCGTATGCCATGAATAATGACTATACTGTTCTCATCTATATGTATGAATTTGAATGATATACTAGGCACGTCAACAAAGTCATTTTTGAGGGGTGTTCGTACATGGAAGGAAGAGACAATAACGAAAACTGTAATCTTTCTAGCTACTATCGTTATCATCTTTTTCCTTTCTGTTGTCTTTATTAAGAACAGTTAATCATTGTTTAACATAATGGGGTTGCTTCCATTTTCTTCAGGATGCTGCAAGACGGTTGGAGAAAATATGTAAGAAATAAATAAAACAACGATTGTATATGTAAAAATAAATAAATAATCGGAACTCTTTACATCTTCTCCAGATCATGAGCCAGTCCCTGCAGGACGACCAGATGCTGCTGCTGAGTCACATGACCCATCAGTGGAAAAGGTAAACATATAATAATTATTCACATCATCAAAGTGATGTTATTTTCGAAATCATATGTATATATATTGTTTTAAGCTGTTAATTTTCGAACATGTCAGAAATCATTTCTGAAGAATATTTACTGGAAGGAGTTTGGTCTTGTTGTAGTCGTCTGGATGACATTCCTTGGGCTTCAGGTGGCAAAGGTTAGGATTTTTAATATCTTCGATATATGTTATTAGGTCTGTACACCAGGACTGCGTTCGTTTATGATTGTTGCTTATTCTTTTTTCTTGTCCTGCGTTCCTCGTATCCTCCTCAATGATAATAATGTGTGTGTACATACATATATGCTTTTCACTTTTAACGTTTGCAGAATCATGCTGATACATGCTCTGCGTTGTACTGGGTCTTGACTTCTCTCCAGGTACGACTGCATGCAATTAAATTACAAATGGAGTTATGCATGACAACATTATTTTTATAAAGGCGGCAAAAACTTTGTCGAATTTTTATTAAACGAGGGCATGGCAACATTATACTACACGCCATTTCTAATCATTTACACGTATATAGTGCAAAAGGTGTTTAGACACTAGTGGAGGTGAATGCTACCACATCATTATTAGGCACCACTATAAAAGTCAATCCCTACAATTTGAAGTGGTGATTGCAAAGGATCAGGTAGTTCTTAGAACATAATATTTCCGTTTTAAAATGAAAGTCATTTTGGCTATTATAGGTGTATAACAAGGTATACCCTGAGCCAACACCCAATTAATCCGTACATACTCTAAAATCCTACTGTCCAAACTCGAAGCTGGCCGTAAAGAAACTTTACAGTGTGACAAGGCTAAATCTCTCTTTGCTTGGATGTAGATTCCAGTGTCAGCAGGAGTGACCATGTATGAAGCACATGGCCTGAAGAGTGGGAAGAGGGTTCTGCCATCAAATGGAAATGAACAGAGGAGCCTGAAACGCTCACAGCTCTTCGTGTACTGCCTGCTCGGTATCCTAGCAGGACTCGTTGGTGGTTTGCTCGGTGTCGGAGGTGGCTTCATTATGGGGCCACTCTTTTTGGAGCTCGGCATCCCTCCGCAGGCACTCTCATCTCCAGTTCATCTGAAACTTTTTAAAAACACACAGGCGTGCGCACGAACACACACACACACACACACATATATATATATATATATATATATATATATATATATATACACACACTTCATGCATATATGCATACTCGACAAATGTACTACCGTAGATGTTCTAGTATGATCATATACTCCGCGTACATATACTTTCTCAGGCTATATATGCTATAAATTTTGAGATATACACATGAGAGTAATTACTCCCTGGGAGTACGAAATAATTTAATCTATATATATATATATATATATATATATTAAAAAAAGGTATTCTTTGAGAATGGAACACGTACATCTCTCTAATCGGTACTATATATATATGTTAGGTTTCAAGTGCCACATCTACCTTTGCAATGATGTTCTCATCTTCCATGTCCGTTGTTGAATTCCACCTCTTGCACCGGTTCCCAGTGCCCTACGGTACTATCGATCCGTGTCCTCAACTCGATCTCCGATCCACTCCTGCACAGTCTCTTATGATCGATGTTGACTGATTTCCTTGCGTTGGCCTTCTTCTCTTTCCAGCTGCTTATGGCGTCGCTGTGGCATCCGTTGCCGCCATTGCTGGCCAGAACTGCGTTGGGAAGTTTACCAAATGGTTAGGGCGGACATCGGTCATCATCTTCATATTGGCTTCCATGATCTTCTTCAGCGCGCTCACTCTCGGTATGTACCATCACAGAAACGACAGTACCAAAGGGGCAGCTGAAATATATTTGAAATTAATATATTTTTTCCATATGCAGGTGGTGTAGGCATCGTAGGTATAGTGCACAAGATGGAGCGACACCAGAACATGGGATTTGAAAACCTACAAGAAGTAAATAATTGAGTTCGCGTGAATGATTGGATTGCTTAATTAGATCAGTCATACTAGCTCCGGTTTTAGGCTCCATTGCAGCGGCTTGATGAACACAAAGTGTTTATCCAAGATGTGTGCAAAAGTTTAGAGTCAAAGTCATGTTTATTTTTGTTGCAATGGTTGGAACTTTAATTATCGCCTTGGGAACTAGTTTGTATCTGCATGAGTTGTGTTTGGATTAAGTGTGTAATAAGCTTGGTCTGATTCCTCTCTTTTGTGAGAAGCTGAAGCTGGAACAGTTGGTTGCTTTATCTAAAAAAGCAATGCGGTCGTTTTGTGAACCATACCACTGTACCCTACCACTGTTTGCTATTGTACCAAACACTGTTTTAATGTTGTGGCAAATACTGTTAAAAACTGGTGAACAATGTTTAGCACTATTTAATCTACTGCTTGTACTATTTGTTTAAATCTTTACATTTGACTGTTCGGTTGATGTGAATGATAAGTCATTTTATGTTATTTTGTTGTGAGGAAAAAAATATACCAGACTGATAAGCTGGATTGATAAGTTCAAGCTAGCTGTATAGCAGATCTTGGAAAGTGTTAAGCTGGAATGTTCGGGATATAAAGTCAGACAAAAAAATGGAACTCTATAAGGGATCTTATTGTGGAAAGTTCATGTGATGTTGCTTGTTTGCAAGAGACAAAACGAGATCATTTTGATATTTCTAGCATTCGTCTCTTCTGTCCTTCTACCTTTGACTGATTTGAGTTTCTTCCATCTTCAGGGGCCTCTGGAGGCTCCATCATTATTTGGAAAAGCTCTATGTTTCGTAGTTAATGTGTGTTCCAGAACTCTTTTGCTATTTCTGTTGAGTTCACTGCACTTCATAATGCGGCAGTTTGGCTCCTAACTAATATATATGCTCCATGCAGCCCTGCTGGTAAAAGACAGTTTTTAGCCTGGTCCAGGGCAATTCAGATGCCTGATTCCATTGATAGGTTGGTGGTTGGTGACTTTAATCTATACAGAAACCCTGAAGATCGAAATAAACCTAGAACAAGCAGATTTCACTGAGATGATGCTATCAGCAAATTGGGTTTAGTTGAGCTGCCTCTAAAAGGAAAACGTTTCACCTGGACAAACAAAGTCCCCCTCTTTTGGAACGTTTAGACTGGTTTTTCACATCCCAGGGAAACTATCCTAATTCATGTGCCTGCACCATGAGCACGGAAACTTCTGACCATACTCCTTGTCTCATCTCCATACAAACTGCCATTCCTAAAGGGAAAATGTTTCGATTTGAGAACTTTTGGATGTAGCATGATGATTTTCAAGACCAAGTGCAGCATGTATGGTTTTCATCCCCTCAAGTTGCTGATGTTGCTAAAAATTTAACAGCAAAGTTCAAAAACTTGAGAAAATCTCTAAAAGATTGGAGTCACACTCTCCATACAACCGAAGACTTCATGAGTAGATTGAATGTACTGGAACTTCATTATCATTGTAATTGAGTTTTCCAAAGACATGATGAGTAGATTGAGTGTACATGCACACACTTCATTCTCATTGTAATAGAGTTGCTAATTCTGTAGTATATACATGTCAACCGATAACTTGCCATTTATCTACTACCACACCAATATAATCCACTTGCGTTAGTAGTTAATAATGTGATCCACTTTTCTTGTTTTTTCTTTACTCGTTTAATACGTTTAGTAATTTATATAGGTAGGTCAGGTGTGGCTCGAAACTAAAGGCTCTTGGTCACCATATAAGTAGCTAGGGTCTCATGCTGTTGTTTCCATGATCAATGAGGATGGGAGAAGAGGAGATGTGTGGTATCAAATCTTGGACTGGGATGCAATGGGAATTCATGGAAAGGACGATGATGGATTGAGGTTGATCACAAGGCTTTGTGTACTGCTGCATGGAGAGCATGGACGCCCTACAGAGCGCCCCTTTGGCTCCAAATGATCCAGGCTGAATACGCATCACAAGAGAGTGTTGTTTGGTCGGTCGTTTTTACAGTTGATTTTGACTGTTTTAATAGTGTTCTATGCGAGAGAATAAGCCATAGTGTAAAAGAGGGATCAATCTTGTATGATGTTGTGGTGGAGGAGACACTCTTTTGTGGAGCACCAGTGAAAGAGGGATCAAACCTCTTGAAGCATTTGACGACAGTATGTCTTTCTTTGCCACAGAGCTGGCAAAACACGCCTGATTGAAAACCACCACCACGGCCATTGCCATTGCGGCCACCCTTCTGGAAGCCACAGCCAAAGCCACCATGACCGCCTTCACCGCAGCCATGAGTGTTGTTGTGGCCTCCTCCTCGGCCACCCCCTGGTAGCCGTGTATGCCGAAGAATTGTGGGTGCTGCCTCGCAACTCCATGCGCTGCTCAAAACTCGTCAGTTGGGTGAACACTTCCCGAACTGAGATTGATTCCACCCGTGCGGCTACGGCAGAAACCACCGGTTCGTAGTCATGTTCAAGGGCGGTCAAGATGTAAGAGACTAACTCATCATCTTTGAGCTTCTTCCCTGCAGATGTCATCTCATCTGCTAGTACTTTTATCTTGGTGAAGTACTTCGATATGGTGGAACGTCCCTGTGGACGTCGTGGCGAGAGCCATCCGAGTAGAAATAACTCGTGCCCTAGACTGCAAGGCAAAGAGGGCCTCAATGGCAGCCCACGCACTTGCCGCGGTATCCACCGAGGAAGTGACTTGCGAAAAGATCTCTTTGGAAAGAGAAGACATGAGGAAGTTTAGCACCATCTGGTCCATGGTGACCCATCTGTCGTAATCAGGGTTGATGATCAGCGTCTTCTTGTCATCACCGTCGCTATCGCCCTTTACCGGAGTGAGATACATCTTCGGTGGCTCCATCGATGGATTGATGAATTCGGCGAGCTGGGCACCGCGGATTGCCGAGAGAACTTGAAGATGCCACATCGCATGATTGCTCTTGGTAAGCTTCTCGCTCACGAGCAACCCGATCTGAGGAGATGCAAACGCAGCTGAGGAGGAAGCAGCCATGGATCAGTTCCATGAGGAGATAGGCTCTGAATACCATGTGAACTTGGTGTTAACGAGTTGCCCTCTCGGGTCTCGGCTTCGTGTTAATATAGGATGGGAAACGCCCCCGGCTCGTACATCAAGAGTAGATTACAACAGATTCATCTACTTGATTTACAAGATAATAACAAACACTACCGGAAAAACGCCCTTTGCTGAGAGCGGAAAGATTTGCCGAGAGGAAATATACAGGCTCTCGGCAAAGAAAACCTTAGCCGAGAGCCTCTCTCGACAAAGAAAGACCGTTGGCAACATAAAGTTTTGCCGTGGGCCTCCTTCTCGGCAAACAACAACTCTCGGTGATACGTCTTCTTTGCCGACACTACTAGAGAACATACCTTTGGACGATTTGCAAAATCAGCATTAGTCACGGAAAAATTTGCGTCCGAGACTAGAAAGGTCTTTAGCCCCGGTTGGTAACACCAACCGGGGCTAAAGTTCCCCTGCCCAACAGCTTATTTGTCAGAGGGACCTTTAGTCCCGGTTGGTGTCACCAACCGGGGTTAAAGATTGACCTTTACCCCCGGTTGGCCCCGGTTGTTGTATCCAGCCGGGGCTAAATATTGGCATCTTTAGCCCCGGTTGGTGTTACCAACCGGGACTAAAAGGTTTTGTCCCTGTTGTTGTATCCAGCCGGGGCTAAATGTTGGCATTTAGCCCCGGCTGGAAATAAGGACCGAGGTTAAATGTCCCTCCCTATATTTGAACTGTTCTTCCACCTCCAGCCGTGCCCGAGCTCCTGTCTTCATTTTTTCTTCATTCAGTCACTTGCTTGCTGCTTGTTGGCTCTCTCTTCTCCGGTGATTTTTGTTTGTTATTAACACATCTCCGGCGATTGATTTATTTCATCACATCTATGCCGCCATTGACTCCTTAAAAGGTTACTAGCTTCAGTTTTTCATTTTTGTAGCCGCCACTTGTATATATGATTTTTAAGCTATTTTGAGTTCATTGACTTGATAGTTCAAATTAGTACTCTAAAAATAAAATATGGCCGTTTAATTAGTTTATTTTAATCTTTTAGAGAAATAGAGAACATTTAAATCATTTTTTACAAAAAATAGAAATATATAATAGTTTAGTTTACAAAATGTGACTGGTTTAATTAGTTTAATTTTAATCTTTTAGAAATATATAATACTAATTTATTAGTTTACAAAATGTGACTGATTTAAATTATTTCATTAAAGTAATTAGTATATATACCTTATAATTTAATTATGTGATATATATCATATAATTTCATTTGTTTATAAGAATGAGAGATATAATTATGTGATATGTCGTATAATGCAGACGATGACATGTCACTGGATGTACAATGCGGATCGTCGCTCAAAAGAGTTCATTGACGGCGTGCATTATTTTTTAAGAGTGGCCGAGGCAAACAAGTGGAATGGTTTTATGTGTTGTCCATGTGCCCTTTCTAGTAATTCGAACGAATGTTCTAGCTCAAGGAGTCTTCACTCACACTTGTTCAAGTCGGGTTTCATGCCAAACTATAGTTGTTGGACGAAGCATGGAGAAACTGGTGTTATGATGGAAGAAGGTGAAGAAGAATAATTGGACCCTGACGATGACATTATTACTCAATACAGTGACTTTGATGATACTGCAATGGGGGAAGGTGAAGAAGAGGCAAGTGCAGAAGACAGACTCGCTGAAGATGATGCTCTTGGTGATGTCATTCGTGATATACAAAGAGATTGCGAAAGTGAAAAGGAGAAGACTAAGTTTGACTGTATGCTAGAGGATCATAGGAAATTACTATATCCGTCTGCTGCAGATGGACAAAAAAAGTTGGGTACAACACTTGAGTTGCTACAATGGAAGGCACAAAATGGTGTATCTGACAAGGCATTTGGACAATTATTGAAGATTATAAAACAAAAGATGCTTCCGAAGCCTAACGAATTACCCGCCACTACGTATGAAGTAAAACAAGTCGTTTGTCCTTTGGGTTTAGAAATCCAGAAGATACATGCATGTCCTAATGACTGCATCCTGTACCGTGGCAAGGAATACGAAAATTTGGATGAATGCCCTGTATGTAAAGCGTCACGATATAAGATCAGGCGAGATGACCCAGGCGATGTTGAGGGTGAAGAACGTCCCCGGAAGAAAATCCCTGCCAAGGTTGTATGGTACGCTCCTATAATACCACGTCTAAAACGTCTGTTCAGAAACAAGGACCATGCAAAGTTGGTGCGCTGGCACAAAGAAGACCGTAAGGTAGACAACATGTTGAGACACCCTACTGATGGGTCCCAGTGGAGAGCAATTGATAGAGAATTCCTGGAATTTGCAAAAGACGCTAGAAACTTAAGGTTTGGTTTAAGTACGGATGGGATGAATCCTTTTGGGGAACAGAGCAGTAGTCATAGCACGTGGCCTGTTACTCTATGTATCTACAACCTTCCTCCATGGTTATGCATGAAGCGGAAGTTCATTATGATGCCAGTGCTCATCCAAGGCCCGAGGCAGCCTGGCAACGACATCGATGTCTACCTGAGGCCATTAGTTGAGGAACTCCTACTTTTATGGAGTAAATCAGGTGTACGTGTGTGGGATGATTACAAACAGGAACACTTTGACCTGCGAGCGTTGTTGTTCGTAACAATCAATGATTGGCCTGCTCTAAGTAATCTTTCAGGACAGACAAACAAGGAATATAATGCATGCACACATTGTTTTGATGACATGGATAGTATATATTTGAAAAAATGTAGAAAGGTAGTGTACCTTGGACATCGTCGATTTCTTGCTGTTAATCACCAGGTTAGAAAGAAAGGCAAGCATTTTAAAGGTGAGACAGACCACCGGAGCAAGCCTCGCAACAGAACTGGGGAAGATGTACTTGAGATGATCAAGGATGTGAAAGTAGTCTTTGGAAAGGGGACGGGCAGTGAACCTATTCTGAAAGACGCTACGGGATACACACCCATGTGGAAGAATAAGTCAATATTTTGGGAGCTACCCTATTGGCATGTACTAGAGGTCCGCCACGCGATCGACATGATGCACCCGACAAAGAATCTTTGTGTCAACCTTCTAGGATTCATAGGTGTGTATGGGAAGTCTAAGGATACACTTGAAGGACGACAAGAGTTGCAACGCATGAAAGAACAAGACAACCTACATCCAGAGAAGACAGATGATGGACGCCATTACTTAAGACCTGCTAGCTACACTCTTAGCAATGAAGAGAAGGAAATCATGTTTGAATGCCTAAACAGCATCAAGGTCCCATCTGGATTCTCCTCTAATATAAAGGGAATAATAAATATGCAAGAGAAGAAATTTCTAAACTTAAAGTCGCATGACTGCCACGTGCTTATGACGCAATTGCTTCCGGTTGCTTTAAGAGGAATTCTACCTCCACATGTACGTCTGGCCACTGTGAAGCTATGTGCATTCCTCAATGCAATTTCTCAGAAGGCAATTAATCCACTAGAACTAGCTACTCTACAGAATGATGCGGTTCAATGTCTTGTGAGCTTTGAGTTGGTGCTCCCTCCATCCTTCTTTAATATCATGACACACCTCCTAGTTCACCTGGTCAAGGAGATTCATATTCTCGATCCTGTGTTCCTATACAACATGTTCCCCTTCGAGAGGTTCATGGGAGTACTGAAAAAATATGTTCACCAACGTGCTCAGCCAGAAGGAAGATCCTGTGTTCCTATACAATATGTTCACCAACGTGCTCGGCCAGAAGGAAGCATCGCCAAGGGCTATGGGACAGAGGAGGTCATTGAGTTTTGTATTGACTTTATTCCTGACCTTCACCCGATTGGTGTTCCTGAATCACGGCACGAGGGGAGGCTATGTGGAAAGGGGACACTAGGGAAGAAAACATATATCGGTACAGGGAACGATTATTTCAATAAAGCGCACTACACAGTTCTTCAAAACGCATCCGTGGTGGAACCATATATCGAGGTACACAAGGAGTTCCTACGATCCCAATTTTCTGGGAAGAATAAAGTTTGGATTACACGTGAGCACATGAATACTTTTAGCACTTGGTTGCGAAAAGAATGTCTGAATGATAACAATATTGATGAGCAACTATATTTGTTGGCTAGGCAACCATCGTGGCACATCCTCACGTACAAAGGGTATGAGATAAATGGAAACACATTTTACACCATTGTCCAAGATAAAAAGAGCACGAACCAAAATAGTGGTGTTCGCGTAGATGCCACAGACCCAACTGGGAAGAGGCAAACATATTATGGCCGCATAGAGGAGATTTGGGAACTAGACTACGCACCTGATTTTAAAGTCCCTTTGTTTCGATGTCAATGGGTCAAGACGACCGGAGCCGGAGTAACAGTTGACAAAGAGTATGGAATGACAACAGTGGATCTCAACAATATTGGATACAAAGATGAACCATTCGTCCTTGCTGCTGATGTGAATCAGGTGTTCTACGTGAAAGACATGTCTACAAAACCCAAGAGAGGGAAAAATGACGATAAATCAACCAAAGAGCCAAAACGCCACATAGTTCTTTCAGGAAGAAGAAACATCGTGGGAATTGAGGACAAGTCCGACATGTCAGAAGATTATGAAAGGATGACCGAATACCGCCCTTTAGTATGACTAAAGATCCAAGCATCCTGCTAAATGCTGAGGAGACTCCATGGTTACGACATGATTATAACCAAGGGACATACGTCAAGAAGAAGATCACCAGTGTACCCGCTTGATATATAGTTATGCTTTAACTAATATTATGTATTACAATTTTTGTGTAATTAATAATGATTATGGATACTAATGGTTCGATTCGTTGATGTCGGTGTCGAAATGACTTGATTTATTACATTATAATGATTATGGATAGTCATGGTTAAATAATGATTATGGATAGTCATGGTTAATAATGATTACTGTACCCGTCTGCTGAATTTGAACAATAAAAGATGAACAACCCAAAATTTAACGTTCAGATAATACAAAAATTATTTTCCTATCGAGAACCAGTTGTTTCAGATATTTAAATTTAACATTACATTTTTGCATTAACAAAATATGAATTGTTATTTATATTTATATTTGTTATTATAAGAAAAGAATAGAATTTATGTTACAAATTTTTGTACTATACAATAAGGTAAAAGGAAATACAACTGTTATTTTTATGAAATTTTATGCCTAATATTTAATTTACTATGCAATTAACAATATTACAACATATTTATAAAATAAAAACTTAATACAAAACCCAAAATACAGCAAACCCAAAAAACTGGCGGGAGAAAGAGCTTTAGTCCCGGGCGGTGACACCACCCAGGACTAAAGATACCTTTAGTCCCGGGCCGTAAGCCAACCCAAGAATAAAGGGTTGGACCTTTAGTCCCGGGCGGGCTTATGCCCCGGGACTAAAGGCCTTTTAGTCCCGGGTGGTGTCACCGCCCGGGACTAAAGCCTCCCCGCGTATATAGGGCACAGTGCCGTTCCTCCTTCTTTAGATCGACGTCAGACTCCAGCGTCGCCGCCTCCCTCGCCGTCTCCGATCTCGATCCAGTGCCGCACCGCCATCCTCGTCGAGCTCCGTCGCCGACGTCCGCCTCGCCGTCGTCCTCACCCGCGGCGCTCTCCGCCCTCGCCGTGCCTCGCCGTCGTCCTCTCTCGTGGCGCTCTCCGCCCGGCCTCGCCGTGCCTCGCCGTACGTCGTCCTCTCCCGCGCCGCTCTCCGCCCTCGCCGTGTCGCCGTCGTCCTCTCCCGCGCCGCTCTCCGCCCTCGCCGTGCCTCGTGCGGCTTGCGCCGCGCGCGTGTGCCTCACCGTGTGGCCTCACCGTCGTCCTCTCGCGGTGGTCGTCTTCCCCGTGCCTCGCGCCCCGCCGTCGTGTCCTCGCCGGGTGCCTCGCCGTGGCCTCGCCGGCGTCGTCCTCTCGCGGTCGCCGTCGTACGTCTTTGCCGTGCCTCGCCATTCCCCGCTGTCGTGTGTCCTCACCGTGCCTCGCCGTGGCCTCGCCGTGTAGCCTCGCCGGCCGTCGTCCTCTCGGTCGCCGTCGTCTTCGCCGTGTGGCCTCTCGCCGTGTGTGCGTGTGTTTACTGTTTGCAGAGAAAAAAAAGAAGTGTGTGCATTGTATATAGAAAAATGATTATAGAAAAATGAATATAAATGAATATATAGAAAAATGAATATGAATACATATAGAAAAATGATTATATAGAAAAATAAATATATAAGTTTTTTAATCTAACAAAATATATGTTTACACATGTAGATAAAAAGAGATTGGTCGCGTTGACCTCGCCGCCGTCCGCCGTCATCTTCACCGCAACGTCATCCCTCGTCGTCGTCCGTCGTCGTCCTCATCACCTCCTCACCGCGATATCATCCTCGCCGTCGTCCTCTCGTCAACGGTGTGTCCTTTGTGGATGGAGGAGCAATAATCACTTAGGGCCTTGTTTAGTTTCTCTAACTTCTTCCAAATATTTCTAGATTCCCCGTCACATCAATCTTTAGCTACATGCATGAAGCATTAAATGTAGGTAAAAAATAACTGATTGTACTTTTAGTATCTATATGTCGAGACAAATCTTTTGAGCCTAGTTGGTCCATGTTTGGATAAAGTTTGTCAAATAACAACGAAAGTGCTACAGTTCAAATTCTAAATATTTAGATATGTTATTCTCCATGTTATTGTCCATGTTATTCTTAGAAATGACCGACCCAGTTGACAACATGGAGGAGGAAATGTAGGACTTAATCAACAGCGGTGCTAATCAAGATTTAGCAGGTGATGACAACAATAATCAAGAAGTAGATGACGGTAGTCAATACTTTGCCGATTATGAAGAAATCATGCAAGAAAATACTGGCGAGGTATAAGTACAATCTCTCTATGTGCACATTTTATTCTAAATAATTTATAAATGTATTTATAATCTACTGTTCCTGCATACATAGCCCTCCGGATCGACAACGACTACCGGGAAGAGTAGGATCGTACGAGGTCCGAAGAAGCTGTTGGATGGCTGGTACATTATCTCGGAATTCAACGAGAAAACAGGCCAAGTACTTGGACAATATGCACAGAAATTTGTTGGCCACTGTGGGTACCTTGTAAGGGATAAGATCCCAATCAATGCTCGTGAATGGAAGAAAAAGACAAGTGCTCCTCATATAAGTTTCATCTCTGATCTTGATAAGGATCTGGTTTGGGCAGAAGTCCTTGCACATTTCACGCTTGAAACAGATGATACAAATTTGAAAGCAAAAGTTCGGGAGTGGGCTATGAAGAAAATGGCAACACTATTTCTGGGCTGGAAGAAGAACTTATACAACAAATTTATCAAGAAGGACCTAACTCCGGACTTCAACACTAAGGCCTACGTTAAGTTGAGGCCTTTTTGGGATGAATTTGTAGAATTTATGAAATCAGAAGAGGGTGAGGCACGGGTCCGAAGGAACCAACAAAATGCCCGACAAAAACAATACCACCATCACTTGGGATCAGGTGGCTACAAGAGTGTCATTCCTAAGTGGGAAAGAATGGAACGAGAGATTCTAGCCAACGGCATCGAACCAGAATCAATCAACTGGCCTGAGCGCGCCAAGTATTGGTTTTTTGGTCATGGAGGAAGCCTGGACCTACAGACAGGAAAGGTAGTGTATGGCACAAAACTCCAAAGAGCAGCCGAAAGATTGGCTTATGCTCGAGACATGGCTGACAGTGGCGCGTGGCAGCCGAACAGAGAAAAGGACGAGCTAACATACGCCCTAGAGAATCCTGAACACGGTGGGAGAACAAGAGGCTATGGGGAGTTGTCATGGGAGCATGCCTTCCCACAAGACAAAGAGACCTATAGAAGCAGCGCAAGAAAGAAGGAGGAGGCAGAGCGGATGCGAAGGATGGAGGAAATGGTTATGCATTCACAGGCCGCGGCTCGTGAAGCGGTAGAGCGAGAAAAAGCACTTGAAGGCAGAATGAGTGAGGAAATCAATAGGCAAGTGCAGTTAGCAGTAAGTTCCTTCCAAAGGCAATCTGCATCAGAGCCGGGAGTCAACATCAGCCCCCCTTGTCAGTTGAAAAGCAGTTGCGCTTCCACGGAGGTGCCAACAATTCAAGGTGACATAGGGCTACGCTTCCCCATGGATGACATCACTGATCCTCTCACGACATGTGAGCTACACATTCCACAGGGGAATGACACAATAATGGTGGCTATTGGTGTTGTATCTCCTATTATCGGTGTTTCTACCCCGGGGGTATAGCATCAACTAGTAATATGATCGCGTGCTCTCTTCCTGGATGGTGATGCAAGGTGACACAAGATTTATCCTGGTTCAGGCAAAGAAGGCCCTACGTCCAGCGGGGGGGAGGTTCTTGTATTACTTGCACCTAAGTGCTCGTACAGGGGCAATACAAGCTCGATGAGCGTGGACCGGAGTGCAGACTTGTGTGCGTGTGTGTGTGAAAGTTGTCTGTAGGAAAGGCTCTGGCGTCCCCTTTTATAGAGCAAGAGGAGGCCATAGTTACACGGGGGTATACAGGAGTGGATATGTGTAACGCCTAGTTCTGCGAGGAGTAGGAATTTTGTCTTGTCGGGATCGCTGTAGCCGACGTGGGGGTTGCTGTTGAAGCGTCCTTGAAATGTGGCTCCCATCCCGGGCGTGGGCATGGAGGCATGGCGATATGGAGGTCGTGCAACGTCCATCCCGGTACGTACGTGACGTGGCAGGGTTTCTCCGGGTCTTGAGGTACCTGTCCTTGCGTCCGTCGGCTTGTGCCGAGTCTTCCGGTCGGCGGGTCGGACTCCGTCCAAGGCCTGGCTGTGAGGCCTCGGGCGAGGCAGAGAGTGGAATCATCCTCCGAGGCCTGCTGTGGAGGGCTCAGGGGATGAGGTCGTGGGACTGGCAGCCCACGGCAACGGTCATACTTGATGCACAGTGACCTTGACTTTCGTGGGGAGCCAAGTCTTCAGCTGCACTGTAGCCTGTCAGATGGTCATACGTCATAGTGGCTTCGGAGTCAGTATAGTGTCGAACAGTGCCACCGAGTGTGGCTTTCCACATCCGGATTCGCTGGTGGTGGGAAAAAGGTGTTTTGACACCCGTCCCATCTCCCCACGCCTCCTGCACGTCCCTGCCCTGTCCTGACAGCAGATGTCAGTGTGTTCCAGCGAGGCGACGTGGTTCTGTTTGACTTGGACGTGGGCGCAGCAGACGGTGGTACGGCTGTCAGAGCTGAGAAGCAGGGAGCTTCCTTCTTGCAGGAGGCTTGAAGGGGGGTGGAGAGTTCGCCCGAGGCCTGACGCGGAGGGCTCAGATGAGACGGAGAACGAGCGCCAGTCCGAGGCCTGACTTGGAGGGCTCGGGCGAGACGGAGAATGTGCGCTAGCCCGAGGCCTGACTTGGAGGGCTCAGGCGAGATGGAGAATGTGCGCCAACCCGAGGCTCGACTCGGAGGGCTCGGGCGAGGCGGAGATTGAGCGCCAATCCGAGGCTTGGGTTGGAGGCTGACGCGGCCTTCTTCCGCTTAATGGGGTTTCGGGCTTGGCGAGCCAACTTGGTAGGCTTTGAAGAGTTGGCCTTTCAGGGGGTTAGACTAGTTAGGTTTTTATTAATTCGTGTTCTAGGTTCGTCCTATTTGTTTTGCGTTGATTGGGGGTATCCCTTTGACGTTCCCCCGACAGTAGCCCCCGAGCCCTTGCTTGAGTGCTTGCACTCGAGAAGGGGCTCCCGACTGGGATCTTGAGGGTTAACTACTGGTTCTCGAGGGTTTGGTTGCTCTGATTCCGTGGGTGTTGCGCGAGCGACACCCGCGGGTGTAGCCCCCGAGGCCACAGGGGAGTGGTTAGGACTCCCTCGTGGGCTTTTACGTGTGTGAGTGCTAGTTATGTTTTTAGGTTTGGGAGTGTCGAGCCTCCGAGTTTTTAGACCCTCTTCCGTCGAGGGGTGCCAGGCTGAACTGACCGACCGGCTCTTCGAGCTGTCCGGCACACCAGTTGCCCTGGCTTGTCATCCCGCGAGTCCTTTCGATTGGATGCGAGGGGGGATGTCTCGTACTACCGTGAGCGAGCGAGTATCGAGGTTCCCGGTGAGCTAGTAATGGGGGAATCCAAGTGAGACCTCGTGCCCCGTTCGATAGGGTCGACTGAAGCCCGGAGGCGATCTCATAAAGCATGGGCGCTCGGTCTGCAGGAATGCCGGGTCCGTTCGATAGGACCCGGTGGCTCGATGCCTCCCTCCGAGGGGATTTCGCTGCATGTCGTGCGCCCTGCCTTGGATACATGTGAGGGGCCTCGAGGGCTTGGCCCTCGAGTGATGCTGCGAGTGGCGCCCCTCGGTGTCCCTGACTCGAGTGCTCGAAGCCGGCTATCGAACCCTCTTCGAGGGCCAGCCTTCACTGCTTCGAGGCTTAGGGCCAGGGCCCGTGTTTACCTTCTTGAGGAAGCCTCCGTCGCTTGGATTCTTCTGCACATCGGGCGCGCCTTTTTGGCGAGGTTGCGGAGATCGTGGCGCTAGGGCATTTGACAAGAAGTTGGAGTGGCGGTCGTGGTGGACCCACATAGCGAGGAGAGTGGGGAGTTGCCGCGTGCATCTGTCAACCGGCTCGAGACGTGGTTAGATGGGTGCATTTAAACGTATGTGGTTACCTTTCCTCCGTCGTGGGGCTCTTTGCTTCGCCTTTGCCTTCATAGCCACCGAGGCCTTGGTGGAGTGAGACGTTCGTCTGAGTGCTGAAAGTCTCGTGTTCATACAAAGAAAAGAGATTAGTCACATTCCCCGAGCCCCCGAGCGGCCGTGCTCAGGCTAGGCTCGGGCCATGTGATAGGCGCACCCGTAGCCGTCCCTGACTCCGTCCCCTCGGGGTGGTTGTCGAACCCTCGGAGTGGTCGGCCTCCGAATCCCCGGAGCGTAACGGGCTCGGTGCCCTGGGTTCCTTCGCCGAGAAGGAGTCAGAGGTGGGGCCACCATTCCGTCAGAGCGGCGGGCGCGCCTTTTTAGGCGGCTTTTTTGGGGTCGTGGGCGACGCCTATTTCGGACATGAGTAGGGGCCCACGACTAGTCATTTAATGCTTGCGTGCGCACTTGTATCGAGAGGATTTCCGCAATCATGAGATCTCCGAGCGTGCGACGCATTAAATGCAGGTGAATAGTGACCGACCGGGATCTGGCCATTGGTTTTTTCCCTATAAGTTCGCCCCCTGGGGATTTTGGAGCGGTTCCTTTCCTCATTCGCCCGAGCCCCCTTACTCGTTCGTCTTCCTCCTCCGTCCAGCCACACAAAAACAGAGGTGGGAGAGAGAGAGACCGGCCCATCGGTGGAGTAGAGTTTTGAGAGGCAAAGAAGAAAGAGAGGGGGAGAGATCGAACAACCTTTCCTCTTTGCGACATCTGTGCCTCCATCTTCCATCATTCGGGATGGCCGACGCCGCTGAACCGTGGAGCGCCTCCATTGCCACTCTGGAGAAGCTAGCGGATCTGGTGCAGAGAGGACTCCTTCGGGGCCTTTCCGGTTCCGACAGGCCAGAGTGGATCGCCCCTGGTCCGGAGGAGGAGGAGCCGAGGCCCCCGAACGGCTACGTGGTCAGCTTCATCGCTTTCCACGAGCGCGGGTTCGGGATACCGGCAAGCCGTTTCCTTCGGGCGCTTCTTTTCTACTATGGGCTCGAGCTGCATCATCTTGCCCCCAACTCCATTTCACTGGCGGCCATCTTCGTGACCATCTATGAAGGTTTCTTGGGGATCGAGCCCCACTGGGAGCTCTGGATCCACCTCTTCCGAGGCGAGTTCTTTACGAAGGCGGTTTTGGATTGTCCGCGGAGATTGATGAGGTCGGGGAGCTACGTGCTCTCTGTTCGCTAGCATAGGTTGAGTCTGTACATCCTGTCCCAGGCGACCACCTCGAACAAAGACTGGCGCTCGGGCTGGTTCTACCTTCGCAACGACGACAGGCTGCTGCCAGCTTACACCAGTCGCGTCATCGAGTCGTGGCCCGACTGCTGGAACTACGGCGTCGTCTAAAAGAGGCAGAGCCATCTCGACCCGCTGCTCGAGGCCTTGTCGAGGCTGTGGAAGGCGGGCCTTACAGCCGGGATGGTCGTGGCCTAGTTCCACCAGTGGTGCGTGCTGCCGCTGATGAACCGGCCCCTGATTATGGCGAAGATGAGGGACGATGTGCCTCTCCTGCAGGAGTGTCAAATGAGGGCGTCCCCGGTTGCCTATCCCGAGCTCGTTCGCCGAGCGAAGGATGCGGTAAAGGAGGTGAAGGACGCGAATCAACTGCTCAGCATTCTGATGCGCCCGTTCTGCGGGTACATCAGTTTGGTAAGGGGGTCAATCCTTTGAGTGTGCGGCTGCGGAGCTTTCTTTTTCATGTTCGATCCTCATTTCCTTCTTTTTACAGGGTCTACGGGGGGTTAGTGCCTCGAAACCTCCCCTTCCTGAGGAAAGGGAGGAGAGGCGACGCCTGGCTGAGGAGAGGAAGAAGAGAAAGGACGACAAGAACGCCAGGCAGGCCAAGCATCAGAAGGCCCGTGACGACATGGAGAAGCGTCGGTGGCAACAGAGGCTCCATGGCGAGCCAGAAGAGTCCTCCCCCATGGAGGAGGATTTCGATGATGAAGACAAGGAGGACTCGGAGGGGGACTCTGAGCCCCTGGCGGGGGTCCCAGACGTGGGTCATTCGCCGGTTCGGTCGGTGAGCCTCGTGAGGGGCGTGCTCGGGGTGCAAGCGGTGGGAAAGAGCCCTGTCCTTGCCCTAGGTGCAGGTGGCGAGGCCTCGGCACCTCGGGGGGCGATGGGACCACTCAGGGCCCGTCGAGGCCGCTGGTGGTGGAGGCTTCGACGGAGTTCCCCTGCTGGGACACCGCGGCTGCAGATCTCACCCATGCTCTCTATGAAGAGGGCGCCAAGGGCCGGGTGAGCACTCGTCGCCTGACTGTCTTGTGTTTGCTTGTGAATTTTTCCTTCGTGATGCGTATCTTTCTTCTTTTGTTTCAGCGGGAAGCGGTCTGCGGAGGCCTTATCCCTCCGCCCTCAGAAGGCGCTAAAGGTGGGTGTGTCCTCCTCTGCCGGCGCGGCGGTGGTCGCACCGTCTGCGACGCCACCACTGTCGAGGTCCGGCGGGTCGGACGTCACGCCCGAAACAGTCAAGATCCCACAGGGGGCCCCGGCCTCTGGTGGGGCGCCAGAGGAGGCACCTGCTTCTGGGGCGTCGAGGGATGAAGGCGCCCCGGGGGCCTCTACCGCTGAAGTCGAGGCCGCCAAGGTGGCTGAGGCAGAGCCGTCCCAGGTTGTTGCACCTAGGGCTGAGGCTGACGTCCTGCCTCAGGGGTCGCGCTTGCCGGAGGAGATTCATAACATCTCTTCTGACGAGACTTCCCCGAAATGCGGGAAAGCAGAGGTGGAGGGTGAGGTTACCAACGCGCCACCGAGGCTGCCGGTGCCAGACGTTAGAGGAGGGGGCGAAAGCTCAGCCCTTGCCCACTGGGGAGGTCGCTCTCCCTCTTGGGGCGGTCGAGTGGAGTGGAGGGATCCAGCTGATCCCAGGGCTGAGCCGGTGTTCGTTCTTGACGATGCCCCCGAGGTTGATAACTGGAACGTCCTTGGGCAGCTTGGCTCGCTCCTTACGCGGTCGTTGAAGATGTCCCTAACGTTGGTGGAAAGGGACCTCCCTCAGGTCGTCCAGGTGAGGACCCTTATTCGGGCGATCCTCTTCCTCCCGTTTTGCCACAAAGGGTTGTTAATGTTTGGTTGACTATCCATCTTAGGAGCTCATGGAGGCCTCTCGGGCTAAGTCAGACTTCCTCCATCGGGAGAGCCACATCTGGGAGCAGCTTCGGACGTCGAACGCTGAGGTCGCCCACACCCAGAAGCAGATTGCCGAGAAGAGTGTCGAGGCGGGCCAGCTGAGCGCTCGCTGCTCAGACCTGACCGCCGCGGTTGCCGATGTGGGCCGGCTGAGTGTCCGCTGCTCCGACCTGACCGCCGCGGTTGCTGAGGCCCAAGAGTACGGCGCCCGGGAGGCGGAGAAGGCCAAGAGCTTGGCGTCGCGGCTGGAGGAGTCCGAGAAGGTGGTCGAGGCCCTCCGCGCTCAGGCTGCCGAGGAGGCACCCAAGGCGCGGGCCCTGAGCGCGGACCTCGAGCAGGCTCGGAAGTCTGCTGAGGCATTGGCCGCCGACGCCCAGAAGTGGGAGGGTGTGGCGAAAGGTGACTTTTCGTTCCGTAGGACTTATGGTTTCCTTATCGTGCTCTCTTCTTCTTTTGATGAGTTGCATCGATCCTCTGTAGAGTTGCCGGGGAGGCTTACCGAGGCGGAGGAGGCCTCGGCCGCCCTGCAGTCGGTTTACCAGGCTGAGACCTCGGAGCACCAGGCTCTGCAGGATGCTACCGTTGGGGCCTGCGCGTCCCTCGGGACCGCAGAGGGTCAGTCGAGGAGCTCCCTGATCAGCCGCCTGACCGCCCTGAGAGGTCAGGTGGATGACCGGGTGCGCGGTGCCCTGCATCTTGGGGTGAAGCGGGCCTTCGCCGCCATCTCCAGCCACTACGACGGCCTTAACTTCAACGCCGTCAGCCAAGGATTCATCCTGCCGGACGATGAAGACGAAGCTGAGCGGGAGATTGCAGAGTTCACCAGGGCCGTCGAGGCCCCTGGGGAGGCCCTGGCTCGATTCTTTGAAGAAGACGTGGGGCTTCTCCCAGTGGCGCCCTCGGCTCTTGAAGACCCCCCGGCGATCGCCCCTGCAGACCCCCCGGCGAATGCTCCTGCGGTCGAGCCTCAAGAGGAAGGACAAACTTAGCTTGGACCGTCGAGCCCTTGTGTTGTGTCTTCCGTGGGAGGACATTTTTGTAAGAAAGAACATGCTTGCGGCCTTTGAGGCCTAATGTAAAAATTTTGCATCATGGCTCATGGCCCGTCGAGGCCCGCATGTATGTATAACTTGTCTGCTTAAAGAAGTTGTTTTCTTTTTAATTTCGTTCGACCATCTCTTTTTGTCGTTAGCTCGAGTTTTTGCTGGCTTATTCTGTCTTCCTTCGATACTCGTCACGAGCTCCTCAAGGGGAGGCGTAAGTAGGGTACCGTAGCCCGGGGGCGTAGGTGGCCATTTACGTCGATGCCCCCCGACTCTTGGAGGCTCGAGGTATTTTCAGATTTAAACGTAGCTAGTTCGCTCGAGATACGAATCGAGATGAGAGTCGAATTTTTGAAAAGAAAAAACGCGCTTTTTCCAGATTCTGGAGGGGGGTTCCCCCTGTCAGCCCCCGAGGGAGGTTCGACCCTGAGCAAAGCAGGGTCGAGGCTACCTTAAGTTACTAAGTATTTATGAAAGACAGTGCACGAGTTTGCTCATTCATATTTAACATGTTTGTACAAAGCAACCGAATGTATAGGGTCTCGAGGCCCTTAGGGGTAGAAGCGACGTAGCTGAGATATGTTCCATGCGTTTGCCAGGATCCTGCCTTGATCGTCGTAGAGCTTGTATGTCCCTGGCTTGAGTACCTCAGCCACGGTGTATGGGCCCTCCCATCGAGGGGTGAGCTTGTGGCGTCCTCGGTTATCTTGCAGTCGTCGAAGCACGAGGTCCCCCACCGCCAGGTCCCTTTTGCGCACATGCTTGTCGTGGTAGCGTCGAAGAGTTTGCTGATAGCGTGCGGAGTTGATGAGCGCCACGTCTCGAGCCTCCTCGAGCTGGTCCTTGGTGTTGGCGAGCTTTTTGTCATTGGTTTGCTCGTTATAAGCTTGAAGTCATGGGGAGCCGTACTCGAGGTCCGTAGGCAAGACGGCCTCGGCACCGTAGGTTAGGAAGAACGGCGTGAACCCGGTGGCTCGACTTGGCATTGTCCTGAGGCCCCACAGCACCGAGGGGAGCTCTGCAGCCCACCCCTTTCTGAAGTTTTAAGGGTTTTGAACAGCCTCGGCTTTAGCCCGTGGAGTATCATGCCGTTGGCGCGCTCGACCTGCCCGTTGCATTGGGAGGATGCGACCGAGGCCCAGTTCACGCGGATGTTGTTGTTGTCGCAGAAGCTGATAAACTTTTTGCCCGTGAACTGAGTGCCATTGTCAGTGATGATGATGTTAGGTACCCCAAACCGATACATGATGTCGGCGATGAATTCAACGGCCTTCTCGGAGGTGGGGTCGCCTATCAGTTTGGCCTCGATCCACTTGGTGAACTTGTCGATGGCTACGAGCACATGCGTGTATCCTCCATTCGTCCTCTTGAGGGGACCCATGAGATCGAGCCCCCAGACGGCAAACGGCCAAGTGATGGGGATCATCTGCAGGGTGTGCGCGGGCTGGTGCGTTTGCTTGGCGTAGAACTGACACCCATGGCAGGCTCGGACCAGGCGCTTGGCGTCTCCAATGGCGGTTGGCCAATAGAAGCCTTGGCAGAAGGCGTTCCCCACCAGGGTCCTTGGCACTGCGTGATGGCCGCAAGCCCCCCGAGTTCATGTCGTCGAGTAGCCTGCGTCCTTCCTCGAGGGGGATGCAGCGCTGAAGGATTCCTGACGGGCTTCGTCGGTACAGCTCTTGTTTGTTGCCATAGATGACGTAGGTCATGGCCCTTTGAGCGATGCGTCGAGCCTCCGTCTTGTCTTCCGGTAGCACGCCTTGCATCAGGTAGTCGAGGGGTCGCGTTGAAGAAGATTCAGGTGCATCGACCTGCATCGCCTCAGCGGGTGTCGAGGTGCCGCCCTCAAGGGCGGGCATCGATGGTCGAGCCTCGGTGTCCAGCTCGAGGAGCGGCGTCGAAGGTCGAGCCTCCGTGTCTGGCCCGAGGGGTGGCGTTAAAGGTCGAGCCCCCGTGTCTGGCCCGAGGGGTGGCGTCGGGGGGCCAGCCCCCGGGCCGATCTTGACGGATGGCTCGAAAACGTCCCTCTAGAAGACATCTGGTGGAACTGTGCCGCGCGTGGATGCCAACTTGGCTAACTCGTTTGCGGCCTCATTGTACTTTTGAGCGATGTGGTTGAGCTCAAAGCCGTAGAACTTGTCTTCCAGCTTGCGTACTTCTCCACAGTATGCTTCCATCTTGGGGTCGATGCAGCTTGGGGCCTTCATGACTTGGTTGATGACGAGCTGCGAGTCCCCTCGAATGTCGAGGCATCGGACCCCAAGCTTGAGGGCAATACGCAGCCCGTTGACGAGGGCCTCGTACTCAGCCACGTTGTTGGAGGTGGGGAAGTGCAGGCGCAGCAGGTAGCGCATGTGGACTCCGAGGGGTGAGATGAAGAGTAGGCCCGCGCCTGCCCCTGTTTTCTTGAGGGATCCGTCGAAGTACATGGTCCAGAGCTCGACTTGGATTTGCGCCGGCGGGAGCTGGCTGTCGGTCCATTCAGCAACGAAGTCTGCCAGCGCTTGCGACTTGATGGCTTTCCGTGGAGTGTAGGTGATGGCTTCCCCCATCAGTTCGGCAGACCACTTGGCGATGCGCCCCGTGGCCTCCCGGTTGTTGATGATTTCTCCGAGGGGGAAGGACGAGACCACCGTTATGGGGTGAGCGAGGAAGTAATGCTGGAGCTTGCACCTCGTGATGATGATGTCGTAGAGCAGCTTCTGGATGTGCGGGTACCGGACCTTGGCCTCGGAGAGTACCTCACTGATGAAGTATACCGACCGTTGGACCGGCAGCGCGTGACCCTCCTCGAGTCTCTCGATGACTACGACTGCGCTGACCACCTGGGTGGTTGCGGCTATATATAGGAGGAGAGGCTCGGGGGGATCGTTACTTTGGGCTGGTTGTGGTGGCACAAGAATCGGTGCGGAAGTCAGCAGCCCCTTCAACTCGGTTAGGGCCTCCTCGGCCTCGACGGTCCACGCAAAGCGTTCTGGCTTCTTCAGTAGGCGGTAGAGGGGTAGCGCCTTTTCCCCTAGCCTCGAGATGAACCTGCTGAGTGCGGCTAGACAGCCTGTTACCTTCTGTATGCCCTTGAGGTCTCGAATTGGGTCCATCCTCGTGACTGCTGAGATCTTTTCGGGGTTGGCCTCGATCCCCCGCTGTGAGACAATGTAGCCGAGCAGCATGCCTCGAGGCACACCAAAGACACATTTCTCGGGGTTAAGTTTCACATTCTTGGCCCGGAGGCACTCGAACGTGGTCTCGAGATCGCTGATGTGGTCCCCGACTTTCTTGGTTTTTACTACGATGTCATCGACGTAGGCCTCGACGGTTCTGCCTATGTGTTCACTAAAGATGTGCTGCATACAACGCTGATACGTTGCCCCGGCATTTCGAAGGCCGAAGGGCATTGTAACGTAGCAATACATACCGAACGGCGTGATAAAAGAGGTAGCGAGCTCGTCGGATTCTCTCATCTTAATTTGGTGGTAGCCGGAATACGCATCAAGGAATGAAAGCACTTCACACCCAGCAGTGGAATCGACAATCTGATCAATTCTAGGCAAAGGAAATGGAACTTTTGGACATGCTTTATTCAGACCGGTGTAGTCTACACACATCCGCATTTTTCCATTCTTTTTCCTAACTAGTACAGGGTTAGCTAGCCACTCACGGTGAAACACTTCCCTGATGAATCCATCCGCCAAAAGCTTGTGCACCTCCTCGCCGATGATCCTACGCTTCTCCTCGTCGAAGCGGTGCAGGCGTTGCTTCACCGGTCTGGACCCGGCCTGGATCTCCAAGGCGTTCTCGGCGACTCCCCTCAGTATGCCCGGCATGTCCGAGGGGCTCCATGCAAACATGTCGATGTTCGCACGAAGAAAGTCGACGAGCACTGCTTCCTATTTGGGGTCGAGGCTGGCACTGATGGCCAGCGTCCTGCCATCGGTCGAGGTCGGGTCGACAGGTATCTGCTTGGTGTGCTCTGCTGGCTCAAAGGTGCCGGCATGGCGCTTTGCTTCAGGGGCCTCCTCGGTGGCTAAGGCAGCCAGGGCCTCGAGCGAGTCGAGCTGGACGTTGGCCTACCCGCGCTCGACGCAGTCCACGTCGCACTGGTACGCGTGATCGTAGGAGGTGTCGACGGTGATGACTCATTTTGGCCCTGGCATCTTGTGCTTTAAGTACATGTAGTTAGGGACCGCCATGAACTTGGCGTAGCCTGGCCTGCCATTGATGGCGTGGTAGGTCCCTTGGAAACCGACCACCTCGAAGGTGAGCGTCTCGCGGCGGAAGTTTGCTGGCGTGCCAAAGCAAACAGGTAGGTCGATGCGCCCAAGGGGATGTGCCTTCTTCCCTGGTACGACTCCGTGGAACCCCTCGACGCTGGGTCGGAGCTGGTCCCTCGAGACCCCCAGGAGGTCGAGTGTCTCGAGGTATATGATGTTGAGGCTCGAGCCCCCATCTATCAACACCTTGGAGAAGCGCACGTCGATGATGATGGGGTCGACGACGAGGGGGTATGCCCTCGGGTTTACGACATGGTCCGGATGGTCGTCATGGCCGAACGTGATCGACGCATCAGACCAGTCGAGGTACTGGGGCATCGCGGCAGAGTGCAAGGACCTCTCGGCGCTCCTTCTTTCTTTCCCGAGCTGAGAGCCCGACGGTTGGGCCCCCGTAGATCATGAAGCAGTCACGTACTGGGGGAAGTCCGCGTCCCCGTCGTTGTGCCGATTGTTGTCCTTACCCTGGGGCACGTCTTCCTTCTTGTCGCCGAGCTTGGAATAGAAGCCCTTCATCAACCGACAGTCCTTCAACTTGTGATTCACGGGGCCCTTGTGATAAGGGCAAGGGTCCTCGAGCATTTTGTCGAAGACAACCCCGTCAGGGGGGCCTCGAGGCTTCTTGTTTTCATGGGCGCCCACAAGGACTTCTTCATCATCATCGTCATCGGCGTCGCGCTTCGCCTTCTGACCTTTGCCCTTGTTCTTCTTCTTTTTGTTGTTGTTGTGGTTCTTGGCATTGTTGCCCTTGCTCGAGCCGTCCGATGTGGCCACCACCTTGCCCTTGTCCGTGAAGCGGCCAAAGTAGGCCCCCACCGCCTCATCGCCTAAGGCGAAGCTGGTGACGCGATCCATCAGTTCCTCGACCGTTTTGGGACGGTAGCGCCCTAGCTCATGGACCAATTCTTGGCATGTCGTGCCCGCGAGGAACGCTGAGATGACATCCTCATCAGGCACGTGGGGGAGCTCGAGGCGCTGCTTCGAGAACCGTCGAGCGAAGTCGCGGAGGGGCTCGTCCGCCGTCTGCCTGCAGCGTCGTAGATCCCAGGGATTGCCTGGGCGTGCGCAAGTTCCCTTGAAATTCCCATCGAAGACCCTGACTAGGTCGGCCCAGTCGTGGATCTGATGCGGTGGGAGCCCCTCGAGCCACTGGTGGGCAGTGTCCGAGAGGTAGAGTGGAAGTTGGTGTATGATCATGCGGTCGTCGTTTTTGGCCTCGCCCAATTGGCAGCCTAGGCGGAAGTCGGAGAGCCACAGCTTGGGTTCGACCCCCCCCGTCATACTTCACGATGTTGGTCGGTGGTCGAAAGCGATCGGGGAGGGTCGAGGTGTGGATGGCTCGGCTGAAAACCCTAGGGCCCAGGGGCTCGAGGGTTTGCCAGTCTTCGTCACTGTCGTAGCGCCCTTCTCGATGGACGCTATAGCCACGCTCCTCGCCCCCTTTGTCCTTGCGCCGAGGGTTGCGCCGGTATTGCAGCGCGTCCTCCTCTGCCTTGGCGTTCCCCTCTCGCAATCGCATGAGCTCGTTGCGGGCGTCATGGGGGTCTCGAGGTGGCCGGTTGTCGACGATCCGCTCCCGGACTGGTTTGGCTTGAGAGGCGTCTGGCTGGTGGACGGACATCTCCTGCTCGTTGCGAGGCGGGTCTGCTGGCTTCCCCAAGGCCGCTCCGCGCCGATGCGAGGCTGAGCTCTCGGCCTGTTGAACCGCGGCGGTCTCGAGGAGGTTCTTCATTTCCCCGAGCATGCGCCTGGCGTCAGGGTTGGAGACGGCGGGTAGATCGCAGAGCAGCATTGCAGCCGCCACCACGTTCTGCCCGGCTCGCGGGAAGCACATCCCGGGACGCGCCGGTGCCTCATCCTCGACGATCTGCCGGTGGACCTCTCGGGCGTGGCCGCGAGCGCCGGCGCCTCGAGGCTGGGCTTGTTCCTGCGCAAGAGTCTTCTCGAGCTGCAGCAGACGCTGTCATTCTTCCTCGGCCTTGGTGATCGCCTCCCGTAGCTGCGCGAGTTGCGCCGCCCGGTGTTGGGTATTTTAAACACACACAGAATAATCCGCAAGCGCACGGATACCGATGTAGCTTTCACCCAGAGAGTATTCCAGGGTATCGATTTCCACGGGGAACGTGAAGTGTACTAGAAGAATTAAGAACGTCCTAGGAAGAGGTAACTAAATGGTAGAGAGAAATTATCTAAGGTTCTCTAAGTTGATTTTATTAATTAAGATCAGGCTCACTATACTTCACCTACTTCGGAGCAACAGTACCTTTCCGATTCTCGAAAAAGACTGGGAAAAGGGTAATCGGGAGAAGGCTGCCAAAAAGCTCTACGAAAACACCAACCCTAACGTGGTGGATTATAACAATCTACAAAGCTGTCACCCTTGTAGCTACCACAACTAACCGGAGGATTGGGCGCAAACTTAGGTAAACACTAGTCTAGACACCGCGTCTACACTAATGATTACTACTCTAATCCACATCTAAAGACTAGAGCATTCAATACGAACGGAGATCCAGTAGATGAAATAAAGTAAGAACTAAACTTGATTAAATGAAGAACTTAGAAATAATAAATGAAGAACGCAGAGATTGCTAAAGACAAACCAGATCCTGCAGTAGTACAATGTTGAAGAAGATCTGACAGATCCGGCTCCTCAGCTTTCTCCTTTCTCTCTCTCTAGATTACAACTAGATGATGAACTAGAACTAGATCTAAAACTAGAAGATGAACTAGAACTAGAACTAGACGATCAACTAGAGGGATCTCTACTTCTACTTTGAAACCCTAGTTTCTGATGTGGAGATGAATAATGAAGATAGAGATGCTTGGAGAGGGGGGTCTGGGGTTGCTTATATAGCCCGAGGTGGAGTAGGGGGCAAGGAATTGCCACGTCATCGATCCGCGTCACGTTTATCGCCCACCGTTGGATCAAACCGACTTCGGGGATGGTGGAGATGCATCCTAGGAGGCAGTGGAAGAATGTTCCAGAAGGCGGAGGCGAATCAGCCTCTGTGGCCGACCGGTCGGTCCCGGGGTGGGACCGGTCGGTCTGGCCCAGTGAGCCCACGTGGTGGCCCGCCTCGTGGTGTATTCTAGATCCTTCTTTTGCAGATTTCGTTGCGAAATTAATATCTTTTCATCCGGGACTCCGAATATAGCAAATGATATGTCCGTTTCGATCGTCTCGACGAGCCCTTCGCAATGGTGTACTCCAATTCATCATTTGAGATACTTTTATATGGTGAAATATTGATGTCCTACAAAACAAGTGAGAGCACCAAAACTCGTGGAACTTGTTAGTTTCAAACCCTACAACCATGCTTTATAATTCATTTCATGTCAATTCTTGCAATAGTTGATGTTATAATATTGACTATAAGGAGTGTCAACAAGTTCCCCCAAGCTTAACCTTTGCTAGTCCCGAGCAAAGCCAATCTCAACAATGGATCAGGAGTTGCTGCAATATCTTCATTTCCAACAAGTACACATGTATTCAAACAAAAGTTCTCATATGGAATAGAAAAAAAATATCATATTATTCATCATGGGGCTTAGTACTTTACCTTGAATCCTGAGTAATTGAAAGATAGAACGATCAAATCAAGAACTATGTCTCTTGCTCTTTCACTTCACTATTATTCCGGAGTTTTATGAATTTTTAGAAAAGATTAAAAACATATGTTGTCAAATTAAACAATGGATCCAAAGAGAAAGTCAACCACACCATTGAATCGAGAAGTGCATGTGTATGGAAAATGGAGGTGATGCTCTTTTGAAATATATCACTCTCTTTTGTTTATCAGAGACACATGGCTATCAGGCTAATTCTACTGGCGGGCACATGCCCATTTTTTTCTGATATTCATTTTTTTCTTTTCTTTTTCGAGGTTCCGGACACTTGTCCCTTTTTATTTCCTCAGGATCTATCTTTTTGAGGTTTCGGGCACTTGCCCCTTTTTATTTCCTCGGATTTTTTTCTCTTTTTTTTCTTTTTTTTCAATAGCCACATGCTTCCAACAAACTTTTGAGAGGATAACAATAGATAATCATGAGCATTTATGCGGAAGATGGATCGAATGTGTAAGTGATCTCAATTTAATAGTATGATAACTTCTCACAGGGTCAACAGAGCTTAATTTAACTCAATGCAATTATTTGTCATATTAATATTAGAAACTCTCCGGAACTCTAGTGTTGTTTTAAAACAAGATAACAGCAGCTCAGATCATCACATGTCATATCTATCAATTATCTAGACTCTGGATCAAGCATTTGCTACCCATATATTTAGTTTCATTTTTAAGCATCATTATTATCAGGAGAACTCATGCTTTAAAGGCTAGGTACTTGGAAGAAATTAGATAGAGCAACTATTCATCGTTTCCATGTAAAAGATCAGAGGGAGAGTTCTTCTTTTATTATTAACTTCTTAAAACAAACTTAACACACTATTTATTTAACCTAACACACACTTATTATAAATAACTAAGATAGTGAATAAGACATACCTGGATCACGAAGATAACGGGAGTGCGTCTCCCCCAAGCTGGTTCCCTGGATACATGGGGGTGGCCTCCCCCAAGCTAGATGTTGACGTAGTCGTTCAATCTTGTAGTGTAGTAGACTGGCAGTGGAGGTGTACTTCCTCTATTAGAGCATTGATTGATGATGATGATGGATGAGACAGTGCTCCAACAGTGGTAGAACGTCTACATGCTTGTCAACTTTCCTTAATGATCCTGCATAGCTCAAATAGACAACAAAACTCGTGGAACTAATTAAGTGTTAGGCATAAGAGTTTTAATTGTTTAGAGCCTTGGTGATTGATTGATTTTTAGATAGGATCTTTAAACTGTAAAAATTCAATCACATCAATTTCTTCTAAGTTTTCAGGTTCTAGAAAAACTTTCAAACGTTGACCATTTACTTTGAATGTGTTACCTTCATCGTCTTGGATTGTGATGGTGCCATGTGATGAGGTTTCCACTACTTTGAATGGTCCTTCCCATTTACTTCGAAGTTTTCCATGACCAAAAAGCTTCACTCTTGAGTTGAACAGAAGTACTTTGTCGCCAGGCTTGAACTCCTTATGCTTGATTCTCTTATCATGCCACCTTTTTGTTCTTTCTTTGTATATCTTAGAGCTATGGTAGGCCTTCTCTCTCCATTCTTCTAGCTCTGATATTTGCATCTGACGATTCTTGCCAGCTGGTGGAGATCCATGTTCCATTTCTTGATTGCCCAGTGAGCTCTGAATTCTAATTCAACAGGTAGGTGACATGTTTTCCCAAACACAAGCTGATAAGGTGACATTCCTATGGGTGTTTTGTATGCTGTTCGATACGCCCACAGTGCATCGTGAAGCTTGTACTTCCATTTCTTTCCCATTTCATCCACAGTCTTCTGTAGAATGTTCTTGATTTGCTTATTTGATGTTTCAGCTTGACCGCTTGTCTGTGGATGGTATGGAGTTGCAATGTTGTGTTTGACTCCATATTCTTCTAGGAACTTTCTGAAGGTTTTGTCAATGAAGTGTGATCCTCCATCACTTATGACCAGTCGAGGTGTTCCAAATCTTGGGAATATCACTTCATGGAACATCTTTTTAGCATGCTTGGAATTTGCAGCTCGACATGGTAATGCTTCTACCCATTTAGACACATAGTCCACTGCCACTAGTATGTATTCAACATCTCCAGACTTAGGGAATGGTCCCATGTAGTCAATTCCCCAGACATCAAATAGTTCCACTTGGAGGTTGTTCTGGAGTGGCATCGCATCTCGAGCATTAATGTTTCAATGCTTTTGGCATCTGGCGCATCTTCTGACAAACTCCTTTGTATCTTGATACATCGTTGGACAAAAGAATCCACTCTACCAAATCTTAGTGTAACATCCCGGCCTAAGGCTTAATAGGATTAATAGAATACTCATACCAATAAGTTGCAACTTCTTTTCTGGAAGCCCATCTCCTAAAAACTCTAAAGTTAAGCGTGCTTGGCCTGGAGGGATGGGTGACCGATCGGGAAGTCTTTCCCGGGTGCGCATGAGTGAGGACAAAGTGCGCAGAAAAGACTGGTGTTGGTCTATGGGGATAGTCTAGGTCCTATGAAAGCTGCCAGATGTAAGCGGGCCCGGCCTCGAGGAGGCGGGACGTTACACAATGGTATCAGAGCCGACTCTCGCGGTTTCACGGGCGCGTGTGTCGCAGTTGCTCAGACATGGTGGTCATGGCTGGTGTGGACCCGGAGTGGTCACACAGCATGGCACATGTGCTGGCACTGGACACACGAACGTGGCCAAGAGAGGACGTTCCTGGCTTGGGATTGATCGACGAGGACGTCGATCTCTTAAGGGGGTGAGGATGTAACATCCCGGCCTAAGGCTTAATAGGATTAATAGAATACTCATACCAATAAGTTGCAACTTCTTTTCCGGAAGCCCATCTCCTAAAAACTCTAAAGTTAAGCGTGCTTGGCCTGGAGGGATGGGTGACCGACCGGGAAGTCTTTCCCGGGTGCGCATGAGTGAGGATAAAGTGCGCAGAAAAGACTGGTGTTGGTATATGGGGATAGTCTAGGTCCTATGAAAGCTGCCAGATGTAAGCGGGCCCGGCCTCGAGGAGGCGGGACGTTACACTTAGCATGTGTACAGTATGCTCCATAATGTCCTCCATAGGGTGATGCATGACATCTGTCTATGATCTTTGTGGCTTCTTCCATTGGAACACATTTCCTTAGCAATCCATCAGAGCAGACACGATAAAGGTATGGATCATCCCATAAGTGGCAGCGGGCATCGTATTTGAGCTTTCTCTTGTTTCCTCCTGGTGGAACATAACCTGCAACCAAAAAATTCACAATATCCGCATACCAGGGGTCCGAGTGTGTTACCGCGAGGAGTGTGTCATCCCTAAGATAGTCATTAATGGGTAATTCATGTGTTTCCTTATATTGCAACCTAGACAAGTGATCAGCTACCGAGTTCTCTACTCCTTTCTTATCTCTTATTTCTATGTCAAATTCTTGGAGTAGGAGAATCCATCGGATTAATCGAGGCTTAGCATCTTTCTTAGTGAGGAGGTATTTAAGAGCAGCATGATCTGTGTAAATGATTACTTTCGCTCCTACTAAGTAAGACCTAAACTTGTCTATTGCAAAGACAATAGCTAGCAACTCTTTTTCAGTGGTAGCATAATTGAGCTATGGCCCAGACAAAGTTTTACTAGCATAGGATATAGCATAGTGCTTTTTATCTTTAGTTTGGCCAAGGACAGCTCCTACAGCAAAGTCGCTGGCATCACACATGATCTCAAAAGGCAGCGTCCAATCAGGTGGTTGGATGATTGGAGCTGATATGAGTGCCTGCTTGAGGATTTGAAATGCTTCATGGCACTCATTATTAAAAATGAAAGGTGCATCTTTAGCTAGAAGGCTAGTCAGGGGTCTAGCAATTTGGGAAAAGTTTTTAATGAAACGCCTATAGAACCCTGCGTGGCCTAAAAAGCTTCTGATTTCTTTCACATTTGTGGGAGGTGGAAGTTGTTCAATAACTTCGATCTTTGCTCTATCCACTTCTATCCCACTCTCAGAGATCTTGTGTCCTAGCATTATTCCTTCCTGAACCATAAAGTGACATTTCTCCCAATTTAGGACTAAGTGCTTTTCTTCACACCGTTGTAAGACTCTGTCTAAATTCTTAAGACAATCATCGAAGGTTTTGCCATAGACGGTAAAGTAGTCCATGAATACTTCCACAATTTTCTCAATCATGTCAGAGAAAATAGACATCATGCACTGTTGGAAAGAAGCTGGAGCATTGCACAATCCAAACGACATTCGTCGGTATGCATAAGTTCCATACGGGCAAGTAAAAGTGGTCTTACTCTGGTCATCTGGGTGGATTGGGATTTGATGATACCCGGAATACCCATCAAGGAAACAAAAGAAAGAGTGGTTTGCAAGCCATTCCAGCATTTCATCAATGAAGGGTAACGGGAAGTGATCTTTCTTTGTAGCCTTATTAAGTTTCCGATAATCAATGCACATACGCCACCCAGTGACAGTTCGTTGAGGGATAAGTTCATTATGTTCATTTCTAATGACTGTCATTCCTCCCTTCTTCGGCACGACTTGCACTGGGCTAACCCACTCGCTATGTGGCATAAGATAGATAATCCCAGCATGTAAAAGCTTCAAGACCTCTTTCTTAACAACCTCTCGCATCGCATTATTAAGTCTCCGTTGTGGCTCCCTCGAAGGTGTGCAATTAGGATCAGTGGGGATGCGATGAGTGCAGAGAGCAGGACTAATGCCTGTGAGGTCTTCAAGTGAGTAGCCTATAGCAGTTCTATGTCTTTCTAGAATAGTGACAAGTTGTTGTGTTTCATCTTGAGTGAGCTTGTCACTAATGATCATAGGGGTTTCTCGATTATTATTAAGAAAAACATATTTCAAGCCTGGAGGAAGAGGTTTTAATTCAATTAAGGGTTGGGATGGCACCTCCATTGGATCTATCTTAATTGGGTCTGCTAACTCTTCCTCTTCTAGAATGAAGTGTTCATCATCGAAGAGTGGTTGGGCCATGTCTTCTAAAGATGCCATTAGGACTTCCTCAATAGGATCTTGTTCGGTCTTGGGTTCTACTATTGCATTGTGTGAGCGTGCAAGCGAGATATCAATAGTAGATTTTCCCAGCTTTAAAGTCAAGAGGCTTTGATTTGGTCGCTCTTGAAATAGTGTGCCAAAAGGTACACCAATCAAGAGAGACATGTCTGAGATGTCATAGATGTGAAAGTTTAGACGATACTCAGATCCTCTTATGCGCATTGGAATAGACCTCATGATCCCATAACTTTCAAGTGTAACTCCATAAGGACTTCTTAGAAGCCTATGAGATGGGATCACAGATTCGTTGGGGAGTAATTTTTCAGCCAAAGCTTTTGAAATTATGTTCATTCCAACAGTAGGACTATAGTGAGCCTCTATGGTTGTGTTCTTTAGGATGCATGTTAGAGCTTCTGAGGGGGCAATAATTTGGGCTACCTCGGTGGATAACTCCGTTTCTGCCAACCACTCACGGCTCATGATGGCTGAAAGTCCTTTAATTTGTTCTAAAATGAAGGCGTCATTATTCGGGCCATCGTCATCCTCAAGTGGTGTAGAATACACCAGAGGCTTCATTTGGACTGGGAAATTCGAGGTGTTCCCAAAATCTTCAAAAAGACCATCCTTGATTTCAAAAGGGAACAAGGGAGGATTAGGTTCATCATCTTCTAAAGTGTGGTTTGTTCCCATAATGGGAGGTTCTATGACAACCAATTCATCGTTAAGATGTAAAGGAATTTTAGATTCAGTTTCGGTTGTGTGTATCTCCTCTAATTGGTCGGGGCATGGCTCGACTTTTTCCTCAGGGAATTCATCAAAAACACCAGTGTAAGGAGTGTTTTCAAGGATTCTTTCTAGGATGGCTTTCCCTTCACTAACGATTTTATGTGAGAATGACCCTCCTAAGGCAGTGTCAAGATGCAGAGCGGCCTCCTTGTTAAGACCACGATAAAAGTGATAGTGTAGGACATGGTCAGGCAAGGAAAGGTTTGGACCGAAATTGGTAAGACTTGTAAATCTAGCCCAGGCTGCTCCTAGAGTCTCCTTCTCTTTTTTGTTTGAATGTAAGAACTTCTATTCTATGGTCAGCGATTCGATAAAGAGGGAAGAAAGCAAGACAAAAATTGTCTCGAAGTTCATCCCAACTTCCATTTACGTCTCTTACGGAATGAGTATACCACTTTTTCACTCTAGCCAAAAGGGAGAACGGAAATAATTTCCATTTAAGTGTCTCTTGTGTCATGCCAGCAATAGTGCGACAAGAGCACAACTGCTCAAATTCCCTAAGGTGTGTGTATGGATCTTTGTCTGCTAACCCAAAGAAGGAAAACTCTCTAATGATGTCTATGAAAGCAGGGCGAAGCTCATAGTCATCTGTAAGAATAGGGTGTGATGATGGTGGAGGCTCCAACAAGTCGCCCTTTGGAGCAAAGAACTTATAGATAGGAGTGAAATCCATGTGGTGGTGAGGTAAAAGTGGTAACAAGGAAAGGTGGTAAAAAGAAAAGAAACACGGACGAACTTGGTTCGATTCTAGAACAGCTACCGTTCCCCGGCAATGGCGCCAGAAAGCTTGTTGGGTATTTTAAACGCACACAGAATAATCCGCAAGCGCACGGATACCGATGTAGCTTTCACCCCGAGAGTATTCCAGGGTATCGATTTCCATGGGGAACATGAAGTGTACTAGAAGAATTAAGAACGTCCTAGGAAGAGGTAACTAAATGGTAGAGAGAAATTATCTAAGGTTCTCTAAGTTGATTTTATTAATTAAGATCAGGCTCACTATACTTCACCTACTTCGGAGCAACAGTACCTTTCCGATTCTCGAAAAAGACTGGGAAAAGGGTAATCAGGAGAAGGCTGCCAAAAAGCTCTACGAAAACACCAACCCTAACGTGGTGGATTATAACAATCTACAAAGCTGTCACCCTTGTAGCTACCACAACTAACCGGAGAATTGGGCGCAAACTCAGGTAAACACTAGTCTAGACACCGCGTCTACACTAATGATTACTACTCTAATCCAGATCTAAAGACTAGAGCATTCAATACGAACGGAGATCCAGTAGATGAAATAAAGTAAGAACTAAACTTGATTAAATGAAGAACTTAGAAATAATAAATGAAGAACGCAGAGACTGCTAAAGACAAACCAGATCCTGCAGTAGTACAATGTTGAAGAAGATCCGACAGATCTGGCTCCTCAGCTTTCTCCTTTCTCTCTCTCTAGATTACAACTAGATGATGAACTAGAACTAGATCTAGAACTAGAAGATGAACTAGAACTAGAACTAGACGATCAACTAAAGGGATCTCTACTTCTACTTTGAAACCCTAGTTTCTGATGTGGAGATGAATAATGAAGATGGAGATGCCTGGAGAGGGGGGTCTGGGGTTGCTTATATAGCCCGAGGTGGAGTAGGGGGCAAGGAATCGCCACGTCATCGATCCGCGTCACGTTTATCGCCCACCGTTGGATCAAACCGACTTCGGGGATGGTGGAGATGCATCCTAGGAGGCGGTGGAAGAATGTTCCAGAAGGCGGAGGCGAATCGGCCTCTGTGGCCGACCGGTCGGTCCCGGGGTGGGACCGGTCGGTCTGGCCCAGTGGGCCCACGTGGTGGCCCGCCTCGTGGTGTCTTCTAGATCCTTCTTTTGCAGATTTCGTTGCGAAATTAATATCTTTTCATCCGGGACTCCGAATATAGCAAATGATATGTTCGTTTCGATCGTCTCGACGAGCCCTTCGCAATGGTCCACTCCAATTCATCATTTGAGATACTTTTATATGGTGAAATAATGATGTCCTACAAAACAAGTGAGAGCACCAAAACTCGTGGAACTTGTTAGTTTTAAACCCTACAACCATGCTTTATAATTCATTTCATGTCAATTCTTGCAATAGTTGATGTTATAATATTGACTATAAGGACCATCAACACCCGGCCGTCGTCGTGCTAAGGTGGTGCAGCCGGTGCCGGGGGTTCGCCCCTTCGCTGAACACGCGATCCACCTGCCGTAGCCACGTCGCCGGGTTCTTCGAGGTTGAGCGCCGGCCTGCCGTCATCACCCTCGTCCTCAGTATCGCTCACAGCTACCTCGAGCTGGAAGCACTCCCTGGTGGGGTCCCAAAGGTCAGGGTCATGGTAGTCGTATTCGTCGGAGTTGGAGCTGTTGACGTCGCGCCTCCCTGGCTCTTGCTGGGACTGCAGCTCACGGTACCACTCTCCGATGGTGGCCCGCCGTGGTGGCTCGACGACTCGTGAGAAGCCGCGGTCGACGCGCGCGGAGTAGACGATCTCCAGGTCGGCCATGGCTCATAGGAGAACGCCCGGTCGTTCCTCCCGTTCTGCCGTCGCCCGGTCCTGGCGGAGCTCGTCGAGGTGGTGGGCGTGGACCGCTGCGAAGTAATTGGGGCGGAACGAGAGCCGCTGGCGTCGAGCACGGTACATCCCGTGCGGGAGGAAGCCAGGTGGTGACGACGGAGCACGGCTCGGGGGCCCCCGACCAGGCTCCCGGTCCGTGCGCATGACGAATGCGAACTCGCTGGGGAAGTGCGCGCGCGCTCTAGAAGTCTTCGGCCACGCACCGGGCAGGTTCCTCCTCGGGGGCTCTGCGCCAGCCGCGAGGAACTGGGTGTACGCCGCGGGCACCGCCTGTGCCCAGCGATGATGGTGACGATGGCGCCGCTCACGAGGTGGCGACGCGTGGTGATGCGGGCGACGTTCCACACCCCTTATGCGGGGTGGCGTGACACGCCCTCCGCTCGGGCCCTCCGTGGAGAGCAGGGTCAGCTCGTTGCCGTTGCCGGTGGCCAGGAACTCGAGGCTCCCGAACCAGACGACGGCATCAGCAGAGAACGAAAGAGCGGGAGAAGCCATCCAGGAAACAGCGAGAAACCGACTCGACACGCGAAGGCCCCTACCTGGCGCACCAACTGTCGGTGTTTCTACCCCGGGGGTATAGCACCAACTAGTAATATGATCGCGTGCTCTCTTCCTAGATGGTGATGCAAGGTGACACAAGATTTATCCTGGTTCGGGCAAAGAAGGCCCTACGTCCAGCGGGGGGGGAGGTCTTGTATTACTTGCACCTAAGTGCTCGTACAGGGGCAATACAAGCTCGATGAGCGTGGACCGGAGTCCAGACTTGTGTGCGTGTGTGTGTGTGTGAAAGTTGTCTGTAGGAAAGGCCCTGGCGTCCCCTTTTATAGAGCAAGAGGAGGCCATGGTTACACGGGGGTATACAGGAGTGGATATGTGTAACGCCTAGTTCTGCGAGGAGTAGGAATTTTGTCTTGTCGGGATCGCTGTAGCCGACGTGGGGGTTGCTGTTGAAGCGTCCTTGAAACGTGGCTCCCATCCCGGGCGTGGGCGTGGAGGCGTGGCGATATGGAGGTCATGCAGCGTCCATCCCGGTACGTACGTGACGTGGCAGGGTTTCTCGGGTCTTGAGGTACCTGTCCTTGCGTCCGTCGGCTTGTGCCGAGTCTTCCGATCGGCGGGTCGGACTCCGTCTGAGGCCTGGCTATGAGGCCTCGGGCGAGGCGGAGAGTGGAATCATCCTCCGAGGCCTGTTGTGGAGGGCTCAGGGGATGAGGTCGTGGGACTGGCAGCCCACGACGACGGTCGTACTTGATGCACAGTGACCTTGACTTTCGTGGGGAGCCAAGTCTTCAGCTGCACTGTAGCCTGTCAGATGATCGTACGTCATAGTGGCTCCGGAGTGGGTATAGTGTCGAACAGTGCCACTGAGTGTGGCTTTCCACATCCGGGTTCGCCGGTGGTGGGAAAAAGGTGTTTTGACACCCGTCCCATCTCCCCACGCCTCCTGCATGTCCCTGCCCTGTCCTGACAGCAGATGTCAGCGTGTTCCAGGGAGGCAACGTGGTTCTGTTTGACTTGGACGTGGGCGCAGCAGGCGGTGGTACGGCTATCAGAGCTGAGAAGCAGGGAGCTTCCTTCTTGCGGGAGGCTTGAAGGGGGGTGGAGAGTTCGCCCAAGGCCTGATGCGGAGGGCTTGGATGAGACGAAGAACGAGCGCCAGCCCGAGGCCTGACTTGGAGGGCTCGGGCGAGATGGAGAATGTGCGCCAGCCCGAGGCCTGACTTGGAGGGCTCGGGCGAGACGGAGAATGTGCGCCAACTCGAGGCTCGACTCGGAGGGCTCGGGCGAGGCGGAGATTGAGCGCCAATCCGAGGCTTGGGTTGGAGGCTGACACGGCCTTCTTCGCTTAATGGGGTTTCGGGCTTGGCGAGCCAACTTGGTAGGCTTTGAAGAGTTGGCCTTTCAGGGGGTTAGACTAGTTAGGTTTTTATTAATTGGTGTTCTAGGTTCGTCCTATTTGTTTTGCGTTGATTGGGGGTATCCCTTTGACGTTCCCCCGACACCTATTGACCCTACAAAGACACCAAGATGCCATGGAGCATTAGTACCACCTGGTTATGCTAGTGTCTCGGTGGATAGAGTAGTGAAAGGGCATAGCAATGTGACTCTTGACATTGAAGGAGGTGATGGTGAGAAGACTTTAGGAGAAGCGAAGAAGGCATTCATATGTTGGCGTAAGCGTTATATCATTATTCCTAGGGCATCACCTCCTCCACGACGGGCTCCATCTCCACCGGCTCCATCCCCACCGGCTCCATCCCCTCCACGATGGGCTCCATCTCTGCCACTGGCCCAATCTCCTCCACGACGGGCTCCATCTCTGCCACTGGCCCAATCTCCTCCACCATGGGCTCCATCTTCGCCACTGGCCCAATCTCCTCAACGACGGGCTCCATCTCCGCCACTGGCCCAATCTCCTCCACCAAGGGCTCCATCTCCGCCATTGGCCCAATCTCCTCCACCACGGGCTCCATCTCTGCCACTGGCCCAATCTCCTCCACCACGGGCTCCATCCCCGTCACCGACTACACCAAAGAAGAAGAGGCCAGCCACACAAATGAAGGCATCGGCCCCACCGCCACTGAAGAAGAAAGCCTCTTCAGAAAGAAGACAAGCTCTTCCTAAAATGACGAAACTTCCATATGATATGACTGATGAGGAAACTAATGCTGTGGCGAAAGCACATTTGAACCAATTCTGGACGGACATCGCGGCTAAAATTAAAGCGAAGAAAAACCCGGAGAAGCCGTACCTTTTTGTACGTCCTGATATGCTCACGAAAAAGGTGGATGCTCATCAGAAAAAGGTGTGTGATTCTCGTAAGAAATCGCCACTATCAGACTAAGACCGCACTATCACCAAGTCACTTGAGGAGGCGAAGCAGAAACAGAAGAGAGCAAACAAGAGTGTCCCACAGCTCGGGGAACAATCAAAACAATCAGTGCCTCCGCTATATATTGCGAATGAATATGGTTCTAACATGAAAGCGCTAGAACAACTTGATGTGAATCCTGAGCATCTTGATGCATTTTTCGCAGAAACTGGTCTAACCTTATCCCAAATGATCGGTTAATCAGCCATCGAAAGTGCTCCGCAAATTGATCACTGGAAGAAGAATTATGTATATGGCCAGAGTCTATACAACCCTACGGCCCTCACAGAACTTGGCACTCAAATGTACTTGGTAAACCAGTGGTACATGGCAGCGTGTAGCAAAAAAGCGGATGATTGGATTTGCGTTAGAATTAGAGACCATCATTACTTTCGTGGCGATGATATCATACTTGTCCAATTCACTGAGTTACACCAGTTATGCCAACTGGATGCTCTAGACAAATCTCTAGTCACCTGCTTTTGTTTGTAAGTGATCCTTCATTTTAATAATCTCACTCTAGCATATGTATATGTAAATGTAATTATACTAACACTAGCTAGCGTGTCTATACATATGCAGGAACATGATGAGAGACCTCATACGTAGAAATGACAAGGAGGTTGGTTTCATTGATCCATATATCGTATTGTTGCTCCCAAACAAAGATTCTGGCTATGATATATGGAGAAATGAAATAGAGAGGAATCTCCGGAGGTTCTTGATCAACCAAAAAAACAAAAGATATATACTCTTCCCCTACAACTTTAGGTGGGTGTTGTTATCATGTGCATATTTAATTTTACTTACTCAATTCTTATGATATATGTTGACTATATAAGCAAATTAATGCAGTTTTCACTGGATATTGATTGTCATCGATCTCTCCGAAACTCAATTGCTAATCTATGACTCATTGAGAAAACCACTGGAAGATTACCAAGATATCATAGACATTATCCAGGGGTAACTTTCGATCTCTAAATATTGATTTCTACACTTTAAATCTACAATAGTTAATTATATGATCCATTTATTGTGCAGCGTTTGGGCCTGGTTCATTCCGAAACACCGTCCAGATTTGAAAGTGACACTTCCTCCTCCTATCCAATTGCGAGTAAGTTGTATTAGCTCCCCGCGTCTTTACCACTGTAGCATGCTTCGTCACAGGCGCGGGGATGACGAGATAGTAATCTTTTTACATCGTGCAGTGGGTTCTACGACAACCACCAGGGAACAATTTGTGTGGGTACTACGTTTGCGAGTTTCTCTTGGTGTATGCGAAAAGAACTCCTGTAGAGAGACAAAAAGTATGTAACATGTATACATAATAATAATCTCATGTATTTCTTTATTGCTATTAAATAAATCTTATGTATATTAATGCATTTTTCCTTTTTTGCAAATTGAAGGACTTATGGTTGAAGAACCAGGTGTTGGAAATGGTGCGACTCAAAGAAATTCAAGAGACAATCGCATGATTTCTTAATGACCATGTCCTCAAAGCCGGCACCGAGTTCTACTATAACCCAGGAGAACCAGTGAAACCAAACCAAGACGAACATTTGTACGATATTTAAGTGACGATCAATATTTGTGTTGTAAATACCAAGGATACATGGATAATGCTGTAAATTTTACGTGCATAAATATATTATACATATAATATGTATAGCTAGCTAGCTCGATCAATATATATATAGTTTCATATTTTATGTGTATTTGTAAATTTTATGTGTATATATACGCGCATACATACATTAGCAGCGAAGAATATGTATTTGAAACCCTAATGTATAATATATTAGCAGCAAAGAAAACATATTAGAAAACCTAATGTAATTGTAAAACCGAAAACAATAACCAATTGAAAAGAAAAAAGAAAAGAAAAAGAAAAAAAGAAAAAAGAGTAGAGCCCCTGAGGGTCTTTAGCCCCGGTTGGTAATACCAACCAGGACTAAAGAGGCCAGCCATTGGGGCCCGGCTCGGGACCTCTTTAGTCCCGGTTGGTATTACCAACCGGGGCTAAAGGTCCCCCTTTAGCCCCGGGGCGGGGAACCGGGGCTAAAGGTCGGGCCTTTAGTCCCGATTCCTTAGCCCCGGCTCCATACCCGGGGCTAAAGGCCATTTTGGCCCGGGGCTAAAGGCCCATCGTGCAAAGAAAAGCCGACGGCAAAAATGCTCTTTGCCGTGGGCCATCCTCTCGACAAAGCAGGTTCTCGGCAAAGCAGGTTCTCGGCAAAAAGGCGTCACCTCTTTGCCAAGAGCCCAAATGTTAGAGCTCTCGGCAAAGCCTTTGCCGAGAGCCCCTCCGTTACGGCTCTCGGCAAATAGTTTTTTTTTCAAATAATATCCACCGTTTAGCGCAGTTAGTTTAAAAAAATTCAAAAATTCTTTGCCGAGAGGTTGGGCTCTCGGTAAAGGCTTTTCTATATTTTATGTGAACATATTTTTCTTCTCCTCACTCTCTCCAATTAAATTATTTTATCTTTCATATGGTCTAACTTTGTTCTCTACACACATACTACATGTTCTACTCGAAATTGAAATTTTGTGTATTTTTAAATTATTTGCTATATCTAATTAATTAATTGCATTTTAACGAGTTTTCTTAATCACGGGAAAAAAATAAAATTTGAACAACGAGTGATTTAAACTTGGGAAAAAATTAAGTAGGAAATGATATTCATGTTATTTATCCATTATTCAAGCAAAATAGGGCTCTTGTTTATGTTTTTTTAATACGAAACAAATATCACGAACCTGTCACCGAAAGATTTAGAAGTTCTTAAAAAAATAAAACGAAGTCAGAAAATTATGATATTTGCCATGAAGTCAAGGTACCACACTTAAAGGCTGTGGTAAAAAATTGGAAATGGTCGCACAAGTGGTTGCATATTTTTAGATCTATATTCTTCAACGGACTCCAGCCTAGGAACCGCATCCACGTCCTCCCAAATACGCTGGCCATCTGATCTTCCCTTGCACCGCCCAGATTTGTAGGAGCGGATTCCACCTCAAGCGACTTCGCGTGCATCCACACCAGGAAGACAAATATATTCACCAACTTCAGCTTCTCTTTCCAGATGCTTCCCCAAAAATCTCGTCCTCTCCTCTCCTCTCCCTCGCTCGTCGCACGAAATCGCCGCCGCTCCGTGCCCTGCACGTGCGCGACCCCTGCCTCAACTCCGACGAGCACCGACGCCCCTCGGTGAGGTCGCCACCGTCCGCATCTTTGACCCCCAGCCATCCACCTGTCCGGCTCCCTTGCACGGCAGCGACGACCACCTAGGGTTTCGCTCCTTCGTCGCCTGTGCTGCGTCAAATCTGTAGGTGCCTTACCATCTCCTCCTTCAACTCCGTCTCATGGCTCGTCCCTCCTCTCGGTTCTCGTGGCAGCAGATCTTCCTACATGTGATGGTGATGCCCCTGGCCCCTTGCAACGCGTCGCTCCTCTGCTCCCGGAGAGCCAACGCAACCTGCGCAAGTGCTGCACATATGTACGGACCATCCAAGGCGGCGCGTTGGAGGCTCAGAGCAGGTCGTCGCTTCCTTAGCCATCTCCTTGTTCTAAGGGTACAGGTGGTGCATGATCTTGTGTTGTTTATACTAGATAATACTCCGTGCCTTGCTGCGGAAACTTTATAGATTTTTAGATAAAAATCATAGGAGGTATTTGTGTTAAAAAAATCATGTTATATTGTTTGCAATCTTACTAAAGTAAAAGGACATAAAAATGTGATTAGTGAAAAAATATAGCAGGGCAGAGATTAGTTAGAAAAATAGAAAAACATCATAATTCTTAAACCATAGCTGCACTTATGCCTCAAAACTAATAATTAAGTACTAAGTTGCATCAAAGGGTAATAATCCTTCAACACCAAATCTCGGCAGCATAACCACACACACCGGTTCCCCGTCGACATGGCACTGCCACACTGCGCACCACCTCCAGCCCACCATACATCTCCACCATGACTTATAGGGATGTCGATACAATCACTGATTTCATGTGGATGAGGCTCACTTGCACATGGGTCATGATGATAGATGCCAATACTATAAGCATACATGGAAGAAGTGCTCGAGGGCCAAGGAGCGAGGAGCAGATGATGTTGACGTAGTCCTCGAGGAGGCCGCGACCTCCTGCTCCATGCGATGGAAGGTACTGTATGCTGCTAGCTGCCGGAGGCATTTTGCTCTCGCGCTTGAGCCCCGAGATGGTGCCAGGCTGCCGGTATCTTTCTCGCCTAGCAGCTGGGACATATTCTAGCTGTGACACGATATGGCATCCTTGAGGCATCGAAGTGCTGCGACATATACATGCACGGCCTTATGCGGAAGCGCCTTGTACGGGTCGTCATACTGAACCCCATCATCGAATTGAAGTTCAGCTCCATCTGCACCTGGATCATACATACATCATCCGATCAAACAGTAGAAAAGCAAAGTAATCAAGGTGTGAAAAGGAGAGCTTGGAAAGAGGGGAGATGAATGGCTGATCCTATGAAAATTCCCGACCAACAGATGCATCAAGGGATATAAATAGAGCTATCGATCGACGGCTCAATTGGCTGCAGTTCCCAGTGCATTGATTGCTAGGAGTGGATTGCATGCAGCGGTTTGAGCTGCATGTGCATGTGCATGCATCTACTAGCAATTCATGACATGCAGAGAACGGCAAGACGTGAAGGAGAATTGGTAACGCATGAGTCATCGGGAGACCATGGGTCATCTGGGCAGCAAGGGAACAGGCGTATGAATGCTTGCGTTAAACGGGCGGGCGGGTGCATTCCTGGGTGGGCGCTGTACGCATGAGAGAAGTGTAGCCCTTGATGACGTGGCTTCACCGAATTGCACGAAAATATGCTAATGGGGTTTTCCTATTTAGTTATAGAAGATTTCACTTCTTTTTTTGGCTGCATGCATAGGGACAAAAAAAAATTTGTCTACGCTTAGAAGTTTGATAGGTTACAGTCTTGCAATGTTGGATATTATGGGCTTGGCCCATTTATTTAATATCTTCAATAAACTCTATGATCCGTACATACGCACTAAATATTTAGTACCGCATTGGAATTTAATCGAGAGATGACTTTGCTTAAATATGTAATCGTTGACCGGTTCATTTGAGAAGTCAAAAATGTCTCAAAAGGATGCCACACGCGCGCGCGCCGCCGCCGCCCGGCCCGAGCCCGTGGGCGTGGGCGTGGGCAGGCAGGCGGCGAGCGAGCGGGCGCTTGCTCTTTCCTCTCCTGCACGCGTGAGCGCCGGCCTTTGGCTCTTCTCCTTCCCGCCGCAGGCCTATAAGGTAAAAACCCCATTCTCTCGGTTAAGTCTCTTGCAACACACACCACATCCAGCAACAAAGTTCGTTCTTCCCGTTCCATCTCTGGCGAGCACCAGAGATGGAAGAGTAGGCCTCCGGAACGTTCCCGTCTTGCGCTTCACCTGCTCGGGTGAGGACGGGCGATTACGTTTTTGGGGAGTATTGGCGGCGGCAACACGACTACTCGTGACACCACATCCAGCAGCAAAGTTCGTTCTTCCCGTTCCATCTCTGGCGAGCACCAGAGATGGAAGAGTAGGCCTCCGGAACGTTCCCGTCTTGCGCTTCACCTGGTCGGGTGAGGACGGGCGATTACGTTTTTGGGGAGTGTTGGCGGCGGCAACACGACTACTCGTTCCTCTCCTGCACGCGTGAGCGCCGGCCTTTGGCTCTTCTCCTTCCCGCCGCAGGCCTATAAGGTAAAAACCCCATTCTCTCGGTTAAGTCTCTTGCAACACACACCACATCCAGCAACAAAGTTCGTTCTTCCCGTTCCATCTCTGGCGAGCACCAGAGATGGAAGAGTAGGCCTCCGGAACGTTCCCGTCTTGCGCTTCACCTGCTCGGGTGAGGACGGGCGATTACGTTTTTGGGGAGTATTGGCGGCGGCAACACGACTACTCGTGACACCACATCCAGCAGCAAAGTTCGTTCTTCCCGTTCCATCTCTGGCGAGCACCAGAGATGGAAGAGTAGGCCTCCGGAACGTTCCCGTCTTGCGCTTCACCTGGTCGGGTGAGGACGGGCGATTACGTTTTTGGGGAGTGTTGGCGGCGGCAACACGACTACTCGTTGTTCATCTTCCTGGAGCGGCGATCATCTTCACTGCACCGAGCGGGACGTCACTGCAACCCTCTCTGCACTGCACCGAGCGGGACGACTACATCAACAAAGCACCATGGCGTTCTCCGGTGCGAGCGGCTCTGCCGCAGGGTATACCTTTGTCCTCCGTTCTCTTGTTAAATCCATTGTTAATATCTTCATGCTTGTGGGTATTGCCATGTTCATCTCAAACACATGTTTGATTGATCGTGTTAGTAACTCTTTGCTAGTTACTTTTATTATTGTGGCAATCATAATAGCTATTTTTGAGAACATAATAATAGTCCGTGAGATGATGCTTGTGATTTGCCTATGCGATTTGTTTATACACATCATATTTGGTTCTGTGAAAATGGTGTTTATCATGATCATCCTTGTTATAAACTGTTCTAGAAATTTAATCTGTGATGTCATGCTATTCATCATTACGTCATTTTTATGGATTAAATTAAATATAAAAATGCCTACTTATTCAACAATCCAAAAACGTAATCGTAGGCCATTTTCATCGGTTGGCTTTGCGGGCATGTTGAAACCTACGCCGTTTGAGGGCACTCACTACAAGAGGTGGCGTGAGAAGGCCATCATGTGGCTGTCGGCCATGCGTTGTGATCATGTGCTCAATGACCAACCTGCTAATGCGATGTCCGAAGTGGACGAGCAGGCTTGGGGGCACGCTGACACCATGTGCAAGGCCGCACTGCTAAGCATCATAGCTGACTCTCTGGTCGATGCTTACATACCACTGCCGACTAGCCGAGCTGTGTGGGAGGCTCTTGAGGCTCGTTACGGTCTCTCTGACGCCGGTTCTGAGCTGTACATCATGGAGCAGTTTCATGACTACAAGATGACTGATAGTCGTCCTGTAGTCGAACAGGCCCATGAGTTACAGGGACTGGTAAAGGAGTTGGAGCTGTACGGCTGTCCTCTTCCTGACAGGTTTGTGGCAGGTTGCATAATTGCAAAACTACCACCTTCGTGGACTGATTTTGCTACTACCTTGAAGCACAAGAGGCAGCAATTTAGCATCGCTGAGCTGATTGGCACTCTTGATGTTGAGGACAAGGCAAGAGCGAAAGATGTCAAGGGAAAAGGCAAGGTCGGGGCTGGTGAGGCGACTACTAGTGCACATGTGGTGCAGAAGTTTCGTCCAAAGCCACAGAAAAAGAAGAAGTTTCAGCAGGAGCTTAAGCAGAAATCCACTCCCTCCTTCAAGAAAGGTAACAACGAAAAGATGGGGTTTGACAAGGAAAAGATGAACTGCTTCACTTGTGGGAAGCCAGGGCATTTCTCTAGGGAGTGTCTTGAGGCTAAGTGGAAGCCTCCACTGAAGACAGTCAACACCATTGAGAGAGATGCAGGCACTTCTGGGTATGGTAATTTATCTGCATTTTCAGTTTGTTCCTCACCTGAGTGATGGGTTGATACAGGTGCAAATATTCATGTATGTGCTGATATTTCCTTGTTTTCCTTTTACCAGGCAGGGAGGAGTGGAGCCTTGCTAATGGGGAATGGCGCGCGTGCTGGTGTTCATGGTGTTGGTACGGTCAATCTGAAGCTCACTTCGGGAAAGACCGTGCAACTCAAGAACGTGCATCATGTCCCCTCAATAAGGAAGAACTTAATTAGTGGCTCTTTGTTGTGCCGTGATGGCTTTAAACTTGTCTTCGAATCAAATAAATGTGTAATGTCGAAGTATGGAACTTTTGTGGGTAAAGGCTATGAAAGCGGAGGCTTGTTCCGCTTGTCGTTGGTTGATACTTTACCTCCTGTGGTGAACAACGTTATTAATAATGTTAATGTTGAGATGAATGTTTGGCATTCTAGATTATGTCATGTTAATTTTGGTTGCATGTCCCGCTTAGCTGGTTTAAATTTAATTCCTAAATTTGATGTTGCTAAAAGTTCTAAATGTCACACTTGTGTTGAGGCTAAACAACCTCGCAAGCCTCACAAGGCTGCTGCGGCGAGGGAGTTGGCACCACTTCATCTTATCCATTCCGATATTTGTGAAATGAATGGGATTTTAACAAAAGGTGGTAAACGGTATTTTATTACTTTCATAGATGATTGGACTCGATATTGCTACGTGTACTTAATTAAAACTAAAGATGAGGCGTTGCATTATTTTAAAATCTTTAAAGCCGAGGTTGAGAATCAACTTGATAAGAAAATCAAACGGTTGCGATCCGATCGTGGGGGAGAATATTTCTCTAATGAATTTTCCGAGTTCTGCGCGGTGCATGGTATTATTCATGAGAGGACACCTCCATACTCACCACAGTCCAATGGGATTGCTGAGAGAAAGAACCGCACTCTAACTGACTTGGTGAATGCCATGTTAGAGACAGCTGGTTTATCTAAGGAATGGTGGGGTGAGGCAATTTTAACTGGCAATCATGTCCTAAATAGAGTGCCCACAAAGAACAAAGAAATCACTCCATTTGAGGAATGGGAGAAAAAGAGAGTAAATCTTTCTTACTTTCGCGTTTGGGGTTGTTTGGCCAAAGTAAATGTGCCAATCAACAAAAAGCGAAAGCTTGGACCAAAGACCGTAGACTGTGTTTTCCTTGGCTATGCCATCCATAGTGTTGGCTATCGATTTTTAATAATAAACTCTAGCGTTCCTAATATGGCTGTTGGGACAGTCATGGAGTCTAGAGATGCCACATTCTTTGAGAATGAATTTCCAATGAAGACAAGTGCACCTAGCAGATCTAGTCATGATTCAGTCCCTGAATTTCATGAATCAGATATACATGCTGATGATCACACCCATGAGCTTGAGCAAAATTCCGAGGAGAATGATAATACTGTCACTCGAAGGAGTAAGAGGCAAAGAGTTGCTAAAACTTTTGGAGATGACTTTATTATATATCTCGTGGATGATACTCCCACAACTATTTCTGAGGCATACTCCTCCACTAATTCTGATATGTGGAAGGAGGCAGTGCAAAGTGAGATGGACTCCATTATCTCCAATGGGACTTGGGAAGTGGTTGACCGTCCATTTGGCTGCAAACCCGTGGGTTGCAAGTGGGTGTTTAAAAAGAAGCTGAGGCCTGATGGTACTATTGAGAAGTATAAGGCAAGGCTTGTTGCTAAGGGCTATACACAGAAGGAAGGTGAAGATTATTTCGACACTTATTCACCAGTTGCCCGACTGATGACCATTCGTGTGTTGCTATCCCTGGCTGCCTCACATGGTCTTTTCATTCATCAGATGGATGTTAAGACGGCTTTCCTGAATGGAGAGCTTGAGGAAGAGATCTACATGGATCAACCCGATGGGTTTATTGCAAGGGGTCAGGAGGGTAAGGTGTGTAAGCTGCTGAAATCCTTGTACGGCCTGAAGCAAGCTCCTAAGCAGTGGCATGAGAAGTTTGATCAAACTTTAACATCAGCCGGCTTTGCTGTGAATGAAGCTGATAAATGTGTATATTATCGTGTTGGAAGTGGAGATGTTATCATTCTGTGCCTATACGTGGATGACATACTAATCTTTGGCAACAATCTTGATGTGATTAAAGGAGTGAAAGACTTATATTGTTGAATAAGTAGGCATTTTCATATTTAATTTAATCCATAAAAATGACGTAATGATGAATAGCATGACATCACAGATTAAATTTCTAGAACAGTTTATAACAAGGATGATCATTTCACAGAACCAAATATGATGTGTATAAACAAATCGCATAGGCAAATCACAAGCATCATCTCACGGACTATTATTATGTTCTCAAAAATAGCTATTATGATTGCCACAATAATAAAAGTAACTAGCAAAGAGTTACTAACACGATCAATCAAACATGTGTTTGAGATGAACATGGCAATACCCACAAGCATGAAGATATTAACAATGGATTTAACAAGAGAACGGAGGACAAAGGTATACCCTGCGGCAGAGCCGCTCGCACCGGAGAACGCCATGGTGCTTTGTTGATGTAGTCGTCCCGCTCGGTGCAGTGCAGAGAGGGTTGCAGTGACGTCCCGCTCGGTGCAGTGAAGATGATCGCCGCTCCAGGAAGATGAACAACGAGTAGTCGTGTTGCCGCCGCCAACACTCCCCAAAAACGTAATCGCCCGTTCTCACCCGAGCAGGTGAAGCGCAAGACGGGAACGTTCCGGAGGCCTACCCTCCCCTCAATCATGTCAACCCATGATGGAAAGTAAAAGCCAGCCATCAATGGAAATTGAGTGACAAAAATAAAGGCCACGCCCGCTCGCTCGCCGCCGCCAGCCTGCCTGCCACGCCCACGCGCGTGTGGCATCCTTTTGAGACCTTTTTGACTTCTCAAATGAACCGGTCAACGATTACATATTTAAGCAAAATCATCTCTCGATTAAATTCCAATGCGGTACTAAATATTTAGTGCGTATGTACGGATCATAGAGTTTATTGAAGATATTAAATAAATGGGCCAAGCCCATAATATCCAACATGCAAAAGCAAAGTAGACATGGATAAAGAATCGATGCACTAATGAAGGACGCAGGATTATGCCATGTTGTTTTTGCAAGCACATTTATTGTTATATCAATCTCTTGTTCTTTGCATGTATTTTCCAAGGCCTACGATGGTTCAGTTCCAGGTATAGGTATGCACTAATTAATATGGTTCAGCTCGGCTCTTTAATTTTAGATATCCAAATCTATATTTTCATACTAACATGAACTATAACTCTGAACTTCTATTTGTACAATATTACATACCACTATGGGTTGGGATATTTTTGTTTCATTGCAAATTTCTACTATGATACAAACTGAAACTTTAATTTTGTATCTGAATTTCAGTACGAGGTTCCTTGATCTAGACGTGTACATATGCGTTGTGCTCATGCAGTGTTCATCTCCATTTTCCAGATCTGCTCATAGTTATTTAGGGCATTCATGTTCTTCTCATATGTTGCTGGATTAGGGCTAATACTTTCTTTTTTGTTTAACCCCTAAGGCCTGACAGTTCGAGGCCTGCTATATATGTCATCTTTTCATACGGCAAAATCCTTGGTTGATTTGAACATATTACTGTTATTTTCAAAAATCTTTAGTTTATTTGAAAATCATAGTCCAAATTTGTTCCTTTCGAATCAAATTTGATCCTTTCAATCATATCTGCCTTCTTTGACCAATTTTACCTGGCAACATTTATTTTATCTTTTATCATATACTGAATCTATTTATTGTGCGTGTGATGAACCATTGATTCTATCAAACAACACCTTTTAAAGTTCTGCGCTATAGTTTTGTGGCCCTCGACTTTATACTGTTTATGCCTGCTGGACATCCTGTTTATATTTAGCCTTATTGGATACACATCATGAACATATTTTTTTCCCTTCATAACCTAAAATTTAACTTTGTTCATTGCTATTTCCTTTGGTCAGTTCTAATGCTTTGTGGAATTCTTTGGCTGGTTTTGCTTCAAAGGTTCATGCCATTGAGATGGCTTATCCTTTCACACAATCAAATTGTCCATCATCTTCGGCTGTGAGGTAATATGCAGTACTAAACCTTGGTGAGCTTCTATACCCCACTACCTTTTTCAGTGTCCTGGCTACTGCTCCTTTGGATTTTGGTAATATTCTGTTTGTACATATGGATGCGAATAGTTATGAATAAAGTTTGCTTAGGTCATGTCATTATATACACGTTTGTTTAACTCTAGTAACCTACACTCCATCTGCAAAGCTAGCTTGATGCCATTGCAACAAAGGTTTACACCTTTATTTTCTTCCTACAAATATAAATCTAATTACATTAGAATTTATTTATTTGCCCAAATGATCTTCGTATAGCTGCAAAGGATATGCTGAAAGACATCTTGCAGTATTTAGTTTCACGGATTAGAAGCATGGAATAGGTGTTCTATCTTCCTCGATGTATTGTTTTTGCAAAGATAAACCTGATTGATTGACAATATTCAGTGTTGCAAAGAAAAATAATCAATCATGTGCTGCTGCAGACACTAGGTTCTAAATTTAGAGCCACCTTTTTATTCATGTGGTTTCCCTTTGCAACAATCTATTAGGATTAGATTCGCAACAACAGGGAAAAGCCATGTGGTTGAACCACTGTTGTCCAGTCCAATGTATGTTTGCAAAATTAGCTTTTCACATATATTGTGTCCATGCGTTAGTTACATGTCTTCTCTAGAGGTTGTCAAACTATTTTTGTCCCATTTATTTCCAACTGATTTCGTAATTTTGATGAGTCGATTCATGCTGCTTGCGAGTCATGTTGTCTGCATTCTGCTGTTACAAAAATGTTGTGCTATTTTACATCAGCCAGTGATGCATCGTGCATGTTAAGCTGATAATTGTTTAAATATTGTCCTCAGGATTGCATGTGCTATGTGAATTATATTTTCCATGTTTACAAATCCCCTCTTTAGTTGCCTACTTTTTTTTTGGCAAATATGTGTGTGTGCTAATTGTAATTATTAATTAAAAATAACAGGGAGTTCAAGACCAACTGTGATAAAAAAAGAATTCCAGATGGAACAGAAGACTCATGCTCTGTGGTTCCTATTAGACTAATCGGTTTGCTTCCATGCCATCTCTTTCTTTCTTAAATCTTTTTGTGTTCTTTTTGCCACTGCCCATAGGTCAAATATTTGCTCTCCATCTTCTAATCGAAAATCTTTGTTGTTGGACCTTCCTATTTTTATAATGTGAAACACACTAAATCTATTGGGAGTACCTCCAATTTGCGCAAACGGAAGCAAGCACTTTATTTTAGTTATGCAACTTGTTGTTTCGGGATCGAAACCCCGAAACAGCAGGTCGTCGCACGAGCGAAAGCACGGAGCGAAAGCGGGGGTAGACGGAGAAAAAAAGGGAAATCGGGTGAAGTGAACAGTGTCCTCCCTTGGCCTCCCCTAGGAGGCCGGGGGCTTTTTATATTAATCCAAATCAGCTTGAAAGTACAAGAATGCCCCTCCAACTACTCTGTTGCAATTACAACGATGCCCTACTCAACTACTCCACGGCCTTTGCCGCCTTCTCCCCGGCCCGAAGGGCATCTTCGTGACTTCGTCCCGTGGCCGGCCCGGCGCCCCCTCGCCCTTTTCCTCGATCGGTGGGCCCGCTCCCCTTGACCGGGACTTCCGGCAATCCGCGAAAACCTGTAAAAAAAACAAGGTCGTGAACGACGAAAGCACCTCGCCGGAGGCACCTGGCTCCTTTCGTGCGAAAGCCGCCTGGACCACCTGTGGTTCCCTTTGCGCGATAGCCCAACACGGCGGGTTCGCCCGCTCTTCAGCGCGCTTTCGCACGAAAGCCGCCACGAGCTAAGGCCCAGGCCGTTCTCGGCCCGTTCGCGTGAATGCTCGGCCTAGCGGGCCTGCTTGTCTTCCGGCGTGCTTCCGCTCGGAAGCTGCTTTAATCTCTAGGCCCCAGCCGCTTAAACTCCCCTTCACGCGAAAGATTGTTGTCGCGCGAAAGCTTGCTTTCGCGTGAAAGCTTCGCCTTTTTTCAATCAGCGGGCCGGAGGCGCCGGCAGCGTGGGTACCGCCCCAACAATAACCCATCACGGTCGGATCTGTGAGCCGGTGAAGTTCGACCGTGCCCTTTCGCTAGGCGCCTACGCCCGCCCGAAAAAGGACCTTTGCTTCGTTTTGAAGTCAAGGTTTTTTTTGAACAGTGCAAAGCTTCGTCTCATGTGTGTTGACACTTATTAACTCTTATTATTAAAGGTCAATTAAGCAAAAAAATGGATGATTATATAAACTCCACCTTAGTATAGGGATTAAAACTAATTAATTCCACGAGTTTTGGTGAATTGTGAATCCACAGGGACTAAACCAGGAAATCGGCACAGATAGCTTCCCATAGAAGGAAACCGATGGGAGATAACGCATTCGCCAAGTCAGGAACCTTCCAGAAGACTCCAGAGGACACCACAAGACACCACGCGAAAGGGCACCACAGGAGGCTTACCTGTGGGACCGACCGGTCCCACAGGGCCCACCGGTCGGTCGGCCAGGGAGGCCCCGCGCTTTCGTCTTCTGCAAGCTACTTCCACCGCCTTTGAGGATCAATCTCAGCCCTATGTGAAGTCGGTTTGATCAAACGGTCGCGGTTGATCCCTCAGGGCTATATAAACAGGCCCCTAAGCCCCAGGTCAGACAGAAGGTCCCTCTTCAGAAGACTACGCTTCAACTAGAAACCCTAGAAGAGACTTCAGGAGTTAGCTTTCAAGTAGAAGACTAGATACCCCTCTAGTAGGATTAGAACCTAGTCTTATTTAGAACTAGAAGAGAGAGAGAGAGGAAGAGATCAAGAGGAAGCTCCGGCCTGTCGGATCAACTTCTTCATCTTGTACCTGTGGATTCAAGTTCTTCATCGACTTGCTTCAACGATTGTTTCGGTAATCAACATCTATATTTAAGTTTGAGCCATTGTTCTTATTATTCTTAAGGTTTAATGACTCTCTTTTGAGTACTTTAATTCTGTCGGGGGAACAACAAAGGGGTACCCCAATCAACGCAAAACAAATAGGCTGAGCCTAGAACACCAATTAACAAGAGGCCCAACTAGCCTAGCCAACCCATCAAGGTCCATCACGCCGGCCCATCACGGGGAAGCCTAGGCCCGCCAAAAGCCTCTCTAGTCGCCTCGTGGTAGCCTGTATCTTGAGCCCTGGAGCAGGAGGCTCGAGCCCGCCACGACCATACACCATCCCACGAGACCCCATTCCGAGACCTCGAGTACCTCTAACCCGGCCACCTATCCCTCGCGACATAATCGCGCCCCCCTCGAGCAACGCGGGCATCGGATGCCAATCCCACACTGTGCATTTAATGCACTCACCTACTCCGGTCACGTCCCCTGGGACGTCGCGTACGTCACAGTAAACCAAAGCCATAGTCAAACTTCCTTTTTACCGCCGACATGGGTAAAAAGGCACAAGTACAACACTATTTAACCGTAACCCGCACTGTGGCACGCCCCGGTCACATCTCGAGGTACGAACTCCCGCTGTTCGGCCGAATTCCCCGGGGCTTACCCACGCCTGCCGGAGCTCGAGCCCCCTGTGGGCGCCACCTCGAGGCCGGCCCAGCACCCCTCGAGCCTTTGCTGCTTTCATGTGATTGGTGGACAGGTACCCCGAGACCCGGAGGGTTCCGGCCACGTCGCGTACGTACCAGAGTGGGTGGTGTACTATCCCCACGTCGCCACGTCTCCATGACTGCGCCCAGGATGGAAGCCACGACGCCTCAACAGCGACCTCCACGACAGCTCCTGTGGCACCGACAAGACAGAATTCCTACCCCCCACCGTATTGGGCACCATACATTTTACTCCTGTGTACACCCGTGCAACCCTATGTAACCCGGCTTTCTCTTGCTCTATAAAAGGGGATGCCGGGGCCCTTCTCGCACACGTTACGCACAAGCTCACACGACCTGAGTACACACACACACACACTCAAGTCCGGACCCCGGTCCACGCTCATTGAGCTTGTATTCGCCCCTGTACAAGCACCTCGGTGCAAGTAATACAAGAACCTCCTCCCCCGCTGGACGTAGGGCCTTCTTTGCCCGAACCAGAATAAATCTTGTGTCATCTTGTATCACCATCCAGGAAGAGAGCACGCGATCACATTACTCGTTGGTGTCATACCCCCGGGGTAGAAACACCGACAGTTGGCGCGCCAGGTAGGGGCCTTCGCATGTCGAGTCAGTTTCTCGCTGTTTCCTGGATGGCTTCTCCCGCTCCTTCGTTCTCTGCTGGTGCTGTCGTCTGGTTCGGGAGCCTCGAGTTCCTGGCCACCGGCGACGGCAACGAGCTGACCCTGCTCTCCACGGAGGGCCCGAGCGGAGGGCGTGTCACGCCTCCCCGCACAAGGGGTGTGGCACGTCGCCCGCATCACCATGCGTCGCCACCTCGTGAGCGGCGCCGTCGTCACCATCATCGGCGGGCACAGGCGGTGCCCGCGGCGTATAGCCACTTCCCCGCGGCTGGCGCAGAGCCCCCAAGGAGGAACCTGCCCAGCGCGCGGCCGAAGACTTCTAGGGCGCGCGCGCACTCCCCCAACGAGTTCGCGTTCGTCATGCGCATGGACCGGGAGCCTGGTCGGGGGCCCTCGAGCCATGCGCCGTCATCACCACCTGGCTTCCTCCCGCACGGGATATACCGCGCTCGACGCCAGCGGCACTCGTCCGGCCCCAACGACTCCGCACCAGTCCATGCCCACCACCTCGACGAGCCCCGCCGGGACCGGGCGACGGCAGAACGGGAGGAACGACCGGGCGTTCTCCTACGAGCCATGGCCGACCTGGAGATCGTCTACCCCGCGCGCGTCGACCGAGGCTTCTCGTGAGTCGTCGAGCCACCCCGGCGGGCCACCGTCGGAGAATGGTACCGCGAGCTGCAGTCTCGACACGAGCCGGGGAGGCACGGCGTCAACAGCTCTGACTCCGACGAATACGACTACCACGACCCTGACCTCTGGGACCCGACCAGGGAATGCTTCTAGCTCGAGGTACACGTAAGCGATACCGAGGATGGTGGCGACGACGGCAGGCCGACGCTCAACCTCAGGGAACCCGGCAACGTGGCCGCGGCAGGCGGATCACGTGTCCAGCGGAGGGACGAACCCCCGGCATCGGCAGCACCACCTCAGCGTGACGATGACCGGGCGGCGCAACTCGCCCAGCTGTGGGAGGCGATCGCCAAAGCTGAGGAAGACCGACAATGCCTACTACAGCTCGAAAAGACCAACAACCCCAGCCTCGGGGCGCCGGCGCTCGTGGCCGGGCTCGAGATGTCCACCGGCAGATCGTCGAGGATGAGGCACCAGCGCGCCCCAAAGTGTGCTTCCCGCGAGCCGGGCAGAACGTGGTGGCGGCCGCGATGCTGCTCCGCGATCTGCCCGCCGTCTCCAACCCTGACGCCCGGTGCATGCTTGGGGAAATGAAGAACCTCCTCGAGACGGCCGCCGTTCAGCAGGCTGAGAGCTCGGCCTCGCATCGGCGCGGAGCGGCCTCGGGGAAGCCGGCAGACCCGCCTCGCAACGAGCGGGAGATGTCCGTCCACCAGCCAGGCGCCTCTCAAGCCAAACTAGTCCGGGAACGGATCGTCGACAACCGGCCGCCTCGAGACCCCCATGACGCCCGCAACGAGCTCACGCGGTTGCGAGAGGCGAACGCCAAGGCCGGGGAGGACGCACCGCAATACCGAGGCAACCCTCGGCGCAAGGACAAAGGGGGCGAGGAGCGCGGCTATAGTGTCCATCGAGGAGGTCGCTACGACAGTGATGAAGATTGACAAGCCCTCGAGCCCCCGGGCCCCAAGGTTTTCAGCCGAGCCATCCGCACCTCGACCCTTCCTGACCACTTCCGACCGCCGACCAACATCGTGAAGTATGACGGAGGGGTAGAGCCCAAGCTGTGGCTCTCCGACTTCCGCCTAGGCTGCCAATTGGGCGGGGCCAAGGATGATGACCGCGTGATCATACGCCAGCTCCCACTCTACCTCACGGACACCACCCGTCGGTGGCTCGAGGGGCTCCCACCGCATCAGATCCACGACTGGGCCGACCTAGTCAGGGTCTTCAATGGGAATTTCAAGGGGACTTGTGCGCGCCCAGGCAACCCCTGGGATCTACGACGTTGCAAGCAGACGGCGGACGAGCCCCTCCGCGACTTCGCTCGACGGTTCTCGAAGCAACGCCTCGAGCTCCCCCACGTACCTGATGAGGATGTCATCTCAGCGTTCCTCGCGGGCACGACATGCCAAGAGCTAGTCCATGAGCTAGGACGTTACCGTCCCAAGACGGTTGAGGATCTGATGAACCGTGTCACCAGCTTTGCCTCAGGCGACGAGGCGGTGGGGGCCTTCTTTGGTCACCCCACGGACAAAGGCAAGGCACAAGCCACGCTGGAGGGCTCAGTCAAGGGCAACAATGCCAAAAACCACAACAACAACAAAAAGAAGAAGAACAAGGACAAAGGTCAGAAGGCGAAGCGCGACGCCGAAGACGATGACGACGAAGAAGTACTCATGGGCGCCCACGAGAACAAGAAGGCTCGAGGCCCCCCTGATGGGGCTGTCTTCGACAAGATGCTCGAGGACCCCTGCCCTTACCACAAGGGTCCCGTGAACCACAAGTTGAAGGACTACCGACTGCTGAAAGGCTACTACTCCAGGACCGGCGATAAGAAGGAAGACGTGCCCCAGGGTAAGGACAACAATCGGCGCAACGACGGAGACGCGGACTTCCCCTCGGTGCGCGACTGCTTCATGATCAACGGGGGCCCAACCGTCGGGCTCTCGGCCCGCGAAAGGAAGAAGGAGCGTCGGGAGGTCTTCGCACTCTGCCACGACGCCCCCGGTACCTCGACTGGTCCGATGCACCGATCACGTTCGACCGTGGTGACCATCCGATCCATGTCGTGAACCCGGGGCGTACCCCCTCGTCGTCGACCCCGTCATCCTCGACGTACGCTTCTCCAAGGTGTTGATGGATGGGGGCTCGAGCCTCAACATCATATACCTCGAGACTCTCGACCTCTTGGGGGTCTCGAAGGATCAGCTCCGACCCAGCGTCGGGGGGTTCCACGGAGTCATAACAGGGAAGAAGGCACATCCCCTCGGGCGCATCGACCTACCTGTTTGCTTCGGCACGCCAGCCAACTTCCGCCGCGAGACGCTCACCTTCGAGGTGGTCGGGTTCCAAGGGTCCTACCACGCCATCATCGGCCGGCCCGGCTACGCCAAGTTCATGGCGGTCCCCAACTACACGTACCTAAAGCTCAAGATGCCAGGGCCAAGAGGAGTCATCACCTTCGACACCTCCTACGATCACGCGTACCAGTGCGACGTGGACTGCATCGAGCGCGGGGAGGCCAACGTCCAGCTCGACTCGCTCGAGGCCCTGGCTGCCTTGGCCACCGAGGGGGCCCATGAAGCAAAGCGCCACGCCGGCACCTTCGAGCCAGCAGAGCACACCAAGCAGATACCTGTCAACCCGACCTCGACCGATGGCAGGACGCTGGCCATTAGTGCCAGCCTCGACTCTAAATAGGAAGCAGTGCTCGTCGACTTTCTCCGTGCGAACATCGACATGTTCGCATGGAGCCCCTCGGACATGCCAGGCATACCGAGGGGAGTCGCCGAGCACGCCTTGGAGATCCAGGCCGGGTCCAGACCGGTGAAACAACGCCTACGCCGCTTCGACGAGGAGAAGCATAGGATCATCGGCGAGGAGGTGCACAAGCTTTTGGTGGCCGGATTCATCAAGGAATTGTTTCACCCCGATTGGCTAGCTAACCCTGTACTAGTTAGGAAAAAGAATGGAAAAATGCGGATGTGTGTAGACTACACTGGTCTGAATAAAGCATGTCCAAAAGTTCCATTTCCTTTGCCTAGAATTGATCAGATTATCGATTCCACTGCTGGGTGTGAAGTACTTTCATTTCTTGATGCGTATTCTGGCTACCGCCAAATTAAGATGAAAGAATCAGACGAACTCGCTACCTCTTTTATCACGCCGTTCGGTATGTATTGCTACATTACAATGCCCTTCGGCCTTCGAAACGCCGGGGCAACGTATCAGCGATGTATGCAGCATATCTTCGGTGAACACATAGGCAAGACCGTCGAGGCCTACGTCGATGACATCGTAGTAAAAACCAAGAAAGTCGGAGACCTCATCAGCGATCTCAAGACCACGTTCGAGTGCCTCCGGGCCAAGAATGTGAAACTCAACCCCGAAAAATGTGTCTTTGGTGTGCCTCGAGGCATGCTGCTTGGCTACATTGTCTCACAACGGGGGATCGAGGCCAACCCCGAAAAGATCTCAGCAGTCACGAGGATGGGCCCAATTCGAGACCTCAAGGACGTGCAGAAGGTGACAGGTTGTCTAGCCGCACTCAGCAGGTTCATCTCGAGGCTAGGGGAAAAGGCACTACCCCTCTACCGCCTGCTGAAGAAGACAGAGCGCTTCGCGTGGACCGTCGAGGCCGAGGAGGCCCTAACCAAGCTGAAAGGGCTGCTGACTTCCGCGCCGATTCTTGTGCCACCACGACCAGCCCGAGGTAACGACCCCCCCGAGCCTCTCCTCCTCTATATAGCCGCAACCACCCAGGTGGTCAGCGCGGTCGTAGTCGTCGAGAGACTCGAGGAGGGTCACGCGCTGCCGGTCCAACGGCCGGTATACTTCATCAGTGAGGTACTCTCCGAGGCCAAGGTCCGGTACCCGCACATCCAGAAGCTGCTCTACGACATCATCGTCACGAGGCGCAAGCTCCAGCACTACTTCCTCGCTCACCCCATAACGGTGGTCTCGTCCTTCCCCCTCGGAGAAATCATCAACAACCGGGAGGCCACAGGGCGCATCGCTAAGTGGTCTGCCGAGCTGATGGGGGAAGCCATCACCTACACTCCACGGAAGGCCATCAAGTCGCAAGCGCTGGCGGACTTCGTCGCCGAATGGACCGACACCCAGCTCCCACCGGCGCAAATCCAGGCCGAGCTCTGGACCATGTACTTCGACGGATCCCTCATGAAGACTGGGGCAGGCGCAGGCCTGCTCTTCATCTCACCCCTCGGAGTTCACATGCGCTACCTGCTGCGCATACACTTCCCCGCCTCCAACAATGTCGCTGAGTACGAGGCTGAAGGACCGAGAAGCTACCCGAAAGCGACCAGAGGGGGGGGGGGGTGAATGGGAGCTTCAAAATTTCCTTTCAGAAACTCGATGCCTCTATCCTAAAATCAACCCCAAGAGCGAACCCTAGAGCTTGCTAATGTCCACGACCCTAGATGAAGGGTGGATGCTTCCTAGAAGCACAGCGGGACACTACACAACTCTAGAAAGCCAACGCAAAAGACGGAACTCGAATCCGTCAACGAGCGAGCGAACTGCGAATGAAACAGCGCGAAACAGCAGCGACCGGACTCTGGCCTGTGTCCGGTCAGCAGGGACCGGACGCGTCCGGTCACACAACAACAGGTTTTGGACCTCTCTGTTTCTGACCGGACTCTGGCGTACGGTGCGTCCGGTCAGCTACAGTGCGTCCGGTCTAAAGCCAACCAGCCCAGTGAACAGTGAGACCTGTGCGTCCGGTCACTAAATCAACAGAGCGTCCGGTCGAACACAGGAACACTGCACGTGATGTTCATCGACCGGACTCACGCGCAGTGTGTCCGGTCACCCCGATGGAGCGTCCGGTCGATGTGCAGCAACACTGTTCGTCCACCGAATCGCCTCGATCTCACCCAAAACAAATCCTCTAGGGATCAAACTTGGTGAGACGAGTCACAAGGAGTATAGTGAGCTATCTCTAAGAGATCATGGCTCGAACCTATCTCCAAAACGGTGAATCGAAGAATTTCGGGGGAAGGGAGAAAACTTGACCCGAAACGAAAAATCGATCGATCTCCTAGACCGTGAGGTTAGAGGATGATTCCTTCGGTGGAAAGAAGTGCCTCACGATCTAGAACAAACCAGTTCAAACGGAATTGCAAAAGACGAACCGAGCAAAGAGATCAAGCGACGGGAAAATCGTGGAGAAAAAGGATTCCGCGAAGAACACGAACAAAGCGCGAATCACACCCACGAATTGCAAGCCGAAGCGCAAACACACGCTACGACAAGGAGGTTACGACCTCCTTTCCTCAAAGTCAACAGTACACAGAGTTGCAAGTCTCTCTGCGGATCTCAGCTACAGCAGGGGATAGGAGAGCAGGAAACCCTAAGTGCAGGAAGCAAATGAGATGGCTAAAACTGAGATAAGTGGGAAGAGGGTGTCTCCCGACTACTTATACTACTACTAGCCTAAGTCTATTTCCTACTCTACCCCTCTCTATTCTAATTACAGAGCGAACCAGCTAAACCCTAGGGTTATTCTGGACCAACTCAGTGGTGGGTGTATCCGACGGCCACGCCCGCACAAGTCGTCCGCGTTGCCTCCACGCAACCTTCCGATTGCCGCCACGTGCCGCCCTCGCTCTGCACCCCCGGTTTTGTGGCCCAAACCGGGAAACCAGCCTTTTCCAGCCAACCCCCGGTTTTGAGGCCCAAACCGGGAAACCAGCCCACCAGCTTCTGAGTTTTGAGGCCAAACTCAGCAAACCCTCAGCGCCCAGGTTTTGAGGCCCAAACCTGGAAACCGTCCTCAGCCCGAGTTTTGTGGCCAAACTCGGAAACCGTCCACGCCCAGGTTTTGAGGCCCAAACCTGGAAACCGTCCATCCGATGGTTTTTCCCTGGCTCTACCACCAAACCGACGTCGTAGATGGGATGCACCTCCCGTGCACCCCGTCCGCCGACACGTGTCCCCGAGTTTACGACTCAGGCAACACATGACCGCATTTCTTCACTTGTCGTTGTCACAGGCTGCCAGCCACCACAGCTGATCCTCGGGCCTCTGGTCCCTCAGTCGAAGCCTCACGTCCGCCCTTCACTGCTCGGTACCTCGGCATGGCACGTCCGCCGCACGGCACGCCCATCCTTCACCGCACCCGGTCCGTCAGCACGACACGTCTCAACTTGACCTTCACCTCGCCGTCGATCACTGTATCCGGGCTCGACACCTGCACAACACAAGCCAAAGAACATGCGCATCATCCCAGTTGACAATCACTCAACACTCAGAGACCCGGCATACACCCATGTATCCGCAGAGGCCCTTGTCAACGGGCTGCGTATCGCCCTCGAGCTTGGGGTCTGACGCCTCGACGTTCGAGGGGACTCGCAGCTCGTCATCAACCAAGTCATGAAGGCCTCGAGCTGCATCAACCCCAAGATGGAAGCATACTGCGGAGAAGTGCGCAAGCTAGAAGACAAGTTCTACGGCCTCGAGCTCAGCCATATCGCTCGAAAGTACAACGAGGCCGCAAACGAGTTAGCCAAGTTGGCATCCACGCGTGGCACCGTCCCACCAGATGTCTTCTCAAGGGACGTTTTCGAGCCATCCGTCAAGATTGGCCAAGGTGCTGACCCCTCGATGCCGCCCCTCGAGCCAGACACGGGGGCTCGACCCTTGACGCCGCCCCTCGAGCCAGACACGGGGGCTCGACCTTTGATGTCATCCCTCGAGCTAGACACGGGGGCCCGAGCCTCGACGCCACTCCTCGAAGATGACACCTTGGTACCCGCCGAGGCAATGCAAATCGATGCACCCGCCTCTCCTTCGTCATGACCCCTCGACTGGCGGACGCCCTTCCTCGACTACCTGACGCAAGGCATGCTACCAGAAGACAAAACGGAGGCTCGACGCATCGCTCGAAGGGCCAAGACCTACGTCATCTACGGCGACGAACGAGAGCTGTACCGACGAAGCCCGTCAGGAATTCTTCAGCGCTGCATCCCCCTCGAGGAAGGACGCCGGCTCCTCGATGACATGCACTCGGGGGCTTGCGGTCATCATGCGGCGCCAAGAACCCTGGTGGGGAACACCTTCCGTCAAGGCTTCTATTGGCCAACCGCCATCGGAGACGCCAAGCGCCTGGTTCGAGCCTGCCATGGGTGTCAATTCTACGCCAAGCAGACGCACCAGCCCGCGCACGCCCTGCAGATGATCCCCATCACTTGGCCGTTTGCCGTCTGGGGGCTCGACCTCGTGGGTCCCCTCAAGAGGACAAATGGAGGGTACACGCACGTGCTCGTGGCCATCGACAAATTCACCAAGTGGATCGAGGCTAAGCCTATAGGCGACCCCACCTCCGAGAAGGCCGTCGAGTTCATCTCCAACATCATGTACCGGTTTGGGGTGCCCAACGTCATCATCACCGACAACGGCACACAGTTCACAGGCAAAAAGTTCATCAACTTCTGCGATGACAACAGCATCCGCGTGAACTGGGCCTCGGTCGCGTACCCTCAATGCAACGGGCAGGTCGAGCGCGCCATCAGCATGCTACTCCACGGGCTGAAGCCAAGGCTGTTCAAGACCCTTAAAGATTTCGGAAAAAGGTGGGCCGCAGAGCTCCCCTCGGTGCTATGGAGCCTCAGGACCACGCCGAGTCGAGCCACCGGGTTCACTCCGTTCTTTCTAACCTATCGCGCCGAGGCCGTCCTGCCTACGGACCTCGAGTATGGCTCCCCTCGACTTCGAGCCTACAACGAGCAGACCAGTGACAAAAGGCTCGCCAACGCCAAGGACCAGCTCGAGGAAGCTCGAGACGTGGCACTCATCAACTCCGCACGCTACCAGCAAACGCTTCGACGCTACCACGACAAACACGTACGCAAAAGGGACCTGTGTGACGGAACGGCCCTAATCTCATGGCCCACAGGTCCCTGTCAACCTCTGACAGCCGATCCCATGTTCCACTTAATTAAGACTGTCCATCACTGGGCTACATCAGTGCCCAATGTCCGCAGGATCATCTCACAATTCGGTTACAGCATTGCATACTTTTACAAATAACATCGGAATAAAGAGCGGAAGACTTAAATAACATTAGTTTTACAAAGCAGGGTTCCAAATAGAAATTAAGGTGCAGTTATTACAAACCAAGTTCTGATAATAGAAATAGACATAGGCAACATAGTGAAGAACAGCAAAGATACTTATAATCACCCAGCCCGAGGGTGTACAACTATTCTTCGGCCTCATCGGCCTCTTCCTGGACGATGGTCATGCAGCAGGGTGGAAGACACATCGGGGACTCTGTCATACCTGCAGCATGGGTAACAAACCCTGAGTACTGGGGTACTCAACAAGACTTACCCGACTAAAGAAAAGGGAGAAGACTCAGGAATGAGAGGCTTAGGGTAGTCAAGGTAAAGCTTAAGCAAGATCAAGTATTTTGCAGAAAAGCATTTTGTAAACCTTATTTTATTTTGGAAAGATTCAGTATTCCTCAGTTCTTCATCGTTCCTGATTCATTTTACATTTCAAAACATTCCTAGTTGACAACCACTCTCCGTTGACAGTCAGTGACCAAGTCTCCATAACCGAGGAGCAACGTTAATCCGGATAAATAAATACTCAGCTGAGGATCCCTATCCACACTGCATATGTAGCATCCAAGCTTGCATATGCCAACTCGTCTACCACGATTCCTCCAAGATTGGGCCCGGTCCTACGCCACCCGGAAGTACAGTACACCACTCCTATCCAGGTACGACGACCACGTGGGTACATGCTACTTCCGCCATCTCTCCACTCCCAGTGCGCGGTTGTCGGTCCAATAAAGGATTCCTCGGAGCCAGAGCTTTCCGAAGTATGTGAATAGTTACAAGTCTTGACCTGCAGGCCCCCATACGGATGGTCCCTAATTTTCCAGCCAGAACTATACCTTGGTTATATCTCACCCAAGCGTAATAGTCCCGTCAGTTTTTCAATCCTGTCCCGGTCGGTGTCAACTGTTGAGTCCCGGACTACAACATGACGGCACCGTACGCTCGGACAACCTCTCCTCGCTATTGACGAGGTACGGATCAGACACCTAGCCAACAGCCGGGGAGTAAGACCAAATTCCCATAAACATTCCTTAAGTGATCACACTTTTGAAATTGGTATTTTATTGCAAAGTCTAATTCAATAAGCATTGCTAAGCATTTTTTTAAATACTTTTGAAAAGCAGGTATCGGGTGTATCAGTGGTCAAGGTGGATAGTGCATCAATTAGGATAGCACACAACTCCTATAAACCTAATGCAATAATTTAACTCAAAAGCATTTAAGGAAAACATTTTATAAATCCAAGGAAAGGGGTTTAAATGCACCGGGGCTTGCCTTGAAGAGCAAGGAGGGCAGGCTCGAGGGCGGCAGGGCAGTTGTCGGAGCTCGGGGTAGCCTCAGGGACAGGTTCGTCAGCGGCTGCCTCGATCTTGACGCCTTCTCCTTCGGTGACTATACGAATGCAATGATGCATGCACATGAGTATGCTAGCATGAACAATGCAACACAGGGCAATACAACATAAACCTTAATCACCCTTTCTATTTTTCTTAATTATTTAAAAAAGGTCATTTTATGCAGTTGCTCCAAAATTTACCCAATTAATCTCATAAGTTTATTATGGTATAATTAGATGGCAAAACAAATTTCATAAAATTTGGAGGTCATTAAGGTGCTCAAATAAAAATCAAACATTAATTAACAAAAGGCACTATTTAACAATTAAAGATAAATGCTCAAAAAAAATCAGCTTGTTCCAAAAGACTTCAAAAATTCACCAGAGACTAAACATGGCATAGGAAGCTCACAAAAATTTACCTCATGATTTTTGGAGTTATAAATGATTTTCGAAAAAATCCAGAACCATCCATTTATAAATTAAAAGAGGGATTTTACATTTTCAAATTCTTGCAGAAAAGTCAAGTTTCATATTTTTATAAAATACTACCTGGTATAAAGACTCAACTGTAAAATTTTTAGAATTTTTACAGCAATACAGAAAATCATACAAAAAGAAGAAAAAGGAACACTATTCACAACTTCCAAAAAAGGAAAAGAGCACTGTGCTCTTTCCTCGCAAGGCTCGGGCGAAACGGGAGGCTCGGGCGAATCGGAAAACATGTGTTCGCCGAGGCCTGGCTCGAGCGAAGCGGGTTCGGGTGAAACGGAAGCGACTGCTTCGTCCGAGGCCTGGCTCGAAGGCTCGGGCGAGACGGAAGACGATCGTTTCGTCCGAGGCCTGGCTCGGAGGCTCGGGCGAGACGGAGGCTGTCGTTTCGTCCGAGGCCTGGCTCGGAGGCTCGGGCGAAACGCAGGCGAGGCGGACGGCGGACCGGCCGCTCGGAGCTCGAGCTGGGAAAGCCGAGGGTGGGGAAAGATTCGCGGGCTCACCAAGAGTCTGGTGGGAGGCTCGGCGAGGCGGTGCAGGGTCGGAGGACGGAGCTCGACGGTGGCGGTGCTTCGGCGGAGCTCTCTGGCGGCGAGCGGCGTCCGGCGGCTCTGTCCACCAAAAGAGATCACCGAGGTGCGGTTAGAAGCGCACGGAGGTGAGGAAGAAAGGGCAGGGGTCGGAGGGAAAAGAGGAAAACTCACGGCGGCGAATTTCTCGCTTAGCCGAAGCGCGGCCGTATGCCGGAGTTGGAGAAGAAGCTCCTGCGCCGGCGAGAGGAGGGCGGAGGGGTGAAATTGATTGCTCGGGAAGGTGGAGCAGCTCAAGGCGAAGGCAACGGCGGGCTCGGCTGGTGCTGGGGTGGTCCGGTGGTGCGGGGCGCCGTGGTGGCGGTAATGGCGGAACTCGCGGCTTCTTATAGCCGCGGGCGGAGCTGGGGAGGGGTCCGGGCGAGGGGTGAGAGCGCTCGCGCGACATTAAGGGAGGTAGGGAGCAGGGTAGGGCGGCTCGGCGTGGGCGGAAGCTCGCGCCCGGCGCGGCGGCTTGCCGGCGGCCGGCAGCTGCCCGCTGTCCGCGGCCGTAGGGGAAGAGGGAGGGGGTAGGGGATGGGCGAGGCGGCGGCAGGTAGGGGCCGAGAGGAAATGCGAGCGCCAGAGCTTGGCCGCGCGCGGCACGGGCGCGGGTCAGCCGGGCTCGGCAGGGGCGGCGAGGCTCGCGCGCGGCGCGGCGGCCTTGCCGGAGGCCGGGGCCCCCTGACTTTAGAGTTCGTGCACAGTGACGATATTTAAAGCAAAACTTCCCCTTTCTGAACTTTTGAAATTACTCCCAAAAGTGGAACTACACAAAGAAAACTCAAAACACCAAAGTTGTTTAAAATTTTGAGACCTACAACTTTGTCAACATAAACCTTTTCTAAAACTCAAAGGTTTTTTTAAGATAATTTTGGAAACCGAAAAAGGGACAAAAAGAAATTTGAAAGAATCTGAAATTACTTCTGATTTTATATTGAAACTTGAAAAACTGTAAACACCAAAGTTGTTCCTCCTGACAAGACTTACAACTTTGCTAAAAGGACCAACTTCAAATTTTTAATAGTTTTTAAATTAATAAAAGAGGGGTAAAAATCAGGGTTTGGAAATCAGGGGTTTTCAAAAGGAATTTGAAATCTGTTTTAGATTTTTGAACTTCGATCAACACAACAAAACACCAGGGCACAAAACTGAACAAGAAATTACACAAGTATTTAGCAAACTTAAATGCATGACAAGAATGATTAAAGACTAAAGATGATGACATGTCAGGTTAATTACATATTAAACACCAGAGGTGTTACAGCCTTCCCCCCTAAAAGAAATCTCGCCCCGAGATTTAGCGTCTTAAGAAAGGACAAAAGGTAAAACCTTACATCTACAGAGTATCGAGGAAGTCAGGATAGTTTCTTGCTAAGAAGTCTTCAGACTCCCAAGTGGCTTCTTCTTCAGAGTGTTGGTTCCACTGGATCTTGTACCATCTCGTGGTAGTTCTCCGGGTAACACGGTCCTTGGAATCCAACACACGAACTGGGTACTCAGAGTATGATAGATCAGGTTCTAACTCAACACCTTCAACCTCCACCACATGTTCGGGCACTCGGAGACACTTCTTGAGTTGGGAGACGTGAAACACATTATGGACTGCAGAAAGATGATCGGGCAATCTTAGCTTGTAAGCTACCTTGCCACAACGATCCAGAATCTCAAAGGGACCAATATAGCGGGGTGCTAACTTTCCCTTGACTCCAAAACGAGTAACTCCTTTAGTGGGTGAGACCTTCAGGTACACATAATCCCCGATCTGGAACTGCAGAGGTCGACGTCTCTTGTCAGCATAACTTTTCTGTCGAGACTGCGCAATCTTCATGTTCTCTTGTATTTGCTTGACTTTTTCTTCCATATCTTTTACTAGATCAACTCCAAAGAATTCTCTTTCTCCAGGTTCAGACCAACTGAGAGGTGTACGACAACGGCGACCGTACAGTGCTTCAAAGGGTGCCATCTTGATGCTTTCTTGGTAGCTGTTATTATATGAGAATTCTGCCAAGGGCAAACAGTCATCCCAAGTATCTGCGAAGGTGAGCACGCAGGCTCTCAACATATCCTCCAACACTTGGTTGACTCGCTCAGTTTGTCCATCTGTTTGTGGATGATATGCTGTACTATGCAAGAGCTTGGTTCCAAGTGAGGCATGGAACGCTTTCCAAAACTTTGCGACAAACTGGGTACCACGATCAGAGATAATGGTCCTGGGTATGCCATGGAGTTTTACTATGTTGTCCTTGTACAAAGTGGCATAAGTGGGGACGGTGTAACTGGTCTTGACTGGAATAAAGTGAGCTTTCTTAGTGAGGCGATCCACGATCACCCATATGGAATCAAAACCTCTTGATGTCTTGGGTAGACCATTGATAAAATCCATACTGATATCGTCCCATTTCCAAGCAGGTACAGATAAAGGTTGCAATTCTCCTCCGGGCTTCATGTGCACGGCTTTGACTTTCTGGCAGGTATCGCACTGAGCGACATACCGGGCGATCTCAATCTTCATCTTTGTCCACCAGAATTTCTGCTTCAAATCCTGGTACATCTTGTTGCTGCCGGGGTGGATGGAGAATCTAGTCAAGTGTGCTTCATCAAGGATTAACTTTCTTAACTCAGACACTTTAGGAACTACTAGCCGACTCTTAAACCATACTATTCCTGCATCATCAATCCTGAAACAATCAGCTTTTCCGGATCGGATTCTTTCGATGATGTGCTTGATTCCAGGGTTATCTTTTTGTGCAGCGATGATCTGCTCTCTGATAGGGGTTTCTATTCTGATATTACTCAGAGTTCCTTGCGGAATCATTTCAATATTCAACTTTTCCAGCTCATAACACAAAGAAGAATCATAGGGTTTCTTCATCAGACAGTTGCAATAAGACTTGCGACTGAGTGCATCGGCGACCACATTCGCCTTACCCGGATGGTAATGCACTTCAAGATCATAGTCCTTAATTAACTCAAGCCATCTTCTCTGTCTCATATTCAGCTCTTCTTGAGTGAAGATATACTTCAGACTTTTGTGATCAGTGTACACATTACAGGTACTGCCCAACAGATAATGACGCCAGATCTTCAAGGCATGCACTACTGCTGCTAACTCGAGATCATGAGTTGGGTAATTCTCTTCATGTCGCTTAAGCTGTCGGGAGGCATATGCGATCACTCGACCTTCTTGCATCAAAACACAACCCAAACCAGTACCAGATGCATCACAGTAGACATCAAAGGACTTTTCGATGTTCGGCTGGGCTAGCACTGGTGACGTAGTTAACAGTTTCTTCAGAGTTTGAAAGGCTTGCTCACAGGATGGTGACCAGACAAACTTCACAGAATCCTTTACTAACTCGGTGATAGGCTTGGCGATTCTGGAGAAATCCGGAATGAATCGACGATAATATCCAGCCATTCCCATAAAGCTGCAGACTTGATGAACAGTGGTAGGTGGCTTCCAATCCAGAATGTCTGCCACTTTACCAGGGTCAACTGACACACCTTCAGCGGATAGGACATGACCAAGAAACTGTATCTGATCTAACCAGAACTCACATTTACTGAACTTGGCATACAGCTGATGTTCTCTGAGACGGGATAGAACGATACGAAGATGTTCGACATGATCTTCAGGGGTTTTTGAGTAGACAAGGATGTCGTCAATGAACACGACCACGAATTTGTCAAGCTCTGGCATGAACACAGAGTTCATGAGGTACATGAAATGAGCAGGGGCATTGGTCAAACCGAAGGACATGACCAAGTACTCATATAGGCCGTATCTGGTGGTGAAAGCTGTTTTAGGAATGTCTTCAGGACGAGTCTTTATTTGGTGGTAGCCAGATCTGAGGTCGATCTTGGAGAACACTTTGGCTCCAGCTAGCTGGTCAAAGAGAAGATCAATATGAGGCAAGGGATATTTATTTTTGATGGTGACCTCGTTGAGTGGGCGATAATCAATGCACATTCTGAGAGTCTTGTCTTTCTTCTTTACAAAGATTGCAGGACAGCCCCAAGGAGACGAGCTTGGGCGAATGAGGCCCTTATCCAGCAATTCTTGTAATTGGATTTTTAGTTCTGCCAACTCTCTGGGAGGCATTCGATAAGCTCTGCGGGATATAGGAGCAGTCCCGGGCTTTAGCTCTATGGCAAACTCAACATCACGGTCAGGAGGCAGACCAGGTAAGTCCTCTGGAAAAACATCAGGGAATTCGCATACCACGGGGATGTCTCTGGTTTCCAGAACATAGGTGGTATTTATTTGAGTGGCTGCTGGTTTTTGAGGCATTGGAAGTTGGAGAAGGAGTTTGGAGGTACTGTTAGGAATGTCCACTCTCACAACTCTATTCAGGATGTCGATCATGGCTTTATACTGGCACATCCAATTCATGCCTAGAATGACATCTATCTCCTGATCTCGTAGCACTATCATGGTGGTAGGAAATACATGTTCCCCCAACATTACTGGTATACTGCGAACCACTTCCTTAGTACTTATACGCCCTCCAGGCGAAAATATACAGAAACTTTCTTTTAAATCCTCAATTGATATTTCATGCTTGATGACAAAAGTACGACTGATGAAGGAATGCGATGCACCAGAATCAAACAACACAACTGCAGGGTGATTGGCAACAGGAAACCTACCGATCATGACGGGCTCCCCTTCTGGTATATCGCTGACAGCGGTGTAGTAGACTTGCCCGTGCTTCTTGACAATCTTGCCCTTCTGAGCATGCTGCTGCTGTGCACGGTGCTGCTGCTGCTGAGATCCTCCAGGATTCTTCTGAGTATTCTAGGCATACCTCTTGGGCTTTGGGCACTCGCGAGACCAGTGACCAAGCTGGCCGCAGTTGTAGCAGGGATGGTTGTAGGCTGTTTGTGGAGTGGTGATACGAACACCTGGGGCGTTCGGCTGTGTGGCACTCTGCTGGTTGGCATTATGGGTGGTGGCCGCGGTACGGACGACCACTTGCTGGTTTGGGTAAGGTAGGCGATTTTGGTGGTGACTGGGGTGGTATATGATCCTCTGGCGCTTGTGACCGCCAGAGAAACTGCTAGATCCTGCTTTCTTCTTTTTCTTTTCCTCTTGGTACTGACGGTTGCTTTCTTCAAAAGCAACAGCCCGGTCAACAACATCATGATAAGACCCAGTCAGGTTATTAGACAGGCTCCTGCGGATCTTGGGGTGCAGACCTCTAAGGAAACAATCCCTCTTCTTTTCATCTGTGTTGACATACTCTGAGGCATACTGGCTGAGATGATTGAATTGACCCACATATTGCATGACTGTGGATTCTTTTTGTTGGAGAGCCAGGAACTGATCAAGCTTCATTTTCATCAATCCGGAAGGGATGTGATGAGCACGGAAAGCAGTGCGGAACTCTTCCCAGGTCAACTGATGACCTTCTGGCTGGGCAGCCAACAGGTTGGCATACCAAGTACTTGCTGGACCACGAAGCTGCTGGGAAGCGAACCGGGGCTTCTGGATGTCGGTACAGCGGAGAAGACTGAACTTTTGCTCCATAGTGCGGAGCCAATCATCAGCTTCCAGGGGTTCATCTGCCTTGGTGAAAACTGGTGGACGGGTCTCGGTGAAATCCACATATGTAGTCTCACGGTTGATGTCGTGACGACCACGGTGACCATTGTTCTGTTGCGCTTGGTTTTGAGCCATCAGGTTAGCGGCGGCGGCCAAGGCTGCAATGGCATCTGCTAACGTAGCAGGAATAGGTGGAGGGTTTGGGAGGTTGGCATCATCAGAACCTCCAGCTCCAGTGCGAGTGTTCACAGGCATCTGTTAAGCAACTTGGAACTTAGCATCCAACAATTAAGTTCTGAAACAACTAACTGAGAAACTTCATTGATTCAAAGATAGATGATGGATACAGATGACTGACAGGTGGCAACTGACTGATGAGGGGAAAAAGGTACGAAAGAAAGATACAGACTCAACTTAACAAACTACAGACTAACGCCCCCAAACCTAGACTAAGGTTTTAGGTAAGCAGGTGGTACAGACACATGGGAACTCCATCTCCTAAAGACGGGTCTAGTCCTCATCGTTGATGATCATGTCCTCGTCGTCGTCTTCCTCTTCGAGGATGAGCTTAGGCTCAACCTCCTCGTTCATGCTTGGCTCTTGTTCTTCGTCCGGCTCTTCCACTATTCCGTCCTCAGGGTCCTCGACAACCGGGGGAACCATGGGGTGGAGTTGGTCGTACAGCTGGTGTACCTCCTCATGAAGCATGTCATTGAACTGTTCAATCTGAGCTGTGTACTGCTGCAGTCCGTGGAGCTCGGCTCTGGTGACGTCCTCGCGGGTCCAAGCATCATTGCGCTGCTCGATAGCGCGAACCGTGTTCCGGTTGGCCTGCTCCAGGGAAGCTCGTGCCTCATAAAACTCCAGGCGTGAGTGGTAGAAGTCATACTCCATGTTCTCCATCTCAGCCTTCAGATTCTTGATTTCCTCCTTCAGGTTCTTGCGGGTGCGGCGGGGAAAACGACGATTATTGGAAGATTCGGCAGTCTCTTCTCCAACGCGTGGTGCCAGCTGGTGGCGCGGCACACCGTTCGGTCCAGTCGACTTGCGGGCGGTCAGCTTGATGCGAGCCATGTCTGGATAAGAGAAGATGGATGAGAAAGGCTAGCAAGAACAGGTAAAGGCATACTACCCCAACGAACTTAGAGAGGAAGTTACTTAAGTGATTATGACATGATGCATGAATCGTTCCTACGGAACAAAGCAATGCAATAAATAAAAGGTACATAGGGCTTAAAACATATTGCTCCACTAGCTAGTGTTGCCATATGAGAGACAAGATGAGAGAAGCAATTTGGACTCAAAATAGTCAAGTTTAGTTTGTTTGGACTCAAAAGGTCTTTTGAAGTTTTCGCAAAAACGAACACTGCAACGTTAAAGTGAGATGCTCCGATACCACTCTGTGACGGAACGGCCCTAATCTCATGGCCCACAGGTCCCTGTCAACCTCTGACAGCCGATCCCATGTTCCACTTAATTAAGACTGTCCATCACTGGGCTACATCAGTGCCCAATGTCCGCAGGATCATCTCACAATTCGGTTACAGCATTGCATACTTTTACAAATAACATCGGAATAAAGAGCGGAAGACTTAAATAACATTAGTTTTACAAAGCAGGGTTCCAAATAGAAATTAAGGTGCAGTTATTACAAACCAAGTTCTGATAATAGAAATAGACATAGGCAACATAGTGAAGAACAGCAAAGATACTTATAATCACCCAGCCCGAGGGTGTACAACTATTCTTCGGCCTCATCGGCCTCTTCCTGGACGATGGTCATGCAGCAGGGTGCAAGACACATCGGGGACTCTGTCATACCTGCAGCATGGGTAACAAACCCTGAGTACTGGGGTACTCAACAAGACTTACCCGACTAAAGAAAAGGGAGAAGACTCAGGAATGAGAGGCTTAGGGTAGTCAAGGTAAAGCTTAAGCAAGATCAAGTATTTTGCAGAAAAGCATTTTGTAAACCTTATTTTATTTTGGAAAGATTCAGTATTCCTCAGTTCTTCATCGTTCCTGATTCATTTTACATTTCAAAACATTCCTAGTTGACAACCACTCTCCGTTGACAGTCAGTGACCAAGTCTCCATAACCGAGGAGCAACGTTAATCCGGATAAATAAATACTCAGCTGAGGATCCCTATCCACACTGCATATGTAGCATCCAAGCTTGCATATGCCAACTCGTCTACCACGATTCCTCCAAGATTGGGCCCGGTCCTACGCCACCCGGAAGTACAGTACACCACTCCTATCCAGGTACGACGACCACGTGGGTACATGCTACTTCCGCCATCTCTCCACTCCCAGTGCGCGGTTGTCGGTCCAATAAAGGATTCCTCGGAGCCAGAGCTTTCCGAAGTATGTGAATAGTTACAAGTCTTGACCTGCAGGCCCCCATACGGATGGTCCCTAATTTTCCAGCCAGAACTATACCTTGGTTATATCTCACCCAAGCGTAATAGTCCCGTCAGTTTTTCAACCCTGTCCCGGTCGGTGTCAACTGTTGAGTCCCGGACTACAACATGACGGCACCGTACGCTCGGACAACCTCTCCTCGCTATTGACGAGGTACGGATCAGACACCTAGCCAACAGCCGGGGAGTAAGACCAAATTCCCATAAACATTCCTTAAGTGATCACACTTTTGAAATTGGTATTTTATTGCAAAGTCTAATTCAATAAGCATTGCTAAGCATTTTTTTTAAATACTTTTGAAAAGCAGGTATCGGGTGTATCAGTGGTCAAGGTGGATAGTGCATCAATTAGGATAGCACACAACTCCTATAAACCTAATGCAATAATTTAACTCAAAAGCATTTAAGGAAAACATTTTATAAATCCAAGGAAAGGGGTTTAAATGCACCGGGGCTTGCCTTGAAGAGCAAGGAGGGCAGGCTCGAGGGCGGCAGGGCAGTTGTCGGAGCTCGGGGTAGCCTCAGGGACAGGTTCGTCAGCGGCTGCCTCGATCTTGACGCCTTCTCCTTCGGTGACTATACGAATGCAATGATGCATGCACATGAGTATGCTAGCATGAACAATGCAACACAGGGCAATACAACATAAACCTTAATCACCCTTTCTATTTTTCTTAATTATTTAAAAAAGGTCATTTTATGCAGTTGCTCCAAAATTTACCCAATTAATCTCATAAGTTTATTATGGTATAATTAGATGGCAAAACAAATTTCATAAAATTTGGAGGTCATTAAGGTGCTCAAATAAAAATCAAACATTAATTAACAAAAGGCACTATTTAACAATTAAAGATAAATGCTCAAAAAAAATCAGCTTGTTCCAAAAGACTTCAAAAATTCACCAGAGACTAAACATGGCATAGGAAGCTCACAAAAATTTACCTCATGATTTTTGGAGTTATAAATGATTTTCGAAAAAATCCAGAACCATCCATTTATAAATTAAAAGAGGGATTTTACATTTTCAAATTCTTGCAGAAAAGTCAAGTTTCATATTTTTATAAAATACTACCTGGTATAAAGACTCAACTGTAAAATTTTTAGAATTTTTACAGCAATACAGAAAATCATACAAAAAGAAGAAAAAGGAACACTATTCACAACTTCCAAAAAAGGAAAAGAGCACTGTGCTCTTTCCTCGCAAGGCTCGGGCGAAACGGGAGGCTCGGGCGAATCGGAAAACATGTGTTCGCCGAGGCCTGGCTCGAGCGAAGCGGGTTCGGGTGAAACGGAAGCGACTGCTTCGTCCGAGGCCTGGCTCGAAGGCTCGGGCGAGACGGAAGACGATCGTTTCGTCCGAGGCCTGGCTCGGAGGCTCGGGCGAGACGGAGGCTGTCGTTTCGTCCGAGGCCTGGCTCGGAGGCTCGGACGAAACGCAGGCGAGGCGGACGGCGGACCGGCCGCTCGGAGCTCGAGCTGGGAAAGCCGAGGGTGGGGAAAGATTCGCGGGCTCACCAAGAGTCTGGTGGGAGGCTCGGCGAGGCGGTGCAGGGTCGGAGGACGGAGCTCGACGGTGGCGGTGCTTCGGCGGAGCTCTCTGGCGGCGAGCGGCGTCCGGCGGCTCTGTCCACCAAAAGAGATCACCGAGGTGCGGTTAGAAGCGCACGGAGGTGAGGAAGAAAGGGCAGGGGTCGGAGGGAAAAGAGGAAAACTCACGGCGGCGAATTTCTCGCTTAGCCGAAGCGCGGCCGTATGCCGGAGTTGGAGAAGAAGCTCCTGCGCCGGCGAGAGGAGGGCGGAGGGGTGAAATTGATTGCTCGGGAAGGTGGAGCAGCTCAAGGCGAAGGCAACGGCGGGCTCGGCTGGTGCTGGGGTGGTCCGGTGGTGCGGGGCGCCGTGGTGGCGGTAATGGCGGAACTCGCGGCTTCTTATAGCCGCGGGCGGAGCTGGGGAGGGGTCCGGGCGAGGGGTGAGAGCGCTCGCGCGACATTAAGGGAGGTAGGGAGCAGGGTAGGGCGGCTCGGCGTGGGCGGAAGCTCGCGCGCGGCGCGGCGGCTTGCCGGCGGCCGGCAGCTGCCCGCTGTCCGCGGCCGTAGGGGAAGAGGGAGGGGGTAGGGGATGGGCGAGGCGGCGGCAGGTAGGGGCCGAGAGGAAATGCGAGCGCCAGAGCTTGGCCGCGCGCGGCACGGGCGCGGGTCAGCCGGGCTCGGCAGGGGCGGCGAGGCTCGCGCGCGGCGCGGCGGCCTTGCCGGAGGCCGGGGCCCCCTGACTTTAGAGTTCGTGCACAGTGACGATATTTAAAGCAAAACTTCCCCTTTCTGAACTTTTGAAATTACTCCCAAAAGTGGAACTACACAAAGAAAACTCAAAACACCAAAGTTGCTTAAAATTTTGAGACCTACAACTTTGTCAACATAAACCTTTTCTAAAACTCAAAGGTTTTTTTAAGATAATTTTGGAAACCGAAAAAGGGACAAAAAGAAATTTGAAAGAATCTGAAATTACTTCTGATTTTATATTGAAACTTGAAAAACTGTAAACACCAAAGTTGTTCCTCCTGACAAGACTTACAACTTTGCTAAAAGGACCAACTTCAAATTTTTAATAGTTTTTAAATTAATAAAAGAGGGGTAAAAACCAGGGTTTGGAAATCAGGGTTTTTCAAAAGGAATTTGAAATCTGTTTTAGATTTTTGAACTTCGATCAACACAACAAAACACCAGGGCACAAAACTGAACAAGAAATTACACAAGTATTTAGCAAACTTAAATGCATGACAAGAATGATTAAAGACTAAAGATGATGACATGTCAGGTTAATTACATATTAAACACTAGAGGTGTTACAACCTGGTGGCGGGGGACCTCGTGCTTCGACGGCTGCAAGACAATCAAGGGCGCCACAAGCTCACTCCTCCATGGGAGGGCCCATACACCGTGGCTGAGGTGCTCAAGCCAGGGACTTACAAGCTCCGCGACGATCAAGGCAGGATCCTGGCAAACGTGTGGAACATATCTCAGCTACGTCGCTTCTAACCTTAAGGGCCTCGAGGCCCTGTACATTCCGTTGCTTTGTACAAACGTGTCAAATATGAATGAATAAACTCATGCCTTATCTTTCATGTTACTTAGCAACTTAAGGTAGCCTCGACCCTGCCTTGCTCAGGGTCGAGCCTCCCTCGGGGGCTGACAGGGGGGACCCCCCCAGACTCCAAAAATAAAATGCGTTTTTCCTTTCAAAAAGTTCGACCCCCATCTCGATTCGTACCTCGAGCGAACTAGCGACGTCTAAATCCAAAAATACCTCGAGCCTCCAAGAGTAGGGGAGCGCTGACGTAGATGCTCACCTACACCCCCGGGCTACGGTACCCTACCTACGCCTCCCCTCGAGGAGCTCGTGACATGTATCGAAGGAACATAGACTAAGCCAGCAGAAACTCGAGTTAACGACAAAGAGAAAGGGTCAAATAAATTTGAAAAGAAAACAACTTCTTTAAACAAACAAGTCATATGCACATGTCAGCCTCGACGGGCCACAAGCACAACACAATTCTTACAAGGGCCTCGACGCCCAAATTTGGCACGCAGGCCTCAATCCTCGTCAGTCTGGTACTCTTCCCCGAGGTCCTCGGCGGCAGGCTCAACCTCGACACCCAAGCCAGCAGGAGGGGGGCCTTCTACACCACTGCCGGCATCAGGAGGCAGCACGTCTTCCTCGAAGAGCTTCGCAAGCGCCGCCCCTGGCTTCTCCATCTTCTCCAGGATCTTTTCGATGCGGCGGTCGTTCCACTCCTCGTCCTTCCCCTCGATCTCGATGAAGCCCTTGGCAACAACGTTGACCGGGTAGCGGAAGCCGGAGCGGACGGCCGCAAGCCCCTGCTTCACGCCATGATGGAGAGCATGCCGGACACGGTCCCGCGTGGCCACGTCAAAATAGCACAAGGCGTCGACAAGGGCGTCGCCCCGAGCCACCGTGCCCTCTGCCACGGCCACCGAAGGGGCACCCCACGTAGAGCCGAGCCTGTCGAGGGTAGTGCGTGCCTGCTCCACCACCATGATTTCGTCTTGGAGTTGACCCACGAGGGCCTTGTTCGTCTCACGGAGATCCTCGGCGGTCTTCTCAACCTCTGTGCAACAAACAAGAAAGAGTGAGACCACGACGCGACGAAAACCTCGGAATCAAGGCAAAGGCAAAGCATGAAAATCACTTTCGCAGTGCATGCCCAGAGCAGCGAGGTCGCTGGTGAGGCCCTCGACGCGCTGGTCAAGCCTACGCTTCTCGAGCAACACGTCGTGCCCTTCGGCCCTGAGGTCTTCAACCAACTTGCCCGAATCCGCAAGGGCCAGATCCTTCTGGATCACCTCTTGCCGTGTTGCCTTCTCCGCAGCCTGGGCGGTGGCGACTCCGCTCTTGGCCTCCTCAGTCTCTTTCTTTGCCGCCTTCGCTGCGGATCGGGCGATGGCGGCTTCGCTTCGGGCGTCGGTGGCGTCCTTCTTCGCCGCCTCCGCTTCAGATCGGGCAGTGGTAGCCTCGCCCCGGGCGTCGGCGACCTCCTTCCTTGACGCCTCCAGAGCGGTGGCGGCCTCCTCCTTAGTCCGGGCGGCTTCGTCTCGAGCCTTCTGAGCCTCCGCCTGCGCCTCATTGAGCCGGCTCGCCATCTGGGCGTTCTGGCTCAGCTCAGCGCGGAGATCCTGGAGCTCCGCCTCCGCCCTCGCGAGGGCAGTTGCCACCTATGCGGACCTGTCCGCCTCCTCGGAGTAAGACCGCTCCGCCTCCGCCATAAGCTCGGCCACCTCCCTGAAGATGGACCGCGCCTCCCGCGGGCCCCCCGCTGGGCCGACCACGGGACGGGGATCATGGCAAGGGACGGGCTCGGCGCGTCGGGAAACGGCCACACTGGTCGGTCGAGTTCGATGTCGGGCAGATCCTCCTCCGCCTCGAGCTGCGCCGGCTGCGGCCCACCGGCCAGCGGCACGGGCCCCGGCTCCCTCCGTTCCTCCGCCGACACCTCCTATTGCTCTGCCACCTCCCGAAGCGGCGGCGCGATCTCGCGTGGAGGCGAGGACTCGAGCGATGGCGGATCGCTCGAGAGAAGGCTCGTCTCCAAGCTCTCCTCCCTCGACGGGTCCTCTGGCGCCTTGTCGACGCTGGCCGATGCCCCGGGCGTTTCCTCCGTCGTCGAGCCCTCGGCTGGGAGTGGCACCTGCTCCAGCTCATTTAGGAGCTCCTCCACCGTCGGCACCTCTTGTACCGATGCTTCTCCCTCCTTCGCCTCCTCCTCGGGCCGACTCGTGTCGACCGTGGCCTCGAGATTCCTACTCTCCACAGCCCCTGACACCGGCGGGGTCGTGCTTGCCTCCGGCGCTCCCCCCAAGATGGCCGCCGTGACAGGGGGAAGGGAGGCACTCTCGGTAGACGCCACCAGGGGAGAAGCAGGAGGAGGAGGAGGAGGAGGAGGAGGGGGCGGTGGCGCTGCGGTGGACGCGGTGATGGCAGGCACGACGCCAGAAGCTGCGGCCCCTGTCAAACAAGGTAACAACGTCGTCAGAACTAGGAAAGATGCCTCTACCTCCGTGGTCGACGGCGGCGGCCTCACCGAAATTCGCGATGATCATCTGGCTCCCCCGAGCCATAGCAGCTCGGGCCTTCTCCAGCCAAGCAGCCTCTCTAGTAGAGGAAGGAGCCATACCTTGAGTTGCTTGCGCCTCAGCAAAGCTCGAGGTCTTGGCCCGTTTGGACGCCGAGAGATCCGCATCTTGCCGGGAGCGCTTCTTCCTGGGCAAACCAAAGATGGCATGCGTCACAAAGGGTAAATAAAGAAAAAAGGAAAACCTCACTACCAACGAAATTGAAGAGCATTACTTACCCAAAGTGACGTCGGTGCTTCTTCCCCAAGCTGTCGGATTCGCTCGGGGGCTTCGAGCCCGACCCGTAGCCCGAGCCATGCACCCGAGCCGTCTCCATGTGGCTCGGATGGGGGGAAGGCTCCCGGGGCTTCCCATGGCTCGACCTCAACGGGGAGCCCTCCTTTCGTCCCTTGTCCCGAGGGGGCGACCGCGTCTCCCTTGGGCGGTCCTCTTGGCGCCTGTCCCTGCGCGGGCTCCGAGACCTGCTCCGGCGCTCGCACTGGCGGTCGTGCCCCCCCCCCCCCCCGCGTCCGCCTCTGTCTCCCGGCGACGGTGCGGTGACGAGCTCCGGGGTCGCTCGCGCCCTTGGTCACGAGATAACCGGGGGCTCCCCCCTCGACGGTCACGATGGCGGGGGCTCGACCCCCCCTCTTGGTGCCCGCTCCTCCGCGGGCTCGACGTTGCCCTCGACGGCTCGCGACAGTCGGATCCAGAGCCCTTCTCAGTGTGGTGGCCATCCTTCGAGGACCGGCTCTTCCCGAGACCCCTCGCCTGCGTCAACGCGGAAGTGATCTCCTTCGGCGCCGTGGCGGTAGCGCTCCGGGTTCGGGGCTTCGTCACGACGGAGGGCGCGTCCGACGTGGAGTTCGACGTACCCTGGGCCTCCGACGAGGCGGAGCTGGGCGTGGCCTTCCACTGCCTCGACCCACGCGCTGCCTTCGCCGGAGGGATGTCCAGGATGTTCTCCTGCACAGAAGAAGGGTCAGCCCAGACGTCGCCGAACCCCGCGCGCCTCAAGCGCGCATCCATCCCCTCGTCGTCACTCTCATCCTCCTCGTCATCATCCTCCTCCGAGCTCGAGGAGCTGAGCTCGGGGGACTCATCTCCAGGCTGTCGGTTACGACGAGCCTTCGCCAGTCTCTGCTCCCGAGCCGACCGACGCAAGTTTTTGTCTTTCTCTTTCTTCTTCCTGGCATCCTTGCTCTCTTTTTCCTTTTGAGCAGAGAGGCGCCTCACCTGTGTTTCCGCGGCGTCCTCCCTCACGGGGGGTCTCGACGCACGACATGTAAACGTCCCCTACAAAAAGGAACTTAATAAAAGAGACCACGAGAAGGATACGCAGAGTTCGAAAAAGAAAGAAAGGAGAGGAGGCTCGAGACGGATTGGCTCGAAAAAGGGCTTACCAAATCAAGGCACCCCTCGTCGGGCGCCATAGGGATCAGGGTTGTACCCTCGGGAGTAAACGATCCATGGATCGTGATCGCGACCCGAGAGATGCCCTCGCTACAGGGCAGCCCCTCCTCGACCATCCTCGACCCGCTCAGCGCTTCGGCCGGGGCCTTCGCCCCCATCTGATACATGAAGAGGGGGCTGTCCGCCAGAGGGAGGACCCTCCGTTGGTGGAACGCCTAGATGACCGCCGGGACGGTCAACCCCTTCTCATCCACCAACGTCTTCATCATCTTCATCAATGGCACCAAGTGGCGTTGCCTGTCAGCCACGACGCCCCAGGTCCACTTCTCCGGGCGCTGCTCGAGGACCCTGCCGGTGTACTGCGGAAAGAGCCCCCCCTCATTCCGCAGATAGAACCAGTGGTCGTCCCATCCCGCTTGGTTGGTCGAGAGCTTGTAGTGGAGGAACTCGCGGGGGACATTGGCCGACGAGGTCCCGGTCCTCGTGGTGATGGTGAGGGTGCCTGCGCGCACGAGCCGTCTCCCACTGGGCTTCAAGGCCTTGACGAAGAACTCGCCCCGGAAGAGATGGACAAACATCTCCCAGTGCGGCTCGATCTTCAGGTACCCCTCGCACACCGCGGCGAAGATAGCGGCGTGCGAGATCGAGTTGGGGGAGAAATGCTGCAGCTCCACCTCATAGTGATGCGTCAACGCCCGCATAAAGCGGCTCGGCGGAACGCCGAGCCCCATGCGGTGGTAACGGGTGAAGCTCACCACGTACCCCTCCGGCGGTTGCGGCTCCCGGTGATCCACCGACGGAACGATCCACCACGCGGGTTCCTCCTCCGGGTTGGGGCGGAGAAGTCCCTGCGCCACCAGCGAGTCCAACTCGCGTTGCGTCGTCTTCGATCGGCTCCAGTCTTCGGCCGGCTGCGGCGGAGTCTTGTCGGCCATGGCGATGACGGCGCGGACTTGGGCGGTGGATGGTCGGCTGGGGAGGTTAGCGATTGCGGACTCAGGAAGAAGGTGCGCGAAAGCTACGGCGGCTACGAAGGCAAAGGCAAAGTAAAGGGTCCCTTCCCCCCCTCTCTCGCTATTTATGAGGAAAAACCCCACGGACGGGGTTTCCCACGACGGAAAAAGGTAACCGCATAGCATTTAATGCGCCTGTCTAATTACGTCTCGAGCCGGTTGATAGGTACTCGCGGCGACTTCCCATTCGCTCCACAACCAGGGCCCGCCACGACCGCCGATCCCACGTCGCGTCCGTCGCCCTCCCTGACAATATTCGCCTAAAAAGGCGCGCCCGACGAGCAGAGGGATTCCAAGCGGCGGAGACTTCCTCAAGAAGGCAAAAACGGGCCCCGGCCCTTTCAAGTCTCGAGGCAACGAAGGCTGGCCCTCGAAGCGGGTTCGACAGCCAGCCTCGAGCTCCCGAGTCAGGGACACCAAGGGGCGCCACTCGCAGCATCGCTCGAAGGGCCAAGCCCTCGAGGCCCCTCACGTGTATCCAAGGCAGGGCGCATGACATGCGGCGAGATCCCCTCGGAGGGAGGCATCGAGCCACGGAGTCCTATCGAATGGGTCCGGCACTCCTGCAGACCAAGCGCCTATGCTTTATGAGATCGCCTCCGGGCTTCAGTCGACCCTATCGAACGGGGCACGAGGTCTCACTTGGAATCCCCCTTTAACAGCTCACCGGGAACCTCGATACTCGCCCGCTCGTGGTAGTACGAGGCATCCCTCCTCGCATCCGATCGAAAGGACTCGCGGGATGACAAGCCAGGGCAACTGGCGTGCCGGACAGCTCGAAGAGCCGGTCGGTCAGTTCAGCCTGGCGCCCCTCGACGGAAGAGGGTCTAATAACTCGGGGGCTCAACACTCCCAAACCTGCAACACATAAACTAACACTCACACACGCAAAAGGCCCATGAGGGAGTCCTAACTACTCCCCCGTGGCCTCGGGGGCTACACCCGCGGGTGTCGCTCGCGCGACACCCACGGATTCAGAACAACCAAACCCTCAGGAATCAGATAGTTAACCCTCGAACCTCGATTAAGAGCCCCTGTTCGAGTGCCAGCACTCAAACAAGGGCTCGGGGTCTACTGTCGGGGGAACACCAAAGGGGTACCCCCAATCAACGCAAAACAAATAGGCTGAGCCTAGAACACCAATTAACAAGAGGCCCAACTAGCCTAGCCAACCCATCAAGGTCCATCACGCTGGCCCATCACGGGGAAGCCTAGGCCCGCCAAAAGCCTCTCTAGCCGCCTCGTGGTAGCCTGTATCTCGAGCCCTGGAGTAGGAGGCTCGAGCCCGCCACGGCCATACACCATCCCACGAGACCCCATTCTGAGACCTCGAGTACCTCTAACCCGGCCACCTATCCCTCGTGACATAATCGCGCCCCCCTCGAGCAGCGCGGGCATCGGATGCCAATCCCACACTGTGCATTTAATGCACTCACCTACTCCGGTCATGTCCCCTGGGACGTCGCGTACGTCACAGTAAACCAAAGCCATAGTCAAACTTCCTTTTTACTGCCGGCATGGGTAAAAAGGCACAAGTATAACACTATTTAACCGTACCCCGCACTGTGGCACACCCCGGTCACATCTCGAGGTACGAACTCCTGCTGTTCGGCCGAATTCCCCGGGGCTTACCCACGCCTGCGGGAGCTCGAGCCCCCTGTGGGCGCCACCTCGAGGCCGGCCCAGCGCCCCTCGAGCCTTTGCTGCTTTCATGTGATTGGTGGACAGGTACCCCGAGACCCGGAGGGTTCCGGCCACGTCGCGTACGTACCAGAGTGGGTGGTGTACTATCCCCACGTCGCCACGTCTCCATGACCTCGCCCGGGATGGAAGCCACGACGCCTCAACAGCGACCTCCACGACAGCTCCTGTGGCACCGACAAGACAGAATTCCTACCCCCCACCATATTGGGCACCATACATTTTACTCCTGTGTACACCCGTGCAACCCAATGTAACCCGGCTTTCTCTTGCTCTATAAAAGGGGATGCCGGGGCCCTTCTCGCACACGTTACGCACAAGCTCACACGACCCGAGTACACACACACACGCACTCAAGTCCGGACCTCGGTCCACGCTCATTGAGCTTGTATTCGCCCCTGTACAAGCACCTCGGTGCAAATAATACAAGAACCTCCTCCCCCGCTGGACGTAGGGCCTTCTTTGCCCGAACCAGGATAAATCTTGTGTCATCTTGTATCACCATCCAGGAAGAGAGCACGCGATCACATTACTCGTTGGTGTCATACCCCCGGGGTAGAAACACCGACAAATTCTAGTCGCTCTAGAGTTAGAGTAGTTGGATAGTGTAAGCGTGGTGCTTAGACTGGATAACTCTTGTTTACCTCCTATAACGCTGGTAGTAGTGGTTGTTCGCAAGGGTGACTCTTATAGCCTTGTTGATTCTTCTATAGTCCACTTACCCATGTGTAGGCTCGGTAGGATTATACATTTGCATAAAAGAATCATACTCCATTGTGACCTTTTATGGCAACTTCCCCATTAAGAATAATAGACATATCACTCTTAAGTTAGGTTTAGATAACCTTAGTGATCCCCTCTATACTTTTAGCTTCTCCGTCCTTGTCAGTTACTCAGGGGTTATACACTTGAGACTCATCGCTATCCGTTCCTTTGGGTTCGATATTAAAACTGGGTTACTCCGGTGAAGTGCTACATCGATAGATTTTATCTGTGCGCTTGCGGATAAAGTAGAGTGTGCATTAATTTATACCAACAAGCATTTCTGGCGCCGTTGCCAGGGAACGGTAGATCATTTTACGTCTTGAGTATAACCTTGTATTATACTTTTATCTTTTATCTTTTATCTTTTACCTTTACTTTACTTTACCTCTGTTTTTATCTTTTATCTTTTTATTCTTTTCACAATGGATTTCTCAGAGCCAATCACTAGCTCCACAGATTCCATTCCACTGAACCAGTATACCTATCACACTGTCGTAGACTTAGAGTTACCCAAATCTGCTAAGCCTATCCTTTCCGACAACTACGAGCTACGCCCATGTTTGATAGAGATGGTTAAGAATCAAATCTTTTCTGGCTTAAAAGACGAAAACCCACATATTCATTTAAATGAGTTTGAACAAACCTGTGCGTGCCTACATATCACAGGCATGTCTGACGAAACCCTTAGATGGAAACTTTTTCCATTCTCCTTAGAGGGAAAAGCCAAAACATGGTACCTTCAAACTGCACCAAGTAAAAATGGGGATTGGAAAGAACTCTGCTCTAGCTTTTGCTTAGAATGCTTCCCTATCTCCAAAATTATTTGTCTTTGCTTAGAGATTTTGTCCTTCATCCAAGAAGATGATGAGTCTCTAATTGCAGCCTGGGAAAGATTCGATAATCTTGTGCGCTCCGGTCCAGCCTTATCTATTCCAGACCCCGTCTTGCTTCAACACTTTTATAATGGTCTGAATAGAAAAACTTCTAATTACCTTAACTTAGCTTCAAACGGATCATTCCTACATACCCCAGCCTCCAAGGCAAGGGAAATGTTGCAAAACTTATCTCAAATCACTCCTACTCCTGAAGCTAAACCACAAGAACCACTAGAAGTAAATCTAGAAGCTGATCCTATATCTATTCTTAATCATGAACAAACCTCAGCTTTAATTCCTAGTGAGAGGGAAACCTCAATCTTAGGAGACACCTTTGATTTCGAGGAGGAGTACTTTACCGAATTTGGTAATACCTCGAAATATCACACAATTAGGAAACCACAAAATCAAAAATCATCTTTAGAAAAATTTACTGACAAGGTTTTCCTAAAAGAGACTATGAAGAAACTAATTTCTATAAAAAGCCATGAATGGTTAGAAGAATCAGAGCTTTCTACTAATACAATTCGCTTAAATTCACCTTCTACACACATTCAATGTCAAATCCATCAACAACCCTTCAAAGCTCTCTATAAACCTGTTGTGGGAATCAACATTATGTCTGAAACTTTCGCTCAAGATTTATTAAAACAAATGCCACTTACCTCAACAGATAAACTTTTAAAAACCCCTTTAGGACATGTTATTCCTAGCTTAGGAATCATGTATGTCCTGCCTGTCACAGCAGATAACACTCTGCTGCACTTAAGCTTTTATATCTTTGATATTAAAGAGTTTAATCTGCTGATAGGTCAACCACTTAAGCAACTCATTCATGAAGGTCAAACAGGGATCTTAAACTTCCATCTTGGGAAAAATCTTAAAGGAACCATACCTATCACTCACTCTCTAAATGCTGAAAATGAATCATGTCCCGAGCCAGACCCTATGGAAGAAATTAAAGAAGCATCTTTTGAAACAATAAATGAATCCGATTATGAAGAAGATGCTCAGTTTTTCATTGAGGAAGAAGATAATAACACACCTGATCCAGATCCTTTAGATTCCTTAGAAGAACCCCCTAAACCTTCCATAGAGTTAAAACCCTTACCTTCTGAGCTTCGATATGCTTTCTTGAATAATGATCCTGAATCTCCTGTAATCATAAGTAATAATCTTACTCAAGAACAAACTTCTAGGTTGATCACTGTCTTAGAAAAGCATAAATCAGCCTTTGGCTATTCACTCTATGATTTAAAGGGAATCAACCCCGCTTTCTGCACCCATCGCATTCCTACTGATCCTAACATATCACCATCTAGAGAGCCACAACGCAGGCTTAACAATGCGATGAGAGAAGTAGTAAAGAAAGAAGTTTTGAAACTTTTACACGCCGGGATCATTTATCCTGTGCCACACAGTGAGTGGGTAAGCCCTGTCCAAGTTGTGCCTAAAAAGGGAGGCATGACTGTGGTAAAGAATGAGAAGAACGAATTAATTCCACAAAGAATTGTTACTGGTTGGAGAATGTGTATTGATTACAGAAAATTAAACAAGGCAACTAAGAAAGATAACTTTCCGCTACCTTTCATAGATGAAATGTTAGAACGGTTAGCCAATCACTCTTTCTTTTGTTTTCTTGATGGGTATTCTGGGTATCACCAAATCCCAATCCATCCAGATGATCAAAGCAAAACCACTTTTACATGTCCATACGGAACTTATGCTTATCGCCGAATGTCTTTTGGATTATGTAATGCACCTGCTTCTTTTCAAAGATGTATGATGTCTATATTTTCTGATATGATTGAAGAAATCATGGAAGTTTTCATGGATGACTTTTCTGTTTATGGAAAAACTTTTGATGATTGTCTTGAAAATTTAGACAAGGTTTTGCAAAGATGTGAAGAAAAGCACTTAGTCCTTAATTGGGAGAAATGTCACTTCATGGTTAGAGAAGGCATAGTGCTAGGACATTTAGTATCAGAACGTGGAATTGAGGTAGACAAAGCTAAAATTGAAGTAATTGAACGTTTGCCTCCACCGATTAATATTAAAGGAATCCAAAGTTTTCTTGGCCATGCTGGTTTTTACCGTAGATTTATAAAAGATTTCTCTTACATTGCAAGACCACTTACAAATCTTTTGGCCAAAGATGTTCCTTTTGAATTTGATGATGCATGTTTAGAATCTTTTAACACTCTTAAGAAAGCACTCACTTCTGCACCTATCATTCAACCTCCTGATTGGTCTCTACCTTTTGAGATCATGTGTGATGCAAGTGATTTTGTTGTAGGAGCTGTGTTAGGACAATATAAGGATAAAAAGCATCATGCAGTCGCTTATGCCAGCAAAACTTTAACTGGACCTCAACCTAATTATGCTACTACTGAAAAAGAACTTTTGGCTGTTGTTTTTGCTATAGACAAGTTTAGATCTTATTTAGTGGGATCAAAGGTGATTGTTTTTACTGATCATGCTGCACTTAAATACCTGCTCACTAAAAAAGATGCTAAGCCACGCTTGATAAGATGGGTTTTGTTACTCCAAGAGTTTGACTTAGAAATAAAAGATAAGAAAGGAGTAGAAAACTCTGTTGCTGATCACTTGTCTAGAATGTATTTTGAAAATTCGCAGGAATTGCCTATAAATGACTCACTCAGGGATGACATGCTTTTTCAAGTCTCTAGATCTGACCCCTGGTATGCAGATATTGTCAATTTTATAGTTGCAGGGTATGCACCACCAGGAGAAAATAAGAAGAAGCTAATCTATGAGAGTAGAATCCACCTATGGGATGATCCATATCTATTCAGAGTTTGCTCTGATGGATTACTCAGAAGATGTGTACCAACTGAAGAAGGAATCAAGATCATTGAACGCTGTCACTCTTCACCATATGGAGGACATCATGGGGCATTCCGAACACATGCGAAGATCTGGCAAAGTGGATTTTTCTGGCCAACTATGTACCAAGACACCAAAGATTTCATACGAAGATGTGGGTCATGTCAGAGGCACGGCAGCATCAACACCAGAGATGCCATGCCACTCACTAACAACCTTCAGATCGAGCTCTTCGATGTCTGGGGAATTGATTACATGGGACCATTCCCTAAATCAAGGAATCATGAGTATATCCTAGTTGCTATCGACTACGTCTCAAAATGGGTCGAAGCAGTGCCATGCAAGTCTGCTAACGCAAGAAACTCTCAGAGGATGTTCGAGGAGATAATATTTCCAAGATTTGGAGTGCCAAGGATGGTAATTAGTGACGGAGGAACTCACTTCATTGATAAAGGCTTTCATAAATATCTAACAAATCATGGGATCCATCACAATGTTGCCACTCCCTATCATCCTCAGACAAGTGGCCAAGCAGAAACATCGAACAAGCAAATCAAGAATATTCTACAGAAAATAGTTAACGAGATGGGAACACAATGGAAAGATAGACTACCCGAAGCACTGTGGGCTTACCGTACTGCCTACAAAACACCATTGGGGATGTCACCATATCAACTCGTCTATGGAAAGACTTGTCACTTACCAGTAGAGTTAGAATTCAAAGCTCACTGGGCAATCAAAAGATGGAACATGGACTTAGAAGCTGCTGGAGTAAAAAGGAAAATGCAACTCTCTGAACTAGATGAATGGCGCGAAAAAGCATATCACAATGCAAAGATTTACAAAGAGAGAACAAAGAGGTGGCATGACAAGAGAATTAAGAAGAAGAGCTTCACTCCTGGAGATAAGGTATTACTTTTTAATTCCAGGGTAAAATTGTTCGGGCATGGAAAACTACGAAGCAAATGGGAAGGACCATTCACGGTGGTAGCCACTTCATCACATGGAGCCATTACACTTCAAAATGATGAAGGTACGTTATTCAAGGTAAATGGACAACGTCTTAAGATTTTTCTAGAACCTAAAAAGAGTCCTGAAGAGTTGGATGTCATCCAATTCTTCATTATCCCATAGATTTACACCATCGTCATTTTTCTGATAAGTTTGCACATCGGGGTTATATTTTCTGGGATTAGGATCAAGTTTAAAGACACCATGAGCGACGGACCCGTGAGATCCCACAGGGGGTGACCGACCAGTCTCCTAGGGAGATTGACCGATCTGCCCTGGAGGCCGCTCGCCCTCTGCCTTCTTTCGTTACGTGTCCCGACTCTTTCTCGTACCCATTCCGGTAACCTGATCCGTAGAATCGATAACCCTCATAACGAACCTATCATGCCTATCATTCGAGCCCCCTCAGCTATAAAACCAGCCCCAGGCCTGCCTCTAGATTCATTCAAGCCTCTCCCAGAAAACCAGCAGCAACAGAGCTCTCCTCCTACCAGCACTAATGGCCTCCTATCTAAGGATCGACCTCAACGAACCCGCTGACGACTCGATGGCCCTTGTCGTCACCGCGCCGAAAGACCTCGCCGTAACACCATCCAAGGAGGTCGCTCTTGTTGATTCGCCTACACCCGTTGATACTATCCCGCCTGAAGAACCCTCGTCGCATCGGCAACAAGCTTTCTATGCCCAAGCGGTGCCGGCGAGAAGACTTCCGACTTTCTCCGTCACCAAAGAGATCCCGCTCCTTCCTCCTAGGCCCAACGAGACACTTGTCGGGCTGAAGACGAACAAGCTTGGAGAACCCACTGTCGTAAGATACACAACTGAAAATCCGCGCCCGCGCTTTGAGGGAGTTCGTGGGCACCCTGAGCAGATCAAGGTCACTCCACCAGCAACCAGGGCACCCACCACTCCTAATATCGCGGCCAAGCGCAAGAGGACTACCCAGCTAGATCGCCTCGGGGACAGAATTGAGTACCTTGAGAGAGATAATCTAGAGCTCAAGCAGAGATATGCCTCGCTAGCCAAGACTACGAAAAAGATGGCCAGTACGATGCACGAATACGTAACTAAACACATTAGCTTGAAGGATAAGGTCGTCAACATAGCCTCTACAATAACAGATCTGCTCGAAGGAGAGAAGAAAGAATAGTCCGTCGATAGTTTGATAAGGCACTAGTGTTTGCATAGTAGTTGACATCTTTTAACTATCATTATTTATTGTCAACAAGACTTGAATAAATGTCAAAAAGGATTGCCAACTTAGAAATAGGAGGTTTAAACTAACAAATTCCACAAGTTTTGGTGATTCTATATTTTCCAGGGATTAAACAGGAAAACCAACCACATTGCTTCCCCAAGAAGGAACCCGACGCAGATTTCTTCACGGCCACGTTGGGTTATCGCTAGAGGACTCCACGAGACACCACAAGACACCACGAGAAGAGGCACCACGGGAGGCTGACCTGTGGGACCGACCGGTCCCACAGGGCCCACCGGTCGGTCGGCCAGGGTGGCCCCTCGCCTCCGTCCTCTGCAAGCTACCTCCACCGCCTTTGAGGATCAATCTCAGCCCTACGTGAAGTCGGTTTGATCGAACGGTCGCGGTTCATTGCCCAGGGCTATATAAACAGACCCCTGACCCCCCTCTCCATCATCAGACAACGAGGCAGATCATTATCAAAAGACAAGATAGAAACTAGGGTTTCTAGAGAGAAGAGTTAGAGCTCTACATCAAGATTAGAGTTTAGTCTTGTTAAATTCAAGTAGAGGCAGGCGACTTCGTCGGCATATCCGGCTAGAAGCTTCGTCTGAGTCTCCGGATCATTGTCGAAGACTCGGTAATTTGTATCTTTATTCGACTTTATGCTACTTTAATATATTTCAGTTTATTCAGTTTTGGAGTTTATTCTAGTTATATATTTAATATAGATCTGATTATGATAGAGTTTATGATCATGTTCGTAAAGTACTTAGCTTTATTCCGGATAGAGTTAAGTGGTCAAACTGGTGTAAACATGGTGTTTAGGCTAAGTTTACCTGCGAATACATCCTATGCTCTGGGTCGAGAGGTAGATCGCAGGAGTGACAGTCCTGTTGAGTTCTTTGTAGTCCTCCCTCCGAGTGTAGACCTTAGTAGGACGCGGTTACAAGTTAGAATTCATTACTTTGTTCTTGATTCTAATTTAGTAATGTCCCTTGATCATGGGTGATGGAGTAATTGGCTATAAATGATTATATATTAACTAGAGTAATCACTAGGCTTAGTAAATATGAAGTAACTTAGGATTCGAATCTCTTAATTAATCACCCGACTCTCTGCTTGATCTATGTAGTTTGCTCTATCTCTAGAATTCCCGTTATTATTATCATTATTTATCTTTACTTTATCTTACCCCTGTTTAGACATGTGAGTAGTGAATGAATGAATAATAATAATCTCTGCTTAATTACTAGTTCCCAGCTTCATTATTATCTTCGGTAAAATATAAATAACGATACCTAGATAACCTGGGTGAAATGCTGCTACAATAGGTATATTTATCTGTGCGCTTGCGGATAAATATTTGTTTATATCTTTTGAGCTAGTGTCACATATAATTTACATTTCTAGTATCATGTTGGGGATGACAACTTGACATTAAGTGATGCTAGGAGTGTCCTGTACATTTCTGAAGGCTTTTGCTAGAATCAGTTCATTAAAGTTTATTATGAGCAATTGCATTAAGAAGTGTCAACAAGCATTTCTGGCGCCGTTGCCGGGGAACATCTATTCAAGTAATGGAAGCCACCGGGAACTAAAACAAAACTTATTAGGAATTTAACAAAGGAGATTATTCATTCATTCATTTGTACCTCTGTCTTGGCAGGCTTACCCTTGCCTTTCTTTAATATCACATACAGGGTAACACAGGATTCAGTTGCAATACATCACATTCAAATCAGAAATCAACTTGATCGTGTGAAAGATCTACATCAGAAGTCAAACCATGGCCAACAAGACTCTGCTTGAGTTCTCTACTCCAAGTGTCAGGAACATTCGCACTGGACCTACACTCCAGACGAACAACCTTGAGTTCGAACTCAAGCCAAGTCTTATCAACATGGTACAAGCTACTACATTTGGTGGAAAGGAAGAAGAAGATGCAACTGCCCATCTACAAGATTTCTTGGAGATTGGAAGCACCATCATCATCAAAGACATTCCCCAGGACATCATACTTCTTCGTCTTTTTCCCTTCTCACTGAAAGGAAAAGCGAAGCAGTGGTTCTATTCAAACATGGACAACATCAAGACATGGGAGAAGTGTTCAGAGACCTTTCTATCAAGATTTTTCCCAATTAGCAAAGTCAATATCTTACGGGGAAAGATTTACAACTTTCAGCAACAAAAAGGAGAAACCATTCCAGAAACTTGGGAGCGTTTTCAGGAACAAATCTTAAGATGCACACATCATGGAATAAGGGACGAATTGCTCATGCAACTATTTTATCACGGATTATTACCAAGAGCAAGAGAGCAACTCGATGCCACTGCTGAAGGATCATTTATGTCACTCACTTTCGGAAAAGCAGAATGCCTAATGGATAAGATAGCTGAGAATCAAAGCTGGAAACAAGTTACTACTCAACGCTGTCACCAAATTGAAAAAGAAGAAGTTTGTGCAATATCAACTAAAATGGATGTACTTATAAATCGACTCAGTCAGAGAGCCAATTACAAGGAAGAACATCAAGCTATTCAAGATGCATTTGATGCTCAAACTAGAAGTGGAGAATATTTGGGAATAGAATTTCCCGAAGATCAAGAAGAAGCTAACATCATTAACAACTCCACCGCTCTATATAAGCAAGGATTGCGTCAATAACAACCTTCCAACCCAGATAAGTATACCAGTAATTTTAGTTCTTCCAATTCTAAGCAACCTACGCTAAGAGATTTAATTTTAGAACAAGCCAGGATAAATGATAATATTACTAGAAAACTTGCTTTAAATGATAAGACTCTTGAAAATATAAATACTAAGATGGATGAATTTTCTTCTGCCATTAAAGATGAACTCAATTATAATAAAAGAATAGAAACCCAAATATCACATTTGGTTGTTGTCTTGCCTGTTACCACTAACCATGAGCAGATCAAAGGAATCACCACTAGACATGGGAGAACCACCCGAGATCCGCCATATCCCGCAGGAGCACAAAGAAGACAGACAACACCAGTAATACCTCCAAGGGCAGAAGAAAGAGATGATGAAGTTCAAGAAACTCAAGTACCAAATGAAGAAAGACCGATAGACTTTCAAGACACCAACATTCTACCATTCCCACGCAGAAATCAAAACACCAAGCTAGATGCGCAGTTCAGTAAGTTTGTTGAAGTAATTCAGAAGTTATATATCAATATTGCTCTGCTAGATGCATTACAGGTACCTACTTATGCTAAGTATGTGAGGGATATACTCAACAACAAACGACCACTGCCCACCACTGAAGTAATCGAGCTAACAGAAGAATGTAGTGTGGCTATCCTCAATCAAATACCAGAAAAGAAGAAGGACCCAGGATGCCCCACTATTGAATGTTCAATTGGAAATCAACGGTTTAGCAATGCGTTGTGCGATCTTGGAGCTTGTGTTAGCGTGATGCCCGCATCAATCTATTATAAGCTCAACCATTCAGCACTTGTGTCAACACCAATGTGTCTTCAGCTAGCTGATCAATCACTCAGATACCCCATAAGAATTGCTGAGAACATCCCAGACAAGATTAGAGAGTTCTTCGTACCAGTAGACTTTATGGTACTAGAAATGCACCCAGATTCAAAAGTATCACTCATTCTCGGAAGACCATTTTTGAGCACTGCTAAGGCCCATATTGATGTTGGAGCTGGAGAAATCAAATTCACCATAAATGGAAAGGAAGAAAAGTTCTCATTCAAACCACGACCCGAACAATGCTCAACTCTAGTAGACCATAAAGCTCAAGAAACAAAACTACTATCTCCAGAAGTGGAGACCCATCAAGAAGAATGAAGAGACTGGAGAGTCCAATTCGGTGGACTTTAAACCCCGAACCTTCACCGGAGGTAACTCGGTAGTTATCAGTATTTACTTTTAGCACCTCCATATTTATTTTCTCATGCATACAAAAAAACACAATAAAAATTCTTTGCATCATTAGCCCTATGTAATTAATATTTACGAATCCCGTAAGTATTATTTACTACAGCAACAAAAACATATAAGAGTTTCATCATTAGAATCCTCATTTTCTATAGTTTCATAAAAGTAATTTTTCTTTATACTCGCATTGTACAAATACGGGAGACATACGGACCCACAGACACCTGGGACCCACCTCATATCATTTCATATCATCACATGCACTCACAACCACTCATCCCACCTACCACCACATGCAACCGTCGGCATATAGTCCAAGATATGGGAACTTGAGCAAGGTAGGTAAGGGAGCAAGTTGGAAGAAAGTGGGCCCCACAGGGGACCGGTCGGTCCCACCACTAGACCGACCGACCACCCCCTTCTTCCCCTATAAAATGGCAAGCATCCCTCACACTCTCCACACACTCCACTCTTCAGAAACACCAACCTCACTTCGAAATGCAGAATTCCAATTTCGAGTTTGCTTAGCTCTTCATCTTGGGTAGTTTCTGAGTGAGAGAAGATATCAGAGTAGAGAGGAAGAAGCTTTGAAGCAAATAGCAAGTAGAAAGCTCTAGCTAGGAGTAGTGGGAGCAAGCAATAGAAATCATCAAGAGAGGGGAAGCGCTGCCCAATTAGTTAATAAACTAGGAGAAGTTGAAATAAAATTATCAACTTGAACTACTGACTCCTGGACTACTAACTTTTGGACCGCTAACTCTTTGACATTTATTTCCTCTAACCCTCACTTGTTCCACTAGTTTTGTTTGTGTGTTCTCTTGTACTTACAGCAAAGATGAGCAACTTTTTGAAGAAGGCGAAGAACACGCTCACCTTCCGAACAACAAGAAGCCGTTCACGAGCTGGCTCATCACAAGGAGGCTCGGACATGGATACATCATCCCTGCCCCGATCCTCCACCACAAGCCGGTCCGAGCCACGTGATCTTCTTCATGATAGGCACATCAAGCTCCAAACAGCCTACGAGAAGGACCTATTCAGGCATTACCGCGATAAAGAGTACACTCATACTCCCACCTTCGATTCACAATTTCTTCGAGATACAGGTATGGACTCTGAGTTCGATCTAGTTTTTCATAACATTGGATGGGAGAACACTTGGGAGCTCTCCGAAGAAGGTTGTAGATTACTCACTCTAGAATTTCTTTGCACTCTTTCTTCGGATGACACATATGTTTATTTTAGGCTGTACAATGAACCTTTCACTCTCACTTGGAAACAGTTCAGCCTAAATTTGGGTTTTCCTGAAATCTGCACTGTAGATTTAGATGTCACCTTAAGAAACTTTGATAGAAATAGCTTTTGGGAGGACATCACTGGTAAGAGAGCAGACCATCACCCTTGTACCAATGATATACACAACCCCACTTTAAGGGTGATGCACAAATGGCTAGGCTTTACTCTTTTTCCTAGACAAGAAGGTCGTATTGTTAGAACTGAGGAGTTGAAGGTTATGTATGCTATGGTTAAGAAAACTAAAATTTCACCTGTAAAACTCCTGGTAGAATATTGGCCTTATATTCACACTCTACAAGGCCCTACATCCATCACTTCTTGGGTTACTCGTCTTGCTGGAAATCTAAGCTTAAATGGAAATATTATTTACATCTCCACTCCACGACCAGTCATAGGTCTCTACTTCTTCAGCCAAGCACATCTTATTAAGAAAAGGAATAACAAACTCTATATGCAATATAAAGGATATACAAATGAATATGAGTTGCCAAACAGATCACTTGGTCTGTATGTCGTGGAAACCTTTTTGCTTGATCTGCAGAGACCTGGCTTGGGAGTAGGAAGAAGCCCGTCCGCAAGATTCACTAGAAACGCTGCCCCAAGATATCAAGGAGAAGACGTTGCACCAGTCGGACCAGCTTACACTCACTATCAAGGATTCGAACGAGCTGGACCATCTTCATCACATCATCCAGCTTGGGAAGATACTACCGCTTACGAGCCACATACACCACAAGATTCATGGGGACAAGGAAACTTTCGCAACTACACTCCACCTCATCATGAAGAGGATACGATGTATGATTTCCAGGGAGGACGAATGTCTTTCTCTGGGAGAGGTGTTCATGATGCCACTCATCATCCATACTCTTACCATGCCGCCCATGGCTACCCAGAATATCAACCACACCACCAGTCCCCATACCAAAGAGACCCCTACTTTCAGGGCATCAACACTCGTCTTACTCATCTTGAGACGGGTCAAGAAGATATGCGCCACACTCTTGAAGAAATACATCATCAAGGCGCCCAGACAAACGAGAATTTCCACTACCTCTTCGGGCAAATGGGAATCAATCCACCTCAGCCGCCACCACCGTACGAATAAAACTAGCTTGGGGGAGGACCCCCTATTCCCGAGGTAAGTATGTTGTACCCCTCTGTTTACTTTTTTTGATTGTGTTTAGTATTGTTAGTTAGTATTTGTTTAGTATTCAAATAAAATCTTGAAGTAGAATATATCTATATATATAAAAGAAAAAGAGAGCTGTTTTACATAGGCCTCAACTACAGAACAATACCTTTCAAATTCTTTATGGAAAAATCTCAAAACATTGATCTTAACCAAAGTTTGGATAGTTGAGAATTAGAGATGAAAGAGTTTAAGTTGCTATCTATCTTGTTCTTAGTTTCAACAAATCTCCAGAATTTTAATTTTGAAAACTTCAAACATATGATAAGAACCTGTATGACAAATACCTGATAATAAAAGATTCATACTTTGAGGTTGCCTGCTCTGTTTAAGTTTTTAGCTATGGTAGAGAGGTTTATCATGCTCTAAAAGATCAAGCTTTCATAAATATAAAAGATTCACTCTTCCGAAGTAGTATTGTGTTAGAGGCATGGGCTATGCAAAAATATGATAAGGAGGAAAGAAAAAGGGACAAGTGTCCGACTACCTCAGAAAAGAAAGAAAAGAAAAATGTGTGATAAAAATATGAAAGGAAAAAGAATGATAGCCCATGGTTCCTCTAATTGCAATATGCCAGTAAGAGTTGACAATTTCAAAAGATTAAATTACTTGATCTAAGAGTATGACATTTCTCTCCCTAAGCTTTGAACTTCGACTTAGTAAGGTATGTTTTTAATCTTAAAATATATAATTTGAAAAATGTCATACAGGAGTTCTCTGAGCTTTTATTGTAAAAACCTTGCAAAACTCCGGAGTGAAAAGTTGGAATGAGGAACTTGGGACATAGTGCTTGACTTGATTGTTTCTAACTTTCAATTATTCTGGACTAAGGTAAAAGATTGGTGAAAGGAACATGTAAAACAAATTTTCAAATTCTTTTCAAGGAAGATTTCAGTTAAAGGCTTATGTTTCACTCTTAGAACCCTATGTTTGCTAAGGGACTAGCAAAAGTTTAGCTTGGGGGAGTTTGTTGACATCTTTTAACTATCATTATTTATTGTCAACAAGACTTGAATAAATGTCAAAAAGGATTGCCAACTTAGAAATAGGAGGTTTAAACTAACAAATTCCACAAGTTTTGGTGATTCTATATTTTCCAGGGATTAAACAGGAAAACCAACCACATTGCTTCCCCAAGAAGGAACCCGACGCAGATTTCTTCACGGCCACGTTGGGTTATCGCTAGAGGACTCCACGAGACACCACAAGACACCACGAGAAGAGGCACCACTGGAGGCTGACCTGTGGGACCGACCGGTCCCACAGGGCCCACCGGTCGGTCGGCCAGGGTGGCCCCTCGCCTCCATCCTCTGCAAGCTACCTCCACCGCCTTTGAGGATCAATCTCAGCCCTACGTGAAGTCGGTTTGATCGAACGGTCGTGGTTCATTGCCCAGGGCTATATAAACAGACCCCTAACCCCCCTCTCCATCATCAGACAACGAGGCAGATCATTATCAAAAGACAAGATAGAAACTAGGGTTTCTAGAGAGAAGAGTTAGAGCTCTACATCAAGATTAGAGTTTAGTCTAGTTAGATTCAAGTAGAGGCAGGCGACTTCGTCGGCATATCCGGCTAGAAGCTTCGTCTGAGTCTCCGGATCATTGTCGAAGACTCGGTAATTTGTATCTTTATTCGACTCTATGCTACTTTAATATATTTTAGTTTATTCAGTTTTGGAGTTTATTCTAGTTATATATTTAATATAGATCTGATTATGATAGAGTTTATGATCATGTTCGTAAAGTACTTAGCTTTATTCGGGATAGAGTTAAGTGGTCAAACTGGTGTAAACATGGTGTTTAGGCTAAGTTTACCTGCGAATACATCCTATGCTCTGGGTCGAGAGGTAGATCGCAGGAGTGACAGTCCTGTTGAGTCCTTTGTAGTCCTCCCTCCGAGTGTAGACCTTAGTAGGACGCGTTTACAAGTTAGAATTCATTACTTTGTTCTTGATTCTAATTTAGTAATGTCCCTTGATCATGGGTGATGGAGTAATTGGCTATAAATGATTATATATTAACTAGAGTAATCACTAGGCTTAGTAAATATGAAGTAACTTAGGATTCGAATCTCTTAATTAATCACCTGACTCTCTGCTTGATCTATGTAGTTCGCTCTATATCTAGAATTCCCGTTATTATTATCATTATTTATCTTTACTTTGTCTTACCCCTGTTTAGACATGTGAGTAGTGAATGAATGAATAATAATCTCTGCTTAATTACTAGTTCCCAGCTTCATTATTATCTTCGGTAAAATATAAATAACGATACCTAGATAACCTGGGTGAAATGCTGCTACAACAGGTATATTTATCTGTGCGCTTGCGGATAAATATTTGTTTATATCTTTTGAGCTAGTGTCACATATAATTTACATTTCTAGTATCATGTTGGGGATGACAACTTGACATTAAGTGATGCTAGGAGTGTCCTGTACATTTCTGAAGGCTTTTGCTAGAATCAGTTCATTAAAGTTTATTATGAGCAATTGCATTAAGAAGTGTCAACAATAGTCTCATGGTTGAGTCGTGTTTTGTTAAGAGTTTTTGTTTAGTTAAATTCAGTGTGTAATAAAAGTGCCTTAAATATCAATAAAGTTTTAGTTATCTTTTATATTGTTATTTTGGATATATGTCTTGTCTCCACATGTTGTGATTAGCAGAAAACAGAAAATAAGTGTGGGGGAGAAGACGTCAACGGTGTGGATACGTGGGTGTATGCTGGGTCTCGGTGTGATGAGTGATTGTCAACGGGTTTAATCGCAGGTTCTTTGGCTTGTGTTGTGCAGGTGTCGAGCCCGGAGACAGTGATTGAAGGCGAGGTGAAGGTCAAGTAGAGACGTGCCGTGCCGATGGACCGGGAGCGGTGAAGGGCGGACGTGAGGCTTGGATTGAGGGACCGGAGGGCCTGAGGATCAGCTGTGGTGGCTGACAGCCTGGGACAGCGACGAGCGGAGGCTTGCGGGGCACGGTGTTGCTCGGGTCGAGGACCTGGGGACAAGTGTCGGTGGACGGAGTGCACGGGCGGTGCATCCCCTCTACAGCGCCGGTTTGGTGGTTCAGCCAGAGAAAAACCACCGGGTGGATGGTTTCTGAGTTTGGGCCACAAAACTCGGGTGCTCGGTTTCCAGGTTTGGGCCACAAAACCTGGGCGTGCGGCAGGTTTCCGAGTTTGGGCCACAAAACTCGGGCTGAGGACGGTTTCTAGGTTTGGGCCTCAAAACCTGGGCGCTGGTGGGTTTCCTTGTTTCGGCCACAAAACCAGGGGACGGACTTAGAGGCTGGTTTCCCGGTTTGGGCCTCAAAACCAGGGGATGGCGTGAAGGCTGGTTTCCCGGTTTCGGCCACAAAACCGGGGGTGCGGCGTCCGGGAAAAGGACGGGCAGAGAGGTGGCGGCACATAGGCGACGCTACGAGTTGTGCGGGCGTGGCCGTCGGATTACCACCTACCACGAGTTGGTCCAGAATAACCTTAGGGTTTAGCTGGTTCGCTCTGTAATTAGAGAGGGGTAGAGTAGGAATTAGGAATAGGTTAAGTAGGGGGAGACACCCTCCTCCCCACCGATCTCAGTCATTTGCTCTTTGCCTTCTAGGTTTTCCTGCTCTCCCTGCCCCCTGCTGTAACTACTGAGATCCGCAGAGAACCATACCTCTGTGTACTTGAGATTTTGAGGAAGTGAGGCCGTAACCTCACTGTCGTAGCGTGTGTTTGCGCTACGGTTGCAGATCGTTGTGTCGATTCGCATTTTGGTTCATGTTCTTCGTGTTCTTCGTTTCTCCGCGATTTTCCCGTCGCTCGATCTCCCTCTCTAGTGCGTCTTTGCGAAATCCGTTTGAATCATTTTGTTCGTTTCATTGAGGAGGTCATTTCGACCAAAGGAATTCATCTAACTCCTCATGAACGAATAGATCGGGACGATTTCGTTTTCGTGGCGCTTTTCCGGTTCATCCACCTTCCCTTTTGATTTCCCGGAGATTTAGTTGATTTGAGCGGATGATTTCTTGGGGATAGTCTCCTAACTACCCCGTGATCATCTTCTCCAAGTTTGGGAACTTGGGATTTTGGTTTGAATCGAATTGGGGAAGATTTGAGTTGAGGGCGACCAAAATCGCCCTCTCTGGGTACTCGCGGACAGTCCGTCGTAGTACCCGCGGACAGTCCGCGCGTCGGGCTCCAGCCAGACAAGTGGCTGTGGGGCTTGTTCGGACAAGTCCGATTTGAACCGCGGACAGTCCGGGAACGTCCAGTGGACTTTCAGCAACTCTGCTATTTTGCGTTTTCTGCCGGCGGACAGTCCGCCAGTGAACCGCGGACAGTCCGGCCTTGGGCGGACAGTCCGGGACTCGAGGTCCGGACAGTCCGGGACCCTGCTGAAGGGTGCTTTTCAGTGCATTCGCTGTCCTGGCTTTTCCGCTTGGTTTTCGGACTTCTCGGTTGGCCCTAGAGTTAACCAAGGAACATTTCTAGATATCTTTGCTACTGGTTAGCATTGGTATTTGGAGATTTCTCGACGTAGCCTCCAATCTACGTTCGGGACTCGGTTTTCCAAGGGGGAACTTGAGCCGGAGTTTTTGGTCTTTGCTTCGCTTGTGCTTTGTGGTGCTCCGCTGTGATCTTAGGGATCATCCACCCTCTTCCAAGGGTCGTGAGCATCACGATTTAGGTCCGTGCTTCTCGGGGTTGATTTTGGGACATTTGGCCAAAGTTTCGAGAGAAATTTGATTGGCTCCCATTCACCCCCCTCTGGTCGCCTTGCTTTTGCATTCTTGGTCCTTCAGACGGAATTACCGAAAAACGATCGCGAAAACTGCACAAAACAGAAGACAACATTACCAGGATCACGCACCACGAAGTAGGCCGCGGTTGGGCTCAGAGCCCAACCGACCGGTTGGTGGGCCCCACCGGTCGGTCGGGGGTGGACCCCCCATGCCTTCTCTTTTGTCCACGGTTCGGTACATAATTATTATACTCTATTTTTTGATATTTAAACTTCTGTTTGAATTTAAAACATATTCTCATCAATAATGTGCAATTCATGAACTTTAAAGATTAATTTGACATAGTATAAAATCCCATAAATATTCTTTCTGAAAAGACCTGTTCTGATATTTAAGAAACCCATACTATCTAAGAGTTGTTGTGGAATATGATAGAAGAATAATGAGAACTCAATTCTTAAAGTATGAGCATTGGAGAATTTTACTTGCAAAGTTAAAAAGAGATTAGCAACACTTCTCCTTTGTAGTAAATAAGTTACCTGCCAAGACATCAATCAATTATTGTTTAATTAAATACTGAGTTCTCTGTTGAGAAATTTATTATGCTCTGAAGATCGAGATCCTTACAAATAAAAGAAAGATTCACTCTTCCGAAGTAGTATTGTATTAGAGGCATGGGCTATGCAAAAGTATGAAATATGAGGAAAAAAAAATGGACAAGTGTCCGACATACCTCAGAAAAAATATAGAAAAAGAAAGAGTACTATGATAAAAATATGATAAAGAGAAAAAAAAGATAGCCCATGGTCCCTCTAATTACAATATGCCAGTAAGAGTGACAAAGTTTAAAAGATTAAATGTCTTGATCTAAGAGTATAGTATTTTTCTCCATTGACTTAGTAACATAAAACTGCTTCATATAAATGAAAATGCTTTGGTAAGGAATTGAAGTACTACAAAAGGAGAAGGAAAGCTATGACTTGTTTCAAAATTCCAAAAACTCCAATGTTTTATGCTAAAAGAAAAGGGTGATCTGTTTCAACTGTTCTACTTCCCAACTTCTCAAAGATTTATGGTAACACAGAAAAGCTTAATGTTTGATATCTTATGATCCAACCTTTTATCGAGGACGAGTAAAAGTCTAAGTGTGGGGGAGCTTGTTGACACTTATTAACTCTTATTATTAAAGGTCAATTAAGCATAAAAATGGATGAATATATAAACTCCACCTTAGTATAGGGATTAAAACTAATTAATTCAACGAGTTTTGATGAATTGTGAATACGCAGGGACTAAACCAGGAAATCGGCACCGATAGCTTCCCATAGAAGGAAACCGACGGGAGATAACGCATTCTCCAAGTCAGGAACCTTCCAGAAGACTCCAGAGGACACCACAAGACACCACGCGAAAGGGCACCACAGGAGGCTTACCTGTGGGACCGACCGGTCCCACAGGGCCCACCGGTCGGTCAGCCACGGAGGCCCCGCGCTTTCGTCTTCTGCAAGCTACTTCCACCGCCTTTGAGGATCAATCTCAGCCCTACGTGAAGTCGGTTTGATCAAATGGTCACGGTTGATCCCTCAGGGCTATATAAACAGGCCCCTGAGCCCCAGGTCAGACAGAAGGTCCCTCTTCAGAAGACTACGCTTCAACTAGAAACCCTAGAAGAGACTTCAGGAGTTAGCTTTCAAGTAGAAGACTAGATACCCCTCTAGTAGGATTAGAACCTAGTCTTATTTAGAACTAGAAGAGAGAGAGAGAGGAAGAGATCAAGAGGAAACTCCGGCCTGTCGGATCAACTTCTTCATCTTGTACCTGTGGATTCAAGTTCTTCATCGACTTGCTTCAACGATTGTTTCGGTAATCAACATCTATATTTAAGTTTGAGCCATTGTTCTTATTATTCTTAAGGTTTAATGACTCTCTTTTGAGTACTTTAATTCTAGTCGCTCTAGAGTTAGAGTAGTTGGATAGTGTAAGCGTGGTGCTTAGACTGGATAACTCATGTTTACCTCCTATAACGCCGGTAGTAGTGGTTGTTCGCAAGGGTGACTCTTATAGCCTTGTTGATTCTTCTATAGTCCACTTACCCGTGTGTAGGCTCGGTAGGATTATACATTTGCATAAAAGAATCATACTCTGTTGTGACCTTTTATGGCAACTTCCCCAATAGACATATCACTCTTAAGTTAGGTTTAGATAACCTTAGTGATCCCCTCTATACTTTTAGCTTCTCCGTCCTTATCAGTTACTCAGGGGTTATACACTTGAGACTCATCGCTATCCGTTCCTTTGGGTTCGATATTAAAACTGGGTTACTCCGGTGAAGTGCTACATCGGTAGATTTTATCTGTGCGCTTGCAGATAAAGTAGAGTGTGCATTAATTTATACCAACAATGTGCTTGGACGTCTTGTCGCTTCCTTGAAAACCGTGTACCGTCTGCCAGGTCGTTGTGACGCTTCGTATCCCATGCCCGGGCGTCTTTTTGTCTTTCTAGGAAACCGTGTGTTGACATCTATTAACTATCATTATTTACCGTCAACAATACTTGAATAAATACCAAAAAGAATTGCCAACTTAGAAATAGGAGGTTTAAACTAACAAATTCCACGAGTTTTGGTGATTCTATATTTTCCAGGGATTAAACAGGAAAATCGGACTACATTGATTCCCCAAGAAGGAACCCGACGTAGATTACTCCACCGCCACGTCAGGAAGTCTCTAGAAGACTCCAGAGGACACCAGAAGACACCACGAGGCGAGGCACCCCGGGACCCTGACCTGTGGGACCGACCGGTCCCCTAGGCCCACCGGTCGGTCTGGTCCAGGGCCCTCACGCCTCCTCCTTCCGGAATCTTCCTCCACCGACCTCTAGGACGCATCTCGACCGTACCTTAAGTAGGTTTGATCCAACGTCGCGGTTCCACGCCCAGGGCTATATAACCAGACCCCTGACCCCCCCTCTAGGAGAGACAGAGACAGAAGACAGAGAAGAGAAGTTCAGATCTTCCGACAAGAGTAGAACTAGGGTTTCTAGAGAGAGAGTTAGAGCTCTACTTCAAGCTTAGAGTTTAGTCTAGCTAGGTTCAAGTAGAGGCAGGCGACTTCATTGGCATATCCGGCTGGAAGCTTCGTCTGAGTCTCTGGATCGTTGTCGAAGACTTGGTAATTTGTATCTTTATTCGACTTTGTTCTACATTAATATATTTCAGTTTATTCAGTTTTGGAGTTTATTCTAGTTATATATTTAATATAGATCTGATTATGATAGAGTTTATGATCATGTTCGTAAAGAACTTAGCTTTATTCCGGATAGAGTTAAATGGTCAAACTGGTGTAAACATGGTGTTTAGGCCTAGTTTACCTACGAATACATCCTATGCTCCGGGTCGAGAGGTAGATCGCAGGAGTGACAGTCCTGTTGAGTCCTTTGTAGTCCTCCCCCTGACTGTAGACCTTAGTAGGACGCGGTTGCAAATTCGAATTCATTACTTTGTTCTTGATTCTAATTTAGTAATGTCCCTTGATCATGGATGATAGAGTAATTAGCTATAAATGATTTTATACTAACTAGAGTAATCACTAGGCTTAGTAAATGTGAAGTAACTTAGGTTTCAAATCTCTTAATTAATTTTCTGACTGCTCTACTTGATCCATGTAGTTCGCTCTATCTCTAGAATTCCCGTTATCATTATCATCATTCACTATTTATCTTTATCTTGTCTTACCCCTGTTTAGACATGTGAGTAGTAATGAATGAATAAGTAATCTCCACTACCATTGAATTATATTTGCATCCATTTGTTCCCCGCTTCACTGTTTCCCCTCGGTAAAATATAAATAACGATACCTAGACAACCTGGGTAAAATACTGCTACAATGGGTATATTTATCTGTGCGCTTGCAGATAAATATTTGTTCATAACTTTTGAGCTAGTGTCACAAATGAATTACGTTTCTAGTATCATGTTGGGGATGACAACTTGACATTAAGTGATGCTAGGAGTGTCCCGTACATTTCTGAGGGCTTTTGCTAGAATTAGTTCTTTAAAGTTTATTATAAGCAATTGCATTAAGAAGGGTCAACAAGTATTTCTGGCGCCGTTGCCAGGGATGAGCAGCGGAAGCCACCGGGAACCAAATGGAGACCAGTAAATTAGTGGAAACAAAACTAATTAGGAATTTAACATGGCAAAGAAGATTATCAACTATTCATTCATTAACTTGTACCTCTGTCTTGGCAGGCTTATCCTTGTCTTTCTTTGTTTATATCATATACAGGGTAACACAGGTTCAGTTGTAATTCATCACATACAAATCAACAATCAACTAGACCGTGTGAAAGATCAACATCAGTAGTCAAGCCATGGCCAACAAGACTCTGCTGGAGTTCTCTACTCCAAGTGTCAGGAACATTTGTACCGGACCTACACTCCAGACGAACAACCTTGAGTTCGAGCTCAAGCCAAGTCTTATCAACATGGTGCAAGCTACTACATTTGGTGGAAAGGAAGAAGATGCAACTGCTCATCTACAAGATTTCTTGGAGATTGGAAGCACCATCATCATCAAGGACGTTCCCCAGGACATTATACTTCTTCATCTCTTTCCCTTCTCACTGAAAGGAAAAGTGAAGCAGTGGTTCTATGCAAACATGGACAACATAAAGACATGGGAGAAATGTTCAGAGACCTTTCTATCAAGATTTTTCCTAATTAGGAAAATCAATATCTTAAGGGGAAAGATTTACAACTTTCAGCAACAAAAAGGAGAAACCATTCCAGAAACTTGGGAGCGTTTTCAGGAACAAATCTTAAGATGCCCACATCATGGAATAGGGAACGAATTGCTCATGCAACTGTTTTATCACGGATTGTTACCAAGAACACGAGAACAACTCGATGCCACTGCTGAAGGATCATTTATGTCACTCACTTTTGGAAAAGCAGAATGTTTAATGGATAAGATAGCTGAGAATCAGGGCTGGAAAGAAGGTACTATTCAATGCTATCACCAGATTGAAGAAGTTTCAGAAGAAGTGTGTGCACTGTCAACCAAGATGGATGTACTTATGGATTGGCTCACTCAGAGAGCCGATTACAAGGAAGAACGTCAAGCTATTCAAGACGCATTTGATGCTCAAACTAGAAGTGGAGAATATTTGGGAATAGAATTTTCCGAAGATCAAGAAGAGCTAACATCATCAACAACTCTACCACTCTACACAAGCAAGGATTGCGTCAACAACAACCTTCCAAACCAGATAAGTACACCAGTAATTTCAATTCTTCCAATTTTAAGCAACCTACTTTAAGAGATCTAATTTTAGAACAAGCCAGAATAAATGATAGCATTACTAAAAGACTTGCTTTAAATGATAAGACTCTTGAAAACATAAATGCTAAGATGGATGAATTTTCTTCTGCCATTAAGAATCAACTCAATTATAATAAAAGAATAGAAACTCAACTATCACAATTGGCTGTTGTTTTGCCTGTTACCACTAACCACGAGCAGATCAAGGGGATCACCACTAGACGTGGGAGGACTACTCGAGATCCGCCATACCCAGAAGGAGCACAAAGAAGACAGACAGCACCAGTGACACCCCCGAGGGCAGAAGAAAGGAATGACGAAGTTCAAGAGACTCAAGTGCAAAATGAAGAAATACATATGGATTTTCAAGACACGAATGTTCTACCATTCCCACGTAGAAATCAAAACGCCAAGCTAGGTGCGCAGTTCAGTAAGTTTGTTGAAGTAATTCAGAAAGTATATATCAATATTCCTCTGCTAGATGCATTACAGGTACCCACCTATGCCAAGTATGTAAGGGATATACTTAACAACAAACGACCACTTCCAACTACTGAAGTAATCGAGCTGACAAAAGAATGTAGTGCGGCTATCCTCAATCAAATACCAGAGAAGAAGAAGGACCCAGGATGCCCCGCTATTGAGTGTTCAATTGGAAATCAATGGTTTAGCAACGCACTGTGTGATCTTGGAGCCAGTGTTAGCGTGATGCCTGCATCAGTTTACTATAAGCTCAACCATTCAGCACTTGTGTCAACACCAATGTGTCTTCAGCTATCTGATCAATCACTCAGATACCCAATAGGAATTGCTGAGAACATCCCAGTCAAGATTCGAGAGTTCTTTGTACCAGTGGACTTCGTGGTACTAGAAATGCACCTGGATTCAAAAGTATCACTCATTCTAGGAAGACCATTTTTGAGCACTGCTAAGGCCCACATTGATGTCGGAATTAGAGAAATCAAGTTCACCATAAATGGAAAGGAAGAAAAGTTCTCATTCAAACCACGGCCCGAACAATGCTCAACTCTAGTAGACCATGAAGCTCAAGAAACAAAACTGTTGTCTCTGGTAGTGGAGACCCATCAAGAAGAATAAAGAAGACTGGAAAGTCCAATTCGGTGGACTTTAAACCCCGAACCTTCGCCGAAGGTAACTCGGTAGTTATCAGCATTTACTTTTGCACTTCATATTTATTTGCTCATGCTTAGGAAAACAAAATAAAAATTAGCATCATCATTGCATCATAAAATTGGCCCCATGTAATTAATATTTACGAACCCCGTAAGTATTATTTACTACGGCAACAAAAACATATAAGAATTTCATCATTATAATCCTTGTTTTCTATAGTTTCATAAAAGCAATTTTCTTTCATACTTGCATTGTACAAATACGGGAGACATACGGACCCACAGACACCTGGGACCCACATCATATCACTTCAAATTGTCACATGCACTCACAACCACTCATCTCACCTACCACCACATGCAACCGTCGGTATATATTCCAAAGAGTGGGAACTTAAGCAAGGTAGGTGAGGGAAAAAGTTGGAGTGAAGTGGGCCTAAGGGGGGACTGGTCAGTCCCACCACTAGACGGACCGGCCTCCCCAATCTCCCCCTATAAAATGGCAAGCATCCCTCACACTCTCCACACACTCCACTCTTCAGAAACACCAGCCTCACTTTGAAATTTGAAATTTCAGTTTGGAGTTCACTTAGCACTTCATTTGGGGTAGTTTCTGAGTGAGTGAAGATACGAGAGAACAGAGGAGGAAGCTTTGAGCTAGTAGCAAGAAGAAAGGGATAGTTAGAGCAAGCAAGGAAATTGATTAAGAAAGAGGAAGTGTTGTCCAACTAGTTCATGAACTAGGAGAAGTTGAAATAAAACTGCCAACTTGAACGACTGACTCCTGGACTACTGACCTTTGGACCGCTAAATCTCTGACATTTTTTTGCTCTAACCCTTGCGGATACATGGGTGTATGCCGAGTCTCGAGTGATGAGTGATTGTCAACGGGTTTGATGCGCATGTTCTTTGACTTGTGTTGTGCAGGTGTCCAGCACGGAGACAGTGATCGAGGGCAAGGTGAAGGTCAAGTAGAGACGTGCCGTGCCGACGGACTGGGAGCAGTGAAGGGCGGACGTGAGGCTTGGACTGAGGGACCGGTGGCCTGAGGATCAGCTGTGGTGGCTGACAGCCTAGGATAGTGACGAGCAGAGACTTGCGGGGCACAGTGTTTCTTGGGTCGAGGACCTGGGGACACGTGTCGGTGGACGGGGTGCACGGGCGGTGCATCCCCTCTACGGCGTCGGTTTGATGGTTGAGCCACAGAAAAACCATCGGGTGGACGGTTTCCAGGTTTGGGCCACAAAACTTGGGTGCTGCAGGTTTGCCGAGTTTGGGCCACAAAACTCGGGCTGAGGACGGTTTCCAAGTTTAGGCCTCAAAACATGGGCGCTGGCGGGTTTCTGAGTTTGGGCCACAAAACTCAGGCGATGGACGGCTGGTTTCCCGGTTTGGGCCTCAAAACCGGGGGTTGGTCGTGAAGACAGGTTTCCCGGTTTCAGTCACAAAACTGGGGGCGGAGTCCGGGAAAAGGACAAGCAGAGCGGTGGTGGCACGTGGCGGCAATCGGTGAGGTTGCATCGAGGCAACGCTACCAGTTGTGCGGGCGTGGCCGTCCGATCAGCATCTACTCCGAGTTGGTCCAGAATAACCTTAGGGTTTAGCTGGTTTGCTCTGTAAATAATTAGGGGTAGAGTGGGAATTAGAATTAGGATAAGTAGGGGGAGACACCCACCTCCCAAACCATCTCAGTCATTTGCTATTCTCCACTTAGGGTTTCCTGCTCTCCCAATCCCCTGCTGTAGCGAACTGAAATCCGCAGAGAACCATACCTCTGTGTCCATGAGATTTTGAGGAAGTGAGACCGTAATCTCACCATTGTAGCGTGTGGTAGCCACACGGTTGCAATTTCGTGGTTGTGATTCGCGTTTTGGTGTTGTTCTTCGTGGGTTGCTTTTCTCCACAGTTTTCCCTATGATCGTTCTCTTTCTACGTTGCTCCGTTTGCAAATCCGTTTGAACCAACTTGTTCTTTACCGTGGGGTGATCACTTCCACCAAAGGAATTCAACTAAAACCTCATGAACAAGTAGATCGATCGGTTTTCATTTTGGATGAACTTTTCTCCTCTCTTTTCCCGAATCCCTTCGATTCATCATTTTGGAGATAGGTTCGAGCCATGATCTCGTAGGATTAGCTCACTATCATCCTTGTGACTTCTCTCACCAAGTTTGAACCCTAGAGGTTTCATTTTGGGTGAGATCGAATCGGTGGATGAACAGTGGATTTTTGGGATGACCGGACTCTGGCGTCGGGCTGACCGGACGCTAGGGTTGTGAGTCCGGTCATTGAACTCGATCACTGTGTTCTTTGCATTGACCGGACGCTCAACGTGCAAGTGACCGGACGCGCTCCCTGCACTGTTCACTGCTCGTTCATTCTGACTGGACGCTGAAAAGCTTGGATCGGACGCTCTCTATTGTGAGTCCGGTCCGAAACAGTAAGGTCCCAAACCAGGTTTTGCCAGACCGGACGCGTCCGGTGGCCTCTGACCGGACACAGGCAGAGTCCGATCAGGTGAGTTCAGGTTAGTTTCGTTCGCAGTTTGTTCGTGCGATCTCGGTTTTGATTTTGGCTTTTGCGTTGAGTTTCTAGAGTTGTGTAGTGTTTCGCTGTGCTTCTTGGAAGCATCCACCCTACATCTAGGGTCGTGGACACTATTCAAGCTCTAGGTTTGCTCTTGGGGTGATTCACGGGACAGTGGCGACAAGTTTTTGAGAAGAAATTTTGAAGCTCCCATTCACCCCCCCCCCTCTGGTCGCTTTCTGGTAGCATTCTCGGTCCTTCAATTGGTATTGGAGCAGGTTAAGGATCTTCCACCTTAACCGGTTCCAAATCCATAGAAGGCGACATGGATCGCGGCGTTGGCAAACCGCCGTTTTTCGATGGGACTGTTGACACTAGTTATCTATCAAAATTAAAGGATAAATAAATATGAAAAGGGCATAAATTCAATCACCAACAAATGTTTAGGGTTTTAATTGACAATATTCCATGAGTTTTGGTGAATTGTGATTCTGCAGGGACTAAACCAGGAAACCAGCGCTGATTGCTTCCCCTAGAAGGAAACTGACGGGAGATAACGCAACCGGCACGTTAGGAATACTCCAGAAGGATCTAGAGGACACCAGAGGACACCACGAGGCGGGGCACCGTGAGAGCCCGCCAGGTGGGACCGGTCGGTCCCACCCTTAGACCGACCGGTCTCCCACCGGGCCCGCTGGCCTCCGTCTTCTGGAAGCTTCCTCCACCGCCTTTGAGGATCCATCTCAGCCCTACGTGAAGTCGGTTTGATCTAACGGCCGCGGTTGATCCCTCAGGGCTATATAAACAGGCCCCCAGACCCCAGGGCAGATCAAGTCCCTCTTCAGAAAAGACTACGCCTCATTCAGAAACCCTAGAAGAGACTTCAAGAGCCAGCTATCAAGTAGAAGACTAGTTACCCCTCTAGTTTATGTTTAGAACCTAGTCTTATACTAGAACTAGAAGAGAGAGAGAGGAAGAGATCAAGAAGGAGCTCCGGCCTGTCGGATCTTCTTCATCTTGTACCTGCAGATTCAAGTTTATCGTTAACTTGCTTCAGCGATTGTTTTGGTAATCAACGTCTATATTTAAGTTTGAGCCATTGTTCTTATTATTCTTAAGGTGTATGACTCTCTTTTGAGTACTTTAATTCTAGATGCGCTAGAGTTAGAGTAGTTGGATAGTGTAAGCGTGGTGCTTAGACTTGATAGCTCATAAATGCCTCCTATAACGCCGGTAGTAGTGGTTGTTCGCAAGGGTGACTCTTATAGCCTTGTTGATTCTTCTATAGTCCACTTACCCGTGTGTAGGCTCGGTAGGATTATACATTTGCATAAAAGACTCATACTCTGTTTGTGACCTTTTATGGCAACTTCCCCACTAAGAATAATATAAACATATCACTCTTGAATTGGAATTAGACAACCTTAGTGATCCCCTCTATACTTCTAGATTCTGCGTCCTTGTTAGCTACTCAGGGGTTAGACTTTAATACTTAACACTATCCATTCCTTTGGGTTTGATATTAAAACTGGGTTACTCCGGTGAAGTGCTACATCGGTAGATCTTATCTGTGCGCTTGCGGATAAAGTAGAGTGTGCATTAATTTATACCAACAAGCATTTCTGGCGTCGTTGCCGGGGAATGGTAGATCAACTTAATTCTTAGTTTAACCTTGTAATCATACTTTTATCTTTTCCTTTTTTGCCCTAGTCTTTTCATTATTTTTGTTTTCATTCTTATGAATGTTGTTTTTGAATTCCACTCTTATCTGTTACTACCCCATGAGCGCAAGCTATAACCAGTAGAATCCTTACACCCCATCATAATACCTGGTTATTAGCTATGCCTACCTTTCTGCTGCACTAGAGTCCTTGTAATGAGCATAGAAATATAATTATAAAAATATTCCTTCGGGTATTTTTGTCACTAACCTTCCCAGGTCTGGAGCAGAAAAGAACGAAGGAACAACAAACACAAGGTATGTCCAACCAATCATCATGTAACATTGAATTACATTCATCCAATCTGGATTTGTGCAAAATCCAAGCTTGGGGAATAGACTTTCTAAGAGCATTTCTTGCCGCGTGGCTATGTTGGTTGTCTCTACCTTTAGGATATGCTCATCATGCTCTTTCATCACCATCTCTATAATACTTTCATGCTACCCTCATTCGCTATATTATATGTTTAGGTTTGGAGTACTTTCATACATCTCTTAAATTAAGCATGGTGCCTAGTTTAGGAGTGGTGATCTTGCTTTCAATGGCTTTTAATTTAAGCAATTAAGTTAAAATGCCTTCCTAGATCAAATTAGACGTGGTGTCTAGGTTGATTTTTGAGCCGATAGTATGCTATAGTGGATGCTGGATATTTTGTTGGACTAACCCCTGCAGGGAAACTTTCAATATCAATTTGGGAAAGTCCAGAGATGAACTCACACTGGAGATGAAGAGACACATGAACTTCTGTGGCAGAACCTCCTGAATTAAGTGGCCCACCTGCACCCATCATTGTCTTAAAGACTTCTGATTGGCGTGCACGAGTTCCAAATGATCCAAGAGATCTGTCGGGTGTCCTCGGGAGACCCGAATCATCCACGTTTAAGTTTTCCAGGATAATTCCCCATCAAGCATCACAGTATTACAACAGTTTTATAGATAAGATAAATCAGAGTAAAGCGGAAAGATTATAATACATAGATTTAAAACTTACGTATAAAAGTTTACATTACCGAAGTACTTATTACATAACTTGTTCGGAACTTATATTACATATTTTCACACAAAAGTTTTCACTTGCTCAAGGTCACACATTAGAATCATCATCACTCTCTTCTACTAGAGTGAAGTAGCACTGTCCATCAAAAGGTGGATCCATGTACTCACCTGCAACAAGGGTTAACAAACCCTGAGTACAAAAGTACTCAACAAGACTTAACCGTCTAGGGAAAAGAAGAAGACTTCAGGTATGAAGGCTGTAAGGATTCAAGGTAAGGCTTCAGCAAAGTCAAAGCATTTTGTTTGCGTAAAAGCTTACTAAAAATAAACCTATTTTCAAGTTTTAACTCAAGTTTGAAACTAACCAAAGATTCTTAAACCTTCATCCTCTTTAAATTCTCATTTCATAACCATCCCATTCTTTACTACGGTGCGGGACAGTGGATTGAGGCTCCATATCCGAGGAAACACGGCGATTCGAATCGATTAAACCCAGCTGGGGATTCAGTACCACACGACATATGTAGAACTTAATCTTGCATATATCAACCATATCTATAGATCCTCCCATACAAGAACGGGTTCGCGCCACCCGAGAGTACAGTACACCTCAAATCCGGGACTTTAACCCACGAGGGTACACGCTACTCCCGCCATCTCTCCACTCCCAGTGCGCGGTTATTCGTTCTCAGGTATCGGAATAGCTATAGACGAAGCTTACGACCGCATGTGGGCTGTACTCAAAGGTCTCAATCACAGCGGTCCAACAACGATCAGGTCCTATGTTGAGTAATCTTACAACAAGACTCCACTCTTGTTGTAAGTTACTATCATTATCATGTTGTCTCATGATTCATTACTCCCATAGCATAGCCACCATTTTGAAAAGCATCGACTATAATAAAGTAGTAAAGCTTGGCTAAGCATATTAAACATTTTCATAAACAGGTATCTAAGTTAAGGATTGGAATCATCAAGGTAGGTAATGCATCAAATAGGATTCATCCAACTCCTATTACCTAATGCATCATATTACTCAAGTGAAATAACTTTAGAAAATCACAAGGATAAGGTTAATGTCCGGGGCTTGCCTTGAGAAACAGCGAAGTCCGGAGTCACAGGAAAAGAAGAATCCACTCCCTCAAGAGATATCCACGGAGTTTCAGATTCTTCCGGAACGGGAGCTACACGTAAAAGTGCATATGCATGATCAATGAGATGCTTATGATATGATTATGATAAAGATGGAAATTTTCTTAAATTATACTCTTTTATGGAGTACAACTTTCCTTCACGGTAAAGTTGCAAACCAACAAACCAACTTTAGCTATTAAAAGTACTAAACAAGTTTTGTTATTTTCTTTAAATATGGTTATGCAACTTAACAAACAACAAAAGGTTATATTCATAAAGGAATCCATAACCAGGGAGCAAATCTTGCTAGTTTTCCACTGGTTGTCAAACAATTCCAAAAGTCACATAATCCTAAAGTGAATATCTATTTCTTTTTATTTTATTTACTAAATCCTTTTATATAGCCTTTTACTTATACACAAATCATACTTTGTCAAACAGAGATGAAATTAAATATGAAAGTGTATATCAGTGATATAAACTCACATGTCAAATTTTATGGTTTTTGGAGAAACACAGAAAACTACATAAATCATCAAAGTTTCATTTATTAAATAAAAGATCTATTTAAATCAGTTTTAAAAGCTACTCAAAACTCAAGTTTCAGATTTTTAATAAATACTAGATAGCTTGAGAATACTTCACACAAAATTTCATAATTTTCAGAGCTATAAATTAAATACAGCAAAAAGAACAAAACTAGCTACTGTTCAAAAAGACAGAAAAAGAAAAGCTCAAAACTAGCCCAAGCTGGGCTTTCGGTCCAGACCGACGCGGCCCATCGCGCTCGAAAGCCGGCCCAGCCAGGCTCCGCCCGCGCGCCTCGGCACTTTTGCAGAAAAGCCCTTCGGCTTCTAAGGAATCAACCCGCAGTCCATGGCGTTATTCACCAGAGTCACAGACTTTGCAACCAACACCCTGGACTTTCTCGTCTTCACAAACGGGAAGTCCCCGACGCTTGCCCGAACGGACGGCGGCGCACCGAGCGCCGGCGAGCCTTACGCCGGCCAACTCCGGCCAGTAGAGACCTAACGGACGCGAGCACCAGCACCGGCGAGTCACCCGCGGCCGATAGAGCCTCTAACCCTAAACTCTACCGCTCCGGTGGGGTCTGGCCACGCACGGCGGCGGACCGAAACTCGGCACGGCCGTTCCGGCGAACCTAGGCCAGTAGCAAACGAGCGGAGAGGTTAGACAGGACCATAGGCTCACCCTGGGGCTGATGGTGTAGCTGGTTTGAGCGGAGGTTGCACGGAGGGGAGAGTTCCACGGAGCAGTGGCTTCCGGCGGCGAACTCCGACGAGGAAGGTGATGTTCCGGCGAGACCTGAACACCAAAAGGAAAACCACCGAGCCTATGAGCACTCTGGAGTCAAGGTGAAACGGAAACACAAAACAGAGAGAGTAGAGGAGTGCCCGGTTGGGCTGACCACGGTGAGGTCGAGCTCGGCGGCGATTTCGCCCGGCGGGAAGAAAAACGGCGAGCTCGAGCTCTCTGAGTGAGTAGAGGTTGCAAGAGTGGACTCTGGAGATGCGCAAGGATGTAGGGTATTTATACCCACGGTCAAACTTGGATGAGGACACACGGTTTGCGGTGGATTCGAGATTGGGCAGAGGGGAGCACGTCGGTGCTGTGGTGGCGCAACGACGGCGGTGAGCGCAAGAGAAGGTGCCACGGAGCGAGGGAGAGCGCCAGCAGCTGCTTGACCTCGCCACGGAGATGGGTACGAGCTTGTTCGAGAGAAGACAGCGTCCATCGCGCTGGCGTCGTGAATTGCCTCGGCCGGTCACCGCCATGAACAGAGGTAAGAGCTTATCCCCCCCTTCCCTTTTCTACCCTTTTAGAAAATTTAAAATTACTTTAGATTTTTGAATAAAAGTTGAAAATATGTTAAAACACCAAATGCTCAGAATTTAAAACTGAACATCTTTTATTTTTGCAACATAAACAGAAAATGCTTAGATTTTGAATTAGGGTTTGCAAATCAAAAGGGGACAAAAAGGTCATAAGGGTATTTTCACAATTGCTTTTGATTTCATATGAAAACTTGAAAAACTTTATACACCAAAGTTGATCCTTATCAAAAATGGAGCAACTTTGCTTTTTGAAGCATACTCAAATTCTTTTTAGATTTTGATTGCTATAAAAGGGGATAAAATAGGATTTTTAAATTAAGTACATTACTTAATTGAATTCCAACCAAATTTGAATTATACCCCAATGGTGACTTGAAACATGTTCCAAATACACCTTTGAGACATAATACCAAGATGTGGTCCAAAATTCAACTACTATATAAGAAATTATCATAGTACCCCTATAAAGCATAAAGGCATTACTCACACATAAGAAAACATAAACTAGGGTTTTACTTAAACACTTTTTATCAACTAAGCACAAGCATAAAATAATAAACTTGTTTTAGTGAATGCATAACCAGGTTATCACTCAAGTGAAATGCTAATGCATATGATGACATGTCAGGTTTTAATTTGCTTAACACCAGAGTGTTACAACTTCAACAACTCTTGCACAATGAAGACTCAGCTCATTCATCATGTATGAAAGAACTGTAAGTATCAAAGTTTATTTGTTTTGTCTTCTACTGCAAGTTATCTTTTGCCTTGAATCATGTTAAAGTGTAGCCAACACTTACTAGTCTATGCTAAAATAATCCTAAAACATCTCCTTATTAGCATAGATGCAAAATACATATGTTGTGGACAACAACCCATGCTTCAAATTCTTACAATCCTTCGGGTATATATCCACTAACGTTATGCAGAAGAGAGATTTTGTTCATCCATGGTTTGATCTGAACATTGAAGATCCAAAACCCAAACCATAGACACACAAACCTACTCTCAGATCACAAATGGTGCTAGCCTAGCTTTGAGTCTTGCTTGGGCGCTGATGACAAACAAGATGCAACTTACCTCATATGAGACAACCTATGCCTGCGATCATCATAGTCCAAGACATAAAGACAAGAAGTGGGAAGTTATCCTCTTTTCTAATCAAGAGCTAGCTTGGGAGACAAGATGGTACCACTACAACAATAGCAAGATCTACAAGTCAAACACATGAACATGTTGTTGGGAGTCCATCTACATCATAAGCCAGCCTGGGAGAGAATTTTGTTGTGTAGATGTGTTTGACAATCAAAGGGAGGAAGGAGAAAACCACTTCAAGACATATTAATCTCCTACCCACCACTTTGATCAATACAAACCACTAGATGTTATCCCAGTCGAGAAGAAGAATATGATCCACCACACATTCTTGGAAGATCGTTCTTGAACACCATCAATGTTATCATCTTTGTCAGACCTGGAGAAGTCAACTTTTGGATCTTTCGCTACATCTTCCACATCTACATCACTTATGAGCAGCCAAAGAGAACCAAGAGAAGACGTCAAAGGGAGAACCAACTACCAAGAATTGAGGAGGGCATCATGAAGGATGAAGCCACTGCACCACAAGAGTTAGAAGATGAAGAGATTACCTAAGTTAGCAAATCAAGAAGAACAGCCGATAAGATCTCCATCATCTACACACTATTGAGAGAACAAGTCTCAGTTGTGACATTACAAGACAAAAGACTCTCATGGAGGCACTCGAGTAGCAGCTCTAAATTCAAGTCTCTTGCCAACCCAATGATTAAAGGAAAACAAGAAAGGTTGACAAGAGAAGAATACAAAACTGTCCCTACATCCTCATAGTACAGAATTAATACAAGAAAGAGAGCGGATCCTAGACAGCATACTCGAGGAACAATGCGCCTTCACTGATAAGTCGACACAAGAGAAGGAAGTTCGATACCTTTAAAGATGATTCCACTGTGATCTTCCTCCTCTCAATCTCACTGTGAGCAAGAGAAGACAAGCCAGCTAGACAAGAGAAGCTTCCACAAGGTGGTTCGACACATTACTCTTCAATGACAAAGTAATATTTCAAGGACACACTCTTGAGCAAACATGGAGAAGTTTATCACTCCCAAATTCTATAGAGTGAAGATCCTAGATCTACAAGAACATGCACACTGAGCAAGATGCTGTCAGCATTCACAATTAACGCTTCACTTCAAACTGCTGGACGAACAAATGACATGAGTGACACCATATCAAGAGGCATAAACAAGAAGGAATGATAGAAGACGTCGTAGTCAGAATTAGAGGTCATGAAGTCCCCACAGACTTCTTGATCCTCGACATGAGAAGACGATGATGTCCACCTCATCCTAGGAAGAATATCCCTCTACGCTACAAGTACAATCATCTACAAGAGGAAATCCATTTTCACTTTTCTGGAGAAAAGGCACGATACAACTTCATCAACTACATACCCAATGAAGCGCCCAAGGAGAATAGAAGTGAAAGACGCCGCTCTCAAAGCCAAAGAAGACAAGCTATCAAGAATAGAGAAGCCAATCACGAAGAAGAAGCTACCAGCACTGTCCCAGAAAAGAAAGGAGAGCAACCTCAAGACAGTGAACCACAGGAAGTGAAGACCCAGACCAAGAAAGTATAGAAGAAAAAGTTTGCACCTAAGAGGTACATTCAATAACGACTTTCCAAACGTCTGACATACCTTGGGAGGTCTGAACCAAGGGAATGTCCGGTTTGTCGGACCTAATTATCCGAACCTTCACCAAAAGGTAAAATTGGTAGTTATCCTCATATTTACTTTTTTATATATTTCTCATATTTAATTCTTAGTCATTTATTGCATCATCATATTTAATTCACAAACATTTTAATTTCTGCATTGCATTAGAAAAGAAAATATTGCATTTGTTACACTACATCATAAACTGAAGGACCGAGAGTGCTACCAGAAAGCGACCAGAGGGGGGGTGAATGGGAGCTACAAAATTTCCTTTCAGAAACTTGTTACCACTGTCCCAAGAATCAACCCCAAAAGCAAAACCGATGAGCGTGATGTCCACGACCCAAGAGAATGGGTGGATGTTCCCTAGGAACACAGCGGGACTCCACAAAATCTTCCTTACCCAAGTTCACGCAAGTCAACTAGTGACTGGATGGGCTTTGGGTAACCTCAACCTCCCCCGAGCAACGCGAGGGGGATTCAGGCTATTTTGTAAAGCGAGAAGCCCGATTTCAGTAGAGCACGAAGTCAGGAATCCAACGCAACAAGCGGATCTCAAATCGAAAGTCACACGAACAAACTGCGGACGAAAACGAGTAGATCAGGACTGACCGGACTCTGCCTGCGTCCGGTCACAGTGCACCGGACGCGTCCGGTCAGCTCAAAACTGATTTGGGAGCTCTCTGTAAACGACCGGACTCACAGTGTACGATGCGTCCGGTCACTCACAGTGCGTCCGGTCACACCAGCCAAAACCTGTGAACAGTGTAAGGAGCGCGTCCGGTCAAGTACTGAGTGAAGCGTCCGGTCAAACCACGAAACTGAACAAAGTATTGTTCAACGACCGGACTCACTCCCAGCGTCCGGTCAGCCTGAGCCGAGCGTCCGGTCACCCCGCGAAACAGGTGTTCGTCCACCGATTCGACTAGATCTCACCCAAAACAATTCCTCTAGGGATCAAACTTGGTGAGATGAGTCACAAGGAGGATATGAGCTATCCCTCAGAGATCATGGCTCGAACCTATCTCCAAATCGATGAATCGAAGAATTTCGGGGGAAGGGAGAAAAACTTGACCCGAAAAAAAAATCGACCGATCTCCTAGACCGTGAGGTTAGAGGTTAATTCCTTCGGTGGAAAGAAGTGCCTCACGACCTAGAACAACTTGGTTCAAACGGATTTGCAAAAGATGAACCGAGCAAAGAGATCGAACGACGGGAAAAACGAGGAGAAACGAAGAACGCGAAGAACACGAACCAAAACGTGAATCACCACATCGATCTGCAACCGTGTGGCTACCACACGCTACAATCGTGAGGTTACGGCCTCACTTCCTCAAAATCTCACGGACACAGAGGTATTGTTCTCAACTCTGTGGATATCAGCTAGCTACAGCAGGGGATTAGGAGAGTAGGAAACCCTAGAAGCAAAGAGCAAAATGACTGAGATGGATGGGGAGGTGGGTGTCTCCCCCTACTTATCCTAATTCTAACTAATCCTAATTCCCACTCTACCCCTAACTAATTACAGAGCGAACTAGCTAAACCCTAGGGTTATTCTGGACCAACTCAAAGATAGTTGTGATCCGACGGCCACGCCTGCACAACTTGTAGCGTTGCCTCGACGCAACCTCCCGATTGCCGCCACGTGCCGCCCTCGCTCTGCACCCCCGGTTTTGTGGCCGAAACTGGGAAACTAGGCTTTTCATGCCATTCCCCGGTTTTGAGGCCCAAACCAGGAAACCAGCCTCCAAGTCCATCCCCTGGTTTTGTGGCCGAAACCAGGAAACCCGCCAGCGCCCAGGTTTTGAGGCCCAAACCTGGAAACCGTCCTCAGCCCGAGTTTTGAGGCCCAAACTCGGCAAACCCGCAGCACCCAGGTTTTGTGGCCCAAACCTGGAAACCGTCCACCCGAGTTTTGTGGCCCAAACTCAAAAACCGTCCACCCGGTGGTTTTTCTCTGGCTGAACCACCAAACCGGAGCTGTAGAGGGGATGCACCGCCCGTGCACCCCGTCACCATGCCCCGCAAGTCTCCGCTCGTCACTATCCCAGGCTGTCAGCCACCACAGCTGATCCTCAGGCCACCGGTCCCTCAGTCCAAGCCTCACGTCCGCCCTTCACTGCTCCCGGTCCATCGGCACGACACGTCTCTACTTGACCTTCACCTTGCCCTCGATCACTGTCTCCGTGCTCGACACCTGCACAACACAAGCCAAAGAACCTGCGATCAAACCCATTGACAATCACTCATCACTCAGAGACTCGGCATACACCCATGTATCCGCAATCTCCCCCTTGATGAGTGCATTGTCAACTACTCACACAAATCATAATAGAAAGAAGAAGGAAGGAAGAAGGAGAAGAGAGAACTCGACCAAATGACCCAAAAGCATAGCAAAGCCAAAGAAGGTCAAGTGGAAGAGGCGAAACAACTTGGTCCCCAAAGACATTGGCAACGGCTCGACGCAACCAAGCAAAGCAAAGCTAGCCCTCAAGAAGAGGTAGAACAGGCTCAACACCGCTAGCAAGAAAAAGGTTCGATACCAACTGAAAAAACGCAAGAAGGTTCGATACCAATTGGAAGACTCCAGAAAAAGAGCTCGACACCAAATGAACCAATTGAGAAATCGAAGCAAAAGCTAGTCCCTCAAGATAGAGGCACAGAGGCTCAACACAACTAGCAAATAAGATCACTCCGAACCAATTGAGCAAAGAAAATCACTCCGAACCAATCACGCTCCGAACCAATCGAGAACAAACTCACTGAAAAATGTTTGCTAGTCCCTCAAGAAAGAGGCGAAGGCTCAACACAACTAGCAAACTCCCCCTCGAAAAGTGCATGCAACTAGAAAGACTCCCCCTCAACTCATGATTTGCAAAAAGTTTCCCCCTTAGTTGAGTACACGGGAAGCGCATATGATTTGAAATTTTTTCCCCCTTAGTTGAAAATGCACTTATCAAGTAAAAACATCATCGAGCAACCGAGCAAAGTTCTCCCCCTTCCAAAATGCATATGAGTCAAAATGCAAGTTAGCAGCTTCAAGAATATAGTCAAGAGAATGCAAAGATGCTCTATAAAGTTCTGATCCGATGACTCAATAACAGCACATCAAGCTAGCAAAGGCTCAAACTAATCACCAAATACGAAATATGAACATAAGAGCAAATGAGCAGTTTTTAGCCAAAAGATAGTCACCATCAAAATAGCACTACACATGTATAGACAGGAATCCGAACAAGTGCTAAACACGTATACAAGGTGAACTACCCCTAGCAAAGTTCAATCATCATGCTTAAGAACGAAACATACACTTGTGATTACAATTTTATATCGGAGTTGCAGCGGTGAAATTTCACAAGTTCAACTTATTAGCATGTGATTGCGAGAGGTTGAAAGCTTGTCATTGCCTAACTTTTCAACCGAGCAAAGCCTATGCCGAGGCAATCAGAAGCTTAAAGCATCGGTTTCGGTCATACACTACACGGCTCAAGTTTAACTCAAAGTGCAATGAGAAACAGTCTCGATACCGTGATGTGTTGACAAGCAATCCCATCTCGATCTTTTCAATTCACTTAAAACTTAGTTCAATCTTAAACAGGATATGAACATACCAAGCAAGTGAATGACTCAGAACTAGAGACATAGCAACCTAGCATATATGAAAAGCACGAGTGAATTCAACACATCCTACACATGCTAGTTGCATATCTCAATGGAGAACATTTTCAGTTTTAAGTTCATTAGGCAGGTTCACCAATTCAAAAATAGCTCAGCTCACAATATGTACTAGTGATCAGAAAGAGCATAAGCTACAAGCATCATCAAAAGCGTCGGAGCATACTACATAGAGCATAGTTACATTCTAAGGAGTATATACATGAAGCTCGGAATGCAAATGCGTATGCTGAAATGCAAAAGAAAAGAAAGACAAACGAAAAGAGTAAGTCTATAATACAAGATCCAAAATGTTTCCCCCATCTAAAAGGGGAAACACACACCAAGCTCACCCCTCAACCGATTAAAGGTTGATTCGTCTAAAGGCTTGGTGAAAATATCAGCCAGTTGATGTTGAGTATCGACATGGCGAAGGTCGATATCACCCTTCTCCTGGTGGTCTCGCAGAAAATGAAAGCGCACATCAATGTGTTTGGTCTTCGAGTGAAGCACGGGGTTCTTAGCAACGCTAATAGCACTCGTGCTGTCACAAAGCAAAGGAACACGAGTAAAGCTCAGACCAAAATCACGCAAAGTGGCTGTTGGGTATTTTAAACGCACACAGAGAAATCCGCAAGCGCACGGATACCAATGTAGCTTTCACCCGAGAGTATTCTAGGGTATCAATTTCCACGGGGAACATGAAGTGTACTAGAAGAATTAAGAACGTCCAAGAAAAGAATGGTAATGTGGATAGAGAGGGATATAAGGGTTTCCTAAGCGGGTCTATCTAATTAAAGGCTCACTATACTTTACTTACTTCGGAGCAGCAGGTCCTTTCCAACTCTCGAGAAAGACTGGGAAGAAGGAAGTTGGGGGAAGGCTGCCGAAAGCTCTACGAGAACACCAACCCTAACGTGGTGGATTACAAAGACATGACAGAACTGTCACCTCTGGGGCTACCACAACTATCCGGAGGATTGGACGCAAACTCAGGTAAACCCTAGTCTAGACACCGTGTCTACACTAACGCTTACTACTCTAATTATCGCGGATAACTAGAGCACTCAATATGAGCAGAGATCCAGTAAATAAAGTAAAGAAAGAACTAAAATTAAATATAATACTTAGAAATAATAAATGAAGAACCTGGAGATTACTTGAAAACGAACCAGATGCTGCACCAATACAATGTCGAGGAAGATCCGACAGATCCGGCTCCTCCTCAGCTCTATCCTTCTCCTCTCTAGATTACAACTAGATGATGAACTAGAACTAGATCTAGAACTAGAACTAGACGATCAACTAGAGGGATCTCTACTTCTACTTTGAGGGAGTTGAAACCCTAATTTCTGGAGTTGATGTAGCTAATGAAGATGGAGATGCCTGGAGAGGGGGGTCTGGGTCTGGTTTTATAGCCCGGAGCGTGGAACGTGAGCCCTTGGATCAAACCGACTTCGGGGACGGTGGAGATGCATCCTAGGAGGTCGGTGGAAGTAGCTTGCAGAGGACGGAAGCGAGAGGCCTCCGTGGCCGACCGGTCGGTCCCAGGGTGGGACCGGTCGGTCTGGCCCAGTGGGCCCACGTGGTGGGCCGCCTCGTGGTGTCTTCTGGTGTCTTCTAGATCCTTCTTTTGCAGATTTCGATGCGAAATTAATATCTTTTCATTCGGGACTCCGAATATAGCAAATAATATGTCCGTTTCGATCGTCTCGACGAGCCCTTCGCAATGGTGCACTCCAATTTATAACTTGAGATACTTTTATATGGTGAAATATTGATGTCCTACAAAACAAGTGAGAGCACCAAAACTCGTGGAACTTGTTAGTTTCAAACCCTACAACTATGCTTTGTAAATCATTTAGTGTCATTTCATGCAATAGTTGATGGTTAATTATGAGCATTAGTGAGCATCAACAAGTTCCCTCAAGCTTAACCTTTGCTAGTCCCGAGCAAAGCCAATCTCAACAATGGATCAGGAGTTGCTACAAAATCTTCACTTCCAACAAGTACACATGTATTCAAACAGAAGTTCTCATATGGAATAGGAAAAAGTATCATATTATTCATCACGAGGCTTAGTACTTTACCATGAATCTTGAGTAATTGAAAGATAGAATGATCAAATCAAGCACTATGTCTCTAGCTCTTTCACTTCACTATTATTCCTGAGTTTTTATGGATTTCCAGAAAAGATTAAAAACATATATTGCTAGATTAAACAACGGATCCAAAGAGAAAGTCAACCCTACCATTGAATCGAGAAGTGCATGTGTATGGAAAAATGGAGTCGGATGCTCTTTTGAAATATATCACTCTCTTTTGTTTATCAGAGACACATGGCTATAAAGCTAATTCTACTGACGGGCACGTGCCCATTTTTTTTCTGATATTCTCTTTTTTTTCTCTTTTCGAGGTTCCGGACACTTGTCCCTTTTTATTTCCTCGGGATCTATCTTTTTGAGGTTTCGGACACTTGTCCCTTTTTATTTCCTCGGATATATATTTTTTTCTTTTCTCTCATCATTTTTTTTATAGCCATATGCTTCCAACAAACTTTTGAGAGGATAGGAATAAATAATCATGAGCATTTATGCGGAAGATGGATGAAATGTGTAAGTGATCTCAATTCAATAGTATGATAACTTTTCATAGGGTCAACAAAGCTTAATTTAACTCAATGCATTTTTTAGTCATATTAATATTGGAAATTCTCCGGAACTCTAGTGTTGTTTAGAACAAGATAATAGCAGCTCAGATCATCACATATCATATCTGTCAATTACTTAGACTCTGGATCAAGCATTTACTATCCATATATTTAATTTCATTTTTAAGCATCATCATTAATCAGGAGAACTCATGCTTTAAAGGCTAGGTACTTGGAAGAAATTAGATAGAGCAACTATTCATCATTTCCATATAAAAGATCAAAGAGAGAGTTCTTCTTTTATTATTAATTTCCTAAAACAAACTAGACACTATTTTATTTATTTAATCTAACACACTTTAACTTACTATTTTAAAAAATACTAAGATAGAAATAAAGACATACCTGATTTACAAAGATAATGGGGGTGCGTCTCCCCCAAGCTAATCCTTTCGATCACATCGAGCCTTCATGTGCCCAAATATTTTTGTTCTTTTTCTTTTTTAAGGGTGAGCCTTCATGTGCTCACATTTTTTTTATTTTTTTTATATATAGAAAGAAAAACTTAAGAGGATAAAGATACTTACCTGGATACACGGGGGGTGCTTTCCCCCAAGCTGGATATTGACATAGTCGTTCACTCATTTTGGCCTGCATGTTAAGTCTCAAGCTTCCAAATCCTGCATAACTCAAATAGACAACAAAACTCGTGGAACAAATTAAGTGTTAAGCATAAGAGTTTTAGTTGTCTAGAGCATTGGTGATTAATTTTCTTTTAGATAGGATCATTGAATTGTAAAAATTCAATCACATCAATTTCTTCCAAGGGTTCAGGTTCAAGAAAAATTTTCAAACGTTGGCCATTTACCTTGAATACGTTACCTGAGTCATCCTGAAGTGTGACGGCACCATGTGAAGCAACATCCATCACCTTGAATGGCCCTTCCCATTTGGTTCTGAGTTTTCCATGACCGAAGAGCTTGATTCTTGAATTGAACAGTAGGACTTTATCTCCAGACTTGAACTCCTTATGCTTGATTCTCTTGTCATGCCACCTTTTGGTTCTCTCCTTGTAAATCTTGGAACTGTGGTAAGCATTTTCTCTCCATTCCTCTAGTTCTGAGATTTGCATTTGACGGTTCTTTCCAGCTAGAAGAAGGTCCATGTTCCATTTCTTGATTGCCCAATGAGCTCTGAATTCCAATTCAACTGGCAAGTGGCATGTTTTTCCATATACAAGCTGATAAGGTGACATGCCTATGGGTGTTTTGTATGCAGTTCGGTATGCCCATAGTGCATCATGAAGCTTGTACTTCCATTTCTTTCCCATCTCATCCACAGTCTTCTGTAAGATGTTCTTGATTTGCTTATTTGATGTCTCAGCTTGACCGCTTGTTTGAGGATGGTATGGAGTTGCAACATTGTGTTTAACTCCATATTCTGCTAGGAACTGTCTGAAGGACTTGTCAATGAAGTGTGATCCTCCATCACTTATGACCATTCTGGGTGTTCCGAACCTTGGGAATATTATTTCATGGAACATCTTCTTGGCATGCTTGGAATCGGCGGCTCGACATGGTAATGCTTCTACCCATTTGGACACATAGTCAACTGCCACCAAGATATATTCAGCATCTCCAGACCTTTGGAATGGTCCCATGTAGTCAATTCCCCAGACATCAAACAACTCTATTTGGAGGTTGTTTTGGAGTGGCACAGCATCACGCGCATTGATGTTTCCATGTTTCTGACATCTAGCACATCTTCTAACAAACTCCTTCGTATCTTGATACATCTTCGGCCAATAGAATCCACTTTGCCAGATCTTTGCATTTGTACGGAATGCTGCATAATGTCCTCCATAAGGTGATGCGTGACATCTTTCTATGATTTTCATGGCTTCAGTCATTGGGACACATCTCCGTAGCAACCCATCATTGCAGACCCGATAGAGATACGGATCATCCCACAAGTGGCAACGAGCATCATATTTGAGCTTCCTCTTAACCGCTCCTGGTGGAACATAACTTGCAACCATAAAATTCACAATATCCGCGTACCAGGGGTCCGAGTGTGTTACCGCGAGGAGTGTGTTGTCCCTAAGATAGTCATTAATGGGTAATTCACGTGTTTCCTTATATTGCAACCTAGACAAGTGATCAGCTACCGAGTTCTCTACTCCTTTCTTATCTCTTATTTCTATGTCAAATTCTTGGAGTAGGAGAATCCATCGGATTAATCGAGGCTTAGCATCTTTCTTAGTGAGGAGGTATTTAAGAGCAGCATGATCTGTGTAAATGATTACTTTTTCTCCTACTAAGTAAGACCTAAACTTGTCTATTGCAAAGACAACTGCCAACAACTCTTTTTCAGTGGTAGCATAATTGAGTTGTGGGTCAAGGTTTTGCTAGCATAAGATATAGCATAGTGCTTTTTATCCTTTGTTTGGCCTAAAACGGCTCCAACAGCAAAGTCGCTAGCATCACACATGATCTCAAAAGGCAGCGTCCAATCGGGTGGTTGGATTATTGGAGCTGATATGAGTGCCTGCTTGAGGATTTGAAATGCTTCATGGCACTCATTATTAAAAATGAAAGGTGCATCTTTAGCTAGGAGGCTAGTCAGGGGTCAAGCAATATGGGAAAAGTTTTTAATGAAACGCCTATAGAACCCTGCGTGGCCTAAAAAGCTTCTGATTCCTTTCACATTTGTGGGAGGTGGAAGATGTTCAATAACTTCGATCTTTGCTCTATCCACTTCTATCCCACGTTCGAACACCTTGTGTCCTAGCACTATTCCTTCCTGAACCATAAAATGACATTTCTCCCAGTTCAGGACTAAGTGCTTTTCTTCACACCGTTGTAAGACTTTGTCTAAATTCTTAAGACAATCATCGAAGGTTTTGCCATAGACGGTAAAGTCGTCCATGAACACCTCCACAATTTTCTCAATCATGTCAGAGAAAATAGACATCATGCACCGTTGGAAAGAAGCTGGAGCATTGCACAATCCAAACGACATTCGTCGGTATGCATAAGTTCCATACGGGCAAGTAAAAGTGGTCTTACTCTGGTCATCTGGGTGGATCGGGATTTGATGATATCCAGAATATCCATCAAGGAAACAAAAGAAAGAGTTCTTTGCAAGCCGTTCCAGCATTTCATCAATGAAGGGTAACGGAAAGTGATCTTTCTTTGTAGCCTTGTTGAGTTTCCGGTAGTCAATGCACATACGCCACCCAGTGACAGTTCGTTGAGGGATAAGTTCATTATTCTCATTCCTAACAACTGTCATTCCTCCTTTCTTGGGGACAACCTGGACAGGGCTAACCCACTCGCTATGTGGCACGGGATAGATAATCCCGGTGTGCAAAAGCTTCAAGACCTCTTTCTTAACAACCTCTCGCATGACATTGTTAAGTCTCCGTTGTGGTTCCCTTGAAGGTGATGAATCAGGATTGGTAGAGATACGATGATAGCAGAGAGCAGGACTAATTCCTTTGAGGTCATGAAGTGAGTAGCCTATGGATGATTTATGTCTTTCTAGGATGGTGACAAGCCTATGTGTTTCATCTTGGGAAAGCTTGTCACTTATGATGATAGGAGTTTCTCGATTATTGTTGAGAAAGACATATTTCAAACCAGGAGGAAGGGGTTTTAGCTCAACTACGGGTTGTGATGGCACCTCCCAAGGGTCTAGCTCAACAGGCTCAGCCAACTCTTCCTCTTCCTGAGTGAAGTGTTCATCATCAAGAGTTGGTTGGGCCAAGTCTTCTAGGGATGCTACCATGACTTCCTCAATAGGATCTTGTTCAGGCTTGGGTTCTACCATCGCGTTATGTGAGCATGAAAATGAGACATTGATGGTAGAGTTCCCTAGCTTTAAATTCAAGAGGCTTTGTTTTGGTCGCTCTCGAAAGAGTGTTCCCAAAGGTGCACCAATCAGGAGGAACGTGTCCGAGATGTCAAAGATATGAAAATCTAGAAAATACTCGGAGCCTCTTATGCGTAACATAATAGTCCTTATGACCCCATAACTTTCTAGTGTAACTCCAGATGGAATTCTTAGAAGCTTATGAGATGGGATCACGGTCTCGTTGGGGAAAAGTTCCTCAGCCAAAGCCTTGGAAATTATGTTCAACCCAATGGTAGGACTATAGTAAGCCTCTATGGTGGTTCCCTTAAGGTTGCAAGATATAGCCTCTGAGGGGGTAGTGATTCGGGCTACCTCAGTGGATAACTCCATTTCTGCCAACCACTCATGGCTCATGATGGCAGAAAGTCCTTTAATGTGCTCTAAAAAGAAAGCATCATTGTGTGGACCATCGTCATCCATAAGTGGTGTCAAGTGGACTCGAGGCTTTACTTGCACTGGTAAACTCGAGGCATTCCCAAAATCTTCAAAAAGATCTACCTCGATTTCAGAGAAGAACACCGAAGGATAGGGTTCATCATTTTCTAGAGTGTGGGGTGTTTTCTCTATGGAAGGTTCTGTGACAACCAAATTATTAGAAAGATTTGAAGGAATTTCAAATTCGGTTGTGTGTTCCTCCTCGTGTTGGTTGGGGATGGGCTCGACTTCTTCTTCTGGGAATTCATCAAAAATGCCAGTGTAAGGAGTGTTTTCAAGGATTTTCTCTAGGATGTCTCTTCCTTCAGTAACAAGTTTATGTGAGAATGACCCTCCAGAAGCTAAATCGAGATGTAGAGCAGCTTCCTTGTTAAGACCACGATAGAAGTGAAAGTGTAGGACATGGTCTGGCAAGGAAAGGTTTGGGCCAGAATTGGTAAGGCATTTGAACCTAGCCCAAGCTGCTCCTAGTGTCTCCTTTTCTTTTTGTTTGAATGTAAGAACTTCGATTCTAAGATCAGCGATTCGAAAAAGAGGGAAGAAAGCAAGACAAAAGTTGTCCCGAAGTTTATCCCAATTCCCATTTACGCCCCTTACGGAATGGTCATACCATTTTCTCGCTCTTCCCAAAAGGGAGAACGGGAATAGTTTCCATTTAATGGTCTCTTGTGTCATGCCGGCAATAGTCCGACAAGAACACAACTGCTCAAATTCCCTAAGGTGGGTGTATGGATCTTCGTCTTCTGACCCAGAGAAGGATTTCTCCCGAACCATGGCTATTAGAGCAGGGCGAAGTTCATAGCCATCTGTAAGAATGGGGTGTGATGATGGTGGAGGCTCCAACAAGTCGCCCTTTGGAGCAAAGAAGTTATATATAGGAGTGAAATCCATGTAGTGATGTGGTGAGGTAAAGGTGGTGATAAGAAAAAGGAGGTAAAAGAAAAGAAACACGGACGATCCTGGTTCGATTCTAGAACAGCTACCGTTCCCCGGCAACGGCGCCAGAAAGCTTGTTGGGTATTTTAAACGCACACAGAGAAATCCGCAAGCGCACAGATACCGATGTAGCTTTCACCCGAGAGTATTCCAGGGTATCGATTTCCACGGGGAACGTGAAGTGTACTAGAAGAATTAAGAACGTCCAAGAAAAGAATGGTAATGTGGATAGAGAGGGATATAAGGGTTTCCTAAGCGGGTCTATCTAATTAAAGGCTCACTATACTTTACTTACTTCGGAGCAGCAGGTCCTTTCCAACTCTCGAGAAAGACTGGGAAGAAGGTAGTTGTGGGAAGGCTGCCCAAAGCTCTACGAGAACACCAACCCTAACGTGGTGGATTACAAAGACCTGACAGAGCTGTCACCTCTGGGGCTACCACAACTATCCGGAGGATTGGGCGCAAACTCAGGTAAACCCTAGTCTAGACACCGTGTCTACACTAACGCTTACTACTCTAATTACCACGGATAACTAGAGCACTCAATACGAGCAGAGATCCAGTAAATAAAGTAAAGAAAGAACTGAAATTAAATATAATACTTAGAAATAATAAATGAAGAACCTGGAGATTACTTGAAAACGAACCAGATGCTGCACCAATACAATGTCGAGGAAGATCCGACAGATCCGGCTCCTCCTCAGCTCTATCCTTCTCCTCTCTAGATTACAACTAGATGATGAACTAGAACTAGATCTAGAACTAGAACTAGACGATCAACTAGAGGGATCTCTACTTCTACTTTGAGGGAGTTGAAACCCTAATTTCTGGAGTTGATGTAGCTAATGAAGATGGAGATGCCTGGAGAGGGGGGTCTGGACCTGGTTTTATAGCCCGGAGCGTGGAACGTGAGCCCTTGGATCAAACCGACTTCGGGGACGGTGGAGATGCATCCTAGGAGGTCGGTGGAAGTAGCTTGCAGAGGACGGAAGCGAGAGGCCTCCGTGGCCGACCGGTCGGTCCCTGGGTGGGACCGGTCGGTCTGGCCCAGTGGGCCCACGTGGTGGGCCGCCTCGTGGTGTCTTCTGGTGTCTTCTAGATCCTTCTTTTGCAGATTTCGATGCGAAATTAATATCTTTTCATTCGGGACTCCGAATATAGCAAATAATATGTCCGTTTCGATCGTCTCGACGAGCCCTTCGCAATGGTGCACTCCAATTTATCCCTTGAGATACTTTTATATGGTGAAATGTTGATGTCCTACAAAACAAGTGAGAGCACCAAAACTCGTGGAACTTGTTAGTTTCAAACCCTACAACTATGCTTTGTAAATCATTTAGTGTCATTTCATGCAATAGTTGATGGTTAATTATGAGCATTAATGAGCATCAACAGTGGCCATCATCCAAAGCAACTAGGAACAGCAGCTAGCCGCAGCAACATATTCAGCCTCTGTGGTAGACTGAGCGACACTAGACTGCTTGCGAGAAGACCACGATACAAGAGAAGAACCAATAAACTAGCAAGTCCCAGAAGTGGACTTGCGCTCAATACGGCAACCAGCAAAATCGGCATCGGAATAGCCGCAAAGGGAGAGGGTGGAGGAAGCAGAATACCAAATCCCAAACTCAGGTGTGAAATGAAGGTACCTGAAAAGGCACTTCACCGTCTGACGGTGAGAAGTGCGCGGCGACGCCTGAAAGCGCGCACACACACACACACTGCGAACTGGATGTCCGGGCATGTCGCCGTCAGGTAGAGCAGCAACTCGATCATGCTTCGGTACTCCTTCTGGTCCACTGCTTCTCCATCCTTGTCCGCATCCAGGGCAGTCGTCGTCGACATGGGTGTTGGAAGAGGCTTGGCCTCACCCATATCGAACCGCTTCAGCAAGTCCTTGGTGTACTTGCCCTGGTGCACAAACGTCCCTTCTCGGGATTGCTTAATTTGCAACCCGAGAAAGAATGTCAGCTCGCCCATCATGCTCATCTCGAACTCCCTGCTCATAGTATCTGCAAACTTGGCAACCAAAGCATGAGAAGAACCACCGAAAATGATATCATCCACGTAAATCTGGACCAAGAGAGTGTCTTTGCCTTGCTTGAGGAGAAAGAGCGTCTTATCCACACATCCCATTTTAAAACCCTTAGCAAGCAAAAAGGTTTTCAACCTATCATACCAGGCTCTAGGGGCTTGTTTCAAACCATATAAAGCTTTGTGGAGTTTGAAAACATTGTTTGGAAACTTGGCATTTTCAAAACCAGGGGGTTGCTCAACATACACTTCCTCTTCTATGTAGCCGTTTAAGAAGGCACTCTTGACATCCATTCGAAAAAGTTTGAAACCTTTGGATGTAGCAAAAGCCAAGAGTATCCTAATAGCCTCCAAACGAGCTACATGAGCAAAAGTCTCCTCATAGTCTATCCCCTCCTTCTGACTATAACCCTTGGCCACAAGTCTCGCTTTGTTCCTCACAATGTGGCCATCCTCTCCTTGTTTGTTTTTGAAAACCCATTTTGTCCCAATAGGATTACAGTCTGGAGGATGTGGAACTAAAACCCAAACCCAATTTTGCTCAAAATTTTCTAACTCCTCATGCATGGCATTGACCCAATCGGGATCCGTCAAAGCGTGTCCAACATCTCGGGGTTCAAAATCAGCAACAAATGCAGAATGAGCAAAGTGCCAGATTTGCTGTGACCTGGACCGAGTGACACGTTCGTCGATGCTGCCGATCATCTGTTGAGGCGGGTGCTGGCGCTGGATGTGTCGTGGCGCCTCCCAGGCTGAAGTAGCCTCCCCCTCAACAGCAGCTGGTGCCTCCCCGGGTACAAAAGGTACCGCTCGGGGTGGCGGATCCCACGGCCCCCAGGAAGAAGAGGTGTCGGGGCCGTGAGTCGTCGTAGAAGCCGCTCTTTGTGGCACAGCAGGTGGAGGCGATGCTGGGTCATCCATGCCTTCAGCATCCTCGTCCTCATCATCGAAAAGAGGCTCACCAACCTCATGATCACTTGCACGCTCAAAACGAGAAGAAGGACAAACCATGGTCTCGTCGAAGGTGACATCAGATGTCTCCATGACTCGGTTAGTATCAAGGTTAAGTACACCATATGCGCGAGTGTGAGTGCCATAACCCAAAAATACACCGTCAGAAGAACGAGACTCAAATTTGTCCAGGTTGCCTTTCTTCAATATAAAACAATGGCAACCAAAGACTCTAAAATAACTCACCTCGGGCTATCTACCAAAACGCAACTCATAAGAAGTCTTTTTCAAAAAGGCTCTCAGAAAAATGCGATTTGAAATGTAGCATGCAGTGTTCATAGCTTCGGCCCAATATCGCCTAGGAGTCCTATGCTCATCGAGCATCGTCCTGGCCATCTCTACAAGGGTCCGATTCTTCCTCTCTACAACACCATTTTGGGGCGGTGTGTAGGGGGAAGAAAACTGATGCTCCAAACCCAAAGAGTTACAAAACTTCTCAAAATCCGAATTATTGAATTCGGAACCATTATCACTTCTAATAGCTCGCATCGAGTTCATAGGGAACTCGTTCTGAACACGCAAAATCAGATTGCGAGCAAAAGAGAAAGTTTCACTCTTCTCAGTCAAAAAGAAGACCCACGAATATCTCAAAAAATCATCAACAACGACCAAAACATACCACTTCCCCCCAACTGAGCTCACCCGAGCCGGACCGACAAGGTCCATGTGTAAAAGCTCTCCAGGGTGCGAAGTCATGACCTGAGTCACTGGATGGTGGGGAGCGGCAACCATCTTTCCATGTCTACAAGAATGGCAAACAAGATCCTTCTCCATCGACAGCTTGGGCAATCCTTGGATTAGGCCAAGTGAGCTAAGTCTTGCAAGCAAGTCAAAGCTTAAGTGACCGAGCCTCCTATGCCACTTCCAAAGATCAGAGGACGAAGGACTAGCCAAAAGACAGCAGGAAACACCAAACGACACTGAGAAATTCGTGCGAAAGACTTTCCCAAAGGGCAAAATCAAAGATACAAGATTGCCCTGAGGATCTAAAATGCGACTGAGATTCGGTTTAAAATGAATCTCATATTCATCATCAAAAAGTTGCGAAACAGAGAGAAGGTTAAAATGCAGGTTAGAAACAAGAGCAACATCGCGCAACACAAAGTGCTCATTAACCCGCACCGACCCACGAGACAACACTTTACCTTTACTATTGTCGCCGAAGGTGATAAACTCCTTTCCGGCAACAGGGCTAAGACTGGAGAACCACTTGGCATTTCCGGTCATGTGCCTCGAACAACCGGAATCCACCAACCAAACGTTCTCCAATCGTTTTACCTACATCAATAAAATGACATAGGGTGAGCATACGATCCAACACTGGGGTTAGTGAAGTAAGGAGAATACCAGTGTTGGGCCGGCTGCTCAAAAGAGCGGTCAGTGTAAAAACCATTCCTAGCATGCCTACGGGGATAGCGATCACCAGGCACAGGAAAACGTGGTCCGCTAAGGAAAGAGCGTCCATCGCGATAGTCAAAACGCGGTGGAGGAAAACGCTCAACAAAGCCTCCGCCACGGGGTCCGTATCCTGCAAAGTCAGGACCCCGTCGGGCACCTCCTCCCTGACGCCTAGGACCTTGAGGTGCTGCACCTCTAAACCTAGCAGCTCTCCTCTGTACATTCAGCACATGCACATCACGGAAAGGATGGTACATGTCTGGATTGTTCATCTCCCTAGCACGGTGCACCTCTCTCTCTTGCGCCTAAAGCAGAACTCACTCAAGTGACCATCTCTCCCACAGTGCTCACAATGGTACCTCACCGCTCTCATAGGGGGTTGTTGGTACTCACGGTTGTGCGTGTGGTTCACTTTGCCCTTCTGTGGCATAAGCTCCTCCTGGATAGGTGGCATTGTTTCCAGCTTGTTTTTCAGGTGATTGGGTTTGGGATGCCACACTTGGTTCTTGGGTGGAGCTCTCGGGGGTTCCTCAAACACCCCATCCTTGGTGTTAGGCTTGAGAGGCTCTTTGGGTGGAAGCTTGGTAAGTTTGGGAGTAGTGGTGGAGTTGGGCTTCTCACATGGGTTCAGACCACTCGACTCTCCAATCTTCCCAAAAGCAGAAAGATCAACACCCGGAGCAAAACCTACACCAGGACCTTCAGCAGCTCCCTTAAATTGGGAGATCATCATCCCGAGCTGCGGCTCACTACAAGAGACCCATGACAAGATGGTCCGAAGGTATGTGTTTTCCTCCTCGGTTTGCATCTTGCCATGCTTCACATTGGCAATCTCCATCTCCAAACCCTCACACAAAGCACACCTAGTCACACAAGTGCTACCCGAGCTGGCCTTCTCAAGAGACTCAATCTTGGCATTCTTCTCTGCCAACTCGGTTTGCAAGCCAGGACAGGTCTTGCACGCACCCTACAACATGGGCCTAGCCCGGAGCTCATCCACCTCTCCAACCAAAGCAGCATACTTACTCCTCAAAGTGAGAAGATCAGTCATGTGCTTGGTGCACGACTCGCACTCAGCCTCCTCAGAAACGACCACGGTGGACCTAGCAAACTCAAGCTCCTTCACCGTGTCCTCCCACTTCTGCCTAAACTCCTTGCGCTCTCTCGCAGCACGCCTAAGCAGCTTATCTTGACTAAGAAGCGCGGCAGTAAGTTTCTCGACCTCAGCAGAAAGCTCATCGGGGGTCTGAGATACCTGGGAGGTGTCGTCGTCGTCATCGTCGTTCCGAGGGGTGTCCTCCAGCTAGTTGTCGACCTCTTTGCCGAGGGCCATGGTGCAAAAGCCCTCCTTGTCGGCGAAGAAGCAGAGGCCGTTCAGCTTGTCCTCGATCTTCTTCATCTTCTCGGACTCGTCATCGCTTGAGCAAGCGGAGTCATCATCCGAGCCGTCGACGTCGCTGAGCGTGGCGAAGAAAGCACGTTGCTCAGCCTGGGCCTTCTCCAAGTACTTCTTCTTGATGTACTCCTTGTCGAAGCCGCCCCTCCGCTTGCGCCTTGCGGGGACGTGCTTCTCCTTGCGCTTGCCGGAGTCATACTTGTGCCCGTGATTGCCCTTCCCAGATGAGTGCTTCTTCTTGGGATAGTTGGCGATGAAGTGGTCGGGGTCGCCGCACTCGAAACATCCCGAGCGTCCTCCTCCGCGGCGACGGTTCATGCGGTTGTTGTGGAACTGCGAGAACCGGTTGGCAAGCAAAGCCAACTCGTCATCCCCCAAAGACTCAAGCTGCTCCTCTGTGACAGAAAAGAGAGAAGAAAGTGCAAATCCTCTAGAGGGGTTAGCAGAAGAGCCAGAAACCAAAGCCATAGTCAGGCCAAAAGGATTCTCATAAGAAGCCCTCGACATGGCATCAATCTCACTAGACTTGAGCTTACTAAAGAGCTCGTCGCAAGTGAGGGTCTCATAGTTAGACGATTCGATGATCGCCTGGACCTTTGAGTCCCACACCGACCGATCAAGAGTATGCAAAAGCTTCAAAGCTCTCTCATGATCGTCGAAAGGCAACAACTCCTTGTTAGCTCGCATCTTGTTGACAATGACCTGAAAGCGAGCGAATAAACTCTCTATGCTCTCGCCAGGCATATGTCGAAAGTTCTCATACTCCCGCTTGTGCGACTCGTAGAGACGGGATTTGACTTGAGTGGTTCCCTCATGGAAGCGCATGAGGGTCACCCAAATCTCATGAGCCATGGGGAGGTGAGAAACGCGATCAAACTCGGACATGCTCAAACAGGAGAACAAGGCGTTACGTGCTCGGCTATTGGCCTCGTGCTCATTGATCTGAAGCTGAGAGACACGAGCAGCCAAAACAACGTAATCGGCCTTGTTGCAAATCTCCCAAACAGAAGAGCCCATGCTCTGGAGATAGGCCGACATGCGTATCTTTCAATACGCATAGTTCGTCCCATCGAAAAACGGCGGTTTGCCCACGCCGCGATCCATGTCGCCTTCGGTGGATCTGGAACCGGCTAAGGTGGAAGATCCTTAACCTGCTCCGATAACAATTGAAGGACCGAGAGTGCTACCAGAAAGCGACCAGAGGGGGGGTGAATGGGAGCTACAAAATTTCCTTTCGGAAACTTGTTACCACTGTCCCAAGAATCAACCCCAAAAGCAAAACCGATGAGCGTGATGTCCACGACCCAAGAGAATGGGTGGATGTTCCCTAGGAACACAGCGGGACTCCACAAAAACTTCCTTACCCAAGTTCACGCAAGTCAACTAGTGACTAGATGGGCTTTGGGTAACCTCAACCTCCCCTGAGCAACGCGAGGGGGATTCAGGCTATTTTGTAAAGCGAGAAGCCCGATTTCAGTAGAGCACGAAGTAAGGAATCCAACGCAACAAGCGGATCTCAAATCGAAAGTCGCACGAACAAACTGCGGACGAAAACGAGTAGATCAGGACTGACCGGACTCTGCCTGCGTCCGGTCACAGTGCACCGGTCGCGTCCGGTCAGCTCAAAACTGATTTTGGGAGCTCTCTGTAAACGACCGGACTCACAGTGTATGATGCGTCCGGTCACTCACAGTGCGTCTGGTCACACCAGCCAAAACCTGTGAACAGTGTAAGGAGCGCGTCCGGTCAAGTACTGAGTGAAGCGTCCGGTAAAACCACGAAACTGAACAAAGTATTGTTCAACGACCGGACTCACTCCCAGCGTCCGGTCAGCCTGAGCACAGCATCCGGTCACCCCGCGAAACAGCTGTTCGTCCACCGATTCGACTAGATCTCACCCAAAACAATTCCTCTAGGGATCAAACTTGGTGAGATGAGTCACAAGGAGGATAGTGAGCTATCCCTAAGAGATCATGGCTCGAACCTATCTCCAAATCGATGAATCGAAGAATTTCGGGGGAAAGGAGAAAAACTTGACCCGAAACAAAAATCGACCGATCTCCTAGACCGTGAGGTTAGAGGTTAATTCCTTCGGTGGAAAGAAGTGCCTCACGACCTAGAACAACTTGGTTCAAACCGATTTGCAAAAGATGAACCGAGCAAAGAGATCGAACGACGGGAAAAATGAGGAGAAACGAAGAACGCGAAGAACACGAACCAAAACGTGAATCAGCACATCGATCTGCAACCGTGTGGCTACCACACGCTACAATCGTGAGGTTACGGCCTCACTTCCTCAAAATCTCACGGACACAGAGGTATTGTTCTCAACTCTGTGGATATCAGCTAGCCACAGCAGGGGATTGGGAGAGCAGGAAACCCTAGAAGCAAAGAGCAAAATGACTGAGATGGATGGGGAGGTGGGTGTCTCCCCCTACTTATCCTAATTCTAACTAATCCTAATTCCCACTCTACCCCTAACTAATTACAGAGCGAACCAGCTAAACCCTAGGGTTATTCTGGACCAACTCGAAGATAGTTGTGATCCGACGGCCACGCCCGCACAACTTGTAGCGTTGCCTTGACGCAACCTCTCGATTACCGCCACGTGCCGCCCTCGCTCTGCACCCCCGGTTTTGTGGCCAAAACCGGGAAACCAGGCTTTTCACGCCATCCCCCGGTTTTGAGGCCCAAACCGGGAAACCAGCCTCCAAGTCCATCCCCTGGTTTTGTGGCCGAAACCAGGAAACCCGCCAGCGCCCAGGTTTTGAGGCCCAAACCTGGAAACCGTCCTCAGCCCGAGTTTTGAGGCCCAAACTCGGCAAACCCGTAGCACCCAGGTTTTGTGGCCCAAACCTGGAAACCGTCCACCCGAGTTTTGTGGCCCAAACTCGAAAACCGTCCACCCGGTGGTTTTTCTCTGGCTGAACCACCAAACCGGAGCTGTAGAGGGGATGCACCGCCCGTGCACCCCATCCGCCGACACGTGTCCCCAGGTCCTCGACCTAGGCAACACCATGCCCCGCAAGTCTCCGCTCGTCGTTGTCCCAGGCTGTCAGCCACCACAGCTGATCCTCAGGCCACCGGTCCCTTAGTCCAAGCCTCACGTCCGCCCTTCACCGCTCCCGGTCCATCGGCACGGCACGTCTCTACTTGACCTTCACCTTGCCCTCGATCACTGTCTCCGTGCTCGACACCTGCACAACACAAGCCAAAGAACCTGCGATCAAATCCGTTGACAATCACTCATCACTCAGAGACTCGCCCTATGTGAATAATTCTATGGTGTGTAAAACCCGCAAGGATATTCACCGTGGTGGCATAAAAAAAATATATATGCATACATTCATCCTGTTGCATTTTTCTCTTGCATCATAAAGATATTAAAATACAAAAATGTTGAGAAAGAGATCTTACTGAAATTCTGTATAACTAAGGCTTGAGTGGTCAACCGTTAATCTGTTCCACAAGTTTTGTTGTCTATTTGGGTTTCACAGGATTTGAAAGGCCAAGAAAACCTGACGAGCAAGTGAATGTTCCATCCACTGTTGGAGCACTGTCTCAACAAAACAAGGCAACTTGGACAAGTTTGAGTCTCGTTCTTCTGACGGTGTATTTTTGGGTTATGGCACTCACACTCGTGCATATCGTGTACTTAACCTTGATACTAACCGAGTCATGGAGACATTCGATGTCATCTTCGACGAGACCATGGTTTGTCCTTCTTCTCGTTTTGAGCGTGCAGGTGATCATGAGGTTGGAGAGCCTCTTTTTGATGATGAGGAAGAAGGTGCTGAAGGGATGGATGATCCAGCACCTCCTCCACCTGTTGTGCCGCTAGGATCGGCTTCGATTACGTCGACTCACGGCCCCGACCCCTCTTCTTCGACTACTTGGGGGCCGTGGGATCCACCACCTCGGGCTGTACCGTTTGTACCCGAGGAGGCACCAGCTGTTGTTGAGGGAGAGGTTTCTTCATCTCGGGAGGCGCCACGACTCATCCAGCGCCAACACCCGCCTCAACAGATGATCGGCAGCATCAACGAACGTGTCACTCGGTCAAGGTCACAACAAATCTCTCACTTTGCTCATTCTGCATTTGTTGCTGATTTTGAACCCCGAGATGTTGGACACGCTTTATCTAATCCGGATTGGGTCAATGCCATGCATGAGGAGTTAGAAAATTTTGAGAGAAATCGGGTTTGGGTTTTGGTTCCACTTCCTCCAGACTGTAATCCTATTGGGATGAAATGGGTTTTCAAAAACAAACAAGGAGAGGATGGCCACATTGTGAGAAACAAGACCAGACTTGTAGCCTAGGGGTATAGTCAGACGGAGGGGATAGACTATGAGGAGACTTTTGCTCCTGTAGCTCGTTTGGAGGCAATTAGGATACTCTTGGCTTTTGCTGCGTCCAAAGGGTTTAAACTTTTTCAAATGGATGTCAAGAGTGCCTTCTTAAATGGCTACATAGAAGAAGAGGTGTATGTGAAACAACCCCACGGTTTTGAAAATCCCAAGTTTCCAAACCATGTTTTTAAACTCCACAAAGCTTTATATGGTTTGAAACAAGCCCCTAGAGCCTGGTATGATAGGTTGAAAACCTTTTTGCTTGCTAAGGTTTTAAAATGGGCTGTGTGGATGAAACGCTTTTTCTCCTCAAGCAAGGCAAAGACACTCTCTTGGTCCAGATTTACGTGGATGATATCATTTTCGGTGGTTCTTCTCACGCTTTGGTTGCCAAGTTCGCAGATCTTATGAGCAGGGAGTTCGAGATGAGCATGATGGGCGAGTTGACTTTCTTTCTCGGATTGCAAATTAAGCAATCCAGAGAAGGGACGTTTGTGCACCAGGGCAAGTATACCAAGGACTTATTAACGAAGTTTGATATGGGTGAGGCCAAGCCTCTTTCAACACCCATGTCGACCACGACGACCCTGGATGCGGACGAGGATGGAGAAGCTGTGGACCAGAAGGAGTACCGAAGCATGATCGGGTCGCTGCTCTACCTGACGGCGACATGCCTGGACATTCAGTTCGCGGTGTGTCTTTGCGCGCGGTTTCAGGCGTCGCCGCGCACCTCTCACTGTCAGGCGGTCAAGCGTATTATGAGGTACCTTTGTTTCACACCTGAGTTTGGGATTTGGTATTTAGCTTTCTCCACCCTCTCCCTTTGCGGTTTTTCTGATGCCGATTTTGCTGGTTGTCGACTTGATCGCAAGTCCACTTCTGGGACTTGTCAGTTTATTGGTTCTTCTCTTGTATCTTGGTCTTCTCGCAAGCAGTCTAGTGTCGCTCAGTCTACCACACAGGCTGAATATGTTGCTGCAGCCAGCTGCTGTTCTCAGTTGCTTTGGATGATGGCCACTTTGCGTGATTTTGGTCTGAGCTTTTCCCACGTACCTTTACTTTGTGACAGCACGAGTGCTATTAGCGTTGCTAAGAACCTCGTGCTACATTCTAATACCAAACACATTGATGTGCGCTTTCATTTTTTGCGAGACCATTTTGAGAAGGGTGATATCGACCTTCGCCATGTCGATACTCATCATCAGTTGGCTGATATTTTTACCAAGCCTTTGGACCAATCAACTTTTAATAGGTTGAGAGGTGAGCTTGGTGTGTGTTTCCCCTTTTAGATGGGGGAAACATTTTGGTTATTGTATTATAGACTAACTTCTTTTCTTTCATTTTTGTTTTCGTCTTGGGTAGGTTAGTCTTTGCATATTCATCATGCATCTTTACATTCTAAGCTTCATGTATATAGTCTGTAGAATGTGATTATGCTCTATCTAGTATGCTCTGATGCTATAGGATGCATGTAGCTTATGCTCATTCTGATCACTGATACATATTGTGAGTTGAGCTATTTTGTATATGGTGAACCTGCTTAATGAACATAAAACTTGAAATTGTTCACCATTGAGATATGCAACTAGCATGTGTAGAATGTGTTGAATTCACTTGTGCTCTTCATATATGCTAGGTTGCTATGTCTCTAGTTCTGAGTCATTCACTTGCTTGGTATGTTCATATTCTGTTTTAAAATTGAACCAAGTTTTAAGTGAATTGAAAAGATCGAGATGGGATTGCTTGTCAGCAAATCACGGTATCGAGACTGTTCCTCATTGCACATTGAGTTAAACTTGAGCCGTGTAGTGTATGACCGAAACTGATGCTTTAAGCTTCTATTTGCTTCTGTATAGGCTTAGCCCGGTTGAAAAGTAAGGCAATGACAAGCTTTCAACCTCTCGCAATCACATGCTGAATTCTGAACTTGTGTAATTTCACCGCTGCAACTCCGATTAAAATATGACATCACAAGTATATGTTTCATTCTATTGCATGATGATTGAACTTTGCTAGGAGTAGTTCACCTTGTATACATGTTTAGCACTTGTTTGACCTCCTGTCTATACATGTTTAGTGCTATTTTGATGGTGAATACTTTTTGGCTAAAACTGCTCACTTTGCTCATATGGTTCATATTTCGTATTTGGTGATCAATTTGAGCCTTTGCTAGCATGGTGTATATGTTGTTGAGTCATTGGAGTTATACTTTGCAAAGCATCTTTTCATTCTATTGACTATATTCTTGAAGCTGCTAACTTGCATCTCTGACTCATATGCATTTTTGAAGGGGAAGAAATGTCCAATCATAAGGGAGAAATTTGCTTGTTAGTGCATTATCAACTAAGGGGGAGATATATTGACAAATCATGCATTTCCTAGTAATGTGCACTATTGGAGGGGGAGTTTGCTCGTTTGATGAATTTTTGAGTTTTTCATTTGGTATGGAGCATCTTTCCAATTGGTTCAGAGCGATTTATGCTAGTTGTGTTGAGTCTCTGTGCCTCTATCTTGAGGGACTAGCAGTTTTGCTCTGTGAGTCTGATTCTCAATTGGCATCGAGTTTTTTTGCTCTTCAGTCGGTATTCTTCAGTTGGTATCGAGCTGATTATGCTTTTCAATTGGTATCGAGCTCCTTCTATTTTTCAGTTGGTATCGAGCTTTCTTGCTAGCGGTGTTGAGCCCGCTCTGCCTCTTCTTGAGGGCTAGCTCTATTTTGGCTTGAATTTCAATTGATTTTTCGATTGGTGTCGAGCTTCTCTGCTAGCGGTGTTGAGCCTGTTCTACCTCTTCTTGAGGGCTAGCTTTGCTTTGCTTGGTTGCATTGAGCCGTTGACCATGTCTTTGGGGACCAAGTTGTCTTGCTCTTTCCACTTGACCTTCTTCGGCTTTGGTATGCTTTTGGGTCATTTGGTCGAGTTCTCTCTCCTTCTTCTTCCTTCTTCTATCTACATTATGATTTGTGTTGGTAGTTGACAATGCACTCATCTTGGGGGAGATTGCGGATACATGGGTGTATGCCGAGTCTCGAGTGATGAGTGATTGTCAACGGGTTTGATGCGCATGTTCTTTGGCTTGTGTTGTGCAGGTGTCGAGCACGAAGACAGTGATCAAGGGCAAGGTGAAGGTCAAGTAGAGACGTGTCGTGCCGACAGACCGGGAGCGGTGAAGGGCGGACGTGAGGCTTGGACTGAGGGACCGGTGGCCTGAGGATCTGCTGTGGTGGCTAACAGCCTGGGACAGCGACGAGCAGAGACTTGCCGGGCACAGTGTTGCTCGGGTTGAGGACCTGGGCACACGTGTCGGTGGACGGGGTGCATGGGCGGTGCATCCCCTCTACGGCGTCGGTTTGATGGTTGAGCCACAGAAAAACCATCGGGTGGACGGTTTCCAGGTTTGGGCCACAAAACCTGGGTGCTGCAGGTTTGCCGAGTTTGGGCCACAAAACTCGGGCTGAGGACGGTTTCCAGGTTTCGGCCTCAAAACCTGAGCGCTGGCGGGTTTCTGAGTATGGGCCACAAAACTCAGGCGATGGACGGCTGGTTTCCCAGTTTAGGCCTCAAAACTGGGGGTTGGTCGTGAAAACAGGTTTCCCGGTTTCGGCCACAAAACCGGGGGCGGAGTCCGGCCGTCGGATCAGCATCTACTCCGAGTTGGTCCAGAATAACCTTCGAGTTTAGCTGGTTCGCTTTGTAAATAATTAGGGGTAGAGTGGGAATTAGAATTAGGATAAGTAGGGGGAGACACCCACCTCCCAAACCATCTCAGTCATTTGCTATTCTCCACTTAGGGTTTCCTGCTCTCCTAATCCGCTGCTGTAGCGAACTGAGATCCGCAGAGAACTATACCTCTATGTCCATGAGATTTTGAGGAAATGAGACCATAATCTCACCATTGTAGCGTGTGGTAGCCACACGGTTGCAATTTCGTGGTTGTGATTCGCGTTTTGGTGTTGTTCTTCACGGGTTGCTTTTCTCCATGGTTTTCCCTTTGATCGTTCTCTTTCTACGTTGCTCCGTTTGCAAATCCGTTTGAACCAACTTGTTCTTTACCGTGGGGTGATCACTTCCACCAAAGGAATTCAACTCAAACCTCATGAACAAGTAGATCGATCGTCATTTTGGATGAACTTTTCTCCTCTCTTTTCCCGAATCCTTTCGATTCATCGATTTGGAGATAGGTTTGAGCCATGATCTCGTAGGAGTAGCTCACTATCATCCTTGTGATTTCTCTCACCAAGTTTGAACCCTAGAGGTTTCGTTTTGGGTGAGATCGAATCGAATCAGTGGATGAACAGTGGATTTTCGGGATGACCGGACTCTGGCGTCGGGCTGACTGGACGCTAGGGTTGTGAGTCCGATTGTTGAACTCGATCACTGTGTTCTTTGCATTGACCGGACGCTCAACGTGCAAGTGACCGGACGCGCTCCCTGCACTGTTCACTGCTCGTTCATTCTGACTGGACGCTGAAAAGCTTGGATCGGACGCTCTCTACTGTGAGTCCGGTCCGGAACAGTAAGGTCCCAAACCAGGTTTTGCCAGATCGGACGCGTCCGGTGGCCTTTGACCGGACGCAGGCAGAGTCCGGTCAGGTGAGTTCAGGACAGTTTCGTTCGCAGTTTGTTTCTGCAATCTCGGTTTTGATTTCCGGCTTTTGCGTTGAGTTTCTAGAGTTGTGTAGTGTCTCGCTGTGCTTCTTGGAAGCATCCACCCTACATCTAGGGTCGTGGACACTATTGAAGCTCTAGGTTTGCTCTTGGGGTGATTCACGGGACAGTGGCGACAAGTTTTTGTGAAGAAATTTTGAACTCGCATTCACCCCCCTCTAGTCGCTTTCTGGTAGCATTCTTGGTCCTTCAACCCTCACTTGTTCCACTAGTTTTGTTTGTGTGTTCTCTTGTTTTTGCAGCAAAGATGAGCAACTTCTTGAGAAAGGCGAAGAACACGCTCACTTTCGAACAACAAGAAGCCATTCATGAGCTGGCTCATCACAAGGAGGCTCGGACATGGATACTTCATCCCTGCCTCGATCCTCTACCACGAGCCGATTCGAGCCACGTGATCTTCTTCCTAAAAGGCACATCAAGCTTCAGACAGCCTACGAGAAGGACCTGTTCAGGCAATATCACGACAAAGAGTACACCCATACTCCTACCTTTGATTCACAATTTCTTCGAGACACAGGTATGGACTCTGAGTCCGATCTAGTCTTTCATAATATTGGGTGGGAGAACACTTGGGAGCTCACCGAAGAGGGTTGTAGATTGCTTACTCTAGAATTTCTTTGCACTCTCTCTTCGGATGACACATATGGCTGTATAAAGAACCTTTCACTCTCACATGGAAACAGTTCAGTCTAAATTTGGGTTTTCCTGAAAACTGCGTCGTAGACATAGATGTTGCCTTAAGAAACTTTGATAGAGATAGCTTTTGGGAGGACATTACTGGCAAGAAAACAGATCATCACCCCTGCACTAATGATATACACAACCCCACATTAAGGGTGATGCACAAGTGGCTAGGTTTCACTCTCTTTCCTAGGCAAGAGGGTCGTATTGTTAGAATTGAGGAGTTAAAGCTTATGTATGCTATCGTCAAGACACCTAAAATCTCACCCGTAAAACTCCTGGTAGACTACTGGCCTTACATTCACACTCTATAAGGCCCCATATCTATCACTTCTTGGGTTACTTGTCTTGCTAGAAATTTGAACTTAAATGGAAATATTATGTACATCTCCACTCCACGACCAGTAATAGGTTTCTACTTCTTTAGTCAAGCACATCTCATAAAGAAGAGGAATAACAAACTCTACATGCAATATAAGGGATATACAAATGAGTATGAGTTGCCAAACAGATCACTTGGTCTGTATATCGTGGAAACCTTTTTGCTAAACTTGCAGAGACCTGGCGTGGGAGTAGGAAGAAGCCCCTCCGCAAGATTCACCAGAAACACTGCCCCGAGATATCAAGGAGAAGATGCTGCACCACCTGGACCAGCTTACACTCACTATCAAGGATTCGAACGAGCTGGACCATCTACATCACACCATCAAGCCTAGGAAGATACTACTGCCTACGAGCCACATACACCACAAGGTTCATGGGGACAAGGAAACTTTAGCAATTACACTCCACCACATCGCGAAGAGGATACGATGTATGACTTCCAGGGAGGACAAATGTCTTTCTCTGGGAGAGGCGTTCAAGATGCCACTCATCATCCATACTCCTACCATGCCACCCACGGTTACCCAGAACATCAGCCATTCCACTAGTTTCCGTACCACCGAGAGCCTTACTTTTAGGGCATCGACACTCGTCTTACTCATCTTGAGACGGGTCAAGAAGACATGCGCCACACTCTTGAAGAGATACATCATCAAGGCGCCCAAACAAATGAGAATTTCTGCTACCTCTTCGGACACATGGGAATTACTCCACCTCAGCCACCACCACCGTACGAGTGAAGCTAGCTTGCGGGAGGACCCCCTATTCCCGAGATAAGTAAGTTGTACCCATCTATTTGTTATTTGTGTGAGTCTAGTGTTGTTAGCTAGTATCTGTTTAGTATTTTAAATAAAATAAACTTGAAGTAGAATATATTAAAAAAACTGCTTTATACCTCTACAGTACATAGCCGCAACTACAGAATAATTCCTTCCAAGTTTTTAATTGAAAAAATTCAAAACAATAATCTTAACCAAAGTTTGGATAGTTGAGAATTGGAGACGAAAAAGTCTGAGCTGCTATTTATCTTGTTGTTGGTTCCAATGAATCTCCAGAAATTTAATTTTGAAACTTCAAACATATGATGAGAACCTGTACGACATAATAACTAAAGCCTGATAATAAATGATTCATACTTTGAAGCTGCTTACTCTGTTCTAAGTTTTTAGCTATGGTAGAGAGGTCTATCATGCTCTAAAGATCAAGCTTCTATAAATATAAAAGATTCACTCTTCCGAAGTAGTATTGTGTTAGAGGCATGAGACTATGCAAAAATATGATAAGTAGGAAAGAAAAATGGACAAGTGTCCGATTACCTCAAAAAAATGTTTGTGTGATAAAAATATGGAAAGAAAAAGAATGATAGCCCATGGTCCCTCTAATTACAATATGCCAGTAAGAGTTGACAAATTTAAAAGAAAGAGTTTCAAATGCTTGATCTAAGAGTATGACATTTCTCTCCCTGATCTCTGAACTTTGACTTAGTAAGGTGTGCTTTCAATCTTAAGAATATATTTGAAAAATGGCATACAGGGGTTCTTTGAGCTTTTATTATGAAAATACTTACAAAACTCCGGAGTAAAGTTGGAATGAGGAATTTGAGACATAGTGCTTGACTTGATTGCTTCTAACTTTCAATTATTCTGAACTAAGGTAAAAGATTGGCCAAAGGAATATGTGAAAATTCTTCCAAATTCTTTTCAAGAAAGTTTTCAATTGATGGCTTGTATTTGAAATGGATAGATTTACTCTCAGAACCCAATGTTTAGCTTGGGGGAGTTTGCAGTGACAGAACTGACCAATTTATAAGAGCACAAGTGCGAAAACCTCCGCCGAAGCAGCTGAATTAGCACACTTGAGCCCATATAAACCCGGTAGTCCAGAAATCTCGAAGGATTTCAAACATTTCCAACATCTCAACCAAGATCGCATGGTCAAGCAAATACAAATCATGTCCACAGAGCTTTGCAGTGGAAATAATATTACAATAGGGTTTACAAATAATAATACAAGTTGAGTTCCACTTAATTTAGAAGAACAACATAGCTTTGAAATGAATACCATAACATAAGTTGCAATACTTTGCTAGCTTGAGTGACATCCTCCAACAACAGCATAAGAGAACAAATATGGAATTGCCGAGCCCACCGGCACAGGCCATCACCTTTCGGCAGGCCTAACCTTCACCTGCAACAAGGTGGGATAAACCCTGAGTACTCGAATGTACTCAGCTAGACTTACCTGTCATAAACCAGAAATAAAGTGACACCAAGGAGTATGCAGGGCTGTATCTCGGGTTGGCTTTACTTACCTTTTTGCATAAAAGCATTTTTATTATTAAATAATCATCATTAGAGTATTAGCAGTCAATTTTATGTAATCAACCTGATAAACTAGATTTGCACCTGATCTAGAGCAATCACTTGGCTAATTAATCAAGCAAGAGTGACTATTTCATCAATAGCCTTTCAGATTCAACATCATAACCATATTTAGTTCCATAAGTTCTACGGGCGATGATCTACAGTCAACTGCTCACTGTCCAGGAGCGATGGCGATTATAATCGATTCCTACCCAGCTGGGGATAAAATGTCTCACACTCGCCCGACACATCCGGCTACGGCGGTCGTAAGCTGCCACTCAGGAGATTCGAGAACACAACACGCGGGACGGCCATGGGCCCTTCTACACCGAGAGTTATCTCAGTGCCAGGTCGCTCAAGCTATAGCTGCCCACGATCATGCCAGGTCGATCAGGCCCTGCCTGCCCTCGGACCATGCCAGGTTGTTCAGAATAGTTGTCCACGGTTCAGCTGAGGCCCTGGGTGTTAGGCGTCAACATCTCCATCACCGGCTCGAATAACCTTACTCGGCTTCACGGGAGGTACTCTGACCTACTCCGTTAAGTGATTGACGCGTTCAATTTGACTGAAGGGACATTCCCGAACGGGTCCTATGCGACACAGACGGGAGACTACTGGCACACAGAACTCATGTCTGCTCCTACATCCCGCCTCTGTCTCAAATTAATTATCACATGGTTATCTCCATGATAGCACCAGGCTAGTCATGATCAGTATCCACCTACTGCGGGAGACAGGAAATCACCCGACTTTTACCAGTCTAAGCAGGGCTAAGCATATAAATCGAGCCTAGACCTAGCAGGGATATCAAGATAATAATTACGGTTGGACAAGGATAAGTAAGTAATGCATCAACGGTATCATTCAACTCCTATAACTTAATGCAACAATCATTATATTGACTCGATTGCATTTATAAAAGAATGGTAGGAGACTTAGAATGCTCCGGGGCTTGCCTGGGAGACAACACTTAAGCTAGTGTTAGTTGGCACCATTTTCGGGAACATCACCACTCCAGCAACTTGTGGTTCACCAACACCATCATCTCCAGGTGATCACCAAACCATCATCCTGATGTATGGCTCCATCACGACGTCCTTCGCTTGACGTTCTTCCATCTAGCGAACCTAGATATGAGATGGACAATATATATGTATGAATGCTCCCGAAGTAATATATTGATCACATAGCACAAGCAACCACTAAGAAGCACTTAGCACAAAATTCATGCAAACAATTAAGATAACTTAGCACACACCAAAGCACACAACAACCAACAGGTTATGCACACTTTTAAATTGATCACTAAGTTCACCTAATCAACTTAAGCCAATTTAAGCAATCAAACACAAACACTCAGATTTGGACAGCAGGACAGCAGTCCACTCTTTTAACTGTAAATCAAGCTACAGATCTCCAAACAAGGTGAGATAAGGCTTTCTGGAAAGCTAACTCAATTGTCTACAACTTTGTTATTCACCATAAGAGCAAATTTAAAAGTTATATAGCTCAAAAACAGATAACAATGCAGCTCTGTCCAGCTGTTGGACAGAAGGACAGACAGAGCTTCAGAGAAGCATAACTCAAGATACAAACATCACATGAGCATGAAATTAGACATTCTAGAAATCTTACAAGATTATCTAAATATTTATTAATATTAGCTTAAGGTTAATCAATTATTAACAAGGTCAAACCACACTATTAGTGCAGCTCTGTCCATACTTGGACAGAACTAGACACACATCAACAACAGTAATATTAAAACAACCATAACCAAAGATATATAATACTTGGGAACTTTCCCATAGACTTTTTAGAAAGGTTATTACGTTGTCTACAAATCATCTATAATCATCTTAAGATGATTCATAAGTTAACAAGGTCTAATTAGTATAATTAGGCACCTCTGTCCAGACTTTGGACAGATTTGACCACCTGCACTAAAACAACTATAACTCAAGTTATATAACTCCAATGAACATGAGCTAAGATAATTTAGAAAGCTTATGAAAAGTACTACAACTCTTCTATAAACACCTAAGCATGAATCATAACATAACTAGGTGTAACAAGCCAAACATTCAGATCTGGACAGAATGTATGCAAAACTTGACAGCAATCTTACAACAGCCATATCTCTTAAACTATTAAGACTATGGCCATGCAATGTGTTGACAAGCAAGATTAAGATGTTATCTACGACTTTCATATACAACACTTTCACAGAAAACATTATTATCTTAATGAAAACATGCACACAACACAAACTGCACAGGCAGCCATTTCAGCAATTTAGTAAATCCACTTTGCTAATTATTATAAGTTATGAACAACATCAAATGCTTATAAACATGAGCACACATCATTTACCTTAGATCAATATGCAACAAGGACAAGCACATAAACATATACATATTGATCCATTGCTATATTCCTATTAACTAGATAATTATTAAACATAGGCATTATCTTTAAGTGATATTGGAAACATATAATTTGGGCCTCATATTTTTACAGTTGATAGACAATGCCAAATCATGTCTACTGTAAAAATATCACATGCCCAGGTATTATAATTTATTTATTAAAAACATGGCAAGTTTAATTCACAAAAATGCATGTGAGAGCAAAATAAATCTACAAATCACATTTCCTGCAAACACATGGTCATGATAAAATTACCTAAGCTACCACAACATCATATAAAGGCAGTAGAAACATAATTTCCATTTTTACTTGCAAACATTTATCACAAACCATTTTAATCCATTTAATGAGCCGAGAACAAGATAAATTCATAACTAATTCATATATGCACCAAAAATCCTGAACTTTTTATCACAGCACTCACATCACATAAGAATCCTACCATAAAACTTCCACAGCAAACTAAGCAATACAATAGCAGATATGATTTTCTCCCTATTTAAACCTATTTAACACAGGAGGTTCAGGCATAAGAATCATATTAACTAGATAATTATTAAACATAGGCATCACTACAGAAGGTTCAGGCTTTGCCGAGTGCTGGCAGCACTCGGCAAAGAGCCTTTTACACTCGGCGAAGGCTTCGCCGAGTGCCGCACTCGGCGAAGGGCACTCGGCGAAGAAAATGTTGGCAAAGGATTCTTTGCCGAGTGCCAAATATCGGGCACTCGGCGAAGGCTTTCCCGAGTGCCAAATATGTCAGCACTCGGCAAAGCCTTCGCCGAGTGTGCCCGATATTTGGCACTCAGCAAAGAAAAAATGAAAAAAATCCAAAAAATAAAGAAAAACTTTTATTAAATTGGGGGAGGGGCCGACTAGGTAGCGTCCACCCGTCTCCCTCGAAATCGCAACTCCTGGTATTTTTCACGCAATTTTCTCTCACGCACACTACAACAATTCTGGGCTTCTATGACAATTAGATTATGACGATAACAGCCTATTTCCTGTCACTGCCTCCGCACAGTGACAAAGTGACCGTCGTCACAGAAGGTGGGTCACTAACCGGCTTCTGTGACGACCAGATGACTTCGTCATTGATACGGTGACGACAATTCTCTTGTCATTGATGCAATGACGGGAGTAAATCGTCATAACAATCTAAACAAAATAATGCCACGTGTATGATGACAAGGCACATGTGATATGGCATGTGACGAGACAGGTGTCGTGGTAAATGACCTGGCAGGAGACCCTGCCATGACAATTTACTCTTGTCATTGATGCAATGACGGGAGTAAATCGTCATAACAATCTAAACAAAATAATGCCACGTGTATGATGACAAGGCACATGTGATATGGCATGTGACGAGACAGGTGTCGTGGTAAATGACCTGGCAGGAGACCCTGCCATGACAATTTACATTATTAGGCCCATATAGCTTGAGCCTTTTATTATAGCTCAATATTACATTAAGCCCATTTACAATCCAACATGTTTCCTTACAAAAAGCACAACAAAAACATGAATACAAAATGATCCAGCCAACTAAATAAGTTCCAGAAAACTAAAAAGAACTTCCTAAAGCTAGTGTCAAGTTGCTGCACCAAAAAATTCCAAAGCCAATGCATCCTTCCAGCAGTGCCAAAACTTACTGCATTCCAGCAACCAATGCAAAAAACTCGAGCTAACAGCCTGCAGCAACCAGCAAAATTATCAAGATAATATAACAAGCAACTCAGCTAGCACAGTACACATTATTTGAGGCCAACAAAAATGCTAAACAAATGTGACTAGTAAAACTAAATTTAATAAACTTTCTGTTCATCAAATCGTGCATTAGCAAATAGTATAAAAAATGGAATGGCTAAAAGCAGCCGCATGCTATCTACATTTCAAGATGAAAGGCCAGTAGTAGCCAAACGATGCTGGCAGCATAAGGTGAATCAGTTACTCAAAGCACCAATTAAAATATAAGTGACATTGGAAAAAAAATTGGGAAGAAAAAGAAAGGATAAATTGGAATTACAGCGAGTTCGTGCAATTATTGTAGATTATTTCAATTTTGGATTACGGAGAAATGATAACCTCAGGCCATACGACATAATCCACATAGAAAAAACAGGGTTAAATCATCCCCTTCATGCGACCCTGGATCTGCAAAAAGCATGAAAAAATAACATTACAAATTAATTAATGACTCACGAGGCAAATATCACAAGAGATCATTTCCACTAGAACTCTTCTGACACCACTAACAGAGGAAGGCAGCGTTGCGCCACCAATAGAGGACAGCAGCCTTGCGCCACGCTACTGGATGAGGGTAGTACTGTGTTCCCAATATGCCACCGCCAAGATTTGAAGCAAATGTATAGAATTCACTGGATCCCAAGGGAACAGGATAGATAGTACCTCCACGGCTGGAGATCTGGAGAGGCAAATATAGCCTCAGATCTCGGAGCCCCTGGTGTCACTCCTCCATGAAAGAGTAAGAAATGATCAACCGCAGTGATTGTATTGATCTCAGGGAAACTTATACACAGGTGAGCGATGGGCTCAACAGAATCCTAGAGACCCGGACGCGAGCCGGCGCAAGTGCGCGGCGTGGCGAGCGTCTCGCAGGCACGCGGTGACCGCGACTAACGGATCGCAGAACACGTCCGTAGCTTACAGGTGGACCTGAGTACATGCATCGACTAACACCCCCCCTCAGTCGCTGCTGTGAGTGCACCTACACAGAGACTGTCTCGGAAGTCGATGAAGAGTGGTGACGGCAAGCCCTTCGTGAAGATGTCGGCGAATTGTGGGATCTGCAGGACTCGCAGTTCTCCTAGCGCTACCTTTTCACGGACGAAGTGGACGTCGAGCTCGATGTGCTTTGTTCGTCGATGATGAACCGGGTTCCGCGCCATGTACACGGATGACACATTGTCACAGTACGCGATCGTGGCGCCATTGACGTTGCAGTTCAGCTCACAAAGAAGTAGTCGAAGCCATGAGCATTCAGCGACGGCGTTTGCGACTCCGCGGTACTCAGCCTCCGCGCTGGAACGCGAGACTGTGTTTTGCCGTTTGGAGCTCCAGGACACGAGCAAGTCTCCAAGGAACACCGCGAAGCTGGACGTGGACCGCCGCGTGTCCGGGCAGCCGGCCCAGTCTGCGTCAGTGTATGCCGTTAGTTGGATGGAAGACGCTCGATGGAGACGGAGCCCCAAGTGTGATGTGCCCTTGATGTAGCGCAAGATCCTCTTCAGGAGCTGCAGGTGAGCGTCGCGTGGAGCGTGCATGTGCAGACATGCCTGCTGCACGGCATACGCGATATCCGGCCTGGTCAGGGTAAGGTACTGGAGTGCCCCCGCCATGCTTCTGAACCAGGTGGCGTCGGAGATGAGCTCACCATCATGTGCTGAGGCCTTTGGTCGAACGTCGGCTGGTGTGTTGGCCGGCTTGCAGTTGCTCATCCCGGCTCTCTGTAGGACCTCCTGCGCATATTTTTCCTGGGAGAGGAAGAAGCCATCGTCATCGCGGTGTACTTCGATGCCGAGGAAGAATCGAAGGGGTCCCATGTCCTTCACTGCGAACGCGTGCCGCAGCTGCTCGATGATGCGACGAAGGAGAGCTGTCGAGGATGCAGACAGGATCATGTCGTCCACGTACAGCAGCAGGTACGCCGTGTCGCTGCCGCGCCGGAGGACGAAGAGGGAGGTGTCAGCCCGCGACTGCACGAAGCCAAGGCTGGTGACGTGTGCCACGAACCGAAGGAACCACTGCCTGGGTGCCTGACGAAGACCGTAGAGCGAGCGGGACAACAGGCAGACGGCGTCAGGATGATCTAGATGCTCGAAGCCAGTTGGCTGGCTGCTGTACACCGTCTCCTGCAGGTTGCCGTGGAGGAACGCGTTCGACACGTCGAGTTGATGAGCCGGCCATTGCTTGCTTGCCACCAAAGTCAGCACGGTGCGGATCGTGGCCGGCTTGACCACCGGCGAGAACGTCTCCCCGAAGTCGATGCCGGGGCGTTGGTTGAACCCGCGGACGACCCACCTGGCCTTGTACGTGTCCAGCGTGCCGTCGGGGTTCCACTTGTGGCGGAACACCCATTTCCCGGTGATGATACGAGCGTCACGTGGTCGCCGTTGTAGGGTCCAGGTGTGGTTTGCTTGCAATGCATCGAACTCCAGTTGCATTGCAGCGCGCCAGTTTGGATCCTTTAGTGCGGCGCGGACGGACGACGGAATGGGAGACACCGGGGACGTCGACAGAGGAGCTGCATTTGCCTGCAAAGCATACTTGGGGTTCGGCTTGTGGATGCTTGCCTTGCCCCTGGTTAGCATATGATGGCCTGGTACAGCTGCTATGGGTGATGACGGCGTGTCAGTATTTGGCATTGGGGAAGGCAGTGTGTGTTCGACGTCGAGGTGGACCGTCGGTGACGCACTCGATGCTGGCTGCTGATGAACGCCGCGAGTAGTTCGTGCGCGTGTCGGGTGAGGCGGCAAGTGTGCGTTGAGCGGCAGCGTGGCGGAAGGGGTGCGCGGCGTGCTGGGTGCGTCACGCAGTGACGCTGGTGGTGGTGGGTTATCGTGCACGACGGCTGCTGGCTGTTCTGTTGGAGGAGGTGAAGGCAATGCGCGAAAGGGGAACTCCTGCTCGTCGAAGACGACGTGCCGTGAAGTGAGCACTCGGCGCATAGTGGTGTCATAGCAACGGTACCGCGATGATCGGCAGGATATCCGATGAAGATGCATGGCGTGGAGCGTGCAACGAGTTTGTGTGGTGTCGTGGCTGTCGTGTTGGGGTAGCAGCGGCAGCCGAAGACGCGGAGCTCATCATATGTCGGCGGCGTTCCGAAGAGCAGCTGGTACGGGGTGAGCGTGCCTGTGGCGCGACAGGGTCGCCTGTTGACGAGGTAGGTTGCTGTCACCATCGCCTCAGCCCAAAACTGCAAAGGAGCTGAACTGTGGAGTAACATGGTGCGAATGCAGTCGTTAAGAGTGCGTAGCACACGTTCGGCCTTCCCGTTCTGCTGGGATGTGTAAGGACAGGAGAGACGAAAGTGGATGCCATTTTCACTGAAAAATAGGCGAAGTGCAGTAGAATCAAATTCCTTCCCATTGTCAGTTTGAATGGCAAGGATGGGTAGACGGTATTGAGTCTGAACGTGAGCCTGAAAGGCTTTTATTGTGGGCAGAACGTCAGACTTGTGCCTCAATGGAAAAGTCCAGAGATAGTGAGTGAAGTCATCTAGAATCGCAAGGTAATATTTGTAACCAGAGTGACTGAATATAGGTGAGGTCCAAACATCGGAATGCAATAACTGAAAGGGGAAATATGTCTTTGTTGCTGAATCACTGAAAGGTAATCTAACATGTTTGCCTAAACGGCAGGAAGAACATGTATAAGCTGCGGATTTATTACAACTGAAATCAAAACCAGCAAGCACTTTGGAGAGGACGTTGGCGCCAGGATGCCCAAGTCTCTGGTGCCATAGAGCGACTGCTGAAGAGGCGGAGGCGATGAAGGCTTGCTGTGGCTGAAACCGAAGCGGATAGAGATCTCCGGTTCTCTCATATCGGAGCATCTCCGCTCGGGTTTGAAGATCCTTGATAGAAAAACCAGCAGGGTCAAACTCAATAGAAATATTGTTATCACGAGTAAGACGGCGAACGGAAATAAGATTTTTGATCAGAGATGGAGCAACAAGAACATTTCGCAGATGTAAGGGTGCGGAAGCTGTAGGAATGGAAGTAGAGAGCTGCTGAGAAACAGGTAACCGGGCACTATTGCCAACAGTGATCATCGAAGATGAAGGATGAGGGCGAGTGGTGGGTAAGTTACCAGGTGACGACGTCATATGGGTGGTGGCGCCGGTGTCTAGATACCAGTCGGCGGCGCTCGGCGGCTGTGTTGGGATGCCGACGTTGGAAAGCGCCGTGTAGAGCGCTGGATCCCAGCCTCCTGTAGAGCTAGTGGGAGGAGTTGAAGGCTGGGCTTGATAGGCCATCATTGCCTGCTGGGCTTGAACAGGCGGTCGAGGACCGAGGACGCCAGCTGCAGGAGCTCGAAACGGGGCGGGCCAGGCCTGAACGAACCCGGTCCACGGGTTGTAACCCGCAGTCCAGGTGCCGGCCTGAGCTGGAGGACGCTGGCCGCCGCCACGGCGTTTGTTGGTCTTCTGGGAGCGGTTGCGATAACCGCCGGAGCCGGATCCGCCGTCTTTGGATCCAGCGAGGCGAGGAGATGCGCCGGAAGTGTTGGAGCCGGATTCCTGGTTGCCGGCGCCAGGGCCATGTCCAGTAGTGAGGGCATGGCTGGCATCGGCTTTGGCGTCGTGCTTCTCGCTAAGCTCCTCCAGGATCAAGAACGAGCGAGCAGACATGAAGGTGTGAGGAGGGAATTTGGAGGTAATCACCGGCTTGAGATGTCGATAGCGCGGATTCAGGCCACGAAGCATGTTCAGGACTTGGCTCGGTTCAGAGACCGTATGGCCGATTGCGTGAAGTTGATCTGCAAGACGCTTCAGTTTTGTGCAGTACTCAGTGATTGTCATGTCACCTTGGTTGAGACTGCGGAGCTCAGCCTCAAGGTAGACGGCGCGGTGAAGTTCGTTGTCGAGGAAGAGACCTTCAACCGCAGTCCACAAGGAGAAGGCGGTGAGTTCAGGCTTGTGGACGATGGCGAAGACGGAAGCGGAGACGGTGTTGAGGATCCAGTTGACGATGCAGGGGTCGACGAGTTGCCATTCGCTGTCGCGCTCAGCCGTTGGAGTAGGCGTGCGGACGTGCGAGGTGAGGCCGAACTTGCCGAGAGCCGAGTCGAAGAAGCACCTCCATTGGGAATAGTTGCCTTCCTCGAGGTCGAGGGTGATTGGAACATGCGAACGTATGTTCACAGTCTGCAAGATGGAGGCGGCGGCGGGCTCGGGTGGGTTGTTGTCAGACTCGAAGGAGCTATCAGAGTGGTTGGGAGAGGTGGGCGCCATGGAAGCTTTTGCGAAGGGATTTCGGAAGGAAGAAGATGCCCTGGTCGTTGATACCATGAAAGAGTAAGAAATGATCAACTGCAGTGATTGTATTGATCTCAGGGAAACTTATACACAGGTGAGCCATGGGCTCAACAGAATCCTAGGGACCCGGACGCGAGCCGGCGCAAGTGCGCGGCGTGGCGAGCGTCTCGCAGGCACGCGGTGACCGCGACTAACGGATCGCAGAACACGTCCGTAGCTTACAGGTGGACCTGAGTACATGCATCGACTAACACTCCATGCACATCGTCTGGGCAGCGCCTCCTCCTGCTTCTTATGCGTCTGCAGTGGCGCCGCCGCGTCGTCCTCCACCTGCACCTTGATGTCGCTCGTGCCCAGCCCCGGCATGTCCACCACGAACGCGTACGCGCCGGGCAGCTCCTTGACGTCGGCCGGGGGTGGCCGCCATGGCGTGACTCCACCGCCCGCGCCGGCGCCCGCCTTGTCGCCGCCCGCCGCCCGCTGCGCCGGCGTCGCCGTCGGGCACGTCCAGCAGGTGCTGCAGCGCCACAATCAGGGGGGCCTCGAGACCGAACATCCTCGCGTCCATCTCTCGCTCTCGCTGCCGCGGCCAGGATCGATCGCTGCTTTGCTTGTTGCTGTGTTGGTTTCTTGGATTGTTGTGTGATTCTTGGTGTCCCCGGCGGCTGTTGTTGGGTATATGGATGAGGGAGGGGAAGAAATGAGTTGTACTAGGGTTTGAGACACATTTTATACATGCAAGTGTTTGGATGGGTTGATCTAGGGCGTTCATCGAAATTTGGACGGTCACGGATCCATCTAAGTATATGGGCCCGTTGGGCTACATGGGCTGGATGGACGTGTCGCTGCTGCTTCTGATTTTTTTCACCAATACTGCTTCTATGTTTCTAGTACCACACTACTTAACAGAAAGAATCAATGTGATGAAGAGCACTATAAAGGAGACTAGAAGATACCTACTCCCTCTGTCCCTATTTAACTATCACCGTTGGTGTTCGTATCACAAGTTTGACTCGATTTGTAGCAAATACATATAATAATTGTATCTCTAAATAATCTTGTTAAAAAACTAGATTCAAATATTTTTTTCAATGATACTAATTATGTATGATGAATATTAATATTTTTTAATATATATTTAGTCAAATGTGTTTTTCAGGAAGCGAAAATAATATTTATTTAGAGACAGCGGAAGTACATCACAAAAGAAGCAATGCAGCAACAAGGTAGCAATGCAGCAGCAAGGTATTATTGACGCATGAGCCTTAGCTGCTGAGAATAAGAATTAAAATAGAGATGGTTAATATAAAATAGTTTGGGCTTGTTCGTAATTTGATTCTCTCTTTCCAATTCTTTATATAACAATAAAAAATCATAATAAAAAATTTATAAAATTTTCATTTGAAGACGGTTTCCATTTAGACTTTGGTTGACTAATATTCTACCATGTGTGTGACGCGCTGATTGTTTAAGAAAAAAAAAGAAAAGAGAAAAATAATAACACATGAATTCTATCATGCACTTGTTTTGTTGGCTACTAGGTTCATGCATGTGACGTGGTGATTTTATAAGAGAAAAAAGAAAAGAGAAAAAATAAATAAATTAATAAGACACGGATGGTTGCATTCACTTTGGTTACAAAGCCCATACAGAGTATATTATGACGATCAACTGTTGTCATCGATCTACGGCTACAAAGCCAATGCAGAGTATACTATGACGATGTTTATGACAGAAACACAGTTTGGTCATAAACAGTTTTCATCCTGTGAACAGTCGTCATAAACAGCCTCTGTTTATGACAGATAGGTACTTTGTCATCTGCCAGTCGTCACAGAAGCCCAGATTTCTTGTAGTGGCAATCAGCAGGATTCAAACTCAGGACCTCTCGTTCGCGTGGGGCCTCCTCTACCACTGCACTACACATACGTTCCATATCCGTTTCGGTTACCTATATATTATACTAAACCGAGTGTAACTCGCTTATTTGAGGCCCTAAACGAATTCAAATGAAAAAGTTGTCAACTACAAAGTTTTCTAACTTTTTGAGATCTACAACTTTTATTTTGGTAGTTTTTCCATCTGAGGTAGTTTATAAAAATTTGAATTTCAAATTTGATAATTTGAAACGTAGTTTTCGTTGACAAGATGATTTCAAATCAAAAGGTTGTCAACACCAAAGTTTCATACCTTTTCGAGATCTACAACTTTTATTCTGGTCATCTCTCCATCCGAGATATTTTAAAAAATTCGAATTTTAAATTTTTCAAATTCGAACGCAGTTTTGCATAACTAGATGACTTCAAATTAAAAAGTTATCAACTACAAACTTTCATAACTTGTCAAGATCTACAAAGTTTATTTTGGTTGTTTGACCATTTGTGCATCCGATATTGTGGTTCTAATATTATTCACAGGCATTATATATCACTCTTATAGTTTTATAAACTACCAGAGACATATATAAGATTTGTGAACGAATTTATTTTAAGTTTGTAAAATGAAAAAATTACCAAAACAAAAATTATTCATCTTGATAAGTTAACCAACTTTGTAGTTAAAAACTTTTTCATTTGGATTAATTTAAAAATGTAATTCAAAAACTGGCTTTGCCGAGTGTAAAAAAAACACTAGGCAAAGAGCTCTTTGCCGAGTGCCACGTGGCCGGCACTCGGCAAAGAGGCGCTTTGCCGAGTGCCCGAAATTTGGCACTCGGCAAACCTCCAGACACTCGGCAAAGATCCAGTTTCCCGTAGCATTATCTTTAAGTGATATTGCAAACATATAATTTGGGCCTCATATTTTTACAGTTGATAGACAATGCCAAATCATGACTACTGTAAAAATATCACATGCCCAGGTATTATAATTTATTTATAAAAAATATGGCAAGTTTAATTCACAAAAATGCATGTGAGAGCAAAATAAATCTACAAATCATATTTCCTGCAAACACATGGCCATGATCAAATTACCTAAGCTACCACAACATCGTATAAAGGCAGTAGAACCATAATTTCCATTTTTACTTGCAAACATTTATCACAAACCATTTTAATCAATTTAATGAGCCGAGAACAAGATAAATTCATAACTAATTCATATATGCACCAAACATCCTGAAATTTTTATCACAGGACTCATATCACATAAGAATCCTACCATAAAACTTTCACAGCAAACTAAGCAATATAATAGCAGATATGATTTTCTCCCTATTTAAACCTATTTAACACAAATCAATCATCACAGCAGAAACTTTGCACTAACACACATCATTTTATGCATCCACTGGATAGAACTACTTACAAGGATTCCAAAAAGTGCTCACTTGCCATTTTGGACAAACACAAAATTTATTACACATTTTACCGTTTTCCATCAAATTTGCTAATTAAACAAAAATGAAAAACAAAAACTGTTTTTCACTTGGGCCCTCCAGATCTGCACAAAATATTTAAGGATCTATTAGCAAACATTGTGTCATGACACATTACACAAAAACCCAAAAAAAGAGTTTCAGCTTTACATGGGGCTTTCACCATGGATTCACGAGAGAAACTCGGGAACCGACCGAGAACTCGTCGCCGGGAAGGAGGAAGCCGGACTCTGGTTAGGGTTCAGGCTAAGGGCGCTGCTGGCTGCTTCCTGGTGCTGCTCGCCGGTGGCCTGCTCTGGTCGCCGGGTGCTTGCTGCAGCATGGTGGCGGCCTTTAGAGGGGCGCGATCTCGCGCGGCCAGAAGAGCCGCTGCTCTGCGCGGTTTGCAGAACGATGCAGAGAGAGGGAAAGGAAAGGGGAAGGAGAGGGAAGGAAGGGGCGCCAGCCTGCTGCTGCACGGACCAGCCAAGGGAGAAGAAGGCAGAGGATACGGAGGTGCTGCTAATGGAGCTCTGCTGGAGCACGGTCACGGAGACGGCGAGAGAGAAAGAGAGAGACCGTGAAGGGGAAACAAAATGAGAGAGACCGAGTGGGGGAGGAAAGGACCGGACTCGGCTTTTGACGCAGGGGCAGGAGCACACCCGAGGCCGGTCGGTCAGGCCCGTGGTCGGCCATGGCAAATTTTAGGGAGAAATTTCTTGTTAAAAGTATAGGCAATTTCCAGATTAAAGCCAGAATATAAATCATGATAAATTGATGATCTAGATATATCAGATTGTATTGTTTACTAGCATAGCAAAATATGCATAACATGATCTCATACATGACAACCGGTGTAAGCATAGCTCGTACACCAGATAGATTAAAAGGCAAGAACAAATGCATAAGATCTGGTATAAGCATAGACATTAGATCACGAACGGCGTACCTTTCTGATGCTGGAGAAGACGGTGGCGGAGTCGGTGCTGGACGATCCTCGATGAGCGCTGGAGGAAGAGCTCGGAGCAGTTGACGACGAGTACGTCTTGACGCAGCGCCGCCTGACTTAGACGGTAGACGATCCGTTGTTGACGACAAGAGCAGTCGCGCGACGAGCGCTTCCCAAAAACCTTATTCGCCTTCTCCCGGTGCAGGATCGCAAAGACGAGGGTTCCGGAGACCTGCTCGCCCGGTCGCTGGTGCACGCAAGCGAACGGACTGGAGACGACTAGACGGTAGCGCAAAAGCGATATGAGACAAACCCTAACTCGAGAGGTGTTGAGAGATACGTTTTGGCGTGGCCGATAGGTTGCTTATATAGCCCTGTTGAACCGACCTCGTGTCGCGATCATGATCTAAATTGGTTTAGGACTCTTGAGTCGTAACTGTTTAGGACTCTGCAACTTGAAGGCCAAGAAACCAAAAACTAAAACTACAAAAGGAGACCGCGCTCCCGCAAGGCGAGGAGCCGGATTTCGGCGGACCATTCACGCAGGTGCCGCGCACCCGCGCAAGTCGCCACGCCACGCCACGCCCCGCCGCGCCCGGCGAGGCGAGGCGAGCGAGCGCGCGCGTGTGGACTTCTCTTTCACCTTCTCACACTAGACTTGAGGAAGTGGAGAGGACTTCCATATTTAAGCAAGTCCTCCTCCCCTTCCACTAGCAAGGTGGGACTAAAGAGTTCCACTTCCCCTCTTTGCACACACATGAATGGGCTTTGTGATTTATTTAGGAATTTCAGAATTTACTATTGGGCCAAGCCCATATAAATTCTAACAATCCCCCACCAGATCTCAAATGCCCATTTAGAGATTTGCCTGTTTCTGCTACTGTTTAATATACTAGTGTTTAGCAGAGACTGTTAAGTTGAACTTCTGCCTATAACCTCAAGTTACACTTATTCACAACTTGAACAATGGACTATGCCTTGAATTGCAAGTTTTGCGTGAAGCAAGTTTTACTCAAGGTTAAACTAGTACCTGGCTGCCAATAGCCTTTCTTCGTGGGTGGAGCATATACGTCATACTCCATGGTCTCTTCATGAGCTTACTAGAGATCACCCTAATCTCATAGACTGCGACGTTTTAACAGTCATGGCTCATATAGGTATGTTCTTTCAAGAATACTCTATAGGACAGCATCTTTGCTTTTAAAAGCCAATAGAAAATATTAAGGTCTTTGCCAACCTTCCATACAGTGCCTCATAGCAATGAGAGTATTGCATCTTCACAAAGAGAGGGTTTAGAAATTACTCTCCTCAGTTTACCAATAGCTTGTTCTTCCCAGATCCTTAGTCACGGGATCTCCGATCAAAAAGGTTGGGTTACTACTACTGTAAACTCATATGGGTCTCATACCCATCTCCCTTGATGTGATTTCTATCACATTCCGTGATAACCCTTTTGTAAAGGGATCTGCCAGATTTTTGTCTGTTTGTACATAAGCCACAGCTATTACTCCGGAGTTTCTCAACTTCCTGACAGACTTCAAACGTCTTTTAACGTGTCTTGTTGACTTCGCATTATCCCTAGCACTGTTCACTTTCGTGATCACTGTTTGATTATCACAGTTCATAAGGATAGCCAGTATCGGTTTTTCAACCACCGGTAAGTCAGACAAGAGCTCACGCAGCCACTCTGCCTCTGCAGAAGCTGTATCCAAAGCAGCAAGTTCTGCTTCCATGGTTGATTTAGTCAAAATAGTCTGTTTACAAGACCTCCATGACACTGCACCACCTCCAAGGGTAAAAACATACCCACTAGTGGCGTAGATCTGAACAATATCAGAAATCCAGTTTGCATCACTATATCCCTCTAGCACAGCTGGGTGCCCAGAATAGTGAATTCCAAAACTCATTGTACCTTTGAGATAACGCAAAACTCTTTCAAGTGCATGTCAATGATTATCACCCAGGTTGGACATGTACCTACTTAGTTTGCTCACAGCAAATGAGATATCTGGTCTAGTTGCGCTCGCTAGATACATGAGTGAACCAATAATCTGAGAGTATCTCAGTTGGTCTCTAGCAATCTTTCTGTTCTTTCTCAAAGTCACACTGGGATCATAAGGTGTTGGAGAAGGTTTACTATCCATAAAGCCAAAGCGACTCAAAACCTTCTCAACATAGTGAGATTGCAATAAAGTAATCCCACTCTCATCCTTAATCAGCTTAATGTTCAAAATAGCATTAGCTTCACCCAGATCTTTCATATCAAAGCTCTTTGACAGGAAAGACTTGACCTTATTAATAACATCAATATTTGTTCCAAAAATAAGAATATCATCAACATATAAACATAATATAACAGATTGACCCCCACCATGACGATAATACACACACCTATCAGCTTCATTAACAGCAAAGCCTGCACTAATTAAAGTAGTGTCAAACTTCTCATGCCATTGTTTAGGTGCTTGTTTCAAGCCATACAAAGATTTCAATAACTTACACACTTTTTGGTCTTCACCTTTTACTACAAACCCATCAGGCTGATCCATATAGATCTCCTCATCTAACTCTCCATTAAGAAAAGTTGTCTTCACATCCATTTGATGAATGAGAAAACCATATGAGGCAGCCAGGGAAAGTAATACTCGAATAGTGGTTAATCTAGCAACAGGTGAATAAGTATCAAAGAAATCCTCGCCTTCTTTTTGGGTATAACCCTTAGCCACAAGCCGAGCCTTGTACTTGTCAATAGTACCATCAGGTCTAAGCTTCTTCTTGAACACCCACTTACAACCCACAGGTTTACAACCAAAAGGCAACTCAGATAACTCCCAGGTACTATTAGAAAGAATCGAGTCCATCTCACTACGGACAGCTTCTTTCCAATCATCTGCATCTGGAGATGCATATGCTTCTGTAATAGAAGTAGGAGTATCATCCACAAGGTACACAACGAAATCATCACCAAAGGATTTTGCAATCCTTCGTCTCTTGTTCCTCACAAGAATTTCATTGTCATCCTCCTCAAGAACTTCATTAAGTGGTTGTTCAAATGACTTAAGCGGAGACTCAATAGGTGTAGTAAAATCAGGAGTTAATTCAAAGGAAAATTTAGCATTGCTACGCATTTCTTTCATAGGAAAAATGTTCTCAAAGTATGTAGCATCACGAGATTCAAAGATCGTATCCACATGCATATCAGGTACTTCAGATTTTACTACTAAAAATCTATAGGCAATGCTAATATGTGCATATCCTAGAAAGATGCAATCCACAGTCTTTGGTCCAAGCTTACGCTTCTTAGAAATTGGAACATTGACTTTCGCCAAACATCCCCACGTGCGTAAGTATGTAAGTGATGGTTTCCTTCCAACCCAATACTCGTATGGAGTTGTCTCTTTATTTCTGTTTGGAACTCTATTCAGGACATGACTCGCAGTCAATAAGGCCTTCCCCCACCATGCCTTAGAAAGACCAGCATTATCTAACATGGCGTTCACCAAGTCAGTCAACGTGCGGTTTTTCCTCTCGGCAATCCCGTTTGATTCAGGAGAATAGGGAGTTGTCCTCTCATAAATAATACCATGTTCCGTACAGAATTCATCAAAAAGCATAGGAAAATACTCACCACCACGATCTGACCTAAGACGTTTAATCTTTCTCTCTAGTTGATTCTCAACTTCAGCCTTATAGATTTTAAAGTAGTCTAGCGTTTCATCTTTAGTTTTAAGCAAGTAAACATAACAATATCTAGTTGCATCATCAATTAAAGTCATGAAATATCTCTTTCCACCTTTTGTCAACACACCATTCATCTCACAAAGATCAGAATGTATGAGTTCTAGAGGTGCCAAGTTTCTCTCCTCCGCTGCCTTGTGAGGCTTTCGAGGTTGCTTTGATTGCACACAACTATGGCACTTAGAACCTTTGGCAATAGTGAAATCTGGAATTAAACTCAGGCTAGACAAACGTGACATTAAACCAAAGTTCACATGACATAAACGAGAATGCCAAATATTAGAACTATCATTAATTGTGCCACAAATATGATTTACTGACTTATTACCAAAATCTGCCAAAGATAGGCGGAACAAGCCTCCGCAATCATACCCTTTACCAATAAATTGTCCATGCTTAGACATAACTACTTTATTGGACTCTAAAACTACTTTAAAACCATCTCTCAAAAGAAGAGATACGCTAACAAGGTTCTTGCGTATAGTAGGGACATGCTGCACGTTCTTCAGTTGCACGATCTTCCCCGAAGTAAACTTCAGATCTACCGTGCCAACACCACGAACAGAAGCATGTGATCCATTCCCCATTAGGACAGAGGAACCTTGGAGCCCCTGATAAGAAGAAAACAGAGAGATATCAGCACACACGTGAATATTAGCATCTGTATCAACCCACCAATTTGGTGATTGAAATACTGATAGTACAGTAGGAAAATTACCATACCCATCATCAGCATCGCTAGTAGTCACAAGGTTGACATTCTTCTTTTTCCCTTTTCGGTCCGCCCGCTCCGGACACTCTTTGGAAAAATGCCCAAGCTCTCCACAAGTGAAGCACGACAACTCTGCTTTATTCTTCTTCTTCTTCTTAAATGTAGTAGTAGTTTTGGCATTGAAAGACTTAGGCTTTCCTTTGTACTTGCCATGGTTTTTCTGGACGAAGTGGGCGCTAGCTCTTTCCTCGTTCCCCTTCTCAATGTTATCTTTAGCCCGAGCCTTCTCCTCAACATCAAGAGATGCTATCAGGTTTTCAACTGATATTTTCTGTCTCTTGTGTTTAAGGCTTGTGGTGAAATTCCTCCAAGAGGAAGGTAGCTTTGCAATAATGCACCCAGCCACAAACTCATCGGGTATAACACAGTTAAGAAGTTCAAGCTCTTTTGCCAGACGATGTATCTCATGAGCTTGTTCGACTATAGATTTGTTCGCAACAATCTTGTAGTCATGAAAAGTCTCCATGATGTACAACTCTTTGCCAGCATCTGAAGCACCAAAGGTAGCTGCCAGATAATCCCACAAAGTCTTTGCGTCTTTAATGTGCAGAATTGTATCAAAGATATGATCAGCAAGGACATTCTGCACAACTCCCACAAAGATTTGGTTGGCATCCTGGAAAGCTCTCTGATCCTCTTCAGAGATATTTCCCTCGGGCATACCAGCACTCACCCAGAACACTTTCATGGACGTCAACCAATTGGTGACCTTAACTTGCCATCTCTTAAAGTGCTCCCTAGAAAACTTTCTGGCTTCAGCGCATCAACAAAACTAGCCATAGTTAATTCTGGAAACCTATAATAAGGTTTTTGGATTGTTAAAAGTATAGGCAATTTCCAGATTAAAGCCAGAATATAAATCATGATAAATTGATGATCTAGATATATCAGATTGTATTGTTTACTAGCATAGCAAAACATGCATAACATGATCTCATACATGATAACCGGTGTAAGCATAGCTCGTACACCAGATAGATTCAAAGGCAAGAACAAAGGCATAAGATCTGGTATAAGCATAGACATTAGATCACGAATGACGTACCTTTCTGATGCTGGAGAAGACGGTGGTGGAGTCGGTGCTGGACGATCCTCGATGAGCGCTGGAGGAAGAGCTCGGAGCAGTTGACGACGAGTACGTCTTGACGCAGCGCCACCTGACTTAGACGGTAGACGACCCGTTGTTGACGACGAGAGCAGTCGCGCGACGAGCGCTTCCCAAAAACCTTATTCGCCTTCTCCCGGTGCAGGATCGCAAAGACGAGGGTTCCGAAGACCTGCTCGCCCGGTCGCTGGTGCACGCAAGCGAACGGACTGGAGACGACTAGACGGCAGCGCAAAAGCGATATGAGGCAAACCCTAACTCGAGAGGTGTTGAGAGATACGTTTTGGCGTGGCCGATAGGTTGCTTATATAGCCTTGTTGAACCGACCTCGTGTCGCGATCACGATCTAAATCGGTTTAGGACTCTTGAGTCGTAACTGTTTAGGACTCTGCAACTTGAAGGCCAAGAAACTAAAAACTAAAATTGCAAAAGGAGACCGCGCTCCCGCAAGGCGAGGAGCCGGATTTCGGCGGACCATTCACGCAGGTGCCGCGCACCCGCGCAAGTCGCCACGCCACGCCACGCCCGGCGAGGCGAGGCGAGCGAGCGCGCGCGTGTGGACTTCTCTTTCTCCTTCTCACAATAGACTTGAGGAAGTGGAGAGGACTTCCATATTTAAGCAAGTCCTCCTCCCCTTCCACTAGCAAGGTGGGACTAAAGAGTTCCACTTCCCCTCTTTGCACACACATGAATGGGCTTTGAGATTTATTTAGGAATTTCAGAATTTACTATTGGGCCAAGCCCATATAAATTCTAACATTTCTTTCCTATTTTGGCAAGTTTCCGGAAACTTTCGGTCAAATTCCAAAATTGTCAACACTGCTCAAACGGACTCCGATTTTGACGAAACTAATTTTGTTGTCGCCGTCTCGCCGAATACTCCGACTTTCGTTAGAGGCACTTGGTCAGATTCCTAATGATTTGCCCGGTAACAATCGTCGACGGCAGCTTCGCGGTGACCGAAATTCCAATTTCGCGGTACAGACTTAACCAATTTCCGGAACCTGAAAACTGCGTTGTACCTCATCTTGCGAGCTCGTTTTCACCATTTTCAGCACCGACCTAGGGCTCGGCCATAAAACAAAATTTGTTCCTCTCGATCTGTACTACAACTTTCGTTTAAGGCGCTTTGACATGCGAACATCCAAAAATACCGTTCAACGCCGGTCAAAGGAGTCACCCGGTAGGATCCGAATTAGGGTTTCTCGTCGGTCGGAACATTTTCTGGCCATCTGCTCAACACCGAACTTTCATAACTTTTGACCGTGAGTTCATATATATTTGATTGGGCATAGCTGTAACACTTGGTTGAACCTGAATGATTTTCTTCCGTTAACCGGCCAGTACTGGCAAAGCTGCGACTCGTCATTTCATGTGACTTTTTGATTCCAAACTTCACGAAACTTTTTCACCGGTTACTATAGACAGGAACTGAGGTGGGTCACATGAAAAATCTAGGTTTAGCATTAATCCTGAATATTCATAATTTGGCAATCATTGTTATCTGGCTCCATTAATTATTTCCCGAATAATTCAAACGGAGGTTTTGCCTCTGAGATTGATCCTGACACTTCTGTCATCACTAACTAACCTTGAATTTAGTTCTTCATCGTCGCTTGATATACCAGGTCGGTGCTCACCAGACTACTCACTGACGGCGAACACCTAGGGTGTTACAGCCCTTCCCCCTTAAAAGAATCTCGTCCCGAGATTCCGGACGAAAGACTTTTCAAGAGAAGAGAAGCATAGCACCCATCCTTAATCGCAGGCTATAGACAGCTCAAGATACTGACTTCTCAACAGAACAGAAACTGTAAGGAACAGAACAACTTTCTCATCCTTTATGTTATTTTCCCGATTACTAGCTCTTGTTAGAAGAATTTTCTTCACCGACTTCCATCGAGCATTGAGGTACACTCACAATATCACTATTGGGTTGAAAGGAAACCAAAACTGCATTATTACCTTGGGAGGAATCCAAGATAATATTACTTCAAATATTGGATCTTCGTCCGATTGAGACTATACAATCAACATCCTTCGGTACTAGGAGGAACTGACTGACTGCAACCACTATTTATACTACCGTGATTGTCTGATCAATCAAATAGCCATCGATGGAGAGCTACATAAGGTTCTATGTGTGCAATTATCTTTCTCTGATGATATTCTGAATCTGCTAGGAGAGCGGTGAATGCAATAGCTGACTCTACCAATTCCACGCTTTCACTGATCCTTGTTTACGAGAACTCTTATTTCTTAAGCTGCGACAGTCACTTTGGTTAAATTTGATGCAACCTCTTGGGTAAAAATACCGAACTACTAAATCTCTGTACTACCAAGCAGATCAACATCATTCTTCTTCATGGTGTAGTTGCAACTCAGTGGAACTAGATTGTTGAACTACTTGGGTCATAGAGCGATCTTTTCAAATTCATTTGGCAATGGAGGAACAAAATCTGAAATCTAACGTTTGACACTTCAATTGTCAGCAATCTGCACTTCTTAGAGTTGATTTTTGGTAGGACACCTCGACTGCTTCAAGAATAAGCGACTGATTTTGAATGTTCTTTCTGGTTTTATTCCAAATAATCTGGAGTAACCTTTTCATAGTAGCCAAACGTATCACCAGGCAGTCCTTATTTCAGGTATAATCCTGACTGAGTTATTAGGTTGACGTACCGTCTTGTATTACCATTGAAATTTCTCCCATATAGAGCTGGCTGGAACATGTTAGAGACTTGGATGTATGAGTGCCACAAACAATATCAGTTGGTTTACAGACTTCGAGCATAACATTGTTTTGTGAGACAAAGCCTTCATAGCTACCAAAGAGTCATTTCTGAACTGGAGATTGGTTTTTTTTAGTGACTGAACTAATCAGTTGTCTCTCAACACTAAAAAGCTCCAAGGTTTCAGCTTTTACTACAAGCACTATCGGATATCCATGCACATGGTCATCACCAAAGTCAGCTGAGAATCAGACACATCTGGGAAGATTGGGTTCACTGCGAGATCATCATGCAGACATATGCATTAGGTTCAGACAGTAAACTTCTGGACCTCAGGGATCTGGTTAAATAACACACCATTTCTATTGCTCGTCCTTTAGCTGATACTTGCCCACTTTTAAGAATTATGTACCACTTTGCTCCACTATGACCATATATGATACTCCTTCTTTTGTTGTTGATCCAACAGAGTCCTTTGTCTACCACCTCTTACAGTCTGTTACTGCTTTCATCTTTGACTGATTCTGGAAAACGTTATCCTTCTTGCCATTTTCAGAAAGAAACGCTGCCTTATCCAAGCCGACATAAAGATTTTTCTGAAGGAATATAGGAGATAATCAAGGAGAAAGCTTCATGAAAGATAACACATTGGCTTAGTCCCATAATAGATCTTGATCATAACCCACAGTACCAGCACGTGCTGAGCAGCACAACCAAGTGTGTGCACCCACCGGTGGCTCTCGGTTTCGTCGCGGCACCATTAGTTCTTAACCAAGACAACATTATCGAACCACTACCAGTGAGGAATCCCACATGATGCAGATAAATCTTGCATGGATAGGCATCACGTGCAAGGCATGAGCTAGCAAAACAAGGATGATCACAGGGTTTGGAAATCAACAAGGAGGTGATTTCAAGGATAAAACATGGCACAAGACAACAAGGATTCGTCTGGTGCACATCGAGGTCATGATAAGATGAAGGATTTCATGAACTTGATTTGGCCAAGCAGCAACAAAAGAGCAACCGAGGGGTACATGGGTTTAGACTAGATCTCCACAATTGGGCAAGACAAACTATAGTCCAAGGCTGAGGTTAACCAGAACTAAACTTGGCTGGCCAAACAAACAAGGGCCTACAACAAAGGGTACAAACATCTATGTCTTTGGCAACACTTAAAACCAAACTTGGATCTCCAGGTTGGGTTAGAGGCATGGCTACACCACAAGCACAGGCATACCATGGTTCAGAACTAGGATTTGGAGAGGTTAACTAGGGCTAACTAGTCCAACAAAAAGGCATGGACATGCATAGGTTTAGGTTTTTAGCACAAGCATTCTAAACCATCAAAACTAAGCACACAAACATAGGCCTTTAAGCAACAAGGGTTCTACTAAGGGCATCTCGGAAGGTCAAGAGGGCTTGGAAAACAAAGGCTCAACAAACCGCTCATGTACTCGCCGAGGACAAGGGTTGACAAACCAAGGCACCACTTTTATAACAGCAAATCTACACACAGCCTTAACAAGCATTTGGAGCACACAACCAATCAGCTAAAGCAACCAACACTAACCACCAAGCTCAAACAAGACAAGCATCTACCTCTGGCACACAAGCAAACATAGACATGCAAAACATTGTAAACAGATGTTATCATTCTTTTACTTCCTGTTTACTAGATTGGAGTACAACTCTATATCTAGGAGCAAACATACCAAGCAACTAGGGCATACTTGTTTGTCAACTATAAGCAGTTTACAACTTTAAGTTAACTCACTTATCTAGCATATGAAGCTATCAATCAAGCAACAAGCTCATGCATAGGCCACATTTCAAGAAGGAATAAACAGACACTAGGTAACAACAGCTAACAAGCAACATGCAACAACTTGAGTTTTGGGTATAATCAACAACAGTTTAAAACATTCTAAACATGTTAGAAAAGCCAAATTACAGTCGGTCAAATTAGTTGCTAGCTTTTAGTCCTTACAACATATGACTAGTAAAGATTGGCGCTAGGTTAGGGAGCAATTATAAAGCATGGTGCACATAAAAACATAATTCTAGGCATAACCATGTATGAAAGACAGTTTGTATACAACTTAAACATGTTAGACAATTCATGATTAACCCAAATTAAATTTCTTACATGCACTTATTACTTTACCTACTTTAGCAAGGTGAGACATAGAGCTGTTTCAATCTACTCCCAGAGAATTCTAGGAAGATTATGGCAGCTCACTTCATGCATTTAGTAGGCTATTACTAGCATTTCAATATATTGGAGCAAGTAAAACAGCCTACACAATTCTAGCAAGTAACATGCTCAAAACAACTTAAACAGGTTTATTCTATTTAATGTCATCAACAACAAGTTTTTACATTTTTCTTGCAGCAACATGATACTAGTGAGGTATGAAAATTGGTTTCACAAACTTTTAATTCATATAACTCTAGTTCTCATGATTGCAAGAAATTAAGCATGAAACAGAATTACATGATTATAACATGATAAAGCAACTAAACAACAGGTTTTGCTAAAGCATGCTAAAGCTGACAAAACTAGAATTACATGTTTAGGAAGCACTTAGGGTACCCAACAAAACTGCATACAACACAGGCTCAAGCAGCAAGTTTTATTGTTTCTTTAGGTGGAGCATATCAAACAAAACTAACCCAATTGGTTTCACCCAAAAGGGAGTTTTCTAACTCAAAACATTGAATTACAGACATAGCATAGTTTCACCACATAAGCAGGGTACACACAAGTCATTTAGTTACTACAAGACATTTCATCATAGGGGAGCTTCTAACAACTAGAAACTTATTGTCTAACTACTCTTCTAGCATACATGAAGCAAAGCAAGGCAACCCAGAATCATGATGAGCTAGCAGTGTTATGCAAACCACAACATACAAGGTATTTACTTCTAGCCTATAACAAGCAATCACTTATTTAGCTAACATGAAAGCACCCATATGAAATATTGGACACCCTACCAACCATCAAGAACAAGACCATATTACATCTGACTCAGGGCAACATATCGTATCAAACAGAACATCCATTTCTAACTTTTACAAGCAGTCTAGCACATCACATCGAAGCACTAGTTCACAACAAACTTTATCATTACAGGAACAAGGGTGGGGAAGCATTTTGATGCACAGACAACCATTGTGTTTTATCATTACTTTAGTCACACTTGACAACAAGTGGTTCATTATTAGAACAAGGGTGAGAGAAGCATGTTCATGAGCGATGCACAAAAAGATGTATGCTCGTCCTATACGTCCTTACAAATTGCCAACCTGAGGTAGCAATCGCGTTCTAGGTCAGTGGCATAACACGCACTCTCGATATAGCTAGTTGTCAACTATACATACGCATTCGAGGTTAGCGTACCTGCAGAAAATCTCATTTCAGCCCATTCCCACAATAGATATAAATACATTGCAGGAATTTGAATCTAAGTACTCCCATATATGCATACCAATATACATATATGTAGCACCAAACTACCCAGATGATAAGTCTACCCACAATTAAGTACCTTCATATACACTTGTGTGTAACATGTATATAATCCAGTACCAATCTGGCACACCCCTAGATCGGCGGTTGTCCGATCATGCTCTGACTTGACATTACACTACCAAGTTCCTAAATCTATCCGCAATTAAATACCTTCACTTGTACCCGTGTGCTTAACGAGTACAAGTTCCAGTACCAAACTAGCACTTCCCTAGACCAACGGTTGTTTGGTCATGCTCTCACAACTCACACTTACCTGAGCGTAGGTGCGATGTTGCATAAAATAAATTCAACTACCCCACATATATGAGTACATCATATGTGAGGGCTACCTCCAACATTAGACCACAGGGTAGCATAGTGCGGTCATCTACACATACCTTTTGAGTCAACGTGTCGTTGCAAGAAAGTAAAACCCCCAAAGTTAGTATTACTTACTAAGCCACCTGAAAGTCCTAGTTGGGCATAACTGGAGGTTGTCGCTAGCACATAGTTTACAAATTAGGTTTTGACAAACTTGCCTACTAGCTAAAGATTTTTTAGATAAAATAGGCTTTTCAAAACAAAACTTTGTTTTAAAACCATGCACATGACAGTATTATGCTTAACCTTGCTCCGATGCCAGCTGTGACAGAACTGACCAATTTATATGAGCACAAGTGCGAAAACCTCCGCCGAAGCAACTGAATTAGCACACTTGAGCCCATATAAACCCGGTAGTCTGGAAATCTCGAAGGATTTTAAACATTTCCAACATCTCAACCAAGATCGCATGGTCAAGCAAATACAAATCATGTCCACGGAGCTTTGCAGCAGAAATAATATTACAATAGGGTTTACAAATAATAATACAAGTTGAGTTCCACTTAATTTAGAAGAACAACATAGCTTTGAAATGAATACCATAACATAAGTTGCAATACTTTGCTAGCTTGAGTGACATCCTACAACAACGACATAAGAGAAGAAATATGGAATCGCCGAGCCCACCGGCACTGGCCATCACCTTTCGGCAGGCCTAACCTTCACCTGCAACAAGGTGGGATAAACCCTGAGTACTCGAATGTACTCAGCTAGACTTACCCATCATAAACCAGAAATAAAGTGACACCAAGGAGTATGCAGGGCTGTATGTGGGGTTGGCTATACTTACCTTTTTGCATAAAAGTATTTTCATTATTAAATAATCATCATTAGAGTATTAGCAGTCAATTTTATGTAATCAACCTGATTAACTAGATTTGCACCTGATCTAGAGCAATCACTTGGCTAATTAATCAAGCAAGAGAGTGACTATTTCATCAATAGCCTTTCAGATTCAACATCATAACCATATTTAGTTCCATAAGTTCTACGGGCGATGATCTATAGTCAACTGCTCACTGTCCAGGAGCGATGGCGATTATAATCGATTCCTACCTAGCTGGGGATAAAATGTCTCGCACTCGCCCGACACATCCGGCTACGGCGGTCGTAAGCTGCCACTCAGGAGATTCGAGAACACAACACGCGGGACGGCCATGAGCCATTCTACACCGAGAGTTATCTCAGTGCCAGGTCGCTCAAGCTATAGCTGCCCACGGTCATGCCAGGTCAATCAGGCCCTGCCTGCCCTCGGACCATGCTAGGTTGTTCAGAATAGTTGTCCACGGTTCAGCTGAGGCCCTGGGTGTTAGGCGTCAACATCTCCATCACCGGCTCGAATAACCTTACTCGGCTTCACGGGAGGTACTCCGACCTACTCTGTTAAGTGATTGACACGTTCAATTTGACTGAAGGGACATTCCCGAATGGGTCCTATGCGACACAGACGGGAGACTACTAGCACACAGAACTCATGTCCTGCTGCTCCTACATCCCGCCTCTGTCTCAAATTAATTATCACATGGTTATCTCCATGATAGCACCAGGCTAGTCATGATCAGTATCCACCTACTGCGGGAGACAAGAAATCACCCGACTTTTACCGGTCTAAGCAGGGCTAAGTATATAAATCGAGCCTAGACCTAGCAGGGATATCAAGATAATAATTACGGGTGGACAAGGATAAGTAAGTAATGCATCAACGGTATCATTCAACTCCTATAACTTAATGCAACAATCATTATAATGACTCGATTGCATTTATAAAAGAATGGTAGGAGACTTAGAATGCTCCGGGGCTTGCCTGGGAGACAACACTTAAGCTAGTGTTAATTGGCACCATTTTCGGGAACATCACCACTCCAGCAACTTGTGGTTCACCAACACCATCATCTCCAGGTGATCACCAAACCATCATCCTGAGGTCTGGCTCCATCACCACGTCCTTCGCTTGACGTTCTTCCATCTAGCGAACCTAGATATGAGATGCACAATGCATATATATGAATGCTCCCGAAGTAATATATTGATCACATAGCACAAGCAACCACTAAGAAGCACTTAGCACAAAATTCATGCAAACAATTAAGATAACTTAGCACACACCAAAGCACACAACAACCAACAGGTTATGCACACTTTTAAATTGATCACTAAGTTCACCTAATCAACTTAAGCCAAGTTAAGCAATCAAACACAAACACTCAGATTTGGACAGCAGGACAACAGTCCACTCTTTTAACTGTAACTCAAGCTACAGATCTCAAAACAAGGTGAGATAAGGCTTTCTGGAAAGCTAACTCAATTGTCTACAACTTTATTATTCACCATAAGAGCAAATTCAAAGGTTATATAGCTCAAAAGCAGATAACAATGCAGCTCTGTCCAGCTGTTGGACAGCAGGACAGACAGAGCTTCAGAGAAGCATAACTCAAGATACAAACATCACATGAGCATGCAATTAGACATTCTAGAAAGCTTACAATATTATCTAAATATTTCTTAATATTAAATTAAGGTGAATCAATCATTAACAAGGTCAAACCACACTATTAGTGCAGCTCTGTCCATACTTTGACAGAACTAGCCACACATCAACAACAGTAATCTTAAAACAACCATAACCAAAGATATATAATACTTGGGAACTTTCCTATAGACTTTTTAGAAAGGTTATTAAGTTGTCTACAAATCATCTATAATCATCTTTAGATGATTCACAAGTTAACAAGGTCTAATTAGTATAATTAGGCACCTCTGTCCAGACTTTGGACAGATTTGCCCACCTGCACTAAAACAGCTATAACTCAAGTTATATAACTCCAATGAACATGAGCTAAGATAATTTAGAAAGCTTATGAAAAGTACTACAACTCTTCTATAAACACCTAAGCATGAATCATAACATAACTAGGTGTAACAAGCCAAACATTCAGATCTGGACAGAATGTATGCAAAACTTGACAGCAATCTTACAACAGCCATATCTCTTAAACTATTAAGACTATGGCCATGCAATGTGTTGACAAGCAAGATTAAGATGTTATCTACGACTTTCATATACAACACTTTCACAGAAAACATTATTATCTTAATGAAAACATGCACACAACACAAACTGCACAGGCAGCCATTTCAGCAATTTAGTAAATCCACTTTGCTAATTATTATAAGTTATGAACAACATCAAATGCTTATAAACATGAGCACACATCATTTGCCTCAGATCAATATGCAACAAGGACAAGCACATAAACATATACATATTGATCCATTGCTATATTCCTATTAACTAGATAATTATTAAACATAGGCATTATCTTTAAGTGATATTGCAAACATATAATTTGGGCCTCATATTTTTACAGTTGATAGACAATGCCAAATCATGACTACTGTAAAAATATCACATGCCCAGGTATTATAATTTATTTATTAAAAACATGGCAAGTTTAATTCACAAAAATGCATGTGAGAGCAAAATAAATCTACAAATCACATTTCCTGCAAACACATGGTCATGATAAAATTACCTAAGCTACCACAACATCATATAAAGGCAGTAGAAACATAATTTCCATTTTTACTTGCAAACATTTATCACAAACCATTTTAATCCATTTAATGAGCCGAGAACAAGATAAATTCATAACTAATTCATATATGCACCAAAAATCCTGAACTTTTTATCACAGCACTCACATCACATAAGAATCCTACCATAAAACGTTCACAGCAAACTAAGCAATACAATAGCAGATATGATTTTCTCCCTATTTAAACCTATTTAACACAAATCAATCATCACAGCAGAAACTTTGCACTAACACACATCATTTTATGCATCCACTGGATAGATCTACTCACAAGGATTCCAAAAAGTGCTCACTTGCAATTGTTGGACAAACACACAATTTATTACACATTTTACCGTTTTCCATCAAATTTGCTAATTAAACAAAAACGAAAAACAAAAACTGTTTTTCACTTGGCCCTCCAGATCTGCACAAAACATTTAAGGATCTATTAGCAAACACATTGAGTCAGATGGGGCTTTCACCATGGATTCACGGGAGAAACTCGGGAACCGACCGAGAACTCGTCGCCGGGAAGGAGGAAGCCGGACTCTGGTTAGGATTCAGGCTAGGGGCGCTGCTGGCTGCTTCCTGGTGCTGCTCGCCGGTGGCCTGCTCTGGTCGCCGGGCGCTTGCTGCATCATGGTGGCGGCCTTCAGAGGGGCACGATCTCGCGCGGCCAGAAGAGCCCTGCTCTGCGCGGTTTGCAGAACGACGCAGATAGAGGGAAAGGAAAGGGGAAGGAGAGGGAAGGAAGGGGCGCCAGCCTGCTGCTGCACGGACCAGCCAAGGGAGAAGAAGGCAGAGGATGCGGAGGTGCTGCTAATGGAGCTCTGCTGGAGCTCGGTCACGGAGACGGCAAGAGAGAAAGAGAGAGACCGTGAAGGGGAAACAAAATGAGAGAGACCGAGTGGGGGAGGAAAGGACCGGACTCGGCTTTTGACGCACGGGCAGGAGCGCACCCGAGGCCGGTCGGTCAGGCCCGTGGTCGGCCACGGCAAATTTTAGGGAGAAATTTCTTTCCTATTTTGGTAAGTTTTCAGAAACTTTCGGTCAAATTCCAAAATTGTGAACATTGTTCAAACGGACTCCGATTTCGACGAAACTAATTTTGTTGTCGCCGTCTCGCCGAATACTCCGACTTTCGTTAAAGGCACTTGGTCAGATTCCCAATGGTTTGCCCAGTAACGATCGTCGACGGCAGCTTCGCGCTGACCGAAATTCCAATTTCGCGGTACAGACTTAACCAATTTCCGGAACCTGAAACTGCGTTGTACCTCATCTTGCGAGCTCGTTTTCACCATTTTCGGCACCGATCTAGGTCTCGACCATAAAACAAAATTTATTCCACTCGATCTGTACTACAACTTTCGTTTAAGGCGCTCTAACATACGAACATCCAAAAATACCGTTCAACGCCGGTCAAAGCAGTCACCCGGTAGGATCCGAATTTGGGTTTCCCGTCGGTCGGAACATTTTCTGGCCATCTGCTCAACACGGAACTTTCATAACTTTTGACCGTGAGTTCATATATAGTTGATTGGGCATAACTGCAACACTTGGTTGAACCCGAATGATTTTCTTCTGTTAACCAGCGAGTACTGGCAAAGCTGCGACTTGTCATTTTATGTGACTTTTTGATTCCAAACTTCACGAAACTTTTTCATCAGTTACTATAGACAGGAACTGAGGTGGGTCACATGAAAAATCTAGGTTTAGCATTAATTCTGAATATTCATAATTTTGCAATCATTGTTATCTGGCTCCATTAATTATTTCCCGAATAATTCAAACGGAGGTTCTGCCTCTGAGATTGATCCTGACACTTATGTCATCACTGACTAACCTTGAATTTAGTTCTTCATCGTCGCTTGATATACCAAGTCGGTGCTCAACTGACAACTCACTGACGGCGAACACCTGTGGTGTTACATTTGTTTACATCTATTAACTATCATTATTTACCGTCAACAATACTTGAATAAATGCCAAAAAGAATTGCCAACTTAGAAATAGGAGGTTTAAACTAACAAATTCCACGAGTTTTGGTGATTCTATATTTTCCAGGGATTAAACAGGAAAACCGGACTACATTGCTTCCCCAAGAAGGAACCCGACGTCAGGAACACCACGTCAGGAAGATTACTCCACCGCCACGTCAGGAAGTCTCTAGAAGACTCCAGAGGACACCAGAAGACACCAAGAGGCGAGGCACCCCGGGACCCTGACCTGTGGGACCAACCAGTCCCCTGGGCCCATCGATCGGTCTGGTCCAGGGCCCTCACGTCTCCTCCTTCCGGAATCTTCCTCCACCGACCTCTAGGACGCATCTCGACCGTACCTTAAGTCGGTTTGATCCAACGGTCGCGGTTCCACGCCCAGGGCTATATAACCAGACCCCTGACCCCCCCCTCCAGGAGAGACAGAGATAGAAGACAGAGAAGAGAAGTTCAGATCTTCCGACAAGAGTAGAACTAGGTTTTCTAGAGAGAGAGAGAGTTAGAGCTCTACTTCAAGTTTAGAGTTTAGTCTAGCTAGGTTCAAGTAGAGGCAGGCGACTTCGTTGGCATATCTGGCTGGAAGCTTCGTCTTAGTCTCCGGATCGTTGTCGAAGACTTGGTAATTTGTATCTTTATTCGACTTTGTTCTACATTAATATATTTCAGTTTATTCAGTTTTGGAGTTTATTCTAGTTATATATTTAATATAGATCTGATTATGATAAAGTTTATGATCATGTTCGTAAAGAACATAGCTTTATTCCGGATAGAGGTAAGTGGTCAAACTGGTGTAAACATGGTGTTTAGGCCTAGTTTACCTGCGAATACATCCTATGCTCTGGGTCGAGAGGTAGATCGCAGGAGTGACAGTCCTATTGAGTCCATTGTAGTCCTGCCCCCGAGTGTAGACCTTAGTAGGACGCGGTTGCAAGTTAGAATTCATTACTTTGTTCTTGATTCTAATTTAGTAATGTACCTTGATCATGGATGATAGAGTAATTAGCTATAAATGATTTTATACTAACTAGAGTAATCACTAGGCTTAGTAAATGAAGGACCGAGAATGCAATAGCAAGGCGACCAGAGGGGGGGTGAATGGGAGCTCAAAAATTTCTCTCAAAACTTTGGCCTTTTTTCCCCAAAATCAACCCCAAGAGCTTTGATCGAAACCGTGATGCTCACGACCCTTGGAAGAGGGTGGATGATCCCTAGGATCACAGCGGAGCCCCACAAAGCGATAGCAAACCAATCGGCAAAAGCACCGGAACAAGTTCGACCCTCAAAAACCAAGTCCTGAACGTAGATAGACGGCTACGTCAGGAAATCCCCAAATACCGATGCTAACAAGTAGCAAAGATACCTAGAGAGGTTCTTTGGTCAACTCTAGTGCCAAACGAGAAGTCCGGAAACCAAGCGAAGAAGCCGGGAGAGTAAATGAACTAAACCGGAGGCTTCAGCCAAATCCCGGACTGTCCGGCCCTGAGGTCCCGGACTGTCCGTGGCTACTGCGGACTGTCCGCCAGCCGATCCCAGACTGTCCGTCGGCAAAAAACGCAAAACAACACAGCTGCTGCAAGTCCCCTGGACGTTCCCGGACTGTCCGCGAGTTCCTACGGCGAACTGTCCGCTGGTCAAGGAACATTAACGCGGCCGAGACCCGCAGCCACTGACCTGGCTCGATCCCGACGCGCGGACTGTCCGCGGTAGCTGTGACGGACTGTCCGCGGAGGAACAGAGATGGCGATTTCGGTCGCCCCTCTCACGAATCCTCTCAAATCCGAAACAAAACTCAATCCCACATTCCCAAACTTGGAGAAGATGATCACGAGGTAGTTAGGAGACTATCCCCAAGAAATCATCCGCTCAAATCAACTCAAACACCGGGAAATCGAAAGGGGAGGAGTATGAACGAAAAAGCACCACGAAAACGAAATCAACCCGATCTACTTGTTCGTGAGAAGTTAGATGAATTCCTTCGGTGGAAATGATCTCCTCACTATAAAGAACAAGTTGATTCATACAGATTTCGCAAAGACACAATAGAGAGGGAGATCGAGTGATGGGAAAATCGCGGAGAAACGAAGAACGCGAAGAACATGAACAAAACACGAATCAAGTCATCGATCTGCAACCGTGTGGCTACCACACGCTACAACAGTGAGATTACGGTCTCACTTCCTCAAAATCTCCGGTACACAAAGGTATGATTCTCTGCGGATCTCAGTAGCTACAGTAGGGGATTGGGAGAGCAGGAAACCCTGGAAGCAAAGATCAAATGACTGAGATAGGATGGGAGGTGGGTGTCTCCTCTACTTATCCTAATTCTAATTCCCACTCTACCCCTAACTAATTATAGAGTGAACCAGCTAAACCCTAGGGTTATTCGGGACCAACTCGTGGTAGGTGGTGATCCGACAGCCACGCCCACACAACTGGTAGCGTTGCCTCGACGCGACCTCACCGATTGTCGCCACGTGCCGCCACCGCTCTGCTTGTCCTTTTCCCGGATGTCGCACCCCCGGTTTTGTGGCCCAAACCGGGAAACCAGCCTTCACAGCCAACCCCCGGTTTTGAGGCCCAAACCGGGAAACCAGCCGACCATCGCCTGAGTTTTGTGGCCCAAACTCAGTAAACCCGCAGCGCCCAGGTTTTGAGGCCCAAACCTGGAAACCGTCCTCAGCCCGAGTTTTGTGGCCCAAACTCGGCATACCATCAGCGCCCAGGTTTTGAGGCCCAAACCTGGAAACCGTCCACTCGGTGGTTTTTCTGTGGCTCAACCACCAAACCGAGCCGTAGAGGGATGCACCGCCCGTGCACCCCGTCCACCGACACGTGTCCCCAGGTCCTCGACCCGAGCAACACCATATCCCGCAAGTCCTCACTCATCGCTGTCCCAGGCTGTCAGCCACCACAGCTGATCCTCAGGCCACCGGTCCCTCATTCCAAGCCTCACGTCCGCCCTTCACCGCTCCCGGTCCATCGGCACGACACGTCTCTACTTGACCTTCACCTTGCCCTTGATCACTGTTGACACTCCTTAATGGATTCACTCTAAGAATGAGTCACATAAAATAATAAACTAGTGAAAGCACAAAAGAGTGTACGGGACACTACTAACTTCACTTAGCGTCAAGTTGTCATCCCCAACATGAAGCTAGCAATGTAATTATATCAGGGCACTGGATTAAAGAAATAGATATTTACCCGCAAGCGCACAGATAAACATACCCGTTGTAGAGCATTTCACCCAAGCTAGTCTCAGGTATCGTTATTTATATTTTAGCCTAGAGACTAATCAACTCAAGGTATGATAGTATTGAAAGAACTTAACAATATTTAACATGGCACACACTTATAGTAAGACTGATAACACACTAACTACTATGAACAGGAATCAGATATAGAGTAAATGATATAGTAAATAATTGATAAAGGATAACAGAGATCAGATCAATCAAGGATAAACTTAGAACAGTACTGCCTAGCAAGATGATGATTAGAACAGGTATTAATAAGGAACATTCCTATGTTATTCTAATTACAAGTTATAGCATACATTGATTAGTGCAATTATATTTAGCAATTATATTTAGTGCAATAACAGGAATCATTCCTAAGTTATTGGAGTACTTCTCCTCCAAATGAAACAAATAAACCTCAAAAACAAGTTATTTGGGACAAAAATTTGGCAAAACTTCTTCCCCCGTTTTTGGTCTAGAGGAAGAAGATGATCGGGTTCTGGTGGCGGCGGCGGTGGCTTAAATAGCGAGGAATAACCGAAGCGGGCAACGTAATGAGCCCGCTGCGGTTAATCTTATTTAACTGCAGCGGGCACGTTACGTCGCCCGCTGCGGTTAATCATTAACCGAAGCGGGCATATAAGGAAGCCCGCTGCGGTTAAAGAAGATTAACCGCAGCGGGCACCTTATGTTGCCCGCTTCGGTTAATGATTAACCGCAGCGGGCGCTTCGGCGGCCGGCCGCTGCAGGCCGGCCACCGAATAACCGTGGCGGGCAAAAACTGTGCCCGCCACGGAGCCCATTTAGGCAACGCTGCGCAAGTTCTTTTTTGTAGTAGTGCACATCATATTTATAATCAAGAGGCAACTCCATAGCTAAGGTGTTAAGCATAGTAACCCTTAAACCATGAGTTAACTGAGCCATACTGAACACTATATTCGGGAGGTGGAATACAGAGGACTCAACAGGTCTGTCACACCCGCGATCTACCACTCTATCCGGAACATAGGACGTATTAGCAGATAAATAATGTATAGGCACCATGCCTACACAACATTCATCACCCACCCGTTGTACTTTAAGATGAGCGCTATACGAACATGAGTATAAACATAAAGATGAACTATCTATGCCAAATATATAATCAAAGCAAACTATAAGCATTATAACTAAGAATATAATCATTGATGTCTTAATCATATCAATTGTATTGCTATTTAGAACACAATAATGAACAATAAGGTGAATTAGATCATCGATAAGAACTAAAGTACGAACTAGAACATGAACTAGAACAAGATTATGAACTAGATGATGAACTAGGCGATGAACATGAACTAGACGATGAACTAGAACATAAACAATGAAGAACAATGATGAACTAGAAGAGCAATTATGAAATAGATCCATAATGTTAATACAAGAGAGAAGATCTTGGGTTTACCGAGCCTTCTCGTGACTAGATCAGGAATCCAAGCGAAGCTTGCCTCCTCTAATCCTATTCTATCTACTAATCTAGGTGGATGTAGTCCTAAAGCTTCCGATTGATCTCCTTCTGGTTGGTCTAACCCTGATGAATGAATTGCCTGAAAACCTATTACCTGGAGAGGAGGGTCAGGGGTCTGTTTATATAGCCCTGGGCGATGAACGGCGACCGTTAGATCAAACCGACTTCACGTAGGGCTGAGATTGATCCTCAAAGGTGGTGGAAGTAGCTTGCAGAAGACGAAAGCGCGTGGGCCTCGTGGCCGACCGACCGGTGGGCCCTGTCGGACCGGTCGGTCGGTCCCACAGGTCAGCCTCCTGTGGTGTCCTTCGTTGTGGTGTCTTCTTACGTCCTCTGGAGTCTTCTAGAAGTATCCCGACGGTTTCCTTCTATGGGAAGCTATTGGTGCTAATTTCCTGGTTTAGTCTCTGCAGAATCAAAACTCACCAAAACTCATGGAATATTGTCAGTTGAAACCCTAAATCTTTGTTGGTGATCATATTCTTGCCCTTTTCATATTTATTTATCTCTTAATTATAATAGTTAACCAGTGTCAACAATTCCCCCAAGCTTACCTTTTGCTAGTCCCTTAGCAAACATTTATGATGAATCAGGAACTGTTACTATGCCTCCACGTATGTTAAAATAAAAATCTTCCTTGGTTTAGAGTTAATTATTCTGACTTTCTCGTATTACCTTTAACTATGGAGCTTTTGCCTTCACCTGGATCTTTAAACAATCGAAAGACAGAACAATCAAGTTAAGCACTGTATCTCTAACTCTTTGATCAACCTTCATTCTGGAGTTTTATATATATTTTCGAAATAAAAATCAGAGATTCCTTTGTATGATACTCTCAAATCGCTCTTTTATATTTTATGATTCCTTGCTGGTGCAATTTTCCTTCCTTCTATGGATATATATATCTCTGGAGCTTTAAGAAGTGAAAAAGCATATCTTACTAAGTCAAAGTTCAAAGTTTAGGAAGAAAGATATCATACTCATAGATCAAGACTTTAGAACATTTGAAATTTGTCATCTCTTGCTGGCATATTGTAATTAGAGGAACCATGGGCTATCATTCTTTTTCTCATACTTTTATCATAACTCTTTTCTCTTTTTTTTTGAGGTAGTCGGACACTTGTCCTTTTTTATTTCCTCCTTTTATACTTTTGCATAGCCCATGCCTCTAACACAATACTACTTCGGAAGAGTGAATCTTTTAATAAAACATTCTTGATCTCTAGAGCATGATAAATTTCTCAACCATAACTAAAAACTTAGAGCAAAGCAAGTAGCCTTATCTTAAAATCATATTAATGGCTCTGGGTAGGGATTCATGTTATGTCACACAGGATCTCATCATGTGTTTTTAATCTTTTCAAAATGTAAATCTCCAGAACTCTAGTATCTCTAGGAATTAGATAAACAACAGCTCAAACCTTTTTATGTCATATCTCACAATTATCTAGAGTTTAGATCAAGCATTTGCCATCCACAGGTTTTAGGTTCAGAGTTTATCAGAGCAACTTTGTCTAAAACTCAAGAAAATTTAAGTTTAAACACTAAGTACTTAAAAAAATAAAAGGCAAAGCAATTGTTCATCATTTAATATGAGCAAAATTAGGTTTTTATCCACCTAGACATTTTTTCATTATATAATATCTTTATTTGGTTTTATAATAGTTATTTATATTTTTAGGAATTTCTTATATATTTATTGACCTGAGCTAACTAGATTGAACTAATAGTAATAGATAAAAAACAGTGATACTTATCGTGATAACTGAGGGTGCTCTCCCCCAAGCTGGATCTTGACTTATTCTTTTTCTCTAGAAGCCGAGTAGACCGATAATGATTTCTTGAGTCCTTCTCTTCTTCTCTTCCTGCTGAATTCAAAGATAGACAACACAACTAGTGGAACTTGATTAAGCGTTAGTGATAAATATTCCTCCATTTGTCCGGTTGTCTTAAAGCTCTTAAGATTATCTATGTTCTTTCTTTCCACTAAGCAGAGTTCAGCAGTGTTTCTAGTATCTCTTTTTAGATTTTATGGTGAGCCTTCATGTGCTCACATATTTTTGTTTGTTTTTTTAAGGGTGAGCCTTCATGTGCTCATATATTTTTGGTGTTTTGAATTTATTTATAGAATGAAAAACTTAAGAGGATAGAGATACTTACATGGATACATGGGGGTGCCTTCCCCCAAGCTGAATGTTGACGTAGTCACTTTGTAATGTAGCAGACTGGTAGTGAACATGTCCTTCCTCTATTAGGGCTCTGATTGATGTCGATGGAGCATTCACTTGTTCGTCAGCTTTTCTTGGTCTTTCAAATCCTGTAAAACTCAAATAGACAGCAAAACTTGTGGAACAGATTAAGTATTAGTGGTTGACCACTCAAGTCTTAGATGTCTAGAATTTCAGTAAGATCTCTTTCTCAATATTTTATTTTTTTAATTTTTTAATTTTACGATACAAGGGAAAATGTAACAGGATGAAATGTAGAAGTAAATATGCAAATGTATATCTATTTATTTTTTTTATGCCTCCACGGAAAGTGTACTACTCTCATGGGGCTTAGAGTTTCCATATTTTTATTTTGTTTTCTGATGCAAATTGCTTAAGAAGTAAATATGATGCTAATAGTAAAATGATTATGCTTTATCTAATTATGCAGTGATAAATTTAATGCTAATGATTTATGGATAACTACCGAGTTACCTTCCGGCGAGGATTCGACGTTTATAGTCTATCGAACAAGACTCCTTGTACGCTCTTTTATTCTTCCTTGGGTGCATCAGCAGATCCTGAGGAGGACCTTGATGATTGCATGTCAGTAGAACTCTCTTTCTTTCTCCATACTTGCTTGACTGGTGGACTTGTCTCCTTTACTTCTTCGTCCTTCGTTTCCTCTAATGGGATATCTTCACTTCTGGTGACTTCCCCTTCATAGTCAGCCAATCCATCCTTGATTTGTCGATTCTTGTTGTGTTGGGATGTGCGGCGTCTCCTCCTTGAGTGATTCTTCTTTCCCTGTACATTAGTGGCATAACTATTGAAGTAACAACGTACCTTTTCTCTGAAGAACTGGAAGTGGATCTCTCCAGATCTCATGTAGATGATGGCGCCAGTGGTGTTGAGGAAGGGTCTTCCTAGGATGATGTGAATGTCATCTTCTTTTCCCATGTCTAGTACTAAGAAGTCGGTGGGAACATAGTGGTCTTTAATTTGGATCATCATGTCCTTTACTACTCCCTCCAGAAATCGATAAGTTTAGTCCGCCATCTGCAGCTGCACATATGTCGAATACATAGGTCTATTTTTATATAAGTGTTCATATGTTACCTTAGACATTATATTGACACTTGAGCCGATGTCGCAGAACGTCTTGTGGAATGTACTTCCTTCGATCTTGCAATCGATGGTGGGTACGCCTGGGTCATCTCTCTTAGCGAGGAATGGTGATGCAAGAAGGTGGTCATATTCTGTTTGAACAGAGTTGACCATCCATACTGTGTCTTGATGCGGTTGTGTAGCCTTGTTCTTCCTTCTTCTGTTTCTGTTCCTCTTCTTTGATGATATGATGTTTACATCTTCGTAGGGCATCTGAGGGTGGACTTTGGTGGTAAGTGTATGGCTCTTGAAGCTGAATCTCTCTTTGTTGCCTATGATTGTGAAACAGATCTTGGCGCTGTCCGTGTAGATGATGGCTTTGGTTGAGCTTAGGAACGGGCGTCCAAGAATGATGGGTGCTCTTTTGTCTCCACCTGTTTCAACGATCATAAAGTCTGCACACACATACGAGCGTCCCACTCGTATACAGATGTCTTCTAAAATTCCCAATGGATAGCACAGTGTCTGATCTGTGAGCTGCAAACACATGGTTGTATATAATAGAGGTGCACCATGTATTTGTTCGTATATTACCTTTGGCATAATGTTGACGCTTGCTCCAAGGTCACAGACTGCTTCTTCAAAACTGTGAGGTCCAATATGAATTGGAATCACAGGTCTTCCTAGATCTCCTTTCTTTGGGGGCAATGGAGTCATCCATCCATTCCCTCGAAGGTCTAGGTATGAGGTGTCCTGCATCAAAGATGTCTACAAGATTTGCAGTTTCTAGCTCTTTTGGACTTCCTGGAATCTTACCGTTTTCAGTCATAGGGACTGAAGCTGCTAACTGAGATAACTGAGATTCTATCATTTTGTTAAAGCTATGTTGGTTCTTTATGGCAGAGGTAAAGCTATCCATTCTAGTATTAATATTTTCAAGTAGTTTATCATTGGAAGCTATCTTCTTAGACATATTATCAATAATTTTATTTTGATTAGATATCATCTCTCTCAAGGGTGGTTGATTAAAAGTATTACCTTGGTAGTTACCTAAGTAGTTACCTGAGTAATTAGGCCTTGATTGCTGGTTCCATCCTTGAGCCTGTTGAGGACGATAGTTGGTGTTGTTGTTGATGTACTTTGCATCCTCTTGAATTTCAAGGCAGTTGCTCCCTGAATGACCAGTGCCTCCACACTCTTCACATGTCATGTGAGATTCGTAGATTTGCTTGACGTCTTCTCTCTTGGGAGTGTGTTCATCGAACTTCTTCATAAGTAGGTCAAGTTTAGCAGACAACATGTCTACTTCCTTTAGTTGATGTATTCCTCCCCTCTTGCGTGGCTGAGAGCGTTCCTCATTCCATCCTTGGTTCGAGGCCATCTTCTCTATGAGTGTAGTTGCATTGCTGATTGTGAGTGATAAGAATGATCCTCCAGCAGCGGCATCTACATTTTCACGGGTACTCGATGTGAGCCCGTGGTAGAAGGTCTGCATGAGTAGCCAATTCTCCATCCCATGGTGAGGGCATTCTGATATGTAGTCTTGAAAGCGTTCCCAAGCTTCTGGGATTGATTCTTCATGTTGTTGCTGGAAAGTTGAAATCTTGGCACGGAGGGCATTCGTCTTGCCCACTGGAAAGAACTTTGCTAGGAAGGCAGTTGAACAGATCGCCCACGAGGTGTTTTTGTCTTTGTTGGCGTAGAACCATTGTTTTGCTTTTCCCAAGAGTGAGAATGGGAACAAGCGAAGTAGAATGGCGTCCCTCTCGACTCCTCTGATGGTGAAAGTGCTGCAAATCTCTAGGAAGTGTTGGAGATGAGCGCTTGCGTCTTCATGTGCCTTTCCGCAAAATTGATTAGCTTGCACCATGTTGATCAAGGTTGGCTTGAGTTCAAATCCGTTGTCCCCTACATTGACTGTTGGTCCAGTCCTGATGTTGGCAGTAGTTGGTGCAGAGAACTCGCGGAGTGTCTTGTCGGCCATAGTGTCCAACACTGGTGTCAGGCTTCTTCTTATCTGGCTAACTTCTGGTAGTGGTGCTGAGGGTCTCTTGAGTTTGCGTCTTGTTTTCCTTAGTAAAGCTTCAGGATCCTCAGTGTAGTTGTTCGGAAGTTGGAAACCAGTCATACATCACCCTGCATAAAATAATAAAGATAAACAAAGCCAGGGTAAGTCTGTAAAAGTAAATAATTAGTGCATTATCACATGTGTGTAAATAAAATGATATGTTCTAGCTACCGTTTTAAATGCTGCTAATGCAATGTCCTTATCAGTGTTCATAAAGATTTTAATGAAAAACCCTAGGTATCATCCCTAATTGAATTGATGTGATCCCTGGCAACGGCGCCAGAAATGCTTGTTGACACTCCTTAATGGATTCACTCTAAGAATGAGTCACATAAAATAATAAACTAGTGAAAGCACAAAAGAGTGTACGGGACACTACTAACTTCACTTAGCGTCAAGTTGTCATCCCCAACATGAAGCTAGCAATGTAATTATATCAGGGCACTAGATTAAAGAAATAGATATTTACCCGCAAGCGCACAGATAAACATACCCGTTGTAGAGCATTTCACCCAAGCTAGTCTCAGGTATCGTTATTTATATTTTAGCCTAGAGACTAATCAACTCAAGGTATGATAGTATTGAAAGAACTTAACAGCATTTAACATGGCACACACTTATAGTAAGACTGATAACACACTAACTACTATGAACAGGAATCAGATACAGAGTAAATGATATAGTAAATAATTGATAAAGGATAACAGAGATCAGATCAATCAAGGATAAACTTAGAACAGTACTGCCTAGCAAGATGATGATTAGAACAGGTATTAATAAGGAAGATTCCTAAGTTATTCTAATTACAAGTTATAGCATACATTGATTAGTGCAATTATATTTAGCAATCATTGACTAGGTCACATCATATTTATAATCAAGAGGCAACTCCATAGCTAAGGTGTTAAGCATAGTAACCCTTAAACTATGAGTTAACTGAGTCATACTGAACACTATATTCGGGAGGTGGAATACAGAGGACTCAACAGGTCTGTCACACCCGCGATCTACCACTCTATCCAGAACATAGGACGTATTCGCAGATAAATAATGTATAGGCACCATGCCTACACAACATTCATCACCCACCCGTTGTACTTTAAGATGAGCGCTATACGAACATGAGTATAAACATAAAGATGAACTATCTATGCCAAATATATAATCAAAGCAAACTATAAGCATTATAACTAAGAATATAATCATTGATGTCTTAATCATATCAATTGTATTGCTATCTAGAACACAATAATGAACAATAAGGTGAATTAGATCATCGATAAGAACTAAAGTACGAACTAGAACATGAACTAGCACAAGATTATTAACTAGATGATGAACTAGGCGATGAACATGAACTAGACGATGAACTAGAACATAAACAATGAAGAACAATGATGAACTAGAAGAGCAATTATGAAATAGATCCATAATGTTAATACAAGAGAGAAGATCTTGGGTTTATCGAGCCTTCTCGTGACTAGATCAGGAATCCAAGCGAAGCTTGCCTCCTCTAATCCTATTCTATCTACTAATCTAGGTGGATGTAGTCCTAAAGCTTCCGATTGATCTCCTTCTGGTTGGTCTAACCCTGATGAATGAATTGCCTGAAAACCTATTGCCTGGAGAGGGGGGTCAGGGGTCTGTTTATATAGCCCTGGGCGATGAACCGTGACCGTTAGATCAAACCGACTTCACGTAGGGCTGAGATTGATCCTCAAAGGCGGTGGAAGTAGCTTGCAGAAGACGAAAGCGCGTGGGCCTCATGGCCGACCGACCGGTGGGCCCTGTGGGACCGATCGGTCCCACAGGTCAGCCTCCTGTGGTGTCCTTCGTTGTGGTGTCTTCTTACGTCCTCTGGAGTCTTCTAGAAGTATCCCGACGTGGCGGTTGCGTTATCTCCCGACGGTTTCCTTCTATGGGAAGCTATTGGTGCTAATTTTCTGGTTTAGTCCCTACAGAATCATAACTCACCAAAACTCATGGAATATTGTCAGTTGAAACCCTAAATCTTTGTTGGTGATCATATTCTTGCCCTTTTCATATTTATTTATCTCTTAAGTTAACTAGTGTCAACAATCACTGTCTCCGTGCTCGACACCTGCACAACACAAGCCAAAGAACATGCGATCAAACCCGTTGACAATCACTCATCACTCGAGACTCGGCATACACCCATGTATCCGCAATCTCCCCCTTGATGAGTGCATTGTCAACTACACACACAAATCATAATGGAAAGAAGAAGGAAGGAAGAAGGAGTAGAGAGAACTCAACCAAATGACCCAAAAGCATAGCAAAGCCGAAGAAGGTCAAGTGGAAGGAGCAAGACAACTTGGTCCCCAAAGACATGGGCAACGGCTCGACGCAACCAAGCAAAGCAAAGCTAGCCCTCAAGAAGAGGTAGGACAGGCTCAACACCGCTAGCAGGAAAGCTCGAAACCAACTGTTACCAGCTTAATATAAGAAAAAGAGCTCGACACCAATTGAAAATCTGAAAGGCGAATGCTAGTCCCTCAAGAAAGAGGCAACGGCTCAACACAACTAGCAAAAATGCTCCGAACCAATTGGAAATTTCAAAACTCATCACGAGCAAACTCCCCCTCAAATAGTGCACACAACCAGGAAAACTCTCAGTTGAACACTTAGAGAGCATATGATTTGCAATATCTCCCCCTTAGTTGAAAATGCACTTATCAAGTAAAAGTTCTCCCCCCTTAGAAAATGCACCATCAAAAGTGCCAACCAGCAAAGTTCTCCCCGTTCGAAAATGCATATGAGTCAAAATGCAAGTTAGCAGCTTCAGGAATATAGTCAAGAGAATGCAAAGATGCTCTACACAGTTCTGTTCCGATGACTTAACAACATTCAACCAAGCTAGCAAAGGCTCAAACTGATCACTAAATACAAAATATGAACATATGAGCAAAAAGAGCAGTTTTAGCCAAAAAGGTATTCACCATCAAAATAGCACTACACATGTATAGGCAGAAATTCGAACAAGTGCTAAACATGTATACAAGGTGAACTACCCCTAGCAAAGTTCAATCATTATGCTGTAGAATGAAGCATACACTTGTGATTTCAATTTTAAATCGGAGTTGCAGCGGTGAAATTACACAAGTTCAGAATTCAGCATGTGATTGCGAGAGGTTGAAAACTTGTCATTGCCAAACTTTTCAACTGAGCGAAGCCTATGCATATGCAATCAGAAGCTTAAAGCGTCGGTTTCGGTCATACACTACATGACTCAAGTTTGACTCAAAGTGCAATGAAAAACAGTCTCGATACCGTGATGTGTTGACAAGCAATCCCATCTCGATCTTTTCAATTCACTTAAAAACTTGGTTCAATTTTATTGACAGAATATGAACAAGCCAAGCAAGTGAATGACTCAGAACTAAAGACATAGCAACCTAGCATATATGAAAAGCACGAGTGAATTCAACACATCCTACACATGCTAGTTGCATATCTCAATGGTGAACATTTACAAGTTTTATGTTTATTAAGCAAATTCACCATTTCAAAAATAGCTCAGTTCAGAACATGTATCAGTGATCAGGAAGAGCATAAGCCTACAAGCATCAACATAAAGCATCAGAGCATACTACATAGAGCATAGTCACATTCTAAAGATTATATACATGAAGCTCAGAATTTAAAAGCGTATGCTGAAATGCAAAAGACTACACTAAAAGAAAACAAAACAAATATAGTCAGTCTATGATACAAGAACCAAAATGTTTCCCCCATCTAAAAGGGGAAACACACACCAAGCTCACCCCTCAACCAATTAAAGGTTGATTCGTCCAGTGGCTTGGTGAAAATATCAGCCAACTGATGATGAGTATCGACATGGCGAAGGTCGATATCACCCTTCTTATAATGGTCTCGCAGAAAATGAAAGCGCACATCGATGTGTTTGGTCTTAGAATGCAACACAGGGTTCTTAGCAACGCTAATCGCACTCGTGCTGTCACAAAGCAAAGGCACGCGAGAAAAGCTCAGACCAAAATCACGCAAAGTGGCCATCATCCAAAGCAACTGAGAACAGCAGCTAGCCGCAGCAACATATTCAGCCTCTGTGGTAGACTGAGCGACACTAGACTACTTGCACGAAGACCAAGATACAAGAGAAGAACTAATAAACTAGCAAGTCCCAGAAGTGGACTTGCGCTCAACTCGGCAACCAGCAAAATTGGCATCGGAATAACCGCAAAGGGAGAGGGTGGAAGAAGCTGAATACCAAATCCCGAACTCAGGTGTGAAACGAAGGTACCTCATAATGCGCTTCACCGCCTGACGGTGAGAAGTGCGCGGCGACGCCTGAAAGCGCGCGCACAGACACACCACGAACTGGATGTTCGGGCGTGTCGCCGTCAGGTAGAGCAGCGACCCGATCATGCTTCGGTACTCCTTCTGGTCCACAGCTTCTCCATCCTTGTCCGCATCCAGGGCCGTCGTGGTCGACATGGGTGTTGGAAGAGGCTTGGCCTCACCCATATCGAACCTCTTCAGCAAGTCTTTGGTGTACTTGCCCTGGTGCACAAACGTCCCTTCTCGGGATTGCTTAATTTGCAACCCAAGAAAGAATGTCAGCTCGCCCATCATACTCATCTCGAACTCCCTGCTCATAGTATCTGCAAACTTGGCAACCAAAGCGTGAGAAGAACCACCGAAAATGATATCATCCACGTAAATCTGGACCAAGAGAGTGTCTTTGCCTTGCTTGATGAGAAAGAGCGTTTTATCCACACATCCCATTTTAAAACCCTTAGCAAGCAAAAAGGTTTTCAACATATCATACCAGGCTCTAGGGGCTTGTTTCAAACCATATAAAGCTTTGTGGAGTTTAAAAACATGGTTTGGAAACTTGGGATTTTCAAAACCGGGGGGTTGTTCAACATACACCTCTTCTTCTATGTAGCCATTTAAGAAGGCACTCTTGACATCCATTTGAAAAAGTTTGAAACCTTTGGATGCAGCAAAAGCCAAGAGTATCCTAATAGCCTCCAAACGAGCTACAGGAGCAAAAGTCTCCTCATAGTCTATCCCCTCCTTCTGACTATAACCCTTGGCCACAAGTCTCGCTTTGTTCCTCACAATGTGGCCATCCTCTCCTTGTTTGTTTTTGAAAACCCATTTTGTCCCAATAGGATTACAGTCTGGAGGAGGTGGAACTAAAACCCAAACCCGATTTCTCTCAAAATTTTCTAACTCCTCTTGCATGGCATTGACCCAATCCAGATCCGTCAAAGCGTGTCCAACATCTCGGGGTTCAAAATCAGCAACAAATGCAGAATGAGCAAAGTGAGAGATTTGTTGTGACCTGGACCGAGTGACACGTTCGTCGATGCTACCGATCATCTGTTGAGGCGGGTGTTGGCGCTGGATGTGTCATGGCGCCTCCTGAGCTGAAGTGACCTCCCCCTCAACAGCAGCTGGTGCCTCCCCGGGTTCAAAAGGTACCGCTCGGGGTGGCGGATCCCACGGCCCCCATGAGGAAGAAGTGTCGGGGCCGTGAGTCAAAGTAGAAGCCGCTCTTTGCAGCACAGCAGGTGGAGGAGGTGCTGGGTCATCCATCCCTTCAGCACCCTCTTCCTCATCATCAAAGAGAGGCTCACCAACCTCATGATCACCTGCACGCTCAAAACAAGACGAAGGACAAACCATGGTCTCGTCGAAGGTGACATCGGATGTCTCCATGACTCGGTTAGTATCAAGGTTAAGTACACGATAAGCTCGAGTGTGAGTGCCATAACCCAAAAGTACACCGTCAGAAGAACGAGACTCAAATTTGTCCAGGTTGCCTTTCTTCAATATAAAACAGTGGCAAGCAAAAACTCGAAAGTAACTTACTTTGGGCTGTCTTCCAAAACGCAACTCATAAGAAGTCTTTTTCAAGAAAACTCGGAGAAAAATGCGATTGGAAATATAGCATGCAGTGTTCATAGCCTCGGCCCAGTATCGCCTAGGAGTCCTATGCTCATCGAGCATCGTCCTAGCCATCTCTACAAGGGTCCGATTCTTTCTCTCCACAACACCATTCTGTGGCGGTGTGTAGGGGGAAGAAAACTGATGCTCCAAACCCAAAGAGTTACAAAACTTCTCAAAATCTGAATTCTTGAATTCAGAACCATTATCACTTCTAATAGCTCGCATCGAGTTCAAAGGGAACTCATTCTGAAGACGCAAAATCAGTTTGCGAGCAAAAGAGAAAGTCTCAGTCTTCTCAATCAAAAAGAAGACCCACAAATATCTCGAAAAATCGTCGACAACAACAAGCACGTACCACTTCCCCCAAAACGAGCTCACCCGAGCCGGACCAACAAGGTCCATGTGCAAAAGCTCTCTAGGGTGCTTAGTCATGACCTGAGTCAATGTATGGTGGGGAGCGGCGACCATCTTCCCATGTCTACAAGAATGGCAAACAAGATCATTCTCCATGGACAACTTGGGCAATCCTCGGATTAAGCCAAGTGAGCTAAGTCTTGCAAGCAAGTCGAAGCTCAGGTGACCTAGTCTCCTATGCCACTTCCAAAGATCAGAAGAGGAAGGTCCAGCCAAAAGACAACGAGAAACTCCAAACGACTCCGAGAAATTCGCACGAAAGACTTTCCCAAAGGGCGAAATCAAACATATAAGATTGCCCTGAGGATCTAAAATATGACTGAGATTCGGTTTAAAACAAATCTCATAGTCATCATCAAAAAGTTGCGAAACAGAAAGAAGGTTAAAATGCAAGTTAGAAACAAGAGCAACATCACGCAACACAAAGTGCTCATTAACTCGCACCGAACCACGAGACAACACTCTACCTTTGCTATTGTCGCCGAAGGTAATAAACTCCTTTCTGGCGACTGGACTAACACTAGAGAACCACTTGGCGTTTCCGGTCATGTGCCTCGAGCAACCGGAATCCACCAGCCAAACGTTTTCCAATCGTTTTACCTACATCAATAAAAAGACATAGGGTGAGCATACGGTCCAACACTGGGGTTAGTGAAGTAAGGAGAATACCAGTGTTGGGCCGGCTGCTCAAAAGAACGGTCAGTATAAAAACCATTCCTAGCACGCCTACAGGGAAAGATATCACCACGCACAGGAAAACGTGGTCCGCTAAGGGATGAGCGTCCATCGCGATACTCAAAACGCGGTGGAGGGAAACGCTCAACAAAGCCTCCACCACGAGGTCTGTATCCTGCAAAGTCAGGACCCCGTCGGGCAACACCTCCCTGACGCCTAGGACCATGAGGCACTACACCTCTAGGACTAGCAGCTCTCCTCGGAGCTCTCCTCTGAACATTCGGCACATGTACATCATGGAAAGGATGGTACATGTCTGGATTGTTCATCTCCCTGGAACGACGCTCCTCTCTCTTGCGCTGAAAGTAGAACTCACTCAAGTGTCCATCTCTCTCACAGTGCTCACAATGGTACCTCACCGCTCTCAAAGGGGGTTGTTGGTTCTCACGGTAGTGGGTGTGGATCACTTTGCCCTTCTGTGGCATAAGCTCCTCTTGGATGCGTGGCATTGTGTCCAGCTTGTTTTTCAGGTGGTTGGGTTTGGGAGCCCATTGCTGGTTCTTGGGTGGAGCTCGTGGTGGTTCTTCAAACACCCCATCCTTGGTGTTAGGCGTGAAAGGCTCTTTGGGTGGAAGCTTGGTAAGTTTGGGAGTAGTGGTGGAGTTGGGCTTCTCACATGGGTTCAGGCCACTTGACTCTCCAATCTTCCCAAAAGAAGAGATATCAACACCCGGAGCAAAACCAACACCAGGACCTCCAACAGCTCGCTTAAACTGAGCGATCATCATCCCAAGCTATGGCTCATTGCATGACACCCATGACAAGATGGTCCGAAGGTATGTGTTTTCCTCCTCGGTTTGCATCTTGCCATGCTTCACGTTCACGATCTCCATCTCCAAACCCTCACACAAAGCGCACCTAGACACAGAAGTGCGACCCGAGCTGGCCTTCTCAAGAGACATAATCTTGGCATTCTTCTCTGCCAACTCAGATTGCAAGCCTGCACAAGACTTGCACGCACCCAACAACCCAGGTCTAGCCCAGAGCTCATCCACCTCTCCAACCAAAGCAGCATACTTACCTCTCAAAGTGAGAAGGTCAGTCATGTGCTTGGTGCACATCTCGCACTCAACCTCCTCAGACACGACCACGGTGGACTTTGCAAACTCAAGCTCCTTCACCGTGTCCTCCCACTTCTGCTTAAACTCCTTGCGCTCTCTAGCGGCACGCCTAAGCAGCTTATCCTGACTAAGCAAGGTGACAGTAAGCTTCTCGACCTCAGCAGAAAGCTCGTCGTGGGTCAGAGATACCTGGGAGGTGTCGTCATCGTCGTTGTTCCGAGGGGTGCCCTCCAGCTTGCCGTCGACCTCATCACCAAGGGCCATGGTGCAGAAGCCCTCGTCGTCGGCGAAGAAGCAGAGGCCGTTCAGCTTATCCTCGACCCTCTTCTTCTTCTCAGACTCGTCGTCGCTTGAGCAAGCGGAGTCGTCATCCGAGCCATCGACGTCGCTGAGCGTGGCGAAGAACACACGCTGCTCAGCCTGGGCCTTCTCCAAGTACTTCTTCTTGATGTACTCCTTGTCGAAGCCGCCCCTCCGCTTGTGCCTCGCGGGGACGTACTTCTCCTTGCGCTTGCCGGAGTCATACTTGTGCCCATGATCGCCCTTCCCAGATTGCTTGTTCTTCTTGGGACAGTTGGCGATGAAGTGGTCGGGGTCGCCGCACTCGAAACATCCCGAGCGTCCTCCTCCGCGGCGACGGTTCATGCGGTTGTTGTGAAACCGCGAGAACCAGTTGGCAAGCAAAGCCAACTCATCATCCCCTAAAGACTCCAGCTGCTCCCCTGTGACAGAAAGAAGAGAAGAAAGTGCAAATCCTCCAAAGGGGTTAGCAGAAGATCCAGAAACCAAAGCCATAGTCGGACCAGAAGGATTCTCATAAGAAGCCCTTGCCATGGCGTCAATCTCACTGGACTTGAGCTTACTGAAGAGCTCGTCGCATGTGAGGGTCTCATAGTTCTGTGATTCGATGATCGCCTGAACTTTGGAGTCCCACACCGATCGATCAAGAGTATGCAAAAGCTTCAAAGCTCTCTCATGATCGTCGAAAGGCAACAACTCCTTGTTAGCCCTCATCCTATTGACAATTACTTGAAAGCGAGCGAATAAACTTTCTATGCTCTCGCTAGGCCTTTGATCGGCGTACACGCGTTCCAAATGACTCAAGAGGTCTGTCGGGTGTCCTCGGGAAACCCGAATCATCCACGTTACATTACTTCCAAGAAAAAAATCCCTCATCAAGCATCACAGTATTACAACAGTTTTATAGATAAGATAAATCAGAGTAAAGCGGAAAGATTATAATACATAGGTTAAAAACTTAGAGTTTTACAAACCATAAGTACTTATTACATAAACGGTTCGGAACTTTATAAAACATATATCAAACAAATTCTTGTTACTTGCCCAAGGTCACACATCAGAATCGTTATCACTCTCCTCTACTAGGGTGAAGTAGCACTGTCCATCAAAAGGTGGATCCATGTACTCTCCTGCAACAAGGGTTAACAAACCCTGAGTACAAAAGTACTCAACAAGACTTAACCGTCAAAGAAAAGATCCCAGGTCATGCTATCTTTAAGGGATGTAGAGGGACTAGCAAAAGAGAAGGAATTTGCAGAGTAAGCATTTTTAACAAAACATTCTTCTTTTCCTTAGTAATTCCAAATATACCGTCAATAGTACCCTTTTAGAATGAAACATCATTTCCCAATTGCTTTGGTTTTGAAAACTCTACGTTGAGGGTCGGAGATCGAGTCTCTTTTTATCGTAGAGCAACAACGATTCGAACCGTTTTGTCTACCCAGCTGAGAGTTCCCAATCACACAATATGGCAGGACTCTAACCTGCAACATATTGCACAACCATAAGTGATTTGTATGGCAGGACTCTAACCTGCAACATATCAAAGCACACCGGCGTTGTATGGCAGGACTCTAACCTGCAACATATCAACCCGCAACCATAAGTGATTTGTATGGCAGGACTCTAACCTGCAACATATCAAAGCACACCGGCGTTGTATGGCAGGACTCTAACCTGCAACATATCAACCCGTAACCCGTGATTGGTACTATCATGGACTCGATCAAGGACCAACAACGATCGGTTCCTAATCGGCACAGACAGGAACACTACATCAAGATTCCACTCCGGATACAAGTTACCTGCCCGGTCTGAATTTAATTTTTCATCCATTTATCAAATGTACCTGAAAGAGGTATCCTAACAGTGATGACCTATCATCCCTTAGTTTGCTCAAGGCCTAAGCGGAGGATAATCTCATCACCGTGCATCTTGTCTAAGCATTTACAAATAAATAGGTAACAAGGATAGAGTAAAGGTAACCAACTGGTAAAGCAACCACTGGTGTCATTCAACTCCTACTACTTAAATGCAGTTGATAAATCATTGTATAAACCTTGCAATAGAAACAGAAAGGTTAAATGCACCGGGGCTTGCCTTGAGGATCTGCGAAGTTTGAAGATTCTGAAAATCGAGAAGGGTCTACACCCTCAGGAGGAATCCACTGAGAGTTAGGGCCTTCCGAAGCGGGATCTACACGTAGAAGTGCATATGCATGAATAATGAGATGCTTATGATTTGATCATGGTAAAGACGGAAATTTTCTTAAACTATAACTTTTATGGATTACAACTTTCCCTCGCGGTAAAGTTGCAAACCAACAAACCAACTTTAGCTATTAAAAGTAATAAACAAGTTTTGTTATTTTCTTTAAATATGGTTACTCAACTTAACAAGCAACAAAAGGTTATTTGCATAAAGGAATCCATAACCAGGGAGCAAATCTTGCTAGTTTTCCACTGGTTGTCAAACAATTCCAAAAGTCACATAATTTTATAGTGATCAACTATTCCTATTTATTTTATAAACCATTTTAATTAGCCTTTTACTTATACACAAATCATACTTGGTCAAACAGGGATGAAATTAAACATGAAGGTGTATATCAGTGATATAAACTCACATGTCAAATTTCATGATATTAGGAGAAACACAGAAAACTACAAAATTCAGTAAAGTTACATTTATTAAATAAAGCACAGATTTAATTGTCCTATAAAAAGTACTCAAAACATAAGTTTTATAATTTTTATATTAGCATAGACAGGCTAGCATCTATCATGTCAAATTTCATAATTAACAGAGCTATAGATTAATTATAGCAAAAATAACAAAACTGATTACTGTTCAAAAAGACAGAAAAAGAAAAAAAACTTAAACTAACCCAAACGGGGCTTTCGGCCCAGCCCAACTCAACTCAGCGTGGCGCGAGCGCACAGCGGCGAGTGAAGGTTCGTTCGCTCGAGACCCGGCTCGAACGAGACAGCGCCCGAGGGTCCGCTCGAGGCCTAGCTCGAGGCTCGGGCGAGACGGAAACGCTCGTCCGTCCGAGGCCTAGCTCGAGGCTCGGGCGAGACGGAAACGCTCGTCCGTCCGAGGCCTAGCTCGGGCGGGTCGGTGAACGCATTCGCCCGAGGCTGGGCTCGAGCGAAGCGGTGTGCCTGACAGTTTTGCAGAAAATCCCTCCGGCTTGCGCTAAAACAACCCGCAGTCCATGGTGCTATTCACCTGAGTCTTGGACTTTGCAACCAACACCCTAGAACTTTTCATCTTTACAACGAGGAGGTCCTCGACCATGGCCGGCGCGTATGGCGATGAACCGAGCGGCGGCGAGTCTTACGCCGGCCATCTCCGGCCAGCAGCGACCCAACTAACGCGAGCACAAGCATCAACAAGTCACCCGCGGCCGATAAAGCCTCTAACCCTAAACGCTACCGCTCCGGTGAGGTCTGGCCACGCACGGCGGCGGACCAAGCCACGGCGGAGCTGTTCTGGCGAACCTTGGTCGGTAGCAGTAGAACGGAAGGGCTAGGAAGCTTCAGTAGCTCACCCTGGTTACGATGCGCTAGCTGGTTGGAGCGGAGGAGGAGCGGAGATAGGAGGTCCACGACACAGAGAGCTTCGGCGGTAAACTCCGGCGAAGAGACGATGGTTCCGGCGAGACCTGGGCACCACACAAGAAACCAATGAGCCGATGAGGTTTCTAGGATCAAGATGAAACAGAAACGTGAGATAAAGAGGGTAGAGGAGTGCCCAGTTGGGCTGACCACGGTGAGGTCGAGCTCGGCAGCGATTTTGCCCGGCGAGAAGAAAAACGGCGAGCTCGAGCTCTCTGAGGCAGTAGAGGTCGAAAGGATGGACTCTGGAGATGCGCAAGGAGGTAGAGAGTTTATAAACGCGGTCAATCTTGGATGAGGACGAGCAGAGACGGTGAATTTGGATTGGGATCAAAGTGGTGTCCGTCGGTGCCATGGTGGCAAACGGCGACGGCGAGCTCAGGAGAAGGTGCCACGATGCGAGGGAGAGCGCCAGCAGCTGCTTGACCTCGCCACGGAGATGGGTGCGGGCTTAAACGAGAAAGAACAACAACTTTCGCGTTGGCGTCGGTGATTCCAGGTTCAGCCATCCACCGCCATGAACAGGGAAGAAAGCTTATCCCCCCTTCTCCTTTATACCCTTTCGGTTTATATGAACTTACTACAAACTTTTGAATATAAGTTGTAAATATGCCAAAATATCAAATGCTCAGAATTTAATGCTGAACATCTTTTATTTTTGCAACATAAGCAGAATATGCTTAGATTTTGAATTAGAGTTTGTAAAACAAAAGAGAACAAAAAGGGCAGAAAAGTATTTTCCAAATTACTTTTGATTTCATAAGAAAACTTGGAAAACTTGATACATCAAAGTTGTTCTTCTCAACAAGAGCTACAACTTTGCTTTTGAAACCATTTTGAAATTTGCCATACTTTTTGGGACTTAAAGAGAGGAGAAAAAGAAAACATCACACAACTAGGGTTACACACTTAACATTTCCTAGCCACTAAACACAAACATGTTAACTTAAACTTGCTTTTAGTGAATGCATACTCAAGTTATCACTCAAATAAAATGCTAATGCATATGATGACATGGCAAGTTTTAGTTTGGATAACACTGGAGTGTTACAGCTCTTTCCCCCTTAAAGAAATCTCGTCCCGAGATTTAACCTGTAGGCTGACTAATGGAAAAGGAAATGTGTCAAGCACTTCCATTACTAACCTTTACATAAAGCAGGGAAAGGTTTCCATAAGACAGATAACAAGGACTATACAGAAGAGAGAAACTCCGGAAAACTTTCTAAGAGAAACTCTTCTGACTCCCACGTGGCTTCTTCCTCAGTATGTTGATTCCATTGAACCTTGTAGAACTTGACAGTTCTTTTTCGAGTAACTCGATCTTTCTGGTCAAGAATCTTGATAGGATATTCTAAGTATGTCAGATCAGGCTCTAGTTCAATCTCTTCAACATGAATGACATGATCAGGCACTTGAAGACATTTCTTTAACTGAGAGACATGGAACACATTATGGACTAAAGATAGCTGTGGTGGTAAATCAAGTTGATATGCCACCTTTCCACATCTTTTAAGGATCCGATAAGGACCTATATATCGTGGTGCCAACTTTCCTTTGATTCCAAATCGAGTAACTCCTTTCATTGGTGACACCTTGAGATAGACATAATCACCAATTTCAAAGGTAAGAGACCGACGTCTCTTATCAGCATAACTCTTTTGTCTGGATTGCGCTATCTTAATGTTCTCTCGAATTAACCTGACTTTTTCTTCAGCTTCCTTAACTAAGTCAACTCCAAAGAGACTACGTTCTCCCGGTTCAGACCAGTTTAAAGGTGTTCCGCATCTTCTGCCATACAGAGCTTCAAATGGTGCCATTTTAATGCTCTCTTGATAACTGTTATTGTAAGAGAATTCTGCTAACGGCAAACATTCATCCCATTTCTCTGAATAATTGAGCACACAGGATCTTAACATATCTTCTAAGATCTGATTAACTCTTTCAGTTTGGCCCCCAGTCTGTGGATGATAAGCTGTACTATGCAGAAGCTTGGTACCCAAAGACTCATGTAAGTGCCTCCAGAAAACATTAACAAACTGTGTCCCTCTATCAGACACGATAGTCTTGGGAACACCATGCAGACTTATAATTTTGTCAAAATATATCTTGGCATAGGTAGATGCTGGATATGTGGTCTTAACAGATATGAAATGAGCTGATTTGGTCAGACGATCAACAATGACCCATATGGAATCAAACCCTTTTGATGTCTTGGGCAGACCTACTATGAAGTCCATACTAATGTCATCCCACTTCCAAGATGGAATTGGCAATGGTTGCAACTCTCCAGCAGACCTAAAATGCACTGCTTTCACTTTCTGGCAAGTATCACATTTAGCTACATAACCAGCAATTTCAAGTTTCATCTTAGTCCACCAGAATTTCTGTTTCAGATCATGATACATCTTATTACTGCCTGGATGTACGGAAAATCTTGTTGCATGAGCTTCATCAAGAATTTGCTTTCTGAGCTCAGGAACTTTTGGAACCACTAACCGTTCCTTGAACCAAATCACTTCAGCTTCATCTACTTTAAAATTAGAATTTTGCTCAGAGTGAATCTTTTCTTTTAGATGGATCATTCCCTTGCTTTCCTTCTGGGCTGCAATGATTTGATCTTTAATGGATGATTGAACGGTCACATTTGCAAGATTTCCTTGTGGAATCATTTCAAGATTTAACCTTTCAAATTCATAGCACAAGGTAACATCTATTGGCTTGACTTCCAGACAATTGCACTGACTCTTTCGACTGAGTGCATCTGCAACTACATTGGCTTTACCGGAGTGATAGTGTACTTCAATATCATAATCTTTTATCAGTTCTAACCATCTTCTCTGACGCATATTTAACTCAGACTGAGTGAAGATGTATTTCAAACTTTTATGATCAGTATATATGTGACAGAGATTACCCAACAAATAATGTCGCCAAATCTTTAGAGCATGGACTACAGCTGCCAACTCTAGATCATGTGTTGGATAATGTTCTTCGTGCCGCTTAAGCTGTCATGAAGCATAGGCAATGACTCTGCCTTCTTGCATCAGTACACACCCAATGCCCTTGCCTGAAGCATCACAGTAAACATCAAAGGATTTTTCAATATCTGGCTGGGCTAATACTGGTGCAGTTGTTAACAACTTTTTCAAAGTCTGAAAAGCTTCTTCACATTCCTTTGACCATACAAACTTAGTGTCATTCTTTAGCAGTGTGGTCATTGGTTTAGAGATCTTGGAGAAGTCAGGGATAAATCTACGATAATACCCTGCTAATCCTAAGAAACTCCGAACTTGATGTACTGAAGTTGGTGACTTCCAGTCAAGCACTTCTTGAACTTTACTGGGATCTACTGCCACACCTTCAGCTGACAGAACATGACCCAAGAATTGAACTTCATCTATCCAGAACTCACATTTACTGAATTTAGCATATAACTGATGTGCTCTTAAGCGAGTCAACACTATCTTGAGATGTTCTGCATGCTCTTCTTTGGTTTTGGAATAGATGAGAATATCATCAATAAACACAACCACGAACTTATCTAGCTCTGGCATAAACACTGAATTCATCAAGTACATGAAGTGTGCTGGGGCATTGGTCAGACCGAAAGACATGACTAGATATTCGTACAGGCCATATCTGGTAGTGAATGCTGTTTTCGGAACATCTTCTGGTTTGATCTTGATCTGATGATATCCTGATCTCAAATCTATCTTTGAGAATACCTTTGCACCAGCTAGTTGATCAAAGAGAAGATCAATACGAGGCAAAGGATACTTGTTCTTGATTGTCACTTCATTCAAAGGACGATAATCCACACATAGCCTCAAGGTATGGTCCTTCTTCTTCACAAAGATCGCTGGACAACCCCATGGGGACGAACTAGGTCGAATGAAACCTTTATCTATCAAACCTTGCAACTGAGTTTTCAACTCTGCTAATTCCTTTGGTGGCATCCTATAAGCTCTTCTGGCTATTGGTGCTGTTCCTGGTTTAAGTTCTATTTCAAACTCCACATCACGATCAGGTGGCAAACCAGGTAAATCATCTGGGAACACATCAGGAAACTCACAGACTACTGGAATATCTTGGATTTCTTTGACAGAGGTAGCACACACTCGCTCAACTGCTCTCTTGAGAGTAGGAAGATGGATAAGAAGTTGAGACTTGCTATTAGGTACGTTGAGTTTGATGGTTCTATTCAAGGTGTCTATCACTGCACCCCTCTGGTTCATCCAATTCATACCCAAGATCACATCTATACTTGGATCTTTTAAAACTATCATGGAGGTTGGAAATATATATCCACCCAGATCTATAGGTACCTGATGTACCATTTCCTTAGTACTTAGTCGACCCCCAGGTGACTGTATAAAGAAGTTATCTTGGGTTTCATCAATAGGTATATCATGCTTTTCCGCAAATGTTCTATTCATGAAAGTATGTGATGCACCAGAATCAAAAAGTGTAATTGCTGGGTGTTGAGCAACAGGGAACATACCAATCATAACAGGTTCTCCTTCAGGGATAGCTTCTATTTGAGTGTGGAAAACCTTTCCTATTTTCGGAACACCTTTACTCTTCTGGTTGTTCTGTGCATTTCCCCGGTTCTGATTTACTTGCTGATTTCCTGCTGGCCTTGGTATATTGACATTGGAAATATTCTGCCTTGGGTAAGGACATTCACGAGAGAAATGCCCCGTCTTTCCGCAATTATAACATGGAAAATTGGTAGCTTGTGGCACTGGTGGACGAATAGCAGGGACATTCGACTGTCGTTGAGCATTAAAAGGCATAACATGCCTTGCAAACGTCCGCTGAGGATACTGCTGTTGCTGCTGAGGTGGACGGTAAGATGGGCGATAGGATGGGCGGAACTGTTGGACTGGATGGTATACAAATCTCTGACGTTTCTTATTGCTGCCAGATGATCCAGACCCTGATACAAGTCCCCTCTTCTTCTTGGCCTCCTTATGCTTGCGGTTCTTTTCCTCGCTAGCTATAGCAATATTCACGGCCTCATTAAAATTCATATTGCCACAAGTGGTCATCATAGATTGAAGTTTTGTATTTAATCCCCTCATAAAACATCCCCTCTTTTTCTCATCAGTACTGACTTGATCAAAAGCATATTGGGACAGATGATTAAATTTTCCAATGTACTGCATTACAGGTTCATCTCCCTGACGGAGAGCTAAGAACTCTTCAAGTTTCATTTGCATAATTCCATCGGGAATATAGTGAGCCCTGAAGGCTGCCCGGAACTCAGCCCAGGTAATTCGGTGGCCAGCCGTTTGAACCGCTAATAGGTTTGCCCACCAAACTCCTGCAGCGCCACGAAGCTGTTGCGCTGCAAATGCTGGCTTCTGGATCTCGGTACAATTGATAAGACTGAACTTCTGTTCCATAGTACGGAGCCAGTCATCCGCTTCCAGGGGTTCATCTGCTTTTATGAATACGGGAGGACGAGTATCAGTGAAGTCCATATATGTTGTTTCCTCCCTATTATAACGGCCACGGCCTCGTTGTCCGGCATTCTGGTTCTGCGCCAACAAGGTTGTTGCATTGACCAATGTTGCAATCGCATCGGCCAAAGAAGGTGGAACTGGAGGTGCATTTGGGATGTCATCCCCACCGTGAGAAGAACTAGCACCACGGGTGTTAACAGGCATCTGTTTCAAACAAACCATACCCTGATTAACATTCATATTAAACATCATAACATGCATAACATGCTCAACTAATTTATTATACAAGCCCGCTCTTGGGCAGGACTACTGAAACTACTATATTGCACAACAGATCATACTAGAGGTTTTCCGACTAACTAGGTTACAAAGTCAGAAGGGTCACACTAGGATACATCTCCTGTTTACTCAACCTCTAGGTCTATCACTCTTCCCCAGATAAGACTTCACACTCCACCGGTTCTAACTCCTCATCTTCTTCTTCCTCTGCTTCCACCTCAGATTCATTTTCAGGAGTAGGTGGCGTAGCAGGTTCTGGCTGCAACTGTGCAGTCAGCTCCTCCACATGCCTATGCAGGTCAGCATGATGGTTTGCCAGGAGGTTTTGATTATCTCTCATTACATCTACCTGGGTTCGTGCCCGGTTCCTTTGCTCCACGGCCTTCCTCCACTTGCACTCGTACTCTTGATGCTGCTCATAGTGGTATTGCAACTGCTCACGCAACTCTTCCCTCTCCCTGGTGCCTCTCATCCTTTCTCCATTTGCTCTTGCTAAATCCATATACAGGCGGTCTACTTCCGCCTGCAGTTGTGAAGTGGCAGTGTTACTACCTTCTCCTTCTTCGTAAGTAACCAGGGGCTGGTTACTTCCCTCACTCTCAGCAGAGCCATCATTTCTTGGGGCAAGAACGTGCCGAGGAACACCTCGGGGTCCGGTACACTTGCGTGCAGTCTGCCTGGTACGGGCCATCTGCTAAAATATTCATTTTGAATATTAGAACTATAGATGTTCCAGGATTAAGAGATAGAGTTTTATAATTAACTACTATATTAACTCTATTTAGATACAACTCTTAAAAGGGAAAGTTAATTATAGGTTATCAATTATGATGCATGAATCGAACTTACGAACAAAGCATACATCAAACAAATAATTAACTTTAAAATAGTCACTTACTATAAAAGTGAATAACTTTCTTTTCATAATTAGGGCAATATTAGAAGCATTGTTCCTTAAATATAAATATCACCATAACTATACTAAAACATATCCATTTAAATAGAAGGATAAGTCTAAAGAATGAATTAAGGCAAGTCAGAAGAATAAGACAAGTCTAAAAGCAATTTGGACTCAAACTAATTTGAACTTTAGTTTGACTCAAAACTTTTGAAATTTTCAAAAAATGAATACGGTTATACTTTCTGAGGAATTCCTGCTCCGATACCAGCTGTGGCAGAACCTCCTAAATTAAGTGGCCCACATGCACCCATCATTGTCCTAAAGACCTTTGATCGGCGTACACGCGTTCCAAATGACTCAAGAGGTCTGTCGGGTGTCCTCGGGAAACCCGAATCATCCACGTTACATTACTTCCAAGAAAAAAATCCCTCATCAAGCATCACAGTATTACAACAGTTTTATAGATAAGATAAATCAGAGTAAAGCGGAAAGATTATAATACATAGGTTAAAAACTTAGAGTTTTACAAACCATAAGTACTTATTACATAAACGGTTCGGAACTTTATAAAACATATATCAAACAAATTCTTGTTACTTGCCCAAGGTCACACATCAGAATCGTTATCACTCTCCTCTACTAGGGTGAAGTAGCACTGTCCATCAAAAGGTGGATCCATGTACTCTCCTGCAACAAGGGTTAACAAACCCTGAGTACAAAAGTACTCAACAAGACTTAACCGTCAAAGAAAAGATCCCAGGTCATGCTATCTTTAAGGGATGTAGAGGGACTAGCAAAAGAGAAGGAATTTGCAGAGTAAGCATTTTTAACAAAACATTCTTCTTTTCCTTAGTAATTCCAAATATACCGTCAATAGTACCCTTTTAGAATGAAACATCATTTCCCAATTGCTTTGGTTTTGAAAACTCTACGTTGAGGGTCGGAGATCGAGTCTCTTTTTATCGTAGAGCAACAACGATTCGAACCGTTTTGTCTACCCAGCTGAGAGTTCCCAATCACACAATATGGCAGGACTCTAACCTGCAACATATTGCACAACCATAAGTGATTTGTATGGCAGGACTCTAACCTGCAACATATCAAAGCACACCGGCGTTGTATGGCAGGACTCTAACCTGCAACATATCAACCCGCAACCATAAGTGATTTGTATGGCAGGACTCTAACCTGCAACATATCAAAGCACACCGGCGTTGTATGGCAGGACTCTAACCTGCAACATATCAACCCGTAACCCGTGATTGGTACTATCATGGACTCGATCAAGGACCAACAACGATCGGTTCCTAATCGGCACAGACAGGAACACTACATCAAGATTCCACTCCGGATACAAGTTACCTGCCCGGTCTGAATTTAATTTTTCATCCATTTATCAAATGTACCTGAAAGAGGTATCCTAACAGTGATGACCTATCATCCCTTAGTTTGCTCAAGGCCTAAGCGGAGGATAATCTCATCACCATGCATCTTGTCTAAGCATTTACAAATAAATAGGTAACAAGGATAGAGTAAAGGTAACCAACTGGTAAAGCAACCACTGGTGTCATTCAACTCCTACTACTTAAATGCAGTTGATAAATCATTGTATAAACCTTGCAATAGAAACAGAAAGGTTAAATGCACCGGGGCTTGCCTTGAGGATCAGCGAAGTTTGAAGATTCTGAAAATCGAGAAGGGTCTACACCCTCAGGAGGAATCCACTGAGAGTTAGGGCCTTCCGAAGCGGGATCTACACGTAGAAGTGCATATGCATGAATAATGAGATGCTTATGATTTGATCATGGTAAAGATGGAAATTTTCTTAAACTATAACTTTTATGGATTACAACTTTCCCTCGCGGTAAAGTTGCAAACCAACAAACCAACTTTAGCTATTAAAAGTACTAAACAAGTTTTGTTATTTTCTTTAAATATGGTTACGCAACTTAACAAGCAACAAAAGGTTATTTGCATAAAGGAATCCATAACCAGGGAGCAAATCTTGCTAGTTTTCCACTGGTTGTCAAACAATTCCAAAAGTCACATAATTTTATAGTGATCAACTATTCCTATTTATTTTATAAACCATTTTAATTAGCCTTTTACTTATACACAAATCATACTTGGTCAAACAGGGATGAAATTAAACATGAAGGTGTATATCAGTGATATAAACTCACATGTCAAATTTCATGATATTAGGAGAAACACAGAAAACTACAAAATTCAGTAAAGTTACATTTATTAAATAAAGCACAGATTTAATTGTCCTATAAAAAGTACTCAAAACATAAGTTTTATAATTTTTATATTAGCATAGATAGGCTAGCATCTATCATGTCAAATTTCATAATTAACAGAGCTATAGATTAATTATAGCAAAAATAACAAAACTGATTACTGTTCAAAAAGACAGAAAAAGAAAAAAAACTTAAACTAACCCAAACGGGGCTTTCGGCCCAGCCCAACTCAACTCAGCGTGGCGCGAGCGCACAGCGGCGAGTGAAGGTTCGTTCGCTCGAGACCCGGCTCGAACGAGACAGCGCCCGAGGGTCCGCTCGAGGCCTAGCTCGAGGCTCGGGCGAGACGGAAACGCTCGTCCGTCCGAGGCCTAGCTCGAGGCTCGGGCGAGACGGAAACGCTCGTCCGTCCGAGGCCTAGCTCGGGCGGGTCAGTGAACGCATTCGCCCGAGGCTGGGCTCGAGCGAAGCGGTGTGCCTGACAGTTTTGCAGAAAAGCCCTCCGGCTTGCGCTAAAACAACCCGCAGTCCATGGTGCTATTCACCTGAGTCTTGGACTTTGCAACCAACACCCTAGAACTTTTCATCTTTACAACGAGGAGGTCCTCGACCATGGCCGGCGCGTATGGCGATGAACCGAGCGGCGGCGAGTCTTACGCCGGCCATCTCCAGCCAGCAGCGACCCAACTAACGCGAGCACAAGCATCAACAAGTCACCCGCGGCCGATAAAGCCTCTAACCCTAAACGCTACCGCTCCGGTGAGGTCTGGCCACGCACGGCGGCGGACCAAGCCACGGCGGAGCTGTTCCGGCGAACCTAGGTCGGTAGCAGTAGAACGGAAGGGCTAGGAAGCTTCAGTAGCTCACCCTGGTTACGATGCGCTAGCTGGTTGGAGCGGAGGAGGAGCGGAGATAGGAGGTCCACGACACAGAGAGCTTCGGCGGTAAACTCCGGCGAAGAGACGATGGTTCCGGCGAGACCTGGGCACCACACAAGAAACCAGTGAGCCGATGAGGTTTCTAGGATCAAGATGAAACAGAAACGTGAGATAAAGAGGGTAGAGGAGTGCCTAGTTGGGCTGACCACGGTGAGGTCGAGCTCGGCGGCGATTTTGCCCGGCGGGAAGAAAAACGGCGAGCTCGAGCTCTCTGAGGCAGTAGAGGTCGAAAGGATGGACTCTGGAGATGTGCAAGGAGGTAGAGAGTTTATAAACGCGGTCAATCTTGGATGAGGACGAGCAGAGATGGTGAATTTGGATTGGGATCAAAGTGGTGTCCGTCGGTGCCATGGTGGCAAACGGCGACGGCGAGCTCAGGAGAAGGTGCCACGATGCGAGGGAGAGCGCCAGCAGCTGCTTGACCTCGCCACGGAGATGGGTGCGGGCTTAAACGAGAAAGAACAACAACTTTCGCGTTGGCGTCGGTGATTCCAGGTTCAGCCATCCACCGCCATGAACAGGGAAGAAAGCTTATCCCCCCTTCTCCTTTATACCCTTTCGGTTTATATGAACTTACTACAAACTTTTGAATATAAGTTGTAAATATGCCAAAATATCAAATGCTCAGAATTTAATGCTGAACATCTTTTATTTTTGCAACATAAGCAGAATATGCTTAGATTTTGAATTAGAGTTTGTAAAACAAAAGAGAACAAAAAGGGCAGAAAAGTATTTTCCAAATTACTTTTGATTTCATAAGAAAACTTGGAAAACTATACATCAAAGTTGTTCTTCTCAACAAGAGCTACAACTTTGCTTTTGAAACCATTTTGAAATTTGCCATACTTTTTGGGACTTAAAGAGAGGAGAAAAAGAAAACATCACACAACTAGGGTTACACACTTAACATTTCCTATCCACTAAACACAAACATGTTAACTTAAACTTGCTTTTAGTGAATGCATACTCAAGTTATCACTCAAATAAAATGCTAATGCATATGATGACATGGCAAGTTTTAGTTTGGATAACACTGGAGTGTTACACCGAGAGGCCCTTGTTTGACGAAAGCAAGGAGGAAGCTGAGGATCCAGGCAAGGGTGTGGCTCGATGCGAAGGTCAGAGCGGTGTGGTCCCTAGGCGAAAGGCTGCCAAAGCTGGTGACATCCTGAAGGACCGGATAAGCGACCAGAGGGGGGGGTGAATGGGAGCTTAACAATTTCTTCTCAGAAAATTTAAACCACTGTCCCAGAAGTCACCCCGCACGCAAGCCTAGAGCACAAATAATGTCCATGACCCTAGATGTAGGGTGGATGCTTCCAAGAAGCACAGCGGGACACTACACGACTCTAGAATCCCAACGCAAAAGCCAGAAACCAAAACCAACAACGAACGAACAAACTGCGGATGAAACAGCGAGAAACTGCACTGACCGGACTCTGCCTGTGTCCGGTCACAGAGCACCGGACGCGTCCGGTCGTGCCAAAACAGGTTTGGGAGCTTACTGGAAACGACCGAACTCACGGTCGGAGAGCGTCCGGTCGTCACCTGTGCGTCCGGTCAACTTAGGTGAACCACGTGAATAGTAGCCGAAGAGAGTCCGGTCACTGAAAGAGCAGAGCGTCCGGTCACGTGCGTCCGATCAAGTCTCAGAAAACTGCGCGATATGTTCAACCACCGGACGCGTCCGGTCCACCCGATGACAGCGTCCGGTCACCCCGCGACTGCCTGACTTGTTCACCGATTCGACTCGATCTCTCCCAAAACGAATCCTCTAGGGATCAAACTTGGAGAGATGAGTCACAAGGAGTATAGTGAGCTATCTCTAAGAGACCATGGCTCGAACCTATCTCCAAATCGATGAATCGAAGAATTTTGGGGCAAAAGAGCAAGAACGTGATCTAAAACGAAAATTGCTTGATCTCCTAGACCGTGAGGTTTGAGATGGATTCTTTTGGAGGAAAGAATTGTCTCACGATCTAGAACAACTTGGTTCAAGTGGATTTGCAAAAGACGTTCTAAGCAAAGAGATCAAGCGACGGGAAAACTAGGAGAAAAATCAATCCGCGAAGAACACGAACAAAACGCGAATCACACCATGAAATTGCAACCGTGTGGCGAACACACGCTACAAACGTGAGATTACGGTCTCACTTCCTAAACTTCCCAAAACACAGAGACATGATTGAGATTGTTCTGTGGATCCTCTACAGCCAGGTATGATTAGAACCTAAACGGGGGCAAAGGAGAGAGAGAGAGTGCTTAGGAGTAAATGACTGCAAGGATAGGAGGAGAGGAGGGGTGCCTCTCTTATTTATAGCCTAAACAATAATCCCCTTCTAACCCTAGGATAACTGAGCGAAACGGCCAACCCTAGGGGTATCCCGGTCCAACTCTGCTTGACGACGATCCGACGGCCACGCGCCTTCCTCATCCTTAGCTTCGCCTCGACGCAAGCCTCAGGATGCCGCCACGTGCCGCCCTGTCGACCACCGCGCCTTCCTCGCGGATAGCTGCGCCGCTGCGCCAGCCTCTCCACGCCGCCACATGTCGACCGTCCTTTTTGCGGACCTCCCCCCGGTTTTGAGGCCGAAACCGGGAAACCTGGGCCTTCCCCCGGTTTTGAGGCTGAAACCGGGAAACCTGTCCTCCAGCTGAGCTTTGTGGCCCAAACTCAGAAACCCGCGCGCCCAGGTTTTGAGGCCCAAACCTGGAAACCGTCCACGCCGAGTTTTGAGGCCCAAACTCGGAAACCGGCCACCCCGAGTTTTGAGGCCCAAACTCGGAAACCGTCGAGGGTAGCTTTTTGAGGCTCAGCTACCGAACCCGCGCCGTAGACGGGATGTGGTTCGCACACCCCGAGTTCCAGCACCGATGCCGGAGCATGTCCAGCCTCCACGCCGGGCACAGTGCATTCGCCATCCTTCTCGGCCTCCCGCCAAGTGTCACGACGCCATCACCTTCCTCCCGACTCGGTCGATGCACCGCACATCCCCCATGTACTCTTGCTTGTTAACGCCATGTGCCAGCTACCACAGCTGGTCCTCAGGTCTCCCGGTCCGTCAGTCCAAGCTCCACGTTCGCCCTTCACCGCTCCCGGTCCGTCGGCACGACACGTCCCCACTTGACCTTCACCTCACCTTCGACCACTGCCCGAGCTCCGCACCTGCAAATCAACAAAGCCAAGAGACATGTTGTCGGTTGATCGATCACTCATCACTCAGGAAGGGAACCACAAGGGCACATATCAACCTTGTGTTCTCAATCTCCCCCTTGATGAGTGCATCGTCAACTCATAGTAAATGTAATCAAAATAAAAGAAAGCAGAATTAGGTGGAAGGAGAAAAACTTACTCGAGATGTCCAAAAGCCAAAGAAAGGCCGGCGAAGAACAACTCAAGATAAGCAAAGCTTGGTCCCCAAAGACATGGGCAACGGTTCGACACAACCAAGCAAGAAATCGGAGCAACAACTCATCAAGGAGCAAAACCCGATCAAAATCAGAGCACAAAACTTGGTTCCCAAAGACATGGGCAACGGCTCGACGCAACCAAGTCAGAAACAAGCTAGTCCTCAAGAAGAGGCAGAAAGGGCTCAACACCACTAGCTGAAAGCTTGAACACCAACTGAGCACTGCATAAGAAGCAGCTACTGCTAGTCCCTCAAGATAAAGGCACAGAGGCTTAACACAACCAGCAGTAAGCACGATACCAATCAAAAGCCATCAAAGCAAGATGAAAACAGCTAGTCCCTCAAGACAAAGGCACAGAGGCTCGACGCAACTAGCTGAAGCTGAAACGATCGATACCAATTGAAAAACACACTCAAAAACAAACCCGGAATAGGCAGAAGAACTCCCCCTTACTCAAAGACTCCCCCTCAACAAGTGAAGCATAAATTGCAAATTGTCACCATAAAAGGACATTTTCCCAAAATCTCCCCCTTGGACAAACTTCTCCCCCTTGGGGGCAATTTGCAATTAAAAGAGAGGAAAATAGCTCAAATGAAGTCAAACAGAGCTAGTTCATGCCTATCGGAGTCAAGCACATGCAAATGAGTCAACAATGCATGTTAGCAGCTTCAGGTATATACTCAAAAGAGTGAACAAATGCTCTAATGAGTGCTGATCCAATTAAATAGCAACCTATACAAGTGCTAGCAAAGGCTCAAACTGATCACCGAATACAAAATATGAATGCATAAGCCAAGTGAGCAGTTTTAAGCTATTCTGAAAGGAGTTTCACCATTAAAATAGCACTGGACATGTATAGACAGGAAGTCAACAAGTGCTAAAACATGTATACAAGGTGAACTACCCCTAGCAAAGTTCAATCATCATGCTATAGAATGAAACATATACTTGTGTTTTCAGATTTTATCGAAGAATTTGCAGCGGTTATTAACACAAGTTCAAAGACAGCATGTGATTGCGAGAGGTTGAAAGCTTGTCATTGCCTAACTTTTCAACCGTGCTAAGCCTATGCATATGCAATCAGAAGCTTAAAGCATCGGTTTCGGTCTTACACAACACGGCTCAAGTTTAACTCAAAGTGCAATGAGAAACAGTCTCGATACCGTGATGTGCTGACAAAGCAATCCCATCTCGATCTTTTCAATTCACTACAACTTGGTTCATTTTAAGCAGAATATGAACAATCCAAGCAAGTGAATGACTCAGAACTAGCGACATAGCAACCTAGCATATATGAAATAGCTCAAGAAACCTCAATACATCCTACACATGCTAGTTGCCAATCTCAATGGTGAACATGTATCAAATTTTTAAGTTTATTAAGCATGTTCATCATTCTGAAAAATAGCTTAGCTCTCAACATGTATCAGTGATCAAAAAGAGCCTAAGCTACAAGCATCATCATATATCATCGAAGCATACACTAATCAGAGCATAAATTCATTCTCAAGAATATAGACATGAAGCTTGAAAATGCAAGATGAATACATGATGAAGTCAGAATCGGAGCCAAAACAAAACTCAAAAGACTCAAGACCCAAAACAAAAGGATCAGAAAGTTAGTCTATGGTACATAAACAAAATGCTTCCCCCATCTAAAAGGGGAAACACACACCAAGCTCACCTCTCAACCTAGCAAAAGTTGAAGGTCCAAAGGCTTGGTGAAAATATCCGCAACCTGGTTATGGGTGTCTACATGCCTAAGGTCAATGTCGCCTTTCTCGTAGTGATCACGAAGAAAGTGAAAGCGAACATCGATGTGTTTGGTCTTAGAGTGAAGCACTGGGTTCTTTGCTACACTAATGGCAGAGGTGCTATCGCAAAGCAAAGGTACCCGACTGAAATCTAGACCAAAATCACGCAATGTAGCAACCATCCATAAAAGCTGCGAAGCACAAGAAGCAGCGGCAACATACTCGGCTTCTGTAGTAGACTGGACTATCAGGGTATCATTGCCTTGCTTGAGGAGAAACAAAGTCCTATCAACCCGCCCCATTTTAAAACCCTTTGAGAGTAAAAAGGTTTTCAATCGATCATACCATGCTCTCGGGGCTTGTTTCAAACCATACAAAGCTTTTGAAAGTTTATAAATATGGTTTGGAAACTTGGGATCCTCGAAACCTGGGGGTTGCCTAACATAAACCTCTTCCTCTATATACCCATTCAGAAAGGCACTCTTAACATCCATCTGATAAAGCTTAAAACCCTTCGAAGCAGCAAAGGCTAGATGGACTCTAATGGCTTCTAAACGGGCTACAGGGGCAAAGGTTTCCTCATAGTCTATCCCCTCTTTTTGGCAAAAACCCTGGGCTACTAGCCTAGCCTTGTTCCTCACTACCATCCCATCCTCACCCTCTTTGTTCTTGAAAACCCATTTGGTACCTATAGAGTGGCACTCTAGTGGAGGTGGAACTAGGGTCCAAACTCGGTTTCGCTCGAAGTTTTCTAGCTCCTCATGCATGGCATTGACCCAGTTAGCATCAGAAAGTGCGTGTCCAACATCTTTGGGCTCAAAAGAAGCAACAAATGCAGAATGAGCAAAGTGCGAGATTTCATACGCTCGCGACCGCGTGACTCGCTGGTCGATGCCGCCGATCATCTGCTGTGGGGGGTGAACTTGCTGAACGCTTCGGGGCGCTTGCCTCGCCGAAGTCGTCTCCCCCTCGCCAGATGCTGTCGCTCTCCCGGGTGCAGTCGGTGCTTGCTGGAGAGATGGCTCAAGAGGACCCCAGGAAGAAGAAGTCGTGGGATCAGGTCCTCGAGCAGAAGTAGTCATTGCAGGGTCGACGGGGGCAGCCAGTGGAGTTGGCTCGGGATCACCCCAATCGGCATTCTCCTGCTCCTCCTCCACAAAAATAGTCTCTCCCAGCTCCTGTTCTCCTGCAACATCAAAAGCAGAAGAAACACAAGGCATAGTCTCGTCGAATGTGACCTCGCAGGTCTCCACTATCCGGTTAGTCTCAAGGTTAAGAACTCGATAAGCGCGTGAATGCGAAGCATAACCAAGAAACACGCAATCAGTAGAGTGAGATTCAAATTTATCCAAATTGCCTTGCTTCAGGATAAAACACTTACACCCAAACACCCGAAAATGAGACACCTTGGGTACACGTCCAAACCGCAACTCATAAGATGTTTTCTTCATAAAAGCCCAAAGAAAGATGCGATTTGCAACATGGCAAGCGGTGTTGATCGCCTCGGCCCAAAAACGCCTAGGAGTCCTATGCTCATCGAGCATCGTCCTGGCCATCTCAACAAGGGTCCGGTTCTTGCGCTCAACAACACCGTTTTGCTGAGGAACATAAGGAGAAGAAAACTGATGCTCGATTCCATTAGAAGAACAGAAAGAGGCAAACTGAGAGTTATCAAATTCAGTTCCATTATCACTACGAATAGCTCTAATCATGTTAGGGGGAAACTCAGTTTTCAACCTCAAAATCAAGTCACGAGCAAGAGGAAAAGCTTCATCCTTACCCTCCATGAAAAATACCCAAGAATACCTCGAAAAATCGTCAACAATCACTAGAACGTACCACTTCCCACCCGCTGGGAGCTGGACCTACTGTGTCCATGTGTAAAAGCTCGCCGGGTCGCTTTGTCATCACCTGATTAACAGGTGGGTGAGAAGCAGCAACCATCTTCCTGTGACGACAGGGATGGCAAACAAGGTCCTTCTGAAACTTAAGCTAGGGCAATCCTTGGATTAGGCCAAGTGAGCTAAGTCTTGCAAGCAAGTCAAAACTCAAGTGACCAAGTCTCCTATGCCACTTCCACAAATCAGAAGAAGGACCAGCCATCAAACATCTAGCAGAGCCGAAAGAACGAGAAAAGTCAGCTCTGAAAACACGGCCAAAAGGGACAATCCAACAAACAAGATCTCCCCGAGGGTCTAAGACACGACTCAAACCCTTCTTAAAGCGCACTTCAAAATCATCCTCAAGAAGTTGCGAAACAGAAAGCAAATTATAGTGCAAGCTCGAAACCAAAGCAACATCCTTGAGAACAAAGCTCTCATTGAGCCGGATAGCTCCATGAGAAACAACCTTACCTCTACTATTATCCCCAAAAGTGACGTACTCCTTGTGCATCACGGGGCTAAGGTTGGAGAACCATTCCTTTTTTCCGGTCATGTGGCGCGAACACCCGGAATCCATAAGCCACATGTTCTCCAACCGAAGTTCCTGCATCAATAGAAAGGCAGGAAGTGAGCATATGGCACAACACTAGGGTTAGTATACTGAGAAGGATACCAGTGCTGTGTCATAGGCCCAGAAAAAGTATTAGTAGCAACACCAAACTGTCCTCGTCCCATGGGTGGATAGCGATCACCACCAACCTGAAAGGGTGGTCCGCTATGGAACGGAAAACCTCCAAACTGACCTACCTGTCCCATCTGAGCAAAGCGATCACCACCATACTGAAAAGGTGGTCCGCTATGGGACTGAACAGCAAAACCTCTTACACTCGGCTCCAGATCGTATTGAGAACGACCGGAACCATGACGGGCACGACCACCACCCTGTGGTCTAGCTGCCTGGGGCCTAGCTGCCTGAGGGGGTGCTCCTCCAGGCCTAGCACCCTGCCTCTGAACTCCCCGACCCTGCACACCATGGAGAGGGTGGTGCCTAGCCTGGTTGTTCAGCTCCAACTCCTTCCTAGCGTCTCTCTTCCTCCGAAAGCAAAACTCAGCTAGGTGACCCTCACGGTGACAGTACTCGCACTCAAACCTCACCACTCTCTTGGGTTGTTGGTTTCTATGGTTGCGAGGGTTGTTCACTCTAGTCGGCTGCTTGCCCTTCGGAAGGGGATCACTAGAGACGTCAGGAAAGGTGTCAAGTGTGTTCCTAAGATGGTTAGGTTTGGGAACCCACACTTGCTTGCGAGGTGGAGCCTTAGGAGGTTCATCAAGGATGCCATCCTTGGTGATAGGCTTGGGAGGCTCAGGTGGGGTGATCTTGATAAGCTTAGGGATAGTGGATGGTTTCTCACTAGGATTCACTCCACTAAACTCACCAATCTTGCCAAAGGTACTAGCTTTCTTCCCACCTGACTCAAAGCCTACTCCCGAGCAATCAGTTCCCCTCTTGAACTGACTGATCATCATGCCCAACTGTGGCTCATTGCATGTCACCAAACTCAGAATGGACCGAAGGTATGTGTTTTCTTCCTCGGTTTGCATCCTGGCATGCCGACAGTTGGCAATCTCAAGCTCCATCCCCACGCATCGCTCACACTGAGCGGACAAGGTGCTAACTGAGCTAGCCTTCATGGCTTCAACAAGCTTGGCACTAACTTCTGCCAACTCAGTACGCAAACTTGGGCAAAGCTTGCACGCACCCAACAAAGAAGGCCTCGCCATCACCTCCTCCAGCTCCTTCTTCAGGGAGGGACACTCCTTGCAATCACCCACCAAGTCTAGCCTACTCTTCAGCTCATCATACACCTCGATCAAAGAGGCATACTTGGTTTGTAGGGTGGCAAAGTTTGTCATATGCATCGTGCACTCCTCACACTCCTCCTCATCGGTCACCTTCACCTCGGACCTAGCAAACTCAAGCTCCTTAAGCGCATCATTCATCTTAGCCTTAAACTCATTGCGCTCTTGGATAGCTCGCTTGAGGTTCTTATCCTGACCTAGGACTATATCGACAAGGGAATCACGCTCACCGGTAAGACGCTCGACAAGAGAAGAGGATGATACCTCGGAAGCGTCGTCGTCGTCGTCGTCGTCGGTGCCGTCGTCCTTGTCCTGGCGTTTGCAGTCCTCAACATCCAAGGCCATGGTGCACAGATTCTTGGAGGATTTGCCGAAGAAGCAGAGTCCATTGAAGCGTTCCTCAGTCTTGTGCTCGGACCCATCATCGCCGGAGTCGCCGTCAGAGGACTTCTCGCCGTCGCTGAAGGTGGCGAGGAAGGCACGCTTGCCGGCGTCAAAAGCCTTCTCCATGTCCTCTCGGCGGTAGCTACCCTTCTTCTTCTTCCCGGCCTTGTTCTCAGGCTTGCCCTTGCGCCTGGAGTTGCGGTTCTTGCCGGGGAAGGACTTGTCGCGCTTGGGGCAGTTCGCGACGAAGTGATCCGGATCTCCGCATCCGTAGCAGCCCTCACGTGCGCCACCACGCCGGCGATTCAGGCGGTTGTTGTGAAACCGCGAGAACCGGGTGATGATGAGGGCGAGCTCGTCATTGTCCAACGCCTCCACCTGCTCCTCAGTCACTGAAAGCAAAGAAGACAAAGCAAAGAGAGGTGGTGAAGCGTCAGCGGAAAGGGTCGATCCACCCTTGCCTGAGACCAAAGCCATGGAATGTGAAGACGGGTTCTTCAGCTTGGCCTGAGTCAAGTGATCGATCTCGGTGGACTTGAGCTTGCTGAATAGCTCGTCCACGGTGAGGGTGTCATAAGCAGCAGACTCAATGATAGTCGACACCTTCACCTCCCATACCCTCCGATCCAGGGCGTATAGCAACTTGAGTGCCCTCTCATGATCGTCATAGGGTAGGTTGGCCCGATTGGCACGCATCTTGTTCACAATCGTTTGGAAATGAGCGAACATAGCGTCAATCGTCTCTCCCTCCATCTGGACAAAGTTCTCGTATTCCCGCTTGTAAGTCTCAAAGAGTTTGGTCTTGACCTGAGCGGTCCCCTCGTGATAGCTCTGAAGCTTCACCCAGATCTCTCGAGCAGTCTGAAGCTCGGAAACACGCTCGAACTCAGGAAGGGAGATGTTGGCCAAAAGCGCGTTACGGGCCTTAGAGTTGGCCTCGTGTTGGTCAATCTGGTGCTGACCAACTCGAGCCGCAAGAACCACGTAATCGGCATCCTCGCATATCTCCCAAACAGAAGATCCGATGCTGTTGAGATAAGCACGCATCCGAATCTTCCAATAGGGATAGTTCGTCCCATCGAAATAGGGTGCCTTGCCATTCCCTCGATCCATGTCGCCCTTAGGATCCGAAACTGATTAAGGTAGAGTAGATCCTTAACCGGCTCCGATACCAATTGAAGGACCGGATAAGCGACCAGAGGGGGGGGGGTGAATGGGAGCTTAACAATTTCTTCTCAGAAACTTTAAACCACTGTCCCAGAAGTCACCCCGCACGCAAGCCTAGAGCACAAATAATGTCCACGACCCTAGATATAGGGTGGATGCTTCCAAGAAGCACAGCGGGACACTACACGACTCTAGAATCCCAACGCAAAAGCCGGAAACCAAAACTAACAACGAACGAACAAACTGCGGACGAAACAGCGAGAAACTGCACTGACCGGACTCTGCCTGCGTCCGGTCATAGAGCACCGGACGCGTCCGGTCGTGCCAAAATAGGTTTGGGAGCTTACTGGAAACGACCGGACTCACGGTCGGAGAGCGTCCGGTCGTCACCTGTGCGTCCGGTCAACTTAGGTGAACCACGTGAACAGTAGCCGAAGAGAGTCCGGTCACTGAAAGAGCAGAGCGTCCGGTCACGTGCGTCCGATCAAGTCTCAGAAAACTGCGCGATATGTTCAACCACCGGACGCGTCCGGTCCACCCGCTGACAGCGTCCGGTCACCCCGCGACTGCCTGACTTGTTCACCGATTCGACTCGATCTCTCCCAAAACGAATCCTCTAGGGATCAAACTTGGAGAGATGAGTCACAAGGAGTATAGTGAGCTATCTCTAAGAGATCATGGCTCGAACCTATCTCCAAATCGATGAATTGAAGAATTTTGGGGCAAAAGAGCAAGAACGTGATCTGAAACGAAAATTGCTTGATCTCCTAGACCGTGAGGTTTGAGATGGATTCTTTTGGAGGAAAGAATTGTCTCACAATCTAGAACAACTTGGTTCAAGTGGATTTGCAAAAGACATTCTAAGCAAAGAGATCAAGCGACGGGAAAACTAGGAGAAAAATCAATCCGCGAAGAACACAAACAAAACGCGAATCACACCATGAAATTGCAACCGTGTGGCGAACACACGCTACAAATGTGAGATTACGGTCTCACTTCCTAAACTTCCCAAAACACAGAGACATGATTGAGATTGTTCTGTGGATCCTCTACAGCCAGGTATGATTAGAACCTAAGCGGGGGCTAAGGAGAGAGAGAGAGTGCTTAGGAGTAAATGACTGCAAGGATAGGAGGAGAGGAGGGGTGCCTCTCTTATTTATAGCCTAAACAATAATCCCCTTCTAACCCTAGGATAACTGAGCGAAATGGCCAACCCTAGGGTATCCCGGTCCAACTCTGCTTGACGACGATCCGACGGCCACGCGCCTTCCTCATCCTTAGCTTCGCCTCGACGCAAGCCTCAGGATGCTGCCACGTGCCGCCCTGTCGACCACCGCGCCTTCCTCGCGGATAGCTGCGCCGCTGCGCCAGCCTCTCCACGCCGCCACATGTCGACCGTCCTTTTTGCGGACCTCCCCCCAGTTTTGAGGCCGAAACCGGGAAACCTGGGCCTTCCCCCGGTTTTGAGGCTGAAACCGGGAAACCTGTCCTCCAGCTGAGTTTTGTGGCCCAAACTCAGAAACCCGCGCGCCCAGGTTTTGAGGCCCAAACCTGGAAACCGTCCACGCCGAGTTTTGAGGCCCAAACTCGGAAACCGGCCACCCCGAGTTTTGAGGCCCAAACTCGGAAACCGTCGAGGGTAGCTTTTTGAGGCTCAGCTACCGAACCCGCGCCGTAGACGGGATGTGGTTTGCACACCCCGAGTTCCAGCACCGATGCCGGAGCATGTCCAGCCTCCACGCCGGGCACAGTGCATTCGCCATCCTTCTCGGCCTCCCGCCAAGTGTCACGACGCCATCACCTTCCTCCCGACTCGGCCGATGCACCGCACATCCCCCATGTACTCTTGCTTGTTAACGCCATGTGCCAGCTACCACAGCTGGTCCTCAGGTCTCCCGGTCCGTCAGTCCAAGCTCCACGTTCGCCCTTCACCGCTCCCGGTCCGTCGGCACGACACGTCCCCACTTGACCTTCACCTCACCTTCGACCACTGCCCGAGCTCCGCACCTGCACATCAACACAGCCAAGAGACATGTTGCCGGTTGATCGATCACTCATCACTCAGGAAGGGAACCACAAGGGCACATATCAACCTTGTGTTCTCACATCCGCATCGGGCGTTTAATCGCCAAGCCTCTGTTTAAAAGCCGAGGGGGAGCGTTGGAATCGATCCCTGACGTTGATCCTTTCGATCACCTGAGGGTGGTTAGTTTCTGCGCCTTTCGTTTCGGCTTGGTCATGCTTTTTCTTCTTCCCCCCTTTTTAAGTTGCTATCGTTTTTAAAGCTTACGCCGTGCGTTTCATGCGCCCTGTCCTTGGCATGCTTGCAGAGTACGTCTTCTTTTGCCGCGGAGATGGCTCCGAAGAAGTCGAATGTGCACCTTTCGCACTCGGCGTTTGATGATGACGCCTCCATTGCTGACCTTCTGACTTTCGCGAAGGTTGGCTCGTGGAAAGCTTCGGGTCCGCCGGAGGCGTCGGAACGCCAAGCGAAAAAGCAGAAAACTCCGCGCCTCGAGTCCTCTGCTCGGGCGCCCAGTGACAAGGCAACTGCTGGCGAGAAAAGGGGCTGGAGCTGGGAAAATGTCGGCTCCAGCTGCTATTGATAGAGGTAAGCCACACTTTTCATCGCGGTGCATTCGCTTGACACAGGAGATGGTGGAAGGGCAGCTTCTGGGTTACGGGCGGTTGGTTCTCGATGGGGCGCCTTCGGACTACGAGAACCCGTGTTTTTACATTGGCCTGAGCTCGTCAAGTGAAATTGATGATGCGAAAGAGGGGTCTTATCGCGTTGCTCGTTCTTTGGGTGCAGCCTCAGATGCCCAACTTGCTTGCCAAATTGACTATCGCCGGGCAGGAGTCCTTCCTAGCGGAAGTGAGGAGGCTGCTAAATTTGTGGAATTTTCTCAGAAAGCTTTTGTCACGCCGGAGATTGAGAGGGATCTCCTTAAGGTCAGCAGCGTGAAGCTCAGTGACGCGCTGTTGTTTCATCTGGCTAGCGTAAGTGTCCAGTTTCATTATAGGTTTCGCCGGTGTTTCCCTTTCGTTTCCTTTTTAACTTTTTGCCCTTGCCTTTGATTTACGCTTTTCGCAGCCTGCAGTCATCGCCCGCAGCCAAAGCAACCAAAGTGGCCTTTACATTCGCATGGTTGAGCGGGAGAAGCAAGAACTTGAAGCCCAAGTGAAAAAGCTTACCACCGATCTGGCGTCACAAGCGAAAATGGCTGAGGATGAACGCGCCTCTCAGAAAGCGAGCCAGCTGGAGGCTGAAGATCTGAAGAGGGAGATTTCGCAGCTGCGAACTGCCCAAGCCGATAGGGAGAAGGCGCTTTTGACTTTTGCTGGGGAGGCGGTGTCTCGCTTTCGTGAGTGCCTCCGCAGCATTGGTGTCGAGACCGAAGGCCCCTCTGAACGTAACGTCGATAGCCTTATCGACTCGGTCCGCTCTGAGATGGAGTCACTGGAGGGGCACATGGCCCTCGGCTAGGACTATGTTGCGGTCATGGGCATCAAGGCGATAGGCCATAGCCTTGTTGACGCCGGCTGCTCCCATATCTCGGATCTTCCGGTCAAGGAGGTGGATTATTACTGGCAAACCCCCGACGTGGCTAAGGTTCTTGGTAAGAGATTTTTTGACGAATTCTGGCTAGCAGGTGGCAATGACATGTCCCTTATGCAGTCCGCCATGTGCCGTGGCAAGGTAATTTCGAATGATTGTTCTTCCTTTTTTTTGGTACTACTTCTTCCGACCTGTGGCATGGATGATGCCTCTTCTGAGTCGCCCTTTCCACGCAGACTCCGGAGGAAAAATCTCACATCAAGAAGGTATTCTTGAACTTCATCTCCGAGCGGCGGGCGCGCGAGGCCGAGCCCGAAGATGAAGCGAGCCCCCATTACGCGAATCAGGAGAGCCCCGAAAGCTCGGCTGCCGCCGCTTCTCGTGACGAAAGCGCTCCCCAAGATGCGGTAGATGAGTGAATAGGGCATGTTTTTATATGCATTGGTTGTACTCGTAAGAATTGTTGTCGTGTGTAACTTTTGAACTTAAGCTGGAAAATTGTATTGAACAGGGCACAGATGCGGGAACGCCGGACGTTCTCGACATTTGCCCGCTAATGATTACATCCGGCTATCTTTGTGTCGGAGGTGAGTTGTGGAGGAGCTTTCGCTCTAGGTTTCCGACGGTGTCGCTTTCGTCTTACTTGAATAAACGCGCTAAGAAAATTAAGCGCACGGAGGAGCTTTTGCGCGCCTTTTATGAGAACTTTGACCGATGCAAGCTTGAGGCGAGGCGGAGGAGGCGCGAAGCTTCGCGTGTGCCGCCAACTTTCGAAGGCGCCCCATTTGTTAAGGTGGAGCCCGAAGACGTCGCGCTTTCGCCAGATGAGCGCCGGTACAGCATTTTCCTTGGGTTGCGGAAGTAGTTCGCGGGCTTGGTTATATTGTACAAACTTGCTTGAAATGAAAAGTAAGGGAGTGGGTTGTTGGAACTATATCTTTCAGTGTTTTTGCTTTTAGAAAATGTGGTCCCTATTCTTTCATTCGTCTGGCTTGCGAGTAAAATTCACCCAGGAACAGACGGATGCCTGCCCCCACGCCCTTAGCCGCGTGGTGGTGGCTCCTGCGTGATTGAACTTTCGAATGCAAACACGATTGGCCAGTAGCAAGGGCGCGCCAGCTCCCCACACGCTTAGGCAAGGGGCGGTAGCATTCGCGCGAGGGTGCTTTCGTCGCGAGCCCCTCGGCCGGTAGCAAAGACGCGCTCGCCCCCACACACTTAGGCGAGGGGCGGTAGCATTCGCGCGAGGGTGCTTTCGTTGCGAGCCCCTCGGCCGGTAGCAAAGACGCACCCGCCCCCACACACTTAGGCGAGGGGCGGTAGCATTCGCGTGAGGGTGCTTTCGTTGCGAGCCCCTCGGTCGGTACCAAGGGCGCGCCCGCCCCCACACACTTAGGCGAGGGGCGGTAGCATTCGCGCGAGGCTGCTTTCATTGTGAGCCCCTCGGCCGGTAGCAAAGACGCGCCCGCCCCCACACACTTATGCGAGGGGCGGTAGCATTCACGTGAGGGTGCTTTCATTGTGAGACCCTTGGCCGGTAGCAAAGATGCGCCCGCCCCCACACACTTAGGCGAGGGCCGGTAGCATTCGCGCAAGGGTGCTTTCGTTGCGAGCCCCTCGACCGGTAGCAAAGACGCGCCCGCCCCCACACTCTTAGGCGAGGGGCGGTAGCATTTGCGCGAGGGTGCTTTCGTTGCGAGCCCCTCAGCCGGTAGCAAAGACGCGCCCGCCCTCACACACTTAGACGAGGGCCGTTAGCATTCGCATGAGGGTGCTTTCGTTGCGAGCCCCTCGGCCGGTAGCAAAGACGCGCCCGCCCCCACACACTTAGGCGAGGGGCGGTAGCATTCGCGCGAGGGTGTTTTCGTTGCGAGCCCCTCGACCGGTAGCAAAGACGCGCCCGCCCCCACACTCTTAGGCGAGGGGCGGTATCATTCGCGCAAGGGTGCTTTCGTTGCGAGCCCCTCGGCCGGTAGCAAAGACGCGTCGACCCCCACACACTTAGGCGAGGGGCGGTAGCATTCGCGCGAGGGTGCTTCTGTTGCGAGCCCCTCGGCCGGTAGCAAAGACGTGCCCGCCCCCACACACTTAGGCGAGGGGCGGTAGCATTCGCGCGAGGGTGCTTCCGTTGCGATCCCCTCGGCCGGTAGCAAAGACGCGCCCGCCCCCACACACTTAGGCGAGGGGCAGTAGCATTCGCGCGAGGGTGCTTCCGTTGCGAGCCCCTTGTACAGCATGTCGCGGGATCCTGTGCTAGCGGTTTGTTGTACTTGAAAACTCGGTCAACAAGAGTAACCTTACAAGTGCGACGCGGAGGGTTACAACCGGCTATATCTGCGATATTGCTCTTATTGTCATCCGGCAGCGTGCTTACTTTTGTTCATCTTCTAGTTGCAGTTTGAGATGGACTGGCCACTCGATGGGGCTTTCGCCTAAAGTTACTGGATTGGTGACGCTGTCTAAATGTAGGCGTGCTAGGAATGGTTTTTATACTGACCGTTCTTTTGAGCAGCCGGCCCAACACTGGTATTCCCCTTACTTCACTAACCCCAGTGTTGGACCGTATGCTCACCCTATGTCTTTTTATTGATGTAGGTAAAACGATTGGAGAACGTTTGGCTGGTGGATTCCGGTTGCTCGAGGCACATGACCGGAAACGCCAAGTGGTTCTCTAGTCTTAGTCCGGTCGCCGGAAAGGAGTACATAACCTTCGGCGACAACAGCAAAGGTAAGGTGCTGTCTCGTGGGTCTGTGCGGGTTAATGAGCACTTTGTGTTGCGCGATGTTGCTCTTGTTTCTAATCTGCATTTTAATCTTCTTTCTGTTTCGCAACTATTTGACGATGACTATGAGATTCGTTTTAAGTCGAATCTCAGTCGTATTTTGGATCCTCAGGGCAATCTTGTTTGTGTGATTTCGCCCTTTGGAAAAGTCTTTCGAGTAGATTTCTCGGAGTCGTTTGGTATTTCACGCTATCTTTTGGCTAGTCCTTCCTCCTCTGATCTTTGGAAGTGGCATAGGAGGCTCGGTCACTTAAGCTTTGACTTGCTTGCAAGACTTAGCTCACTTGGCCTAATCCGAGGATTGCCCAAGCTGTCGATGGAGAAGGATCTAGTTTGCCATTCTTGTAGACATGGAAAGATGGTTGCCGCTCCCCATCATCCAGTGACTCAGGTCATGACTAAGCGCCCTGGAGAGCTTTTGCACATGGACCTTGTTGGTCCGGCTCGGGTGAGCTTGGTTGGGGGGAAGTGGTACGTGCTTGTTGTTGTCGACGATTTTTCGAGATATTCGTGGGTCTTCTTTTTAGCTGAGAACACCAAGACTTTCTCCTTTGCTCGTAATCTGATTTTGCGTCTTCAGAATGAGTTCCCTTTGAACTCTATGCGAGCAATTCAGAGTGATAATGGTTCCGAATTCAAGAATTCGGGTTTTGAGAAGTTTTGTGACCGCTTGGGTTTGGAGCATCAGTTTTCTTCCCCCTACACACCGCCTCAAAATGGTGTTGTAGAGAGGAAGAATCGGACCCTTGTTGAGATGGCCAGGACCATGCTCGATGAGCATAGGACTCCTAGGCAATATTAGGCCGAGGCTATGAACACTGCATGCTACATTTCAAATCGCATTTTTCTGAGAGCTTTCTTGAAGAAAACTTCTTATGAGTTGCGTTTTGGTAGACAGCCCAAGGTGAGTTATTTTAGAGTCTTCGGTTGCCATTGTTTTATATTGAAGAAAGGCAACCTGGACAAATTTGAGTCTCGTTCTTCTGACGGAGTATTTTTGGGTTATGGCACTCACACTCATGCATATCGTGTACTTAACCTTGATACTAACCGAGTCATGGAGACATTAGATGTCACCTTCAATGAGACCGTTGTTTGTCCTTCTTCTCGTTTTGAGCGTGCAGGTGATCATGAGGTTGGCGAACCTCTTTTCGATGATGATCAAGAAGGTGCTGAAGGGATAGATGACCCAGCACCTCCTCCACCTGCTGTGCCGCAAAGAGGGGCTTCCATGATGACTCACGGCCCCGAGACGTCTTCTTCCTGGGGGCCATGGGATCCTCCACCTCGCGCGGTACCTTTTGTACCCGGGGTGGAACCAACTGCTGTTGAGGGGGAGATCACTTCTGCACGAGAGGCGCCATGACACATCCAGTGCCAACACCCCCCTCAGCAGATGATCGGTGACATTGACGAGCGGGTCACTCGGTCCAGGTCTCGTATCTCTCACTTTGCTCATTCTGCTTTTGTTGCTGATTTTGAGCCCCGAGATGTTGGACACACATTGACGGATCCTGATTGGGTCAATGTCATGCATGAGGAGTTAGAAAACTTTGAGAGAAATCGGGTTTGGGTTCTAGTGTCTCCACCTTCTGAGTGTCATCCAATTGGGACAAAATGGGTTTTCAAAAACAAACAGGGAAAAGATGGCCATGTTGTGAGAAACAAGGCCAGACTCGTAGCCCAGGGATATAGTCAGAAGGAGGGGATAGACTATGAGGAGACATTTGCTCCTGTAGCTCGTTTGGAGGCTATTAGGATACTCTTGGCTTTTGCTGCATCCAAAGGTTTCAAACTTTTTCAAATGGATGTCAAGAGTGCCTTCTTAAACGGCTACATAGAAGAGAAGGTATATGTTAGACAACCCCCCGGTTTTGAAAATCCCAAGTTTCCAAACCATGTCTTTAAACTTCACAAAGCTTTGTATGGTTGGAAACAAGCCCCTAGAGCCTGGTATGATAGGTTAAAAACCTTTTTGCTTGCTAAGGGTTTCAAAATGGGATGTGTAGATAAGACGCTCTTTCTCCTCAAGCAAGGCACTGATACTCTCTTGGTCCAAATTTACGTGGATGATATCATTTTCGGTGGTTCTTCTCATGCTTTGGTTGCCAAGTTTGCAGATACTATGAGCAGGGAGTTCGAGATGAGCATGATGGGCGAGTTGACGTTTTTCCTTGGACTGCAAATCAAGCAGTCTCGGGAGGGAACGTTCGTGCACCAGGGCAAGTACACCCGGGACATTCTGAAGAAATTCGACATGGGTGAGGCCAAGCCTCTTCCAACACCCATGGCGACCACGACGGCCCTAGATGCGGACAAGGAGGGAGAAGCAGTGGATCAGAAGGAGTACCGGAGTATGATCGGGTCGCTGCTGTACCTGACGGCGACACGCCCAGACATTCAGTTCGCGGTGTGCCTCTGCGTGCGCTTCCAGTCGTCGCCGCGCACCTCGCACCGTCAGGCGGTCAGGCGCATTATGAGGTACTTAGCCTTCACTCCGGAATTTGGGATTTGGTATTTCGGCTTCCGCCACCCTTCACCTTTGCGGTTATTCTCTCCATGCCGATTTTGCTTTTGGGTTGTCGCATTGAGCGCAAGTCCACTTCTGGGACTTGCCAGTTTATTGGATCTTCTCTTGTTTCGTGGTCTTCTCGCAAGCAGTCTAGTGTCGCCCAGTCTACCACGGAGGCTGAGTATGTTGCTGCGGCTAGCTGCTGTTCCCAGTTACTCTCGATGATGGCCACTTTGCGTGATTTTGGTCTGAGCTTTTCTCGTGTTCCATTGCTTTGTGACAGCACGAGTGCGATTAGTGTTGCTAAGAACCCCGTGCTTCACTCGAAGACCAAACACATTGATGTGCGCTTTCATTTTCAGCAAGACCATTATGAGAAGGGTGATATCGACCTTCGCCATGTCGATACTCATCATCAGCTTGCTGATATTTTCACCAAGCCTTTGGACCAATCAACCTTTATCGTTGAGAGGTGAGCTTGGGTGTGTTTCCCCTTTTAGATGGGGGAAACATTTGACTCTGACTCTTTCTCGTTTGTCTTTGTTTTCTTTTGCATTTTTAGCATACGCTTTTACATTCTGAGCTTCATGAATATAGTCTGAAGAATGTAACTATGCTCTGTGTAGTTTTTACTCCGATGCTTTATGATGCTGTAGTTTATGCTCTTTCTGATCGCTAATACATGTTATGAGCTGAGCTATTTTTGAATGGTGAACTTGTTAATGAACTTAAAATTTGAAAATGTTCACCATTGAGATATGCAACTAGCATGTGTAGGATGTGTAGAGGTCACTTATGCTTTTCATATATGCTAGGTTGCTATGTCTCTAGTGTTGAGTCATTCACTTGCTTGGTATGTTATAATCTGTTAAAATCTGAACCAAGTTAAGTGAATTGAAAAGATCGAGATGGGTTTGCTTGTTAACACCTCACAGTTTCGAGACTGTTTCCCATTGCACTTTTGGGTTAAACTTGAGCTGTGTAGTGTATGCCGAAATTGTTGCTTTAAGCTCCTGATTGCTTCTGCATAGGCTTCGCACAGTTGGAAAGTTAGGCAATAACAAGCATTCAACCTCTCGCAGTCACATGCTGTCTTCTGAGCTTGTGTATTTTCATCGCTGCAACTCCGATTCAAAACTGAAATCACAAGTATATGCATAATTTGGTAATCAGCATGATGATTGAACTGTGCTAGGGTAGTTCACCTTGTATACATGCTTAGCACTTGTTTGACTTCCTGTCTATCCATGTTATGTGCTATTTTGATGGTGAATACTCTTTTCGGCTAAAAACTGCTCATATGTTCATATTTCATATTTGGTGATCAGTTTGAGCCTTTGCTAGCATAATGTGCATTTTCTGCATCATCGGATTCAAACTCCGTAGAGCATCTTTGCACTCTTTAGAGTATACTCCTGAAGCTCCTGACTTGCATTTTGACTCATATGCATTTTTGGAAGGGGAGATTTCTGGGTGTTGACACTTGTTGCTGGTGCATTTTCCCAGGGGGAGAAATGATTCTTGATTAGTGCATTTTCAACTAAGGGGGAGAAATTGGGAAGAAATTCAAATCTTAACCCTCCTTTTGCTTTGGAAAGCTTCCTGGTTGTTTTGCACTTTTCGAGGGGGAGTTTGCTAGTTGTGTTGAGCCTTTGCCTCTGTCTTGAGGAACTAGCAAACATTGTTTTCAGGGCATTTTGGCATTTGTGCTTTCGATTGGTTCGGAGCGAGCTTTCGTGCTAGTTGTGTTGAGCCTCTGTGCCTCTATCTTGAGGGACTAGCATTTGCTTCGATTTTCCAATTGGTGTCGAGCTCTTTTGCTAGCGGTGTTGAGCCTATTCTACCTCTTCTTGAGGGCTAGCTTTGCTTTGCTTGGTTGCATCGAGCCGTTGCTCATGTCTTTGGGGACCAAGTTCTATTGCTCCTTCCACTTGACCTTCTTCGGCTTTGCTATGCTTTTGGGTCATTTGGTTGAGTTTTTCTCTTCCTCCTTCCTTCCTTCTTCTTTCTATTTCTATCATGATTTGTGTGTGTGTAGTTGACAATGCACTCATCAAGGGGGAGATTGCGGATACATGGGTGTATGCCGAGTCTCTGAGTGATGAGTGATTGTCAACTGGGATGATGCGCATGTTCTTTGGCTTGTGTTGTGCAGGTGTCGAGCCCGGATACAGTGATCAGAGGTGAGGTGAAGGTCAAGTAGAGACGTGCCGTGCCGATGGACCGAGAGTGGCGAAGGGCGGACGTGAGGCTTGGACTGAGGGACCAGAGACCCGAGGATCAGCTGTGGTAGCTAGCAGCCTGTGACGATAACAAGTGAAGAAGTGCGGTCATGTCGGTGGACAGGGTGCACGGAGGTGCATCCCATCTACGACGTCGGTTTGATGGTTGAGCCAGGGAAAAACCATCGGATGAACGGTTTCCAGGTTTGGGCCTCAAAACCTGGGCGTGGACGGTTTCCGAGTTTGGCCTCAAAACTCGGGCTGAGGGTTTCCGAGTTTGGCCTCAAAACTCGGGCTGAGGACGGTTTCCAGGTTTTGGGCCTCAAAACCTGGGCGCGGATGGTTTGCTGAGTTTGGCCTCAAAACTCAGACGCTGGTGGGCCCGGTTTCCCGGTTTGGGCCTCAAAACCGGGGGTTGCCTGGAAAGGCTGGTTTTCCCGGTTTGGGCCACAAAACCGGGGGTGCAGAGCGAGGGCGGCACGGGCGGCAATCGGGAGGTTGCGTCGAGGCAACACTCTACGAGTTGTGCGGGCGTGGCCGTCGGATACACCTACCACCTGAGTTTGTCCAGAATAACCTTAGGGTTTAGCTGGTTCGCTCTCTAATTAGAATAGAGAGGGGTAGAGTAGGAAATAGACTTAGACTAGAATTAGGATAAGTAGTCGGGGAGACACCCTCCCCCCCCTATCTCAGTCATTTGCTAGTTTGCTTCCTAGGTTTTCCTGTTCTCCCTCTCCCCTGCTCTAGCTACTGAGATCCGCAGAGACGGTGAACAATTCCTCTGTGTACTGAAGATTTTGAGGAAACGGGACCGTAATCCTGTTGTCTCCTCGTGGGGATGATTCGTGGCAGTCATTTGTGATTGTGATTCGCGTTTTGTTTGTGTTCTTCGCGGAATCCTTTTTCTCCACGATTTTCCCGTCGTTTGATCTCTTTGCTCGGTTCATCTTTTGCAAATCCCTTTGAACCAAGTTGTTCTAGATCGTGAGGCACTTCTTTCCACCGAAGGAATTCACCTCTAACCTTACGGTCTAGGAGATCGATCGATTTTTGTTTCGGGTTGAGTTTTCTCCCTTCCCCCGAAATTCTTCGATTCACCGATTTGGAGATAGGTTCGAGCCATGATCTCTTAGAGATAGCTCACTATCCTCCTTGTGACTCTACTCACCGAGTTTGGTTCCTAGAGGATCGGTTTTGGGTGAGATAGAAGCAAATCGGTAGTTGAACAGTTCTGCTGCGGGGTGACCGGACGCACGCTCGTGACGACCGGACGCTAGGGCATTGCGTCCGGTGGTTGAATACCACGCGCGAAGCAGTTTTGTGTTCGACCGGACGCTCCGTTCATTTCGTGACTGGACTCGCTGTGTCTACTGTTCATCGTGCTCGTCGTGTGTGACCGGACGCTAGGGTTCAGACCGGACGCTCAGCTTCAGTGCGTCCGGTCCAACTCAGAGAGGTCCGAAATTGGACTCAGACTGATCGGACGCGTCTGGTGCCTGTTGACCGGACGCAGGGTGAGTCCGGTCAGTGCTGTCTCAGCGCGTTTTTGTTCGCAGTTTGCTCATTCGTTAACGGATTTAGTTCCCGTCTTTTGCATTGGATTTCTAGAGTTGTGTAGTATCCCGCTGTGCTTCTTGGAAGCATCCACCCTACATCTAGGGTCATGGACACTACCAAGCTCTAGGGTTTGCTCTTGGGGTTGATTCTTGGGACAGCGGCAACGAGTTTCCGAAAGGAAAATTTGGAGCTCCCATTCCCCCCCCCTCTGGTCGCTTTCTGGTAGCATTCTCGGTCCTTCAACAAGGAGTACATCACTTTCGGGGATAATAGTAAAGGTAAGGTTGTTTCTCATGGAGCTATTCGGCTCAATGAGAACTTTGTTCTTAAGGATGTTGCTTTGGTTTCTAATTTGCATTACAATTTGCTTTCTGTTTCACAACTTCTTGAGGATGATTGTGAAGTGCGCTTTAAGAAGGGTTTGAGTCGTGTTTTAGACCCTCGGGGAGATCTTATTTGTTGGATCATCCCTTTTAGCCGTGTTTTCAGACCCGACTTTTCTCGTTCTTTCGGCTCTGCTAGATGTTTGATGGCTGGTCCTTCTTCTGATTTGTGGAAGTGGCATAGGAGGCTCGGTCACTTGAGTTTTGACTTGCTTGCAAGACTTAGCTCACTTGGCCTAATCCAAGGATTGCACAAGCTTAAGTTTCAGAAGGACCTTGTTTGCCATCCTTGTCGTCACGGGAAGATGGTTGCTGCTTCTCACCCACCTGTTAATCAGGTGATGACAAAGCGACCCGGTGAGCTTTTACACATGGACACAGTTGGTCCAGCTCGGGTTTGCTCAGCGGGTGGGAAGTGGTACGTTCTAGTGATCGTTGATGATTTTTCGAGGTACTCTTGGGTGTTCTTCATGGAGGGTAAGGATGAAGCTTTTCCTTTTGCTCGTGATTTGATTTTGAGGTTGAAAACTGAGTTTCCCCATGACACCATTAGAGCTATTCGTAGCGATAATGGTACTGAGTTTGATAACTCTCAGTTTGCCTCTTTCTGTTCTCTAATGGAATCGAGCATCAGTTTTCTTCTCCTTATGTCCCCCAGCAGAACGGTGTTGTTGAGCGCAAGAACCGGACCCTTGTTGAGATGGCCAGGACGATGCTCGATGAGCATAGGACTCCTAGGCGTTTTTGGGCCGAGGCGATCAACACCGCTTGCCATGTTGCAAATCGCATCTTTCTTCGGGCTTTCATGAAGAAAACTTCTTATGAGTTGTGTTTTGGCGAGTACCCAAGGTGTCTCATTTTCGGGTGTTTGGGTGTAAGTGCTTTATCCTGAAGCAAGGCAATTTGGACAAATTTGAATCTTGCTCTGCTGATGGCGTGTTTCTTGGTTATGCTTCGCATTCATGCGCTTATCAAGTTCTTAACCTTGAAACTAATCGGATAGTGGAGACCTGCGAGGTCACATTCGACGAAACTATGCCTTGTGTTTCTTCTGCTTTTGATGTTGCAGGAGAACAGGAGTTGGGAGAGACCATCTTTGTGAAGGAGGAGCAGGAGAATGCCGATTGGGGTGATCCCGAGCCAACTCCACTGGCTGCCCCCGTCGACCCTGCGACGACTACATCAGCTCGAGGACCCGATCCCACGACGACTTCTTCTTGGGGTCCTCTTGAGCCACCTCTCCAGTGAGCACCCGCTGCACCTGAGGGAGCGACAGCATCTAGCGAGGGGGAGACGACTTCGGCGAGGCAAGCGCACCGAAGCGTTCAACAAGTTCACCCTCTGCGTCAGATGATCGGCGGCATCGACTAGCGAGTCACGTGGTCGCGAGCGTATGAAATCTCTCACTTTGCTCATTCTGCATTTGTTGCTTCTTTTGAGCCCAAAGATGTTGGACACGCACTTTCTGATCCTAACTGGGTTAATGTCATGCATGAGGAGCTATAAAACTTTGAGCGAAACCAAGTTTGGACCCTAGTTCCACCTCCACCAGAATGCCACCCTATAGGTACCAAATGGGTTTTCAAAAACAAAGAGGGTGAGGACGGGATGGTAGTGAGGAACAAGGCTAGGCTAGTAGCCCAGGGTTTCTGCCAAAAAGAGGGGATAGACTATGAGGAAACCTTTGCCCCTGTAGCCCGTTTAGAAGCCATTAGAATCCTTCTAGCCTTTGCTGCTTCGAAGGGTTTTAAGCTTTACTAGATGGATGTCAAGAGTGCCTTCTTAAATGGGTATATAGAGGAAGAGGTTTATGTTAGGCAACCCCCCGGGTTTCGAGGATCCCAAGTTTCCAAACCATGTTTATAATCTTTCAAAAGCTTTGTTTGGTTTGAAACAAGCCCCGAGAGCGTGGTATGATCGTTTGAAAACCTTTTTACTCTTCAAGGGTTTTAAAATGGGACGGGTCGATAGAACTTTGTTTCTCCTCAAGCAAGGCAACGATACCCTATTAGTCCAGATTTACGTGGATGATATCATCTTTGGTGGCTCTTCTCATGCGCTTGTTGCGAAGTTTGCAGATACTATGAGCAGGGAGTTTGAGATGAGTATGATGGGTGAGTTGACTTTCTTCCTCGGGTTGCAAATTAAGCAAACCCGAGATGGGACGTTCGTGCATCAAGGAAAATACACGAAGGACATCCTGAAGAAATTCGACATGGGCGAGGCCAAGCCTCTTACGACGCCCATGCCGACAACTGCGGCGATGGACGCGGACCCGGACGGAGAGCCGGTTAACCAGAAGGAGTACAGAAGCATGATTGGCTCGCTTCTGCACCTAACGGCGACGAGGCCAGATATACAATTTTCTGTGTGTCTGTGCGCTCATTTTCAGGCGTCCCCTCGGACTTCCCACAAGCAAGCGGTCAAGCGCATCATGAGGTACCTCTGATACACTCCTGAGTTCGGACTTTGGTACTTCTTCTTCGACTCTTTCGCTTTGTGGTTATTCCGATGTGGATTTTGCCGGTTGTCGAATTGAGCGTAAGTCTACTTCTGGGACATGTCAGTTTCTTGGCTCTTCTTTGGTTTCGTGGTCTTCTCATAAGCATTCGAACGTAGCCCAGTCTACTACAGAAGCCGAGTACGTTGTCGTCGCTTCTTGTGCTTCACAGCTTTTATGGATGGTTGCTACATTGCGTGACTTTGGTCTAGATTTCAGTCGGGTCCCTTTGCTTTGCGATAGCACTTCTGCCATTAGTGTAGCAAAGAATGCGGATACATGGGTGTATGCCAGGTCTCTGAGTGTTGAGTGATTGTCAACTGGGATAATGCGCATGTTCTTTGGCTTGTGTTGTGCAGGTGTCGAGCCCGGATACAGTGATCGACGGCGAGGTGAAGGTCAAGTTGAGACGTGCCGTGCTGACGGACCGGGTGCGGTGAAGGATGGGCGTGCCGTGCGGCGGACGTGCCATGCCGAGGTACCGAGCGGTGAAGGGCGGACGTGAGGCTTCGACTGAGGGACCAGAGGCCCGAGGATCAGCTGTGGTGGCTGGCAGCCTGTGACGACGACAAGTGAACAAATGCGGTCATGTGTTGCCTGAGTCGTAGACTCGGGGACACGTGTCGGTGGACGGGGTGCACGGGAGGTGCATCCCATCTACGACGTCGGTTTGGTGGTAGAGCCAGGGAAAAACCATCGGATGGACGGTTTCCAGGTTTGAGCCTCAAAACCTGGGCGTGGACGGTTTCCGAGTTTGGCCACAAACTCGGGCTGAGGACGGTTTCCAGGTTTGGGCCTCAAAACCTGGGCGCTGAGGGTTTGCTGAGTTTGGCCTCAAAACTCAGATGCTGGTGGGCTGGTTTCCCGGTTTGGGCCTCAAAACTGGGGGTTGGCTGGAAAAGTCTGGTTTCCCGGTTTGGGCCACAAAACCGGGGGTGCAGAGCGAGGTAGGCCTGGATATCGAGCCAGCTCGGCTCGTTACAGCTCGGCTCGTTATAGCTCGGCTCGTTAGCAAGCTGGCTCGACTCGGCTCGTTATACTAACGAGCTAGAAGAGCAGCTCGGCTCGGCTCGTTATACAGCTCGAGCTGGCTCGTTTGGCTCGCGAGCCAAATTATAAAAACACAATTTCTCAAAGTACATGTAAATTTAACAAAAAATAATACCTATATATAAAAACATAATTTTCCTTGTATGATTATATCTTCTTAAGAATAAATATGATTTCCACCATATTGTTGGACGCTTGGATATTCTATGATAGCTAATTTAAGTTTGTTGGCTTGTGAATTAATTGGCTCGTACGAGCTAACGAGCAGCTCGCGAGCCAGCTCGAGCTGGCTCGTTATAAATCGAGCTGGCTCGTTATAAAACAAGCTGGCTCATTATGAAACGAGTCGAGCTCGAGCCGAGCCATTAACGAGCGAGTCGAGCGAGCTAGCGAGTTTCGAGTTTTTCGTCCAGGCTTAGAGCGAGGGCGGCACGTGGCGGCGATCCAGAGGTTGCATCGAGGCAACGCTTTGAATTGTGCGGGCGTGGCCGTCGGATACACCTACCACCGAGTTGGTCCAGAATAACCCTAGGGTTTAGCTGGTTCACTCTGTAATTAGAATAAAGAGGGGTAGAGTAGGAAATAGACTTAGGCTAGTAGTAGGATAAGTAGTCGGGAGACACCCTCCTCGCATCTATCTCAGTGATTTGCTCTTTGCTTCTAGGGTTTCCAGCTCTCCCATCCCCTGCTGTAGCTAGCTGAGATCCGCAGAGAGACTTGCCTCTGTGTACTGTTGATTCTGAGGAAGCGAGGCCGTATCCTCACTGTTGTAAGCTGTGGGTACCACACGGTTGCAATTCGGTTGTGATCGCGTTTCGTTCGTGTTTCTTCGCGGAATCCTTTTTCCTTCTCCACAGTTTCCCGTCACTTGATCTCTTTGCTCGATTCATCTTTTTGCAAAACCGTTTTGAACCAAGTTGTTCTAGATCATGAGCACTTCTTTCGAACCGAAGGAATTCACCTCTAACCTCACGGTCTAGGAGATCGATCGATTTTTTGAGTTTCGGTCAGGTTTTTCTCCCCTCCCCCCCGGAAATTCTTCGATTCATTCATCGATTTGGAGATAGGTTCATCCTGAAAGGACCTTGATGTCGCCAAGGAGGCCTAGAGGGGGGGGGGGGGGGGGGGGTGAATAGGCCTGTCAAAACTCAAAACTCAATTTAATCAGTAGACAGATCAGCACTGCCGATTCTGAGATCAGCACTGCCGATCCTGAGATCAGCACTGCCGATCTGGGAAAAAGTGAAACTGAGTTTCGTGGGTATGAGAAGAAATGTTGCACAGGCAGAGGATAAGCTTCCTGCAGGGTTAGACAGTTCACAGATATGCCAGAAATCGAAAGCACAAGTATAAAGCACTAGATCAAACCCTAACCCTAGAAATCACTTCAAGAATGGAATGTAAACCAAAGCACAAGGTGACACAAGGATTTATCCCGTGGTTCAGCTCGCCACAAAGGCTTGCCTAAGTCCACGTTGTTGAGGTATGCCACAAAGGCTCAAGCTCACCACTTAGGTTTGCCCTTTCCTCGTTCTCAAGTCAAGAGAGTGAACTCTTGAGGTGAGGGGTGATTTCTTAGCTGCAAGAAGGTGGTTACAAACCTCCCAAGGCTACCACAAACGTTGGCAAGCTCAAGGGCAACGCCTAGCCGGCTAGGAGCAAGCTCCAAGAGTAATAAACCCTAGAACCTCCGGCCAAACGTGAACCAATGCTCTTGGGACTTTGGGAATCAATGGATCTGCTCTCTAATCGAGTTTTGCTGCCCTCTCTTTCAAGTTTTAGTGGTTGGGATGGGAGATCCACTTGAAAGCTTTGGGAGCAACAATGGAGGAGTGAGAGAGAGAGAGAGGGGAGCTCTTCAAACGGTCAGATCCCGAGCTGGAAGAAGCACTGGTGTAACTGGGCCGTTGTGGGCTTTCTGGAAAGGTATATATATAGTCTGGGCCCAACGGTTCGATTATGATCGGCACTGCCGACCATAAGGTTCGGCACTGCCGACCACCCAAATTTAGTCAAATCAATGTGAAACCTGTGGGGTTAGAAAGGTGGCTAGAAGTATATCTTTCTGGCAAATATTGAGCATTGGTATCACAATTTGACTGTGGGTGCTAGAATCCCTCTTAATAGTACGGCATACCTATACTCAAGAATAAGAGAATATAAACAATTAACCACTTGAGTCTTCAGTATCTTCATATGCCATTTCTTCTCAATGTCACTTCATAGGGGTTGCAACTAATTGCAACTATCTCATCTCTTCGAGCAAACATCCCTTGAGCATGTGACTTGAACCATCTCTCATATGTGAGTTCAACTTCATGGCTTCAAGTCACTATCACTAATGATCTGATCGTCAACACAATATGACTCCTCATAGCTTGATTAGTACCTCGACTCAATGCAAGTACTCTCTTCTTCACCCTAGCCATAGTACCTCGGTCTCCTTGACCTTCACTTTCGCTTAGTACCTCGAAGTCCTTTCCTTGCTATCTTCACCTTACCAAGCCATACTCAAGTCACATCATATTAAGCATCCATTGAAAACCATTTCTTCAATATTGTGATCCTTGCTTGAACATCTTGTAGGTATGAATGTTGAGATCAATCAAGCTTTAGTTTGACTCACATAGAGACATATATGGATCATCATTAATATGGTCAAGCCAATTCACGGTTCCTTATATCCTCTCCATTTTGGCTTGACACTCAACACTTACTTCAATCTCCATCTTCATACTTCTAGCTTGATCAAATCAATGCAAAGTGATTCTCCAAATATTTATCCATACAAGCAAACCAATGTAGAGATGACATATATCCAATATGAGTTTAAGTCTTTGTCATTGACCTTTGCTTGACATTAACTCACTTATGCATTCTTGATTCATTCTTCAACCTTGATCAAAGCTAGTTCACTATCAAACTCATCTTGCTCATGAAAAGCAACCCATTGTTGAGACCATTCCAAAATCATCAATCTATGTCCCACTTGTCATTTGTCAAATATGTTTGCTTTCTCATGATGCCATGATATCCCACAACATAGAAGCCATATCATCAACTCTATTTGCATTGTTGTCTTTTGCTTGAACAAGATTGTTTCCATGATCTTCCAATACAACAGTACACAATTTTGGCCTTCATTTCAACACTATGTGGAATACCATCAAGTTTGCTTTTCTTGTTGAACCTTGGATACACTTAGCAAACTTGTTAGACCTTTAATTATGTTGTCACTCAGTTCACCAAAACCCACTAAGGGCTAGATGCACTTACAATCTCCCCCTTTTTGGTGATTGATGACAACACAATTAAAGCTTACAAGAGATTGATAAACATTAAGATTTTGAATCCTATGATATAGTGAGCTCCCCCTAAATGTGTGCATTGAAAGGAATTTCAAATTTTGGCCTCAAATGCCAAATGCACATATTTAAGAGAAAGTGTGGAAACTCTCCTATATCTTAGCATCTGTGGGGTGCAAGGTGTCAAACATGATAAACGTGATGCTCATGACAGTTCATGCACTCAACAAGTTTAACAAAACATTATTCAAGGCATGAATGTCACACACTAGCATAAGCGATCCTAATCAAGAGCATCAATTTAAACTATGCTTGCACACACCACTCAATTTTGAAAAATCTTATATGCCTCTCCTTTACCCCTTTCCATCCTCATATCAATCTCTCTTCCCCTTACATTCTCCCCAAAATTTCTCCCCCTTTGGCATTAATCTCCAAAAAGGATCTCTCCACCAAAAGGAAGAAATGATGGTAGACAAGTGAGGGCAAGAGGTAGGTAAAAGTTTTGCATATAGAATTTCTCTTCTATGTTTTCTACCAAACAAAGTATGCAATAATTTAAGTCAAGATTCTTGAGAGGTTAGAATATTTAGCTCATACCTCACATAGGTGACGTAACATGAGACAAACTCACATAATCACCACAAGAGGTATCAACCAAATATCTAACTCACTCTCTAATCGTCACCATAAGAACAAACTCATGGTGTGACTCAATATATTGCATACACATGCACACACTAGCATGTAAGGGCCTAGATGCACAAAGGTAATACAAATGTTCATGGAGTGATATACCTTTGTTCTAAACCTCATAATCTCCACCATGATGATGATTTTGAATTTAGTGTTTTGATGGGCTTGGTAATTCTTTAAGCAAAAAAGATCTCATTTGCGCCCATCTCCCTTTTCATCATCTTCAAGGAGACATTATAAACTTGTGCTTCATCTTAGTTGAAAGTCCATTGCTAGCTCTTGTTATCATTTTGAGATACCAATTGAAGACATATTTCTTGATATACCAAATTGAAAGATTGTCCACCAATACCAATTGAAATATGATCTTCATAGTTTGACACCGATGGAAGGAATCTTCACAAGTTGATGTCAATTGGAATGGATGCTTGTATCTCATAATATCACCTAGATGTCTCCTAGGGACCTTGATGTCTCCTAGGAAATACTCACAAAGACAAGAGATAACATTAACTTGCACAAGCTACAGTTTTACAACTAGTGACCATTTGAATGTGAAAGGCATGTGGATCACTAATTGCAAACCTCATAACATAGACTAAATTCCCCTTATTTGATAGTGCATACATATGTAAGTGGATGGCAAGAACATATGCACTTTTTGGTCAATTAAGTCCAGACAAGGGAATTTAAGCTATATTATGGAAAGTAGCTACATAAGAGTTAAAATTGCAATCCAAATGAATATGAGAGATAACTTTACCAATTTGGATTGATATGGTTATGTAGCATATCCATGAGAAACTTATTCTCACCAAGAGACTACACAAGTTCACTAGAAGAAAATGTTAGTCCCAAAAGACACAAGACATAGAATGAGCTCCCCCTTAATATGTGCATCAAGTACTCGAATTACTTGTGAAATGCACTTGAATCGGTTTAAGAGTTTAGAGGAGCACATCCTACACCTTGTTCAAGGCACACCAATTTTGTAACAATTGAAATTATGCCAAAGGAACATACCACCACTAAGGTAGAGAGATCACCACATAAATTTTGATTGACATGACCATCATATAAGTAAGATTTCAATGATTTAGATGGCCACAGTTCTCTTTTGATGAAATGTGGTGAATTAGAGCTTTGGTGATCATCCAAGATCCAAATTAAGTTCCTAGTTCCTTCTTTACCTAAAGCAACTCACATAGAAAGCAAATGGTAAAGTTCATGAAATTTGCAAATTATGAACTAGGAGTCACCACTTTTTGTTGACAAGGTCTTGGTTGATCAATAGGATGGATCATGTGCACTTGATGAGCTCTAGAGTAGAGAATTGACAATGAAAGTTCACTCTTCAATTATTTTCTCCAACTCATTCAGTTTTAGTTCCACTAAAGGATTGGGGCATTCGACACTTAGCCGAGAGAACTTGGTTTACAAAGACCAAGACATCCTAGAGTAATTGTGAATTACCCAATGTGAATCCAAAAGGAACCATCCATCCTTCTTTCTCCAATGTGTGAGACAACATAATCATGAATTTGAGAGAAACCATTTGTCCCACAAGATATCACAGTAAACTCCTCCTCAATTTGTGCATACAAGAGTACACAAAGTACACTCATGCATATCAAAGATTCTAGGCCAAGAGAGAAGTTTACACTACATTCCAATTGATTTCAAACTCCTTCAAGCTTGCTTTCAATCCAATTAGTTTCAGCTAGTTCTTAGTTGCTTCAAAATGATGTCAAGTGATTCCAGCTGATTGTAACTCATTTCCCCTGCTTGTATCTGCTAAATTCAATCAATTGCAACTGGTTTCAATTTATTGCAGCTGCTGAATTTGAAAGCATGCAACTGATTTCTTCTAGTTCCAACTAGCTGCAACTTCTTGCTGCTACTTGCAATTTGGTTCCAACTCCTTTGGATGCTTGTATGTGTCCTTCTCTCTCATTTGAACTCCTTTGGACCAAGCTGATGCTTCTCATCTTCACTGATTCTTCATGACCAACTCGAGAGTCAAATGAAACTTGTTGTTGCAATGCAATTCAACTTCATGCAGTAATTTTCAGATTCTGTCTTCCTTGAAGAAAAATTCATATATCTCAAACTGTTGATCCAATATGCATGGAATTTGGTAGAAATGTTCATCTATGAGTCCTCTAACTGCTGTCAAAATTTCAGCCCATTTGGACTCCATTTGATCAGTCAAATCTATTTTCTACCAAAACTGCTCAAGTCTGAAACTGCGGTGCTGAGGCTGACAGAATTCAACTGAAACTGATTTTCTTCAAAACCAAACTGCATCCCAACTGTACAACAACAAGTACTAGATGTATATAGCATGCTCACAAAGTTTCAGGTCATTTCATTAGCGTTTGAACTTCCAAATCCATGCTTGAAGGCAGCCAACTCAGAATTTCAGATTTCTGGACAGATTTGATGTTTTTCGCAATCCTTCCCTTCTTGTCCAATATTGAGGTGATTTTGGCTGAGAACACTCACAAGATGTCATTACCATTCAGTCCTCTTGTCAATGATTGAAGTCTTGTGAATTCTTCCAATATAGCTCATCCATTTCAACCTCAAACTTGATTTGTCAATTCAAACTCAATTCTTGGTTTGTATGACCTCTTGTAACCTCATCTTCTTTAGGTGAAGAGTAACCTTTAGGCTTGTGATGTATACAAATAAATAAGCACAACCTCTTCTTATTGATTTCCTATGAATAAGCTCAAACATAAGAGGGCATTAGTAACACAAGCACTAGTTTCTCATTTAGTAACCCTTTATGTTTGGAGGGAAAATGGGCTACCAAAATAGAGAAACCTCATAACATGGACTAAATCTCCCTTAATGCCTCATGCACACTCTTTTGAGTGGAATGGAAATGTGAATGTGCACGGGTGGTCACTTAAGTCCAAGGGGCAGATTTAAGCCATATTATGGTGAGTGGCTAACATAAATGAAGCAATTCCAAAAAGCTAGAGAGAACACATCACATAGTTTTTGGATTGATGACAGTGATATAATAGCACACTCCATTTGAGAAACACACTCTCACCCTTATTGGTAGTTAATGACAACCTAAATAGAGCTTACAAAAAGATGTATAAAGGTGCTGAGATTTATGAGTCATGGATGTAGAAGACTCCCCCTAAACATGTGAATAGGAATTTGAATTTCCAAATTAACATAAGAAGTCAGTTTTCACATACTAGTGAGATTGGGGCCTCCCCCTACATCCATGTCTGTTGTGGGGCGCAAGAAACATAGTGTCATAGTATAAAACATGATGTAAAAGACAGTTCATGCACAACAAGGCCTGACTGCTGTTGCACTGGTCGGCACTGCCGACCAGATGGTCGGCACTGCCGACCAAGCTTCAACAGCCAGATCACAGTGAAACTTACACAACAGTTAACATGCATAAAAATGAACATCTTGCACAGATATGACAAGCTGGATCAATATTAAACACACATGTCCATATCCGAGTGCGAAATAAGCCTAATAGGTAGCCAAGAGATACTCACAACCATTTGAGCATGTAGATGGTCATAAGATGTGAATAAGAATTTGTCAATCTACCATATGACAAGATTCCATCAAGTAGAGAGTTCTTGAGATTTGAGTGATAAGTGTCTCTACTTGAGCTTGATCCTTTACTCTTGTCTTTCTTGACATTCTTCGTTTGAAATCCACAAAGGAAACATAAGCCATGTATCTTGCTTAGAGTGAATGATCAATTTAATTCCAATCATTGCTTTTCTTTCATCACCAACAACTAATAAATATCCTCAAGTGCTTTATTTCCCTAAGTGGCTACACAAGACACAAAGAGATAAGATTTGAAATAAATTGCACTTGAGATTTAGAAGTTACCACCCTTCTAGAAATATAATGGATGATGTGGTCTCTTCATCTTCACTTTGCTCATATGAAGGTTGTAGGTTTTGTCCATGTATTGAAGTGGAATGAGTTGCTGCAGTAGGAGGGGTAGCACTACCACCCTACTGATTTGCAGCAGGGGTGCCCCAACACCTCTACATCGAGTACGTCAGCGGAAATTATTGTAGCAGCAACTTGAGTAACCTTCAATTAAGTGGCTTGGATTTCTAGTGGTCTAATATCAACAATAGCCAATTACTTCATTGCCTCATAAGGTATATCCTCATTACCTACAACATGAACAAGATCTTGCTCTACTAGAGAGCCATTAAAAGCATCATATGGCAAATGATTCATTTAAACTTGAAATGCTCTAGCCACTCCTAATAATTCACAAACAACACATATTTATGAACTACTAGAGACTACACAAGTCAAGTGGCTAGCCTACAAGGGTTAGGTACTTGTTACATAGGTGAATATGAAGTTTTAAATATTTCCATCAAATCATCTTCGGGTCAACATATAAGAAAAGACAATATGAGTTTGTTGATAGCTTGAGTGAATAATTTTCAATCAACTTGCTCAAGCACCCCCAAAGCCTCATATCACCTTCAAGTACCTACAACACTCATTAAGCACAATTTGGTACCCAAACTACGTTGGGTCCAATAAGGTTAGTCACAAGAGACTTAGGCACCCAAATGGCCTTTGTGCTAGCAAGTGGTGAACCAATCACCTTTCTAGCACAAGTGTCACTTTTGGGCCTACTAAGCAATTTTGAATCAATTGACGAGTTAGGCTTAAGAGTGTTACCCATGGGACAATCCATGCTTAGATGTCCCTTCCCCTTGCAAGTGTAGCATAGGCGTGTCTTGTTCTTCTTAGCCTTCTTTTCTTGCAATTTGCTTGCTACCTTGCTAATAAGCCTCTTTCTTGATGACCCCAAACCTTTATCTTCCATGTAGGGGCATGATGCAATTTCATGACCCTTCTCATTGCACTCATAGCACTTCCTCTTGCTTTTTCTTGTCTTCTTGTTTGGAAGTGTGGCTTGGTCATCAACCTTGTTGGAACACATAGAGGCATTGTGCCCCATGTTGGAGCACTTGCCATGAGCCATCTTTTTCTTCTCTTGAATTTTGCTCATGACCTTCGCTTCTTTCTTCAAGGAGCAATCCCTTACATGGTGACCCTCTTTCTTGCACTTTGAAACAAGTGATGAGAGTTATGTTTTGTTGATGTTGCACCTTGTTTTGAGTCACCCACATTGATTCATTTGACTTCTGTGGAACCTGCTTTTGCTTGGGCACCATCTTCTTGGGCTTGTTCTGACCAGGGGCATGGTTGGTGGCCTTCCCTTTTCTTGCGGGGGTCGGCACTGCCGACTAACCCATCGGCACTGCCGACCAAGCGTGGCAGTGCTGATTTGGTTGGTTGCTGTGCCGACATCTGTGCAGGCTGATCTGTACCAACCTTGCCCTTGCTCAAGAACTTAACACACTCATAGCCTTTCACTCTCTTTCTTCCATTGTTTTTGGCTCCTTTTGTGTGACCCAAACCATCTTTGATGGAAGGATGTCTTCCTCCTTGTACTTGGGCTTGCTTTGGTCATCCACTTTCTTGGTGCCTATGTGTATACCTTTGTTGCTGCACCCTTTATCAATCATTTCATTGAGCCTAGCAATTTCCTTTTTCATTGCCTCCATATTTGCAAGGTTAGTGGAATAAACATTTATATCAAGGTTGTAACATTTTCCACATCCTTGGCTAGTGGAGGGAGTAGATTCATTCATTGCCTTAGAGGGATGTGAGTTGCTATCCCAAAGAATGTTATATTGCAACTCAAGCTCCTTGTACTTTTCATCCAAGCTACAATACTTTTGCTTGAGTGCAACATTCTCATTCTTTGTAATAGCATGGCTTTCTTGCTCTTTGGCCAAAGCCTTGCGCAAGGCAGCCACCTCACTTCTCTCTATTGCAAGAGCTTCCTTGCTAGCTATGTAGATGTTCTCTTGTGCAATGAGATCATCATCTCTAGTAGCTAGCTCAGCTTGAACGCTCTCTAATTCCTCCAATAGCTTAGTGATATAGACTTTGGTCATTTTATCCAAGTTCTTAGTTATATTGTCTATCTCTTCATCACTAGATTCATCATCACTAGAGCTATCACTAAGATCACTACTAGAGATGTCTTCTAAAGTTGGAGGAGGTTTGGCTTTTGATTTTACCTTCTTACCCTTTGTCATAAGACATATATGAGAAGTGACATGGATAGTTGAGCATTTTGGTGAAGTAGATTCATCACTTGGCCTCCACCGATCACAAGCTTCTTCTTCCTTCAAAATGTTAGTCTCACAAGAACTATAGGAAGTAGAAGTATCACATGTCAAAGTCTGTTCTCACCAACCATTTCATTACCTTCCACATATGTCGGTAAGGAAGTGGTTGTGCCATGATCACTTAGGCCTTTTAGGAGAATCACTTGAGGCTCTTCAATTGTTGGTGAAGTTGAGCACTCCTCAAGTGATTCCTCCAATGAGAGCAACTTCTCATCACATTTGGACTTGTCATATCTTTCCTTGAGTGTGGTCCAAATCACATGAGCATCCTCAAGAGGTTCACCGTCTCCAAATATGACGACATCAAAAACATCTTCACTCAAAGCACTAAATAAGACATTAGAGGCTTGAGCATTGTGTTGTAAGCATTTCACTTCCTCTTTAGATAGATAGGTCAAATCATCACTAGGAGGTGAAATGCTCACATCAACAATCCGCTCGATATGAGGACCCATGGTCCTAAAAACAGTAAGCACACTAGCGGACCAAGATGCATAATTTGAGCCATCTAAAAGTAAAAGTTCTAGAGATACTTCCTCACTTGTCGACATCGTCTCTCAAGCGGTTAAGCCCTAATTTGAGAGCCCAGGCTCTGATACCAATTGAAAGGACCTTGATGTCGCCAAGGAGGCCTAGAGGGGGGGGTGAATAGGCCTGTCAAAACTCAAAACTCAATTTAATCAGTAGACAGATCAGCACTGCCGATTCTGAGATCAGCACTGCCGATCCTGAGATCAGCACTGCCGATCCTGAGATCAGCACTGCCGATCTGGGAAAAAGTGAAACTGAGTTTCGTGGGTATGAGAAGAAATGTTGCACAGGCAGAGGATAAGCTTCCTGCAGGGTTAGACAGTTCACAGATATGCCAGAAATCGAAAGCACAAGTATAAAGCACTAGATCAAACCCTAACCCTAGAAATCACTTCAAGAATGGAATGTAAACCAAAGCACAAGGTGACACAAGGATTTATCCCGTGGTTCAGCTCGCCACAAAGGCTTGCCTAAGTCCACGTTGTTGAGGTATGCCACAAAGGCTCAAGCTCACCACTTAGGTTTGCCCTTTCCTCGTTCTCAAGTCAAGAGAGTGAACTCTTGAGGTGAGGGGTGATTTCTTAGCTGCAAGAAGGTGGTTACAAACCTCCCAAGGCTACCACAAACGTTGGCAAGCTCAAGGGCAACGCCTAGCCGGCTAGGAGCAAGCTCCAAGAGTAATAAACCCTAGAACCTCCGGCCAAACGTGAACCAATGCTCTTGGGACTTTGGGAATCAATGGATCTGCTCTCTAATCGAGTTTTGCTGCCCTCTCTTTCAAGTTTTAGTGGTTGGATGGGAGATCCACTTGAAAGCTTTGGGAGCAACAATGGAGGAGTGAGAGAGAGAGAGGGGAGCTCTTCAAACGGTCAGATCCCGAGCTGGAAG